>JAHLJS010000006.1:73527728-75927728 GCA_038502445.1 Eremochloa ophiuroides
ATGATCCCGGACGTGAACACCAGGTTCATCATGACGCCGCTGAGCGCCGCGCCCAGCGCGAGGCTCGCCGCCAGGGCGCGACCCGTCACCTGCTCCGGCCACGGCGGGATGGGCTTCACCTCGAACGCCCGCTCCGTCGACGGGCCCTCCCGCGGGTCGCCCACCGACTCCATCCTCCTCCGCGGCGGTGGCGCTGCCTCGCTCCCGGATCCTCGGTGCCAGCCGGTGACGGACAATGCATGTACGTTCGACGGCCGTGCAGCTCGCGCGCGCGGTCGATGATTGGAAGGAGAGAACGAAAGAATGAGAGGTGGATTGGATGCGTGCTTTTGGCTTGTGCACTTATACTATTATTATCATCATCATCGAGCTAATGGTGTGTCGTCAGAGATGTATAGCACTTCTAAACGACATGGGTAATCTCATTGTCGCCTCACCTCAGAGATGTATGACACTCCTTAATGACATTGGGTAATCTCATTCTCGCTGCTAAGTACCGTGGAAGAGTTTTGTTCAACGAAACGGTAATCTCGCACGGTTTCGCTACTGCTTATCTGCCGGATTTCCATGAGATTAGAAGTGTCACGAGTTGTTTTATTTCTTTCTTTTGAAACTAACTTGTTTTATTCTTCAATAGCCAAAATACCTAATCCCATCGCCAAACCATAGTCCATACCTAACCTGACCAGAAATGACATGTAAACTCCAGTCTCGTTTCCGTTGGCACAGATGACTCGAAAGAAACAAGAATAGGATCAGAAGTGATGCATGCTACAAGTCCACAGGTGCACAAAAAGAAGGTATACCGCTCGCTCCATCTTCGAACAAATCAATTTTAAAAATCCATGTTAGTCAAACTATTTTAATTTTAACTAACTTTATAGAAAATAATAATAACATCTATGACATAAAACGAGTAAATTATAAAAAAATATATTCTATTATATATGTAATGATACTAATTTGATTGTCATGAATCTCGACCGGTTTTTACAGAAATGTGGTCAAAGTTAAAAAAATTGATTTAACACTACTATAGGAATCTATTGATTTCCATTCTTGTATAGGCGAGCCATGTGAGCTCACTTACAACAGTAACAAAAAAATGGGCAAACAGAAGACAAGAAAGTACAGCTGCTATCTTCGTTCCCAATTGGCATAAGCATCATTAACATTCAGTATTACAAGCCAGGAAATGTATATTTATGTGCACTTTATTCTCCTCGTACTGTACACATGTATTTTCTAGGTAACTGGCTGTCATGGAGTATTACACGCAGTCGCTGGGCCAACAAATTAGCCAACTGATCCCTCGAGTTTCAGGTTCATCAGTGCGTCCACCTCCTGTGCGAATTCATAGGGAAGGTGCTCGAAAACAGATCTGCAGAATCCACCAATCATGGCGGCAACTGCCTTCTCATGATCTACCCCTCTTTGCTGGAAATAAAATAGCTGATCCTCTCCAATTTTGGAAGTGCTTGCCTCATGCTCAACCCGGCCACTAGTGCAGCCCACCTGTTATCAACAAAGTTTTGTCACATCGATAGGGCAGAAGGTGAATCCATGCTAAGATGAAATTCAAGGACTAATGGCACTAGAGGATGTCATGTCCTGAGTGTCTGATTCATTAGAATGCTAGAGGGGAAACACCGCTAGTTTGGTAGTGACAAGACAACTTGTGTTTTCCATCAAATTATATATAATTACTCAATGTATCACAGCTTCGTAGAATATGAGAGAGAACACAAGTATCTTATTCCATGATTCCGTCTCCACTATGATTGAACTTTCCTGATTGGTATCAGGGTTGGGGAGAATGGTTGGGATAACAAACAACCATTAGGTTTGTACTTTGGATACTCTTATAACCATCAAAGGTCATTGAAGTGGCTAATTCCTCTAAATAGGAGGCGTTGAGAACAAAGAAATTCTTAGCACTAAACTTCAAAGTTCAAACCATGTGTTCTTAGTTGCAATTGCATTTTCCAAAAACCACATTTTTTATCACTTGCTTTTTAAAGTGACAACAGAGAGATAGTAAAACTAAAATCTGACACTGAATCAACTGAATAGAGATTTGTCTATCAAATCTTGAAGTACATGCCTTTGGTACTACTGACTATGAACGCATGGTCATGTATCACCTGCTAGATAAGTACTAATTGAAAGCCATACTGTACAATCCTTGATTTTCAAGAATCGTATTGAAGTTTGCACTATGTGTCTACCTAAAAGAAAGAATCTGGAGGTATGAAGACAATATGATTTAAGTTACAAACATCAATATAAATATATCCTGATCATATACATTATAATTTAACATCAATTTTCCAATTAAATTTACAATGTTTATGTTTCTCCGTCAACAAATGCAAACATTTCTCGATTACCATTCTTTCCTTACTACTGCAAAATCTATAAGGCTAGATTAACAGTTTGCTAGTAGGTAAAGGACCATCATAGAAGAGGGCAGTATTAACATGGTAAATATGTGTCAACATAAATACATAATCCATGTAGAAATATAATTAAATTCAATTTAGTTCACGCTAAGGTGATTAGTACCCTTGACTTAAAATCAAATTATCAGATTTTTTTCCCTAGGTGCCAATTTTACGCCGAGTCTATATGCTTCATGACATATGCATGGAAGGTAATGATTTACATGTAGGATAACAGAACATTGAAAGCTTGTCATATCAGTATTGAAACTGCAATTGAATAACATGTCAAACCATGCAGAATGGAAGAGTCAATTACCTGAATGGTAGGGATAGGTGTTCGCAGCCGCACTATCCCCAATCAGCAAGGAGTCACACTGTGAAGAGTTATAAGCATTCTCTGCAGTCGAGTTCATCTGGACCAAGCCACGGTAGCAATTCCTTGATTTCCCTGCAGAGATGCCCTTGGATATAATCCGGCTGCGTGAATTTTTCCCTCTGTGGATCATTTTCGTCCCTGTGTCTGCTTGCTGGCAATCCTTTGTAAGCGCGACTGAGTAGAACTCTCCAACACTGTCATCCCCGACGAGCTCAACACTTGGGTACTTCCATGTAATAGCAGATCCTGTCTCAACCTGTGTCCATGAGATCTTTGAACCCCGGCCTTTGCACCGTCCCCTCTTTGTCACAAAGTTATAAATGCCTCCTTTCCCCTCCTCATCACCAGAGTACCAATTCTGCACCGTGGAGTACCTGATCTCTGCCCCCTCCTCACAAACAAGCTCCACAACCGCAGCATGGAGCTGATTCGAGTCGTATGAAGGTGCAGTACAGCCTTCCAAATAGCTAACCGTGCTTCTCTCATCAGCCACAATCAGAGTCCTCTCAAACTGGCCGGTCTCCTTGTCGTTGATCCTGAAGTAGGTAGAGATTTCCATGGGGCAGACCGTGTCCTTGGGCACGTAGCAGAAGGACCCGTCGCTGAACACCGCTGAATTGAGGGCGGCATAGTAGTTGTCGCCCGGCGGTACGACGCTGCCGAGGTAGCGCTTGACAAGGTCCGGGTACTCGCGGATGGCATCGGAGATGGAGCAGAAGATGACGCCCTTGGCCATGAGCGCCTCGCGGTGGGTGGTGGCGATGGAGGTGGAGTCGATGACGGCGTCGACGGCGACGTTGGCGAGGCGCTTCTGCTCGGAGAGCGGGATGCCGAGGCGGTCGAAGGTCTTGAGCAGCTCCGGGTCGACCTCGTCGATGCTATTGAGCTTGGGCTTGGTTTTGGGCGCGGAGTAGTAGACGATAGACTGCAGGTCCATGGGCGTGTACTCGTTGTCGCTCCAGGTGGGCTCGACCATGGTGAGGAAGCGGCGGTAGGCGGCGAGGCGGAAGTCGAGCATCCACGCCGGCTCCGCCTTGAGCTCCGAGATGCGGCGGACGGTGGCCTCCGACAGCCCCTTGGGGATGGAGAAGGACTCGAAGTCGGACACGAAGCCGTACTTGTACTCCCTCTTCAGAAGCTTCTGCAGCGCGTCCGCCTCATCCTCCGCCGACGACGGAGACGGCTTCTGCGGGACCCGTCTGTACGGCCACCACCGAGAGGCGGCCGCGCTGGCGCACGTTGGCGCGGCGTCCGGAGCCATACGACGCGCTGCCCTACCCCCAGCTTGGAGGTGAGGGCGCACGGCGAGAAGAGCGAGGTCGAGGCGGAGGCGGCCATGGAGCGGCGGCCGGGGCGAAATCAAAGCGAATTGGGGATGGCCGGATGGGGAGAGAGAGACCGAGAGAGAGGTGGAGAACGAGACGGAGACCGGGGGTTGTTGAGTGGATGGGAGCCGTGGAACTGGTGCACGATGCGCGCACGCGTGTACGGGGCGCGTGGGAGGCCGGCGTTGGTGAGCGTGGTCCGGGCGCGGGTGTGGGATTGGGTCGTGTGGCGGCCGAGAGGCAAGAGCACGGCACTGGATGTGGTTCGCGACGCGTGGCGGCCTCCCGAGAATCTCGAGATCTGGGGCGTCGATCTAGAACGACCGCCCCTGCAGCTGACGGATCAGGGCGGTCAAGAGATGATCCGACGGCTAGCGCCATCCACGCCACTCCGATCTCTCAAGGCCTGCCGCCTGCGGATCGAACGGAGGACCACCGGCCCACCCGCCCCGGGCGGCGTCCAACGAAATGCGCTCGTTAAGTCGCCTCACTTCTCGCTGCGGTCACCACGCTCCAGCATCGTCCCGCTCCAGCCCGCCGGACATGGCCGCCTCCTCCCTGCTCCGCTCGCTCACCCGCCGCGGCTGCGCGGGCCCCAGCGCTTTCGCTTACCGCCACCACCACCACCAACCTTGGTCGCCCTTCTCCACCGCCGCCGCTGCGGGTGTGCGGGACGAAGGCGGCGAAGGAGTTCCCTGGACTAGGGCCGACGGCGAGGGGGGAGAAGGCCAGGGTGGTCGTGTTAGGGGACAGGCTGGGCGGGGTCTCGGCTCATGAAGGACCTCGACACGAAAGTCTACGACGTGGTCTGCAGTCGCCCCGCGCAACCACATGGTGTTCACGCCGCTGCTCGCCTCCACCTGCGTCGGCACGCTCGAGTTCCGCTCCGTCGCCGAGCCGGTCGCGCGTATCCAGCCCGCCGTGTCCAAGTCGCCGGGCTCCTACTTCCTCCTCGCCCGTTGCACCGGCGTCGACCCGGACGGCCACACGGTTAGTTGAGAGCCCCCTCCCGGCTTTAGGTGTGTGACCGTGCCAGTCGATGCTACCAATTGCTGTTGCTTTCACACGTGTCTGTGGGTCTCGGTGTTCCCAGATTCTTGGAGAAATGCTCAAAGGGCATTTAATGATACTACTCTGCGTATCTGCTTTCTACCTTTTCAGTAGATCAGTGACCGGTGGTGTATCTGGGTTAGCTAGGTAGAGATCTGGAGAAAAAAAAAAGGAGGAATCTCAGCTTTACTCATCTATACACCATGATGAATTCTTGAGCATGTTTAGCAGCCTAACAGTCTGTAGAGAAAGTGGACTTTTGCCACAACATTTTTAACATTTAAGTATAAAAGTTCAACATCAATTATTTGTTCTGACTCGTTCAACATTATGGTTAGTGTGGATCTTTTTCTGTACTGTGCAAGCCTTGGATCGTTTCCCTTGCAATGCCTGAGTGCCACCACTCATGTCCTGTGTGTCTGTGAATACTCTGATCCACATTATGCACAGGCTTCATTATTTTTCAAGTTCATGTGGCGCTATTAAGTAATGTGTGCATAGCTTCTTAATTCGCTTCAGAATGATTTTCAAAGAGTTGTGCAAAGATATGATGTTTTACAAAGTTGCCATCTACTTTGGTCTAGTATATATATAGATATAGACCCTGTATTAACTTTACATGTCTAACTGATACCATGATGCTACATGGCCATTTTCCTCCAACATTTGTTTTCCTATGTGCAGCAGTTCTGTTCTGTCTATTTATTCACCTCCTTTTTCATTTAGATTGATTGCGAAACAGTTACAGATGGTGAGAAAAATTCCTTGGAGCCATGGAAATTCAAGGTTGCTTATGACAAGTTGGTTTTTGCCTGTGGAGCTGAGGCCTCAACTTTTGGGATACGTGGTGTTACCGACCATGCAATCTTTCTTCGCGAAGTTCACCATGCGCAAGAGATTCGGAGACGGCTCCTCCTTAATCTGATGTTGTCTGATGTCCCTGGTATGCTTGCCTTAGCTTACTTTTTCGGCATACTACATGTGCTAACCACCTCTCACTGAACAAAACTTCTATGAGTACACACTATTTCTTGTTCTTACTTTCTTAGTGATGTTCAATTTTATAATTTTTTTTCCACAACGGCTACGCCGAGTTTCATTACTTAACAGAAGTACAAGAGTTTGATATTGTAGAAAGAAAAACACCTATTCAGCCAAAAGAAAGCCAAAAAGGAATGAACACCAAGGGTTCACCCAATTTGGCAATGAGCGAGCTATGAAAACTACGCAACACAAAAAACAAAGTGAAAGGTGTTCAAACACACTCCGAAGTAACTGAACCCAGAGTGCGTGACTGCATTATTACAAGCCTCAACAGGCCTTTTTGTCAGCATGCAAGCTGATAACCGTCTCCAGAAGAGCCTCCAATCAACCTTCAGAGCCATGCTTCAAGCAATTCCCATCCGGTTTTGCCCATCCCATCCATTCGCTTACTCTGATGGAAGTGTAGCACTGCCTTCTTGAGAACCTCTGCGCTGTGTTCCAGTTGCGCCAAACCGTGTCCTTTTGTAGACCTGCTCAATATGATATCATAGTGCATATCAGACAAATTAGTTCAGTAGGAGTCTTGATTCTTTTTCCTTCAAAGCATACACGATTTCTTGTTTTCCAAGTTGTCCAGCAAATCGCAGCCAGTCCAGCAAAATACACCTGCCTGCCTCCTGGCAGACACCAATGAATCCATAACCAGAATTGAGCAAAATAATTTGGTCTCACGGTAACTCCAAAACAGTAAGCCATGATGCTCCAAACATATTTCATTACTGAACATTCAAACATCAGGTTTATAACTGATTCGTCTTCTTGGCAAAAGGCACACGAAGGCTACCTTTCCATTTTCTCTTAATAAGATTATCTTTGGTCAGAATAGCATTCTGTAGGGTTAACCACCTGAAGATTTTGACTTTCAGTGCCAGCTTAGCCTTCCAGAGGTATCCATTATCCTTGTTTTCACAGTTCCTGTACATGTGTTTATACACTGATTTGACAGAAAAAAAAGCCCAGATTTCTCCTATTTCCATATCACACTTCTATTTTATAATTGCCTGATCAAGTAGAACCTAGGTGGTGACTTAATTGGTTGGCTATGCAAAAGCATAAATATCTTGTCTCCTCATACCTAAATATCCACTCGAGTATTGTTAAACACTGATAGACCGATGCAATATGACTAAACAGGAATTTCAGAAGAAGAAAAGCGCAGACTATTGCACTGTGTTGTTGTTGGAGGTGGTCCTACAGGTGTGGAATTTAGTGGTGAACTTAGTGATTTTATTATACGAGATGTCAAACAACGTTATTCACATGTGAAGGATTATATCCATGTGACCCTGATTGAGGTTTGTGCTGTTGTTTTTCTAGTTTACCGTTTATTTTTTAACTGAGCAGTCTGATATCAGTTGACTTGCCTTATCATTTCAGGCAAGTGAGATATTGTCATCATTCGATGTTCGGCTCAGGCAATATGCTATAAACCAACTAGTTAAGGTTAACAGTTTCTTCTCTGCATAATGTCATGTTACTTTTGCCTACAAGGCTTCAGCAGACCAAGGTTTTGAAACTGCAGATTTCCAAATATAGCACACTGACAATATCTGCTAATTGTTTGGATGCTGTTCTTTCTCGTATTATTTGGCATCTGAAAAATAAGTTGTTTGTGTATGTTCACCCTCCAGTCAGGTGTTAGACTTGTGAAAGGAATTGTTAAGGATGTACATCCCAACAAAATAATTCTTGACAATGGAGAGGAAGTCCCTTATGGTTTACTGGTATGGTCCACCGGAGTTGGTGCTTCACCATTCGTTAAGTCGTTGCCATTTCCTAAGTCACCGGGAGGAAGGTAAATTCTTTTGTGCCTGTGAGCATCATGTCTTGAGTCAGTTATGCATGAGTATGTCTGTATACACACATTTTTTGTGAGTAACTGTATATATATCTGCCATCATATACTGACCAGGCTGCAAATGCTGATGCCATATTACTGTCCTGTTCTAGGATCTTTACAAGGTTTTTCAATGTTGACAGGATCGGTGTCAATGAGTGGTTACGTGTCCCTTCTGTTCAGGATGTTTACGCCATTGGTGATTGCAGTGGATTTCTCGAGAGCACCGGCAAGGAAGTTCTCCCTGCTTTAGCTCAGGTAGACTCATGCTTCTTGCTGCAGTACCAGTCAGTCACAGAACATTTGCATGCTACTTTGGCAGTATGGCCATCCTGCATTGGTTTCTGAAGCACTGGGAAAAACAGATTTGGGAAGGAAACGAATGAAGATACATGAAAAATGAGTTGCAGATATTTCTGTTCACTTCCGTATTTATATAATTCATCAGTTGTTTACATTCAGAAGAAATGCTGTTGAGCAAGATTTTTTTTTTTTCCCCACTGGCCCTTGTGCGATTATGTGACTCCTTTATTTTGTTTCAGAAGAAATGTTGTTAAATAAGATAACTCTTTTACTTTTACTCATGAACAGGTTGCGGAACGACAAGGCAAGTACCTGGCAAGCCTGCTCAATCATGTCATGAAAGCTGGAGGAGGGCATGCAAACTCCGAGGCGGAAGCAGATCTGGGTCCACCCTTTGTATATAAGCATCTAGGCAGCATGGCAACTGTTGGAAGATACAAAGCTCTAGTTGATCTGAGGCAAAGCAAGGTCGGTTATTGGTCGATGTTCTCTATTTGCAAGCTTTGGCAGTTTACTAGCTGGTCATGTGTTTTACTAAAACAAATTTATTTCTCCATCGGCAGGAGTCAAGAGGAATATCTCTTTCAGGATTTGTGAGCTGGTTCATCTGGCGCTCGGCATACTTAACCCGTGTTGTTAGCTGGAGGAATAGGTTCTATGTGGCCATCAATTGGCTGACCACTCTCTTATTTGGCCGGGACATAAGCAGAATCTAGAGTGTCTCTGTAGATGTCCGTAGATGTCCGAACAGCAAATAAGACCGATATAGAGCTACACGCCACGGTCACACACACACACCCCTTCCCTTCTTTGGGGGTCCTCTTCTACCACTGACCCTATTAGCGATGAAGATAATTCACAGGTAAATTATGAATAAATCTAAGGCTACCGCAGACATGTGCTGTGAATGTATAATACTCTATAAAAGTCTAAACGACTTGGAACGGAATACTCGTGTAATCCTTGTCAAATATATGAGTTTTGATTTGAGGAAAAATTTCTGGTCAAATAGACTACTTTCATGGCAGGAAATAGGCTGTTGGACGAGGAGAAAAAAAATACTGAAAAAGTCCAGGGTACTTCTTTTAAATAAAGCAGGTTTCGCACTCCATTCCTAGTCTTTTAAATAAATCAGCGTTTATTTTCAGTCGCTGAGCTAAAATCAGCGCTTATTTTCGACTCAAGCAAACATTGATCTTAAATCTTAATGAACTGTTTGTTAAAAAATATGATAATAGGAGTATCCGTTACCTCCTCTCCTCTCGTACATAATTAAAATAATTGCATAGATCACAACTTACAAGTTGTAGCCTATGGAACACCATTTCCTTTCACCCGAACCTTCAGTAAGAACTTTTATTTCCTAGATTTCATACATATCTTTCACTACACAATATGTCAAAAGATCTCCTTTGTGGCTTAGAATCAGTGGACAAATAACACCTCCAGTTGAATGCTTCAGTTGGCAACATGGTATTGCAAAATATGCACAATCGAGCATTCAATTTAAACACGAAAATTCTTTCCAACAACACAGTTAAACTGGTTGGATAGCAAGAACAACTTGATTCTGGAACTGGCGGGGCCACAGGCTACAGAGCAAACTGAACAAGGAACTGTTTCAGTGAAACCTAGTGAACAGATAAAAGTCGAAACTACAACATGCGACAATACAGCTGATATCACCTGAAGTCATGAAATACAATAACTGAAATCAACGAAGGAGGCCAAGTGTGGTTTGGGACAAACAGCAGATATCAAGAGGGTTCAGTTCATTCTGCGTCTCTTGTTGCGTTGGAGGCCCCCACCATCTACATCCAATGAACCTAAGGCATTGCTCCTCCCTCTCCTTCTCAAGGATCTCGAAGAGCCTGCATTGCTAGGCTCTCCTGCACTCTCAGAGATACCAGCATCCCCTTGTATCACTGCAACAGTGCTCGAATTAGATGCTTGATCTGCAGAAGATGCTCCAGCAATGCGAGCTCCATCGACTGCTGGCTCATTATTTTGAGGATTCGATGATGAAGCAGATCCTCTATATTGGCTTGGTGAAGCAATTCTTCTAAGGTTATCAGTCATGGCAGTTGCAAGACGTTCCAACAATTCAAGTCTTGATGTGTCTGATACATTGTTTCCTGTCAGAGATTCTGATGCATCGTTTCTTGTCAGACCATTATCAGGGCTGGTGGAAGAACCATCAGGACGGCTCTCAGTTTCTATTTGCAACCGCCTTGCTCTAATCCTTGTGGCCAATGCCAATCTGTTTAGGCGAGCATCTTGACGAATGTCATTCATTTCTTGCGCGACTGATTCAGACGGGCCTTCAAACCTACTCGCACTGCTCAGAATCTGCTGATCCAGAAGACGCCTCCATGATGACAGTATCCCATGTGCCTCCCCAAGCCTTCTTGAGATAGGTCGCATATGGTGGAATTGCTGCCTGAAGCTTTCAAGGCGATTTCCATGTGGCCTCGGCGGGATTGTAGAACCTGGTGGCTTCCCATCCTTCACAGTCTTTTCTGCATCCGAATTCCCTCTACCATATATAGGAGTAATATTCGCCTCAGTCACCTCACCTTTGCAGACTGGGCATTCCTTGTGATTGGAGTACACATTCAACCACTGATACAAGCACGGCCAGCAGAAGAGATGGCCACAGGAAGTGACTACCGGCTCACTAGCCATCTCAAAGCATATGTTACACTCGAATGCTGCGGCAGTCTTGCCGCGCTCTTCAGAGGAATCCTGTGAGGCACCTAATTCTGAGCCATTGGGAGCCACCTTGTTTAATTCATTAGTATCAGCTGCAGGCTCATGCTGGGGCACCGGCTCGACGGCGTCCTGCCCAGAGGGGCGAGCCTCGGAGCTGAGGGGTGGAAGGTCAGACCTGAACCGCCTCGTGCGAAGCCACCGGCTTCCAGTCTGCTCGAGCAGCCGCCTATACCGAGCGGCAGTGTCTGGGAAGAAAGATGAAGAGGCCGTTGACGAGGAAGGTCGGTCCTCCCACCCCAGCAGTTCGCTGGTCCGCACCAGCGGGGGCGGGGGCGGCGGATGGAGGGCGTACCGAAGTTCCCGTAGTCCCTCTCGGAGCCCCGAGATAAGCGATTCCGGAGGCGGCATGTTCCGCGGCCCGGGGATCAGCGGTTCCGGAGGCTGCGTGTACGACAGATGCGCATCCGGAACAGGCGAGTCTTCGGGGTTGTAGGGGGAGTACACCTCCGGCGGCGGAGGCGAGAGGTCGGCGCGGGAGGGGGAGTACGGCGGGTGCAGGGGCTCCGGCGGCGGCGGCGGCGCGTCGACGGACGCGGCGGAGGAGGAAGGAGAGGAGGGCATCGGGGTGCTGAGGGCGAGGTCGGAGCCGAGGTCAGAGCGGCGCGGGCGCGGGGCGCGGGGGAGACCGAGGTAAAGGTTCAGATCCATCCTCCTGCTGCTCCCGGCGGCCTCATCGGCGTCCATCCGACGGCAAGCCGCGCCCCAGAGCCCCACGCCCCACCGCGCCGCCTTGCCGTCCCACCTCACCGAGGACGGGGGCCGCAGCAAGCAAACCCTATCTCGGCGCCCGGACGCGGCGCCAGGGCCCGGGACTTCATGGGCGGAGGATCTGGGACGCCCTCGCTGCCGCTGTCGCGAGAGAATACCCAGCGGCAGGGGGGCGGCGCCGGCGACGAGGGGCGCGGTGGCGGCGAATTGGGTATCGGACGCGCGGCCAGGAGGTGTGCGGCAAGCGGTCGGAATGGGGAGGGCGTGTTTATATATCGGCTATATTCTGCTCTGTGCTGTCGCGATGATGATGCAGGCCAGAAACCAAACCCATCGACCGGCCTTCGGATGCCTCAACGGCCCAACGGAAAACAGGTAGGAGCTGTACAGTGCTAAAGTTTCAGTCTGTAAATGTGTCACAAGCCAGCACAAATTAGCCATTTTAATAATAATAAGAAATATTTTTCTATAAAACAAGAAGAGAGGGGTTTAGAGAAAAGAAAATTTGAATGATGAATTCGTTGAAATCACATGAGGGATAACTTCTCTGTAAAGTTTATACTCTCCCTGTTCTAAAATGCGATAGGTTAAAGTTTATCTTAAGTTAGACCATTATAAATTTGATCAACTTTGTAAAGAAACCTTATATGACATAGAATTAACATCATTATGAAATGAAGATTCATAATTTACCTCTTTGGTTGAAAAATATTCATATTATTTTGTATAAATCTGATTGAAATGATAATTTGTCTTAGGATAAATTTTGATACCTTATATTTCAATACGAAGAAATTAGTATTTGTAAAATCTAGCTAGTTGTTGTATTAGAATGCAGTTAGCTGTAGTATTATAAAATCAGTTAAGAGGGACATCTGATGGCGAGGGGAAGCGGTTCAACTCGATGTCTGGAAGGCGGAGATCGGGCTTCGAACCCCAGCCAGACCGTCCAAAGCAGAGGCTAGCGACGGCCCTAATAATTTAAAATTCAAGCATCATCTTGTCGTCAAGATTCAGTAGTCAGTGTAGAGTCGCTGTCTACCACACTAAAAGACAGCTACAATAATCGACATTCTGAAGTGATATGCATAACGCAATCACGGAAGAAATATCTATCTTTGGCAAGAGAGATTTTTCAGCAACAGTAATTCCCTTTCACCAGGCGACTCAAAACGGGGCAGGCGATTATTCTTTTCTTTTTTCTTTTTTCAACACTAGGGAAACCCCAATTTCCATTACATTCATAACGGAAATACAACAGAAATACAAGAATGTTCAGACTGATGATAAGGAGGGGAGATGAAGGGAGAACCAGAAAACTCACCAACAGTAAGAATCAGGACTCTGCCCCAGACTCTTACTCTAGCAACTGTTAAGCAACCTAAAGCCAACGCCAACTCATAACTGCCTTGACCGCAGTTCAGAAGTTAGGTACAGCAGAACAGAAACAACATTCAGAGATCGATTACAGATAGCACAGAAAACATCATCACCACCACCAACGACAGGTACCAAGATCACAGCTTTTAAGCGGAATTATCTTCAGTCTTGTGGTTCCCTATCTGTCAGCTGAAGTCTGTTCGCCTGACCAGCACTCTGAGCCGCCATGCGATTATTCTTTTGGGCTGACAATGTCAAGAATCTGCAATACAGGAGTTAAATGGTTAAAGGATAGATATATGATGTGTAGAATTACAATGGAAACAATGAGATCGAAGGCTGAACGAATGTGAGATGGCTGAAGACCTCATCAGCGAACTGGCGAAAAGCTTGACCTTCCATCACTTTCTCCAATTCCTACAGACAAATTAATGTAGACATAATGAAAGAAAGAAATATACCCAAATGACAAGGATCATAGACCCATATCTGCGGCTTCGCATAGTCCTTTTTGGAGCCCATCAACCACTCAAAAATATACCCAAATGACAAGGATAAGAAATTGAGATGATGCACACTATTCCCATGGGAAAAGAAAAAAAAATGCACCTGTATTCGTCTTGAGTGTTTGTTTTGAATCAAATACGGTTATATAGGAATGTCAGAGTGCTATTTGTGCAGCCAGTAAAAGTATGAATCTAAACACATATCGAATTTAGCAATTGTTGCAAGTGAATGAAGACTTACCTTTTCTGGTTCCGGAGACCCATCAATTTTAAGTATCATTTTCTGCAGTTCAGGATCCCTGAGAGCATCGTGGATCCCTTTCAATTCCGCTGTGAAGGATACAAAGTTCAGCTAAAAACACTCTAGAAAGAAAGCTGCTTTCAGTCTACTTTGGCAGACAGCTTGTCATTCATGAATTCAGCACTACCATACTTCTATCAGTCCCAGTGACAACAGTAATTAACTCAATATCTTAAAGGTTGAATAAAGTGACTTTTTAGAAGACGGGGAAAAAAAAACTTCACAAATGATGCATGAAGGATCAGAACTTATTCGAACATGAAAAGTCTAAGGTATTTCTTTTTCCTTTTTCGTTTGTAGAACATGCAGGAGAGCTGTGTATCATTGCATTACATTAAGGTATATCTATATCAATATAAGTTCCCCATATCAGCTGCACTAAGTCATATTCATTGAAAATTTCCCTACATGTTATAAACCACAACCACAAGTGAAGATGTGCGTGTTGGTTATAAAATGGATGTTTATGACGGAAGTTGGAGTATGTCACAGGGGCATTTTAATATGATGCTAATATCCCTTTTTTTTAAGCAAGTAACCTACAAGACAACACTTTTAACACAATATGAAGTGCACAGAAATGTAGTAAAGCTTGGTGCCTTGGTGGTAAGCTAGGCCATATGCCAGTACCTAAAGACCTTAGTATATTGTTGTCAACAAGCCAGCTTGGGTCCTCAACTTCAAGAGCTTTTGTAGGGCACACTGTATTTGGAGATTTTGCAGTGCATGTGGTGTTCAGTGCTGCCGAAAAGCAGGGGGATTACAGTTAAACAATTTATAGGCATTCATAAACACATAATGAAGCAACAAGAGCATTCTGTAAGACACTTCAGGTAACCATTTTACATAAATTTGATTTAAGAAAGAATATACCTCCACTGTGTACAGTTTGAGGTGGTTGTGGCTGTGTGGGTGGTTACTTTAAACAAAATGTTCATAGTGGGTATATCAGTACATGGTTATAATACATTAAGTAAGATCTCAATCAACTTAGTGATAAATACATGGAACAAAAAGAGAAATCAAAACAGAGTACAGGACGTTGAATAAATATTTATTAAATAAAGAGGGATGTTGATCCTTGTCATTAGGGTACTTTGTCCCGTCTTCTACCAACGCGGAGCCCCATGCTGTAAAGTGCAAACAATAGAAAAAATTCTCATAGATTCCTATAGTTTGCAAACAAATCATTCCAACTAATACAAAATACCTTCAAGTAGTACTGCATGAACTGATATACAGAACACAATTGGCTCAACCACTTTTATTTGTAAACAAATGTGGCAGACATTTCGACACCAATAGTAAGAAAATTTTCTTCCTATAACAAAATAAATTACCTTTGAAGCAAGGTATTAACACTATGGTTAGCAAGAATAAAATTAAGTCCCTAAAAAGAACAACTATACCATGTTGTTTCAGGAACTAACAAAGTCGATATCTTCACTCCAGGCAATTACCTAAGTAACAATCAGGGACAAGCATATGCCAATAACATTCAAGATTTACACCTCATACCAAGTTGTAACTTGAATGAGTCCCCACTGCCCAGTGCCGCAGTATGTTAAGAAAGCAATAAAATTTTAATATTTTTATCCACAAAAGCAAGAGAACTCACTAGCTTCCTCCTGCAGTGGTGACTTGCTAATTTCTTCCCGAGGCAATGTCTTCTGGCAAGATTCCTCTGCAAAGAAAGCAACATTTACAACCAAATATAAGCCAATTCATATAAAGGAGCTGGATCTCATATACTTGATTGTTGCATCTTGTAAGAATATATTAAATAGAAATAATCTAGATTGGAGATCACAGTATAAAAGCATTCCAATCTACTCCGCACACTTTAGTCCTGTAAGAATTTATTAAATAATTGAAGAAATTTAAGGTTGACAAAATGCAAAGTTGGGATAGAAGTACCTTTGTGCTTTTTAAAGCATGTGACAGAGCAACTGCAAGGAATAATGAGACGTAAATTAGGTTCAACTGATAAAAAAATAAAGCTAATGCTTTTAGTTAATCTGTAGCATATATGATATATCCAGTAACAAATATTTAGTATGAACACTAATTTAGATTTTCCAGGCATAATCTTGACTTGATTTAATTAACAGACGATAAACTAAGAAAACATGATAAAGTAGAGCAGGCCAAGAAAGCCAAATTGCATTGAAGGCTGAAATGTTTAGTGACATCCTAAAAAAAAGACTCAGTGGCTCAACTTCATATCACCTCAAGGTAGTAGCAACCTTAGTCCTAATGTGCACGATATATTCATTTAGGAACAGTTGCTGACATTTGATTTTTGGATTAATGCAGCATTTCTCAGTTATATGTCCCACTAATATACTTTACATTCCCACCAGAGATAAACTTGAAACACAGCACTATGTTTAATGCTAGAATTGTAGCAATATTACTTTCTTAATTGATTGTATGGGCAGTAAGCTAGAATCGAAAGTCAGAGGCTACAAGCAAAATTCAGGTGCTCATAATCCAGACATGCCCAATCAACCACTTCGTTCTATGAACCCTGTTCAACCCATCCTCTCCTCAAAGAAATTGCGCAAATACAGTCACCTGGGCATTAATTAACGCCAGTTCGTTAATTCAACAGAGATAGCTCCGCTACTCTACTAACAAACACCCCACGCCTCAACGTTACCACTGACGAGAGCACATGTAACCACACACAACGGCACACAATGGAAGATAAGGCTTGTGGCTGGACTCACTAGGGTGTGCGGCAGGAGGGGCACTTGTACTTGAGCGGTGCCTCCTTACAGACACTGCAGCGACCGCCACCCATCTCGTGACCAAACTCTTGAGACCGTTCCTATGGGGCCCTCGGTGGAAGCTTCGACCTCGACCAGCACCGCCGTGATGTTTTGCTTGGTAAGGGTCGGTGGGGACAGAGGAGAGGGGAGGGCTCAGGGCCAGACGCCGGAGGGCGAAACTGCGTAGGGGCTCGCGGGCTCGCGGCGTAGCTCGACAGGGAAGAGGCTTGCGGGCACCGGAGCGCGGCGCGAGGATGGGGAGGGGGCCGTCGTCGTGCCTGAGAGAGAGTTGCTGGGCTAGGTTTGGTTTATTGGGCCATACGAGAAGTACTAAAGATTTAGGAAAGATTTATTATTGGGCCATACGAGAAGTACTAAAGATTTATTAGGCCAAATTTCAGAACAGTCCTGAACCTACTACCAAGACTATCCTTTGGGCCTGCCAGAAGCTCGGACAAGTGCTCGGCTCACTGGATGTCCCTCCCGCTCTACTCTTTGCGTATTTGACTTCCCGCTCCGGTCTTAGCTCAAATAGTATTTTTCTCTTCGAATAAATCAGCATCAAAAGAAAAGGGACGTTGAACAAGCATGGTCATCTTTTATTAGGATGTACAATTAAACCAAAATTGAGATTGTCCAAATAAAATTACATTAGAGCAAAAGTTGTTTGAAGTTCTTATATCCTTTGGAGCTCTCGAGTTGCCTGACTCCGATTAAAAACCTTTTGCAGGTGCCGAAAACAATTCCTGCTACTGTCAGTGTCACAATCATTGCAGACGTCCTGTGATTTTTATCAAAACATGGTTATAATTAACCGCCCTTCCCACATGGCCACACGCCCACTCCATATAGCAAGAGTCCGAGATACTATTTGTGAGGGAAACATGGTCTTGTTGGCTTGTCGCTGGTATGTCATAAGCTCCTCATCAAGCTTTAAATTCTCACAATTCATTGGACTGGTGCCACTAGGGATTTTTGAAAGTTTGTGTAGAATCCTATTGCTTGTCCGAATCGCTCAGGTATTTTTGAGCAAAGGTCAGAACGGCACCTTCGATCCGGCTGATTAAAAAAAATACTGCCGCGTCAGCAGCAACATATACTGAAACCCAAGGCCACACTACTCAAACCACTCCGAAGCCAAATAGATTCACAACACGAAGTCACACATGACTACATGAGTTGCATATTGCCACACCAAAATATAAAAAAGAGATATAGATATAGCAAATATCATATCCGATACCGGAGCAATGGATCCTTGAACTGAAGCCGCTGGTTATACACCCTCCACGCATAGTCCTCCAGTAGGAAAGAGTGAAACGTCCATCCATCCTCGTCGTCGGCTCCGGCACCATTTGCCTCGTCCTCGCCGCCTTCTCCGGCCGCATTGGAGAGCGGGACCAAGGGCGAGATGACGTTGTCCAAAGACAGAGTGATAAGGACCGTCAGCGACAGACGGTCAGTCTCGCCATGCTGCGTCTCCACGGGTGCGGATATGGGGCGAGCCATCCCTCTCGCTTTCTTCAACTTTCCATTGCTCCACACCTAGCACGCGAGCCAAAAGGAATCATGGCAACAAAAGATGAGTATTGCTGTGTGTGCTGTCTGAGCAGGTCATATGACACGATGGTGTTTTTTGTGTTTGAAAAGCAGAGATGTTTGACTTCTTCTTGTGTGTATTTACGTGTTCCAAATCGGGCGATGATCAGTGAGTGATACACGCCGGCTGACGCAGACATGGGACCTGATTGTCTAACTGGGTCAAAAATCAAAGCTGAGTGATGATGGTATGCGCAACCTACTTTAGAATTTGATGCCGCTGGCCGCTGCATAAACAAAACGGATGCTCGCCTCCTCTGCCGCTGGTTCCTGTATGTTCTGTTGCGGTGGCACTACCGCCTATAGCGTGCGTGTACTAGAGCACTAAAGAAATGGTATCTAAACTTTGACCAGATAAAGACGATGAGAATAGTTGCGGTGCTTATGTAATCTCTGTTTCTTTCTTTGGAAGATGCTATGGCAAATTTCAGTTACCAGTGATCATGGGATAGCTGAGAGATTTGCGATTAATCAAGTACCTGGGCAATGTCGCCGATGGTGACAAGGATGGCGCCGTCGCGGGCGCCCACTGCCGTCCACTCGCCGCCGTCGTTCATGACCCAGCTCGGCGGTGCATCTTCCTGCCCGGACGCCTCCCACTGGCAGTGAAGCGCCAAGACGTACGGGTACGCCTTCGCCTTCCCGACGGCCGGAGGCGCCGCCGTATCGGCGGTGGAGACCCGGGAGGCCCACACCAGGCACCGCGGCTTCCTCCTCCCGTCCGCGAAGGGCTCCTCCCGGAGGCCGGTGTCGGGGCACCCGGAGAGAAGCGCCACTACCCGCATGCCCAGGTCCCTCATCCGACGCGCGTACTCCGCCGCAGCCGGGAGCGCGTCCATGTCCCCCTCGCAGGCGTCGAACACCACGGCGGGATCGTCGGCGCCGCCGCCGTCTAAATCCTGCTCTTCCCCTTCCTCCTCGTCGGAGAAGCCGAGCGTGCGGAGATTCGAATCCAGGCGCATGGACGCGCCGATTCGAGACAGCTCGGCGAGCGCGGACGACGGTAGCTCGGAAGGGAGGCCGTGGCCGGCGAGGTGGAAGTAGCCCGCGTCGGCGGCGTCGCGGAGCGCGCGCTGATCAGGGGCACTCGAGCGAGACGAGAGGCGGAAGCGAGGGCGACGCCTGCGACCGGGCGGCGAGTGGAGACCGTAGCTGCGGAGCCGGGGACGAGAGAAGGAGGCGGTGCAGGAAAGCGGAGAGCGAGGCGTCCGTGCCGCCCCCAGCGGCCGCGGAGGGCGGCGCCGCGTGGTGGTTCGACGGCGTCGGCGGAGGAGGACCTGGAAGCGCGCTCCCTCCGGTGGCGGTCCTGGACGTGGTGGCTGTGGCGGCGGCCTCGGAGGACGAAGTGGCCATGGAGACGACGGCCGGAGCGGCGGGATCGCAGCGCAGCGCAGAGGTGCTTTTGGTGGGAAACGTTGTGTGCTGGGGAAACGTTGTTGGGCGCCGTTTGCGAAGGAGGCGGCGGCCTTTATCCGGTCCGTGTCGTGTTGGTCTGGTTACATGGGCCCACCTGCTGGCCCAGTGGTGGGCCACTTTTGAGAATCGGGGCGACCTGGACCGGGGAAGCTGGCAAGTGGGCCGGAGCAAGGCAATAACTCACCGTCAAACCAGACAGAATTCTGCTGCTTTGCCTTTGCTCCATTTTTGCAGAAGTTTAGCTTGATTGACACTTTTGAAGGATCTGATGACATATGATAAGTGAGAGAAATAACTGCATGAAAGCATACGTCTGCGTCATTGCGTGAACCGTCGAGACCATCAGTGGTTACTTCAGATTTAAGCCGCCGTGCTGCGCCGGGAATGATCTGTTGCATTTGTTGCCTCACGTCAATGTGAGGATTAGTTGTTAAAACCAACGTTTGTCAGAAGAACTCACTAATCACACTAATGACTAAACCATTAGTTTTCGGTATCATTATTGGACTTTTGCTCTATATATCCATCAGCATGCGTGGATCACGTGCCTTGGTGGCTTGACTGGCTTCTGTTGAACGGAGAGCGCACGGGGCATGGAAATTTTGCTGCCTTCCATATGCACGTACTCTACTTCCGAATTACGACACGGCACGCTTCTGTGGCGTTTCAGTTAAAAGTTAATCAATTGCACTCTGATGGGAGTTGAGACAGCCAGACAGGGGCATCCGAGCATGGCACTCGCCGTCGCCGATGACCAAGGTGACGAACTGACGATAGAGATGCAGAGAAATCCGATCAAGCATCTGAGCATGTAACCCAAAATTCAATCATAGGGCCTGGGGCTCGCCTTTCGTGTTTCTTTTTGTGGACACCATGCTTAGAAAATGGAAACGGGTGCCTGGGGCATGTCAGCTTAGTGCCTTGTGAGGATCATGTTCAGTGATGTCGAGTGGTTTATTATTCGACAGAGGACAGTCCACGTGTGCCCTATCGTTTAGTGGACGCCTAAGAAGAGACGAGAAAAGGGTTTGTAAGTGTCCTTTACGTGATTAGATGAGCGATTTTTCTCAGAATCGCGTAGCCGGTCGCGATCGTGACGGATTTCCATGCTTGGAATCGAAAGCAATGGCAAACACTAAAAAGAAAAATGAAAACCGGTTCCAGCGCCTGAAAGGCTGAAACATCCTCCAGGAAACAAGCTTGTCTGTAGCTGCAGCAATCGGTGTGGAATTCCAGTTTGTCAGGAAAAAAAAAAAAACAAAGTGTGTGTGGTTGGACCTTGGAGACTTGAGGCGAGAGTAGACGGGGAGCATCTCAGTATTTTATTTGCACTCGTCAGCACTTGTCATGAGAAAAGCGACGGGGACTCCATAGCGCTCTCCTAACTTCCTCGCTGAATGCAAACTCGCGCAAAGGGACAGATTGTTGATATGTGTTCACAGTGGCGGAGGAAAGTAAGGTATGGCGTAGCCGTAGCGGACAAACAAAGCTATATGAACTCCAATCTCTACAACTAATAATAAGGGTAGAGAGGAGACAGTTTTTTGAGTGCGACATTCTTTGGTCGTCCGTCCGCCTTCCTCCGTGCGATACCGCTACGCCCACCCCAAAATTCGCTCCGTCTTCCTCCCTCGCCGCGACACCTCCTCAATCACCGCCGAGAAAAATTCTCTGCGTTGCCCTCGCCCTCTCGCGCCCGCCCACGCCGCCTCTTCGTCCCCGTCGCACCTGCGACGCGCTCGGCCACGCCGTCGCGCCTCCTCCTCCCCGTTGAATCCGCACCGCGCTAGCCCACGCCGCCGCCTACTTGCGCTCGCATATGCCACCGCGCCGCCGCAGCTCCTCCTCTCTCTCTCCCTCCCTCCCGCGACATGCATGGCTCCTCCTCTCCCCAATCCTCTCTCCCACGCGCGGGCTTGAAAACCTACCTCGGGGCGCCGATGGAGATGGCTGGCTGCTGCTGCTGCGGAGCTCCGACCGAGGACGGGGCGGGCGTCTTCCCGAGCCTGGAGGACGCGGGCTTCGCCACTCGTGGGCGCCAGGCCGCGGAAGCCAGGTAGCCAGCTACCAGCGACGCAAGATCGCGCGGTGGGCGGGGGCACGGGGCGCCGCCGCTTGGCGAGGCACGAAGAAGGTTAGGGCCGCCGTCGTCAGGAAGGCTTGGCGGGTCCACGCTGGGGATTCAGATGTACACCAGTGCGCCGATTTCTTGTCTGGTGAGTACTCCTTGACGGAAACCAACAGTAATTTAATAAGTTAACAGAATGGAGAGAGGATTATAACATGTGATGTTGGTTAGCATCTTTGATTCGCTCGATAGCTTTTGCAGTGAAGTAGTATTAAATAAATAGAGAATAAGGATGGGCAAGGACGCTCATCGTCATCTGTGGGTGTCGATGGAATTAACAAGCTGCATGTGTGTGTGTGAACGGGCTTTATTCGTGTGTTATAAACTCTATAGTAAGTTTGGTCTGATTCCTCTGGTGAAGGGACAAAGCAGGATGTTCAATTCATTCCATTATCTAAAAAATACATTATACTCTCCAACATGCTTGTAATTTGCAAATTGTCATTGAGAGCTCAGGAACACACTTACCATCTATTGAGATATAGTTGTGCGTTCCTGTCCCTCTTTCGATGATTCATGATTTTGATGTGTTTGTGTTTGCCTATCAATAATCTTGGAAAGGTTTTGAAGCTGTTTGACAGCAAATTGCATAGCTGTAACAAAGACTCAGTTTTGATTATATATAAATGAAAATTTAGTATTTGAAGGAATGAAACAAGATATTTAATGGGATTTTGCTATTTTTTTATGATGCTCTCTGTTTCTCTCAACAGTTGGTTTACTTTTTACTTTTATTGTTTATTTTTTCTGGATGACACCGCACGCTCAAATTAGTTCTAATTCGAGGAGGGTGAGTGGTTGTTACTGTGCTGGTGGACGAGAGCCAAGAGATGATTCCACGTGTTTCATTATGGGATTCAAGGTTGGAACTAGCAAGAGGCCTGTAAAATTAGGTTCCTCGGATTTAGGTTGCTATTATGGCATTCGTCCATTCGCAAGATGCACAACTTGTGTTTCTACCCTGAATTATCTGTAAAGGATTTGCTGCAATGATGTCTGTAGAACTGTGGTGGCTCCTGCGGCGCCTGAAGCTTTCCAATAGCGTCCAGCTTGTGAAAATAATATCTGGGATTGTTACTCACTGCTCGGATGCGAAGCCCTTGATGCATGTTGCTGTTTATACATGTGAAGAATGTGGATTTGAGATATACCAAGTACTTGATCTCATTTAGGCTTTGTTTTTAACAATTTGGCTCTATATACTAACATGGTATGATTGATGATCATAGAACAGTGTAGGATGTATACTGAAATATGCGGTTAAATATGTTTTTGTCTATACTCAGCTGCATACCTAGAATTTTGTCTCTGGTCTAAGTTCTATTTTGAATGAAAATTTTGTTTTGAATTTGGCAGGAAATGACTGCTAGAGTGTTTATGCCCTCATTGAATGTCCGTCTCAACGATGCAAGGTGAACAAAGCAAAGCGGAATCTAATCCTTCAACTACATGCATCAAAGTTTTTAAAATTTTAGGAGGTATTAACCTTTCTTCACAATCTGGTCAAGCATGGCTATCTTTCTTCATTTGAAGGACCAGCCAAAGTTTCATCATATGGCAAACGCCCTATTGATTCTCTGAATTTCTGAGTGCCATTTGTTCATGTGGTAACCTTTTTTCCGTATCACACGTATAGGTTGACATTCCAGCCAATTTTCTTGCTCAGATAGATCTTCAGGCTTCAAGCTAAATATCTGAACTCCAGTTCTACATTGGTACATTACATGCATGCTCCTAAACCCCTTCAGCTTTCCCTTTCCTATGCACCTAATCCTGCTACTCTGTTTGTTAATATGGCTTCTTAACGAACCATGAGGATTGTGCAAGGATGGTTCTTATTATATTGCTGGACAACCTGTAGTTTTTTTTTTCCCCAATTTTGAAGTTTACTTGAACCTGAAGAAGGCTTGTATACTAGAACATATTTAGTTTCATTTGACAAGGTATTTATTCTGGGTCGCCTTTAAGAATTGCTAATTTATTTTTCACATTTTTACTTCTAACAAAGGATAGTCGTGCAAAATATCTGGAGGTGAGCCTTTCGGATTACTGTTGGTTTCAGCTTATGTTTATTTCTTTTGGAGCGCTCATGATAAATACTGATAAGTGATTCAAGGTGTTTGACAATTTGCTCAAAAGAGTGTCAAGAGTGGTGCATAATTTTACAGTTTTCTCAATGTTCAGATCAACATCATGTAGTTCAGTTTTGAATTTCCTATTACTGACTGGTAAATATTCGTTGTGAAACACATGCTCAGTATCTTACTTAACGAGTACCTATTGTGTGTCAAATGTGCGAAATATTTGGGAGGTGTGCAAGCTTAACATAATGATGGCATGTGCTAATTTGCAGAATTCAGAGTTGCAATCCATGTTTGTCAAGAATACCGGATACTTCTATGAATGCTGCAGGAATTTTCTTGACTGTATTTTCTATCATGCAGACATGGAACAAATATATAAATATTCACATCTTAACTTGGGAAGCAAGGATGATTCAGTATCAAGTTTGCAACTATTTCTTTGTGGGTTTGCAGCTGGGACATTTTCAAAGGCTGCATGCCACCCACTTCATGTAGGTTCCAGGTGTTTTTCTTGTCTTCAAAGAAACTGATTTTCACTTGTTGCTTCTTGGTATTTAGATATAGGCAAATAACTTGATACTGCATAGCTTTGAGGCAGTCATTCTGTGTTGTCTGTCTGTTGTAAGTACTTAGGAGTATAAGGTCCTTTATATACAATCCTTTTCTGTATGCACTAATGTACTGTATATTGTCCCCATGGGGCTATTATTCAACACAAGTGCTATAAAAGGATTCTACTTAACTGTACATAAGGGACTCCACTATTGTCACCATGCTCCACCAAGCCGGTTACCATTTCTAACTAACTATAAAGGCAGTAGCAGGATATATCGTTTCTTTACTAAATTAATTAGTCCTTTCTGGCTTAAAATAAAACAAAAACTTTTCATACACCCTCCAATAAATTAGATAAACTCATTACTGGTATTTGGATCTTCTCTCTTGGTCACGCGCAACATTGCAGCTTCAACCTTAACACAGGATGAAGTTGTATCACTTTTTGGAATTGCTCGTGCCATTGTGTTTACGTTATAAACTATGGTCTTGACCTTAAGTCATCTACTCCCTCGGTTCTAAAAAGAGTGTTGTTTTCGAATTTCAGAAAATATTGTTTGATCATCAGTCTTATTAAAATAAATTAATAAATATTATTTATCTTGTTATGACTTATTTTATTATTAGAAATACTTTAATAATGATATATTTATTTTATATTTGGACAAAATTTTTGAATAAAAGCGGTCAAACATGATTTCTTAAAGTCAAAAAATGACACTCTTTTTATGCCAGAGAGAGTATGTCACTGTAATTTACCTGTATAGAATACCTGCAGCCTTTCGTGTTAATAGCAGTAGTCTCTTTTGTTGACTGGGTATATTTTGTATCAGTAGGATGATGACGGCGGCCAGGCCCAATGGTGGGCGATGTTTGAAATGTATTGTTATCTTATCTTGCGATCCGTGTATTTTTTATATAAAAAAGTTTAGTTGTTCCGTTGTAACGCACGGGTACGCTACCTAGTCTACTATAGTTATAGAACTGGTAAACTATCGCAAGTTATTTGACCGAGAAAGAGAAGAGTTGTGTCTTAAGGTAAAGACGAGAATGTAGAAATCTACACATTTGTCTTTCAGGCCCAAATCGCCAGGGATTTCTAAAATCATTTGATAAACAATGGGTCTTTCTTCTTCTGAGTGAGCTGCGAAGCTACTTTTTCTTGCATTCATTCCATCTATCTCTGTATGCTTGGGTGAATGCCATAAGCAGATTTATATGCCCTGATTCTTAGGGTTAAGGTATTCCCTATGTTGAGCCTATATATTCAGATCAAAACACAATTTTTTGATTCTCTTTCACTATTACAGAAATTTTAATGGTGGCGGGTAAAATAGATTTTTGGAGGCGGGCATTGCAACCTCCTCCAATTAAACGCCTGCATTAATCATCGATTAACCGAGGCGGATTAAGGTTAATACACTCCAGAAAACCCCAAAAAAGCAAAAATTTGCGACTCTGAATCTGAAGACTCGAACCCACGACCTAACACTTAACAGCCAACGCCTGTACCACTGCACCACACACTTGTTCATGTCCATATATAATATGCTATCTTTTTATACTAACAATGTCGTAATCTTATATTGGATATTTGGGCTACTAAACATTTTTAAATAAAAAAAATTCAACTACAAAGTTGTAGATTCTATCGAGAGCTATAAACCGTGTCAACATACGAGATCGTTTAGTAATTTTAAATTTTAAATTTCAAAATCTATGCACTTATAGCATATTTTGGGGTCCTAAACAGTTTCAGCTCAAAAACTTTTCCACTACAAAGTTGTAGATTTCGCCGAGTGCTATAATTTTGGTATAAAGTTTGTCTTCATCCGAGTTTATATAAAAAAGTTATAAATCTTTTTTTTTTGTTGTAGTCATTAATGGCTCCATAAATAATTGATTAACCGAGACGGACGTTTACAATGACCGTCTCCGAAAATAGTTGATTAACCGAGGCGGTTGACTTAACGTGCCCGCCTCGGTTAATCCATTAATAGAGGCGGTTGTTGTAATGCAACCGCCTCGGTTAATCATGGATTAACCAAGGCGGACGTGTTATGCTGTCTGCCTCTATTAATCGATTTACGGAGGTGGTTATTTTCCGATCGCCTCCGTAAATATTTTTAGAGACGATTATTTTTGTGCCTGCCTCGAATAATGTTTTGCCACCTGTCACCTAAAATCATTTTTATAGTAGTGTTTCTCCTATCGTCTAGCTTTAAGCAATCTTCACATTTCGTGCTGAGATCCCAAGTCTTCAAGTGGGCCCTCTTAGCCACCCACGACCTTGGCTTTTTAGAGAATCCTGCTCCTGTGCCGTTGGACTTGTAGCTCTCCATCCTTTTTCGAGTGTCTTCTTGGATAGTTATAGCGGCCCATAGGTGGCGGTGGCCAGACCGTGCTATGCTGAAGCTCGAGTTGTTGGTAGACATGATGCTCAGACATATCAGGTCCCAAAAGACTCGTGGATCTTCCTCTGGTAGGACGGGCTGGATAATGACAGCCGGTCATGCTTCATCACTATAGCAAAGAGGGCGACACTTCGATCATGCCCTTGCAGAAAAAAGATGGGATAAAATGCTCTAAGGGGCGCTCTTGCTACTCATGCGTTGCGTGTGTCATTTGACACGTCTCCCATGCGGCTCTCGTAACCTTTAATCTGACAAGGGAACGACACAAAGGCCAATCTTAGACTCTTAGGGGGAGTTTTGTCTGTGTTTCATTTACACTAAATAGGTTGTTACATAGAGATATTTAATGACATAGCAATGTATTTTGAAGAAAGAGAAGAAATAGGTTTTATCCAGATGAAACTCTCTTGACACGATTACCACCTCTCCATAAATTATGAAATTTAATGTCAATAAAACTATAAAATAAAATATTCACTCTCAATATAAAGTTTTATTTAAATTTTATTTTATTCTATTTGATTTGACATGACAGTTTTAAAAACAACGCTACTACTATTAGCTAATCGAGGCGGGACTAGTAATAGTACGCGGGCATCCTGGTCTATTGTTTCGTGGTACGAGCATCAGAGAGACGATACGATCGGCTAACTTACAAACTTTGGGCTGAAATTTCGTTAGGAAAAGGAGCCCAAGAAAAATCTCACTTGGTGTCCTTGGTGGACCAGTTAGTAGGTAATGCCAAGGCCCAAAGAATATTGGAATCGGGCTCCAGACACAATTAAGCCTTAGACTGGGCCTCAGAACCAACGAACTGACCAAGGCCTGTATGGCCCAAGTTCCTAGTCAATCATTCAGGCTAAACTAATAGAACTCTTTGTTTTTCAATTGTCTAATAACGCGTGTTTCCCTTTTTTTACCCCATTCAGGAGTATTATCTTATAGTATTAATAAAGAGATAACAGTAAGCCATCACATTAACTCTCAAGGATATAAATTATCATGTTAGTCAGAGAAAATAAAATCAAAATGCCCATATCAATATAGATACATTAGCCGATAGCACCACCATCATTATGCAAATAATTAATCCTAAATGATATCCATCTATTTTTTAGCTATGACTACTCTTTTTTATCTATGCTAGCATATGCTCGCGCGTTGCTATGGGAGTCTAAGAATTTACAACGTGATTCAACTTTCAACACAACACGAATAAGAAAAAAATAGTCTGATAGGAGCTTGAAACTTTTCAAGGTAGCAAGAGCATGAAAAATAGTGGGTCAAAATTAGCATATCCAGGAGCATACACTCCCGTTGCAAGTATATAATCATTGGGAATATTGATAATTTTATGCGAATAGCGCTTCTGTGGCATATCTTTACACCAATCAAGAATAGAAGTAGGATCAATCATAGTATAAATTTATTTGGTCCTTGGATACCAGAAATTGAAATTAGATATAATCCTCGCATTAGAGAAAAAGAAAACATCCGCAATTACTTTTCATGAGACTGATTTATAATGGCTCATAATTTTTATGTTTTAAACAAATTTTATCAAACCTAACTTAAATAGCTCAAAACCCTCTTTTATTTAGTGTGGCGATAAGAATGTACTCTATTATGAAATACAAGGTAATTTTGTGGAAATGAACGTGTGCAACTCAATATATCAACCAGTAATATTTAATAGCTCTAATATTTGAATCAGTAAATAAATAACCAAACCACATAATCTAGCTCGTGCGAACGTATGTATGGGTCGATGGACAGCTAGTTTGACTTGTATATGGGGATTTGGGATCACATCCTCGCAGGAAAATTGGCACGCACGGTTGTTGCCTTGCCCCCAGCTTGGAATGCTTCATGACCTTGATGTTTGATCCCCATGTATTACGCATATCGCATGGGCATGACCGCGACCACGGACCAGAAGTTCACGTGCACCCAAAGTTCCAACACAGAGCGCATGAGGCTGCACCTGGAAGCCAGCACCAACTAGCAACTGCGTACCAACGGCCGGGGGACCCGACCAATTGCAAGCCTGCGCTGCTGCTGCTACCCGCAAACCTACGCAGGCAGCCAAAGTGTCTGCTGAAACTATGAGAGGGCCGAGGAATTCTTGCATGTTCTGGCGGATGATGAAGGCTAATCATGGGCACTGCATCGTGCAACCAGCGCCGTGGGCCGTGTCGTGGTCCAGGGCTGCTTGCATGCCGCCCGCATGGCGGCGGAGGCGGCCGCGTCGCCTGTCGGACGAAGGGTCGCCTGCCCGAAAGCAGGACGCGCGAACCACCGCGAGTGTCCACTACTGTCGCGGCCTCGCGGGATAGCAACAAAGCGCAGGTATTCTCATCAGTTCCGGCTGCGTCCGTCCACAGCCGGTCCATCGTCGTGGCTCGTGAGCTCGTGGTTTGCCGGCCTCAGGGCTTAGGCTCTGCTTTGTGCCGTGATGGCAACATGGCACGTTCCTCACATTCCAACACGAAAGAATATCGCAAGTTATCCGGCGGAAAGGAAGATTGGACTGGCGGTCCTGTCGTGGTGCGCGGAATCTTCTTGACTGAACATTTTGTTCCAACGCTCGACTGTCTTTAGGCTTTGATACGGTAGTAGCAGTCCACTACTGATCCATAAACAGTCACGAAACACTCTCAAAATCAACATAGTGCATTCAGGTTAGGCTCTAGCAGTAAGAAAAGAAAACCCAGGGAGGAGCAACGAAGGGAGGAGCAACGAAGATTTCTCACGATTCATTCCATTTGATTAATTAGTGGCGTTTGGCTGCAGCAGTCGCTCTCTGATTTGAAGCGAGCCAACCAACCAACTCTGCAGGTTGCGTCCACGGGCAGCCTGAAATCGACGACCGAAACCAAACCATCTCAAGGCAGGCCGGGCTTCCAAGCCAAGGCAGGACAGGACAAGCTCGATCTATTAATAGAAGTCTAAAAAACCCAACCCAATACTATAAAGCAGCGCTGGCCTTGCAGGAACGTCGCTGTTATAAGCTGGGGTGGGGTGGGGAAGGTTTTGGACGATGCAAATAATTTTCTGGTAGGTGGCCAAATAGTAGCTTCCATGAACAGCCAAGAAATAATTTTCTGCCACGCCTCTTGGATCGCAGTGGGTCACATGACGCGAGGAACAGGAGGCACAAAATGATGAGTGGTCGCTGAGTGGCCTGCAACCATCGGGGGAGGAACGTACTATGTGAGGCAAGCCAATGAGATTTGACAGGAGTTCAGCTACCAGTCATGGCGTTGGATCCTCGAAGCGTAGCGGTCCAATGAAACGTACTAGGCGTGGAACTCCCTACAGCGAGCTCTCGTTATGGCCGGTTCAGAGTGTTCGATCTGCTAGCTAGCTGCTACTCCCTCCCTGTATTACTACTACCCCTCTTTCTAGTCCGTCATTTTGTCTCTGCATTACCTGACTAGCCCGTTATTTTGTCTCTGCGTTACCTGAAGTCCTGAACCGAACAAGGAGAGAGTGACGAACACCAATCGCACGCCCTGTTCGGCTAGCAAAATAAATACGATGATTTTAACTGATGACTGACACATAAGCTCAAACGAACCGGACGGCAATCTGTTCATCAGAAACCACGGACGGTCGAACGGAAGAAGACGAGCAGAGGAAAAAATGACTTATTGCTTCGGGTACATCGATCCCTTTCTATTTCTCCGGTACCACAGGCAAAGCGACGCCCCATGCCCATGGGCCATGGCGCTACGGCCTACGGCCTAAGGGAGGTGTCTGGTGCTGCTTTGCTGTCGAAAAGGATGCCGCACCCGCGCACTTCGATTTCAGCTAATGTCGCATGAGTCCAGTCGTCAATGAATACGAATGAATCTACGTCGCTCGCATGCTGTTTCCCCTCAAATTGGCTTTCTTATGGTTGTGAACGCCTTTTGCGTAGCCAGCCTGCGATGCGAAGCACCCGGAGATGGTCGCGCAACGATCCAATGGCAGTGCTCTGGAATCTGGACGAACATGGTGTTTCGCTGAACGGCTGGAGCACGCCCCGTCCAGGGTTTCAGGCCCGACGAGCAAACACGTTTCCTGAGAGGAACAGAGACAAATGGAGATTATTGACTCATAGGAATCACTAATTGCTCGCGGCATATATATACTACTAATGTACGGTTACGTAATTGGACAGCAACCCGTCTTTCAGGCATAGTTGGCACTTGATAGTGGTAGATGGCTCGACGGTATCTTCCCTGCCTCACAAGAGAACCGACAGTGCAGCGGGGAATCACTAGCAATTTTCATTCCATTGTCGCTTATGACTTGGTGGCAATACCTTTAGTTGCAGAAATGTCGTGAAGTGAAGTACAATAGCACATAGTTAAAATGAAGCATCTAGTTAAATGGGACATTCTATGTCGGCCAAACCAAAAAAAAAGAAGGGCTGAGAATTCAGAACTTAGAAATACAGAACAAATAATCTCTTATGAGTAAATCACATTTTAAGTTGTGCAATGTGGATGGCACGTGGTAATATTTGCTCTGTAACAAATGTATGCGAACTAATACTAGACTTGTGACTCACATTTATGTTCGAGTATCATGGGTGTGAATGACCAATTCCTAAACCCTGGGGGTTTCAGTCTGCATAGTGGACACTAGATTTGGTTTTGGGAAGACAAGTAGTTGGCACCCAAGTTATAAAATTCCAATACGCCTCGTTTTTTAATAATTTTTCGTCCAAAACATACAACGGTAGCAGAAGTCCTTAATTCAAGTTCACTTAATGTCTTCTTCAGAAGATCTACAGTGAGCAACAGGCTAATTGATCGTCAACATCTTTGATGGTGGATTTATTAAAATTAAATATATATATTATAGATATTTATGTTTTTTAAGTTAGTTAAACATGAAAAGTATGACATTTAAAATAGCGGGGTTAGGATCTATGGTAAGAGAGTAATGGCTTTCAAAATCATCCATAGAGACACAATGTCTTCTATACCTACTCCGCCTATTTCAAATTTTAAGTCATTCAAACTTTATTGAGATAAAACATCTCAAATTTGACTAAAATTGTAGAGAGAATCATAAAGATTTATGACATCAATTTGGTGTAATATAAAAATATAATTGATGAAGAATATATTAATTTATTCTTTTATCATAAATGTCATTATATTATTATGCAAATCTGGTCAAATTCTTGAGATACTCCGACTCTCGAAAAAGTTAGAATTATTTATAATTCTTGATGGAGGAGTACAATTTAACAGAACAATTTGGCATTCCTTCGTTACAGAAAACTAACACTGGCGCCTACCGTGCTGTACTAGACTCTGCTAATCCAATTCGTACACGTGGGAAATGTTTGCTCCGAAAACCAATCTTTCCCTTCACTGACAAGCCTGATGCACAAATCCGGGAGCAGTGATCAATAGTGATCCAGATCCGCCGCCACCGAAGTCTCCACTGTCACCCCGTACTGGAATAATCAACGGTCACGTCGATGCAACATTGCAACCCCATCATTTCCAGAAGTCTCAAACCGGACATTAGCTGTTAGCTCTACGTGCGCTACCACATACAGAACTTTGGCTGGAATGTCACGCATTATTCTACTGTACCAAGCAAAGCAAAGCGTCGAAAACAATGGGAAAAACCAAGCGAAATCCCAGCTGCGTAATTCTTCTTTACATGTGACGCACGCGCACGTTGTTCTTTTTCGAGAGAGGAAATGCGTGTTCGTGTTGTTCTCAGCATCTGCTCATCGTACCAGCATCATCATATTTCGAAAACAGGCTCTCCATGTATTAGCAATTAGCATGGAGTTACCTCGTTGTCGCTGAGCCGTTGACCATATATCATCACATCGGACAGGTAAAATCGTTGAATCATGCATGTGGCCATTTTCTGGAAGCTCACCGTCCAAGTCCAAGCTAGCTCTGTTTTTTTTTTTTTTTTACAAAAGAAAGTAATCATTTTTAACGTTTGTATAAATTAATTCGTTCTAAAATAACACTTCGATCGGTTACAGAGAATCTTTTCCGATCTCCTCAATAATATTTAGAGATGTGTCTGTGTATAGCTTCGTACAGTATTTAATACGGTGTGTATGTATATACGAAGTAAAGTGGTAGTGGTTGAAATTTAAACTAGTCCAAATATGTGAGTGACGTGCTGTACCACGTTTGTCCATGCCTCGTCCCCGATGGCCAGGGCCAGGTCGCGGCGACTAAGAGAATTTGTCAAGGAATAAAAACGAATCCGTTCCATCCATCCAATTTAATACCTGTTGCTTGCACTTGCCCGTTCAACGCCCCCAGCCATCCCAGTCCCAGGGAAGAAGAGAAGAGAAGTGAGAAGCTGCATCAGGAGATGGCATCCCCTCACCAAATCCGCAGCCCCCAGTGCTGACTCCCCCGCCCGGGTTCTCCAGCTCCAGCTCCAATCCATAAAGACCAGAACCCCCAGCGCGGCTACCTCGCTAGCGCAGACGATCCATCCGGCCTCCCCCGCTTTCTGAATCCTGATCGCGGGCGCGGCACGCGTTCCGTCTGTCGCCCAGCAAGCGAAACCACAGCTCGGCGGCCGGCGCACAGGGTAGCGAGCGAGCGAGCCGCGGACGCCATGAGCTTGGCGGGGCGGCGCAAGTCGTCGGCGCTCGCGGGCGCGGGCGCGGGGGCCGGGGCGGCCGACGCGTTCGGCGGGAAGCACGCCGTGACGTCGTCGCTGCGCAAGGGCGGGCGGCTGCCGGTCTACGTGGCGGGCGTCTTCTTCGTCCTCTGCGTCATCGTCATGTACGGCGAGGACATCCGGTCGCTCACGATCGAGCCGCTCACGCGCGTGCCCGCGCCGACGGTAGTGCCGGCGGCCAGCGGTGGGCGGCAAGTCGTGGTGCCCCGGCGAGACATCTCGGCTTCTGAGAAACCCGCCGCCGTGCTGCACCACAGCGAGCAGGAGAAGCCGAAGCACGCGGTGACCACGACGACGACGACGGAGCCGGCAGAGCCGGCGGTTGTCCAGAAGCCGCCGCCGCAGGTGTCCGCCAGCACCAAGAGAAGCGGCAAGAAGAAGAAGGCGTCGTCGCCCAAGAAGGCGAAGACGACGAAGCCGCGCACCAGCAGGCAGCGCGCGGCGAAGAAGACGGTGGTGCCGCCGGCGCTGGGCGTGCCGGAGACGTGCGACCTGTCCAAGGGGAAGTGGGTGTTCGACAACACGAGCTACCCGCTGTACCGGGAGGAGGAGTGCCAGTTCCTGACGTCGCAGGTGACGTGCATGAAGAACGGCCGCCGCGACGACACCTACCAGAAGTGGCGGTGGCAGCCCAGGGACTGCTCCATGCCCAGGTACGTTACGCAGGCAACGCAAGGGCTAGCTGCTCGATCGATGCGATCGATGCCCAAAGGCTCGATCGGCACACTACTGCCTTGCCATGCATAAAACCACGGCAATTAATTAAGGCTTTCGATCGATTCCATTAATTGCAGGTTCGACGCGAAGCTGTTCATGGAGCGGCTCCGGGGCAAGCGGTTCATGTTCGTCGGGGACTCGCTGAACCGCAACCAGTGGGAGTCCATGGTGTGCCTAGTGCAGTCGGCGAGCCCGCCGGAGAAGAAGTACGTCACGTGGGAAGGCCAGCGCGTCGTCTTCCACGCTTGGGTGCGTCTCCGTCCCTTTCCCCCCTCACGTTACGTTGCTGCGCTTTAGGATTCGTGCCGCCCAGGATAGTCGTCGTCTTCTCCTTGACAGCTTAGCTAGCCAGCAGGGCCCACACGGGTGCCCTAGATAACACAACACTACAATTCGTTCAAAAAGTTTTTCCACGGAGCCGTTTGTTTTTCAACCGTAGGTGACGCGTGCCCGTTGGTGACGGCTAGGTGCACCAACCTTCGCGTTTGTTCCCTGCTGGACCAATGCAAGACGCCAAGACGGGGCCGTCGCTGACCAGGCCGCCAGCAGTAGCTAGCCTTGCGTGTGTTTCCTTCCTCGAACCCGAATTGAAATAAACAACTAACGAACCGACCAATGCAGGCGTACAACGCGACGGTGGAGTTCTACTGGGCGCCGTTCCTGGTGGAGTCGAACTCGGACGACCCCAAGATCCACAGCATCCAGCACCGGATCATCAAGGCGGACACGATCGGGGCGCACGCCGAGAACTGGCGCGGCGTCGACTACCTCGTCTTCAACACCTACATCTGGTGGATGAACACGATGGACATGAAAGTCATGTACGTTATTTTCCAGCTAGCAGGCCAGATCGACCTGCCGTGCAGTGCAGTCTCCGCACGCGGACACGAAACCAAACCCGACTTGATCATCGTCGTTTACATGCATACTCGATCGCAGGAGACCGGGCGCCAAGAGCTGGGAGGAGTATGACGAGGTGAAGCGGATCGAAGCGTACCGGAAGGTGCTCACGACGTGGGCGAACTGGGTGAACGACAACGTTGACCCGGCGCGCACGTCCGTCTTCTTCATGAGCATGTCCCCTCTCCATATCAGGTACATATATTATTGATTGATTGATTGATTTATTCACACCCGAATTTCCGATGCTCTTTATTCGTTGTTATTTCTTTTGTGCGTAGAATTAAGGCCCAATCCATTTCATAGTACAGTACTCCCCTACTAGCTTCCTACCTACTTTAAGCTTGAATGAACGAAGAGCAAGTACGCACGATCGGATCAAGTGCAAGCTCAACTGACCAACAGTGCAGAATCGTACTATATATTAGCAGTTTAGCCTGTACAAGTCAATTAACGCCGCGACGCGTGAGCCAGAGCCTTTTTGTTCGTTTTCGCACAGCAAAGTTAAAGGGTATGTGTGGTACAGTACAAGGCTGCGCGCGCGTGCGTGCTGGGCATGCCGAAGATCCGTCGCACGCACCTCATCGAGCCTGAGATCCGTGTGTGGGTGTGTGCGTGCGCCCCGGTGGAGAGACCACGCGAAACCTACTACTCCGTACATGGTTTTTGGTGGCGGAGTGGGCCGACTGCCGCGGTCGGTTCGTCAGTTCGTCATGCCGTTGCCGCGGGCGAAACGGCCGCCAGCGCGCTAGCTGTCTCTATCGAGTCCTAGTCGAGCGAAAGTGTGCATCGCGTTTGGACGACTGGTCGTTATCTTGGGGGGCGGGTTTGGAAGTGTCAGCAGTCGGAAGAGACCCGTGGGTGCTTCGCTTGGGTTGGGGTATCACAGGCATGCGCGCATGCACTGTAGGTGACCGACTAGGTGTGCCGTGTGCGTCCTGTGGTGGTCGTGACCGCGCAACCGCGAGCCTGTTTGGCCTTTTTTTGGGGGTATGTCACCGTATGGACATACTGTAGTTGACGATATCCAGCTCCATCGCTGTGAATTTCGCGGTATAGTGCGGCCTGATGCGACTTCTTGAGACTATTGATAGCGTGGTCCTAATAATACACATAGTGGTACCGGTAGCCGGCCAGTTAATTTGTTACATATTATATTAGATGTAGCTATACTCTACTTATTATACCAAGGGTTTGGCATTTTCAGCCCACCTGTAATACTGTAAGGTGCGTAGTGGTAGCTGCTCACATGGAGTACCGCGATGCCAACGAGCAAGGAGGAACATAGCTCTAGATGTCTGTTGTGTTCACTTTACTGCTACTGCACACTCCAGTAACACTCCTATACCTTTTGTGTGCACGGTAACAGATGGTAAACACCCAATTCAAAAAAACAGATGGTAAACACGACTTTTTAGACGTTACACTTGGGATCAGCATCAGCACCAGCTTCCCTATTACCAATGATGGCACTTTACGTGGTCAAGAGACTTGCGTCACGAAACTGTCGCGTCCCCTTAAATTTCAAACAAAATCAATTTGGGGTTCCTATCGGACGAGTCATATAAGAGTAGTATTGTTCTACAGGTTCTTTACTATTAAAAAAAGTATAAATAAATTATAGAAGTTTTGTACTCAGCGCGCTGTCCGTGCACGTTGCGATTACAGTAGTACGTACTGTGTGGCAGGAGAACGGCAGGATGCACACAGTTGTGCGTACCTGTCTCATCACATGGCGATCGAATTATTTGCACGATTGAAACAACCAGATGTGCCGAAGCTTCCAATCGATTCTCCCTTGGCCGCCGGCTGCTGCGATCCGTGATTAACCCCATAATGCTCCAATAATGATCAGGCAGCCGTACAGTATATTGTAGTCGTTGTTGCATCACGGGGTCAGAAATGCTCTGTCTGTCTTGTTGGCGCATCGTTCTGCGAAGTACTTTACCTTTCTTATCCCGTAGCCGGAATTTTAGGATCTTACTAGTAGTATTACAGAGAAGAGTAGACCGTGATCATGTTGCAGCCTGACGACTGGGAGGACGATGAATGAAAGTCTCCCCATCTGACGATAATCCTACAGCCTACTTGCTTCTGACGCTTTGCTTTTTCTAGTTGCGTAGCTCAGGCTCAAAGCTGGATTCCCTCTTGAGAGTCAGCACCCAAAGTCCGAACTTCTTAATTATGCATCTCCGGTATTTTATCGCACACGAAATGCCAGTGCTTAATTATTGCCTGCTCTGCATCACACAATGACAAATGAATGGCCACACGCGGATCCGCTACTAGCTAGTAGGAGTAGGATCAAACGGAAGGTTGCGTTGGTTACCTATCGCCAGTTCGCCACGGACAATCTGTTCATTGACAACGATCTGGCCAGTTGGCCCGGGGATGACGACGACGCCTTATGAAAGCTCACCTAATTAGCATCTCCGGCCAAGAACAAAAAATAAAGTTAAGGAGGGGGACCTATCAGGGAAGTGATAGATGCTTAGGTTCCGTGAAGCAAACCACTTTGAATTGCCAGAGCTGTATACTTGCACTTTTTTTTAGTTAGAGATTCTCCATTTGTCTTTAGTGATTGTTTTATGCGAGAAGGTATGGAGTAGCTCGCCGGAAGCACTGTAGAGATGTTCGGATGTGGTGGCTGAAAGTACTGGGAACGTTAAATCGTCCGCTACTGGGATTTAGAGGAAGAAAAATGCTGCACCGGGTACATTAAACAGGTACGCCATCCATGCTGGCGATCGGGCGTCCGCTCTGTGTGCTGCCGCCTGCAATTTCGTCCGGGATCCTGGGCACCGTGGGTTCAGGGAGGGGCAGCGTGAGAGAGTGAGGAGAGAGAGGTATGGGCCCACGTGTTTAGCTAGCTAAAAAATATTTTAACTCACAGACCAGAAATCCAAATTAAATTCTGATTACACCATTAAATTCGTTATAATAAATCTTTCAAAATAAGATCTCACATTGATATATTTAGATAAAATTTATATATAGACATAGTGGGTCCTCATTGTGGATAGAGGATGATATAGAGGATGGATGAGTATGGAAAAAAGTGATATAGAGAAGAGAATTTCGATGATCAGGACAGAATATTCTTTTTAGAGGGTGGATTTAGAGTACGACCAGATAGCCTGAATGCACCTCCGGGTGCTATGTGTTGTCACTAGCCGGCTACCCCGGCTGCATAGCAGAGGTGTGCTGCTAGAGTTTTTGTTCTTTGAAGTGGAAAGATCGGCATAAAGGAGAACCATTTGGCGTGCCTAGTTGCATGGAATAGTGGACTGTTTCATTCATGATTGCGTCCACGGATGCAGTACTACTTAGCCGGGAGTAGTTGGAGGCATGTCACATCGAAAGATACAATTCAGGCTCCGCGAACCAGAGAAGAGAACAAGTGACGATTTCAGCGGAGAGACTAGCTATACCGCACAATGCGTGTTTGCAATCTAAAATTCACGTTACACGTACAAATCCTGGATCGATATTATTTTTTTTACCCGTTTGCATTTCTTTCTGAAGCTCATGAAATAGCAAATTTATTTACAAATTCGACATACTCAAAACTCAAAGCTCAAAACTGACGTTGTGTCTCTGTGTGATAACAACAGCCCGCAGGTGTGGGGTAACCCGAACGGGATCCGGTGCGCCATGGAGACGATGCCGCTGCTGGACTGGCACGGCCCGCTATGGCTGGGCATGGACTGGGACATGTTCCATGAGGCGAAGAACGTCTCGCGCGGGGCTTCGCCGCGGGTGCCCATCACCTTCGTCGACATCACTACCATGTCGGAGCGGCGCAAGGACGGGCACACCTCGGTGCACACCATTCGGCAGGGCAAGGTGCTAGGCCCCGAGGAGCAGGCGGACCCGGGCACCTACGCCGACTGCATCCACTGGTGCCTCCCCGGCGTGCCCGACATCTGGAACCTTATTCTCTACACGCGGATACTCTCCAGGCCTGCAGTCCAGTTCGAGTAAAGCTGCTAGGGATCGACTGGCGGCAGAGGGTGAACAACCAATTCGAATCGTAGGTTGGAATGGACGACATGGCTTGGCTGGTGGGTTATACACACACACAATCATCGGTCCTGAAAGGAAAGTTTTTTATTTTCTTCACATTTCTTCTCTCTGGCCTTTTTCCATGTCGAAAGATGCCTTTGTTTGTTGATTCTATATAGGGGTGGTATAGCCGAATAGGTAAGACAGGTGAAATGAAACTGTAAATGGGCGGGCTGTGACATCAGTTGCCCCAGATCGATCGAAATGTACATTCGGGGTAACAAAAGCTGGAGTGAAAGAGATGAACAAATATTATGGTTTACACAGAAGCGGGCACTTGCATGCGTCCACCGATCCACGCTAACCCGCAGCAGAGTCGTGCCGTCGTGGGGCGCCTTTTCTGATCGCAGGTTTGTTGTGGATGTCTTATCGTCGCGCCCTCTTTTGCACGGACCGGCATGCAGGCGGATCGAAAGGCGATGGAGCTGAAGGCCCTTTTTAGCAGGTGGCCGTCCTGCTCCTGCTCCTGCTCCTGCCTGGCTGCCTCATTGTTTTTTGTTGTACTCCGTACAGCTGAACAGCTCCCTGACCCAGCTGCGGGCCGAGCGAGCGCGCGAACGATGAGAGATGGAGAAATGGACACCAGGAGAGGATGAGGGGTGGGGGTGGTGCACTGGTGCGGTGCGGTGCCGGCGTGGTCATCATGTCGTTGCTGGAGCGTGCTGACTGATGGGGCGGTATGGACTCAATTCGGAGTTTCGGACAGGTTCTGTGCTGCTTTTGGTGTTCGTTGTGGCACTGAAACTCCCGTATCTCCTTTGCCCTGAACCTGAACGGGATGGACCTGTGGCGGGGGCAGCGGTAGCCTGAAGTGTGAGACAAATGCAGTACTGACGCCATAGGCGGAGCTAGCTAGGTGGCACGTTGTGCCATGGACCACCATAGAATTTGGATTACTGTTAAAACTACAGTATATTTGTTGTATAATACAAAGAAAAGTGTATTTAGAACACTATTATTTGGCTCATTATATTTAGATGGACCACCCTTGCACTGAACCCTAGCTACGCGACGTCGCGACCGACGCGAGGGTAGAAAGCAACCACCATACTCCCTGGATGGGTACAGTAAAACATGTCATTCTAGTTTAATTAATTATAGATCAAATATAATATCTATGATGTTAAATAAATACTATTAGATTAATTACGAAATATATTCTTATAATAAATTAATTTGGGGTTATAAATATGAATAATATTTATTAGATGTACAATCTGTAGTTGCATGTTTTCTTCAATGGATGTAGTAGCAGGATCTTTATGAGTGGCAATACAATGCCGTTACCACTATGTCCATAAAAAAAATACAATTCTCTCACTTTAAAAAAACAAAATATTTTCAACTTTGATTAAATTTATATAAAAAATATTAAAATTCATAATAGAAAATAAATATCATTAGTTTAATTATAAAATATTCTTTTATAATTGATCAAACTGAAATATAAACGTGAATATTATTTACTGTAAACATGGTCAAACTTTAATACTTTAACAAACATGAATCCCATAACTGTATTTTTTGTATTTTTTTTTGGATGGAGAGTGTAGCATAAATCAATCAGATTATTTTGAAGTTCATCAAATTTATGCAAAACGTACCATACTAAACTAGTGTTTCGTCGTGTATATATTTCTTGTGTTATAAATACTGATGTTTCTATAATATTAGTTAGGATAGAGCTAGAATCGCATAATTATCATATTTAATCCAATTTTATAAAGTTTATCGTATTTATAAAAATATTTCAATATTTATAACACAAAATAGCTAAATGTATTTCATGACATCAAAAATAGTTAGTTAACTTCATAATTATTCCTACTTTTACGTAAATTCAATGAAAATATAAAATGATTTGTTACTCGTACTTTTCATACAGAAGTATTATAACCGTACCTATAAAACGAATGCACGTCCGCACACGGGCAGTGCAACTGACTTTTGCTATGGGATGTTGCGACATGTACTTTCAGGACGTTAAACCAAACCTCTGTTAGATAATTAGACAATTTTTAAGTCATTTTAATTCCGTAAATTAATATTATGATAACGACATATAAAAATATTTAATCATTGAGAACATGATAACAAATATATTCATAAGAATATGGACCATGTGAACAATAAATATATAGAGCATATGCATATTAAAAACATAAAAATATGATACATATCTTATAATAGCAACATACTCAGTACAGCATGTGAAACAACATAACATAACATGTGAAACATATGAACAGCATATGAAACAACATAACTGAACCACTGAAACATGCAGACATGACATATAACTTATAACAGAAATAGATATGCAGAACATGAAACTAACAGAGACAGACACCAGGTGTTGACATCTACTAACATCGCCAAATATAACTATATAACTTTTAATGCGAGAGGCGAGATTAGAAGATGAATGGTAATTAATTAACTTGTCCTTAGCAACTAGCCACTTTTCTATTACCAACATTCTTATGCAAGAACTAGGTTGTCATCCCTAATTAATAATGCTAAGAATAAATAAGGCTTTATATATTAATCTATGTGACTAGGCAGAGATAAATATAAATAATATAAACTAAGATCAGTTCTGCAAGTGGACAGATAATTATACCATTGTAGCATTTTACCTAGAGAGTTATACCAGATTGTCGATTTATATTTATACCGCTGGGAAGAACTAGGATAAACTTTAATCTATTATATTGATAGTGATGGTATACAATGGATAAGTGACATTACCGATGTCATTTATTCTACTCATAACAGCTAGAGGTCACAAGGTAAATAAAGATAAGAGTGATAAGTATGATCAAGCATCATAAATAAAAGATAATCATCAGAGCACTTCTCTATTCATAGTAATAGCTAGTCAATGGATAAACTAAGTAATTAATATCAAAGGTAATTCTATAACTACATCAATGAATAACTCTAATTAGTGCAATTACATCTACCAATCATTGTTAGACTAATCCTATATCATAATCACATGCACAGGGCATCATCTAGGAAAGGTGTGAAACAGAGTCATCACCCAACTTTGCGACCGTGCCTGCTGGCCTACGTACGGGGGGTGGACTACAGAGGACTCAACGCAGTTCTCACCTACGCGATCTACCACACGATCCGGCACATCAGGGTGCACTCGCAGATAAACAAAATACCTAGACACCACGTCTACATATCGTTCATCATCTATCCATCGTACACATGAATAAACGATATACGAGCAATTACATGAATTCAATAAGATCAAACCGACTATATTAGACATATAATCAAAGTAGACAAACACTATTGTAATTAAGAACATATGAACTATTAAGAATAATGTTTCCCTAATCATAATGAAGAATACAATAATAGAGAAAGAACTAGAATTATACCGAACTCCGTGCTCCAGACAGACGCCGTGGCTCCAGATCTGCTGAAGAACCAGAACTCCTCTCCTCTCTAATCTAACTAGGCTAGAACTATGAACTAGGAGGCTCTTGATGAACTAGGAGGCTCTTAATGGCTTGAGGACTTGATGCCTTGAATGAATGATGGGTTGATGCCTCCAGGGGGTTTGCCCCTTTATTTATAGCCCGGTGGGATGCACGTGCACCGTAAGATCAAACCGACTTGAAATAAGGGCTGAGATGACTCCACAAAGGCGGCGGAAGAAGACTCCAGAAGATGGGCCGAAACCCTAGCAGGGAGGCGCCGGCCGGCCCCATCCTGGTGCCGGCCGGCCCCACCCTGGTGGGTCTCGGTCCCCGGTGCTTCGGATGTGTTCTAGATGCTTCTAGTATTCTCGTGATGATGTTTCCTTGGCGGTTAAGTTACGTGGTAATCATGCTCTTTAACCTTTCTTTTATGCTTTTCTGGAATAGCCCCTGAAAAATACAGAACATGCAAAACTTGTGAAAACTGTCAGTTAAAACCCTAGACTAGTGTGTATTCATGTTTCCTTTGGTGTCTAAAGTTCTAATAAAAGTTGACGTTATCCACCGTCAACACCAGGTAAGATATGAAACGATATGATAGAACTAATAAAACAGACTCAGGACAGCATACGAAACGACATGAAAGAACTACCGAAGCAAGTAGGAACTGCAGAACGAAAAACAGATTGGAGATGAAGGGATCATACCCTGCCATGCGCTCTGATGATCTGGATCCTTGTCCAACTTCCAGCGTCATATCTCCAGAAAGATGATGAAGTCCACCCGCGAGGAGGATGAAGACGATGTCGCCGAACATATGAGCTGACCTGCACCGCTGCTCTCTCAACGGGCACCGAGCCTGCATGAGTAGAGCCTGGTCTGACAGAAACACTCGATTTTCTCTAGAGCTTGGCTGAGGAGGCTTGCCTGCATGAGTAGAACTTGGTCTGAGACATATATGAACCAAACAAACATCCGAATGGAGCCTGGCTAAGGGTGCAGGCAGGCAATCGTTCACAGCATCCATCAATGTCCCACCACCCTAAGGCCTAAGGGGCCGAGGTACAAATTACTAGTACTCAGCATTGCTCGTACCACGGTACCATCGTACGCCAACTGTTCACAGCATCCATCGATGTCTCGGCCTCTTATGGCACTAGCAAGTGCTAGCCTGCAAGTGTGCTATGTGCAACGGAGGGAGAGAGGGATGTAGATGATATGAAAGTCTTTTTTTATCTTCGTATTCAAGTTCAAATATATTTAGAAGAGATAAATTGATCTATATTTGAGTTTGGATAAAGGGCCTGTTTGGCTCGGTTTCAAAATTTATCACACCAAAGATTTGACAAACCATGATTTTGGCTAGTATTTAGTTTGCTACTAAAAACTTGTTAAATTTTCATGTTTGCTTTGTGAAATCTATGGCGAAGTATTTAATAGCATATCTATATTCAAATAACTAAATCAGTTATGTGTATATACACACACACAACTGACTTTATTCGTATCAAATCTAAATTGATAAAAAGTATAATTATCAATATTCATTCGTATTTGATTAAGCATAGTTAGCCCCCCTCTCTCTAATGACTTCTGACAAAACACAGTCATCCCTTGTTTTTTTAACTAAGTGGTTCTATCACACATATTTCAATTTGCTACAGGAGGTAAGACGGAGGCACCTCGCTCACCCAAAGGAGGCTTAATTATAGAAAAACATGGATGTAAAGCTACAACAAAAACTTTATACTAAAGCATATCGTATCGTATGTTCACTATGCATATCTACTCATGTGCAGTTTAATGAAATTGGATTGTTCATTGTCGAGGGAGGATTGATGAGGGGTAAAATGGACTTTATCCAAAAATGTGGCTTATTAACGAACTGGTCCATTTACAAAGAGAAAGTTATGGGCTAAGACAGGCCCATACTTGGGTTAACCACTATAAAAGGCCATGTGGCTTTCCCTCCACGACCACCGGTGGCCACTCTATAAAAGGTCTTATTTGCTTTGAAATTCTTCTGAATCCTAGCCATATATGAGCTATTTGATTCATTGTACCCTAGAGAGTTCAACTAAAGCCATTTGCTATTTGTCTTTCTGATTAGTAATGGTAACCAGTTGGATAGAACTGATCGCAAACCATACTGCCAGCAAAAGCAACCTAGCTGAGTATGACACACCAAGAAATGAAAAAAAATTTAGAGTTAGTGTTTTAGTTATATATAGTGGTATTGGATCCGTTGGAATATAAATTAATACAAGTAAATCTTTACCTAGCACTTAGTTACGCGATGAATCAAGAATACTAACATACAAATCAAAAATCGAACTCAAACTTACTGGTGAGATGGAGTGAATAGCTTTATCTCCAGTAGCTCGTAACCGTGGCTTAAATCTAGGTTCTGATATGTTTCCTCTGGCTTGCATCCAATGCTCGTGAAACTGTTGGCGCGTCAACCCCAATTATTTTCTATTAAGTTTCTCTCTTTTGATGATATTTTATACACCACCACCGCATCAGATTTGGAATGGAAATGGCTAAGGTTCCATTCAATCGCTGTTACAACCCAGGAGATTAGAAATCAGACCAATTATGAATAAGTCTCCAATAGAGAGACTTCATTTAGCGCGGTACTAAGCGATATTACAAATGTCGATTGATCAAAATCAGCAGACTTCTTAACCTTCTAGTCTCACACAATATCATCATAAGATTCCATGTTACCCTTTTAACATCTGGTGTCAAAAGAACTAGTCCACCATCTTCCCTATCTAATCTAAGAATTGAGTAAGAATGATAAGTACTAACACATAGTTATTAATGTAATTAATAAATGAGAGATAATGCTACAGACTTACACGTCCCCGTGTGTTGAAGAAATTTAAATATTTGTGGCATGTATGGACGCTGAAACTTTCGAGCCCTCAAGACAGAATCTCAGTGGTATGCTGTGAATAAGATTGTGAACCAATGTCTTTGTCGATTCTTTGTATTGAAGGACCTATTGTTATAGCCGACAAGGGTGTATGATGCGCCCTTTGTGCACTTGTTTTCGGTTGTTGCATTGACTGTTGCAAACAAATTCACCAGCTTGTTAATTATGATCAGCACCTCCAACTTGTTTATTTGTTGTAGCTTTATTGAAATAAAGCTAGGCCTCTCTGCTAGGCTGAATATCTGTTCAGTTGCTCCTTCATCACATTGGTCAATGTTCTAACGTGTCATTGTGATTGGTGAGAGTTTCCTCGACTTGACACCACCATCCCTCTGCCCAAGAAAGAGAACTCGAGGAAGAGGGGTCTTCTGGATGATCTTGTCACCCATCTTGCCAAAAGACAACATGCATTTTTCTTCTTATTACTCAACTACCTTGCTGATAAGCTGCTTTCTGTCTTCTAGTAGTTCTTCCTGAGAGACATTGAGTGATGACTCTTTGTTCATATTGGTTTTCATCGTGTCCCAACGGGTGTGCCAAAAAGCGTGTTAGTTCAAAAATACGTCGGAGCACCTCAACACACTTGGAAGTCGCAAAGGATCTGTTAAAAACAAGAGTGGAGATTTCTTTGGCTTCAGTGGCCGGTCTACTTTGAACCGAGACATGCCAGTCAATTCAACCTTGCAATTGACAAGGGAAAAATAAACAATTAGTAACAAAAGCGTAACATATTGGTTTCGAATCCAAACAATTTCGATGTACGACCAGATGGCCTTAAGCATTGAGGCTATGGACTAGAGAGTCGATATCCCTGAGTGGTATGTCGAAAACGACTTTGTCATGTAATAAAACATTCAGAGCATGTAATTTGGCCGATACAAAGCATGCCGAGAATGAAGATATGACATACGAAGTAGTAATTCATCTTAATATCGATGGATCTATTAGAACTTGCCAAATTATCCCTAATATTACTTCCAGTGGGGTTCATCTGTTTTGAATATAGCCTTAATAGTAATAACAGTTTGACCAGCAAAAGTTTTTCTATTGGTAACCCAATCATTATATCAAAATCCCAAACATCAAAGATATAGAAATTCAGCAAAATTCGGAATTCGTTAATCACAATAGGAAGAGAACATAAAACACCTGAACTAGGAATAATATGTCCTGAATGATTTTTCAATAATTTATTTGTAGGAATTGATGGCATATCTTTCAAGAATTTTTCAGCAAATGTAAGAGACATAATATTGACACCTACTACTGGATTATAAAAGGCATCAAAAGGATATGCATCAATTTGACATTTAATAGTAATGGCAGGAGAATTTAAACGAATTATATCATTTGAAAGCTCAGATTCTATCAACCACTCATTACTCATAACAAAAATTAATTCTCTACTTATCTCTCTAAGGAATTTTAAACAGCATGATACGAAACATTAAAACTTTTAAAATTCATAGACTCTTGTGGTTTTATAATTTTATGATAGCGTGAGGTGTTTCCATAATTATTAAAAAGTTCATCCTCAAATTCAAACATAAAATCAGAAATAGAAATTATCTCCTTCTCATTAGATAGTTCAGGTAAATGTTGAGATGAATCAGACAAAAGATTAGAATCAAATGACAAAAATTCATCTTCTAACAATTTTTCTTTTTCTTCAGGAAGATCAATCAAGATATTAGTAAGAATAGTTTTAGCATGTGAAGCAGTAATATGCATAAATGCTCCTCCTGCGGCCAAATTAAGATATTCTTTATTTTTATCATCAAGGCGTAAAAAGAAATGTTGCAAAAGCATTGGTTCTGGCAAAGCAAGATTATGTGCAGAATTTATAAATCCAAAGTGTACTATGGCTTTGTGATAGTTGATGACTTCTCAAGATACACTTGGGTCTTCTTTCTAATTGACAAAAGTGAAGTATATGAAATCTTTAAGTCTTTCATCAAGAGAAGTGAAAATGAGTTTGATACAAGGGTGAAGCAAGTTATGAGTGATAATGGAAGTGAATTCAAGAATACAAGAGTTGATGAGCTTTGTGATGATCTAGGAATCAAGCATCAATTCTCGGTAAAGTACACTCCTCAATCAAATGGTCTTGTCGAAAGAAAGAATAGAACTCTCATTGATATGGTAAGAACCATGCTAAGTGAATACAATATTAGTGATGAGTTTTGGGCGGAAGCTATCAATACGGCTTGCTACACTAGCAACCATCTATATTGTCATCCAATGTTGAAGAAGACACCCTATGAGCTCTTGAATGGAAGAAAACCCAACATTGCATATTTTAGAGTGTTTGGTTGCAAATGCTATATCTTAAAGAAGGGTACTCGTTTGGGTAAATTTGAGAAGAAGTGTGATGAAGGATTTCTTCTTGGGTATTCAACTTCAAGCAAAGTATATAGAGTATGGAACATGGCACATGGGATAGTTGAAGAAGTTCATGATGTTGAGTTTGATGAAACAAATGGATCTCAAGAAGAAAAGGATAATCTAGATGATGTAAGAGGACCTCAATTAGTTGATGCTATGAAGAACATGGACATTGGTGACATTAGACCGAGACAAGTTGAAGATAATGATGATGAAGTCATCCCTCCTATTGTACAAGTGGAAGATGAAGCAAATCAAGTAAGCTCAAGTGAATATCAAGCTCAAGCTCATGATCAAGATCAAGACCAAGTTCAAGATGCTAGTTCATCTCATATTCTCCAACCAACTCACATTGCAAGAGATCATCCTTTAGATCAAATTGTTGGTGATATTAGTAGAGGTGTACAAACAAGGTCAAGAGTGGCTTCATTTTGTGAGCACTATTCATTTGTCTCACAAGAGGAGCCTACCAACGTTGAGAAGGCACTCAAAGATGAGGATTGGATAAATGCTATACATGAAGAGCTCAATAATTTTGAGAGAAATCAAGTATGGGAATTAGTTCCAAGACCAAGTAAACACAATATGATTGGCACCAAGTGTGTCTTCCGGAACAAGCAAGATCAAGATGTGATTGTTGTGAGGAACAAAGCTAGATTAGTTGCACAAGCTTATACTCAAATTGAAGGCATAGACTTTGGAGAAACCTATGCACCGGTGACAAGATTGGAAGCAATCCGGATCTTATTGGCATATGCATGTGCTCATGGTATCAAGCTTTATCAAATGGATGTCAAAAGTGCATTCTTGAATGGATACATTAAAGAGTTAGTCTATGTTGAGTAACCTCCCGGTTTTGAAGATGATAAGAAACCCGGCCATGTATATAAGCTCAAGAAGGCTCTCTATGGCTTGAAACAAGCACCAAGAGCATGGTATGAGAGGTTGAGGGACTTCCTACTCTCTAAAGGGTTCAAGATGGGAAAGGTTGACACCACACTCTTCACTAAGAAGATCGAGAATGACTTGTTCATTATGCAAATCTATGTTGATGATATCATCTTTGGATCAACAAGTCAAACATTTTGTGAGGAGTTTGGAGAAATGATGGCCAAAAAGTTTGAAATGTCCATGGTTGGTGAACTTAGCTACTTTCTTGGACTCCAAATCAAGCAATTGAAGAATGGCACATTTGTGAGTCAAAGCAAGTATATCAAGGACATGGTGAAGAAGTTTGGATTGCAAAAGCAATCTCAACACCAATGGGCACTAGTGGAAGCTTAGAACCAGATGAAGAAGGTGAATTGGTTGATCAAAAGCAATATCGGTTAATGATTAGTAGTCTACTCTATGTGATCGCTTCTAGGCCGGATGTGATGTTTAGTGTATGCATGTGCGCAAGATATTAAGCCTCTCCAAGAGAAAGTCATTTGAAGGCAACTAAAAGAATAGTAAGGTATTTAAAGAGCACACCTAACATTGGTTTGTGGTATCCCAAGGGCTTCAACTTCACATTGATAGGTTATGCGGATGCGGACTATGCCGGTTGCAAAATTGATAGAAAGAGCACTTCCGGTACATGTCAACTCTTGGGAAGGTCACTAGTTTCATGGTCATCCAGAAACCAAAATAGTGTTGCACTCTCTACCGCCGAAGCGGAATACATTAGTACGGGAAGTTGTTGTACACAATTGCTTTGGATGAGGCAAACCTTGAAGTACTACGGATTAAAATTCAACAAGGTTCCATTACTATGTGACAATGAAAGTGCGGTGAAGATCACAACCAATCCGGTGCAACATTCAAGAACCAAACACATAGATGTGAGGCACCATTTCATAAGAGATCACCAAGCAAAAGGAGATATTGCAATCACAAGTGTAGGCACCGAAGATCAACTAGCCGACATATTCACCAAGCCACTTGATGAAACTAGATTTCGCAAGCTAAGAAATGAGTTCAACATACTTGACTATTCCAACATGTGTTGATGCACTTCATGAATATTTTATGACATGTCTATTCTCCAAGTAAGGCAAAGGTATCATTATTTGACATGTGCATTCATACTTTGGTAGGAATTGTTAGATCATATAGACATGATTTTGTTCTCTCTAAGTCATTCATTGAAAGCTAAAATGGTTTTGAAGTCTATATGGCATCACTATTGCTTGGATGATTGCTTGATCTAGTGATGGCATATAACTTGTTCATGGGGATGCAAACCTAATGTTGAATCTAGATTAAATGAGTAACTAAGTGCTTAACTCAACATAGGCAAGATAACCCGGGTGGCGTGAAAATGCTTGTCTTTGGTTCAAACCGAGTTAAGACACTTGTACAAATTTGCTAGATTGAACCAAAATTTGACTAACAAAGGTCTCTCATTCCATTAACTTGACCCTTTTGTGATACTTGATGCCAAGAGGGAGAAAGAACAAAGATAAAATGACAAAGGGGGAAAGAATTTGGACTTCGCAATGAACCATCATTAGGCCGATGATGGAAGAGCAATAGGTCAAAGTAAAGGGATCAAAATTTTTGAATCATAACCTTTACTTAAAGATAAGCTCACCTTAAGGGGGAGCAAACTCATGAACTTGGTTGTTGCATTTGGAATGTGCACTCACATATGTTTGATGCACTTGCATATGTTTTTACATTCTATTGCATGTTCTTGAGTGGAGTATGCTAGTATAGAATTGTTTGATAACTTGATAACTAGCATGCTTAGGTGGTAGTTAGATGATCTTGTACATTACAAGTGGTCTTACAAGTGGTTCTTGAGCATTGCATATAATGTTGATCTCACAGTATGCTCAAGTTTTGTGATCATCTAGTTATCAAAAGTGTAAAGGATGGAGATTTCCGCAACTTCGATATGAAATTTTCAATCGGTATCACGCTTCAAAGGTTTATCCTAACCATCCTAGCACATGTTGGTGGAAATTTACTCTCTATATATGCATATGTGCAAGCTTTCAAATCCAAACTCATGCACATATGTAGGGGGAGCTAAATAGCCACCAAACCGAATTTGTGTTGTTTGTCCTTTTCAAAAACATGACAATCTTGTTCGGACAAGCTCACAAGTTCAAAAACAAACTTAACTCTTATCTTTGTAAGGGATGTCATCAATTACCAAAAAGGGGGAGATTGAAAGCTCTAGTTTAGTTTTGATAATTGTTGACATCCTAACTAACCTAAGTTGCTAAGTGATGGGAAGATTTAGGTTGGTCAAACCATGGAGTGTGGAGCTTAGGAGACTATATTGATCAAGATAGCTCTACCATGGATCAAGTGAACAAGAAGTGAGGTGATCAAGTGTTAAGCAAAGGCATGGAAGCAAAGGTATAACCTCAAATAGGTTTTCCTTTTGGTGAATAAGACACCTAGTGGGTGTGTTCACATTTAGGATAGATAGCCGACTATTAAGGGGAGAACGAGTGTTGGATTACTTTCAAGTGCTCTACGATTGCATTTCATTTGCAATGAACTAACACAACCTAGAGATCAAAGTTAGAAACCCTTGGAAAATATTTTGAAAATGCTAACACACTGTGCACAAGTGTTGAAGACCATTAGTGTTAGCACATAGAAGCAAGGGGTGAGAAATTAACTTGAAAAACGCTGAGAAATGAGCGTCGGACTGTTAGCAGAGGCTGCGTCGGACTATTGCCCAGAGTCCGACGCCTAACCCTAGCTCCGGCCAATGGCGAGCATCGGACGCTCGTTTTACGAGCGTCGGACCATTGTGATCAACAGTCCGACGGTATATCAGTGCGAGGTGTGACGCGTGGCACAATCTGAGAGCGTCGGACGCTGGAGCTTAGTCCGACGCAGTTTTAGAGAGTTGAAACCTCTCTGGAAGCGTCGGACCGTGGTGATCATTGGTCCGACGGCTAACCTCGCAAGAATCCGACGGTGGCCGAGCTATGTCTCATCTGTGAGAGTCGGACGGTCCGACGCCTGGAGCAGTGCGCACGTCGGACCATCAGCTTGAGCGTCCGACGGTTGGGAAAACGGCGTGAGAAATAGCCGTTGAGATCCAGCGGCTGAGGTTGAACGAGAGTTGACACGTGGCAGCCATCCGAGCGTCGGACGCGAAGGATTAGTACGACGGTCGGTCCGACGCCCCGAAAAGCTTGTTAACGACTGTTTTTCAGTGAGTAACGGCTAGGATTGCACTTAGGGGTATTTATACTCCTTCTCTGGTCACTTGGTAATAACTCTTGCACACTTAATCATTTGCATATTCTTTGTGAGAATTCTAAGCCTCCACTCACTCATTTGATCATCTCTTGTTCATCCATTTGAGTTGAGTGATCCTCAAGTGCATCATTGCTTAGTGATTTGCATTCTAGAGCACTTGAGAGCAAGCCAAGGCTGAGTTCTTATTCTCTTGAGACATTGCCGTGTTCCTAGCGGCTTGGAGGTGATTCCGGTGTGAGGTTGATTGGTGATTGTTCAAGCCCACACCGAGGTGATTGATTGTGAGAGGTTTGTGGTTATCCTCGGCGGAGTGCCAAAACCAACTCTAGTGGATTGCTCGTGGTTGATAGCCACTTCTCTTGTGTTGATGAGCGGCTCCCGGTGAGGGATTGACGTGTGAAGCCTAGCTCGCAATCCACCAAGGAAGACTGGTGCCACAACGAGGAGTCGCGTGACGGCGATCACGTGAACCTCGGTAAAAAATCGAGTGTTCTTTGTCTTCACCACCATCGAGTGGAGTTTTGTCTTTCCGGTATTCTATTGGGTTTGATCTCTCGGTTTTCATATTGGATATCTCCCGGTAATTGGTCTTCACGACGTGCGGACTTCACTTCAATCAAGCCCATTGGTATAATCCACTCGATCTTTCTTCCTTGCGCTTTCTACTCGTTTACGTGCCATCTCCTTAGGAACGGAGGAGTTGGTTTCTTGCGTGTTGATTGCTTATATTTGTGAGTAGCATATCGTGTTAGGTGGCTTGCATAGAATAGTTTAGAGCTAGCGCTTTGTCTCGCTTGGTTATCTACTAACTTGTGGTCTAATATTTTGCTAGAATTTTTTAATAGGTTATTCACCCGCTCTAGCCTATACGGTCCTTTCACTGATGTAAGTGTTTCTTTAAGAATATTAAAAGATTTTAAACATGCATCATCAAATTCAAAAGGAACATCCTTAACTAGCAAGTTAGTCAGTGGTCTAGCAATATGTGAAAAATCTTTGATAAATCTGCGATAAAAGCCACAATGACCAAGAAAACTTTAGATTCATTTTATATTAACAGGTGGAGGTAGTTGTTCAATTACTTCAATTTTTTCCTTATCTACCTCTATACCTCTTTCAGACACTAAATGACCTAACACTATTCCTTCTTTAACCATAAAATGATATTTTTCCCAATTAAGGACTAAGTGCTTTTCTTCACGTCTTTGCAAAACCTTATCTAGATTTTCTAGACAATCATCAAAAGTTTTTCCATAAACTGAAAAATCATCCATAAAAATTTCCATAATTTCTTCTATCATTTCAGAAAATATAGATGTTCACGGTGGATAACGTCAACTTTTATTAGAACTTTAGACATGAAAGGATACCTGAATACACACTAGTCTAGGGTTTTAACTGACAGTTTCCACGAGTTTTGCATGTTCTGTATTTTCCAGGGGCTATTCCAGAAAAGCGTAAAAGAGGGGTTAAAGAGCATAAAAGACACGAAACATAACCGCCATGGAAACATCATCACGAAGACCCTGGAAGGATCTAGAAGACACCCGAGCAAGCGGGGCCCCGGATCACACAAAGTGGGGCCGGCCGGCGCCCCCTGCTGAGTCTGGGCCCCACCTTTTGGAATGTTCCTTTCACGCTTCCTTGGCACTCAAGTAAAGCATCCCTCCGTTGATCTAAAGTCGGTTTGATCCGACGATACACGTAACATGAGACGCGGATCGATGACGTGGTGGTTCCTTGCCCCCTACTCCACCTCGGCCCATATAAGGATGCCCTAGGCCTACTCAAGAAGGCATTCTACACCCCGGTGCTTCATATTCTCTACATAAATTAGGGTTAGGGTCTCTCTAGTTGATCTAATTCTAGTTCATCTAGTTGTAACAGTTAGGAGAGACTAGTTCATCGAGATCTAGTCTTGTCTAGAGATTAGAGAGATAGAGTAGGAGAGTAGAGATTCTGGAGGAGTTCCGGCCTGTCGGTGCTTCTTCGTGGCTGTATTCTTCTGGATTCAGCTTCCTCGCCCGGAGCTGCGTTCTGAGGTACTTTTGTATTCAACTTCTAATTCAAGTAAGCATTTGTTCTTATTCGTTCTTAAGTTCGCAACTCATATTGAGTGCATTAATCTTGGTCATTACTTGATTGAAGTAGTATTTCATAGTGTAGGCTTGGCGCCTAGGCTAGGTTTACTTGTGAATGTCCCCTGATTGGCCGGATAGTGGTAGATCGCGTAGGTGACAGCTGCGTTGAGTCCTCCGTAGTCCACTTCCCGTTGATAGGATCGATAGGTGTATAAGTGTCTGGTAGGAGGGAACTCTGATTTCGCCTCTTATTCATGTCACTGCCCAGTTAGAACGATATTATTCAAAGTTTACCGGTAGTTGGAAGTAGATAATCATTAGCTATTTCCTCTTTTTTGATATTATCTACCCTAATTGTAGGGTTAAGTTCATCGGCTTGGTCATTATCACCTACTGTTCCTTGTGGATTCAATATTTAAAACCTCCGAGTGAAATGTGACAGCGGTATTTTATCTGTGCGCTTGCGGATAATCTGAATACAATCTTATTTAAATAGAATGCAGTTAATTTATACCAACAATAGACATCATACATCTTTGAAAAGAAGCAGGTGCATTACATAATCCAAAAGACATTCTACGATAAGCATAAGTTCCATAGGGACATGTAAAAGTGGTTTTGCTTTGATCATCAGGGTGGATAGGAATTTGGTGATATCCTAGAATTACCATCAAGGAAACAAAAGGAAGAATTATTTGTCAAACGCTCTAACATCTCATCAATGAAAGGCAGCGGAAAATGATTTTTCTTGATTGCTTTATTGAGTTTTCTATAATCTATACACATTCGCCATCCTGTAACAGTTCTCTGGGTATCAATTCATTTTTATCATTTTTAACTACGGTCATACCACTCTTTTTAGGGACAACTTGAACAGGGTTTACCCACTCACTATGCGAAACATGATAAATAATCCCAGCATGCAAAAGTTTCAAGATCTCTTTCTTAACAACCTCCCTCATCGCATTTTGAAGCCTACGTTGGGGCTCACTAGAAGGTGTAATCTCTGGGTTGGTTGGAATACGATGGGTGCATAAAATAGGACTAGTCCCCTTAAGGTCTTGGAGTGAATAACCAAAAGCAGCACGATATTTTTCTAAGACAGTTATTAATCTAAAAGACTCTTCATCAGAAAGTTTATCACTAATAATCATGGGAGAATTTTGATCATTATTCAGAAAATCATACTTAAAACTAGAAAGTAATTGCTTAAGCTCAATAGAAGGCTTAGGTGGCTCTACTAATTCATCCAGAGGTTCAGGATCAATCGGATCCTCTTCCTCATCATTAATGAAGAACTGAGTATCATCTTCTAAATTAGGTTCAATAAATTTCTCAAATGACACAGCCTTAATTTCTTCTATCGGATCTAGCTCAGGAGGTGAATCTGCCTTAGCTTTTAATGCATGAGTTAGTAGGCACTGAGAGATTAAATCCCTTCCCAAGTTTAATATCTAAATTTCCCGCACAACCTTCTCGCAAAAGTTTTCCTATTGGTAACCCAATCATTATATTCTAAATCCCAAACATCAAAGATATAGAAATTCAGGAAAATTCGGAATTCATTAATCACAATAGGAAGATAACATAAAACACCTGAACTAGGAATAATATGTCCTGAACGATTTTTTAATAATTTATTTGTAGGAATTAATGGCATATCTTTCAAGAATTTTTCAGCATATGTAAGAGACATAATATTAACACCTACTACTGGATTATAAAAGGTATCAAAAGGATATGGATCAATTTGACATTTAATAGTAATGGCAGGAGAATTTAAACAAATTATATCATTTGAAAGTTCAGATTCTATCAACCACTCATTACTCATAACAAAAATTAATTCTCTAGCTATCTCTCTAAGGAATTTTAAATCGGTAGGATACGAAACATTAAAACTTTTAAAATTCATAGACTCTTGTGGTTTTATAATTTTATGATAGAGTGAGGTGTTTTCATAATCATCAAAAAGTTCATCCTCAAATTCAAGCATAAAATCAGAAATAGGAATTATCTCCTTCTCATTAGATAGTTCAGGTAAAGGTTGAGATGAATCAGACAAAAGATTAGAATCAAACGACAAAAATTCATCTTCTAATAATTTTTCTTCTTCTTCAGGAAGATCAATCGAGATATTAGTAAGAATAGTTTTAGCATGTGAAGCAGTAATATGCATAAATGCTCTTCCTGCGACCAAATTAAGGTATTCTTTATTTTTATCATCAAGGCCTAAAAAGAATGTTGCAAAAGCATTGGATCTGGCAAAGCAAGATTAGATCCAGAATTTATAAATCCATCAAAACGTTCCCAAGTTTTGCCTAATGATTTGTTATCTAATTGTTTGAATCCAATAATTTCAAAACAAAGTTTAACGACCTCTTCGATAGGGAAAAATTTAAGACAAAAATTAGCACGCAATACTTCTCAATTTCCTTGGCTACTCCCAACATGGCGATTATACCATTTCTTTGCTTTTCCCGTTAATGAAAACGAAAAGAGTTTTCATCTTAAAGTTTCATCTGCCATGCCCTTAATGTGCAAACATGAACATGTCTGCTCAAAATCAGCTAAATAGGAATAGGGGTTTTCGCTAGAACTACTAGAAAAAATGTGATTCTAAACTAACTTAATTAATCCCGGGCGTAACTCATAGTCAGATGATGTGATAGGTAAAGATGATTCTTTTGGCTGGAGATACGACCCCGATGGTGCTCCATATTGATATAAAAGTTGGGACGTGGGTTCCATACTTTAAAAAGGTAAAAGATACAAGTATAATACAATATTAAGATAGACTAAGCCAAAATCAGCGAACCGTTCCCCGGCAACGGCGCCAGAAATGCTTGTTGATATAAATTAACTGCACTCTATTAAAGATTATTATTATCAAGGTATCCGCAAGCGCACAGATAAAACAACCGATGTAGCACTTCACCAGACAATCCCGGTTTTAATATCGAACTCAAAGGAACAGTAGGTGATACTGACTAAGTCTATTGGCTCTTAATCCGATAACACAATCAATCCAGAGAATATCAAGAATGAGGAGATAACAAATGATTATCTAGATCCGACAACCGCTAAACTTTGAATAATATCGTTCTAATTGGGCAGTGACATGAATAAGAGGCGAAATCAGAGTTCCCTCCGACCAGACACTTATACACCTATCGATCCTATCAACGGGAAGTGGACTACAGAGGACTCAACGGAGCTGTCACCTACGCGATCTACCACTATCCGGCCAATCAGGAGACATTCGCAAGTAATTATAGCCCAGACATCACGTCTACACTACAAAATACTACTTCAACCAAGGAGCTACCAAGATCAAAGCACTCAAATAGAGTTGTAAACTTAAGAACGAATAAGAACAAATGCTTACTTGAATCAGGATGTTAAATACAAAAGTACCTCAGAACGTAACTCCGGGCGAGGGAGCTGAATCCAGACGAACACAGCTACGAAGAAGCTTCGACAGGCCGGGACTCCTCCGAAACTCTACTCATCTGCTCTATCTCTCTAATCTCTTTCTTCGTTGCTAGCCTAAATCTAGTGGATATCTATCTAATGCTTCAAGGTCTTCATCTCTTGTTTGGCTCTCCTCCAGGGGGTATGCCTCTCTATTTATAGCCCGGTGGGATGCACGTATGCCGTAGGACCAAACCGACTTGAAACAAGGGCCTAGATGACTTCTAATAGACGGTGGTAGAAGACTCCAGAAGGCGGCGCGGGGGAAACCCTAGGGGGGCACGGCCGGTCCCACCCTGGCGCCCGCCGGCCCCACCCTGTGGGATTTCGGGCTCCGGTGCTTCAGGTGTGTTCCAAATGCTTCTAGTGTTCTCGTGATGATATTTCCTTGGCGGTTAAGTTTCATGGTAATTATGCTCTTTAATCCTTCTTTTAAGCTTTTCTGGAAAATCTCTTGGGAAATAGACAATTCACCAAAACTCGTGGAATCTGTCAGTAATAACCCTATTCTACTGGATATTCATGTTTAATGCAGTGATAAATTGATAATAAAATTTGGATGATAACAGGTGTCAACATTAGTACAGATCATAACCCTACACTATTGTCAGTGGGGATCACGGGGATAGCAGCCTTAACAGAAGCTTAGAATTAGATGTATATTAACCAAAGATTGGTCCAAGATTGCACAAATGCTTGAACCTATGCAATGGACGATCAAGATCAGAAGAGATTAGTCGATATAGCCAAGAGTCAATCATCATAGCAAGATAACAGAGCACAAAGCATGAAAGATGATTGATCTCAATAATATTAAGCAACCAAGCCAACTAATCTCAATCAGGCAAGTTGATATTACTGAAAAAATAATATAGAATAGAACATGCCATTAAAATCGGTAACTTAATAAATCTATCTTAAGAGCCATCCTAAGATAGAGCCGATGACTTGATCTATATCGAAACTTGTATCTGGTCGGCCCTAGCTCAATGCAGCAATACAAATCGATAAATTTGATCTACACGATAGCTTGTACTAGGTCGGCCTTACTCCAATGCAGCAATACCAGCTGTGTAAATCGATGACTAGCTTATACAAGATGAGGTTGGCCCTAGTCCAATGCAGCCATATAATAAAGGTACAAACAGTGGCGATATATACAAGCAAACCGAAGGTCGGCCCTAGTCCAATGCAGCCCTACTTGTTTGATGAACTCGTCAGAATCTACTCTACTCCTACTCCTAAGGGGTGGCCGGAGGCAAAAAAAAAAAAAAAAGGGATTGCATTTAATTTATTAGGAGGTCTTATATTTATATCCAGGGCATCATCACGAGTCCTATCTAAATACATTTACAAAACAGGAAAAGTAAAAGATACATAAATAACTTAACTCTAGTCCTCCCTTTTTATAGAGCCGTCACATCCACGCTTCCTCATGCTTTGGCATACGCTTTTTTTTTTTTATAATTCTCCTTTGCTGCCAAGCCATTTAACCGATTCAGACGTAGGCGCTGACTCAAACGAAACTTGTTGACTTTGGTCTTCTCTCTTCATAACTTTTGACTAAAAATTTCCTTACCAAATTTTGTGTCAACACATTGTTCCCTCTGTTTTTTTTAACTAAGTTGTGATATCACATATTTCAATTTGCCAGAGTAGGTGAGACCGAGGCGCCTCGCTCACCCACAGGAGGCTTAGTTAATAGAAAAATATAAAACTAAAGCTACAATAAAAACTTTATACTACTGTATATCATAGTATGTTCATAATGTATATCTACTTATGTTTAGTTTAATAGAACTGATTTTCCCTTTATCTAAAAAATTAAAACTGTTTTTCCATTGTCGAGGGAGGATTGATGAGGAGGTAAAATGGACTTTATCCAAAACGGAAAGGCTCCCAACCAGGCGTCTGGACTCTCCGGACGGGCTTGCGGCCCATCCCGTCTGCGCGTGCCGTGCGCCCCACCCTCGCGACGCGGGCGTGCCGCGCCCCACGCCGCCGTTTTTTTCTCTTTTTTATTTCTTTTTCATTTCCTATTTTATTTTTCATTGTTTTCTATTTTCCTTGTTTCTTTTTTATTTTTCTTTTTGATTTTTTTCCTTATTATTTTTTCCTTATTTTTTTATTATTTTAATATTTGTATATTTCGTATTTCTTTATATAAATGTTGTAAAAATATATTAGGAATGTTGCACTTGTTATTGTAAGTGTTTTAGATATATATTGCAAGTGTTTCTCAAAATGTTTTATTTTTTTGGACGTATATTTTAATTGTATGTTTCTAATGTTTCAACTCTGTTTCCAAAATCATTGTTTGCAAGTGTTTCATTTGGATGTTGTGTATATTTTCACATGTATTGTTGGAAATGTTTTATATAAATGTTGCATATGTTTGTAAATGGTTTCTATGTGTTTTTAGGTTTTTTTTCAAATGTTTCATCAGCATGTTTCGAGTGTTTTATTAGTTTCATATTGCAATTATTGCATCTAAATGTTTCAAAATTAGATCTAATATTGTAGTTAGTGTTTCACATGCATGTTTCATTCCATCGCTCAGATTGGAAGGCTTGCCACCGGCGGCGATCGTTCTCCGCCCCAGCCGGCACGACCTCACATCTTTCCAGCAACTGTAATCATCCATAGGCCCGCGTGCTCATCTTCCTTGCCTCTTTCTGTGTTTAATAGAGGCCATTCTCCATACTCAGTAGTTTCGGATCTGGTACGGCCAGCATAACCTATAACTAGCCGTCATCTACGTCCTCTGTTGTCGGCTAATAGGATCGACCGTTCTCTCCTATGCTCAGTTTTGTCTGGAAGAATGGGTGAAACATGCATGTTGCAAAAGCATATATTCAGTGTTTCATTAGTTTAAAAAGTATATTGTAGATGTTTCGTATGAATTTTGCAAATCTGTTGTATATGTTGTAAAAAGAATATTAAAATATATTCATGTGAGATCTTATTTTAAAGAATTTATTGTAAAAATCACGATAGTACAATCGGATTTTAATTATAGTCCTTGGTTTAGAAGTTATAATGACTTTTTAAAGTTTAAAACCATGAAAAGATACTATATGTGCGTAGTACTCCCTCCGTTCCATTGATTATGTAATTCTAACAGAGTAGCATGTTTCAATATATCAACTTTGACTAATTATAAATAAAAAACTATAAATATTTATAATGTTAAATAAACACCAATAAATTAATTATAAAATATATTTTTATAATATATTAATTTGAAGCTATAAATATAAATATTATTCATTAGAAATTACCTAGCACGCAACACGAAGAGGGAGTACGCGTGTAGTAGCATGCAGTTAGACTGGAGTACGACAGCAGCAGGAGCATGCGTGTAGCAGGTGGGTGGCAGTAAGGTGCAAAGCAGCAGGTGCGTGCAGGGTTTTTTTTACCGACGGAATACCGCGGTAACCGGCCGGTTACCGGTCATACCGGTCCGGGACGGTACCGGTACCGGCCGGTTTGAAAAAACCGAAATTTCAAATTTAAAATCGGAGGAAAAAATAGTTAAAAATTCCTAAAAATAATTCATGATTTATAGATTCCAATGGTGTCAAAATTTTTCAAATTTGACTACATTTAGAATTTTTTTCGAAGTCCCGAAGTAAAAAAAAGGCCCATTAAGGCCCGTTAGGCCCATTAGGCCCGAACGGGCACAAAACGGCACCCTGAGTCACGGGGACGGGGGGGGGCAGAGCCACCCCCCATTTCCCCCCTCCGCGCCGCAGCAGCCGAAACCGCCGCCTCCCCGCTCGTCCGCTCGCCGCCGCTTTATTACCGGCCGATAGGACCGGTATACCGGTCGGCAAGACCGGGATACCGACGCGCGCGCGGATCCTCCGGGTACCGGACGGTTGCACCGGTTTCTCGGCCGGTTTCAACCGGTAACCGCGCGGTTTCTCCGGTTTCGGCAGGTAAGGTTGTTTCCTTTTTTTTCTTGAGCATTTTTAGTAGGATTAGCTTTAGGATTTGGAATAGGAAGTAGTTATCTATTGATCTAGGGTGCAGTGGTAATTTGATTTAGGATTTTAGTAGGATTTATGGTGTGTTTAGGTTATTAGTTAGGGTTATGTTTAGGATTTGGTTTAGGATTTTAGGTTTGATGTATATTTTAGGTTGTAGGTGTGCTAATACTGATGTATATTTTAGGTATATACTGATGTATATTTTAGGTTTATATTGTTTAGGTAAATTTTATTTAGGTGGAAGGTTGTGACTTAGCCACTTATTTACGTAGATTTAATCTATGTGATTGATTAGTTTGTGTTGTCCATTCATGCAGGTGCACAATGTCAAGCAGAGGAAAAGACATTGTATGGGAGCATGGTGAAAACCTTTCTCCTGGGTGGAGGTGCAACTACTGTCATACGATGAAAGGAGGTGGTGGTGCAACAAGATTCAAAGAACATTTAGCCGGTCGCGGGTCGCAGGTGGTGCATTGCAGAAGCGTGCCAGATGATGTGCGTGAGTACTTTCAACGTGATCTTGATAGAACTAAAAAGGCAACTTCTGACCGGTCTCGACAAAAGTTGGCAAGAGAGAAGGCTGCAGCGGAGGGTAACCATCCACTTGGTGATGATGAATATGAGGAGCAGCTCCAGCAAGCACTTAATCAGTCGAGAGCAGAATATGAGTACGAGCAGGGGGTGCAACAGAGAGGAGGTAATTACGACCGTGGAGGGGGTAGTGGTTCACAGGGTGGGAATCCTTTGCAAAGGATGTTTCGAAGAGCAGGATCACAGAGGGAGACTCCTGTGGTTCTGCAGGACTACAATTTGGTAGCCGGTAGGAGGAGAGGAATGGTCCAACCAAGGATTGATACAGGGTCTTGGACGCAGAAGGGGAAGAATGCAAAGGAAGCTATTGGGAAAGCTTGGGGAAGTTTTTCCATGTTGCAGGAATCCCAGGACGACAGGCCGACAATCCGTACTTCATAAGTGCGGTGAGAGAGACACAAAAGTGGGGTTAGTACAACTTTCAGAGTCATCTCTCTCAATTTTGACGTTTCTATCTTTATGTATTCTCACGAATGGCTTCTGCTTACAGGTGAAGGCATTGTGTCACCTACTGGAAGGGATATCGATGGCAAGTACCTAGATGAGAACGAGAAAGACTTGAAGGCTAGGTACGCAAAGTTTCAGAAGGAATGGACCAACTTTGGCGTGACGTTGATGTGTGATTCTTGGACTGGCCCCACTAGAATGAGTGTCATCAACTTCCTAATTTATTGCAATGGGGTCACATGGTTTCATAAATCTGTTAATGCAACTGGGCGAAGTCAAGATGCCAATTATTTATACCAGGTAGCTTCTGAACATGTTGTTAGGTTCATACTATTTATAATATTGTGATTTACGTCATATTTGTAAAAACTGTTGTGGTTATTTTTCAGGAAATTCGTAAGGTTGTTGAAGAGATTGGCGCCGAGCATGTCGTACATGTGGTGACCAACAATGGCGCCAACTACAAAAAAGCTTGCAAGATACTGGGGAACCATTATGCTCATATTGCTTGGACGCCATGCCTTGCACACACCATCAACTTGATGTTGAAGGATATTGGTGAAAGGCCCGAACATGCAGGTACAATCGCAACATGCAAGCGAATCTCAACCTTTTTGCACAACCATACTCAGTTGAATGCAATGATGAGGAAGGCAATCGGTGGTGAGTTGGTCAAGTGGAATGTTACTAGATTTGGGACCAACTACATGTTCCTAGAGAGCTTTCACCGGAAACGTGACAAGTTCATGCAGTGGATGTCTTCTCCTGAATTTCTGCAAAGCAAGTGGATAAAATGTGAAGACGGTCGCTTTGCTCATTCAAGGTTATCAAGTATCCAGTGGTGGGAGGGACTGGAATACATCATCAAAACAGTTCAACCAATTTATAAGTTCCTCCGCTTCGCTGATCAAGACAAGCAGCCTAACATGTGTGATGTAGTGTATGCCTACCAGACTTGCAAAATGGAGATGGAGTCTGTCTTTAGAAGAAATAAGCAGACATGGAATGAGTATCGACAGATTATGGACAACAGGATTACTGACGTGTACATTGACACGTATGTGGGTTCAGGTACGATCATGAATTATATTTACTTAGCAAGCTCCATGAAATGAATACTTACCGTTCCCTTGTTTGGCATTTGTCATGTGTTGCAGCTGTTGTCCTAAATCCAAAGTACACATATAAAATGGATCCAACTCCAACAATGTTTAATGGTCTGAAAGATACATTTTCGCGCATGACGGATTTGCAGAGTGCCATGCAGGCTTTACAAGAGGCAGAGATTTTTCGACAGAAGCTTGGTGAGTTTGGCTCCGAACTCGCTATGAAAATGGCAGCGGATCCAAGGACTAGCCCATGTAAGAGCCTAAGAGCACTTCTCTACCCTTGATGCTTTGCTCTCGTGGAATATATATCTAACATAATGTGTTACACTTGCAGCGGCCTGGTGGATGATATTTGGTAGTCAAACTCCAAATTTGCAGCGTCTTGCTTTGCGGCTTGTTGCACAATGTATCTCCTCCAGTGGATGCGAGCGGAATTGGAGTACTTTTGCCTTGCTTCATACGAAGGTTCGCAATCGGTTGTCCCACAAAAAACTAAACAAGCTTGTGTATGTCAACTACAATCTTCGGCTGCGACTAGCGGATACCTCTGGACCGCCACTGCATGATGACGAAGATTTCATTGACAAGTTCGCCGAAGTCTCATTCTATGACTCGAACAATCCAGTTAGGCAATGGATGGAGTATGGTAGATCAAACCAGGCACCAGTTCTTGATGAGGATGATGACGAAGTAGACGCCCCTATGCCATCACATATTGTCAGGTATAATGTGTGTCTCTGTCTGGCTTTCATATTATATATGTCCATTTTATTTATGTTATTTATTTGTTTGTGCTCGTAGTGACCACATAGACGCCCAAGATCTACGTCAGGCCACGGGAGATGATTCCATCAGTGATTGGGGCCGTAGACATGTGGGTGATAGTCACCTCGGGAAGAGGAAGATGCAGATGCCGCCTAAGAAGGGTGACCCCAAGCGTCAACGCGGAAAGAAAAAGCAAGTGACCAGTGACACTGAAACTGAGGATGAGTCTCAGCGTAGTCCACCGTATCAGGAGTCTCAGGATAGCAGCTCAACTGATGACGGTTCTGATGACGACAGTGACGGTGGCAGTGATGGTGATGGTGATGGTGATGGTGCTGGTGGTGCTGCTGGTGGTAGTGGTTCTGGTAGTGGTGGTGGTGGCAGTGGGTTTGGTGCTGGTGGTAGTGGTTCTGGTGGAGGTGGTGGTCTTCGTTTCACAGGTATCCATTGCACCTACGTACGCACAATTGTTTCTGTGTATGACTTCTAAACTACTAATAATGGTTTTTTGCAGGCGAGACCCAGTTCACGCATGCTACTGTAACAGAACCGGCTAAATCACCTGGCCCACCGGCACCTGTCATTGTCACTAACGACTTCTGACAGCCGGGCCCGTGTCCCAAATGATCTAGACAGGTCTGTCGGGCTACATTAGCGCCCTTTTCTCCGACAGGATCACCATTGCAGAATCATCACAGGATTACAACATTTCATAATAAAAATACATCAGAGTACAGAGCGGAAGATTACATAACATTTAGATTACAAACCAGTTGTTCAAATAGGATTCAAATATAGTTGTTACAGGCCAGAGGACATAACAGTAGCAGTGGAATAGTTACACAATACTAGATAAGATAACTTGAACCCTGCCCACGGGTTCCACTTCACTCATCGCCGCTTTCTTCTTCGACCACGGTCACGCAACATGGAGCAAGACAGATCTCCGACTGCGGTCCTCCTGCAACGGGGTTAACAAACCCTGAGTACTCGGGGTACTCCGCAAGACTTACCCGACTAAGGGTGTAAAATGAGACTCAGGAATGCAAGGCTATGGGTAAGGCTAGCAGAGGATGAGGAGTTTGCAGAAAAGCAATCTATCCTGTTCCATATTTTATTTTGTCATTATTATAATCATATTTATAGCTCCAATATTCAGACTCATGTATCATCATTCTTTCAATTACTTTATTCATTCAGATAACCTAGTTGAGAACCACTTTTCGGTGTAGAGTGTGAGGATCAAGTCTCCATAACCGAGGAGCACGTCGATTCGAATCCAGAAAGTACCCAGCTGGGGATTCTAACCACACTGCATATGCAGCACGCCGGCATACATATACCAACCCGTCGTCACGGCTTTGCTATCCCGAAACCGGTCCTGCGCCACCCGAGAGCACAGTACTCCACTCTTATCCAGGCACGCCGGCCACGTGGGTACAAGCTACTCTCGCCATCTCTCCACTCCCAGTGCGTGGTTGTCGGTTCCAGCAATAGCGTCACCGGACTCTAGGCTTTCCGCATTGGTATGTGGCTAGGCTGTTCATCATGATCACAGCAGGCCTACAACGAACGGTCCCTACTTCCTTCCTGCCGCCAATCCTGCATTGGGACTCTAACCCAAGTACAAGACTACCCGACAGTTTTTATTATCGTGCCTGTCGGGTGAGTGAGACATAGGGAACGCCGCCCCATGAGCTGGCCACCCAACGAAACACGTTTCCAAAGACATCAACCAGTTCCAAACTATTCCGAAAGTGACCGTGCATTGGGACTCCAACCCAAATACACATCGACCAGCGGATAACCAGTTCTTCACCAATCAAAGTATAAGTATAATCATGGCACAGAAAATAGTTTTTCTTTTATGCAAAGCTAAGTTCATTAAGCATGCCTAAGCATTTCTCAAACCGTTTTATTTAAATTAGGTTTCAGGGTATTTATTTGAGACAATGCATCTGGATAGGTGACAATCAATTCCTATTAACCTAATGCAGTAGATTAACTCGAATTATAAATATTTTGTAATAGAGGGGCTGAATGCACCGGGGCTTGCCTTGGATCGTGTACAGCGTCGGGTCGGGATCAGTCCCGCAGATGTCGAATCCTTGGATGACTTCTGGAGTGGCCTCCTCAGTAGTAGTCTCGACCTGGACCCCCTCGGGAACGGGCACTACACGTATGCAATGATGTATGCTTAGCGTGGCATAAGGGCAACAAATGAAATGCTTGGAAGTAAACCATTAATACCTTGAGTACAACTTTCCTTCACGGCAAAGTTGTAAACGATCTACAGAAGGTAAAAATAATGTTTCCTACTTTTGTTTTATTGGCCTTTTTAACGGTCACAGAAAGCCGCTACATAGCTTTATGACTACTACCAAGCACTAAGTTCTCAAATTGCCAAGGATCACACAGCGAAAGATCCTTGGTCTTCATTCAACCCAAAAATTCACACAACAAACCTAAATTCATTTTTCTATTTACTTTATTAATCCCTAGTTTCACATATATTTATTAATTGACCAAACTAACTTCAATTGCAACTAAACTTTACCAATAGCTAGGTTTTATCACCAAACAGAGCCACAATAAATTTCATGATTTTTGGATTTACAGATAATTAATTAAAATTACACAAACTTGCATTTATTAATTACTTCACTGATTTATACAGCAGATTAAAGGCACTGGAACACCCTATATTATATTTTTAACAAATACTACATACTTCAGAGAGCATACACAATTATTCTCACATTTTCCCATTCAACAGATTAATTCATATGAAATAAATAAACTTCAGTACTATTCATATGAATATATAAATGAAAAGCATTTTGAAATTCACTGGAAAAAGAAAAGACCAAACCAGCCCACTACGGCCCATGTCCAAGCGAGCCGGCCCACTCGGCCTGCCCGCACCCGGCGCCGGCGTTTTAGCAAAAGAGACCTTGGGGAAATCGGAAATCAACCCGCGGTCCGATCTATACTATTCACATGAGTCACGGGATTTGCACTTAACCCCCTGGAAAGACCTATCTTCTAACCCGAGGCCCCTGGCCTCTCCTCTGTTTCTACAGAGGCGAGAGCGCCGGCGGTCCGCCGCCCCTAGCTCGCCGACGGTGAGCCGAGGGACGAAGCCGAGGGCACTGACGGACTCTACACTCCAAGGCGAGTCTACCAAGCTAAGACACGACGAGATCCGAGGCACACAGCACCTGGAGACACGTACGCGGCGGCTCGGTGGCGGCGGCGAGCACGTCGCCGGCGAGCACAAGCCGGTAAAGAGAGGGGAAAAGGTGCACGAGCATCTGGGGCTCACCACGAAGCTGGCCGACGGGTCGGTGGAGACGGAGGTGGTTCGGAGAAGGCGACTTGGCGACGGCGGCGGATCCCGGCGGCTCGGCACAACGGCGAACACGCGTTCCGGCGAACCTAGGGAACCAGAGAGTACGCCGACGCACGCGTAAGATTCAAGGGGTCACGGAGATCACGTTGCGCAACAATCCGAGGCCCAGAGCTTACCCAGACTAGCTCGAGACGACGGCGGAGCTCGCGGCGGCGCTCTGCCCGCCCGCGAAGGAGACACCGGTGTTCCGGTGGTTACGAAGCTCTACAGGTCCCTCCGACGGTCGCAGGAGATGCGCAAGGAAGCTAGCTAGCTGTCTGCAAGATGGAGAGGGTGGTGATGGACGGAGCGCGGCGTATTCGGCCGAGAACCGAGAGGTGGCGATGGCGACCGGGAGAAGGAAAAATGGCGTGGAGAGGGGTGGTCTTTGCCCTTTTGGAGAGGCAACGGGCGGGGACAGGCGCGGCACGACGCGGCGCACGCGCGCCCGTATCTGCCGAGGTCGCGGGGGCACGATCCCGGCCGGCACGGTTCGCCGCGCGCCCGCGCGCGCCACGGCGGCTGCCGGTGCTGTTCGTGAACAAAGCGAGGGGGCGGAGTACTGTAGCATAGATCCCTAGGGGCTGTCGGTTTTTGACCAAATTCGACTGATTTTGCATACAAACATGAAAAACTGTAAAAACAAAAGTTGTAGGGTTTGAAATTCTGAGCAACTTTGCTTTTGGAACTAAATCCAAATTCGAAATATTTTTGAAACTACAGAAAAAGGGGTAAACTAGAGTTTTGAATTTTAAACTGTATTTTTAAAATTACTTTTAAATTTTCTCAACAACTTGAAAAATTGCCAAAATAAAAGTTGTTCCATTTTAAAAGATCTAAAACTTTTATTAAGGGACTATCTCAAATTCCTTTTAGATTTTGAATTAGGTTTTAGTCCTAAATAAAGTAAGTTTTTAAACCTTTATTTGGGAATTTAATTTTACAAACAAATGCTAATTAAATTCAAATCACTCTAGGGACCTAATCACAATCATATGCAAACGATTAATTTAAATATGATGACATGACAGATTAATTAAATCCGTAATACCCGGGGTATTACAGCCTTCCCCCCTAAAAGAAATCTCGTCCCGAGATTAGGTACATAACCAAGATTGGAACAAGGCATAGGAAAAAGAGCTAACAACAACCAGTTCATGCTTAAACAAGAGACAAGGGGAAAACATGCATTAGAAGACAGGTTTACATTTTACAAGGTAGCAAAGAACTCAGGGAAGTTTTCTGCCAAGAAATCTTCAGATTCCCAGGTAGCTTCATCTTCAGAATGATCACTCCATTGGATCTTGTACCATCGGGTTGTGGTCCTTCGGGTAACACGGTCCTTTATATCCAAAACTCGTACTGGCTGCTCCGAGTATGTCAATTCAGGTTCAAGTGCTACTCCTTCAACATCGATGACTTGTCCAGGTACTCGGAGACACTTCTTCAACTGAGAAACATGAAACACATTGTGTACTTCCGAGAGATGTTCTGGCAATTCAAGCTTGTAAGCTACCTTTCCCACGCGTCCTATGATTAAGAACGGTCCAATATAACGCGGGGCTAACTTGCCTTTGACTCCAAAACGGTTAACTCCTTTCATAGGCGAAACTTTCAAATATACATAGTCTCCAACCTGAAATGTCAAAGGTCTGCGCCGCTGATCGGCATAACTTTTCTGTCGTGACTGTGCCACTCTCAAATTTTCCTGTATCAGTCGAACCTTCTCTTCGGCTTCATTGACCAAGTCAACTCCATAGAATCATCTTTCTCCAGGCTCGGACCAATTCAATGGAGTACGACACCTGCGGCCATATACTGCCTCAAACGGAGCCATTTTTATACTTTCTTGGTAACTGTTGTTGTACGAGAATTCGGCCAATGCCAAACACTCGTCCCATTTCTCAGGGTAATTGAGTGCACAGGCTCTTAACATGTCTTCAAGTATCTGATTTATTCTCTCTGTCTGTCCGTCAGTCTGAGGATGATAGGTTGTGCTATGCAGGAGTTTTGTACCCAATGATTTATGAAAGGATCTCCAAAATTGGGATATGAACTGAGTACCTCGGTCAGAGACAATGGTCTTGGGCACTCCATGTAGCTTCATCAGATTTTCTATGTATAGCTTGGCGTAGTGCGGAGCCCTGTACATTTTCTTGACAGGTAAGAAATGAGCTTGTTTAGTGAGGCGGTCCACAACAACCCAGATGGAATTGAAACCCCTAGAGGTTGTTGGGAGACCCATAATGAAATCCATGCTGATGTCTTCCCATTTCCATGCAGGAATAGGTAATGGTTGCAGCTCTCCACCAGGCTTCATGTGTACAGCTTTTACTTTCTGACAAGTGTCGCATTTTGCTACATACTGAGCAATCTCGATCTTCATCTTAGTCCACCAAAACTTCTATTTCAAATCCTGGTACATTTTGTTGCTTCCCGGATGAATAGAGTATCTTGTCAAATGAGCTTCGTCAAGAATTTTGCCACGTAACTCTGGAATTTTTGGAACTACAAGCCGATTCTTGAACCATACAATCCCTTCATCATCAATTCTGAAACAATCTGCTTTCCCTGCTTGGATTTTCTCTTTGATGTGCCTGATACCTTTACTATTTTTCTGAGCAGCCACGATTTCATCACGGATGGAGGGTTTGATGCTGATATTGTTCCAACTGCCTTGAGGGACTATCTCTATGCCCAATTTTTCTAACCCGTAACACAACGACAGATCATATGGCTTCACAGTCAAGCAATTACAATGAGCCTTCTGACTGAGTGCGTCGGCAACCACATTAGCTTTACCAGGATGGTAGTGCACTTCAATATCATAATCTTTTATCAACTCAAGCCATCTTCGTTGCCTCATATTTAATTCTTCTTGTGTAAAGATGTATTTCAGGCTTTTATGATCAGTGTAGACATTGCATGTGCTGCCTAACAAGTAGTGACGCCAGATCTTCAATGCATGAACCACAGCTGCCAATTCAAGATCATGAGTGGGATAATTCTCTTCATGAGGCCGGAGTTGTCGTGAAGCATAAGCAATGACTCGGCCCTCTTGCATCAAAACACAACAAAGGCCAGTACCCGACGCATCGCAGTACACATCAAACGGCTTTTCAATATCTGGCTGAGCAAGGACTGGTGCAGTGGTCAAACATCTCTTCAAGGTTTGAAACGCTGTCTCGCATTCTGGCGACCAGACAAACTTAACCTGAGTCTTCAATAGGTTGGTTATAGGCTTAGCTATTCTTGAGAAATCCGGAATGAATCGGCGGTAATATCCCGCCATTCCCATGAAACTGCGAACCTGGTGCACCGTGGTTGGTGGTTTCCAGTTCAAGATTTCTTCCACCTTACTCGGATCTACGGACACACCTTCAGCTGTCAGGATATGCCCAAGAAATGGAACTCGGTCCAACCAGAACTCACATTTGCTGAATTTGGCATAGAGTTGATGTTCTCTTAAACGGCTCAAGACGATACGGAGGTGGTTGGCATGTTCTTCGGGTGTTTTAGAATAGATCAGGATGTCATCAATGAATACGACAACAAATTTGTCGAGCTCAGGCATGAAGACGGAATTCATGAGGTACATGAAATAGGCGGGTGCATTGGTTAGGCCAAAAGACATGACGAGGTATTCATATAGGCCATATCTAGTGGTGAAAGCTGTTTTTGGGATGTCTTCGGGACGGATCTTTATTTGGTGGTAGCCAGACCTAAGGTCAATCTTGGAAAACACCTTAGCTCCAGCCAGCTGGTCAAAGAGTAGGTCAATACGGGGTAAAGGATATTTGTTTTTGATGGTGACCTCATTGAGTGGACGGTAATCAATACAGAGTCGGAGGGATTTGTCTTTCTTCTTGACAAAGATGGCAGGACAACCCCAAGGAGATGAGCTGGATCTGATGAAACCCTTATCTAGCAAATCTTGTAGCTGCACTTTAAGCTCTGCCAATTCCTTGGGAGGCATTCTGTAGGCTCTACGAGATATAGGTGCGGTTCCAGGTTTTAGCTCAATAGCAAATTCCACATCTCGATCAGGTGGCAAACCAGGCAACTCATCAGGAAATACGTCTGGAAATTCGCAGACCACTGGAATCTTCAATACTTCTTCAACTGCGGTGGCACACAACCTTTGCACGGTATTTTCAATCTTTCTTACGGGCAATGGAAGTTGGATAAGAAGTTGAGTTTGACTATTAGGTATGTTCACTCTTATGGTTCTATTCAACACATCAATCAAGGCCTTGTGCTGATACATCCAATTCATACCTAATATCACATCTATATCCTGATCCTTAAGTACTATCATTGTGGTTGGGAATTTATGCCCTCCCAGCTCTATAGGTACTCCCTGAACTACCTCTTTAGTAGTTATACGCCCCCCGGGCGAATGTATAAGGAAATCTTCCTTTATCTCCCCAATAGATATATCATGCTTAACCACAAATGTACGGTTGATGAACGAATGAGATGCACCAGAATCAAATAGCAGAACGGCAGAATGACTAGCAACGGGAAACTTACCCATCATGACGGGTTCTCCAGCAGGAATATCTTCAATCTGAGTGTAATAAACCCGACATGCCTTCTTGACAATCTTGCCCTTCTGAGCATGCTGCTGGTGACCACGGTGCTGAACTTGCTGTTGCGGAACACCAGGACTTCTCTGCACATTCTGGTTGTTCTGCTTCGGAAAAGGGCAATCACGGGCCCAGTGTCCCACCTTTCCACAGTTGTAGCATGGGTGATTATAGTTGGTCTGTGGAGTGTTGATACGAACGCCAGGGGCATTCGGCTGAGTGGTGTTTTGCTGATTAGAGGTATGAGAGGTAGCGGCAGTGCGCACAACTACCTGCTGATGGGGATATGACGGACGGTTATGGTGGGTAGGATGATAGATAACTTTCTGGCGTTTCTGACTGCCAGAAGAGCTAGACCTTTTGCTCTTCTTCTTCTCCTCTTGGAGCTGACGGTCGCTTTCCTCAAAAGCTATTGCACTATCCACTGCCTCATGAAAAGTGCACTTGAGGTTGTTAGACAGACTGCGTTGAATCTTGAAATTCAGACCTCTGACAAAGCAGGCTCTCCTCTTAGAATCAGTGTTGGTATGCTCAGGTGCATACTGTGCCAAGTGGTTGAACTGCCCAAGATACTGAGCGACAGTAGACTCATTCTGCTTCAGTGCCAGAAACTGATCCAGCTTCAATTTCATCACACCCGCAGGGATGTAATGAGCACGAAAGGCGTCACGGAACTCTTGCCAGGTAAGTTGATGTCCAGCATTCTGCGCAGCCAACAGGTTGGCATACCAAGTAGTCGCTGGGCCACGGAGCTGCTGAGCTGCAAACAGAGGTTTCTGGACCTCGGTACAGTGAATCAAGCTAAACTTCTGCTCCATGGTACGGAGCCAATCATCGGCTTCTAAGGGTTCATCAGCCTTAGTGAACACCGGTGGGCGGGTGTCAGTGAAGTCAACGTAGGTGGTATCCTCATTATCACGGCGGCCACGACGTCCACCACGATCTTGCTGATTCTGAGCTAGCAGTGCTGCAACATTGGTCAATGCAGCGATGGCCTCTGCCAGAGTGGGTGGAAACTGAGGTGGTTGGGGAACACCAGTTGCATTATCAGAGTTGTCTCCCATCTGTTAATAAGCAAACCCAACTTGAGTCTTACATTAGTTGAGCAAACATAGCAGCACACAGCAACAATACAAAGTTCACACAACATGGCTTGCACCCAGACAAGACCCACAACCCATAACTAAGGTTTTCTAGGTAAGCACCTATATTACAGACAAAAGAGAACATCTAGCTGACAACTCTAGGCCACACCGGCCTAGTCCTCATCGATCCTAGACGCGCCAGAAGCGTCACTGTCCTCGTCGATCTCCTCGAAGTCCTCCTCGGCATCTGCCTCGACGACCTCGACCGGCTCGACCTCCACGTCAACATCCTCCACGTCCTCATCCTCCTGACCGAGGACAACTCCCAACTCAGGATCTTCCTCCTGCGGTGCAGGAATAGGGTGGAGCTCACCATAGAGCTCATGCACCTCCTCGTGCAAGACGTTGTTGTAGAGCTCAAGCTGACCAACACGCTGCTCCGCCTCGAGCATCCTGTCCATGATCGTCTCCTCACGATCCCAAGCTTCATCCCTCTGCTTGGTCAGGCGATCGATCTCTCGACGCAGATCTCGTTTGGTCCTCACGTCACGGTAGTGGTTGAGACGTGCCACTCTGTATTCTTCCTCCCACTGCCTGACTAGATCCTGCAGCCTTCCAACCTCAGCCTCAAGCTCCTCGCTGCTGCGACGAGGTGAGCGACTCCCAGAAGCTCCGCCCTCGCCAGCGCGTGGCGCCAACTGGTGGCGTGGAACGCCACGTGGTCCGGTCATCTTGCGTGCTGTGAGCTTGCAACGGGCCATCTGGAGAAGGTAAGTGGAATTTTAAGATATAATAGGTTAGCAAGAATAGGTTTGGTAAACTATCCCAAAAACCCACTTTAAGGAGGAAGTTAATTAACAGGTGTGATTATCATGATGCATGTACGTACTTACGAATTTAAATCATGCAAGGTACCTACATACATAAATAAACTTTTAACATAGGGCTAATAATAATATTATTCCACATGCTACCTTAATCCCATAAGGTAAAATATAGAACAAGGCAAGAACTACTGAACAAGATAAGGATAGAAGCAATTTGGACCCAAAATAATAGGTTAAACTTTTTATGATCCAAAACATTTTGAAATTTTTGAAAAGTAATCCATAATGATTAGCAATGGAATGCTCTGGTACCAACTTTCTGTAACGTCCCGCCTCCCCGAGGCCAGGCCCGCTTACATTTGGCAGCTTAACTAGGATATAGACTGCCCTCACAGACCAACACCAGTCTTTTCTGCGCACTTTGTCCTCACTTATGCGCACCCGGGAAGAACTTCCTGGTCGGTCACCCATCGCTCCAGGGCCAAGCTCGCTTAACCTCGGAGTTCTTTGCAGATGGGTTTTCGGAAAAGAAGTTGCAACTTGTTGGTATGAGTATCCTATCAATCCTATTAAGCCCTGGGCCGGGATGTTACAGCTACTCAGGACCGCGACCATGGACAACCGGAGTCGCAGAGGACTGTTTATGCACCTACAGACTACGACACTCCGCAGCATTCTTCTTCCTCGTACAGTGATACCTCCCAGGCAAGCTATAACTATCACATTCCTGACATTACCACGCAACCTGCGACCAGATGGGTGTATGAATGGGAACACCCCCATTTTTACGCTATGTTAGTTCAAGAATGGGAGACAACAGCGGCATGGACGGGCCAATCTTGGAATGATTTTAAGGCCGAGTTGCTTAGATTGCGAGGTATCGCTTTGATGTCCACCGCCGAATATCAGATGTCTTGCAGCATGGGGGCCTTTCCATACTCCATACAACGTTGATTATGCCTATGCCGATGACTATCACATTTGTTCGTGTATGAGATTAAGAATATGCTATTTATATGATACTATGTATTGATGACTTTGATGTGCCTTATGTATTGATACAATACAAGTATGTGTATGCCCTATGTATTGCTACGACACTATTTATCCCTGAAATATATGGTGTTTATACCTCATTATGTGCAAAGGCCATTCAAAAAAAATTTGTTTTCTGCATTAAAAAAAAAGAAAATCAGCTGGTTTTGACCGGTTACCGTTTATACCGGTCATACCGGCCGGTATACCCGTCTAAAACCGATTGAGTTGTGAGTTTGAATTCGATTTCGAATTCGGCCGGTTTCCGGCCGGTTACCGTTTATACCGGCCGGTATACGGTTACCGCCGGCCGGCGGTAACCGGATTTCGGTTGGTATAAAAAACCCTGGCCGGCCCGTTAAGGCCCATTAAATCATGAAGGTCGAAAAATATACTAAACGCACTCAAATTTGAAAAACTTTGACATCATTGGATTCTATAAATCATGAACTATTTTTAGAAATTTTTTCAGCATTTTTTTTAAAAAATAAATCTGAAATTTGAAAATGCGACCGGTTACCACCAAACCGGTCGGTAAACCGCTCAAACCGGCCGGTATACCGGTCCGGAACCGATTGAACTGGGGTTCAAACTCAAAATTTGAATTCGACCGGTTTCTACCGGTAACCGGTCAAACCGGACCGATATACTGGTACCGCCGGCCGGCGGTTACCGGCTACCGGTCGGTAAAAATAACCCTGGGTGCGTGCATATGACGACTTGATGAGGGCGGGCAGCGGCATGCGGGCGCGCGTGCAGAGGCGCTGCGGACGTCCGGACGGGGTTGGAATCCGGACGTCCGTATCCAAAAATGTGGCCTGTTAACGAACTAGCCCGGTTACAATGAGTAAGTTATGGGCTGACTGATGCACACCCGTCCTCAATGGCCCGGCCCGCACTTCGGTCAAGCACTCAGTTAACCTAGGGTAGGCGCCCCGCGGCTTCTCCTCTCCGCCGGCGGCGGCCGCTCTATAAAAGACCTGATTTGCTTCGAAATCCTCCTGAATCCTAGCTGCAGACGAGCCTAACCTTCATCTTCGATGGGGTCGTTCTGGCGTTTCTTCGTTGGTGATTGCGGTTTAAGAATCTGAAATGTCGGGATGGGTCGGAGCGTTTCCGTTTTTTGCTGCAAATTCGCCTTGCGCTTGCGTGCGTTGCTTTGCTTTGCTTTTGTTTTCGACGGCAACTTTATCGAGAGGGGCCAGAGATTTGTGAATTGGTATCCTTCTTTTTGCGGTTGCCCATATTAAAACCGGCCGAGTTTCAGCAGAAGCAGGATCTGTTTTCTTGTTCTGCTCCTGTTGAAGACTGAAACTAGCTTTCCATGGCCGGAAATTTCGACTCTAGACTCTGTTGTCCCTGATCCAGCAGGAGCCTGAACTCAACCTCTTTTACCTTTGGTTTGTAAGTACGGGAGCAGAGCGAGTGTTTGGAGAAGCCTTTACCTGCAAATTTCCAAACTACTAGCGCGGCCGTAGTCTGTTTTGTAAGTTAGTCACCGTTCATTACCAGTTACCACAATACTACCCTGTCCCAAAAAAATTATATAAGCAATTCTCTTTTCTTTGGGAGCCAAATAATTTTAATCCTAAGTTTGACTAAATTTATAGTAAAGGTTATTATATGGAATAAGTGTCATTAGATTAATTATAAAGTATATTTTATAGTAAATCTATTTAAAGATATAAATGTTAGTGCTATTCTCTATAAGTGAATTGTAAAAGCTTGACTCGGTTCAAACTTTACCCGTGCAAGTATTTGAATACTTGAGATTTGTTTTCGGGCCTTTTCTTATCAGTTCGAGCCCAATGAACGAAGAATCACAATTTTAGCGGGCCGACGCATATGCCTCCCAAAAGGCCGAAAACTTCTGTAGCTGCTGCAGGCCCCTTCGTTTTTTTCAGCTAGAAGGCCAAAAACAGTGGTTATAGAAGACCTGCAGTACTATCCTAGAAGTCCCTTCGTTTTCAGCTACTCCCTCCGTCTCACAGATAAATGCAATTCTTTGACTCTACTCTTCCACTTTGACCATTCGTCTTATTCAAATTTTTTATATAAATAATAAATTAAATAAATCATTATGAAAATATTTCTAACAATAAAATAAGTCATAACAAAATAAACAATATTTATTAAAATTTTTTGAATAAAACGAATGGTCAAATATAAATCGTAAAAGTCAAATAATTACGTTTATTTGTGAGACAGAGGAGCATCCTTCAAACTTTCTTCACGTGGGGCGGGCTCTAGCCGAAGGCCAGCTGGACAAACCGCCACAGTACCCGGCGAGAGCCGAGAGGTCTAGAAGTCACAGGCAATCTCGGTTCTCGGATCGGAGCAGAGCAGCGACCGAGCCCCGCTGGCAGCTGCCCAGGTGCGAGTGTGACCCGTGTCCCCGCAGAACGCCGATGTGCATGTGCCGTATCGATCGATCGTACGACGACGCACACAGAGCGTGAACCGCAACGAACCACCGCGTTCTACCTTTTTCTAGCCTCATCCGCGACTGAAAGCGAAAGTGTCGCCCCAGCAATGGCAGCGATTTCCCTGATGCTGGCCCGTAACGAAAGAATGTCATCGCCACTGAAAAGAAACAGAGCCTCTTTAGTCTGTGTGCTGTGCTACTGGAGTGGGCGACGAAGCCGCCACAATGCCACATCGCAAAGATTTTAGAGATTTTACAATGATGTGCGAATTGAATGATGAGACTCAGACAGCTTCGTCGCTTCCGATGACGGCGGCGGCGCCTGGTTTGGTGGCTACGGCGGCGGCGAGCAGCGTGTCCCGGCACAGAGGACAGCTCGCACGAGCCCGCAGCCAGGCGTCCACGCATTCCGGGTGGAAGCCGTGCCCGCACCGCGGCAGCGCCTTCACCTTGTCGCCCTCCTGGAACTCGCCGAGGCAGATGGAGCAGCAGCACTGCCGTGCCGCCGCGTCGTCCGCCGCACCCGCACCCACGCCGGCGCCGCCGGCGCCACCAGGCCGGCTGTACAGCGTCACGGCCAGGCCCGCAATCGCGGCGTCGTCGAGGCCCGCCACTACTGCCGCTGGGAAAGAGGCGGCCGCCGCGGCGGCGAGGCGGGCGCTGTAGCGGTGGCACGCCCACCGCAGGTAGAGGCAGACGGCGACGAAGCAGACGAGGACGCCGAAGAGCGCCACCAGGACCGGAACGCCGTGGCCGCGCACGGCGAAGTTGCCGTCGTCCACGTCGCCGCCGTACCGCCACCGGAGCGCCTCCTGGTCTGCCATGCGGCCGCCGCTCTCGCTCGCTAGCTCTCTATGGTCTGGAATTGTTTACAGCCTTCAGCTCGTGTCGCGCTGGCGTCTCTCGTGGCTTTGCGTGGTCTGGGAGGCCTCTGGCCCCAGCGAGCGCCCGTTGGCTAAAATAAATTCCTGTCCTTGTAAAGGTCTGACGAACGCTGCTGGACCATGAAACGTGCTCCCCTGTTTGGTTGCGTTGATCAAAGGGCCGATGCCTTCTATGCCATTAAAACTTATACTTATCTCTTATGTGTCATTAAAAAATATAAGTTCTATTCTATATCATTGTTTTATATTTTCTCTTCTTTATATGCCATTGTCGTTATATTCTCCGTCAAAAATCTCCGTTAGCGCTATATGTGACACCATTTTCACTCCGCGTATGTCTATATCGCTGCAAGAAAACTGACCTAGCCTAGCCATTTGACATACGTATCATAATTTGTCTAACCATTTGACGTACACGTGTTATAATTTAGACTTATGTAAATACGTTTATTCTAGTGTTTTTCTAGTCTACCATTTAACGTACACGTGTTATAATTTAGACTTACATACACGTGTTAACCCTAGATTCCCGTCCGTTCCTAGCCTAGCACGTGAGATTTTTGACGTAGAATATAACGGCAATGGCATATAAAGGAGAGAAAATATAAAGCAATGATATAGAAGGAAATTTGTATTTTTTAATGGAACATAAGGGATAAGTATAAATTTTAGTGGCATAAAAGGGATTTTCTCTTGATCAAATGATTCATGCTGGTCGAATGCCGGGAGGGCTACTGAAACTTAGGCTCCGTTGGCTTTAGCTGAAAAGCCGAACTGATTTGAACTTAAACTAATTTACTGTGAGAAAAAATATTATTTTAGATCTGAAAAATACGTGTTGTTTAGTTGAAGCGAACAGAGCCTTGACCCTTGGCACCATGGAAAGTCAGAATTCGCTAGCGCTCCAAGGAACCATCTCGGTAGATCCGGATTACTACTGCTAGTTTGCCAGAAGTCAGAATCCGAGTCTTCTGGTTTTGACCATAAACCGGGAGAATTTTTTTTTTTCAAAAAGCGCATTAAACTGAAGAGCAGGTTAGTGGCCTATAACCAGGTGCTGAGGTATAGGAACTTCTGAAAGAATCGGATTTTGGTATATACCAGTAGTAGTGTACTTCGCACGAAAGTTTATATGAAAGATCACTTAACTCGAACTTTACTGTATCTTTCTATTCCGATCGTTATCTGGAAAAATGCATCGGGTTTTTACTTCAATAACTCTTTCACGCTCGAAGTTTTTTCTTGCTCGAGGCTGGGAACTGGGAATTGATCAGAATGGTCTGGTCTGATGCAGCGTGACTAGTTCCTTCCTGAAGTACTGACAGAGTACACACTACAGCCAAGAGATGACGATGTGGTGTCATCCCACCCTATACATTTTAGAGGGACTATAACCCGATTCTGTCCAAATAAATACTAATCCAAATAAATATTAACCCGTCCTGACCTGCTGCAACCCGAATTAATCCGCTTTTTGTATGAGATAAGAGCATGGTCTCGATTCGTGAGTCATCCGAGATGAAACGGATATCAACCCACTCTAACTTGTTTTCTGTAAACTCAACCCGTCCTAACCTGTGAGGTTAGAAAACCCATTTCTCACGGTATGCACATACTCCATATTAAAACACGCCCTGAAAAATCATGTTTTGCATCGCCCTATTAGCAGGCTTACACCTGATCGATCATCCTGACACTTGAATAACCTGATACTGATTCAGCAGGCCTCTGCTAGTTGAATATAACATGAGGTATGTATCCCCCAGCTTAATTTTGTTGTCTCACCTAACCCAACCTCCGTCCTCACGACCATATCCACCGGTCAGGCGGTCACTCCGGCCAGTCCCGGCCGGCCGGCTTGAGGCAGCGGCACGAAGGGCAACCCGTGCGCTACCAAGGAGCATGCACACACATGCACGGAGCGTGTTCTCTGGGCACTGCGGCTAAGCTGAAGGCGGTCTCGTCGACCGAGACACGCGATTCACAGAGAGACAAGCACTGTATGTGATAGACTGCCTAGCTAGCTTATGTGTCTTTATTTGCCTACTAGGCATATTTTAACGCCCTAAAGCTTCGCGTCTGCCACTACATAACAAAGGGCCGGTTCTGCCAAGATCACGATTCCACAGTGTCTCACACGGCCACACGGGTGGATGGACGTCGCCGTCCTCATCAATAAGACGAAGCCTTTATTCTCGCACAGTCCAGGCACTGCACGCGAATGCGGCCTGCGGGGATCACCTAGCGCGTTCACTTGGGCATCGTGTATGGACGACCCACGGCCAGCCGACGAGCTTATTAGCAGAAAACTCGACGTGCTTAACTAAAACTGACTTGTACCACCAATTCAAATAAAGAATCAAAGAAAACAGGTAAGATTTAGACAAGGTACAGATGGAGATAATCACAAACAAATATAACCTCTATGAATGCAGTGTAAAATCTGAGACAGCCGAGACACTCACTTCTATGAACTCAGTGTGAAGTTTGAGGGTTTGAGGTGAAAAATCTTGAATTTGACAGTCATCAGTGATGACTCATCATCAATGGAGATGTCTCCTACAACTAGAATGATAATTTCTAGCACAAATACTCGTCAGATACTCGAGCCTAAATAGATATGTTCCTAACTGGAGCATAGATGCTTTAAGGGTCTATTTGTTTGAGATGTATTTTTAGGATTTTGTCTCAAAAGCTGATTTTCTTCACTAATTTCCATTTTTTTTGCTTTTGACTTTGTAATAGAAAAAATGAAAACAAAAGGCCAAAAGTCAGCTCAACAACTGTGTCAAGGCAACAAAAAACTGTAACAAACATGTCCTAACACGAAGATACACCCCTAAAATACGAAGTAACATGAACTAATCTTATGTTCTTCAAGTAGATATTTATATGGACTTATATTTTCGACAGTAGGAGTATAGAGTAGATATGAAGTTTGAGGACCATCTTATAAAGAGCTAAAAGGAGTTGTGGCTAACTCACATGACTCATTTTCCTTTTTCTTTTGTTATCAAATTGAGTTAGAATTTTAGCTCTAGGTTAACAAGCTAGGTTGTGAACTAAACAAGACAAGTACTTCAAAGCATAGCATTATAGAAAAAGATTTGTTGTGTTTAATTTGTATATGATTAAAGTCTAGAATTGATGTATACTATACTAGTATGCATTATACTTATTTTTTTGCTTGTGTTTGCGAACTATTAATTAGTACCCTCCATTTCAAATTGTAAGTCATTTTAAAAATCTTGGAGAGTCAAATCATCTCAAGTGTGACAAAAATTATAGAGAAAAATACAAATATTTATGACACCAAATAAATATGTTATGAAAATATATTAATTAAAGAATTTAATGATACCTAATTGATATTATAAATGTCATTATCTTATTACATAAAGTTGGTTAAAGTTGAAATACTTTGACTCTTCAAGATTCTTAGAATGACTTGCAATTTGAGATGGAGATAGTAATTGTTGATTTATACTCCCTCCATATCCATAAAACATGTCAAAGTCAAGCTTTGAGGACCGTGTCTCGTTGTCCTGAACGATATGTTTTACGGAGTATGGGTATGGAGTGAGTTTAAGGCTAATTTGCCTATACTATTAATTAATTAATTAATCAGCTTGCAAGCTAAATAAGCGATGCTGATCTAGAGCTTTAGCATGTTTTGTTAACGAGCTAGGAAAAGCTAGCTCTCTGTCTAAATTCTAAACCTTTAATTTCTATGCAATCCTACCCCTCTCGTCACCCATTCATTGCCACTCCTATCCAAAACATACTCTCTCTCCCCATGCTAAAATTTAGTGCATTCTGATCATTCTCATATAAATCAAGGGAGAGTGCAATAGACGCATGTATCCCTCACTTAACTTCCTAATCTACTGATCTTTCGAAAAAAAACTTCGTAATCTACTGAAATATGATTCTAGCTATTCTCTGTGATTAAAGGATGGACTCTCAGTTTTATCGTTTAAAAATATGCAAACGAATCATGTATTTCTATTTAGTAATAAATAATATCTTTTTAGTCCCCGAGTCCCTTAGTTAGATTTTAGGATAAACTTGAAATGCCAAAATGTGCTATATTACAAAACTGAGGGAGTAGATCACTTTTACCACAGGAAATTAAATCATTCTGTGTTTTTCAGATAATTTTCGTATACAATTTGATTTTCCTGCTTTAGCTTTGCATTGGTTCTTAGGACCTGCTTGGATTGAGATCAAAATTACCATGACAAAGATTTGGCACCAAAACTAGTTAACAAAATTTGCCATGGATTTGGCAAACTAAATGTGAGAAATTGACAGGCTTTGGTATATAGCAAACCAAACAATAGCCAAAATTAATGGCTTACCAAATCTTTGGCGAGACAAATTTTGGAGCCCAACCAATTAGACCCTTAATGTCTCATCATGGGTTGCATATCTACTGCTTCAATTAATTACCTATTTCAGTCATATATAGTTGTACCATGTATGCTAGATCAGATTCTTGATAGATACGAGAAAACTAGATAACATACATGCATGCGACTACTACGGTCTATCTGCGATCACGGAATAACACAAGTACAGAGCCCATGCAAGCAAAGCATCATCATATACTCTCTGACTCTGAGCAAACTAATCGACTGATAGGCAATTGATCGACTACTAGCTAAACTTTGCTAATTAGATTACTAGTACTAGCGTCTAGCAGACACGAACACATGGGATGCTAGATACCTTAAGAAACTACCACTACTACTATAGAGACTATAACACTAGTAAGAGCCGGGCAGACCAGTCTCCCCGTCGTCGAGGTCACACACAGAGTAGCATGCGTCTGCTGGCTCCTCGACGAAGACGCAGGACGGCAACGGAGGCAGCTCGTGCCCAACACTGAGCTGCCTGGGATCGAGCCCGTACGACTGATGGTGGGCAGCAGCAACACCATAACTCAAAGCTTCCTCCGCCGCCGGCACCTGGCCGTGGAGCTGCATCATCTCATCGCATGCGACAGTCGTGCGACCATGGGACGCGAGTGTCACCTCGTTATCAACAGCCACCGCCGCCGCGGAGTAGGCGGCGGCGAGCTCAGCATGGCATCCTTCCTCGTGCTGCATCAGCGCAGCCTGGTGCAGGCTGATCTGCGCCTTGAGGAAGTTGACGTAGTGGATGGCCTGCTCGAGCATGGACACCGTGTCCATCTTGCTGCCGCCGGGGACGAGGCTGCGGAGCACGCGGAAGCGGTCGCTGATGCGGTGCCGCCGCTCGCGCGCCGCCACGCTCTGCGGATCCGTGGAGAGCTTGGCGCCAGGGCGCCGCCGCACACCACCGGCGCCGCCGCCGCCGACGCGCACCCTGCCGTCGCCGAGGGCGCCGGCCACCGGGTGGTGGAGGTACGACGGCTGCGGGTGGATGATGGGGAAGCCGCGTGGGTCGTACATGGTCTGGTGGTAGTGATATGGATCCATAGGTAGGGCGACGCGCGGACGCCTAGGCGCAACTACTACACTGTGCAGTGCTGTTGGCTTTGGCTTTGTTGGCTCAGCCCTAGAGCTATGGGTTTGGGAGGAGCCCGTGGAGGGTATTTATATACTCAGCATATGGTATTGCATGGAAGCGTATGAGCACTGACCAGTGACCACTGAGTAGTTAACCACATGCAGAGTACAACCTGAATTGCATTTTTCGCTGTACGTATCAAATTGGTGAAATACATGGGAATGGGATTTCCACTCTGCATGCGGGCTCTTCGATAAGCAGTATAAAACAAATTTGGAGGGAACATGCACAGCCATTTGAACGAAGAGATCAAATACTAACACGCATTAAAGAATTATTGAAAGTTTTTCAATGAGGTCTAACGATCTTATATACTCCGTCCATATAGGAAAAAAAATATCGTTTAGAATAGCGGTACGGTCTTCAAAACATGACTTTGACTTCATATTTTATAAAAAATATTTAGTGAAAAGTAATATATGTATATTTTATAAAAATATATTTAAAGATAATTATTTATAAAGGTTTATTATTTCTGAACTCAATAATTTAAAAATTATTCATGATTTATATATTCTCAATGTTTGACAAAGATTTTTTCTAAAACGACATTTTTTTTCATATACAGAGAGTATATATTACTATTACAGATTTGAATCCATTCCACTTATAGTAGCTTAGCTTAAATAAAGGAGAAATTTAAATAGTGGACACCGAAAAGTCAGTTCTATCATTTCAAAAGTTCAAAAAAAATCATGCATTAAAAGAAAGAATCAAGGAAAGAACTGACGTTGATATGAAAGAAAGACTATATGCCTGACTAAAAGGACGCAAATTACTCAAACAGCCAAAAAAAGAAATCAGATTCTTTGGGCATTGCTTGGGCCAACCATCAAGATGTCCATATCTCTAAAGGAGTCAATCAATCTTTTAAAAACTCAACCGTGGAGCTATTTTTTATTCAAATAAAGGAATGCGCGCTATCATCACGTGCGCCATGCAGAAAATCAGGCGCTCTTCAGTCAATGTGCGTGCCGTCCAATTGAAGATCAACGGTCCAGGAGTTGTCTTCTCCATTCTCTCGTCTGATTCTTTTTTGTTGCCATACTACTTTTCTCTCTTGCACACGGTTGCCCTGCCTGCCAATGCCAGCGCCCACCAGGCCACCCGTACCGCGTTTCTTGCCACTTAAGCCACCACCCTCTATCACCATGAGAAGATATGCGATCTAATTATCAGCAAACCCTAACAGTAACATTGTGACATAGTTGTTCGTCATGAAGAATTTACTCTGACACCCCAAATAGACATACTAGAAAATATGTTGCAAACCTTAACAGTAACCAACTGGTGACACAGTTGTTTCTCGTTTTAAAAACTACTCAGACACACAAATAGATATACTAGAAAATATGTTGACAATATTTTTTTTAGAAAAAAAGAAATAACATGAGCTATGTCTTTCAGTTAATGTTGGAAAAAGAGTTTACACACAGGAGGCAGAATCTACGGAAACATGACTCTCTTCCCCCATTAGGGCACATATAGGCAGCACACCCTAAAGAGAGAATCACAAATGGAGTATAAAAGTGCTACCTCGCGGTGACTAAAGCTCTCTTTCTCATGTCAATCTCCTCTCTAGCTCTTGATGCCACTTGCGCAGCGGGTTTTGGAAGCATACCCTAATTTCAAGCACTTGTAAAAATAGTTGGAGCATGAAAGAAGTCTTACAATATTCTTAATTTATGTGCATTTCTCTATTTCGGATTCAAAAGGTTCATGCAAAATTATTTTCCATCAGGATTCAAATTAGTTAAATTAAGCTTCTTGTTTTTTCCCCGTTTGTTTCAAATAGGGGGCAGAAAACCGTAAGACGACAGCAGTTTGAGAATTTGAACTGTTCTACCTTTGGTGCATATGGTGTATATGTGCGCAAGTCCACTAGTATGTAAAATATGATTGATGCAGGCAATCATGTACAGGCCATCACAAACGCGACGACCTTTCATGCATGCACTGGACAAGCAGTACGCCAAATGGATGGCTAATACCTACTGTATCCATCTTCCCAGGAACCACGCATAGAGTAGTGAATGATCGAGGGCTTGGTGGAAAAGAGATGGCCTAGCTAGGGTTGCAGGAACAGTACAATCTTTTTATCATGTGCCCATACGAAAACAATTACAGGATCACATGATTGGTACCGGTGTCACATCCACCTTGTACATATGACCACCCGAGAGGCAACACATCCCCGGAGATGGAGGCAAAGAGACAGCATAGAATAATACTACACATTTATTCGTCTCCGTCGTCCGGGTACCTTCACCACGGGTCTCTTCACATCTTGTTCTCTGTGGCGAAAACTGATCATATACAGTGATCCATTCACCCATCATATCTTGAATTGTTATTATTTATGTTTTGTTTACCATGCGCATGCTAGCTTAATTTAACGCCATACATATAGCATATATGTTTCACCAATCATCTTCGATTGCATGCATGTATGCTTACCATAAGCATACGAGCTTAATTTAACACTACGAGTAAATGTGTGCGCGTAAACGTGCTACTTTCGTTTTTTTAATCTCAGTGTGTGCTACACACACACACACACACACACACACACACACACACACACACACACATATATATCGTATACAGTTATGCACGAGTGCAGCTTCACCCTTAAGTGCATGCATACACACACACACACACACACACACACACACACACACATGTACATACATAACTGCCTCTATATGTAAGCACTTTTGAGGCCCGAGCCGATAAATTTGGAGGAAACACAAAGTTGATATATGCACATTGCTGTCAATGGACACATCACTCTACTTGTCACTGATGTATCTACTTAATTATGACAGGTATATATTTATACTATGTGCCAATGGCAAAGCTAGAATAAAGGTACAGCAGGGGGTCAACCATCAAATAACTATTAATTATGTGAGAAAGAATAGCAAATTTGTGCTTCACACACTGATATAGCTGCAGATATCCAATGCTTTAGTTATAAGCTGTCAATTCCGAGGGTTGATGGCCCTAATAATAAGGTATGCCCCCTGTTAAGTACTATCCAATCATATCAACTCATTTAAAAAGATCATACCAACTCAACTATCTTACTTCTGGAGACTAAATTATTGCAAATCGATTTAGTTTAATGAAGCACATATATAACTAACCTTACTGATTGTTGATACGTCTCTCTATATGCAATGCACCCTGGAGACCATCTCGAAGGTGGTCTCTTTGTCAGTTTTGACCTTCTCTAGCAACGTACTCCTCACAAAGTCAGATGCTAGGCGTCGCATATTTGACATATGGAAGTTCCAAACTTTGTTGAATCGAAATGCATGCATGGGCATGTTCCAAGCAATCTCTCAAGAGTCAAGACCTCAACCTATAGCTATGATATCGTACGTGCGCGCGAGTACAGCTCCTTGGAAATAGAAGCCCGTATATATGGTACATGCATGCGGCACGTGTACTTGCATTGGTTCTATTCTAGTACTCGGATAGTATATACTAGTATATAGCCGTGAACAGTGTCCAGCCGCGTAGTGGGCTCTACCGATATCCTGGTCCTGGCGTATCTTTGCCTGTGTCCTCCTCCGACTGGCCGAGAGAGAGAGCTCTCGGGACAGCTACACGCCAGAGAGCCTCTTGGCGAACACCGAGCACGAGCAGTGCAGAAAGTAGAGCTACACTGTAGCTAGTCATGTCATGTTATTGTTGAGCTTAAACAAAAGCAAGCTAGGATGTGTTTAGATGCAGTTGAAATTTGCAATTTTGACACTATAGCAGTAGGAAATTTTTTTCAATAAATATCCAATTATGGTCTAAGTAGGTTTAAAGGATTCGTCTCATGATGTACATGCAAACTGTGTAAACATACAAATATTTTATCTATATTTAATGCTCCATACAAGTATCGCAATATTGATGTGACTAGTTGCTGTGCAGCTAAACAGGCCCTACTCGTCGGCAGAGAGGAGCTACAGTTACTCGTCCTTCGTCCTCGGCTCCTCCTCCAGCTGAGAAGACGGTAAAAGAAAATAGTCTCCGTACCGTACCGTACCGTACGTACGCAGGCGTGACTCATCCATGATCCATCGCCTTGCACAATGCACTGCCGTACTTGCACTGCATGCATGGGGCAATGGGCTGGCCCATCAGTTCTGTTGTGCTCAAGGTTTTGTTTCACCTGTGATCACACACCGGCCGATAGCGATAGCGTTGGGAGTGGAGTGGAGACCCGTGCTTGCCGGATTTGTGGATTGTCCAGCGAGAATTAGCGTGTGTTACCCGGTTACCCCATCGTCGTCGTCGCTGCGGAAACTGGAAACCTCGATCGGGATTGCCAATCATATGAGGAATGAATTGAACGACGCCGGCCGGCCTGCGCCTGAGCGAATACCTACTAGTACTTCTACTGGCCGGGCCGTACGTGACGTTCCAGGAAGCTTGAACAGTGTGCGTGAACGGTCAGTGGCGCTGCTGGCGCGCGATGGATGGAGCCGAGCCCTGACGACCTGCCCAGCGAGCAGACAGCGAGAACCCGGGACCGTACGCGTACGGAGGCCTCGGCGTCGAGGACGACGGAGCGTGAGGTGAATAGAGGTCCGCGGTCCGCCATGTGACATTCCTGTCGTGCTCCTGCCTAGGGTTGCGTTGCGTGAGCAGGGTGCGTCGTCTGTCGGACGTGACGTGGCCCGGGAGGGACGACGACGGTTCGACGGAGAGAGCACAGCACAGGCACAGCCCAGCACAGCGATGGACGATCGCCCCTACCTGCTCCCCGGCCCTGAGTGCAGTGCCGTGCCGTTTCAGATCTCAGCAGCAGCGGCCGGGCAGGCCAGGCGCTCATGAGCTCATGATAGGAAGGAGAAGGGCCGGGCGGCCGGTGCCGGGGCTGCGGGGGCCGCACGCGCGCGTACGTGCCCGTCCCGTCCGTCGTCGCGTCACCACAGCCCGGCCGTACCGTACCCCGCGCGCGTCTTGTGTCTCCTCCACCTCCACGGCCACGGACCAAAGCAGACCTCGCCTCCCTTTCGCGCGCCCCAGTCACCCCGGCCGGCCGGTCGTGCTGGTCTCCTCCCTTTGCTGCTGTGCTGTGTGCCGTGTGCCGTGTGCCGTGAGCAGGGCGTGCGTGCGTGCGTCTGCTCGCGGACGGCGCGCCGGCAAAGATTTCTGTCTGGCTCTGGCCGCCGTGCGACACGGTGCCCGAGGTTCATGGCCCGCGGTACGGCCGGCGGCCATCCCGACCTCCGTCGCCCATCGCCCATCGCCCATCGCATCGCACTCGCACGCACGCACACACCCCCGGACACCCCCTGGTTGGCGTCTTGCGGTTGCGGGCCGATCCGCCCAATTTGGGCCACGGGGTAATGTTTTTTTTTTCTTTTTTACAAAAAAAAAAACCCTCAAAAGAGCGAATCAAGGAATCAGATCAAGATCCAATTAAGCTGCTCATCAGGAGCAAGTGTAACGGAGGGTCCATTGAAGGAAGATCGACCTGTTCAGAATTCACGAGCTAGGCGTGGTAGCCCTGGTTTTTCTATGGTGCTACGCAGCCTACGCTCTCATCTCAATGTTTTTTTTTTTTCCATCCAAAGATCTATCTGCCACCGCCCACCGGCATTTGCCGTCCTGCAAGACTGCAACACGCCAACCACTGCACACGTGACCTTCCGATGGAACCCATCCCTATCGCTAATCTACGAGTATATTTTACTCTCAAAAAAGCATGCTACGAGTATATTTTATTCGAGTGTAGTACTATCTCTATATCCACATAAAAATTCAATTCTACGTGTACGCTATTACTAAAAATTAGGGAGACTGCCTCCTGGATCAACAGTGGATACAATATGGGGCTGCTCGACGGCCGGGGAGAAACGTTTCGCTGTGTTAATTTTAACCACTATGTAGGTCCTCTTAAAGAAGCTATCTTTGTTAAAGCTCCGGAAGCGATCATCTGAAAATGACTATCTCCGTTAATACTTTAATGCCGAACGGTCACGGCTTAAATTGTTCACCTCTGTTAATAGCATGAACAGAAGCGGTCCTGAAGTCTGTCTTCGGTAATCCAAAACGACCTCCTCAAAAAACCAATACAGTAGCAGTGTTAATTAAAATATATTTAAATTTTAATTATATAAAAATATTAATACTCTCCCCGTATAGAAAAAAGATGTTATTTTAAAAAAGATTTTGATTAAACATTAAGATATAAATTATGAATAACTTTTAAATCATTGAGTTTGAAAATATAAAAATTATATAAATAAATTTGTCTTCAAATATATTTTATAAAAGCTTTTTAATAAATATTTTTATAAAAACATAATTTTAAAGTCATGTTTTAAAGACCATGATAGAGAGCGAGAGATGCATTCGAGTCTAGTACTATATATCTCGGGTCCTGTGCATTCTTTTCTAGGTTTTCGTTCCATCTCTTAACTTTTTTTTTCCCCAAAGACAATCAGACAAACATTTTTCGAGATACATGCAACCTTGTGCTCACTGCCCCACCAGCTATGAGAGCACGCTAAACACGTACCTCGTGCTCACAGAGCTAATACTGTATTAGCTAGGTGGATCCGAACATTAATGTTAGTGCTAGCTAGTATGCAATTTGGGCTGTTTGGTTCAGCACCCTTGCCAGCCACCAGATTGTGGCGCCGTCGTGGATTGTGGCGATGATTTTGGCCACGGCACCTTAGGCGAAAATAAGCCTGAGAAAAATATGGTCGTCGCAACTGACTCATTCAACCAAATAGCAGCTAAGTACTTGTGGCAGCCGCATGTATGACGAGACATAGTTTGGCTTGCAACCAAACACTCCCTTACTAGGCCACTTAACCAAGTTGGCCCCTGGTTGAAAATTAAGGTATGGTAGCTATACACATCAAACTGTAAATTGTACCCATCTCCGTCCAATACCATCTTGGGATACTACGGATCAGTGTAGATCCATTAGCTAGCTAATAATTCATACTTAATGTTAACTGCTATACATTAGCTAGTTCGGTAAAACTGCTAAAATAGTTGATAATTGAGTACTCGGCTAATATATAGCTAAACTATTAGCCAGACGATCCAAGAGCTAGCTTATTAGCATATACGGAGCGTTATAGATCATCACCGAGTAATCAATCAAGTCTCGAGTTAAAGTCGTGGGCAGGTAGCACTGTAGCAGTTGTACCAAACACACAAATGGAGTTGATGAGTAGTACTGTGCAACACACATGTCTTCCCTTTTATTATTATAAATTATATTAAGGCTTTGTTTAGTTTTTCTCCATAAAATTTACACCCTATCCCATCGAATATTTAAACATATGTACATAGTATTAAATATAGACTATAAAGTACTCCCTCCGTCTCAAATTGTAAGTCATTCCAAGAATCTTGGAGAGTCAAAGTTTTTAAAGTTTGACCAAATTTATATAACAAGATAATAACATTTATGATATCAACTAAGTATCATTAGATTCTTTATTACTTATATTTTCATAGTATATCAATTTGGTTCGTGAACTTTTGTATTTATTCGTATAACTTTTGGTCAAACTTGAGATGCTTCGACTCTCCAAGATTCTTAGAATGACTTATAATTTAAAACGGAGGGAGTAACTAATAACACAGATTGTAACAGTTCTACGAGATGAAATTTTAAGCTTAGTTAGTCCATGATTTGATAATATTATGCTATAGGCAACATGTGTTGATGACAACTTAATTAGATAATTTCGTGTCGCGGTTTAACGGCAAGTTCTAAAATTTAAATTTTCTTCTTAGTATCCGAACACCAAACGTAGGGACTCCATGTAACATTCGATGTGACATCTCAAAATTTTACACGCCTGAATTTGAATACCACCTAAGAGATAATTTTTATCATTTAATTTTGCATGTTGCTTACTACTCAATGTCGCAAAATATCATTCTCATTTTTTTGGGAAGCTATTTTTTTCCAGATTTGATTAAATATATACAAAACAATACTTTATGCTACATAACAAGTATCATTAAATTAAAATTTCAAAAAAAAAGTATCATTAAATTAGTTGTTGAATATAATTTTATAATTAACTATCAAATGTGTCCATGAGTTGCAACGGGATGCACATGTTATATGACTTGCAATTTATAGATTTATTACTAATTACTAAAATCGTGTCGTGAACTTATTTGTCCACGAAGGCCATACGAACTTGAGTTGGTGAGTGCCGACACAAGTCTAGATATGGAGCGGGAGTTAGTTCTTCCTCCTGTTTTTCCACGGTAGCAAGTTAACATATCGTGATAGATTGGTGTTTAACACCGATAGCAAGTCAACTTCACAAAAGTAGTGAGAATAAAGTCGCACATATAATAGTTTCATGTGCATGGGTTGTTGGTCTTTAGGCTGCAAACGAACGGACACTAGACACGGATAATGGCAAATTCTACTCTCAGTGGAAAGGTGAAAACAATGATTTGATCTGATTTATATTTACTTAATTTCTATGTCTATAATCTTTCTCTATTTAGATTAAGAATCCTAGGTTAACCAAAGAAGTCATGCATTTTTTATTAATTAGATTATAATTCCTAGGTTAAGCGAAGAAGCCACACATATTTTTATGGCTAATATGAAAGAGATACAAAATGTGACAGAAAACAAAAAAGATGTGGACAGAGACGGACTAAAAACCAACCAATGCAAACAGGCTAAAAGAATCGTTGGACTAAAAAAGCTAAAGACAAGAAACAGAACTGAAAAAAGAGAAATGATGTAGACATATATAGAAACAGAACCGAGGAGAGTGAGCAACCGGTCACCATAGAAATCGTGCGTTACAGTCAGAGAGTGTCAAAATAATTTTTCATTAACTTAATTAATTTCGTAACCAACCAACCTAGAAAAAAAAATTGTTATATGTGTTTGACTTGAGTATTAACATCTTCTTTATTTGCAAAGAAAGATATGAGTTTTTTTAGCAGAATGTCTCTTGTTTTATTTGCATCTCACCTGCTTACCCTCCATCACTTTACCATATGGTACTAGTGTCAACCGGGCACACAAAACTAAATCAGACTAAGTACACATCTTATTAAGATTTAAACATGACCCATTAAAGATATATAGACCTTCTAAGTTGAAATTATATTGATCCAACCCAATCTCAAATCAAACAAACTTGAAGGACCAAATATAGATTTAGCAACAGACTATAAGGCCTAAAAATAGATTTAGCGTATAAATAATTATCCCATATCGAAATTTAATAGGAGATTAAACCAACTTAAATAGGTGGCTCTTATATTCATTTGTCGTAGATTAAAAAGATAGAAGACATCACATAAACACGCGTGGTTTGATATGATGATGTGATTCATTCGCTGCCAATAAATTTTTGTAGCTTCAGTCTTAAAAGTTACAGGAGTAAAAGTGACAGTGTGGCGAGAAAGTGAGAGGCGGGTGGCGAGAGAGTGATGGACGGAAAAAAGTGACGGAAGTTTTTCCTCTTTATTAATAGGTATAGATATAGATATCGATACATATAGATTAGATACAAGTATAGATGAAATATGATTTGAGTCTATTTAGGTTAGAAGTTCTAATCAAGAAACTTTGCAGTACATATATTGCATATGTCGAATATAATTAGGTTAGGAGCCCTAATAAAAAAACTTGCAATATGTTGTATAAAATAGAAAGGTTGTAGTAGACAGACAAAAGAAATAGTTTTTACATCCACAAATTTAGTTTGAGGATATAGACAAAAATGCTGAAATTTTGCATGTTTGTTATTATATATACTAGCAAACATATCCGTGCATTGCAACAGGAGAATAAACTTAATGAAAAATTTAGATAGGATTGTTGTCTATTTACTTATATTTGTACTTTGCTATTTTTCGATCAAAATATATAGTTTTTCAGGAGTTCTAAATCAGGGGAGTCTATGACAAAGTTTATTTCTATTTTTTTGTTTTTTTATAAACCAAAGGAGTCAGTGACTGAATCCATTAATTATCATTCTTTTTTTCCATTATTTTTCTCTATATGCACTATTGATTTTTCCTATTTTTTATAGATGTCCAAATGAAACAGAGGGAGCCTGTCACGGGTGCATAACCATTCCTTTTTTTTCTCTATTGCAAGGATTATTTTTCCTATTAATTTTCACTTCTTTTGTTTTTTACTAATTATTTCTCAAATATAATCCGATTTTTTGCACTTTTCGTATCGAGTTGTTCTAACGTATATGAGCACAACTTATGAGTCCGTGTTACATACATGACCTAATATGTTTTTGAATTGGACTTATCACGCTGGATAAGAGCTATTCTAACTCGTACTCGTATGATGACAGCTTCCATATATATAAGTCAATGACGACTTATATATATAGTTCTGACGATTGTCTAGTAGTTATTAAAGGGAAACGGAAGAAAAAAAATGGATGGACCAAAAAATTGAAAAGAAATGTTGCCTCTTTATTATTACTAGCAAAATAAATATGTTCGTGCGTTGCAACTTGCTGCAACATGACTATAATATATTATTCTACTCACAGCATGAGCGAGGCTTCACGCAGAGCTCTGCACGAGCACAACAGCTACGACAAGGAAGCTTGAAGTGGCAGGTAACATGATTAGGCCCAATAAAAGCTCGGGGCTTTGTTGTGCTTGGACAATCTGCTTCATGGTTTGTATTTTAAAGGAAAAAGTCTATTAAACCTCCTCACCTATAAAACCAGGTATTCTACCCCTCAAACTATTGAAAACGTCTAAATAACCCCTGAGGCGGTTTTGAAAGTGGTTTTACTGACGTGGCATATTAAAATTCTATATAACCCCCTAACGTATGAAAAATTGTCTATATAACCCCCTGAGGTCTATATAACACCTGAGGCGGTTTTGAAGGTGCTCAAAAAAATTGAGCACATACACTATGCATTAGCCTTGTCATCCGGCTCCTCCCACATCCTCGCCCTCTCTAGCTTTCTCCTCCAATGGCTGTACCTAAAAAATTTAAGGGCAATATGATGGAGGATGTGGAAAGAGTTGAACGATGACGATGTAGGCATGGCATTCTTGAGCTCAATGCCATCGACAAGTGATGGGAGGTGAAATAGAAGACAAGATTTCATACGTTGCTCGTTGGGTGGTGGCTCGGTCTAGAAAGAGTAAGGAAATGGAGGCAACAAAGTGCCCTGGGTGCAAGCATGTATGTTTAGGCCAGTGTGGTGGGATATAGTGTCCAAAATGACCCTAAAGAGACCTATCCGATAAGTCATTTGATCATTATTAGAAGTTTTACGGGTTACAATATCATGTTTTATAGTTGAGGGGGTCATACATACAATTTTTTATACATTAGGGGGTTATTTAGACTTTTAATATGTCACATTAGCAAAACCACCTTCAAAACCGCCTCAAGAGATTATTTAGACTGTTTTAAATAGTTTAAGGGCTAGAATAACTGGTTTTGTAGGTAAGGGGGTGAAGTAGATAACCACCAATAGTTGAGGGGGTTAAGTAGACTTTTTCTGTATTTTAATATAAGCGTTCTCGCGCTTTCTTTTGAAAAAGAATGATATGCATTAGAATTAGATTCTATACATGAGAGTCCTAACTCGTATGAGTATGAGTCATGAGTTTAAATTACCTACAAGGTACAAAGAGTACTCTTTACTATCCTGATCAGTTAAAGGGAGGATCAGACCAGAATCAGGGGTGAGACCAAAAACATGGGCTGGACCAAAATCAAGAGGGTAAGAAATTTTGTCGTTTTGTTATTATAATAATATTATAAGGTATATAGATATAGATATAGATATAGATATAGGGATATAGATTTATATGGAGAAAAATATTAATAACAACTTTCATAAATCTAGTTAAGTGAAGAAAGTTTGACTTGTACAAAATCATAAGCAACTTTTTTTAAGGACCGACGGAGTGTATGCTATTAGGTGCATCTGTCACATGTTTTTTTAAGTTAGTTTCTCACTGTCTCACCCGGTTGAAAGTTTATAGCTCGTGTATTTATCCTCTCCATCTTTGTTGCATCTCAGTACTTGAATTTGATGTGGCCCAATTTATACAAGCCAATTATGGCACCCTATACTTACGTTATTATTACCATACTTGCTCTAAAAGATCAGAACGGCGTGGTGGATTAGTCAGACACCTAGACTTTTTGGAGGGCCCTGTTTAGGCCCTGTTTAGTTTCCTCCTCAACATTCCGAATTTTTCGTCACATCAATTTTACGGCACATGCATAGAACATTAGATGTAAATGAAATTTTTATATATTTGCACAGTTTGTATGTAAATCACGAGACGAATCTTTTGAGACTACTTTGATCATGATTGGATATTTGTTGCAAAAGATTTCACGCGTGCTCCAGTGTAAATTTTGACAAAATTTTGCCACTAAACAAGGTCCTCAGTATTACAATCAATCAAAGGCCCCACACTCGAATCGGCGAATCGTCTGTACCGGACCAGGATAGCTAATCATGATTTGCTAAAAAAGAACAGCTAATCATGACATTGGCGCCGTTGCAAAGCGCAAACGCAAAAATTTCACGAGAAACCACACCACGACGAAGCGGAGGATGTCATCCAGGCCCAAATTTCACGTGATCATCATCCGAGGAGGACGGGGGAGTTCACGAACATGCCACGAGGCCCCAACAGCCTGAGCCCACCAAGCGAGGCCCACCAAGCGAGGCCCGGCGGCCCTCGCTGACCCCACAATCTCCATGCGGGGACCGTCCTATCCGAGGCGGACACGGCGAGAGAGTCAGCACAGCACAGCAGCACACGTCACGACGACATCCACCCCGGGCCGGACCCCGAGCCATCCATCCGTCGTCCCCGCCTGCCGCCCTGCCCGCACCTCGCGACGAGCATCCAAAGCTGTACTTGCGGCAAAAGCTCTCGCAAAATCCTACTCCCACCGCCGACTCGTACCCTCCCCTCCCCAGCTCCCCTCCTCCCCAATCCGCCGTCTTCCTTCTACCCTTTGCTTCTCCGGGAGGGAAGGCATCCGGGAGGCAGCCCCGCCACCCATCGCAAAAGCCAGGCGCCACCGAACTTTTTTTTTTTCTTCCCTCACCCCGTCGCTTTCGCGTACAGCGCGAGCCGAGCCGGTGGGTCGGTCGGTCGGTGGAGGCGGAGCCATAAAGGCGTCGGCGACGGCAGGATGATGAGGCGGCAGATCCGGCGGGAGGGACGCCGAGGGCGAGTGGGAGGTCCGGCCCGGCGGGATGCTGGTGCAGCGCAGGGACGGCGGCGGCGGCGAGGCGGCCGGCCCCGTCATCAGGATCAGGGTCTCCCACGGCGCCAACTTCCGCGAGGTCACCGTGCCGGCGCAGGCTACCTTCGGTACGTAGGCATCCCTCTTCGTTTAATGATGATCCCTTCTCCCTTCTGTCGCGTATTCGCATCCGTGAAGAGGCAGACAAGGAATTGGGTTTTGGATCTTGACAGGTCAGCTGACAATCTGGGGTATTTTATTTAAGTCAACACGAATCTTCCGTTCGCTCTCCCAGCTAGTACGTATTTGATTTAGAGTAACTAGACGAGTCTAGACGAACAGAGAGTTCTCGAGTACATTCATATTAAGATGAAAAGTGCATACGTACTTGATGAATCGATCATGACCCTGCTCCGGTAACTTTACCCTGCTGAACGTCAAGCCCGGCGACAGGATACCTAACTATTACCCGTTAACTTTTCGTACTAATCCTTTTGACCACCTGTCTCTGTGTTATATTGTTATGTAGCACTAGTACTTATACCATCCATTGATCCATAACTGCTAGTTTACTAGTGTTTAAATGTTACAGTACATTATTAGCTCCTTGCCAGTTGTGATCAAATCAATTGGAATCACATCGGCTTATAGCCTCACGTGCAATGGTACAAGCTATTACATCACCTAGGTCTGCAAATTTTGGAGCACTTTACATGCGTGGGAAGCATTTCGATCAGTCAATCTGTACACAGTTTAGTATTAGAAAGAAGCTGAATGAGATCACCTTTCCCCCAAATAATCAACAAACCGACATAAATGATTGTTGTTTCTTCATTGGTTGCTTGTAAATGCGGATTTACATTATCCTAATAGGCACATTGTAATTTGTATATCAAGGTGAGTTGAAGAGGATCCTTGTTCAGACTACTGGCTTGGAGCCTGAGAGGCAGAGGCTCTTCTTCCGTGGGAAGGAGAAGAGTGACAGAGAGTTCCTGCACACAGCAGGTGTTAAGGATGGAGCAAAATTGCTTCTGCTTGAGAAGCCTGCCCCTGTCAACATAGAGCAGAAGGTTGAGCCTGTGATTATGGATGAGAGCATGATGAAGGCATGTGAGGCCGTTGCTCGTGTTAGAGCTGAAGTTGATAAGTGGTCTGCTAAGGTGAAGGAACATTCCATCTGCCTTCCTTGTTTGTTTAAGCATTCATGTGTCATATTATTCCTGGTGCTCACGCTGTTCCTTTTGTAGGTGTGTGACTTGGAGAAGGATGTGCTTGGAGGGAGAAAGGTTGAGGATAAAGAATTTGTCGTCTTGACGGAGTTGCTTATGATGCAGCTTCTGAAACTCGATGGCATTGAAGCTGAAGGAGAAGCAAGGGCACAAAGGAAGGCTGAGGTACACAACTAAAACACTTGCTGCTGCTATCTTCACATGTGCTACATGTTTAATGAGAATGCATTATAGCGACAGAAATATTTATTATGTAATGGCTCTGGATAAATTACATCAAGTTGGAGATATGCCATGAAATGATCTTACTCTTTTTTTGGCTGAGTAGAAATTTCAACAGTACCTTTTCTTAGTTATACAACGAGTCCTTGGTGCCTGCTCAAATGACTAGTTAGTCCCTAAAGTATGGATGGCTGACATATATCTTAAATCTTGTGGTCATAGTTATCGTATGAACCTTGAAATTTTCTCTTCGGTAGATTTTCCAGCCAGTAGTATGGTTTCAGGAGTAATTGTATTTTTTAGTTTAAACAGGCCCTCCCATGACCTGTTCTTCGCACTCTGCGTGGTGGTGTAGTGAACTAAGTATTTCTTCGGTCGACTTTTTCCGTAGAGTGTATCACTTTACTGAGGCTCCTTGTTGAATGAATAGTAATGGCCAGGTTTTGCTAGTCTGACCTTATCTGTTGGCCCTCTTCTGGAGAAGACGATAGGGCTAAGTTGGCTGTTTTGTTCTAGCTTTACTTCTACGCAAACATTGCTGTGTAAGGGCAAAAAATCCTTGGTCTAATGTTAACAGATTATGCGTTTGCAATCATTGTCAGGGATTCTTCTGAGTTACTTTTGGTACTTCTATAAGCACAAATTGCTGGTTAATTTATGCCATATGGTTAGTAGGTATCACGTGCACAACAGTTGATAATCCACACTTTGATGTTATTAGTGTTGGTCTCTAAGGACAAACGGTTTAACTAGAGTCAAGAAAATACACACCCATCTTATAGAAATGAATTTAGACCTGGTAAACCAGTTGCCTGATATAGCTTTATGTCAATACTTCATCTCAGGTGCGCCGAGTTCAGTCCCTGGTGGAGACCTTGGATAAGCTGAAAGCAAGAAATGCAAACCCCTTCAGCGATCATAACAAAGCTGTTTCAGTGACAACGCAGTGGGAGACGTTTGAGAACGGCATGGGCAGCTTGAATGCTCCCCCGCCGCGTGTTTCTTCGACGCAAGTCAACACTGACTGGGAGCAGTTCGACTAGGGTCAGGTGAAGCTATTGATGTATCATGAAATTTGTGAGATTGGTATGGACAGCCCTTTCCCAGGCAGCGAGGTGCTGTGTATATGCACCACTTTTGATGCCTTTGGTGTCCAAACTGCCTGTGAATGTTTACCCGATCATACCATACTACCATGTGAATTGAATCGCTCAATGAGGGTCATATTTCAATATGCTCCTGCTAATGCCAGCAAGGTTGATAACATCTCTAGTCCGACCCTTTACACCACTAGCTCATCCGTGAATGCAATTGTACCACGTACAAGCTGACGCTGAAGCTGTCCTGAAACACTAGCAGTAATAGGATTTCCTGAATTCACTGTAAATGTGCTCCTGGCAATGCCAGCAAGGTTGATAATAACATCCCTAGTCCGATCCTTCACAGCATTAACTCATCCGTGAATGCAATTGTACAATGTACAAGCTGCGCTGTAGCTGTTCTGAAAAATTACAAAAAATAGTTTTTTTTTCCTGAATTCACTGTAAATTAAAGCATAGTGAAGAGTAACCATTGCATTGTTCTCCAATGCAAAATGAAGTGACGAGAGAGTTTATCAAATCACCAGGCACCTGTGGCCAAATCTTATAGTATGATAATAGGGCAAAAAATTATCCATTGACAAATAATAGATTTGAGTTCCTGTTTGCGTTCCATTTAATTTAGAGAAAATGGTGTTTTCATCCAGTTCAGCGAAGGAATGCTAAATTGCTTCTACATCTGAATGCGTGATGCAGCAGTACACCGGCAATGGTGTTTTTGGACGCCTTGGAATGTAATCTGCTATAGAAGGATGGTGATGCCTCTGGCTCCCATTCCGGCCAGCCGGTGCTCTGCTGTCCCCACGCGCGTGGGCCCTCGTCGCCTCATTCGCGTCGCGTAGGGCGCACTCATTAGCGTAGGGCTCCTCCTCGTGCGCGGCGTCGTCGCCGATCCTGAGCTGGTCGCCGGGCACGCGCTATGGCACGAAGAGGCCAACGCCAAGCCAAGGAGGATGCCCGTTGTGATCACGACGTTCCAGGCGACGACGAAAAGGGTGCCCAGAGGATGCCCGTGGTGACCACGACGTTCCAGGCGACGACGAAGAGCGCGCCAATCGGGCTGAGGGAGCTTTCTAGAAACGCGAAGGTTCGGGACTGCTACCTGTAATGGCAGAGGCTGCCATGCTTGGGATGTTGGGTTAAAACATGTGGAAGGGCTTAAATCTGGAAAAAAAAAATTAGGTGAGGCCTATCCCCACTGTGCACGGTGAAGATTGTGCAACTAACGCGTGGGTCACACGTAGACTATGATCACCATGCAGACGGTTAGAACGATACTGTGACCCACATGCCAGCTGCACCACTGGCCGACCCAGGGCCCGGCGACCCTGGTCGTCTGCCCGGGCTCCCTGCGCCGACGCACCATTAGTACTTATTACATTACACTGTGCTAAAAGTTTAAAATACTTATTGATCTGATTATTGCCTCGAGGTTCGCCCGGGCTCCATCCAAGCGCTGGGTCCGCTACTGAGCTGCACAATCCTCACCGTGTATGGTAAGGCCCGGGTCTCATCCAATTTTGTCTTGCTAGTTTTGTCCAATTAGCTATCTGGGCGTTTTTCATTAAGAAAAGAACTGCAATTTTTGTGGGACTGAGGGAGTACGTTTTTCCCTTATGACAAATCACAATCAGAGCAGGAGAGCATCATATTAACTGCACCGGCCGTGATACAATACAGGCCCGATCATCATGCTCTGCACCGTGCTGATCACCGAAGAGCCTGACGAAGAAGATGACGTTGAGGCAGGTCGAGTTCAGGAGGCTCGTCGCGGCACTGGCATTGGTGTTGACTGTTGAGCACGGCAATGGACGCGCAGTGATGTCGGGGGGCGTACGGCGCACCGCCACTGAAACAGGCGGTCCGGCCCAACCGCCACAGCAGTCAGCAGCCCACCGCCTGCGATCATGAGGAATTGAGGAGGATGTTCGGTGCGAGGCCCGTGAGCGGTGGTGGGTGAAAATAATTCAGGGAAAGTACGTGAGCCGCACGAATGGGCCGGTGAGAAGCGCAGCCTGCGGTCTGTCAACTTCGGAAGCCCAAGTAGCCCATATATTATTTATCTTCCGTATCAAATTTTCCTCTTCCGGTAGCTTTGGTTGTCTCCAGTTTTACTCTAGTACAGTAGCAATTTAGGAGTGAACTTCCGGTTTTGCCTGAAAACAGCGCTGGATCTCTGATGTAATAACAGATTCATCAAGTCACTATGATGAGTTGTCTAAGGAAAGTAATCACACTTGTAAATAGCCACATCACTGCACCATAAGAACGAAGGACAACGGTGATTATCAAAGTCGAGTTCATTCGAAGATCGAAACAAACTAATCTAATTAACATGAAAAGAAATTACGATGGCATACATCAACTAACACCGAACACCAAAGACTCGAGATCAGAGAGCCCAGGCCCACTGGGCAGTCAAGCAACGGGATGGGACGAGCTACAGCTGAATGGTGACCCCTCTGGCACCCATGCTGGTCAGCCGCTGCTCCACCGTCTCCTCCCTCGCAGCCCCGGAGGCGGCGCCGGTCCTCGTCGTCTCCGGGCGCGTCACGTCGTACTTCTCGCCGTCGCCCCAGAGCGCGTAGGCCTCCTCGCCGTGCGCCGCGTCGTCGCCGATGATGAGCTGGTCCTCGGGCATGCGGAGCGGGATGAAGAGGCCGATGCACAGCAGGATGGCGCTGGTGACCACCAGGTTCCAGACGGTGACGAAGAGCGCGCCGCCGAGTTGCTTTCCCATCTGCCCGATGCCGCCGCCGTAGAAGACGCCGCGCGCGCCCGGGACGGGGGAGTCGAGCGCGCAGAGCTCCGGGGTGGCGAGCAGGCCCGTGAGGACGCCGCCGAGCACGCCGGCGACGGCGTGGGTGTGGAACACGGCCAGCGTGTCGTCGACCTTCATGAGCAGGGAGGATTTCTTGTGCAGGATCATCATCGTGAACCACGGGACGCTGCCCGCGAACGCGCCCATCAGCATCGCCGACCACGTGTGCACCAGCCCTACGCGCGCCACGCAAGATCAGCATGGCATCGTCATGTGCATGCGTTGCTCGGTGAAGACATGAGAGGCTCGAGCTCGATCGTTACCTGCGCCGGGCGTGATGCAGACAAGCCCGGTCATCATGCCCTGCACCGCGCCGATCACCGAGGGCTTGCCGAAGAAGATGACGTCGAGGCAGGTCCAGGTCAGGAGGCTCGTCGCGGCGCTCACGTTGGTGTTGAGCACGGCGACGGACGCGGTTATGTTGGGCGCGTACGGCGCGCCACCGTTGAACCCGGCCCAGCCGAGCCAGAGCAGCCCGCCGCCGGCGATCATGAGAAGGATATTGTTCGGCGAGAACCTCTCCCTGTCGCTCTTCAGTCTCGGGCCCACCTGTCAGCATCACGTTGTTATATATATATGGTGGTATATATTACAGATATATGTCGTGAGATGAGATCGAATGAGATAATTTACCCAGTACGCGGCGGTGAAGCCTGCAATGCCGGAGGAGAGGTGGATGACGTATCCGCCGGAGTAGTCGATGACGCCCCACTGGTAGAGGAAGCCGCCGCCCCAGAGGCTGAAGGCGCCGACGGTGTAGGAGAAGAGCAGCCAGAGCGGCGTGAACGCCATCCACGCCCTGATGTTCATGCGGCCGAGGAGCGAGCCGGCGAGCAGCACCAGCGTGATGGCCGCGAACTCGAACTCGAAGAGCACCAGCGACGCCTGCGCGTAGTAGGGCTCGGTGCGCAGCGTCTCCAGCGCGCCGCCGCGGCCGTAGTGCGCCGTGGCCGGGAAGACGGCGCGGCGCACCAGGAAGTCCTGCGTCAGCGCCGGCCCGGCCTTGGCCCAGAACGGCAGCATGCGCTCGCCGAACGCCATGCGGAAGCCCACGAGCACCCAGACGATGAGCGTCGACGCGTACGCGTACATCGCCATGAAGGCGGAGTTCACGGCCCACTTCTTCTTCACGATGCTGCCGTAGAGCACCACCAGCCCCGGCATGGACTGCAGGCCCACGAACGTGGCGGCCACCAGCTGCCACGCGTTGTCGCCCTTGTTCAGCCACGCCGGCACCGCCGGGAGGTCCGCCATGTACGGCCCGGGCTCCGGTGGCGGCGCCATTCCGGTGGACGCGACGTGCATTGTTTGCCCAGTGCTCCGGCGAGCTTCCACTTCCACCAAGGAGTACGTATGTGAATAGCGGCAGATAGCTGGAGATGGGCGTTTAATAGCCATCGGTTCCAAGCTGTGACGGTGAATTTTGGGCTAATCAAGTGCAGGTTGAGTTTGATATTGTTTCAAGACGTGATGCGCGCTCGAATCCAAGTGTGGTGGGGACGAGATGTGGGGAACCGCAGCCTGTTCCGGGTCAAACTTGGCACCTCTAACTTGGGGATTATTTTCCTCCTAAAACTTTTGGTAATTTTCTCTTGTCACTCCGAGGTTCCATGCATATATACTCCTATGGATAATTACCGCAATGCACTGCCCATTACGGTTTTATGATGCGAGACCTTTTGGAATCCTGTGAAAATCGAATTCGTTCCTATGAAATTTCTGTGTCCAGCAAAAGGCCTGAAGCCCTGAACATAATGGCTGTCAACATTTTTTTTGTGAACGGCTGTCAACATATTGGTGGCGTTGGATACGCTGTTGGAATATTCCTCGTTCAAAGATCATGAGAACGGAGCCCCGTCTTTTTACCGCAAAAAAGCATTGGAGGCCGTCTGCTTGTGTTGTGTCAGGCCGGGTGAGCATGAAGAAACAGCTAGGGATTGGTCTCATCCGGCTGAGGATGTCACCATTCTGCTTTTTTGTAACCACAACTTGGATTATGTGAACTATAATATGGCACACAAATGTAGGTTGTGCCGAAGTCCAAGGAATTAATCCTCAATAGGTAATGAGTTGATCCGCGATCCAACAGAAGTATGGGAATGTAAAATCCCAACAAGCCAACATGGACTGATTAACAACCTACCAAGTTGAGATAAACGGCTGAGCCATCATCACAAGTGAACTGATTGCACCCATTAATATCTCGCAACATGCAGTTGAAAGATCACTTGAGATTGAGAGCTGTGAAAAAAAAAACCCCCCTAGATTTCCCGATAGGGGAAGCGATGCGACGATGGTTGACCAGAACTAATTTCTCAGTACTCATGGTTTTGGGATTAAACGAATGAGCCCTTGCAGGACTAGCTTAAGTATCCTCGAATGTTATTGTACCATCGACGGGCTGACGCCGTAGCTGTGGTCTGAAACTTAACCAATACAGTAACAGGTTTTCATGAATTCACTGCTACAAAATGAAGCATAGTGAAGGGTAGCCATTGTATAGTTGCACAATGCAAAATGACGTGACGAGTCAAAATGATTAACTGAAGTTCCTGTAATCCTGTTTATGTCAGGTTTGATTTCGAAAAAAAAAATGATGATTCCAGTCCAGTTCAGCGACAACTAACGAATGCTAAATTGCCTCTACACCTGAATGCGTGATGCAGCCTCTGGCTCCCATTAGGAATTTTTATTACTTTTAATCCTTTTTTAAAAGAAATTTTAAAAATAACCGCACCTAAAAACATTTTGCAAATCTAACCTGATTTTGGTCGCACCAGTACCGCTGGTGCGACAAAAACACATTGCCGCGTCACATGCATTGGCGCAGTAACATTTACGAACGTTAGACGGCGTTTCTGACATTAAAAACCTTGTCGCGCCACTCCCCGCTGGCGTGACAGTACTGTGACTCAATTTTTAAAAAATCATAACTCTTCCATACGACATTGGAATGAAGACGATTTTCTATATGAAAATTGTAGAGCTCGACGAGATATACAACTTTCTAGTTTTGAGTTTTTTCATTTGAGGACGTTAAGATACTCACAAAATTAATATAAGTTTTCAGCACCATAATTATCGCGTACTAGCGCTTGACGCATTAAAGAAAAAAAATTCCTTTTTATATGAGGTCAAATGAAGATACTTTCTACATCAAAGTTGTATCCCTCAATGATGTCTATAACTTTATAGTTTTGACTTTTTACACTTGAAGGCGTTACGATGCTAGAGAAAATAGTATAAAGTCTCAGTAACATATTAATCGTGTATAGTCTTTGCCGCAATATGAAAATTATATTATTTTTGTATGGTGTCAAATGAAGATATGTTTTATATCGAAGTTGTAGTTATCGATGAAGAGCATCGACATTTTAGTTTTAAGAGCTTTTATTTTAAATAGTCAACATTTTAGACATTCGTTCTTTGTGACTTACATCAGGGGTACAATAAAGTATGACAGAGAAATACTTTGCACTCTTTATTTCCTTAATAAATTCAAACTTAATAGCAGAAGCAAACAATTGTATCAACTCATTTTGAATCATAGGACCAAGATAATGAATCTGAGTTTCTTTATTTGTAATACGACAAGCATGCTCTTGAATAACTGGATCAAATTCAACCAACATATCTACTAAGCCCAAGAAATTCCCATTGCCATCATCATATAGTTTGTTGTTACTTTCATGAAATGCAAGATTATACTTGTGACTGTTTTTGTAATAAATCTATCCATAGCACCTTTTCGAGATTGGACTAATTCATCTATTTTTTTTCTTATGTTTTTACAATCCCGATTCAAATTTTGTAGACCGATTTACAGAAAACATGGCTTCAATCTTTGAACACTTTTCCAGTAGGCATCCACATGAAAAGATCAAAGATTACAATTTAGAGATGAACTCACTACTCCCAAGTTCATGGCTTTGCCTGTGAATGAATTGAAAAATATGAATGACTAATATGGCCTTCAAAGCCTCAGCGCGGTCAGTTCGTCAAGCTCGGTCGCTCGCAATACGCAGCCAGCGTCCGATAGGCCATCAGGGCTCCGGCGACAGGAGATGTGAGCGTAAGGTCTGTGATCTCGTAAGGCCGCGTTCGCGTTTAGATTGTAAAAAGTTAGAAAAAAAATAATAAACTGTAGCACTTTCGTTTGTATTAGATAATTTTTATTCAATTATGGTCTAAGTAGACTCAAAAGATTCATCTTGAGATAGTCAGACAAAAAGTAAAACATGTAATATCTACTACTTTATTTAGTGTTTCATATAGACGGAAAGTACAATCAATTTGACGAGGAATACGAATATTTTTTTTCAATCTAAAGGCAGCCTGAGGGTCTGTTGGGTTCCCGGGGAACCACGTTCGGAGGCGTTCTGGCCAGGAACGGTAGTACTAATTGAATAGGCCAAGCTCCATCGGGAATCGTTCCTGGCAGGAATTGCAATAAACGAATGAGCCCTAATTAGGGGATTGGCAACTAGGATTGAGAAGCAAAACGACGTCCAGCACCAACGGCCGGCCAAAAAACTATGGATAGGAATGGGTCGGGTCGATCCATTGGGTGATTGACCCGATCTATAAAAATAGGGTCAATGGATCATAAAGGCCTAACCTTAAAGTTTAAAATGGATCGGTAGGACCGGATCCTTATTGACTTAATGGGTAATATAGGTCAACCCACTAGTCACAAAATAATTTTTTATTTAATTTTTAGTCTTCTCTATTTTTTGAAAAAGCATGATTATTCATATAACTTAAAAATTTATCTATTCTTGAAAGTACATCGACATATATTATATTTAAATAGCAAATATTTAATACATAAATTTGGTTTACTTATATAACTAAGTCTAATTCATATTTTTTGAAGCACGTCAATAGTATCACAATAATTCTCAATCATATATTTCATATATCTTTTTAAAAATAATGATCGTACCCATTGCTCATAATAGGAAGAAAATATTTAGGGTCGACTCATACTACCCGTTGGGTCAATGAGGCCATGACCTTTGGATAAAACGGGATCGACCTATGACCCCTAAAATTGGCCTTGGGGCCATAGAGCCGGGTCCAGGCCAGGGCCGGGTCGGCCCATTCCCATCGTGATAAAAACCCATTTTTCTATTGAGCTAAAGCGGTTGGTGTTAGTAATAATGCCGCTGCGCTTAGCTATTAAATGTATGTATACTATATAATCCTTCCATCCCACAAAAGATATAAATCTCACTCTTCAAAGTAAGATTAGTGTAGAAGTAAAATTATGCATTTACCCCTCTCATATCATTATAGAAATGGTTGTGTTCTGGAATGTTGTTCTCATGAATAGAATATGATAGTTTTAGACATGTAAAGATATTTTTAGTATGTGAGTTGGGCTTCATTGGAAATGGTGACATGTAATTCTACAATCACATTCTTTTTGACTCGAGATTTGAAACGCAGGTTACATTCTTTTTGAGACGGAGTTAGTATACTATATATATATATATATATATATATATATATATATATATATATAGACACACACAGAGGCCTATGCCTCTTGGAGGCCCTACGCCATCGCTCCTGTTGCATGTGCCTAGGGTAAGCTTGCACAGTAGCATCAACTGCTTAGCTAGTCAGAGTGCTCGAGATTGACTGTGCAGTAGCTGCTTAGAGATTATTGTAGATCGTAAAGTGGCCACAGTGATTTCTGTAAGGAGATCGACAACATATAGCAAAAATCTGTAGGGATTTGGAAGGAGGGAGAGAGATGCTGGTAGAATTCTAATTAGAGAAAAAGAAAGATACAACATAATTCCTCTTCTTGCTTACCCAGTCCACTGGTTAAATATATTTTTTAAAAAAACGTTTAAACTACCGTTAAACCCTTATCACAGTAAATATAAAGTAGTTTTAACGGAGAGCATCTAGTCTACTTCAGTTAAAGCCTGTTACCAGCACAATTAGTCATCATGTAATTGACGGTAAAATTAAGATAACATAAGAGAATCAAAAGTCCTTTCCAACTCCTGTTCATGACTTAGTCCAACCCAACTAAATGACATATTTCTCTTATATATGATCGTACATTTTGGGAAAAGTTTCAGGAATAGCCGAGAACCTATTCGACAACTAGATGGCGTATGCTATATTGAACAACGATTACAAAACTCCGAATTTTGTCATATATTTGTAGAGAAATACGTTCCCGCAACATTATCTTCACAGACACCCATAAATCACCAAATCTGGATGTCTCACTGAACATTAAAGAAGTGCACTGCAGAACTCTTTTACAGTCATTGTTCTCCTCAATAGCCTTTGCTTCGTTATACTTTGATAGCACCTCAAAAATGTCTGGAAAGCAAAGGAAACCAAGCAATATTGGTCCCCACTTAAAAAAATCATTACAAAATTATGAATTTAGTAGAATGTAAGATAATTGGTTATAGTACAAGATGAAACAAAAAATATTCTTACATGTTCTTATATCTGCAGTTATGTGGTAGACAAATTTGTTTGAAGAACGTAAGGATTCGCGTGGTATCGAGACAGAGATGATGTCGTCATACGGTCGTCCATACCTACAGAGCATCAAACAAGTTAGGTTTTGAGTTACGCTATTCACAGCGTGGATATTTTTCTATAATTTAAAGTGCTGGTAACGAATTGATATACCCAGATATTATATGATATAATTCTTCTTACGTTGCAAAAAAAAAAAAACGAAAGACACTGGTGATTATCAAAGTTCAATTCATGCAATGTTCGAATCAAACCAATCTAATTACCAGGAAAACAAATTACGACGGCATACATCAGCTAACACTGAACATAAGACTCAAGAAAGAAGCATGTTGTAGATCAGAGAGCCCAGGCCCACTGTCTAGTCGAGCAACGGGAGAGGAACTACCTGAATGGTGACACCTCTGGCACCCATGCTGGTCAGCCGCTGCTCCACCGTCTCCTCCCTCGCGGCCCCGGAGGCGGCGCCGGAGGTACCTACCACCGGTCCGCGTTGCTTCCAGACGCATCACGTCGAACTTCTCGCTATCGCCCGAGTGCGTAGGCCTCCTCGCCGTGCGCTGCATCGTAGCCGATCATGAGCTGGTCGTCGAGCATGCGGAGCGGTATGAATCATGAGCTGGTCGTCGGGCATGCGGAGCGGTATGAAGAGGTTGATGCACAGGATGGCGCTGGTGAGTGGTGACCAGCAAGTTCCAGACGGTGACGAGCCACACGGTGCCGTTCGAGATACTTGGGTTTGCTTGCTTTAGTTCATTAAGGTCGCAGGACGACGGCAGAACTTTGGCGCCACAGAATGCCGATGAAGAAACGTCACGTAGCCGACAAATGGTGCTCGATTTTTCGAACAAGTAGCGCAATAAAGGCAATATACAGAATGTAATCACTACCTAGGTGACTCGATAACTAAGTGGAAAATGACTCTTTGTAACACATTGTGACGAGCCGTTTGGGGCCAATAACATACCAAGTGGGGAATGCCCCCCCCCCCCCCCCCCCCCCCCCGGGTTGACCCTTCAAAAAAAGGCCTTTTTAAAACAGATGAAATAATCACTACAATTACCTGCTGACATTTATTTGGAGCAATGTGATGGGCTACATAATATGAAAATAAAAGGACCTCACAAAACTATGTGGGCAAAGCTTGCTGATAAAGCAGGTAATAATTGAAGCATCTAGGCCCTTGTGGTTTCGGTGATTAATGACAACAAAGAGGTTATTATGACTAACGTGTGTTTTGCAGGATAACCTAGAGGTTAGGTCATAATAACATGTAGGTTCAAGCCCCTAGCGATGGAAATCGATTCGGTTTTTAAAGGATGGAAGACAAGACGGTGATAGGCTAGTGCGAAGTGTCGTTTGGTGTTGAGAGACATTTGGAGTAGTCTTAGGTTTTGTTTTTCACTTTGATCGTACTATTAAGAGGGGTTTGGATAAGTAGCTTGACTTAGGGCAAGGTTAGAGAGTGTAGATGTGATGCACACTTGTCCAACATAGCTCTAGACAGCTCAGAGAGACTCGTGAGAGAGAGAGGATCAAACTTCGTTTTGAAAAGTTTTTGATTCGACGAAGTTTTGATCATTTTAGAGGCGTCGGACTGTTGTGTAGTATCGGCGTCGGACCAATGTGCACAGTCCGACGACACGTGGCAGTCTCTGGTTGCACCCCAGCGAACTAGAGACCGTCGGACGCTGCTGGAATGGGCGTCGGACCATCAGAGGGCGTCCGACGGTGCCTGAGGGTTATTCTGTGAGTGTTGGACTGTTGAAGTGGCAGCGTCGGACCAATCATTCGTAGGGTCTGACACTTCCAGAGAGGTTCTGAGAACAGTTTTGAGCGTCGGACTATTGTCCCGTGTTGTAGCCATTGCAGGTCACTGTGCGAGCGTCGGACGCTGAGTCATTGGACCTTTGGTGTTGGTCCGACACCCCTCTGACACAGTACCTTGTACAACGCATTTGTGAGAGTCGGACCGTGGACTTTGGTCCGACGGTTGCCGTCTGATCAGTCCGACGATACGCAAAAAAGTGAGAAACGGCTAGTTTTAGAGAGGGTGAGTATTTATACTCCACTATTGCCTCCATTCTACTCCTCTTGCCACTTCTAACAGCTGAAGGAACCTTTGTGACATTGAGAGAGAGCAAGAGCCATAGGGAGGATTGAGTGAACTTCATTGCTTGTGAGCTTCTTCCCTAGAGTGTGATCAAGAGTGACTTGTGTGCATCTATCATCCTCTTTGGCCTTGTTCTTGGTCAAGTGAGAGTCTAAACTTATTACTCTTGGTAATCGGCATCACCTAGACAGTTCGGTGGCGATCGGAGACTTGGTGACCGTTTGGAGAGCTTGTGGGCGGCGCAAGCCAAGCTTGTGAGCGGTTGTGGGCGATCCACCGCGCCGGAGAGACAAGGCATCAGCCCGTAGAGAGCACTTGGTCCTTGCGAGGATCAAGGGGGAGCTACACCCTTGCGCGGGTGCTCCAACGAGGACTAGTGGGGAGTGCCGACTCTCTGATACCTCGAGAAAAACTCGGCTTGCACTCTCTTACTCATTTACATTCCCGTACTCTCTTGTGTGTGCTTTACTTTCGTAGAGTAGTATATTTGTGATAGGATTCGGCTCTAGGTTGCATAACTTGTTTTAGGATTAGAACTTAACACAAGCACAAGTGGGTGATATTGGACAATTGCGATAGGTTGAACTGATTTGCGAAAAAATTATTAATTGCCCAATTCACCGCCTCTCTTGGGCATTCTCGATCCTTTCAATAATAACAACAGAACTAATAAGATGCCCAATATGCCAAAGGATCTTAGTCAGGGACAGTGATAATATATTAGACAGCAGCACGACAACATGGCCCTCAAAAGGCAACTCCGGTTGCTAATTTATTTGGTAACCTAGTTATACAAATGAATATAAGCAATCTAACCCTTAAAAACAATGTAAGCAGTCAGTTTACAATCCAAAGGAGTATAATGCAGTAATGCTGGATGATAAACAAAAGTGAACATATTCTCCAAACTCTGGATACAGATCTCACAGTTATGGTATTATTTTAGTAATGTTTTACATTACAACATGATGCAGAAACATCTGATACATCCTTCAAGCCTAAACATCAAAAGATGAGGCTACCAACTAGGAATGATGTTAAAGGAACGGTCAAATTGTCATCCAGTTCTGTGCTGATGGGATGTGATTCAACGAGTGTCGCAGCTACAGAGACCACGAGGAAGCCTAAAGCCATGTACCATGTTTCCTCAATAAAACCAAAAGTGTGGAAGTAATGCATATACCTGAATAAATGAGACTGAATGGTTAAAAATAAGTTGACGAAGCTGAGAATTCAGTAAAGGTCAGACATTACCCAACTGAGGCCAGAAAACCAGCCACTGCCATTGCTATGCTTCCAGCATATGATTTGCTAGGATTGTATGGAAGCTTTTCTTTACCTAGGCGTCTCCCAATAACATCAGCTATACCTGGGAATGCATAAATGAACATCAGCAGAGCAGGGCCAATTAATTAACTCTCATGTTTGTAGTATGAAACTGTTTGGAATATGCAGAAATGGAATGATTCTTCCTTTTATAAAGGAAAGAGGAGCAAATTAATGAGATACAGTTTCCAGTAACTATGTCAAGGAACTAAAACATTGTGCCGGGTTTATTCTAGGATCAAAAGAATGAAATGCAGATATATGAACATACCATCCCCTGCACATAAATTGCATATAAGTGCTATAGCAATTGGTGAGGTTCTCCATAATACAGACGTAGCAAAAGTTATAGTAGTAGCATAATACAGTGGGCCCTTGAGAAGTTCCCTGTGTTCAAAACAAAATTCAGTTACCAGAGTACCATGACTTGAAGCATCAAAGTAAGAACAGGAAAGTGTCAAATGACCAAATATTGGTATATGTAAGTGAACCTGTAATCTCCAGAGCGGCTCATTGATTTAACCATAGCCTCATTTTTCATAAGTCCCAGCCCCAGTAGAAGCATCCTTAAAATGTTAACCCCTGGTGCTAGTGCAGCAAGGAAAGGAGCATACCATCCAGAGCTGCAACGAGCTGCAACAAATGTCAATATCTGACACCAAAATGATGGTATAGAATGACTGGGGCGTTTCAGAATCTTATTACCTAAAAAGAGGCCAAAAAAGTAAGAACACGAGCCCAACGCTTATATGAACAAGTTTCCTGCTGAGTTTCTGCACAAAAACAAAGTGCATTTTAAGGTACAGGCAACCCTTTGACTTCAGCCTGGAATTGCTCACAAATTGAGTCACTCCGACAAATGTATTGTTAACATTTTTTTGCTAGAATGCACTTTTTACTCTTTCTAAATGCATTGAATAACAGATGCTAAACTCTCACACATTCAGAATTCATTTCTCAGTATTGTTCTAACTGAAAATACATAGACCTAAACTCATAACCTGGCACTACGAAATTTAAGACATATTGGATTTGGCTTCTAGTTCATCAATCATCACCAATTCCAACTAAAATATCCTATCTCACAGTACTAATGCAGGGGAAAAAAAAACTTCTGAGGAAAAGCTAATACTCCCTCCGTCTCAAATTGTAAGTCATTCCAAGAATCTTGGAGAGTCAAAGTTTTTAAAGTTTGACCAAATTTATATAACAAGATAATAACATTTATGATATCAACTAAATATCATTAGATTCTTTATTACTTATATTTTCATAGTATATCAATTTGATGTCATGAACTTTTGTATTTATTCGTATAACTTTTGGTCAAACTTGAGATGCTTTGACTCTCCAAGATTTTTGGAATGACTTAGAATTTGAAACGGAGGGAGTACTACTTAGCATTTGGCACCGAATAGCTCATCTCCTGTGTCGCTTGAACAGTAGTATACAACAAATCTGTGATAATACTTCATTGCAGTGATCTCTAAACTTCAGAAGGAGCAAAGATCGCTTTTGTCTCCTTCATCCAAAGCCATCGAAACACTTCTGACAAATGCAGTTCACATGATAGTACCAACTCCCAATTCATTCTGCCATAATTCACACCTCACCCCGATGCAATAGTGGCTTCCTTAGAACTAGTTACAGAAGATTCTGACTGCTATACCGGTAGCACTTCATTGGACTGCTAGTGACTAGTGAGTACTGAGTAGTGATGATGTGATACTCTCAGCTTTCGCGAGTTTGTTCAACAACAACGAGCGACCGCATCATTTCGTATTTTGAACATGCACATTGTACTACAGACGAGCACAATTCACATGATAGAAACTACTTCCGACTCGTTTCTGTTACAATTCGCTCATCAGTGTAATGCAGCAGTGGCTCCCCTAGTGCTAGTACTCTAGTGAAATTCTGACGCTACTACTAGTAGTCTCGCAGTCGCGCTAAATCCGCGAAGATAAACGCGGAAGGAAGTGGCGACGCGATACACGAAGGGCGTAGCCGCTAACCTGCTCGAAGACGCCGCGCTTCGCGAGCTCCTCGAAGAATTTGAGGAGCGCGAGGGCGACACCACCTGTGACGGCTGCGGACCCTAGGTCGTGGGCCAGGGCCCCGCCGGCCTCCAGCGAGACTGCCGCGGACATGGCAGGCCTCCGGGTCCGCTCCGCTGCGAATCGGCTGATGCGGCTGCGGAGGAAGCAGAGTGAGCGAGGCGCGCAGGACGCGCCCGCGGCCGCGGCGCTGGCGGGGGCAGTGGGTGAGGGAGAGAGGCGTCTGGATTTGACTAGTTGAGCGTGGTATGTGGAGCAGGACAGCGGCGAGATGGACAGCGGCGAGATGTGGGCGCCGAGAAGCCAGAGACCCAGCATCCCGCCCTCGTGCTCGTGGTCTCGTTCTGACGAGTGGCGACGGCCCTGGAGGGCTGGACTGGAGTTGCAGATGGGGACGGCGCCCAGCTAGTCAAGGGCGTGGAGTAAAAGAGAACCAAAAGAAGGGCGATCTCCCATCCCATCTTGTCTTTGATGGAAAAATTGGAGAAAAGGCCTGAAATGCACAGTACTCAACTCCAACTCCAACATATATATTTTTGGCATGTAGGGAACGTCTGTATTTTTCTTGTATTGATCTCGTTTCCGTAAAATTACTGCATTCCAAACATGCTCTTAGATATCGAAGACGGGGTGGATTATATTTATCCGTAGCGTAATTTTATATCCTAGAAGAAAAAAGTCTAAATAACCTTTGTTGACACTTGTTATCATCCAAATTTTATTATGAATTATCCCTACAATAAACATGAATATCCAGTAGAATAGGGTTATTACTGACAGATTCCACGAGTTTTGGTGAATTGTCTATTTCCCAGGGGATTTTCTAAAAAGTTTAAAAGAAGGATTAAAGAGCAGAATTACCACGAAACTTGCACGCGAAGGAAACATCATCACAAAGACCCTGAAAAAGTCCAGAACACACCCGAAGCAACAGGTGCCCGAACCCCACAAGGTGGGGCCGGCCGGCGCCCCCTAGGGTTTCCTCCCTGCCACCTTCTGGAGTCTTCTACCACCGCCTATTAGGAGTCATCTGGGCCCTTGGTTAAGTCGGTTTGATCTAACGGCGCGCGTGCATCCCACCGGCCTATAAATAGAGGGCCAGACCCCCCCCTGAAAAAGAGCCAGATCAAGAGATCAAGAGATAAGGTTTTGCAGAGATGTGAAGAAAAGCACTTAGCCCTTAATTGGGAAAAATGTTATTTTATGGTTAGAGAAGAAATAGTGTTAGGACATTTAGTGTCTGAAAGAGGTATAGAGGTAGACAAGGCAAAAATTGAAGTAATTGAACAACTACCTCTACCGGTTAATATAAAAGGAATCCGAAGTTTTCTTGGTCACTGTGGTTTTATCACAGTTTTATAAAAGATTTTTCACATATTGTTAGACCACTGACGGACTTGCTAGCTAAGGATGTTCCTTTTGAATTTGATGATGCATATTTAAAATCTTTTAATATTCTTAAAGAAGCAGTTACATCAGCACCAATCATTCAACCCCCCGATTGGTGTTTACCTTTTGAAATTATGTGTGATGCTAGTGATTATGCTGTAGGGGCAGTATTAGGACAAACAAAAGATAAGAAGCATCATGCAATTGCTTATGCTAGTAAAACTATGACAGGAGCACAACTAAATTATGCAACAACTGAAAAAGAACTCCTGACTGTTGTTTTTGCTATTGATAAATTTAGATCTTACTTAGTAGGAGCAAAAGTAATTATTTATTCTGATCATGCTGCTTTAAAATATTTGCTCACTAAGAAAGATGCTAAACCTCGTTTGATAAGATGGATTTTTTTACTCCAAAAATTTGACTTAGAAATTAAAGATAGAAGAGGAATAGAAAATCCAGTCGCTGATCACTTGTTTAGAATACACTTTGAAAAACCTCAGGAATTGCCTATTAATGACTCATTGAGAGATGACATGTTGTTTAAAGTGACCAAGTCAGACTCTTGGTACGAGAATATTGTCAACTTTATGGTTACAGGTTCTGTACCACCAGGAGAAAATAAAAAGAAGCTCATTTATGAAAGTCATCTCCACATATGCGATCCACCATACCTCTTCAGAATTTGTTCAGATGGATTACTTAGAAGATGTGTACCAGTAGAAGAGGGCATGCAGATCATTCAGAAATACCATGCATCACCATATGGAGGTTATTATGGAGCATTCCGCACTCATGCTAAAATCTGGCAGAGTGAGTTCTTTTGGCCCACTATGTATGAAGACACCAAAGATTTTGTCCGGAGATGTGGATCATGTCAGAGGCACGGAAATATCAATGCAAGAGATGTTATGCCACTCACCAACAATTTCCAGATCGAGCTCATTGATGTCTGGGGAATTGATTACATGGGACCATTTGTGAAATCAAGAAATTATGAATACATTCTGGTGGTAGTTGACTATGTATCCAAGTGGGTAGAAGCTATGCCATGCATGAATGCTGGTTCCAAACATTCAAAGAAGATGTCCGAAGAGATTATATTTCCAAGGTTTGGAACACCAAGGATGGTCATTAATGACGGAGGAACACGCTTCACTAATAAGAAGTTTCATCGATACTTGCAAGCTCATGGCATCCGTCACAATATAGCTACTCCATACCATCCCCAGACAAGTGGCCAGGCAGAAACATCAAACAAACAAATCAAGAATATTCTACAGAAAACAGTAAATGAGATGGATACTGCATGGAAGGACCGATTACCTGAAGCACTTTGGGCATATCGGACCGCATGCAAGACACCTTTGGCCATGTCACCTTACCAGCTAGTGTATTGTAAGACCGGTCATTTACCAGTGGAGTTAGAGCATAAAGCTCACTGGGCTATTAAGAGATGGAACATGAACTTTGAAGCCGCTGGAGAAAAGAGAAAAATGCAGTTATCAGAATTAGAAGAATGGAGAGAAAAGGCTTATCACAATTCAAAGATCTATAAAGAAAGAACAAAAAGATGGTATGACAAGAGGATCAAGAAGAAAGAGTTTGCACCAAGAGATAAGGAATTACTTTTTAATTCCAGGTTTAAATTATTCGGGCTTGGAAAACTACGAAGCAAATGGGAAGGACCATTTACGGTCATGAATGCATCGCCACATGGAGCGGTAACTCTACAATCACATGAAGGTACGTTATTTAAGGTAAATAGTCACCGACTTAAATTATTTTTAGAACCATTTAATTTAGAAGTTGTTGACGGGCTGGACTTTGTCCAATTACCCACTTTTTAGTCCCGTCATTATCCGTTACGAAAAATTATCGCGCATTGCAACTAACAGGAAGTAGGAAGAGTCTCGAAGCTTCACGAGCTCGACCACCCAGGGAAGACACCTGGTGGGACCGACCGGCGCCATTATGGGGCCGGGCGGTGCCCCCTATCCACTCTCGTCCCGACTCAAGTTTCCTTTTCTTTCCCTATCTTTCCTAAAAACAATTCCATAGATTCCCGATGCGTACGGATAATCTTTCGTACGAATCCTGTAGAACCTAGATTTGATCATATCCTGTCTTCTGAAAACCCATATAAATACGCACCTATACCGCCCTCAAATGCCATCCCATCATCATTGCCTTCCTCTCCTCCAAAGAAACTCTCTAGTTTAGATCTAATAGCAATGGCAGGCGAAGCGGTCATCGGCGCTGACTCCGGCAAGATCTAAGGCGACGATTCGAAGGCCATTGTCCTCGTGCAGCCGAAGCCCATTGCCATCGTGCCGCTAAAGCATCTCGCCATCGTGCTACCGAAGCATCTTGCTACGGTGCCCCAGCAGTTCAAGCAAGTCTACTACACGCATGCTCAGCCTGCTCTGCCATCGCCACCTGAGAGACTGCTGCTAGAAGATGGTACCAGGGGGAAGCAGATCGCTATTCTCCGAGGCACCCCGCTTCTTCCATCTAGAGACAATGAGCGACTCCTGTCGGTCAAGACCGATAAGAACAGAACACTGATATGTGCGAAGTACACCACTGCTCGCCCTGCCATCCAAGGAGTTCGTGCACGTCCGGGCCAAGTCTGCTACACCGAGTTCATACCACCTCCGCCCAAGAGACAGCGGGCTACATCTACATCAGCACTAGAGAAAATCCCTAGACAGCCCCCGCTCTCTTTACGAACCCTTAATGAGAAGATGGAAGCTCTCTCTAACACCGTTAGTGGTATAGAGAGGAATGAAGACTTAACGAACAAGATTATGAGTGATATGACTAAGCAGATAGAAGTCAATGTCAAGTTAATTCGCAGTCTCAAGCGCGAAAAAGATCAACTGAAAGAAGAGATTGGTGAGCTGAAGGAAGAAATTAGGAAGCTAGCAAAGTAGGGGCAGCCTTAAGTTGCCCTCGTTATCTATGTAATAAGGCATAAGTGTGTTAGGTTTGGTTATATTATCGAGTGTGCTAGGTTTGATTTATAATATTAAATGTGGTAGGTAAGCCTATTGAGCTAGATCAGTCGTTAGCTCAGTCAGTTATCAGAGTTATCTAGTGTCGTTAATAAATAAAGTGCCTTATTCTTTTTATCAATATTAATGTTTTAGTTTACTCTACTCTCTATATTTTTGGTACGTATGTTGTCTCCACATGTTGCGCAGAAAAGTATGTAGGAAAATAAGTGTGGGGGAGGCACATCGCGACTATGGAAAATCAATTCACTCGGAAAAATCACGTAATTCGGAAGACAATCGAACCAGGACCTCACGCACCGAAGTGGACCTCGTGGGGTCACAGAGTCACGCCGCCCGGCACCCTACCTGGGCCGGCCGGCCCCCCTCTGCACCCTCTGCATCCCCTTCTCGGTCATGGTCAGGTTTGATCCCCATACAATATAATTGCATATGTTTCGATTTTCATTTCAATCCGAATTAAAATTCATATGCTAAATTACTTTTAAAAGAGAAGAAGAGATTGTTTAATTCATAACTTAAGAATAAATTATATAACACTTTTCTAGGAATCATGTTACTATTGGAAACTATTTATAGGGACCCCATGATTGCTTAAGTCGTTGTGAAACATGATATAGTTGAATTATGAGAGCTCAATCCCAGATGTTTTGTCTTTGAAGATTTTATTTCGAAAATTTAATGATTAGTTATACCTCTCCTTTGTGGTAAAAAATATTGTCCTACCAGAGCCATATATAGGATAGAAGCCTGCTACATATAATACTTGTCTTTGTATTGACTTTGGTCAACCTTTGTAACCCTTTGAAGAAATCTGTTATATTTTCGAATCAATTACCAATTCCACATAAGCATTACTCTGATCCGGAGTAATAGCGAGTCATTCTATTGAAAATGTTTCTCTCCTACACTGGGAGAAAACACCAAAAAATAATTATATAGTATAGTCACCAAATAATTGCTCCATGTTTTGTTAAAGTCTCCCAACTACTAAATTCAAAAGAGGTATGACCGTATGAGTTATGCAAAAGAAGAAGGGAGTATAAAAAATGGACAAGTGTCCGAAGAAATTAAAACAATGGGTACTTAGATACTCGCCTCCTTGAAAAAAAAAGAGATAGCTCATGATTTTTGTGGACATGTCATTATCAAAATTTTCAAGAGTATAATGTCCAGTTCTGTCTAGCCACAACTCATGCTCTGACTCGGCCATCTTTGCTAGTCCATACTCACCATCAGCAACATAAGAACCAACATGAACAACTAGTCTAAATGCGTTGCCAGGATCAATCCTAGCATAGTTCATCAATAAGCAATAAATAAACAAGTTAGACTACGTGCTACACTGCACAGTTCCTAAATAACATTGACCATGTCGATTGCAGTGGGAGGGACTGATTCAACCTACCAAATGGGACAGCCACTCCAATCCATTGTTTCAAGAAGTGATGGGACCCCAAAACTGATAGAACAAGGACCTAAGGAGAGAATGACACAAACCAAATCAAATCGCTGAACCCTAACCCTAACCGAGTAGAGACGGACGCGCAGGCACATCCTTTACTCCATCGAGGCTCGCGGTGGGGGCGGCGTTGGGCTCGCGGTGGGGGGCGTCAATGGGCACGGCTGCGTCAGGCCTCCCCTGGCAGTGGCGTGTGTGCAGCCTCCCCTGGCGGCGGCGTGTGCGCGGCCTGGCGTCGACGGCCCTCCAGTCGCAGCTGAACGGGGCCGGGACGGACAAACCGCGAGTAGGAAAAGGGATGGAGGGCGCCAGGGGCAGGGTCGTCTCTTTCCTTCGCTTGCCACGCTGCCTAGCTGATGTGGAGCGTCACGAAGGCAAATGTGGTATAGATGTATCCATTCCACGCCTCCGATGGTAATAAATTAGAGGCCAACGTAAACCTGCTATTCGGAGACTGGCCATCCGGTATGATGGTAAAAAGTTAAATATCCCCGGCCGGTGAGTCAACCGTCCAGTCATCAGTGGCCGATACCCCTTCGTGGGTAATATTGTTAAAGAGTCCCTGTCTTTTTCTAAATAGAACCCGCAGTCCCTAGGCCACTGTTCGTTGAGTCAGGAAAATATTCTAAACTAACCGCTGCACTTTTTCAATTTGAGCCGAAGTCCTCGCTTTAAGTTTAAATCTAAAATTGATTTTTTAAAATCGAAATTAGTTCCATCAAATCACGGATTTGCCATTAGAAGTAAATTTGGCTATACTTTCGTTGTTTCAATTCCAATTTGAGCCATTCAAATGGCGTTAGGTTCATAATTTAGTAAACTACATGTTAGTACTATTGTTAAGTACATTTTCAACTCCTCAAATTTCATAAATTATTTAATCTATTATTTCATTAATGAAAAACCCTTTTTTATTCATAACTTCTCCGTTTTAAATCTGATCCGATCCGTTTAAGTCGCGTTGGTTCTGTTTTGACGAGCATTACGCGTTAGAAATATTTTCTTACTATTTTTCTAGTGCTTGGTGTACCGTTTATTATTATATTTTGTGGGTCATGTTTGTTGATCGTCGATAGAAGGATTTGAGTGCATGGATTTCCAGGATAAGGTGTTCGATACCCCACGACCCTACCCAGTTTGAAGGCAAGTGTCCTTGACCATCTTGCACCTACATTTATTTTACTTTTGAGTTAGTGTAGATAGATCTTTAGTTGCATGCAGAGTCTAAATTTGAATTCTATGATATGGTTTATTAGAACTTAATTTTATCATCCTTGTAACCTTGGGTTGGGAAAATGGTAGAAGTCATTGCTTAGCCTTGCAATCTTGGTTGGGAAAGGGTATAATTAAATATTGATTAATGATTAATATGTGGGAATGGTAATCTTTTTAGCAACATGGTGATTAGACAAATACGGCAGGATGGACCGTTTTGATGGAGTTTGGTTTGTGCCTTGTAATGGCGGCTGATGTTGGTGGAATGGGTTTATGCTTGTATCCTGCCTGGATTGTAAGGATCAGTTCTCGAAGCCTGTAACCCGGCTTTACAGCGCAAGCATGTGGCTAAAATGAGACGGATTTGGCTAATTCATTAGTCACTTTAAGTTTTGACTTTACACGGGGACAGTTTGTGTGGCTCAAAAGAGGGCTTCTGCAGTGGGTCCTTACCCTCATTATCGGTGAAACCATAGAGAACAAGTAAAACAGGCTTAGAAGATCTTTGTAAAGGCCTTGTAGTGTGACCTCGCTGTGCTAGGCAATGTTTTGCGAAATGGGGAAAACATGACTCGTGGTGAAAGTGTGTAACTTCTGGAGAGTGTAAAACTGATATATCAGCTGTGCTCGTGGTCAAGAGCTGGCTTGGACTTGTTCGAGATTAGTTGGTTACTTGGTTCTGGTTGGGTAGTTCCTTGATGAAGGAACGAGGTGGCTGAATGGACTTCCAAGTGTTTGTTGTTTGGATGGATTTCCAAGTGCGGTTGCTTGGATGAGATTTTTGAGTGTTGGTTACTCTGAGACGATGAGATTTCACTTAAGCCCCGTTTGGATCCTTGGAATTGAAGGATATGAAATCTAGTTAACAACTTAGACTATTTCACTTAGAATGTGACATTCCACCACTTTTCGAAGTTCACATATTAGTCTATATTAAATTCATAGAGTGAGAGGTGGAATTTGATTCTATAAATCACCATGCTATATTTTCACTTTGCAATTTATAGCACGCTCTTTAACTTGTTCCCACACGGTAAAATGCAACATATAAGTATCTCTCTCGTATATTCATCAATAATATACAAATATAATCTATACATAACTATATTAAGTGCATTAATGTAACAGAACCGCCTAAATTACATGGCCCACAGGCGACTGTCATTATCATTAATGACTCTGACAGCCGGGCCCATGTTCCATATAACCTAGACCGATCTGTCGGGCTACATCAGCGCCCAAATTTTTTTTTCTTCCGCAGGATCACATTGCGAATACATTACAAGATTACAACATTTCACAGTAAAATACATCAGAGTACAGGAGCGGAATATTACATAACTTTATGTTACAAACCAGTTGTCCAAATAGAGTTCCAGTACGATTATTACAATCCATAAGTAGTGGCAGTAGCAGTTGAATAATTATACAACATTATACATGAGGTAACTCGAACCCTGCCCACAGGTTCCACTTCACTCTTCCTCGCTACCCTCCTGGATGATGGTCATACAGCACGGAGCAAAACAGACATCTGAAGGCGGATCTCCTGCAGCAAGGGTTAACAAACCCTGAGTACTAGGGGTACTCCGCAAGACTTACCCGACTAAAGGTGTAAGATGAGACTCAGGAATGCAGGGTCATAGGTGAGGCTAGCAGGAGGTAAAAGATTTGCAGAAAAGCATCACTATCCAATTTTATTTCATCATTATCATCATCATATATCTATAGTTCCAATATTCAAACTCATAGATCGTCATTTTTCCACTTACTTCCTTTATTCAGAAAACACCTAGTTGAGAACCACTTTTCGGGGTAGGGAAGTGGATTGAGTCTCCATTGACCGAGGAGCACGTCGATTCGAATCCAGAAAGTATACCCAGCTGGGGATTCTAACCACACTGCATATGCAGCACGCCGGCATACATATACCAACCTATCATCTAGGTCTTTCTATCCCGGAACCGGTCCTGCGCCACCCGGGAGCACAGTACTCCACTCGTCTCCAGGCACGACGGCCACGTGGGTACAAGCTACTCCCGCCATCTCTCCACTCCCAGTGCGTGGTTGTCGGTTCCAGCAATAGAGCCACCTGACTCTAGGCTTTCCACAAAGGTATGTGGCTAGGCTGTTCATCTCGATCCAGCACGCCTACAACGAACGGTCCCTATAGTTTTGAAAACCGTGTCTGCCGGTGAGAAGTCATGGGAAACGCCGTCCCACGAGCACGTCAGCCGAGCGAAACACCTTACAGTGATATCGACCAGCTTTGAACTATTCCGAAGGTGATCGTGCATTGGGACTCTAACGCAAATACACATCGACCAACGGATCACAAGTTCTCCACTAATCATAAAGTATGTATACATTCATAGCACAGAAAATAGTTTTTTTTATAAAATTCTAATTTTTATTAAGCATGCCTAAGCATTTTTGTTTAAACCATTTCATTTAAATCAGGTTTCAGGATAATTATTTGGGACAATGCATCTGGATAGGTAACAATCAACTTCTATCAACTTAATGCAATAGATTGACTCGAATTATAAAGAATTTCACAACAGAGGGTTAATGCACCGGGGCTTGCCTTGGAGTGAAAAGAGGGTCGGGTTGGGATCGGTCCCGCAGATGTCGAAACCCTGGATCACCTCCGGAGCTGTCTCCCCAGCAGTGGCCTCGACTTTCACTTCCTCGCTCCCGGTCACTACACGTGTGCAATGATGCATGCTTAACATGATGCAACAGTCTTTATAGGAATGCAATAATCAATGATTAACATCTTGAGTACAACTTTCCTTCACGGAAAAGTTGTAAACGGAGATCAAAAATTATACAGCAATTATTAAAGAGATGATTTTAGCAGTCATGGAAAGCCGTTGCACGACTTTTACGACTTTGACCTTACACTAACATCTTTTATTGCCAAGGATCATATAGGGGTGGATCCTTGAGCTTCAATCAATCCAAAATCCACACAAAACCCTAAATCCATTTCTTCTACTCATTTTATTTATTTTTCCTAATTTCACATATATTTACTAACTGACCAAACTAACTCCAATTGTGACCAAATTTCACCAACAGCTAGGTTTCATCATTAAACAGAGCCACAATTAATTTCATGATTTTTGGAGTTACCTACAATTTATTAAAAATCAACAAAGTCGCATTATCCATTTATTTGGCTGATTTTTACCCCTAACAGAAAAGGTCTAAAATGAACATATGATATTTTTATTAAATTCTATACATCACAGAGAGCTACCACAAAATTTTTCATGATTTTTCAGGCCACAGATTAATTCCTATGAAATTGACAAACATCAGCACTATTCATAGAAATAAATTTGAAAAAGGCTATTGAAAATCGCTGGAAAATGGGAAAAGCGAAACCGGCCCGAGGCGGCCCACACAACCGGCTCGGCCCGGCCACTCGCCCCCGCCGCGCTGCCCGCGCCCGCGCCCGAACTGGGCCGGCCCACTATCACGCGCGTCGTCTCCCGCGCGCACGCGGCCCGCGCCTGCGCGAGCTGAGGCGCTGACAGGCGGGCCCCGCCTGTCAGCTCCTCCTCCTACCTCCCGCCAGCTCGCGCACGCACCGGCACGCGGCGGTCCGCCACGGGTATCGCCGCCGGCGACTTCAACAGCGAAACTGACCGCGTCAGTCCACGCCCTAGAGCTAAGGGAACACCCAGGCATGCTCAGCTCCTACCCTAATCGCCTACGACGAGCCGAAGCTCGCCCATGGCGGACGCGCAGCCCGGCGGATCTACGCCGCCCACGCCGGACCCGCGAGGTAATAACAGAGGGGTTGGGGAGGGTCATCAGCTCACCACGGGTCTCAGTGACAAGGTGGTGAAGGCAGAGGTGGCCCGAAGGGACGAGCTTGACGGTGACCGCAACGGCGGCGGCGTGCTCCGACGGTAACTCCCCCGTTCCGGCGACACTGGACCACCACAGAGCATACGGTCGCAAGCATGAGAAACTACAGGCTACATGGAGCCTCGGACACAAGCTAAGGATCCCCAGAACTCACCTAATCGGTCTCGACACCGCACGCGGCTCGCGGCGGCGCTCCGGGCACCCGCAGCGACGGCGACGAGTACACCGGCACCCTCGAGCCACTACAGCTTCCACCAGTGGGCTTGGGAGGTGCGCAAGAGAGTTGGCTAGATGCTCACGAGATGGAGAGAGTGATGGTGGTGCGGTGTGGGCGAATTTTGCCGGCGAACCGAGCGAACTCCGGCGAGCCGGGAAACGGGAAAAAGAAGAAGGCGGCCCGCTCGTCGTATTTATAGGGCAGAGGACGAGAGGGAGAGGGAGAAAAGGCGTCAATGGCCCGTATTTGAGCAACGTGGGAGCAGGGACGGGCGTGGCCGACCGACGGCGACGCGCCCATGCCGGCGACGCGCGAACAGCGCGAGGAGGACAGTGCCCATCCCGGGTTACTGTAGCTCAACTACTCCCATTTTTGTTTTTTTGTGGAATTCGGTCAAATTCAAATGGAAAAAGGAAAAATGGTAAAAAGCAAAGTTGTAGTGCTCAGAAAACTGAACACTTTTTGTTTTTGGACCAACTCCAAATTTGGCCAAATTTGAAATCTATTCAAAAGGGGATGAATAGGGTTTTTGAATTTCAAACTGTATTTTCAAAATTACTTTTGATTTTACACAACAACTTGAAAAATGGCTAAAATACAAGTTGTTCCCCTCAGAGAGCTTTACAACTTTCATTAAGGAAGTTTTGTCATATTCCAATTAATTTTTGAAATGGCATTTCAAATTCAATTTTTTTTTATTCACTGTTTTGAGTTAAATTCAAATTTTCATAACAGAACTTCAAAATCTACAAAAATAAAAGTTGTCACATTTAATTAGATCTACAACTTTCATTAAAGGATCACCCCCAGATTCCTTCTAGATTTTGAATTAGGGTTTTGGGGCTAAATCTAGGGTTATTTCAAATATGCAATTAGGATTTTAAATTTTCAATCCAATACTTTATCAATCCAAGCCACTCTAGGTCCCTAAGCACAATCATATGCAAATTAATTAAGTTAAATATGATGACATGGCAGGTTATTTATTCCGTAATACCCAGGGTATTACAGCCTTCCCCCCTAAAAGAAATCTCGTCCCGAGATTGCTAAACTAGACATTGAAACAAAGTAATGTAAAAGAAAATACATAAGGTAAACTATACTTGCACTAGCTCACAAAATAAGTAGGAGGGTTTTTAACACAGGGAGTACTAGTCAGACTATTACAGTTACAGGGTGGCAAAGAATTCCGGAAAATTCTCCGCCAGGTAGTCCTCAGATTCCCAGGTGGCTTCGTCTTCGGAATGTTGACTCCATTGAATCTTGTACCATCTAGTTGTGGTCCTTCGAGTGACACGGTCCTTTATGTCCAAAACCCGTACTGGATATTCTGAGTATGTCAATTCGGGTTCCAGTACCACACCTTCCACATCGGTCACTTGGTCGGGAACTCGCAGACATTTCTTTAGCTGAGATACATGAAACACATTGTGCACTTCTGACAGATGATCTGGCAATTGCAACCGGTAGGCAACTTTTCCCACACGCTCGGTGATTACGAATGGTCCAATGTAGCGAGGGGCTAACTTGCCTTTGACCCCAAAACGGTTGACCCCTTTCATAGGCGAAACCTTCAAGTACACATAATCTCCAACCTTGAATGTTAATGGTCTACGCCGCTGATCGGCATAGCTTTTCTGTCGAGACTGAGCCACTCTCAGATTCTCTTGTATTAATCGAACCTTCTCTTCGGCTTCATTGACCAAGTCGACTCCATAAAACCATCTTTCACCGGGCTCGGACCAATTCAATGGAGTACGACATCTGCGGCCGTATACTGCCTCGAACGGAGCCATCTTGATACTTTCTTGATAGCTGTTGTTGTACGGGAATTCAGCTAACGCCAAACACTTGTCCCACTTGTCAGGGTAATTCAATGCACAGGCTCTCAACATATCTTCAAGCACTTGGTTGACTCTCTCTGTCTGCCCGTCAGTCTGCGGATGATAAGTCGTACTATGCAGAAGTTTTGTGCCCAATGATTCATGGAAGGATCTCCAAAACTTGGATATGAACTGAGTGCCTCGATCAGAAACAATGGTCTTCGGCACCCCATGGAGCTTCATCATATGCTCTATGTAGAGATTTGCATAAGTCGCTGCCGTGTATTTGAGCTTGACTGGCAAGAAGTGAGCTTGCTTAGTGAGGCGGTCGACGATTACCCAAATGGAATCATAACCGCTTGATGTTTTGGGCAATCCCACAACGAAATCCATGCTAATATCTTCCCATTTCCACGCGGGAACAGGCAATGGTTGTAGCTCTCCACCAGGCTTCATGTGCACAGCCTTGACCTTCTGACATGTGTCACATCTCGTCACGTACTGCGCAATTTCTATCTTCATCTTGGTCCACCAGAATTTCTGTTTCAAATCCTGGTACATCTTATTGCTTCCTGGGTGGATAGAGTATCTGGTCAGATGAGCTTCATCAAGAATTTTGCGACGTAGCTCCGGAACTTTTGGAACTACCAAACGATTCTTGAACCATACGACGCCCTCATCATCAATTCTGAAACAATCTGCCTTTCCTGCCTGGACTTTTTCTTTGATATGCTTGATGCCCTTGTTTCCCTTTTGAGCAACCACGATCTCATCACGGATAGAAGTTTCAATACTGATGTTTGCCAGACTGCCCTGTGGAACTATTTCTATGCCCAACTTTTCCAACTCACCGCACAACGACAGACTATAAGGCTTCACAGTCAGACAGTTGCAGTGAGCCTTCCGACTGAGTGCGTCAGCAACCACGTTAGCTTTGCCAGGGTGATAATGCACTTCAATATCATAATCTTTGATCAACTCAAGCCATCTTCGCTGCCTCATGTTCAGTTCTTCTTTTGTAAAGATGTACTTCAGGCTCTTGTGATCTGTATACACATTGCAGGTGCTGCCTAGCAAATAGTGGCGCCAGATTTTCAAGGCATGAACCACAGCTGCCAATTCTAAGTCATGAGTAGGATAATTTTCTTCATGAGGTCGGAGTTGTCGTGAAGCATAAGCAATAACTCTGCCCTCTTGCATCAAAACACAGCCGAGACCAGTACCGGATGCATCACAATACACATCAAATGGCTTTTCAATATCTGGCTGAGCTAGGACTGGTGCAGTAGTCAAACACTTCTTCAAGGTTTGAAACGCTGCCTCACATTCTGACGACCACACAAACTTGACTTGATGTTTCAACAAGTTGGTGATTGGTTTGGCTATTCTTGAGAAATCTGGGATGAAACGGCGGTAATATCCCGCCATGCCCATAAAACTGCGGACCTGATGAACAGTGGTTGGCGGCTTCCAATTTAAAATTTCCTCCACCTTACTCGGATCGACAGATACTCCTTCAGCTGAGAGAATATGTCCGAGAAAAGGAACTTTGTTCAACCAGAATTCACACTTGCTAAACTTTGCATAAAGCTGGTGCTCTCTCAAACGAGTTAGGACAATGCGAAGGTGGTTGGCATGTTCTTCGGGTGTTTTGGAATAGACAAGGATATCATCGATGAACACGACAACAAATTTGTCGAGCTCGGGCATGAAGACGGAGTTCATGAGATACATGAAGTAGGCAGGTGCGTTGGTTAGGCCAAAAGACATGACTAGATATTCATATAGGCCATATCTGGTAGTGAAAGCCGTTTTTGGAATGTCTTCAGGACGGATTTTGATTTGGTGGTAGCCGGACCTAAGGTCGATCTTAGAAAACACCCTAGCTCCAGCCAGTTGGTCAAAGAGTAGGTCAATACGAGGCAACGGATATTTGTTTTTGACAGTCACCTCGTTGAGTGGACGATAGTCGATACAGAGTCGAAGAGATTGGTCCTTCTTTTTAACAAAAATGGCAGGACAACCCCGAGGAGATGAACTAGGGCGGATGAAACCCTTATCAAGCAGCTCTTGCAACTGAATTTTAAGCTCTGCCAATTCCTTGGGAGGCATCCTATAAGCTCTACGAGAGATAGGAGCTGTTCCAGGCTTTAGCTCAATGGCAAATTCCACATCTCGATCAGGTGGCAAACCGGGCAACTCATCAGGAAACACGTCTGGGAATTCACAGACCACAGGAATCTTCATCACTTCTTCCACTGAGGTAGCACACAACCTTTGCACGGTTTTCTCCACCTTTCTCATAGGTAGTGGAAGTTGGATAAGAAGTTGAGTTTGACTATTAGGTATGTTCACTCTTATAGTTCTATTCAGCACATCAATGAGAGCATTGTGCTGGTACATCCAATTCATACCTAATATCACCTCAATATCTTGATTCTTTAGCACTATCATAGTCGTGGGGAATTTATGCCCTCCCAACTCTATAGGCACTCCCTGAACTACCTCTTTAGTAGACATACGCCCCCCGGGCGAGTGTATAAGGAAATCTTCCTTTATTTCCCCAATTGGAATTTCATGCTTGACGACAAAGGTACGATTTATGAATGAATGCGATGCACCAGAATCGAAAAGCGTAAGTGCAGGATGATTGGCAACAGGGAACCTACCCATCATGACGGGCTCTCCCGCAGGGATATCATCAACTTGAGTGTAATAGACCTGACCTGCTTTCTTGACAACTTTGCCCTTCTGAGCATGATGTTGATGACCACGGTGCTGACTCTGCTGCTGCTGCTGATGTTGCTGCTGCTGACCACCAGGTGCATTCTGATTGTACCTCTTTGGGAAAGGGCAGTTGCGTGCCCAGTGCCCCATCTTACCACAGTTGTAGCAAGGATGATTGTAGGTGGTTTGAGGGGTATTAATACGAACGCTAGGGGCATTCGGCTGAGTGGCATTTTGTTGATTTGAGGTGTGGGAGGTGGCGGCGATGCGCACAACCACCTGCTGTTGAGGATAAGATGGACGATTTTGGTGAGTGGGGTGGTAGATGAATTTCTGGCGCTTCTGACCACCAGAAAATGCAGGCCTCTTATTCTTTTTCTTCTCCTCCTGGAGCTGACGGTTGCTTTCTTCAAAAGCCAATGCACAGTCAACCGCTTCATGGAAAGTACATTTGAGGTTGTTGGACAAACTGCGCTGAATCTTGTAATTCAGCCCCCTGATGAAACAGGCCTTCTTCTTCTCATCGGTGTTGGTGTGCTCGGGTGCATACTGTGCTAGATGGTTAAACTGTCCCAGGTACTGAGTGACAGTGGACTCGTTCTGCTTCAGTGACAGGAATTGATCCAACTTCAGCCTTATCACACCCGCGGGGATATAATGAGCACGGAACGCCTCGCGAAACTCCTGCCAGGTGAGCTGGTGTCCTTCAGTCTGTGCTGCCAACAGGTTGGCATACCAGGTCGTTGCTGGACCACGGAGTTGTTGCGCTGCGAACAGAGGTTTCTGTACCTCTGTACAGTGGATCAAGCTGAACTTCTGTTCCATGGTACGAAGCCAATCGTCTGCCTCTAGAGGTTCATCTGCCTTGGTGAACACAGGCGGACGGGTGTCGGTGAAGTCAACATAGGTGGTTTCCTCATTGTCGCGGCGACCACGGCGTTCACCACGATCTTGCTGACTCTGAGCTAGCAGGGTTGCCACGTTCATCAAAGCAGTGATGGCCTCTGCCAGAGTGGTTGGAAGTGGTGGCGGTGGAGGAGCGCCAGTCCCATGACCAGAGTGATCTCCCATCTGTTAACAAGCAACCACTAAGGACTTATATTACATAAGCAGAGCATAGAAGCACACACAATTCTTACATTATTAATATTACAAGACTCGCACCCAAGCAAGAGTCACGCCCCATACTAAGGTTTTTCTAGCAAGCACCTATTTTACAAACTGGAAAGGCAACTAGCTGACAGCCCTAGGCCTACACTAGTCTAGTCCTCGTCGACTGCAGACGCGTAGGAAGCGTCACTGTCCACGAAGTCCTCCTCAAAGTCCTCGTCACTCTCCTCGGAGCCTGCCTCCTCGACCTCGATAGATTCGATCTCCTCGTCAGTCTCCTCCATGTCCTCCTCACCAAGGACAACTCCAAGCTCCGGGTCCTCCTCCTCAGGTACCGGAATAGGGTAGAGCTGATCATTGGTGCATCTCCTCGTGCAAGGCGATGTTGTCTTCCTCCAGCTGCGCGGTGCGCTGCTCTGCCTGCAACATCCTGTCCATGATCGCTCCCTCGCGATCCCAAGCCTCGTCCCGCTGCTTCGTCAGGCGGTCAATCTCCCGACGCAAGTCTCGGTTGGTCCTCACATCACGATAGTGATTGAGGCGAGCCACACGGTAGTCCTTCTCCCACTGACTCACTAGCCTCTGAAGTCTCCTGACCTCAGCCTCCAACTCCTCACTGCTGCGACAGGGTGGGCGACCCCCAGAAGCCTCGCCCTCCCCGGTACGTGGCGCCAGCTGGTGGCGCGGAATGCCACGTGGTCCCGTCATTTTCCTGGCAGTGAGCTTGCAACGAGCCATCTGGAGAAGGTAAGTAGATTTTATAAGATATACAAGTTAGCAAGAACAGGTTTGGTAACTTATCCCAAATACCCACTTTTAAGGAGGAAGTTATTATTATGTGATTAACATGATGCATGCACGTACTTACGAATTTAAATCATGCAAGTAAACACATACAAAAGTAAGTAAACTTTTCAACATAGGGCTAATAATAATAATATTATTCCACATGCTACCATAGCCACATGATATTAAATATAAATCACTTAAGACTACGGAATAAGATAAGAACAGAAGCAATTTGGACCCAAAATAATATATTAAGTTTTATGATCCAAAACATTTTGAAGTTTTCGAAAGGTAATCCGTAATGATTGGCAATGTAATGCTCTGGTACCAACTGTAACAGAACCGCCTAAATTACATGGCCCACAGGCGACTGTCATTATCATTAATGACTCTGACAGCCGGGCCCATGTTCCATATAACCTAGACCGATCTGTCGGGCTACATCAGCGCCCAAATTTTTTTTTCTTCCGCAGGATCACATTGCGAATACATTACAAGATTACAACATTTCACAGTAAAATACATCAGAGTACAGGAGCGGAATATTACATAACTTTATGTTACAAACCAGTTGTCCAAATAGAGTTCCAGTACGATTATTACAATCCATAAGTAGTGGCAGTAGCAGTTGAATAATTATACAACATTATACATGAGGTAACTCGAACCCTGCCCACAGGTTCCACTTCACTCTTCCTCGCTACCCTCCTGGATGATGGTCATACAGCACGGAGCAAAACAGACATCTGAAGGCGGATCTCCTGCAGCAAGGGTTAACAAACCCTGAGTACTAGGGGTACTCCGCAAGACTTACCCGACTAAAGGTGTAAGATGAGACTCAGGAATGCAGGGTCATAGGTGAGGCTAGCAGGAGGTAAAAGATTTGCAGAAAAGCATCACTATCCAATTTTATTTCATCATTATCATCATCATATATCTATAGTTCCAATATTCAAACTCATAGATCGTCATTTTTCCACTTACTTCCTTTATTCAGAAAACACCTAGTTGAGAACCACTTTTCGGGGTAGGGAAGTGGATTGAGTCTCCATTGACCGAGGAGCACGTCGATTCGAATCCAGAAAGTATACCCAGCTGGGGATTCTAACCACACTGCATATGCAGCACGCCGGCATACATATACCAACCTATCATCTAGGTCTTTCTATCCCGGAACCGGTCCTGCGCCACCCGGGAGCACAGTACTCCACTCGTCTCCAGGCACGACGGCCACGTGGGTACAAGCTACTCCCGCCATCTCTCCACTCCCAGTGCGTGGTTGTAGGTTCCAGCAATAGAGCCACCTGACTCTAGGCTTTCCACAAAGGTATGTGGCTAGGCTGTTCATCTCGATCCAGCACGCCTACAACGAACGGTCCCTATAGTTTTGAAAACCGTGTCTGCCGGTGAGAAGTCATGGGAAACGCCGTCCCACGAGCACGTCAGCCGAGCGAAACACCTTACAGTGATATCGACCAGCTTTGAACTATTCCGAAGGTGATCGTGCATTGGGACTCTAACGCAAATACACATCGACCAACGGATCACAAGTTCTCCACTAATCATAAAGTATGTATACATTCATAGCACAGAAAATAGTTTTTTTTATAAAATTCTAATTTTTATTAAGCATGCCTAAGCATTTTTGTTTAAACCATTTCATTTAAATCAGGTTTCAGGATAATTATTTGGGACAATGCATCTGGATAGGTAACAATCAACTTCTATCAACTTAATGCAATAGATTGACTCGAATTATAAAGAATTTCACAACAGAGGGTTAATGCACCGGGGCTTGCCTTGGAGTGAAAAGAGGGTCGGGTTGGGATCGGTCCCGCAGATGTCGAAACCCTGGATCACCTCCGGAGCTGTCTCCCCAGCAGTGGCCTCGACTTTCACTTCCTCGCTCCCGGTCACTACACGTGTGCAATGATGCATGCTTAACATGATGCAACAGTCTTTATAGGAATGCAATAATCAATGATTAACATCTTGAGTACAACTTTCCTTCACGGAAAAGTTGTAAACGGAGATCAAAAATTATACAGCAATTATTAAAGAGATGATTTTAGCAGTCATGGAAAGCCGTTGCACGACTTTTACGACTTTGACCTTACACTAACATCTTTTATTGCCAAGGATCATATAGGGGTGGATCCTTGAGCTTCAATCAATCCAAAATCCACACAAAACCCTAAATCCATTTCTTCTACTCATTTTATTTATTTTTCCTAATTTCACATATATTTACTAACTGACCAAACTAACTCCAATTGTGACCAAATTTCACCAACAGCTAGGTTTCATCATTAAACAGAGCCACAATTAATTTCATGATTTTTGGAGTTACCTACAATTTATTAAAAATCAACAAAGTCGCATTATCCATTTATTTGGCTGATTTTTACCCCTAACAGAAAAGGTCTAAAATGAACATATGATATTTTTATTAAATTCTATACATCACAGAGAGCTACCACAAAATTTTTCATGATTTTTCAGGCCACAGATTAATTCCTATGAAATTGACAAACATCAGCACTATTCATAGAAATAAATTTGAAAAAGGCTATTGAAAATCGCTGGAAAATGGGAAAAGCGAAACCGGCCCGAGGCGGCCCACACAACCGGCTCGGCCCGGCCACTCGCCCCCGCCGCGCTGCCCGCGCCCGCGCCCGAACTGGGCCGGCCCACTATCACGCGCGTCGTCTCCCGCGCGCACGCGGCCCGCGCCTGCGCGAGCTGAGGCGCTGACAGGCGGGCCCCGCCTGTCAGCTCCTCCTCCTACCTCCCGCCAGCTCGCGCACGCACCGGCACGCGGCGGTCCGCCACGGGTATCGCCGCCGGCGACTTCAACAGCGAAACTGACCGCGTCAGTCCACGCCCTAGAGCTAAGGAAACACCCAGGCATGCTCAGCTCCTACCCTAATCGCCTACGACGAGCCGAAGCTCGCCCATGGCGGACGCGCAGCCCGGCGGATCTACGCCGCCCACGCCGGACCTGCGAGGTAATAACAGAGGGGTTGGGGAGGGTCATCAGCTCACCACGGGTCTCGGTGACAAGGTGGTGAAGGCAGAGGTGGCCCGAAGGGACGAGCTTGACGGTGACCGCAACGGCGGCGGCGTGCTCCGACGGTAACTCCCCCGTTCCGGCGACACTGGACCACCACAGAGCATACGGTCGCAAGCATGAGAAACTACAGGCTACATGGAGCCTCGGACACAAGCTAAGGATCCCCAGAACTCACCTAATCGGTCTCGACACCGCACGCGGCTCGCGGCGGCGCTCCGGGCACCCGCAGCGACGGCGACGAGTACACCGGCACCCTCGAGCCACTACAGCTTCCACCAGTGGGCTCGGGAGGTGCGCAAGAGAGTTGGCTAGATGCTCACGAGATGGAGAGAGTGATGGTGGTGCGGTGTGGGCGAATTTTGCCGGCGAACCGAGCGAACTCCGGCGAGCCGGGAAACGGGAAAAAGAAGAAGGCGGCCCGCTCGTCGTATTTATAGGGCAGAGGACGAGAGGGAGAGGGAGAAAATGCGTCAACGGCCCGTATTTGAGCAACGTGGGAGCAGGGACGGGCGTGGCCGACCGACGGCGATGCGCCCACGCCGGCGACGCGCGAACAGCGCGAGGAGGACAGTGCCCATCCCGGGTTACTGTAGCTCAACCACTCCCATTTTTGTTTTTTTGTGGAATTCGGTCAAATTCAAATGGAAAAAGGAAAAATGGTAAAAAGCAAAGTTGTAGTGCTCAGAAAACTGAACACTTTTTGTTTTTGGACCAACTCCAAATTTGGCCAAATTTGAAATCTATTCAAAAGGGGATGAATAGGGTTTTTGAATTTCAAACTGTATTTTCAAAATTACTTTTGATTTTACACAACAACTTGAAAAATGGCTAAAATACAAGTTGTTCCCCTCAGAGAGCTTTACAACTTTCATTAAGGAAGTTTTGTCATATTCCAATTAATTTTTGAAATGGCATTTCAAATTCAATTTTTTTTATTCACTGTTTTGAGTTAAATTCAAATTTTCATAACAGAACTTCAAAATCTACAAAAATAAAAGTTGTCACATTTAATTAGATCTACAACTTTCATTAAAGGATCACCCCCAGATTCCTTCTAGATTTTGAATTAGGGTTTTGGGGCTAAATCTAGGGTTATTTCAAATATGCAATTAGGATTTTAAATTTTCAATCCAATACTTTATCAATCCAAGCCACTCTAGGTCCCTAAGCACAATCATATGCAAATTAATTAAGTTAAATATGATGACATGGCAGGTTATTTATTCCGTAATACCCAGGGTATTACAATTAATATGCGTATAAGTTATAATTCTTAAAATGAATTCAATTCCAACACTTGCGAAAATAGATGCTTAAGGAATTAAGGAAATAGGATTTTGTTGCTTTAGGTGCCGTGTCAAACTAAGTTAGCATATCCTTGCTATTAGCCCCATGTCATATTTTACTACACTTGCGGAGTACATTTCAATGTACTCACCCTTCCTATTTATCCTCTGCTACCCCATCCGGACGCTAGAGTTGAGAGGAGAAGTACATAGAAGACGGTGTCTTTGACCCCGATGACGTGAACTAGGCTGGTGTTGCCCCCAATCGACGTTCCTGTGGAGATGGCGCTCCAGTTTCCGCTAGAGTTTTTATAATTATTATGTATTTTTCTTTTAGACTCACGGGTCATTTTGTAATAATGTTTTGCTATGTATTCAACATTGTTACGATACTATAATGAAGGCGATATATTTATGAAAATTGATCCTGATATACATATATGGTGCATTCGATTTTATTCTTAAAATCGGGTGTGACAACTGCCCCTTCCACTTTGGATCTAAGGATAGCTCATACAGTGCTTTCATAAGCTCGTCATCTTCGGCCACAATCCACTTCTTTTTATTCTTTCCCCTTCCACGCACTGGTGTTGACTTCTCCGAAAGCACCATAGCTGCATAACATTGATACCATATTATAAAGAAAATTGCTGAAATACTAACGTCAGCATTATAACTAGATGAAATAAAAAAACAGACCTCAATTAGAACTAGAAACCCTATAGTTATTATATTCCCCTGAGCTAGAATATCTTGAAAAGTAGTCCACTCATTACAAGTTAAGACACATGTGATAAATTCGGGCTCACCAACTTCCCCCTCAGCGACTTCCATTGAAGAAGCCAGTGATTCATCCTCAACTTCCATCGGATCTCTAACATGTTTGGTATAAGTATTTGTAACGTATTCGGTTATGAAATGGTATGAGACTCCGTTACTGTCGTTTGTTTGGCGCTGCGACGTAATAATGGCATTAAGCGGAATGGGATACCGGCCTATACAACGCTGAATCCCTCCCTCCCTGAGCTGTATCAGATCGATACCGCTCCTTCTCCCCCTCGCGTTTGTCTTCTCAAATTAACTGTGCAAGCCAACGTGACTCCAACCAAGCTCCTCCTCTGGCGATGAGTGACCTCGTTCACTGATTATCATGTAACTTTCCTCTCCCTCTCTCGTCTCTGTTGATTCTCTGGAATCCTATCTCCTCCTCTGTTCTAAGGACATCCGCAATGGTCCTAGCTATGCAGCTAGCTGATGTGAAAGTGAGAGATAAAAGTAAAAAACTATTTTATATATCTCCTGCATAGTGGACCCACATGTATGTCTCTCAGTTTCTTGAACCACGTGAAATAGATAGGCTATTTGTTCATCGTTAGTGACTACCCTCTCCTACTTTTTACCTGCCCACATTATAATAGCTAGCCAAATATTTCCTCCGTTTCAAATTATAGTTCGTTTGACATTTTTAACCTCAAGTTTGACCACTCGTCTTATTAAAAAAATGTGTACCTCCGCACTTCAAATTTTCCAATAAAAGAACTCCCCCATCTGGTAGAACAGAAACTTCCTTCTCCACCTCAGGTCCTCTGCAATCACTTCCCAACACAACCTATTCATGCACGTGGTACAAGCAATTAGTCAAGTTGAATTATGTCGGAAGTAATAATATGCCAACTCAATTGTAGCATACTACGTTACAGTGAAGGGCATCTGATAAGAATGGTAGAACTTTCTTCATGCTGTAGTTCAGATCAAATCCATCTGGAGTACCCTAGAAATGACAACAACAAATTGCATCAATAGTTGTTCAACCCAGCATTTAATTATCAATTGTATGCAAGCAATCTTCCTGTTAGGAGAGTCAACGGCCTATTGGGTCTTAGCCCATTAGCGTTAATTAGTTGCTTGTTTGTAAGTCAAGTAAACCTCTCTATATAAGAAGAGAAGAAGTATCAATCTAATCAAGCAAGATATTATAGTGTATCTCGCAGGCAACAACCCTCTGCCTCTCTCAAAGTAGCCCTAGCAGCCGCTGCTACAGTACCCGCGGATACTATAGCGCCACCCAGCCGTCGCTCCATCAGCTCCCTCGCAACCACGCAACACCAACGACATCAACACTTCCACTATCTAAAAAATAAGGGAAAGTCCTTGTTAGCTAACAAAAAGGTTACAGTTCCTTATTAACTACTCAAATTTTGATTTTCTTATAGTGTATTCATAGAGTAACTGTAATGTTACAGACTCCGAATCAATTCTATTTTTGTGTATGCAGATTTTTTTTAATAGTATGTACAATTGATGAACCAAGCTGCCCATGATTTCACTAGTAGAAAACAACCAAAGGTTTAGGAGTCCATAGCCATAAGACAAAAACAAAGGTTTAGAAGTGCACTGATGACAAGAGTAGCAGCAGGACATAACCAGGGGACATTAATTTTAGTACATTAGACTAAATGATCCTCCATGCTGAAATATAACTCCTACATTAATATATAGCTTTTAATAAGTTACTTTTGGAAACAAGTAATAAGAACAATAAAATTTCTACCTAATTTCGATGATCCATCATTGGACGTACTATTTTTAGAACGGCTAGACAACCCCAACCATTCTCCTACATGTTTGAGAAATTCTAGCTGTTAGTCAATACCAGCATGGTTTATATGCTATTATCAAATAGTCCAACCTGCAGCTCTGCCTCGACAACAAAGTACATCCACACTTTGAACAACAAAGCGGTGGGAGAATGAGTGCAGGATTTCTTACAACAAACGCTGAGCCCCAATGAAATGCAATAAATAATGCCTCAGATCCCAAGATACTGCATGTACCCCTATTCAATCGCAACAGGAATTTGAACGGTAGGTCATCGAACCTGCAGGCTAACAAAAAAAAAGCTATTCAAATTAGGCTCTGTTTAGATCCAGTGCAAATTGCAACTGCAACTAGTCACATCAATGTTGCGGCACATGCATGGAGCATTAAATATAGACGAAATGTTTGCATGTTTGTACTTTTTACATGTACATCACGAGACGAATCTTTTAAGCCTACTTAGGTCATGATTGGACAAAAGTTGTCAAATACAAACGAACGTGGTACAGTGCAGAATTGCAACTGCAACTGGGATCTAAATGGAGCCCAACCTGCAGCTCTGCCTCGACAAGTTGTGCGAACAGGAGCGCAGCATTTCTCACAACAAAAGCTGAGCTGTGATTTGGTTGTCATGTAGACTAGAACCCACCCACCCCCACCCCCAAAATGCAATAACAATGACACAGTTACCAAGATGAACCACACTGCATGAACCCTATTCAAGCATCGCACCATAATCGTCAAAGGTATCAGGATAAATCGAAGAGTGATCATGTAAAATCGCACGACACAAACTCCCCAATCAGGCACAAAACTCCCCAAACACGTCAAAGTTCACGAAGAATCGAATAGCAATCAGGCACACAACTCCCCAACCACGCAGAATCGTGTGTAAGAGGTTACTCACCAGATGGCCGGTCACAATGACCTTTGCGCCCATATCACGAAGGTACTCAATAGTAGGGACAGATGATCGGTGAAGGGAAGCATCGGTGATACTCCCATTCTGAAGCAGCACATTAAGATCAACCCGCACAAGTACCCTCTTACCCCTCAAATCCTCTCCTCGTAGCGTATCAGAAATAGTGAAGTTAACAAAGTAGGGTCAGGCAGCGAAAGTGGATCACTGGAAGAAACTTGTATCTGTTGGTCATGCTCTAAGGCTAAGATGATTGTGGCACAGTTGGGACTCGATTGACAGGCCATGGAAGAGGCTGCTTAAAATGGAAGATCCCATAGATCGTCAGTTGTTCTTTTGCTTCACGACAGTAAGGATTGATGATGGGAAAACACTCCTTTTTGGGAGGCGAAGTGGCTAGATGGTATGGCACCAAAAGACCTAACTCCTAAGCTGTATGACTTAGCTAGATTCAAACGGTGCTCTGTTTATTCTGAGTTGAGCAACAACAACTGGATTGGGAACCTTAGGAGCATCAACACCACCCCCCGCTAGAAGAATTCATCTTGTTTTTTATGTCTCTTGCAACAATGAATTTGTCAGATCAAAAAGATGTGATGTCCTGGCACTGGACAACAAATGGACAATGCACAGTCAGCCTCTGCCTATGAGTGTCAATTCAATGGAGCAATGGTTAGCTTCCCAGCAGACAGAATTTGGAAGGCGGACACTTATTGCTGATAATAAGGCCATCAAGAACTGGCCATATGCAATCCAATTCGTACTCTCTGTTGCTGTCAGGCTGAGACCACATCCCATCTGCTTTCCCAATGCAACTATACAGAGGCAATCTGGAACATTGTTAGCTCTCACTTTGATCTTTTGGGTTACAACGCCTTGATGGTTGAAGATGGCCTAGCTGGATGGATCAGAAGAATGTTATCTTCCGGAAATAGCCAAGATAAGGACAAAAGGCTGGGAATTCTCTTCTTCTTTTGGAGGAGTATGTGGAAAGAGAGGAATAGAAGGACTTTTGACAACAAGGAGCAATCAGTGGTCCAAGTTGCTAGAACTGTCATTGCTTATATATTCAGCTCCGGAGCACTGCCTTGAGTTCTACTTCGCACTAGTTCCTGTACTCTTTTTTTGTGTGTCATTGCTGTATCTGTCAGCATGTTGTTGGGGATGGTACTTTAGTTGTATTTTGTTCAACTTCTTTCTCTCTTAATGGAATGGAAGTGCTCCTGCCTTGTTTTTTTAAAAAACTTATAACTGTGGTTCCTCCAGGGGATTATTCATCTGTAGAGATACTTTCTTTGGAAAATAATTGGAGAAAAAACTTTTATGATTTGATGAACATATGCCTCCGGCGGTGTGAGATGGGGATTCCTCCATCCCACAGTGGGATAGTTTGGGCCCTACCTTACTAGTCAAATTGAAAACATGCACATGTTGAATTTATGTTTTGAAAGTAATTTTAGGGAGATACAATATTTCTTCTTCGTTTTTTTTAAGTCAAAGGTATGATATTTTACTATTGGAGATACATGCATTTGAGTTTTTCCTTTGCTTTGAAGATTATTAATAAATAGTAATAATTTTGTAGGGTTCCTTTATTGAGATGAATGGCCCTAAGAAAGGGATCCATTTGTACGGCACTATTCTAATTGAATATGACATGAGAATCAAGACAGGAGAACAAGAAAAGGAAGATCTGCAGGTGATTGTCGGTGTTGTCAGATAATTAGACAATTTTTATATTATTTTAATTCCATAAATCAACCTCATGATGACGACATAAAAGGAATTATTAATCATTGAGATTATAGCATCAATTATATTCATGATAAATATATATGCCAAAGCATATATCATGTGAACCATATGAATATCAAAAACATATAAACATGATTCATATAGCATAATTAACAAGAATACAAAGCATGATATATATATATATATATATATATATATATATATATATATATATATATATATATATATATATATATATATATATATATATATATCATAGAAGCAACACAAATATGACAGCAGTAGAAACGAAATAACAGAACTGATGAAACAGACTTAAGACAGCATACGAAACAACAGAACAGAACAACTGAAATAAGCAGGAACTCCAGAACGAAAAACAGATTGAAGATGAAGGAATCATACCCTCCCATACACTCCGATGATCCGGATCCTTATCCAACTTCCAGCGTCATACCTCCAGGAAGATGATGAAGTCCGCCCGCGAGGAGGATGAAGACGATGTCGCAGGCGACTCGAGGTAGAAGACGACGAACGGCGGCGGTGATTTGGGCAGTCGCGAAGACGCTCCCCAAAAACCTAATTGCCGATTCCCCGTGCAAGGTCTCGAACAGCAAGTGCTTCGGAGGCACCTACCCTCTCGCTCCTCCGTACGCGCGGAATTACGAGATGGGAATGACTTTCTTTGCTGCGGAATTGTGCGTCTGTTGTTTCTCTCTCGCGTACCGAAGAGACAGGAGTCTCCCTTTTATCCTTGCGCATGGAGAGAAGTAAAGGGTCACGCATGGCATTCAGGAGACGGGCATGTGAACGAGTTAAAACTCTTGTCAACATTGCCACGCCTGCCTGCCTGACCTTTGGAATTCTAATCCGATACAAATAATAATACCCATAATTACATACCATAGAGTTTATTGATTTATTGAATATATGAGCTTGGCCCATAATAAATCCAACAGGTGTATCTACCTTTGGTGAAGAATTGCCAGATTCGTGTTACGAATTGGTGCAGTTGACATACTTGTATCTGGTGTTTTTTTTTTTTCATTACTTGTATCTGGTGTTGACGATGCATTTGAGGCTACGGTGCAAGTAGTGATAATAGAGGTGCAGAGTAATTTTGATTTATGTTTTGGTTGTTTTACCAGTGGGTTACAAGAAGAAATTCGGCTCTTCCATGGTGGCATTGTTGAGCCATGTGGCTTGAGGCAGTTTGTGGTTTCTGTGGTGAGGGGTAGCTGGATGGATTTGAAGTTCATGGTAGGTTCATCTGTAGCTTCTTGTTCATTTAAAGCGACGAGTCATGGATGTTCCAGTCAAGATGTACAGATATTGGGCGCCTTGGTCTCAGTGAAATTGACTTGGTCTTGCATGTAACATACTCCCACCATCCTGATAAAAGATGTGTTGAGAACAAAGAAGGATGTATTGTGGCGAGAGGATGGAGTAAACCGGGAGAATTTGAAGACTGATGACAGAAAATTTGCAGACTGGTGGCAGAGAATTTGAAGACTGATGACATATAATATGCGACAGAGGGAGTAGTATCTGTATTAATTTCTTTTACTTAAAAAAACTATTGTAATGGTTTGTCAGAATTTCTCAGTTTTCTATTTTTAACTACGAATATATAATTAGCAAAATCATTGATTGAAGATTTTAATATGGCAATTCTAATTGCAAAAATTCATATACGTTTTTTGGCATTGGGGTCTGGAATTATGACATACTCCCTCTGTCCCAAATTATAAGATGTTTTTAACTTTTCAAAATCGATGTTTGACTATTTGTTTTATTCAAAAAATTTACAAAAATACAAAAAATGAACAAGACAAACTTTATAGTGCAGCTGGCAAGCAAGAGGCAAACACTCATGCATCCAAGGCATATGTGTCAACCGCAAGAGTTCTAGAGTTGCTTCACATGGATTTATTGCAATCTGGGATAGGTCTGAGTTCACATGACTTCAACAGAAAACTTTGTTATTACTCCCTCCATATTGGTAAAAGATGACATTTATGATAACGACACGGTCTTCATCGCATGACTTTGACTTCATATTTTTATGAAAATATTTATTGAAAAATGATATATGTATACTTTTATGAAAATATATTTGAAGACAAATCTATTTATATAGTTTTCATTTTTTCAAACTTAACAATTTAAAAGTTATTCATGATTTATATTCCCAATGTTTGACCAAGACATTTTCTAAAACGTCATATTTTACCAATACGGAGGGAGTACATAATTATGGTATAACTATGTACATAAGTGGGGAAAGTAACGTTTAAATATAAGACAATGTGTGTTTGACAATTAAGTTGTGAAACTCTCAAGTTCTATCTATTTAGTAACAAACAGGCAGCTAGTCTCTCATGACATCATCAGCATCAGCGTCATCTAAGACCAGATCTTTTTCCAGTTTTTCCACAAACTGAGAATCCGGTATCCTGTCCACAATCTGAGAATCCGGTATCCTGCTGCCAATGAGCTCCTGTAGCTCAAGCTCACTAGGAAACCTCTGCTCAGACAGTTTGGAGAAAACCTGAAAATGGAGAAATTGCTAGAATAAGCAAGACAGATCCAGGTCGGCTGCATAAGAAATTCAGCTATGGAAAAGGAGAATCCAGTATGTGAAAAAGAGTAAGAGTGTAAGACTAGTTTCACTTCAAAGAACTATGATTGCTCATCATGTTTAGCATTTGCATGAATCCATAAGCTTTCTTGAAGCTTGCAGTTCTATATAAATGGAAAGACCTAGATCCCAGGCTGTTTATACAAACACCAACCACTTGTCATTTTGGAACGGCATACCCAGAATAGGCATCTACTATTGCGGACTCAACAATTTACCCTAAGATTATTGCATTTATAGTACCACTTTCAGTCTCATCGTTTGGCTATGACTACAGTACTATGCCGCATAAGTACAACTAATACACACTTAGTAATGATAACAGAAGAAAATTTGGACAGATTAGTACTTTGACTCGACCAAGAGAAAGAAAAGCACAGATGCCACATAAACAAACATAACAAACCCTCTCTCATATGTTCTAGAATAAATTGCACTTTTTTCAAAGCTTTGCGACCAACAATTGATAATTGTACCACCATATGAAGGCATTGTATGCATAAACATGACCTGACATTTCAGTTCAGAGATCCAGGAAAAGGAACTAGGTTACCTCAGGTTCCAAAATGTTACTAGCTTCTATCAAGAGAAAATAAGAATAGCTCACTGAAGTAAAGCAGTAACTCAGGAAGCTTCAGTACCCAGCAAAGTACAAACAGTCGGAAAGAAATGATTCTGAGAAAATATAATGTTGCAATAAAAGTAAAGTACTGCAGAACGATATTGCAGGAAAATTAGGTATTCATAGGAACCTACCAGTTGCCCATTGCAATAAACTTCAAAGGCACCAGAACTCTGTAGAAATGAATGGGCGAAATTGCCAAACAGCCAGATTGATGCCATGGTCCCAAATCTATTAGCACGAAGTGAGTAGTACCAAGGAGGTGGAACCATTCCAAATCTAGGGAAGATCTGATCCCCAGCCATTAATGTTGCCATCGCTCCAAACTGAAGAAGGGGTACAGCTTTACTGAGTGCACGTTTGGGAAACGGTGGAGGATAATTTTCCAAGACAACATGAATCCCAGGAAATGAGGTTTCCAACATCCGTTTCATGGTCATTGCAGTTCCCCTAGAGAATTTGACATGCAATCAGTTATCTCTCATACAATATGTAGAGGAGGAGCAACTAGGCAAGGAGTAGAATTTTTAGTCATTCTTTCAAAGCATGGCAGTTTACTTATTTTGGAAAGAAAAGCATGATGATTGTAGAAAACTACATAAACATAACCACAAAAAACATACCAATATACTCTAGAAGATTTTTATTAAAGCATGTGAACAAAGAGGCTTTGCAGTTGCATTTGCAAACATCTCTGGAGCTGTTTATAATACCAAAATAAGGTTCAATGTCCTTTGTAAGGGATGCCATGAGAATGTTGATCACACTGTAAACTTTTTATCACATTTTATCTTAGCTACAGACAAAAGACAATTAAGCCATGGGAATGAAGAAATGGCATACAAATGTATGTCCCCTCTTTTTTTTAATCAATTTGTCTTTCCTATCAGAACTAGTATGCACCATCAAGGCCAAAAATCCCAACCAAGGTACATGAGGAAAATATGTTATTGTTTATTCTTTTTTTTTTCTGGAACAAGTTGTTCTGTATTGCATTTCCAGCCCATATAACCCATCGCCACAGTTGGATGCAAATAAGAAAATGAAAGAGAGTCAGAACTAAGAAGTATTTCAGAACTAAGAGAGTCAGCCCATATAGGTCCATGCTAATTAAGAAAGTCAACATTAAGTACACAGAAACTACCTGTACGAGCAGGAGGCGCAAAACTTCAAGTCGACGGTGGTTCCGGAGCCAGGTCCATCCACCTGCGGCTCCTGCGAAGGAGAAAGCCGAAGCAAAGCACAAGAATCGCCATCAGCTCAAACTATTAGATCGGGCACCAGATCACTCAATCAGGAGCCGTACTAATACAAACCACAAGTGCGGAAGCGTCGGCGGCGGAGGGGTCGCCGGGCTGAAAAGCGTGGGGAACCTTGTCGGGCTCGGGGGCCGCCGGCGGGAGAGGCGCGAAGAGGGTAACGACGTCGGAGCAGAAGAGGACGATGGGGAGGCCCAGGAGCACGAGCTGGACGCGGTCCATCGCGGCTGCGCTGCTCCCTCCTCTCGCTCCTCTACGGGGGAGGAGAGAGAGGTGCCGAAAGGGAAGGGGATCGACGACGAGTGGACGACGACGACGACCACAGACAGGAAGGTAGCAGCATGTTTTTTTTTTAAAAAAAAAAAAAAATAAGCGCTGATTTAGTTCGTGTTGATTTGTTGTGAGAGAAAAATACTATTTCGTAACTGAAAATAAGCGCTGATTGGTCAAAAGAATATGCTGTAGGAATCTCTGTCTCTATCTCTATAATAGGAATCTTGCAAAAAAAAAAAAAGGTCAGCGGATCGAGCCACGTCGCCCGGTAACCAGTGAACTGTTAGATCTAGCCAACTCATGACACGAACCGTCCGATGCAGCATAGCGGGTCAATTGCCCATTAAGCAGGGAAATCGGGCGCTCGTGAATATTGAGAACCCGCTCGTAGCGACAGATCTCCTCTACCTTGCGAATGGCGAGCATCGAACTGCCCATCTCCGACGTCCGGCCCGCCGTCGCGCTCAGCCTTATGCCGCGCCGGCAACACCGCTTTTCTTCACCGTCCCTCTCTCGACGATCCCTCCTCCATTCCTCCTCCACTCTCCTCTCTTGCGTACTATTGCCGCCCTTCTCCCAGATTTCGCCCTTGTCCTTCTCCCAGATCTCGCGCTCGCGACCTATACTCGCATGTCGTGTGCGGCGCGGGGTGGCCTTGACGCCCGCTCGCTCCACAGCAGCCCGAAATTTCGCAAACTCTCTCGGCTCGCCGGCGGGCGCGATTCACTGGCAAGCACGACACCTTGCACGGGAACCCTCCACCTCCTTTCTTGCACTCACAAGGCCCCCTGTCCTGGTCCTTCTTTCAGCGGCCATGATGATGAACACGACACAGGGAGCGACGGACGGAGATGCTAGAGATCGCCTCACCCGCCTCCTCTACTTCTCGATGCGAGCAGGCAAGGATGCAAGGACGCTGCCAACGTGGGGAAAGACGCAACCAGTGATGGCACTGTACTGCTTCCGCTTCCGCCGGCCCCTATACCTCCTCCCGCACCACAGAGATGCAGCGCCCCAGCAGTGGTAAGCGACGCCCACTGCCTGCTCGATGAAATGCCTTCAAGGGTTGGCTCTCTCTTGTGAACAGATATGCTTTGCATATACATTCTGATGCAAAACATCGACATGATTAAAGGCCTCTCACATAAAAAACAAGATAAACATCGTTGATCTACTTAAAACATTGATTTCATAGAGCCAACAGAAGCAGAAGCTGTGGCTGCTGCATCTAAATTTTTTTTTTCAGATGCTACAGCTGTGGCTGCACATCATCTCACATAGTGCTGTACGAACAGCGGAAGCGGCTTATAGGTTCACAAAAGGGAAATTCTAATGAAGAATCCTGTTTATTTGCAGAGAAATATTACAAACTCAATGATATCCAATAACAACCATATATAGATATAAACTGCACTCCTTCGGTTTTTCATTTTGCACAAGCAATAAGTACTACAATACTCTGATTTTTACATATCCGACCAATTGGTCAAGAGTCATGATTCACACACACTATGCCAACGATTAGCGATTAAGGATTCCTTTTGATTGGTTGTGGTGATTTCTCCTCTTGGAGTGTGGTGATCCATGTCCGTGTTGGATCCAATTGGATTGTTTTCTGCACGTCTACAATTATCTATCAGGCTAGCCTTATTGTCATTAACAGCTTCATACTTCAATTATCCATCTGCCCAAGATCAGTTTGCCATTATCTGGTAGATTGTTACTCGGTTTAAGTAGCTGGTTGATGTCGCTAAAGAAGGGAGGCAAGGTTTGAAGCTTATCTGTAATCAATATTATACATTTTTGGTTCTAAGCACTAGCTTTTATTTAAATCTTCATGATATTATACCAATCAACTGATTTTATTCAACCATCGTAAGTATTTGATGATTGCATATAGAATATATTTACTTATTATCTATATATGACTACTAGAGTATGCAATATTTCTTCCTTGGAGATTAGCAATATTGTTTGTATTAAAGGAGAAACATAGGCCTGTGTAATGGAGATTAGTCCCTACTCCCTGATGGATGTGATTCTTAAACTATCAACAATATTTCTACAGTGAGACTATACTTGTGCTAACATGCAGGTAGCTTCATTGATCCTGATAACGTTGCTTTTTGTGCCACGACATCAAATCGCCTGCTTGCTGCTCGCCTGTCAGTTGTAGTAAACGTACCAATGTGCTGGAATCATTGGAGTGTAGATTATGTTTTAGTATTACTTCTGATTAGTTTATTGTCTATAAATATCTGTGAAAATATTTCCTCTTCGACGAATATGATATTCGTGACTCTTGATTTCTCGCAGCAATGCGGGTTGCCATCTATTATGTATCAATTAATATATCCTATTCCTAAGCTATATCTGAAACTACAAAATAACATCAGGACTATTTTTCATCTTCTCTATACTTAGACTCATGTGCAACACTAAAATAACAGTGCCCACAAGCGATCTCGGCGCGGCAACGCCGCGCCCGTTTTCTAGTTTTTGGACGAGCCGGGCCGGGCTAAGCGGTGTGACACGGGAAAGCCGATGCTGGGCTGCTGGCCGCTTGCCACGATCCCTTCACTCCCAATTACCTCAGCTTCGCTTGACGGCCCAGCCCAAAATGGCAATAAGGCAGAGAACAGAGGTCGATCGCCAATGCCAGTGATTTCATGTCACCTCACTCCCGAGTCCGAGCTCTCCCGACATACTACTGTCGCTGTCACAATACATGGCTAGGACTAGGAGCAAAGTGGGCAAAGTGGCGTTACAGTTACAGCGAATTCCTAGCACCGAGGAGTCACGTTGAACAGGGACACCACGGACGAACAAGTGCGATAAGCCACCATCGTCTTATTCAAAATTATTTTATAAATATTATTTATCTTGTTATGACTTATTTTATCATTGGAAATACTTTAATACTTTATTTTATAATTTGTAATTTGCATAGAAATTAGATAAAAATAAACTGTCAAATATAATGTTTCAAAGTAAAAAAATGACGCCATTTTTTTTTATAGAGAGAGCACGTAGGACTATGTAGGTTCACACTTCCATAAGGCCTGGTAAAACATTACTATTCTCTCATTCTAGTAAAGTATGATTGGTTGCAAAAGTGATAGGGAGTCAAGATGGAGAGCTGGTCCAGGCCGGTAAGATGTAGGCTCAAATCGTGCACCTAGCCGTGTTTGGCCTGGTAAAATTCTCTCATTCTAGTAAAGTATGATTGGTTGCAAAAGTGATAGGGAGTCAAGATGGAGAGCTGGTCCAGGCCGGTAAGATGTAGGCTCAAATCGTGCACCTAGCCGTGTTTGGTTGTTTTTGTCGTAGCACGAGTCGAGATTTTGTTTGGTTGCATGCATGTATGAAAGTTTTAGATACATGATATGTGGGCCCTGTAACAACCCTGAAATTCAAACACCAAAAATCACAACCAATTAAAATTTTTGGTTTTGTTTATCCAGATCCATTGCTTGTGCATGCATGTAGGAATTAATTTGCAAATAAGTAATGTGTTGGTGTCACTTGTATCCTAATTACATTTTGTAAGTGCATTCGCCCCCTATGTGGGATTTTGGTGATTAATGACAATCAAATTAGGGACTAACGGTTTTATCAAGATTATGTGCAGGTGTTAGTCCATATGAATGAGCAAATTGAAATATTCGGTGAAACAGCACCCCTCCAACTTGACCGAGTTACTTGGTGATCTTTACTCATAATTTAGCAAGTTTTATCTTTTATTGAGTATAGGACTACCGCACTATCAAGAGGGATGCATAGCTAGTTGACTAGTAGAAGGTTTAAAGTGCTCAAACATTGACTTAAACAAACATGCTTGAGAGACACCTTCACACACTTGTGCACTGCCCTATCCTGTTCTGCCCCTGGAGAATCGGTAGTACCGGTCTTGGACCGGTAGTACCGGTAGCACTTAGAGCAGGATCCTCTCCAGCGAACTGCTTGCTCTCGGGTTCCAAAAAAGTTTATTCCGGTAGTACCGGATTTTAATCCGGTAGTACCGATGTTGAACCGGTAGTACCGACTCTGAATCGGTAGTACCGGTAGGACTTAGCGCCGAGACTCCTCCCAGCCAACTCGCTGCTCTCGGGTTTGAGTAACTATATGTCGGTAGTACCGGATTTTAATCCGGTAGTACCGGTTCCAGAGCGGTAGTACCGGTCCTTGACCGGTAGTGCCGGTAGGACTTTGCCCAAGCAGTTACCCAGGGTCTGGATCGGTAGTAACGACTGTACTTCGGTAGTAGGTTGACTGTTGTATCGGTAGTACCGGTGTACCACCGGTAGTACCGGTCAAGTCAACTTGACTGACAAACTTTTCTACCGTTGGGGCCTCGTGCAGTGCGTGTGTCAGACTTTTAACGTTCGATCTGCTGAGGTAGCATCGGTACTACCGGTAGGAATCGATAGTACCGGTAGCTCCCAGACGGAGGAAGTATAAATACTTCTTCCCTCTTGTTTAGAATGTGACCCACTTCATTCATTGCCTACCAACCCGAGACAACAGCTCTCTCTTGCTCTCCCACTCTCTCTCACACACATTCATTGCTCCTAACTCAATCCATTGCAAGTTTCAAGTTGAGAAGTGAGATTCGAGTGAGGAAAACTTAAATCCATTGCTTGAGCACTTGATTCCTCCCTCTAGCCGGCTTTGCTTTGCATTTGTTACTCTTGGGTTCTTGGAACCCTAGGCGGCTAGGCGTTCTTCGGGAGAGCCCGGTTTGATTCATTTGTGAGGGCTCCCCGAAGTGTTTGTATCACCCCAAGATTCTAGTGAAGAAACTCAAGTGACCTTTGTGGTAACCTTGAGTGAGGAAAGGAGGTGAAATAGACTCCGACCTTTGTGGTCACCTCAACAACGAGGAGTAGGCCTTCCTTTGTGGATTGACCGAACCTCGGGATAAATAACTTATCCCTTGCTCTCTTTGTTGTTGTGTCTACTTGTGGTGTCACGGCTTCGACCGTGCTCTTTCTCTCTACCTTGTTCTTAGGTTTGGAGGCCCGATCTACGATTTGGTGGTGATTCAAGTTAGGGTGAAGGTTGCAAGGAACTCTACATACACTTGGGTGGTTTGGTATAGCATAGATCTAAACTTACTCTGTAGTTAATCTTGGTTTCGTAGCTATCTGTTCTTGACTGGTAGTACCGACGGATTTCATCGGTACTACCGACAGGGTATCGGTAGTACCGGTCCAATCCCGGTAGTACCGGTCACTGTTCTCACTTTTCAATTGAGTTTGAGTTTCAGGTTTTATACTACGCCTATTCACCCCCCTCTAGGCATTGTAGATCCTTTTAATTGGTATCGGAGCCTAACCCTCGTGTTAGCGCTTCACCGTGTGAGGGAACACAATGTCGGAGATAAGTGAAGCTCAAATGACCCAATTCGCCGAGAAGATAGCAGAAAAATTGTTGAAAAATCAAGGCAAGCACTTTGAAGAGCAAATGAGCAAGATGAGAGAAGAGATTGAGAGCTTGAAGGTAGCCTTGAGCAACAAGAATGAGAAGCAACCTAGTACATCAAACTCAAAAGGTGGTGCAAATGAAGAAGAGAAAGATCAAGAATGTGACAAGACTCCAAGAGGGTTCACCGCTACATCATTTGACTACAATCTATTGAACAAGACCAATGTGAATCAAATGCCACACATCAATCTTGGGAAGCCACCGCCGTTTGGTGGGATCAACTACAATGATTGGGCACACAAGATGAAGATGCATCTCATTGCGGCAAGATGTTGGGAGATAGTGAGTATTGGCATTCAACCTCCGGAAGTAGATGGTGAAATCACTCCTCAAGATGTACATGATTTCCATCTTAATGCTCAAGCCGCATCATTGATTCTCTCATGCCTCAAGCCCGAAGAAAGCAACAAAGTGCATGGAATTGAAAATGCCAAGATGATTTGGGATACACTTAGAGTATCATATGAAGGTGATGAAAGTGTGAGAAAGTGTAACATTGAGTTACCACATTGGAAGATTGAAAATTTCTCTATCAAGAGCGGAGAGACCACTCAACAAATGTTTGATAGATACATGACCTTGATCAACAAGATAAGAGCACTAGGTGATGAAAAGTGGGATGACAACTCGGCGGCAAGAAAGTTATTGAGAGCATATAAGGTCAAGAACAAGACACTTGCGGCAATCATCATGGAAAGGCCAAACTATGAGAAGATGACACCACATGAGATGCTAGCAAAGATAAAGCACAATGAAGTCCTTGATGATGAAGCTATTGAAGATCAATCACAAGAAACAAGCAACAAGAAATGTGTGGCTCTCAAGGCAAATCATGAACATGCATCAACTCAAGAAAGAAGAAAGAAGTACAATGATGATAGCTCAAGTGAAGAAGATGATGATTCCGATGATGAAGCCGCACTCCTTGTCAAGAACTTCAAAAGATTCATGAGAAGAAGGATGTCAAGGAAGAGCTATGGTGATGAAAGTAAAAGAAACAAGAAAAGAGTTTGCTACAAGTGTGGTGCCCATGATCATTTCATTGCCGATTGTCCGCAAAACAAAGAGAAGAACAAGTCCAACAAAGATGATGACAAGAAGAATAGAAGGAAGAAAAGAGGTGAAGCACACATTGGTGAAGAATGGTATTCTAGTGATGAGTCAAGTGATGATGAGAAGACTAAAAGGAAGGACAAGGAGAAGGGTGCCGCAAACATTGCTATTCACAAGACATCTTCTCCAAGTTTCTTCACCAACAACTCATCTTCATTCAAGCTCTTCATCAACCTCTCCGACGACGATAACGTCACTCCAACTTGCCTTATGGCTAAGGGGGAGAAGGTACCACACAACTCTCCTACATGCTCAAGTGATGAACATAGTGATAATGAAAATGATGAGATGAATGAATATAAAAGGAATTTGATAATAAAATTTGGTAAGAAAGGAGGCAACAAAATAATCAAATTGCTAATGAAACTAGAAAGTCGGAATGAAAGTCTTGAAATGCAAGGTGATTTGATTTCGCAAGAAAGAGAAAAGAATCTTGCACTTGAAGCTTCTCTAACCGAAGAAAGGTTGAAAGTTGAGAAATTGACCGTGGAACTATCCTTAGCCAATGACTCTATTAAGAGGTTGACAAAGGAGTGTACCACGGCCAATGACTTAATTGCTAGTGTAAAGAACAAGTATAGCATAGCTCAAGAAAGCCTCACAAGCTTACAAGAAAAGTATCAAAAACTTGAGCTAAGCTATAATGCACTTTGCAATAGCCCCTCAACCTCTTCCAAGGTTTCCGATGACTCTAGCACATCAACAAGTAAAAGTTGTAAAAGGTGTCAAAATGTTGATATAAATGCATATGCAACTAACCTTGTTGAAATAGCAAAGAAGGACAAGGAGATTCATAGGTTAAACATGATATTGAGAAATGGTTGCAAGTGCAAAGACCAACAACCAAGGCTCACTCTCAAGTTCGCAAGGCATCCATCCATCAAGGAAGGAGTTGGTTTTAGTAAGTATAATGGCAAAGCCAATGGAAGAAACATGATCAATAGAGTGCCTTGTGTGAGGTTCAACAAGGGAGTTCCTCTCTTTGAACTCATAAACAAGGCAAACAAGGTCACAAGTCCATCTACTCCGCTTGCAAATGACAAGTCCAACAAAAAGATGCAAGTGGAACAACCCAAGCAACAAGTGCCCATCTCACGAACTTATGTTAGTGATTACATGTATTGTTGGGGTAAAGATGGCAAGATAGTTGTGAAGTATGTTGGTGTACTCAAGAAGAGGGAAATCATGAGGAGTGTTTGGGTGCCTAAAACTTATGTTACTAACCCCCTAGGACCCAAATCCATTTGGGTACCTAAAACAAGAACTTGATTTATTTTTGTAGGAATATGCCTCCGGTGGAACAAGTTGGGTGTTGGATAGTGGATGCACCAATCATATGACCGGAGCAAAGAACATGTTCACCTCATTTCAACCAAATCACGATTCATGTGAAAACATTGTGTTTGGCTACAATGGTAAAGGAGAAGTGCTCGGTTTGGGTAAAATTGCTATCTCAACCGAAAATTCTATTTCGAATGTTTTACTTGTGCATTCGTTAAGTTACAATTTGTTATCCGTTTCTCAACTTTGTGAAATGGGTTACGATTGTCTCTTCACGGATAAGGGTGTGACCGTCTATAGAAGAAGGGATTCCTCTATTGCATTTACGGGTCGTTTGAAAGGCAAACTTTATCTAGTTGATTTCACAACTAATAAGGTTGAGCCCGAGACTTGTTTAATGGCAAAATCTAGCATGGGTTGGCTTTGGCATCGCCGGCTAGCACATGTTGGGATGAGGAACTTGGCCCAACTTCAAAGAGGTGAGCACATCCTTGGACTAACAAATGTTTCATTTGAGAAAGATAGAATTTGCAGTGCATGCCAAGCCGGAAAGCAAGTAGGAGCAAAGCATCCAATCAAGAATGTTGTATCAACCACAAGACCATTGAAGCTACTTCACATGGACCTATTTGGAGCCGTCGCTTACCAAAGCATTGGCGGTAACAAATATGGACTAGTAATTGTTGATGATTATTCTCGTTTCACTTGGGTGTTCTTTATGGTAGATAAAAGTGAAACACAAGGCATTTTCAAGAAGTTTGCAAGAAGAGCACAAAATGAGTTTGAAGTGAAGATCAAGAGAGTTAGAAGTGACAATGGAACGGAGTTTAGGAACACCAACATTGAAGCCTATCTAGATGAAGAAGGCATCAAGCATGAGTTCTCGGTTCCATACACTCCACAACAAAATGGTGTTGTGGAGAGAAAGAATCGAACTCTCATTGAAGCCGCAAGATCAATGTTGGATGAGTACAAGACTCCACGCAATTATTGGGCGGAGGCGGTTAACACCGCTTATCATGCCATCAACCGCCTATATCTTCACAAGCTTCGGAACAAGACTCCATATGAGCTTCTAATCGGTAACAAACCTAAGGTGCACTATTTTAGAGTTTTTGGTTGCAAGTGTTTCATACTTAATAAGAGAACCAAAAGTTCAAAGTTTGCACCAAAGGTACATGAAGGTTTTCTACTTGGTTATGGTACTAACGAACATGGATATCGTGTGTTCAATAATGTCACCGGCAATATTGAACTAACGGTAGACGTGTCCTTTGATGAATCTGATGGCTCTCAAAAGGAGCAAGTCAATGATGAGCTTGTAGGTAAAGATGTTCCTCCAAGTGAAGCAATCAAGAAGCTTGCCATCGGTGATGTAAAGCCCAAGGAGACACAAGATGAAGAAGAGGATTCAATTATATATTCCCCTCTTGACTCAACTATTTATCATGTGCATGAAAATGCATGTGGTGAAGCTTCCGCACCTACTACTCCGAGTGATGGGAATACACATCAAGCTCATGATCAACATCAAGGAAATGATCAAGACCAAGTATAAGTAGAAGATCAACAAGATGATCAAGAAACAAGAGAAGATAGTGCAACAATTGATCAAGATCATGATGATGATGGTTCAATGCAAAGAAGATCACTAGTGCCACATCCAAGAGTGCATCATAGCATTCAACGGGATCATCCCATTGATAACATACTGGGAAGCATTCAAAGGGGAGTCGTCACTCGCTCACGATTAGCTTCTTTTTGTGAACATTACTCGTTTGTCTCCTCTTTTGAACCCATGACAGTGAAAGAAGCACTTAAGGACATGGATTGGGTGATGGCCATGCAAGAAGAACTAAACAACTTCAAACGGAATGAAGTCTGCTCCTTGGTGGAAAGACCCAAGCAAAATGTGATAGGAACCAAATGGGTCTTCCGCAACAAACAAGACGAGTTTGGCGCCGTGACAAGAAATAAGGCACGGTTGGTAGCTCAAGGATTCACCCAAATCGAAGGTTTGGATTTCGGTGAAACTTATGCACCCGTAGCTAGGCTTGAATCAATTCGTATATTACTTGCCTTTGCTACTTACCATGATTTCAAGCTATTTCAAATGGATGTAAAAAGTACATTCCTCAACGGCCCCCTATCCGAAGTGGTGTATGTTGAGCAACCACCGGGCTTTGAAGACCCTAAATTTCCCAACCACGTCTACAAACTCGACAAGGCACTCTATGGGCTCAAGCAAGCCCCTAGAGCTTGGTATGATTGTCTTAAGGACTTCCTTCTCAAACAAGGGTTTGAGATAGGAAAGGCCGATCCCACTCTCTTTACTCGCAAAGTTAAGAATGATATTTTTGTTTGCCAAATATATATCGATGACATAATAATAGGTAGTACTAATGTGGCATTTTGCGAGGAATTTAGTAGGATTATGACAAAGAGGTTTGAGATGTCTATGATGGGCGAGTTAAAGTACTTTCTTGGTTTTCAAATCAAGCAACTCAAGGATGGCACGTTCATTAGCCAAATCAAGTACACCAAAGACATGTTGAAGAAGTTTGGCATGGACAAAGCCAAGGCCATCAAGACTCCAATGCCAACAACCGTCCACAATGATTTACTAAAGGATGGTAAGGCCGTCGATCAAAAGGTATATCGCTCCATGATTGGATCTCTTCTCTACCTTTGTGCCTCTAGGCCGGACTTAATGCTTAGTGTAGGAATGTGTGCAAGATATCAAGCTAATCCAAAAGAATGTCATTTGATGGCGGTTAAAAGAATTTTTCGATATTTAGTTCTCACTCCTAATTTTGGCTTGTGGTATCCTAATGGCTCTACATTCGATTTGATTGGCTATTCCGATTCGGATTATGGTGGTTGTAGAATCAATCGAATGAGTACATCCGGGACTTGTCAATTTCTTGGTAGGTCCTTGGTGTCTTGGAGTTCCAAAAAGCAAACGAGTGTTGCCTTGTCCACCGCCGAAGCCGAGTATGTTGCGGCCGGCGCTTGTTGTGCCCAACTACTTTGGATGAAGCAAACCTTAAAAGACTTTGGTTGTGAGGTAAACAAGATTCCCCTTTTGTGTGACAACGAGGGTGCCATTAAATTGGCAAACAATCCCGTAAACCACTCTCGTACAAAGCACATAGATATCCGGCATTACTTTTTGAGAGGCCGACGAAACCAAAGGAGATATCGTTCTTACTCATGTGAGAACCGAAGATCAACTAGCCGATATCTTTACAAAACCCTTAGACGAGTCAAGATTTTGTGCTTTGAGGAGTGAGCTAAATATCATTGATTCTAGTAACATAGAATGATCTCTTGCACATGTTCATTGTTTTCACCTAGAGATTATAGAAAAATCGTTGCAAAACTTACATTTATGTCTTTCAAAATCTATTTTTTACAACATTCCTTCAAGTGTGACTATGGTTTTGTATTGCTTTGCTGGTGGCTAGTCACATTTGGAAGGGTTCTAGTTCCTCATTTAGTTCACCTTGGCTGTAGAGTAACCCTTCCTGTTTCTGGACTGTCGGTAGTACCGGTTTCTGGCCGGTAGTACCGGCCGCTTATCGGTAGTATCGGTGCTTCCGTCGGTACTACCGGTAGGGCGTGGGTCTGGGTTAAAACCTCTCCTCTCCTTCTCTTCTTCTCTTGCCTCTTCACTTCTTTCCCACCCGGCCCGTCCCCTGCCTCTCTCTCCCTCGCCACCTTCCCCCATCCTCCTCCCCGATCTCCTTCCTCCCTCCACCATTGCCAAATCCCTTTGAGGAAGATCTTCTCCTCTCCTTGGAGCCTCTCTTGGACGACTTGGAAGCGGCCCCAACCTCTTCAAGCTTGCGGATTCGGCCCTACTCGTCCATTCAAGGTACTTGGGAGTTCTCTCTTTCGATCTCTCAATGTGCTTAGTTTGTTGCCGTGTCTTTGCTTGAGGAAGTTCCTACGGACATGTTCTTACTTGTGCTTACCTTTTCCTCTCAAGTTCATGGATTGGTTTGGTGATTCTCCATGGATTGTTAGGGCCGCGGGATATGTCGGTAGTACCGACACCCTGTCGGTAGTACCGACCCCCGTCGGTAGTACCGATCACTGGCCGGTACTACCGGTCCTGATGCCCCACTAATCCATGGTGCCTCCCCATCTCAACTCTGGCTTTGGGACTCTCTCTCAATCTCTTGCTTATTCCTCTTGTTCTCTATCCTTTGCAGCATGTCTCATGAAGGTGGAAAGCGCAAGAACCCCGTCCGTGCCGCCCGTGGCGAGAGCTCACATCGAGGTTGCGGCTCCCATGGCGGAGATGGCGATGATGAGCCGAGTGGTCAGCCTCTCCACTCTAGCATGTATTCGCACGTCCCACGCTCTCATGCGGAGCGCGCGAGGAACGCTCCTCCGCCTGCTAGGGCGTCGGATGCCGAGGCAAATATTCGTATCCTTGGCAAGGCGATTGATCCTCGGGTTGTCCCTCGGACCCCCGAGCATGTGCAGCTAATTCTCTCTCGCAATCTCCCTCGCCACCAGCATTTCAACGCTCGCATTCGCGCTCCTGCAGCTGGTGGTGGGTTTTCAGTGCGTTCTCCTATTGATTATCGCCACAAACTTCAAGAGTTGAGGCAGGAACGCAATGAAAATCCTTACCTTTATGTCAAGGATCCCTCTCTTGAGGCTCGTTTTTGGAGTCAGTTCCAGTTTGATTACTATCATTCTATCATTTTGGGTTGTCAAGAACCCACTGGTGCTGTTCCTATCATTGCTTCCAAAGCAATTGATCTTGTTTCCCTTCGTGCTTTTGATGATCCGGATGTTGTTGCTTTAGTGAATGATCTTGAGGCGTGGGGTTTGCTAAATTTGATGGCTTTTCAGTATTCCTGGAATACTGAAATAATTGCTCAATTTTACTCCACCTATCATTTGGAAGTTGAGAATCACGTCATGCATTAGATGACGTAAGGGCAGCATTATCATCTTGATTATGTCACTTTTTCTCGTCTTCTTGGGTTTGGTCAAGCTGACCGTGATGCTCCTAGTATCTTTGATGGGCATGATCATATCACCTATCGGGACATCCGGCACTTTTACCTTCCCGGGAAGACTCCTGATTTCAAAAACACCTATCTTGGTCCCTATTATTATGTCCTCAATAATCTCATTCGAAGCACCATTGATCCAAAGATTGGGGATTCATTGCACCTTCAGCATGATGCTCCTTAGATTCTCTTGCGCTTTGGCGAGAGGGGTGCTCGCTTCTCTGTCTCGGACCTTCTTTGGCGCAAAATCTATTCTGCTTCTATTGATCCTCAGCGCCACCTTCCATTTGCTCCCTACCTAATGCACATCATTGAGCAAGTGGTTGGTCTTTCATTTGCTCATGATCGCAAGCATGAGCAAGTCAAGGTCCGGAACCTCCACACTCCTAAAGCCAAGGATGACTTCCTGCATCTTCGTAGGCCTCCACAGGATGTGGATGAGGAGGATGTGGAGGATGAGGAGGACTCGCCCCAGCGTCCGTCTTCGGTGCGCCGCACTCGAGGTGCCGCTCGCTCCACCGCTGACCCTAGCTCCTCTCGGGGCCCTAGCTCCTCTCGTGGGCTTGGACCTCGCCGTCGTCGCAGTGGTGCTATCAAACATGCGCTCCAGAAGATCTTCTCGGCCTTTTGCTATAAGGCTGAGAAGGATGACCGCCGCCTTCGAGCTATTGAGGACAAGCTCGGCCTACCTCCTTCTTCTCCTTTGCGCGAGTTTCGCGATCCTTTTGAGGAGTACGCCGAGTCTTCACGTGCAGCGGGTGGTGATGAGGATGAGGATGAGGATGAGGACGAGGACGAGGACGAGGACGACGACGACGATGATGACCAGGAGGAGCCTTCCGATGACGACATCGACGAGGACGACGACTAGCTTTGCTTTCATGCGTGCCTACCCTTTTTGGCACTTGATGCCAAAGGGGGAGTGTTAGGCTTTATTATGATGTATTAAGTAAGTTGCGACTTGCTTTGCCCCATGTTGTCCAGACTTTAGTTATGATTTGTAATATTTATATATTTCATGGTGAACTATGTGTTGGACAAGAACTTTGTTGGTGTAATGCTTAGTTGGAGGTATAACTCTTGTGTTTAATGTTATCTTAGTGAGTTTGCTTTTATCTTGTGGTTTGTGACTTGAATTTTTCCTGTGCTTCACGCTTATCACTTGTTCTTGTCACACTCTTTTTGGCACCCCACGAATTACAAGATTTAGGGGGAACCTCTCTAAATGTATGCACTCTTGACTATGGTCGTTATTTAGAATTCAAATCCTATGCATACATTAAGGGGGAGCTCCATCCTAAATGTTGGATTCAAAAGCTTCAATTTATCTCAATCACATATAAGGCTAATTTGGTTGTCATCAATTACCAAAAAGGGCGAGTTTGTAAGTGCATTCGCCCCCTATGTGGGATTTTGGTGATTAATGACAATCAAATTAGGGACTAACGGTTTTATCAAGATTATGTGCAGGTGTTAGTCCATATGAATGAGCAAATTGAAATATTCGGTGAAACAGCACCCCTCCAACTTGACCGAGTTACTTGGTGATCTTTACTCATAATTTAGCAAGTTTTATCTTTTATTGAGTATAGGACTACCGCACTATCAAGAGGGATGCATAGCTAGTTGACTAGTAGAAGGTTTAAAGTGCTCAAACATTGACTTAAACAAACATGCTTGAGAGACACCTTCACACACTTGTGCACTGCCCTATCCTGTTCTGCCCCTGGAGAATCGGTAGTACCGGTCTTGGACCGGTAGTACCGGTAGCACTTAGAGCAGGATCCTCTCCAGCGAACTGCTTGCTCTCGGGTTCCAGAAAAGTTTATTCCGGTAGTACCGGATTTTAATCCGGTAGTACCGATGTTGAACCGGTAGTACCGACTCTGAATCGGTAGTACCGGTAGGACTTAGCGCCGAGACTCCTCCCAGCCAACTCGCTGCTCTCGGGTTTGAGTAACTATATGTCGGTAGTACCGGATTTTAATCCGGTAGTACCGGTTCCAGAGCGGTAGTACCGGTCCTTGACCGGTAGTGCCGGTAGGACTTTGCCCAAGCAGTTACCCAGGGTCTGGATCGGTAGTAACGACTGTACTTCGGTAGTAGGTTGACTGTTGTATCGGTAGTACCGGTGTACCACCGGTAGTACCGGTCAAGTCAACTTGACTGACAAACTTTTCTACCGTTGGGGCCTCGTGCAGTGCGTGTGTCAGACTTTTAACGTTCGATCTGCTGAGGTAGCATCGGTACTACCGGTAGGAATCGATAGTACCGGTAGCTCCCAGACGGAGGAAGTATAAATACTTCTTCCCTCTTGTTTAGAATGTGACCCACTTCATTCATTGCCTACCAACCCGAGACAACAGCTCTCTCTTGCTCTCCCACTCTCTCTCACACACATTCATTGCTCCTAACTCAATCCATTGCAAGTTTCAAGTTGAGAAGTGAGATTCGAGTGAGGAAAACTTAAATCCATTGCTTGAGCACTTGATTCCTCCCTCTAGCCGGCTTTGCTTTGCATTTGTTACTCTTGGGTTCTTGGAACCCTAGGCGGCTAGGCGTTCTTCGGGAGAGCCCGGTTTGATTCATTTGTGAGGGCTCCCCGAAGTGTTTGTATCACCCCAAGATTCTAGTGAAGAAACTCAAGTGACCTTTGTGGTAACCTTGAGTGAGGAAAGGAGGTGAAATAGACTCCGACCTTTGTGGTCACCTCAACAACGAGGAGTAGGCCTTCCTTTGTGGATTGACCGAACCTCGGGATAAATAACTTATCCCTTGCTCTCTTTGTTGTTGTGTCTACTTGTGGTGTCACGGCTTCGACCGTGCTCTTTCTCTCTACCTTGTTCTTAGGTTTGGAGGCCCGATCTACGATTTGGTGGTGATTCAAGTTAGGGTGAAGGTTGCAAGGAACTCTACATACACTTGGGTGGTTTGGTATAGCATAGATCTAAACTTACTCTGTAGTTAATCTTGGTTTCGTAGCTATCTGTTCTTGACCGGTAGTACCGACGGATTTCATCGGTACTACCGACAGGGTATCGGTAGTACCGGTCCAATCCCGGTAGTACCGGTCACTGTTCTCACTTTTCAATTGAGTTTGAGTTTCAGGTTTTATACTACGCCTATTCACCCCCCTCTAGGCATTGTAGATCCTTTCACATTTCCAAATTAAGTTAATAATCCATGCTGCATATTTGTATTTATATTACGATTTATGCTTGTATTTATATACAATGAATATTGGATCAAATATATATATGCACCATTATACACAAAGAAATAAAAATAGAAAAGGGAAAAAGAAGAGAGGGAAGGAGAGTAGAGCTTACCCAGCCAGCCATTCGGCCCAGCCCGACCGAGCTGCCCCCTCAGCACTGCACACCCGCGTCGCTTCGCAGCTGGGCTGACCCACCCGCACGACTCGGCCCAACTACGTGCGCTCAGCCAGATACACACGCGCTTGCGCTTGCTGCCGCCGTCAACCCGGCCCCGCCTGTCAGCCGCCTCGCCCCTTTCTTCTGTTCTTCTTCCTCACGAAGACGAGGGCCGGCAGGGTCACGCAAATCGCATGACCCTGGCCTGCCTGTCCCCTCAGCTGTTCCCTACGTGTTCCCCGTCGCCTAGACGACAAAGGACCCCGCGCGCACTCGGAAACCCTAGCTCCAGCCCCCTCCGATGGCTTCCACGTGCCCCGGCCGAGATCCCCGACCGTCCGCCGCCGCTTAGCCTTGGCCGCTGTTAAATAGTGCACGAGTCGGAGCCCTAGCCCCATTCCACTCGCCGCCGCCGCTGGTGGCGCCAACCACGCCACAACACACTACGAAACAGAGGGGAAAGGGAAGGAGGAAGGAGGAGGAGCTGTCCGCCGGAGAGCCGCCGCCGCGGAGGTAGCCGGAACCGGAGCCGGGGACGGAGGAGAAGCCGGTGACGCGGTCGCGACTCGGCACGGCACTGCGAACACACGGCATGGCGTCAAATCGTCACTGCGTCGCCATCCTCTCGACCCCAACACCACGGTGAGTCGCTCGCACGCCATGTTCAAACCTCGCCCTGCTCTTGCCATGGCGTTCCGACCCCGGGACGCGCAGGCGCGAGCCGCTACCGGCTCAGGCGAAGCACTTGCACACCGCACGCACACGACCAGCCAAAGCCACTGGGCTACGAACCTTGCTAAGCCGAGAACGCAGCACGACGCGCTCTCGCCGGAGCGTGCTCACCATGGGCGCGTTCTGCCGCAGCCACTGCCGTTCCAAGCGATCTAGCTAGCAACCGGATAGGATAGCTCGTCGCGGAGCACCGCCGCGACCCCTCGAGCCAGCCACACGGATCTGAGCCCTGGAGGAAGCCTCGACCGCCCTGCTCGTGTGCGCCGCAACACCGCCGGAGCGCCGCCGCGCGCCGTAGAGGTGAAGAAGACCTGCCGAGACCGTAGTTCGTTCCCTTGTGCATATACACCTTGCTGACCATGCCAATGGGGTGAAGTAGTGCTTGGTTGTGCCAAGATGCGATCGCAGCCGCCTCGCCGACGTCCGCCGCCACCGGAATAGCACTGCCGTTGGGGATAGACGCCCTGGGGACCCATTTAACCAAATCTGAGGCCGGACCATCGTTGCCGAAGGTCTACGAAGAGAATCCACAACCCTTCTGACCTTGCTAAACCTCGTCGGAGCCTTGCCGGCGAAACAGCTTCGCCGCCGGTGAGCGGAGCACCGCGGATCCAAAACCCGGAGCCCCAATCGACGCCTTTCTTGCCTTCCGAACACTTTGCGCAACCGCGGGATGCCCCGGAGAACCACTTCGACCACCGTCAAGCTCGCCGAACCTTTGCCGTAGCCGCACCACCACCGGCGACTCATTGAGACCCAGCGTCGAGCACCTGGCGCGCGTCTGCCGGAGCACGCATGGCTGCTACAACACGAGCGCGGACCCGGTCCACGGTAAACCGAGACAGGGAAAGGAGGGTGAACCTGGTTCACCGTGAGCCGACCCTGTGGTCTATACACCGCATGGCCAAGTCCTCCATAGACCGAGCCCACACGTCGCGCCGATGCCTTCGCACAGGAAGCCGCCACGTGGAGTAACCTAAAGACGACCCGTGTCCCTGTGGTGACGTCACCCGATTTCCTCCGAGTCGACCGTTGACTTAGTCAACGTTGACGTCAGCAGACCGAGAGCCAGCCGAGCCGTTGACTTGGTCAATGTGAACAGTGCTCCAACCAATCCCGTGCTGCCACGTGTCACTCCCTGGTAATTCGGCCATTTTTCCATTTTCAGAAAATAGGATAAACTTCGGTAATTCATAACTTATTCATACGATGTCCAAAAATTGCGCACCACATATCAAAATTCTCAGAAAAATCTACAACATGAACATATATTTGAGTGCATTTGGTTCTTTATTTTATTAGATTTTTCTGAAATACTCTGTAGGAGTCGCTGACGCGACTATTTCGTGTTCGATTTCAGAGCCGGAGGAGAATCTGACTGAGGAGGACGACCACGAGTACCTTCAGGAGTTAGGCGACGACTACGAAGGTGCCACGACCCACCCAATCCTTAGCTCCTATTATGCATTGCTAATGATGTTCATGCTATTGCTTTACGATCATGAGATAATTATGCATAGGTTGCATGGTAGAATATTGTTTTTTCCTACCTTGATTAGACTTTATCCTTCTACCCGTTGTTAGGTTAGCTGCTGCTTTTTATACTGTTGCTCTTCCACTACTTACTACTTATTACATGCTATGTGGTGGAATTGGGACGGTTTATATATATGAACCTGATTATAACCACTGGGAGAGCGTGCTGCGTGTGTCTCGGGTGCGTGGTGAGTGTCAAACGACCAAGTAGGATATGAGACAAGCCTGAGGAGCAAGTCGTGCCAGGGGTGCAACCTGGGCATCCCCACGTGTGTTACCTGTGGCGGGTAATGCTGTAAGAGGTGGTTCCGGGTGGGATAGCCTTTATGGTTTGAAGCCCGTGGACGGAGGTGTTTGATGGCACGGGGAGAGTATCCCCTAGGTGGAGAAGCCTGCTTGGTCGAAACCTAGGACCTGACTAGTGACCGGAAACATCTGGACTCCTTTTCTACTCACTTGTCTCTGGTGGGCGGGGAACGGCTGGACTACTTGGTAGAGCGGTACCACTACTGCTAGGTTGAAAGGTGATAAGGGTGGGCGGTGACGGATGGAGAGATTCCCGTACCGCCCTAGATGCGCAGTACCACTGGTTGGGCCCGGTGCTGCGTCTTCCAGTCTCAGCATGATGGTGTTGGATCCGGAATATCTCAGGGCTGAGTGGTAGGGTGGTACCGACCTAGGCAAGCAAGCACCCGGAATTCTGCCTAGGTGTTAGTGCAACATCTATTATGGCTAATCTTGTGAGTAGCGAAACCTCTGCAAAGTGTATGGTTGATCGATCGATACATAAGCCAACTCGTTGGTTATGGACCTTTCCTAATGTTTCTGCAACCACTATTAGATGAGAGCATATTCTTTTCTTCCCCTGGATGATGCTTTCCGGCAGAATGCCCATTGTGGCAGTGTGCCGCTGAGATAGGCCGAGAGGGAGTTGAGCTTATCGAATGAGTGCGAGACGTGTATGGGTTGGTGAGATGTGGGGTTGGAATGGGAATAATGGTGTTAACGGTGTTGAGCTGGTGATAAAACTTTATTATTAAAATATTGGTTATACTTGCATAGGAAACCCCAGCCTATAGGACTGCTTGTAGCCTTGCATCCACTTTCCACAAAACAACTGCAATCATAGGTGGGCTCCGTGGCCAGTACATATCGTACTGATAAATTTGCTGTCAGGTGACGAGAATGAGTACGACTTTGAAGGAGATGACTGGGAGGATTAGGGACTCGTGCTACACTCAAGTTGGCTGCGAAGGATGAATCGCTTCCGCATCTTCTAAGCTTCTCTGAATGTTGATTCCGTCAATGTGGCGATGTAATAAATGTTTATGTAACACTTAATTATCGTTGTATGGATTCTGGTATCAACTGAGATATGGGTAATTTCAAGTATTGTTCCAAGCAATCTGTTGAATTACAATTCGAGCATGTGGATTTCCCTTCGTGGAAACCGAGGTCGTTTCAGGCCCTTACACCATATGTGTATCGTGCCATCTTATATGATGAGGAAATGAGAAATTGAAAAGATATAACCATACAGGATGGTGGAGAATATAGTTGAATGAGATGAAACAAGCAAACCTTACAAGGGGCAACCAAACATGACACGTGAACGAAATGAAACAGATAAAATGTGCAAGGATGGCTATGTTGGGGTAACAAATCACCCCCGTTGTCATGGGCATTGGGCCACACGTCCTAACGCCATACACGGTCACGGGTCACCTCGCGCAAGCAGCAAGTTAGCAATAGTCGTTTTTTGTACCGGCTAGGCGATCGATCATACTCCCTCCTCGTCCCAAAAAATACAACTATTGTTATCTTGAGTAGTCAGATATTCTAAATTTTAATCAAATAGAAATAAAAATATTAATATTTATGATGTATAGTAAGGTCATGGAATATATTTTTATGATAAACTTAATTGAAGATATAAATGTAGATAATATTTTTCATAAACTTAATCAAATAGGTATAAAGATTTTTTTTGACTTGCCTAAAAGTGATATTTGCATTTTGGGTATGGGGAGTACCAACAACAGAGCAATGACTTTGTTCGCTGGAGCTGAAAATAAATAATGATTTTATCTTATATTGATTTATTTTATTGTGAGAGAACACTGTTGGAGAGCTGCGAATAAACAGAACATAGCCTCGAGCCCGGCGTCCCCGGCCCACCCAGTCCAGTCCGAGTGGGAGTGCGAGTGGGAGCGAGTGTACCCAACGCAGACAGCATTGCAAGTTTGCACTGGAATTCCAATCCGGCTGCCGTACGTAGCAACTGCACGTCATGCATGCATTGCCTCCGCGTGCGAAGAATCGCCTGTAGCTGTAGGCCTGTGCCGTGTGATGAAGCGCCCTGTCGGGCACGGACGCCAGGAATAGTGCATCGTTGTACAGTCTCGCGCCATCGGGTGGCCCTATTCCGGTGGACGAGCGAGCGCCGCTGCGGCGCCACCGGCCAAACCACCCACCGCCACCGGCTCGGCCCCCTCCACCTTCCCGTTTCACGACGTCAGAACGGTACCGTACCAAGCTTTGATACGATACGCCTCCTAAGGTTGCCCGTCTTGCCGTTTCCTCCGTGAATCTGACTGTTTGACACTTTGACAGCTTGAGTTGCAACGGCACCTAGCTGCTTGAACGTGACGCTTTGAAGCGGCACGGCAGACGATCGAGCGGACGATACGATTTCGCTGTCACGCTGTATGCCTGGTAGAGAAGGGAAGTATGACAAGGAGTATCTACTAGCAAATGCAAGGTACACTGTACTGTACAGCGACTCGGATTGCATCCTTTGCATGCATGAAGCATGATGGCATCAAAGAAAAAGGGTGCACCGAGGATATGTTTGGTTCGAGGACGAAGTTGGATGGGATATATCCGTGATGCATGTTTGGTTGGATGGATGAGACGATCCATTTTTCTGTTTGGTTGGATGGATGGAAGTTGATAGAATGACAATATTTGACTAATTATATCTATTATTTAAAAATAAAAATAGTTAATTAGAAACTAATAAATATGCACTCATACTATTTTTCATGATACTCACTAGTTTAAAATAAATATATTAGTTTGCACAACTAATAACCTAATTAGCACACGAAACATGCACTAATCAACGTATTAGCACTTATCAAAACTAATCCTACCATCTTAATTACTAAGTAATAATATAACATACTAATAATCCTTAATTTATTTACTAATGATAAAGATTAGAAGACATGGATGAGCTGGTTCGCGAGATTTTGGATGAACCAGGAAATCTAGCATCTTGTGGAATATTCTCTGTCCAGAAATTTCTTAATCCAAGTGATTCATCTAACCAAACACTACACATCCATGGATGATCCCATTACATCCATGCCAATCCAACGAACCAAACACATCCTGAGTGGAGCCCCAGCCTGGTGCTTTTTTTTATAAAAAAAAGCAAAGGTTGGTGCACACCAGATACGAGTAGGACTTTCCTCTCGCCGAGATCCAATTTCGCTAGTAGTACAGTACTCCGTAGTTAAGGTGCCCACGACTGGCTGGTTAATTATGACTTAGTTACTGGTTAGTTGGCTGTCACCGGCCGAGTCGCCAGGACGGATCGCTTCCTCTCCTGCCTGGGTGTCGCCCCACGGCCTCAGCCTGTAGAGTGTAGTAGTAGACTGTAGTAGTACTAGAACAAACACATGCGACGGCAGCAGCAGCCTTCTTGTTTTGACTTCTCCCTGATGGAGATGCGACTGCTGCCGCCGCCTCCGCCGCCGAGGCAGGGTCCTGCTGACGCCTGTAATCAGTAATCATACAGTACATAACCGGAACAGCCGCGCTGTGCGGACACGCAGAATCTGCCTACGGATGCAGACGATCCTGCTTTTGATTTTTACCGGGACCGACGGCGATGTTTCCCGCTGTGCCCTTCTGGCCAAGATAGCCCCAGGCGCCAGCGGCCGGCATGCCACAGAGAGTTTCTTCGTGCAGGGCTCTCTTTCTTTACCGGGGTCCGGGAGGTTTCACGCGTGGCGTCGCGTCGCCTTCCATCTCCCGGGGTTGATACCGAAGCGTGTGCTAAACTAAAATTCATCGAGCAATCGCTGTCGCTGTCGCGCTCGCCTCCTAGCGTCGGGAGCATGGCATATTGGCATTGGCATCGGCAATTTGGCATGGCTAGTTTCTCTGCCGGAGCTTGCTGCTGTGCTTACCTGGATCTCAAGTACCTCATCTGATTATTGTCATGTGGAGTCCATGGGTATTGAAATCTGGCGCGATCAGGGGGCTGTTATAATTCATCCGCGCAAGCAAGGAGTTCTAGCGGTGGTGGGAGAAAGTCTACGGAATTGTTGGGATTTTACCATTTCAACAAAAGGAGATTGAATATTTAGCACAGCATAAAATAGTATATTCCTGTCTACCGATTGAGTCAAGCGGTAGATAAACTAGAGGGCGCCAAAGTTCAGGTCTGGTGTGCAAGTCGCACACGCCATTTCGGCGATGAATTATTTTTGGTCTGAAATGGCTATGGCATGAGTTGAAATTTTATCCCATATGCATTTGAAAAAAGACCACTAATTAGGAAGACAGAAGATACGGTAGCTCTGCAAGACGACATCAGCAGGCATTTATGGGATCTTTTAAGCACGCACCACGCTTAATTAATTAATTAATTTTAAGAGGGATGACTCGTGGCAACGTGAGTTTTTTCAACTTTTTTCAACATCACCGGATCAGCCATCCAGCAGAAAAGACAATAGCCTAAAATTACGACATCTACCCCTGCCCACCACCTATTGTGCATGATGCTTCTATTGGAGTATTGGACAGGCGGCAAGCAGCAAAATCCATTGGTCAATCGATGGGGATCAAAGAGTGGTGAAGAAATAATGGACAAAAAGGAAGAGATAAAACATAGAGAAACGAAGTTCTTTTTACACTATAAGAAGTAGTACATCTATAACCTAAAACTAGTTTTTCACGCCAACTGACCTCAAATAACATTTCTAGAACACAGTTTAACAAAAGCAACTGACCAAAGTTTTTCTTGATTTTTTAAACTTGTTTTATGTAAGAACCATTTATTTACAGAATTGCTACATGTCAACTGACTATTTCTTAGGTATCCGTCAACTAAATTTGTGTGTATTCGATTCGCAGAAGAAATCTAATCTACCGTCTCATCCATCGTTGCGCTCGTCACTTCCTCCCTGCCTTCGCCTCTGCCCCAAGACCGTGAGGCATGACTCAACCCCTGGACTCACACACCTTTGACTCCTGGACTCGTGGCTCCGCCTATGCTGCTCCGACATCTACCGCCTGCAGCAAGAAGCTGCGAGCCTTGGCCGACTTGTGAGCACAAACAGGACCAGTCGTCCATCTGCCACACAACTGCAAAGGTGTGGAGGTGCATAGGCCACCTGCATGGTTGCACCAGGCTAGACTGTCGGTAAACCCTTCGGCCCTCGATGGGCGCCACCGTTTGCCACCATCCTCTGCTTTCTCTCTTGTTATTCTGCTCTTACCTGTAAACAATTTGACATATATTTTTTTGATATCTGAAAACCATAAAAAATTATATATATATATGTATATATATATATATATATGAAAATTCTGCACATATTTGATTGAGATCTCGTGTTATTCCTATTGTCTAATAAATTACACGAAAGGAATTATTATGAATACGGTAATGAACAATATAAATATAGCTAGACAACAGTATAAGTGTATCGAAAAAATTCAATTGACAAGAGAAACCCAAAATAATTGAATATAAATTAGACAGATCTTTATTTATCATGAAATCCCACAACCACCAAGATTTTTTTTAGTAAATATTTCCAAGGCTAACCTAGAAATGTTGAGTTTGAAATAAATACAGCACCAACAGATACTCGCTCAGTCCTGAAAAGAATGATGTTTTTGAATTTGAAATTCCTCATTTGACCATTTATCTTATTCATTTTTACTCAAATAATAAAATAAATAAATTATTATCAAAGTATCTCTATTAAAAAAAATAAGTCTTTCCTGTCTATATTTATTTAAGAAAATCAATATATATTTATTTACTAAAAACATTAGTAAAACTCGAGTATTCTCGTGGCAAGCCATTTTCATCTTTCCTATCTCCACGGCGTCCATGCCCGCTGCCCGGGCCCAGAGTGAGCCACGGCACCACCCACCTTGCTTGCTCGCTCAGGGCGTCGCAAAACCCCAAGTCGCACCCAGAAACACACCCCAAACTGCGCAGCCCCACAGGGCAGTGACCCGTCACGCACCCACCGAGACGCCACGTGAGAATGTTCCCATCCGCTCTTCCCCGCCTCGTCCTCCTCGGCCTAAAATCTACCGCCGGCTCCGCGTCCCCGGTTCCTCGTCCCCAGCACCTCCTCATCCATACCGTTACGCAGCAGTTTTTACTGCTCTGTACTACGGCTGTAGACTCTGTACTCCCTATGCCCCCCCCCCCCCCCCCGGTCTGGCCGTCTCCGCCTTCTCTCTCTCCGCAGGCCGTATCCTTCTTCCTCTCGGTTCCTCTCCTCTCTCCCCCACCACCCCAGCGCCCCAAATGCCGCGCCAACCCTAGCCTCCCGCCCCGCCCCGCCTTCTGATCTCGAGCGGCCATGGGCAACTGCTGCCGCTCACCGGCCGCCGTCGCGCGGGAGGACGTCAGCTCCTCGCACTTCCCCGCATCCAACGCGAAGAAGAAGCCGCACCAAGCGCGGAACGGCGCCGCCACCGGCGGAGGAGGAGGCGGCGGGCAGAAGCGGCTCTCGGTGCTGGGCGACGAGGGGTGCGAGGTCATCGGGATCGACGACAAGTACGCCCTGGACAGGGAGCTCGGCCGCGGGGAGTTCGGGGTGACGTACCTGTGCATGGATCGGGACACCAAGGAGCTGCTCGCCTGCAAGTCCATCTCCAAGCGCAAGCTGCGGACGGCCGTCGACGTCGAGGACGTGCGCCGGGAGGTGGCCATCATGCGCCACCTGCCCAAGAGCCCCAGCATCGTGTCCCTGCGGGAGGCGTGCGAGGACGAGGGCGCCGTCCACCTCGTCATGGAGCTCTGCGAGGGCGGCGAGCTCTTCGACCGCATCGTCGCGCGGGGCCACTACACCGAGCGCGCCGCCGCCAATGTCACCCGCACCATCGTCGAGGTCGTCCAGCTCTGCCACCGCCACGGCGTGATCCACCGCGACCTCAAGCCGGAGAACTTCCTTTTCGCCAATAAGAAGGAGAACTCACCGCTCAAGGCCATCGACTTCGGCCTCTCCATCTTCTTCAAGCCTGGTGAGTCACCCCGACCGAGATCCTTTCCCAATTTAGGAGGATTTTCTGCGCACTTCCGTGATTTCTGGTTTTAGTGGGGCTGTTCCGGAGGAAACTGGGCAGTAGAGCTCAGAGTAGCACAATGTACTTTTTCCCCCTGCAATCCATAAAAAATGTGGTCATTACTAGCTCTGCAATCCGGAAACAACTTGGTGGTTGTTTCATCGGTAATTGGCTATTACTAGCTGCAAGGCAGTACTCCTATTTGGTAGTGATCCGGTGGATACTGTAACCTCCTCTTTTTTTTCAGGATAATATCTAGCAGTACTGACAATAATTTTCAGGACATCGCTTCAACCAGGCTCTTTCTACCCTTTTACAGAGAATTTTGGTTTGATGAAGAATGAACATATTGTGGTGGGCTCAGTGGTTGCCTGGTTGGTACATCAAAGCGTTAGGATGTTTGTAGTGCGGTACACTATTTTTGAGATTGTTATGACGAACAATTCGAGGTGCCCAAGTTGTGCAATTTATTATATCACATTCATTGTTATCGATACATTATTTCTTCGATACTAGTACGTGAATATGTGACAATGAGCTCAGTTTCTGCTACTGACCTACTGTGTAGAAGTTATATGGCACTGAATTATTAGTAATTCAGAGTGGATGGGATGTACATTCTTACACTTGCAAAATTATAATTATAATTTATGAAACGTTTACTAGTATTTACTCTATACAGTAGTTACTTGATTTGCATCAACTTGTCAAGTGAGCTTAGTGGTCAGGATCTGTGATATTGATAAGTAAGATAAAGTGGTTCTCTACTGTGATTCTGCTGTGGATGTTTTCTTTTGTGACAGGGAACTCTTTATAGAGGATTCCTGTCAGGTGCTTCTTTTCGTGTCCATTCTCTGTGTGTTTTTGGTCTTGGACCCCCACTCCCCACACCCACAAACACAAACAGAGCTAATTAAGAATAACCCATGTGCCATTTTTATCATTTAGATTTGCAACTTAAATGTTGATTCCTTTATGAAATAGTGTATGCACAATACTATAGAAAGAAATTGGTACACTCAAATACCATCCAAAGGCCGCTCAGGTTATACTTTATTAGGCCTGGGTGATGGTAACACTGACGGTTTCCCTTCCATGCGGCCATTCTCTCTCAACACGATATTTGTTCCCCCACCCAAGCCCCCTCCTCTCCCACAGTTTTACTTCTTATTATAGTCCCCTGCTGTGGCCTGTACGAGGCACCAGTTATGGTACCTTATAGAATTATGTTTTGTCCCCAAATACTTGACATTCTCACTTCCTAATGCACATTTTTATTTCCCTAATGCACCTTTCTCTTTGTCCAATACATTTCTATCTCTACTCCTTGAGGGTCATTTTGATCTTTTTGCTTCAGCGTTGGTTTCCGTGAGAGATCCTAAAACTTCATCTAATATGGAATGGAGGGAGTAGGTTTTTCTGTTGCATGGGTCAAGAAAAGTTGCATTCTAATTTCTAAGAGAAAGGCCAATAATAGAACCAAGTGCTTGGCTATTAGCCCAGTTGCAAGAGCCAAGTTATACAACAACGGTCTCTTATTTATCTATAAAAACTTTTTTATTGTTATTTTTAGCCATCGTACACCTTCTCTTTCCTAATTCTCCTCACATCCACTTCAAGTACGGTCCTGCCAATCTCTCTCTTCCCTTGTCTCCTCCACATCACCATTTGCTTGGCTATAAGCCAATTATTGCACTTACTGTAAAGATTCTATGTCGGCAAATTGTGCTTTCGGGGTCCAATTAAGGCCTTCTGTATGTTATTCTGCATTGGTAGCTGACTAGTTGTGGATATATTGTGTGCATGGCTCACTTATTTAGGGAATTCCAACGATCTGCTTTGATCTTGCCAGAGATGCAGTTTGCCTAACTTTGGCTTAAAATGGAAAGAATGATCTTCCAGTGAGTTACTTAAGTGTACAAATGTCTTTCAACGGCTTCTAGTTGCGTGAAACCAAACTTTCCTTGTTTGAATAGCTATTATTGTCTGTCTGGCTACTTTTTGCTGTTACAGAATTAAGTTTTTCATGTTTTAAGAACTAAATCGTTCATCAATTCGCTAAGGTTCTCTTGTTATGGCTGCAGTTGGTACTATGATAATTCATTCAATGCTGCTTTCTGTTTGGCCAAATAATGAGTTTACCTGTAGCAAAACTTTATTGCAGTCCTGTTTATAACATGCTCAGTATTTTTTGTCTTGACAGGTGACTTCTTCATTCTTCTAAACCACTAATTCTTCTCTTCTAATAGAATTCAAAATAGAAAACCTTTAGTTCTGAAGGACCGAATAGGCGACTAGAGGGAGGGGCGGGGGGTGAATAGGAGCCTCAAAAATTTCTTCCGAAATATTCGAGAGGCCACTGTCCTAAACACTTTCCCAAGAAGCAACAAACCCTCACGAGCTATCCACGAATCAACGAGTGATTGGGTGACACAAGGTCACAACGGGATACTCGGAAACACCGGAGATGCGGAAGCAAGCACACAAACGAAACCTCACTGCACAGGTCTGGGTGCGGACTGTCCGCCGTACAAGGACCGGACTGTACGCCGTCAGGACCAGACTGTCCGCCGGCACAACCTGACGAGCAACAGTGTTTCGGACTGAAAAAATCCCAGACAAAGAAATGAACTGCCTGCTATCGGGATCCCCAGCTCGGACTGTCCGCGGGTGGGGGCGGACTGTCCGACGGCAAAAATCCCAGAGACGAACTTCTGAAAAACCTCCTTGGTCACCTTCGGGACACAGTCTCGGACTGTCCGCAACAGGGGTGCGGACTGTCCGCGACTACAGACCGAGCAGGCTGCAGCAGCCCCTGTGCTCGGGCCCGATTCCCGGACTGTCCGGGGGTGACCCGCGGACTGTCCGCGACTGGACAGAGCGCACGTACTCGAAATCGCCACGAACAAGAATCGAAGAGAGCTCGATCAAACGGAGATGAACTACCACGATTTTTCGGCCGTAAGGTCACTAGGTAGTCTAGAATCAACTCCCAAAAGATCAAGACCCAATTCGAAGCAAATCACCGGCAAATCGAATCGCCCCCAAATGTGCCCTTGAAATCGCCCATGGTGAAGAACACGCCCGATCTACGTGTAGGGTTGGAATCAAGAGATTTCCTTCGGTGGAAAGGTTCTTCACATGATAGACAACAAGCACACACAAGAAGAACGAATCGAAACGGACTAGAGAGCGCGAATCAAGCCACACAACAAGAGGAACGCGAAGAACACAACATGAACACAAGACTTACTCCAAAAAAACGGAGACGACACGAGGTTAGGGCCTCGATTTCCCAGCTCAAACGCGAATTTTACACCACCATGAACAAGTGGAGGATCTCTCCCTAAGCACTAGTCTTAACCCTAAGTGGAGGGAATGAAATGAGAGAGGGTGAGAGATATAAAGAGGGGAGGGGCTGCCATCCCCTTCTTATCGTCATTATTACAATTTGCAAAAAAAAACCCTAACCACTAACTACAGCTACTCAGGTGAGTCAGCTAGCCCTAAGACATTCTGGAACAACCTGTCTCTGTGAATGTGATCGGATGACCCCGCTTCATGCTCGAGTTGCCGTTGCCTTGACGCAACCTCGGAGATTCCGCCGCGTGTCGCCCCGCTTCCCGCCGGAAGCAGCTCCGCCCGGGTTTTGAGGCCCAAACCCGAAAACCATCCTGGACCGTGTCCCGCCAGCCCGCGTACCGCTCCGAGTCCCTCGACCATGCTCGATCGCATCTGTCGATGTCGCAGTGTCCGCCACCGCAGCTGACGCTCCGGCATCCAAGTCCCTCGGCCCAAGTCCCGCGTCCGTCCTTCACCGCTCCCAGTCCATGGACACGGCCTGCTCACTTGACCTTCACTCCGCCATCCGCCACTGCCTCCGAGCCCAACACCTGCACATCACAAACCGACCAACATGCCAAGTGAACTCCGTTGACAATCACTCATCACAATCCGGACCAAGTCTCCCACTTAGGTCCGCAAGTTCAAACGTCTACAGTTCTACATTAGCTCTAACATGACTACCTTTAGATCTTAAGACGGAAACATCATACAAAATTGCAAATCTATATAATGGCAAATCAACGCTGTGGAATAGGAAGAAAAAGTAGTAGTAGTAGTAGTAAAGGGGATGGCCCAGCCCTTCCATATGACATGTACCATCTGCATAGAGGTTACCCTGATGAGTCATCCAGTGGCACCTCCCTCACTGCTCTGTGCCCTCATATCGACCACTGCCACTGCCTCCTTCCAGACCGTGCTGCAGGTGACCAGAGCCAGAGCCAACAGGGACAGCAGCGGCTGCAGCCCCTTGGTCTTGCTGGCCAACTCCCCTCCCACTCTTCATCTCTTAATATCCTCTCCCTCTGCAAGTCCTTTTTAAGGATGTTGTGGCAAGGCAACCGAGACGCCCAGAATCCAGCATGCATCATCTAGGTGACGACCTGAAAACCATGGGCCTATCATGAGTCATTTCCGCCTTAGTTCTCTGTTTTCTTTTCTTGAGGGAAATGTTCCCATTTCCCATATAGGTAGTCAATTATATATATGTACTATAGTAACTGTAACCAGCATTACTCATCCCCATACAAAAGAAGTTGTGCTAATGTTTTTCTCTCTGTATTTGTAGCTTTTGTAGGCCCTAGAATTATTGCGTGTGTACTTAGTGAAAGTTGAGGATCTCAATGTTTCACCATTGATTATGATTTTAGGGCGTGATCACTAAATCACTAACTTCAGGACTTAATATCTAGTATAAAAAATTTCAAGTTCTATCAAGCGTTTGTTTTATCAAGTTTTCATGGAAGATTAGTATCTAGTATAAAAAATTTCCTTCTTAAGAAAGATGAAAAAAAGAATACTGTGTTTAAACCTCAGGACTGGCATTGTGACATTGATTTGCAATGCTTGTAGGCATGCACACTGCATAAGTAAACTCTAGTTTTATCTGGCCTTTTCTCATCCTTTGTTCTACTTTTTAGGTGAAAAGTTTTCAGAAATTGTGGGAAGCCCCTATTATATGGCTCCTGAAGTATTGAAGAGAAACTATGGGCCAGAAATAGACATATGGAGTGCGGGAGTTATCCTGTATATTTTATTATGTGGAGTTCCTCCATTTTGGGCTGGTAACTTCTTTATTGAACCTGTATTTTTTCATTAAATTTACTCTACTTCAGGAAAGCTGACCTGTAAAAAACTGCAGAGACTGAACAAGGGGTGGCACAGGCTATTCTTCGTGGAAATATCGATTTTAAGCGGGAACCCTGGCCTAATGTTTCAGAAAATGCAAAAGATTTAGTTCGACGCATGTTGGAGCCTGATCTGAAACTCAGGTTAACTGCAAAGCAGGTTCTTGGTATGTCATCACTGATGCTAGAAAAAGTAGGCCTTAATATGCCACCTGCCTATTTCCTTGACTCCTTGAGGACACTTGAAATTGTTTAGTTGATCAGTCTCAGTCCCGCATAAAGCTTTTCACAACCTTTTTTTTTTTGCCATTCCTTCCAACAGTAAAAAACTGTGATGGTGTCTAGTTTGATTTGGCATTCCTGTTGTATTTCCATTGCTGAGATGGTCCCTATCCTTAGTAAACACTACTGTTGTCCTATTGTTCTGAGCATCTGCTTGGGATATTTGCAGTGCTAAATTTTTGTCAGTATGATTTACTGATCTTGTTTCACTTTATCCCTAAAAGAAAGAGCTATCTCAATTCAATGAGCTGCCAAACTATGTAAAAGATGAACCATGCTTAGAATCTGAAATTAGCTTCAACCTCTACCTGTTTCTGTGACAATGCAGTTTGTGACATAATTGGAGGCCAAATGCAGCGATGTTGTGCACTGTCGTTATTTTTAAATAGAGATCCCATTGAGAAATGTTTGGATAATACTTAGCATAATCCCCCCCCCCCCCCCCCCGGTCGATTTTTTTTTTTTCACTTTTCCCTTTTCGATTGAGGAATGCTGACATTTTTCTCCAAAAAATACAGAACATCCTTGGCTTCAAAATGCGAAGAAGGCTCCTAACGTCCCTCTTGGAGATATTGTAAAGTCAAGGCTCAAACAATTTTCTAGGATGAATAGATTCAAAAGAAGGGCTCTAAGGGTCTGTATCTTGCTCTATTGAACCTTTTCATCCTTATCTGATATTTTCCCCTTATCTCTCCCATAGCAATTCAGGATTGACTGATAAGATTAGGTGTATGTATTTGACTAGGTCATTGCTGATCATTTGTCTGCTGAGGAAGTTGAGGACATAAAGGAGATGTTCAAGACTATGGATACGGACAATGATGGGATTGTATCTTATGAAGAACTGAAAACCGGAATAGCAAAACTTGGTTCCCATCTTGCGGAATCAGAAGTACAGATGCTCATTGAAGCTGTAAGTATTCATAGAATCCTCCTAGAAACAGATAAGATGAGATTTACTATTTACTTAGAAGTCTTAGGTGGTTGACAAATTACCTGTTAATACATATGGTACATGGTACAATTTTTCTCGGGAAGATACATTGAACCAACTTCATAATCTTCACCTTGTGTCTAGTACATCCCTTTTTATGGCTCAGTGGCATTTTCCACTTTATATCCACATCAACCAAATGTGCCAAGCATTTAATGTGGCGCAGATTTTCCAGGGTGACTGTTATTCATCTTTGATATATGCCCCAGTTGTATTCCATTAGTGTCAAATAGCCATCTGACCTGAGCATACCCCAGTGAGGTCTGATAGACCAATTCATTCAGTTAGACGTGTCCATTTTCCTTCTGTTTGTTTAGGTGTTAAACTGTTAATATATTGTTCCATTCCTGCTGTAGTTTAGACTGTACATGCCTGTGGGCAATGGAATATTGTGGTGCTGTGTGTTAGGCACTCCTTTTGAATGGCATGAAATTTCACCTGATCTCGGTTGCCTTCTAGCTCACGAGAACTAAGGTGCTATCATTGGAGAATGCTTTTCCTACATTGTATTAGGTAGTAATGCTGGTGCCCCAATGTATAGGAGCTGAACCTCAACTAGCTGACTACTTACTGGCAGATTTGAGGCAAGTTGGGATGATTTCATCAATGAAATACATGCCCTTGTTGTCTCATACCAGCAACGAAAAAAAGGTACTATGTGTAATGTGGCAGCAATGTAAGGGCCTGTTTGGCAGAGCTTTGAGAACAGCTTCTGGGCTGAACTAAGGAGGACTCTGTCAAGCAATTTTTTAAACAGAGATGTGATTCTTTGCTGATTCCATGAAGTGATTCTCTGAAATGAGCTAGGAGGCTGGGAGCTGAAAAAAGTTGCTTCTCTTGACTCACTCCACAAACAGAATCACCTTTTACGTAGAATTTATCCTAAAGAATAAAAAATAATCACTTTCACCAACATAATCACTTCTCTTTGAGAACCAATCCTTAATCCTCCCAGAACCAGGAGTTTAGGAGGAGCTCTAGTGCTCTACCAAACAGGCCTAATAAGAGAACGGAAGTTATGGGAGTAGTGTTGCCTACTTGTCTTGCTCTCGTTATTTACTTTTCTTCAATGCTCCTTGAGCGCCATTGTTTACTTGTTTTATTAGGAAGTTTCTTTAAGTTTTCGTTGTCATTGTTGATGGAGTTTTGAGTTCTCTGGTGGATTCAGTATGACAATTAGATCCAAGGTGATCTGTGGTATCGCATGATGATCTTTGGCTTGTGTTGGCTGAATAGTTTTTGTCAATGTAGCTTCATCACTATGTGAGGGGGGTAGTGAGAGCCGGCTAGATTATTGAATTGTGACTGATTTGGATTGTACTCACACCACATTTTGTATTGAGTTCTATGCTGTGCATTTTGAAGACCTTTGATCAGTCCTGAATCCTGATTGGCATGCAGGTGGATACAAATGGTAGGGGGGCACTAGATTACGGGGAGTTTTTGGCCGTCTCTCTTCATTTGCAAAGGATGGCAAATGACGAGCATCTTCGTCGTGCCTTCCTATTCTTTGACAAGGATGGCAATGGTTTCATTGAGCCTGATGAACTTCGAGAGGCTCTAGTGGATGATGGGGCAGCTGATAGCATGGAAGTGGTGAATGACATATTGCAAGAAGTTGACACTGATAAGGTCATTATACTCTAGTATCTCATAGAATTGTTATTTTGGTTCTCCAATCATCTGAACGAATATTTTCTCCATTTACATCTGCAGGATGGCAAGATTAGCTATGACGAATTTGTAGCAATGATGAAGACCGGTACAGATTGGAGAAAGGCATCCCGGCACTATTCAAGAGGAAGATTCAACAGCCTTAGCATGAAGCTTATAAAGGATGGGTCGGTAAAATTGGGTGTTGAGTGAAAGCGCAGCCTCGTTCATATGTGTGCATGTAGTTATGCCGTTGGCTTCACTAAAAGAAAAGAAAAAAGTTAGGCCCTTGGCCCACTAAGCAGAAGTACCTGTGTAATTAGCTATCCCGGTTTCACTGACAAGCATTGAGCCAAATCCTGCTTTCACCTGTTCTCTTGATCCTGTGGCACCTGATGCCAAGTGTTGTACAATACATTGTTTTGCCAGTCATGAAATGCAGTTTGTTGACCTACCGTGCTGCCCGGTGGCAAAATTCATTACGTGCTTCTTCTACTGGGAAACGCCGAATAATGTGTGTTGGGGAGTGGCGTCCAACTCCTGCCTGCAATGTGATGCCAAAATAGAAGATATGATGCAATGTTCACCTAGTACATGAGGCGGGTGGGTGCGACGCAGACAAAATCGGATGCTGTTCTATCTGCCATGCAAATTGGTCTGACTCTGATGCTTTCGTGATCGAGAAGACGGAAACGATGGCTGCTGCCAGCGTTCAACCACGTGAGGGAATTCCGATCGTCGGAGCAATATAACGCTTCTTCATCAGTGATGAAACTTAGTTGGATACTTGGATGCACATCTGCTGGAGTGCACAAATAAAGCCACAAACGACTGATGGCATCGACCAGGCGTGGAGCATAAGTAGACAGATGAGGTTAATGTGGTCAAATTCGGAGGACAAGATTAAGCCGGGAACCATACGGCTGCATTTGACAAGCATGAAGCATCTGGGCCTGGGGGGTGAAGTGAGACTCTCCCCCAAATCCAACCCGTTCTTGAAATCACCACTAAGCGGAATAAACCCGTGTGCGCTGGCCACCGCTTTCCGCCACGTACGGGCATAGCAAGCATCATCATGAATTCATCATGTGCCGTATGCACCACTAAACCCCACAGCCAAAACGGACCTGACCTGCCGTGTGATGCCACCCCGCTGCTGGTGCTGCCTACTCGAACCGCACCGTACCAACTATCGTGGAACATCTGCGCCAGCACGAGTATCTGGTTATCCGCTGCTGCTGCTGCCGTCGTCAAAAAAGTGGCTGCGACTTACTACTACTACATGGTGGGCGGTTCTACGAACCGGCGGACCGGCCGGCCGGCACGCCCGCCAGAGAAAGAGAAGTGGCATGGTCAGCCATGTAAAAGGTTGGCTCATCAGGTTGGAGAGAGTCACTCACTTCACTCGTCACTGGTTGCCACTGGCACTAATACCTCTACCTACCTCAGTCACCACCACTCGCTCCACTCCACTCCACTCCACCCGTCAGCACTGGCGCAGACGGCGCCGGCCCACGTCAAATCGGAGGGGGGAAAGAGAAGGGAAGGAAAGCTCGCCGGGAGCCAGACCTGGAGCTGGCGTTGGCGCGATGCGTAGTTGGCGTTGGCAGCGACCGGCCCACTCCACCCCACTGATGGCCCTCCCGGCCTCTCTCGCGCGCCGCCAAGACGCGCGCGAGAATTGCCCAGTGGGCGAGGCGAGTGAGGTGTGTGTGGTCGTGGACCGGTGGACGTAGTACGCAGGGGTTGTTGGCAGCGCTCGTACGTGCACATTCCGTTCCCACCGTCCGCGACTGCGGCGCGCGTTGCGGCGCGGCGCCTATTGGCTGGCGCCGGCTCCGCTCCCTGCTGCTAGTGCTGCGCCGCCACGCCGCCACTGGCTCCGCAGCATCATTTGCATGGCTGCAGGCACCGGCCGGTCGACCGGGGGCGGATGCCGCCGCTTTCCTTCAACAGCGCGAGGCCAGGGAGCCACGCGGCGCGGCGCTGTCCGATGGGTTACGCTTTGGCTCCGGATCAACACATTGCGGCTGCGCGGGAATATGCTAAGGCCCCGTTTAGTTTGCAAAAAGTTAGTAAAACGTGCGCCGTAGCATTTTTATTTTTATTTGACAACTTTTGTCTAATCATATCTCAAGTAGACTTAAAAAATTTATCTCGAGCTAGTATCGCAAAAAGTACAAACATACAATAGCTGCTATTTTATTTAGTGCTTCATACAAACGGAAAGTACAGTATAGTAGGGAAAGAGAAGTAAATTTTGGGAACTAAACAGCCTCTAGGGTGCACCACAAATTATGAGGGTAGGGACGCCGGACGACGGGAGCTGTGCCGCGCGCGGGCGATCAAGGAAGGATCGAGGCTTATCCAATCAATCAATGCGCGCGGCTGCTGTCAGCTTTGCCGACAAATTAACAACGCGCCCGGCCCGGCGGGGGGTTCTGGTTCTGGTTCTGGATAACACATGCCATGTGGCGGGCTGGTCTGAATTCTGATAGAATGCATGCAGTGTTTCTGATAGAGTAGGAGTACTTTATTTCATATTTCCGCGGCTGTGATCAATGTCTATCCATGCAGCAGTTAGGAGTGCATGTCCATTATCGAAACGTGACGGATCGGGGCGCGCGGGGACAGCATGGCTGCGCTTCCCGCCATCCAGCTACCCCCTTCCGTCCCCCATGCTAGTCGCGTTGAACGAGTTTAATGCATGCAGCTGCAATGCAAACAAGATCGATATGTGTCCTTAGGCCTTAATAACAGGGCAGAGGAACCCACGTATCTGGATCAGATCAGCCAGCCTTGTCGCACAAGGAGCTACATACCATGCAGAAACATAACGTCCAACTTTCCTCTCTTCTTGGGTGGGCATGCAGCACGCCATGCTCTGCCAATGCAGTCTGCCACAAACTAAGACCACTGGCTCTGTTCGTCCGGACTTATTGCAGTTACGTCTGATGTTTTATGCCTAAAAAGTAAGGCTGATTCTCAGTAACACGACCACCGGTTCGAACGGTGCTCAATGGCAGGGAATCTTTGCCGATCTGATCGTGCATGATCGATAGATAGATATGCTCAGGATTTCTGTTCGTCGGAGCAGCTTCGAGAGATCAACATCATGCCAAATTGTCAATTGTTCAATTGTCAAGCAAATGAAAGCTCACCAATGGTTGCCGACGGCTTATTTTGTCTGATAGTAGTAGTAATATAAGGTCTTCACAATTGCGGCGGACCATATCATATTATCATCAGGGCAACGAATCTAGACCAGACAACTGAATGAATGAAGCCGTAGGCCCCGTAGCACACAATTCCTGCATTGCATGAACCGATACCCAGACAAGTGACGTCCACACGTGTCGCCCGTACGGCCTGCTCCTGCTCTTCTCTGCAATCTGCCTGGCTTTCCGTCGTTTGTCCCAAAACCTCATTTGTCCTTTTAACATAAACGGATAAACCCCACTGCGAGCTGCGGTCATCCGCCATTAAATTTGTCGACACTTGGCGCTTTGCACTACTCCCATTATGATGTCGCCATCGGTTAGGAGGCTAACCCTAATTGATGTCGTAGCCATCACTCCATAATAAAACCAATTAATGTAACTGTCACTCTGCCCATGCAGCAGACGGTGAGGACACATGTTAAAAACCAAGTTTGTCTAATATTTTGTGTAGACAAACTATGGATAGTTTCTAGAAAATATTATTTTATCCAATCACACCATCATCTACATATCACATCTCTTCATGTCTTATTCTTATGTAGACATGGTTTCTTATCTAAAAAACTATTTCCTCATCTCTCCTTCTTCAATTGGAGTGCCACAACATCTTTTTGATTAGTTGGCACCATAACAGATAAAGAAAGAAACCATCTACTTTTATGGTTGGGAGTGCCCTCAGGAGATTACCAAACCGAGAGGCAACATGATAAGAATGGCGGAAGTGTGTGTAATCACCTCTGAAAATAGAAACACTAGATATATGCCATCGCAAACTAGTCTCACACCCCAAATCATGTCTTATGTATTTGTAATGGAAGCTAACGAACATAAATTCTTCTATCTTTTTTTCTCTAATAATGGAAAGATATATTCTGGCTTCAGCCACTCTTTGGCTTTGATGCATCAGACCACCATTACTATTACATACATGTAGAAGTCACCCACAGTTATAATGAAGGAATATGCCCTAAAGAGCAAAATCCAAGACATCAAACATTATATGATGATGTGCACTAAAAACATACAAGAACAAAATCTTCAGCATTGTCACCATGTAGTCATCTTTTGCTAGTTTCCAGTGATGACATCTACTCTAGAATAACTAATCTTTCCAATTGAAGCTTGAGCTGATCTTGCACATGTAAATAACATCCATGCTTACTAACAAGAGAAATCCAGACTCGATCATGGGCTCCAACATTGGCACTGAACTAGAGACCTATGTGACATCCACTATGACACCGCATACTAAAGCCTATCATCATCAACAACAACAACAACAACAACAAGCCATCAAGACCGTTGCTGCTGAATGATGCCAAGACACAGGGAACCATTCTATGCGACATCTCCAAACTGAGAACGGCGACAAAAAATGACACCATTGCAAAAAAAAAAAACCAATACTAGGTTTTGACATGAATGACACTCACATGCATCACTACCTGAGAGAGTAGAGGCAACTAGCGTCTAATGCATGTCCGATCACAATTAATTACCTCCATCCAGAGTATGTTGTGCACTGACCCTCGAACCAACAATCCAAGGCTATCGCAAGCCGAGCAAGAGGTGACCTTGGCCACTGGCAACTTGCAATCCATGTCCTACGCCAGCCATGACATCCTGTTTGGCCATGTCAGTTCACACTAGACAAGCTACAATCCACATGGCACATAGACACCACCGCCTGAATGCAAACCATCCAGGTATATGTTGAATGGTGGGTAAGGCAGATTCGAACCACCAATTTCAGCCACCACGATGGTAAATTGATCTCATAGCGGCCATGTTGACTTAGACCAATGGCGACGGTGTAGCTGCGACATTCCAAGATTCGCTAAATGTGCTTGCGATCGAGCCACCAAATTGCGATCCATTCATTAATTACTACAATACTAGGAGACAACGCCTCGCCACCACTATAATCACACTCATTTGGTCTTTCTCGACATTGTGTCTCCAACGGAGGCACGGAAAAGAGAGAGGGGAGGTGCTAGGATCTAGGTGGTGACTCGCTCTCTCTAGAGGAGGTGGCACAAGTGTGGAAGTCCCGTTCAAATTTGCTATTTAAAAGGCGACGTTTCATGAAAGAAATAACCATTTGGTCGTGACATTGCTTATTTGTGTGGGTTTTTGTATGGAGAAGGTGGCTTCCATAGGCTTCTGCTTCCGTAAAACATAGATTCTAGAAGATAGAGAACCATGTGGATTCACTTATACCATTTGTCTAAATTTTGGCTTTAGACCAGAAGCCAGGTGCAAATATACAGGTGTTAACACCGAATTTTGGGCTGGTAGCCGATAGCCGATGCCAGAAGCCGATAGCCGATACCGAAGGAAGATAGCTGATCTCGGAAGCAGATTCTGTCCGGCAGAAGGAAGGAGAATAGCCGATTGAACGGTGAATCAGTTATCGGGCGAAGGTGACAGAAGGCGTGCAGCGTCGGTATTGGCGACGTCATCTAGAGTCTGCATCGCCAGGATGCGATCACGATCGGAGTCCGTTATGAAAGGGAAGATGTGACTCCAAGTTACCTTAGATATAGGATAGTTTGTTAGTTTTCTTATCTGTTGATGAGTTGTGATTCGACTAGCACTCTATCTACGCTCAGGGTATAAATACAAGCCCTCAGCCATTGTAACACAACAACATCAATACAACACAACTTTCAGCTCCGGCCAAACAAACCCTAGAGTCAGTCGAGTCCGGTGAGTTACTTCATCCAGGCTGGATGTCATCCGGTGGACGCAGGTTTGCTTGTAAGTATCGTCAACCCCTGTTAAACTATGTCTTTTTAGCGTCATCCGGTGGACGTGGAAGCATGGCGGACCAGGGTCCTTGCTAAGCTCTGTTTCTTTGGTGTCATCCGGTGGACGTGGGAAGCACAGTGAGTCAAGGATGATTCACGCTGGTTTACCCGATCAATCTGTGTTAACCGTCATCCGGTGGACGAGATGCATATTAGGACGGTTTTCACGCGCGGATTAGTTATCGATTCATGTTTGTTTGCTTGATTAATCTATTAGTTAATGTCATCCGGTGGACAGGCTATAGATTGAGATGGTTTGCATGCATGGATTAGTTATCGGCTCTAGTTAAATTTGGCAGTTTAGCTGGATTCATTAAGTTACCGATGTTGCTTATGTTTATTGTTTATTATTTAAAGCAATCATCAATTTACCCGTCTTGATCCATATGCGTCGGCTTATATCTAATAGATCTATATGTTCAACGAATTATGTTTGTCATTCGTTTTATATTGATAAGATAGAATGCTTTGCACCAGCCGGTTGTATTTTGGATCTAGATTAGATACGGGTCGCACTCAAGTAATAAAATAAACATTGTCTAGATTTAAGGGTTAACGGATCTAAGTTGCAACTTCATCATGACTGCCTCGATCCGCTCGATCTCCACTGTTGCAAGATTGTGATTTAGATCTATTAGCCGGAGAGTTGAAACATTGTTTGCTTTATAGGCTTGTATGTTGCTCGTATACACTAAATCGGCTGAAATAGCCGATTTCTTCTTGTTTTACATTGAGACATCTTATGATCATGTCAGCTTGCTGTGACTACATCTTTATAGCATATTCCCGTCTAATGCAAGTATATGTCATTGAATTCATGTCTGAATCGGTTAACTTGAGTTATAATGCATGTTTCGCTACAATCGGTTCATAACATGACGGAATCGGTTTTCTAGTCGATCTCCCATTACATTGGCTCTTCGAGCCATACAATTGGAACTACCTGGACATACCGGTTAGTTCCGCCCTATGATTACTGATTACGTTTTGTTTCCTTGTCAATTGCAGGTCAAATTGACTGGCACGCTTGGGTGTTACTAACACTCTCAGACCGGGTCCGAAGCTAGCTGGATCTGCGAGAGCTTTACTGCCTCAAGGGTCGTCTCCGGCTTCGCTGGTGTGTTGGGCTTAGGGAACCACTTTTTGCACCAACACACTTTTTGGCACGCCCGGTGGGACTTTTCATTGAAGACCATGGCAAAAGGAAAGGCTGCGGTGGACGGCCCCTCCAGGGATGACGGTGTCCTCAGGGTCAGGGTCGAAGACCTCAGTGAGGAGGACACGGTAGTGTTGAACAAGATTGTTGAAGAATTCGCTGATGCCTGCCTGCTTTCATTCAACAAGCAGCGTGATGGCTCTGTAGTAAAGAAGAATGCATTCCCGAGATGGATCATGGACGGCCATTCTGATAAATCTGAAGAGGAGTGCAAGGCCGACCTCAAGCAGATGCTGGAAGAAGCGACCTGGGAGGCCGCCTATTCAGCAGTCGGCCATCACCATAAATCCTTCCTGCAGACATTCTATAACATCATGAAGACTGTTCTCAAACGGCAGGATTGGGAGTCTCTGGGTCCGGTTTACTTCAACATACCCGCAGAGGATGCAGATCCAAAAGCAGCGGCAGGGACCTCCAATTCCTCACCGCAACAGCCGAGCCAGCCTAAAACGCCAGGGCAGGGTGCCACTGCGGCCGGTTCGGCTCAAAAAATAGCAGCTTCTCCAAGATTATACAAAGATCATACTCCGGAGGAGCTCGCCGCTTTCATGCAGGCCACTGGACAGTCGGTGAACTCGATGAACTCATCAGCAGTGAACCCGACAGCTGGAAATACGCCGGCGGCAGACGTGGCCAACCCAACTCCTGGATACCATGAGGGGATCACATATCAAGACCTTCAGGCAGCGCCGCATCCGGGGTACGCCCAGACACCCAACAATCAGCTGCTGGAGCAGATGAGTGCTATGCTCCGTGATACGTTCGGTTTACAGCCGAAGACCGGGACTGGAGTCAAATACAGGCGCCCTTACCCCGAGTGGTACGACCGAGTGACATTGCCGCTCAGGTATCGCTTACCCGACTTCTCCAAGTTCAGTGGGCAGGACGACATCACCACCATGAAGCACATCAGCCGTTACCTGACCCAGCTCGGCGAAACTTCGTATGAGGTAGCTCACAGGGTCCAGCTCTTTCCGCTATCATTGACAGGGTCGGCGTTTAGCTGGTTTGCATCTATGGAGCCTGGCTCGCTTCAAGGCTGGGAAGATCTGGAGACTAAATTCCATAATTACTTCTTCTCTGGCACTGGGGAGAAAGACATCACAGATCTCACCAACATGCGCCAAAAGCCGAATGAACTTGGATCGGCTTTCATCAAGCAGTTCAGGGAGACCAGGAACATGTGTTACTCTTTGAACCTGAACGACAAGCAACTCGCCAAAATAGTGGTCAGTGGGTTGCTCCCACACGTCCAAGAGAAGCTTGTGGGCACCAACTTCAACAGCATCAGTGAGGTGATGTAGAGGGTGGCTGCATTAGAACAGCAGGCCCAGAGTTTCAAGAAGGAATCAAAATACAAGCAGGCCTACGTCTGTGATTCCGACTCAGAGGATGGAGAGAATGAAGAAGTGACTGCTGTTGAGCTTAAATGGGGAACAAAGCCCATGGCCGTAACGAAGGGTTGGAACGCGGAAGATCAATACGACTTTGACACGCGCAAGCTGGACAAACTCTTCGACCTATTAGTCAGTGCAGGCCACATCACCTTCCTAGCTGATTACGTCAAGCCATCTCCTGAAGATTTGCAGGGAAAACCGTTCTGCCAGTACCACGGCCTCACCTCACACTTCACAAACAATTACCGCAATTTTAAAGCAGCAATCCAGAATGCTATTAGGCGCGGTTTGTTGAAATTTGAGGCTCCTCCCAACGGGAAGATGAAGATCGACAATTTCCCATTCCCGAAAGGGCAGAACACGGTCCAGATCGCGAGTCCTCTGACTAAAGTAAAGGTATTAACCTCCGAACGGGCCAGGAAGAACTCCTCAGTTGATACCGATGCACAAATCACAGCTGAGGAGCTGGCGCTGATCAAAGGAAGGAGGGAACAGAATCAGAGGCAGCCGGAGCAGGGAGAATCCAGTGGCATCAAGAGCAGGAGGCCCACACACCAGCACCATCTGAACAAGTGGCGGCGACAGAAAGAGAAAGATCATCAGAGGCGGCTGCAGCGCGGAGAAGAGGAGTACCGCAGGTGGCTCCGCGAAGAAGAAGAGGCGCGCTATCATGAAGAAATGACCCGCCACCGGGGAGGTGAGGAGGATCATTGGTATTGCCCATTCTTCCGACATTGTTGGAATGAAGGCCTGAAACTGCCAACGCTGCGCAACTGCCCAGAATGCAGCGATCAGTACCGAGAGTACAGGCAGTCCCAGGTCAACCGCCGGTCTGTGCATCAGAGGCTGGGGAGCCCCCACAGCCCGCGGGATCGGCGTGAAAAAAGGGACTCGCACGATCGGCTTGACGAAGCGGTAGTTGAACGCCGACAGCCGGTTTGGCAAGAGAATCAGTGGTGCCCAGGGGATCTAACTAGGAGCGAAAGGCGCCGGGTGCAGCGGCTCAGAAATAGAGAGCTCCAAGCTGAGGGACGTGCCAAACAGGTATGGCGCGAGAAGCCTCCACAAAATAATGGAAAGGCTGTAGCCGATGCACAGATGGTGTTCGTGCTGCCTGCAGAGTTCAGAGCCAAGAAGTATGATACCGAGTCCGACTCAGACGATTCGGGATAAGAAGACGGAGTGGCCAAGTTAGTGCTCGCACAGCAAGCTACTTTTGATAAGCCAGCCAAGAATCGACATTTGAAGGCCCTCTATCTCAAAGGTTATGTCGACGGCATGCCCATGGCAAAGATGTTGGTGGACGGCGGTGCCACTGTCAATCTCATGCCCTACACTACATTCCGCAAGCTAGGCAAGGGTCCCGATGATCTAATAGAAACTGATCTGATGCTCAAGGATTTCGGGGGCAATTCTTCCAACACTCGGGGGGCAATCAACGTCGAGCTAACAGTGGGGAAGAAGACACTGCTTACCACCTTTTTCGTGAACGACAGTAAAGGTGCCTACAGCTTGCTACTCGGACGCGACTGGGTTCATGCCAACTGCTGCGCGCCATCGACCATGCATCAGTGCCTCATTCAGTGGCATGGCGATGATGTCGAAGTGATCCCGGCCGACGACTCGGTCAGCGTGGCGACGGCAGATGCCACATACTGGGAAGCTGGGGATCATGATTGTTTCTCTAGGCAAGACTTGGGAAGGAGGCTCCATCAAGGTCAGTGATGAGAGTCAACAGCCGATCGGGGCAATCGGCTCTGAGTCTTTTTATTAAATGGAGAATCCGATCGACGGCACAGAGGGTAAGTTGGGGCAAGGATTCACGTCGGCCGACAAGCTCGAAGAAGTGGATGTTGGACCTGGCGACAGACCAAGGGCGATGTTTATTGCCGTCAATTTAGACCCAGAGTTCAGGCAGGAGCTGGTTCAACTATTGAAAGAGTACAAAGATTGTTTCGCCTGGGAATATTATGAAATGCCTGGATTGGACAAATCTATTGTTGAGGACAGGCTACCTATTAAGTCAGGGTTTCGGCCACACAAGCAGCCTCCACGTCGTTTTAAAGAGGATGCTCTACCCGACATTAAGGCCGAAATCACGAGGTTGTTAGAAGCCAAGTTCATTCGAGCTTGCCGATACGCCGAGTGGATATCGAACATCGTTCCTGTGTATAAGAAAAATGTTAAATTGCGAGTCTGTATTGATTTCAGGGATTTAAATAGAGCTACACCGATGGATGGCTACCCTATGCCAATAGCCGATATGTTGGTAGACTCGGCTGCTGAGCACCAAGTTATTAGCTTCATGGATGGCAATGTTGGTTATAATCAGATTTTTATGGCTGATGAAGACATCCCGAAGACCGCCTTCAGGTGCCCTGGTGCGCTTGGTTTGTTTGAATGGGTGGTCATGACGTTTGGAATAAAGAATGCCGGTGCAACCTATCAGAGAGCTATGAATTATATATTTCACAAGTTGATCGGCAAAGTCGTTGAAATTTATATAGATGATGTGGTGGTGAAATTCAAAAGCAATAAAGATCACCTAGCCGATTTGAGAACCACTTTGGAGTGCACAAGGCGACATGGTCTGAAGATGAATCCTAACAGTGTGCGTTTGGCGTGTCAGCTGGCGAATTCCTGGGATTCATGGTCCACCGCAAAGGGATAGAGATCGGCAGCAAGAGTAGGAAGGCGATCGATGAACTCGTACCTCCAACCAACAAGAAGGAATTGCAATCTTTACTTGGTAAGGTTAACTTTATCAGAAGGTTCATTGCCAACTTATCAGAGAAGGTGCTGTCGTTCTCACCATTGTTGAAGCTCAAGAATGATCAAGAGTTCAAATGGGGTGACGTGCAACAGAAGACTTTTGACGAGATCAAAGAATACATGAAGACTCCTCCTGTCTTAGTACCGCCACGGGTAGAAAAGCCTTTTAAGTTGTACGTGACGGCCGAAAGCCATACCATTGGGTCGGCCCTTTTTCAAGAGTTTGAAGGGAAAGAGAGAGCAGTCTTCTACCTGAGCAGGCGGTTCCTTGACCCTGAGACAAGATACACACCGACTGAGAAATTGTGCTTGTGCCTATTCTACTCATGCACCAAGTTGAGGCACTACTTGCTTGCCTCGGAGTGTGTGGTGGTGTCCAAGGAGGATGTCATCAAGCACATGCTTTCGATGCCTATTTTAAATGGTCGGATAGGCAAATGTATCCTGGCGCTTTCAAAGTTTGACTTGAGGTTCGAATCGGCTAAGGCGGTCAAAGGGCAGGCGATAGCCGATTTCATTACACAGCATCACGGAGGATCGGTTAATGTAGCGGATATCCCGCCATGGACTATGTTTTTCGACGGTTCTTCGTGCAAGCAAGGTGGTGGCGCTGGAGTAGTGCTCATCTCACCGCGAGGTCTGCGTTTTGAGTATGCTTTCCAGATAGGGCCGATTGTCACAAACAATCAGGCTGAATATGAAGCCGCATGGAAAGGTTTTCAGCTTCTGCATGAAGCAAAAGCCGATGCAGTTGAAGTATTTAGTGATTCACAACTAGTCATCAACCAATTGCTCGGTTTGTATGAGTGTAAAGACAAGATATTTAGAGGCTACTATGATCAGTGCCAGGCTCTCATCAAGAAGTTCATGACGGTATCTCTCTGTCACATCCCCAGGGCCCAGAACCAGGAAGCTAATCGGCTAGCGCAGAACGCGTCGGGTTATCGGCCGATGCAGGAGATTTGTAACAGCGAGCAATCAGCTGATGACTGGAGGGGCGAGATAGCAGGTTACCTGGCAAATCCTTCACAACAGGTCAACAGAAAGCTAAGATACAAAGCCACCAAGTACGTGTTGTTGGATGGTCAGTTGTATTACAAGACTGTTGAAGGAGTGCTGCTCAAATGCCTGGGGGCAGAAGAATCAGTAAAGAAGATGAGCGAAGTACATGATGGAGTCTGTGGTGCACATCAATCAGCTCACAAGATGAAGTGGATCATCAGGAGGACTGGTTACTATTGGCCTACGATGCTGGAAGATTTTTTCAAATATTATAAAGGGTGTCACGAATGCCAAAAGTTTAGAAATATACAAAAGTCTCCAGCTTCTGCTATGAATCCTATAATTAAACCATGGCCGTTTAGGGGATGGGGTATTGATCTAATCGGCCAAATCTACCCACCATCGAGCAAGGGTCATAAATGGATCCTAGTGGCGACTGATTACTTCACCAAGTGGGTAGAAGTCGTTCCTTTGAGGAGCGCCACTTCAGCTGACGTGATCGAATTTGTGAAGGAGCATATTATTTACAGGTTCGGCATACCTCAGACGATCACAACCGATCAGGGGACAATGTTCACTTCAGAGGAGTTTATAACCTTTGCTGACGACATGGGCATCAAGATTTATAATTCATCGCCGTACTACACCCAAGCCAACGGACAAGCAGAAGCCTCCAATAAAATTTTGATCAAGGTCATCAAGAAAAAGATTGAGCAGAACCCCAGAAAGTGGTATTTGCATTTGAGCGAGGCACTGTGGGCATATCGCATGGCACAGCATGGATCGATCAAGGCTTCACCTTATGAGCTAGTCTATGGACACGCTGCTGTCTTGCGATGGGAGATTCAGTCTGAGACACGGCGTGTCACGTTGCAAAACAAGCTTACGGCCGGTGAATACAAAGACATTATGATGGACAGTTTAGAAGATTTGCATTGTCATCGGCTTAGGGCTTTGGAATATATTGAAAAGAATAAGGTACGGGTGGCCAAGTATTACAACACAAAGGTAAGGAGCAAGAGCTTCACCGAATCAGAGCTAGTATGGAAAGTCATTCTACCTATTGGTACCAAAGATAGCCGATTCGGTAAATGGTCGCCAAACTGGGAAGGCCCGTATCGCGTGGTGGAATGCGCTCCGGGTAATGCTTATATCCTTGAAGACTTGGAAGGGCAGAGACTCGCCAGAGCCATCAACGGGAAGCATCTGAAGAAATACTACCCTAGCATCCCAGTTGGGGGATAATAGCCGATTCATGTGAATCTGGCTCTAACAGCCGATGCCGTGCAGGCGGGTCGCCTTCAGGACAAAAATGGCCGACATCGTAGTAACGAGTCGCCCTTAGCAAAAAAATAAAAATAAAAATGTATCTACAGTTTTGCAAATTGGATTGTTTCGGGCATAACAAGTTCAGAAGTATCATATACATCAGAATGCCTAATACAATTTAGTTTGGGTTATTAACGCCGTCCCGGATCACGTCCTCGGCGTCAATGGACACGGAGAGACCGCCGGCATGAGGGGCGAAAGCGGCCATCAGCATGCCGAACTCCTCCATGTCTTGGCCTACCCGGATTCCCGGTTCGACGTTCTCTACCACGATGCCGGAGTTGATCTGGGCGGCGGTCAGAGCTCCCGCGGCACCATGACGGACGCCGCTCATCGCCACCTGGCGAACGCAGTGGTGCACGTCTGCAAGCTGCTCCACCTGCGTTTGCCCCCGTGCGCGGAGGACGTCGGTGACGTTCGCTACAGCCACGCGCAGTTCGTGCAGCTGCGTCGTTAGAGCTGCATAAACAAGGAAAGTCAGTGATTGAAAACGCGCCGTGCACATAGTTGGACAAAGCGGGAGATTACCCGCCACGGTGGCCTGCGACTCCGCGAGGTTGGCCCGTGCCTCCGTCAAATCAATACTGGCAACAACAAGCGCGACGGCTTGGTCCTCGTTCTCCTTATCCAGCCGGCCGGCCTCTTTGGTAGCCTCGGAGTAGAGGTTGCGATACCGCACCATCTCATGGTGGAAGTGGCGGCCGTCGGCGGCGGTGTAGGAGTCACGGGAACTCGAAGATGATTCCGAGTTCGATTCCGCTCCGGAGGTGGTGTTGCGAGCCGGAGTGTGAGGGAGGTTCGGTTGTGGTGCTGTGTGACGCACCGAGGAACTAGCGCCGATTGGTGCACCGGAAGGAAGATGGAAACAGCGAGGAGATGGTAGGCTGATGGTTGAATTTACCCCAAAGTCTGCTCGATTCGGGCGACGCTGGCCCAGATGCAGCGGATACTCCGTTCCATCTCATCGCCGTCGACGGGCTCAGACGCCGGGCGCTTCCCATGGTTTCCATCGCCGGCCATGGTCGTAAACAAGGATTGAGAGCGGAAGCGAATTGGATACAAGGAGGCGGCCGGGAGAGTTGGTCGGCGAGACGGATACGATGGCGTGTGATATTGCCTCAAGCCTGCCAACTATTTATAAGACAACACGGGCACCGAGGCGGTTTCTTTGGGAAATGAGGCGGCACGGCGGATTTTAGGTTGTAGTTGATCCACGTTTCTTGTATCCGGAACAGTTACCAAATCGGGGAGACGAAGCGCCGCCATCAATGGTCGCACGCCGATCGGTTTTTTGGGTCAGGCCGTTTTAGCCGATCCTATTGTGAGCACCCACAAGCCGATTCGTGATGAATCTGGCTGAGGGGTTAGTTCCGAAGGAAAGCCGAACGGAGCCGATGCTAAGAAGCAGACCCGAAAGCCGATTCGTATGTAGAACGGATCAGGCTGGGTAATCGATTCTAAGATACAATACAAGCCTGAGAGCCGATTCGTATGCAGCAAAAAGTCGTCAACATCTTTATCGGCCTAGAATGAAGGGACGTACAGATGCGAAGAAATAATGGCGAATAAGACCTTTGAGTAAGACATAAACGGCGTTAAATATGTCTTCTATTAATCGGATACTATTCAACGATGGACTTGCATGCAGAAGTGTGGAAATATGGTGAGAATATGCTTATATTTCAAGGATTAGAGGAAGAAGACCTAGACGCACTATGGCTGCTAGTGAGTTTCTCGGCACAAGGAAGACCATCAAATCATAGTTCGAAGCATGAAGAAATCATACTCCGAACTAGGGGGCATGTGTTAACACCGAATTTTGGGCTGGTAGCCGATAGCCGATGCCAGAAGCCGATAGCCGATACCGAAGGAAGATAGCCGATCTCGGAAGCAGATTCCGTCCGGCAGAAGGAAGGAGAATAGCCGATTGAACGGTGAATCGGTTATTGGGCGAAGGTGACAGAAGGCGTGCAGCGTCGGTATTGGTGACATCATCTAGAGTCTGCACCGCCAGGATGCGATCACGATCGGAGTCCGTTATGAAAGGGAAGATGTGACTCCAAGTTACCTTAGATATAGGATAGTTTGTTAGTTTCCTTATCTGTTGATGAGTTGTGATTCGACTAGGACTCTATCTACACTCAGGGTATAAATATAAGCCCTCAGCCATTGTAACACAACAACATCAATACAACACAACTTTCGGCTCCGGCCAAACAAACCCTAGAGTCAGTCGAGTCCGGCGAGTTAATTCATCCAGGCTGGGTGTCATCCGGTGGACGCAGGTTTGCTTGTAAGTATCATCAACCCCCTGTTAAACTATGTCTTTTTAGCGTCATCCGGTGGACGTGGAAGCATGGCGGACCAGGGTCCTTGCTAAGCTCTGTTTCTTTGGCGTCATCCGGTGGACGTGGGAAGCACAGTGAGTCAAGGATGATTCACGCTAGTTTACCCGATCAATCTGTGTTAACCGTCATCCGGTGGACGAGATGCAGATTAGGACGGTTTTCACGCGCGGATTAGTTATCGATTCATGTTTGTTTGCTTGATTAATCTATTAGTTAATGTCATCCGGTGGACAGGCTATAGATTGAGATGGTTTGCATGCATGGATTCGTTATCGGCTCTAGTTAAATTTGACAGTTTAGCTGGATTCATTAAGTTACCGATGTTGCTTATGTTTATTGTTTATTATTTAAAGCAATCATCAATTTGCCCGTCTTGATCCATATGCGTCGGCTTATATCTAATAGATCTATATGTTCAACGAATTATGTTTGTCATTCGTTTTATATTGATAAGATAGAATGATTTACACCAGCCGGTTGTATTTTGGATCTAGATTAGATACGGGTCGCACTCAAGTAATAAAATAAACATTGTCTAGATTCAAGGGTTAACGGATCTAAGTTGCAACTTCATCATGACTGCCTCGATCCGCTCGATCTCCACTGTTGCAAGATTGTGATTTAGATCTATTAGCCAGAGAGTTGAAACATTGTTTGCTTTATAGGCTTGTATGTTGCTCGTATACACTAAATCGGCTGAAATAGCCGATTTCTTCCTGTTTTACATTGAGACATCTTATGATCATGTCAGCGTGCTGTGACTACATCTTTATAGCATATTCCCGTCTAATGCAAGTATATGTTATTGAATTCATGTCTGAATCGGTTAACTTGAGTTATAATGCATGTTTCGCTACAATCGATTCATAACATGACGGAATCGGTTTTCTAGTCGATCTCCCATTACATCGGCTCTTCGAGCCATACAATTGGAACTACCTGGACATACCGGTCAGTTCCGCCCTGTGATTACTGATTACGTTTTGTTTCCTTGTCAATTGCAGGTCAAATTGACTGGCACGCTTGGGTGTTACTGATACTCTCAGACCGGGTCCGAAGCTAGCTGGATCTGCGAGAGCTTTACTGCCTCAAGGGTCGTTTCCAACTTCGCTGGTGTGTTGGGCTTAGAGAACCACTTTTTGCGCCAACAATAGGCTTTGAAATGAATATTACTAAAGTATTCATAATTTCATCTTATACATGGCATTTGAGGTTAGGCTCCCTGCCTTTAATTTTCCATATATGGTGATGGCTCATTTTTTTTTTTGAAAGTTTATTTTACATTGACACACGGTTGGCATAATATATATACCTTTGGAAAACACTGAATAAATATATGATTCATGTTTTATTTTTGTTACATGTTCGTGCTCAAATTGGGTGTTTTTTAAAGGAAAAAACATATATGTGCATAATTACACTTCTTTATGCCTCTAGTAAAAATATAATTCTATTTATTAGGCATCTAATACTTCCTTTTTATGAGATTTCTAGGTGCTATATTTTCTAAAAAATTAAGTTGGTATTTATTGAATTGTCGAATTAATTCTCATGAGATTTCTGCTTTGAAAATGGATCTTATTCTGAGCAAGCTTATGATCAAGTCAATCTCAGCGTCCTTATCAGCGGTCACTGTCACCAGTACCGCAGCCGTTTATTATATAGAATAAAAATGGAAATAGAAATAAGAAGAAGCACCGACGGCACTGTCAGACCGCGGCCGCGTAGACAATACTAGTACATTACTGGGTTTTAGAAATCAAATCATTTTCCGGTCAGCACACGCGGGAGATATCAAATAATATAGATAATTAGTTCGTCCTAGCCCCTAAAAAAAGTTCAACTCAGTTTCTTGCCCTTTTTCGTATTATTAATTAACTGCTTTTTTTTTTTTTGCCTTTCCGTTAGTTCAAGGAGCTAGCGGTGTTAACTTGTATGCGAAACAACTTTTTTACCCCTGGCATCGTAGGAGGCTACAATGAACCATACAAGGCTTTTCAAGCTGTATATTATAATTTTCCAAAATAAAGTGCAATATATTTTGAAGCATGAAATAAAATTGTGTAGTACTGCTGCCATGCGGGGATGACCAGGGCGTGCATGCATGCGAGTCATATATATTGTGTGTGGATTCAGTTCGAATCAAAACAAAAATCTGGTGAGAAAAAAAAACAGTATTATTGAAGAAGGTACTACTACAGATGCGTATACGTACACGGTAAGAGCAGGCGCTCACATACATACGCACACGCAATAAAAAATGCAGCAAATGGGGTAAACTAAATATTAATCAGAAGCTGAAGGGAACAATTAAACAAGTTCATGTGTTCATGTGTGCTTCAGTCCGTATTAGCGTTGATGCTGCACATCATAGATTCACGGAAGCATGAAATTATTAATGTTTTTATGTGCAAGTATATGAAATTAATAATAATTTCATGCTTCAAAATATATTGTACCATTTTGGGATATTATTGATAGTACACAATATGAAAGATCCCGTCTGCAATAAAGTGTCATTTTGTATACATGTTAACACTGTTAACTCAAACTAACGGAAGGGTAAAAAAGCTAAACTAAATTCAATTTGAGGCCAAATAAGCACGTTAAAATAAAAAAGACCAAGAAACTAAACTAAAATAACGTACCTAAAAAATATTCGCTTTTGCTTCCTGAAAAACAACTTTAACAAAATATATATTTAAAACTTTTAATATTTATGGTACATAACATAACTAGTATCACTAAAAAAAATTTAAATCTAGTTTCTTAATAAATTTATTTAAAGATACAAATGTTGCACGTATTTTTGATAAATCGAGTCAAACTTGCACCAATGATGATTTTTTTTTTAGAAACAGAGGGAGTATGAACTAATTTTCTCAATAATGTTCTTAAAAAAAGTTCTCAATAATATATGGAGTCATATGCGATCGCTCTATATATATGCCTATATGCTAAAAAAAGGTATACACTATTACTCCTATACTGTAGTATGTGCGTTGGGCAGAGCCGAACTGTACTGTACAACCGAGTACTCCGTGATGTTGTCGGGCCAGCCGAGAAGGAAGAGAGGCCAGCCAGTAGTCGTGCAGTAGTACGTTTTACAACCGAGTCCAGCTGCCCCCACAGTGGTCAGCATCAGGCACAGCAGATCCGGCACAAACCAATACTATAGCGCACAAAAAACACGTTTCAAGCCTTTTTGGCTTTTTGGTCCCTGGGGTGCCCAGCTGTCAGCTGTGTTGCGTCGACAACCAGACCAGGTGAGCAGCCAAAATGTTCGCCCAGAAGACCGAACAAAAACAGAGCAAAACCAGCTCGATAACTTTTCGCCTCTCACTCATCACTCTGATCCCTGGCGATTTTTTTATTTACTCGTAAACGTCCCTTTCCATCTCCGGCTATATATATATACCCCCTGCAGGGTCTCTCGATAATTCAGCCATCCATCCACGGAGCACAAAGCACACCGCAGGCTCAGCCCTCCACCTCTCTCTCTGTCTTCAAGAAATACTCCAGGTCTAATTGTCACAGTACGTCTCGTTCCCTTTATGAGTAAATCTCTCTAGCTAGCTACTCGCTCGTGTTCTAGCAAATCAAGCTCATCATCGATCGATCTCGATCGATCGTGTTTTTATTGGCACATCAGCACGCGTGCATACCTCACTGCATATCTCCATGGGTCGTGTCGTCGTCGTCAGTCGTCACCGGCCGGCATTCCCATGATCCCATCTCGTGCGGTCGTGCCATGTCGCGCGCCCCGTTCAATTTGCGTGCAAGATATCGTGTTTCCCCACACCTGTTTCAGTCGTCACCTCGTTTCCTACTGTAGCTCGTATATAGGACCCAGCAGAGCCGCCGCCCACTGTACTTCCTCGCTCTCATCAGTCTCAGCATCGCCGATCGTTGATTTCTCCACTGTTGCATTCATATAGCAGGCCTGCGGCGCGAGGGAAGGGACGAACACACAGATGGCGGAGTGCATGATGCAGCTGCAGGAGTGGCCAGAGCCCATCGTCCGCGTGCAGGCGCTCGCCGAGAGCGGCGTGTCCGTCATCCCGCGCTGCTACGTCAAGCCGCCGTGCGACCGCCCCACCGTGGCCCCGGCGGCGGCAGTGCCCCAGCAGCTGGAGAAGAAGGAGCAGCCCTCGGACGACGACGTCAGCATTCCGGTCGTCGACCTCGGCGAGCTGCTGCTGGCGGCGGACGGCGCCGACGTCGGGGTCGTCGGCAACAACGCCGCCGTCACCGAGGCCGTGGCGTCCGCGTGCCGGGAGTGGGGCTTCTTCCAGGTGGTGAACCACGGGGTGCGGCCGGAGCTGATGCGCGCGGCGCGGGAGGCGTGGCGCGGCTTCTTCCGCCGCCCGCTCGCGGAGAAGCAGCGCTACGCCAACTCGCCGCGCACGTACGAGGGCTACGGCAGCCGCCTCGGCGTCCAGAAGGGCGCCGTCCTCGACTGGGGCGACTACTACTTCCTCCACCTCGCGCCGGAGGCCTCCAAGAGCGCGCCCAAGTTCTGGCCGGCCCAGCCCAGCAACTGCAAGTACGTGCCACTTTCCTATTTCGTAGTACTCTTCTTCTTCTGGATTCCTTCCTAATTAAGCTGATGATCGATAGAGTTATGGCGTGCCCATGTGCATGCATTTAGAGCTGTGTGATGTTGTGGTGCACATGCGTGTGCATCTCTATATGTAGTCCTAGGTAATTAATTAACACGAACTGATGAAGCTCCGATCCCATGCATCCCGTTAATTTGGAACACATGAAATTATTTCTGGTTTACGACGAGAATGGAGGAACTGTTTTTTGTGAAATATTGTGCTTCATTGTGTGTAGGAGTATTAAAAGGTAACTATATTTTATTCCGCTTCGGAAGAGTAGACTTGAGTTTGATTATATATTGAACCGTGCAAGGTTTGAGATAGACCTTTTCTTTCGTTTGGCCATGCTATATGGATAGAGTTTGAACTCCAGCATTTTCGATGATACAGGTCATCATACGATTATATGTACTCGATTTCTCCAAATTTTCAACCAACTATATATACTAGATAGAATAATAGTTCGATGACGTCAACATAAGCACATGATTTTTTTCCCCAAATAAGACATTATACATCCATATATATGTTCTTAAGAGTATCTCCAATAGTTCAAAAAATAATTGATAAATCAATGAGTTTTCCAAGTGGCTAAAAGAATTTGGAAGCACATTTGTTGGGTTTCTCTAACAATTTTCAAAATCTCGCGTCTAAAATATATATAAGAAATAATTTTGTATCAGGGGGTTCAGGCATTCCGAACTATTTCCAAACCATACTAACTACTTTTATACATTTGCACTAGGAACTTTGTCCTACCCTTATTATTTCCAAAGCTCTTACACCTCCAGCGATCCGTACCCGTGCATATATCTCTGCGTAGTTGGATCGGTTTTCATGCAAAGTGAGGAAGGTTGTTGGAGAGTAGTTTCTTTCAATCTCGCTAAAAAAATTAGGATTGGAAGTTTGTTCTGAAAACTATTGAAGATGCTCATAGTTTGTTTCTTTACTCTTTTTGTAATTTTATCGGGGATGACCTTTGTTTTTGCTTATATATTAGATACAATATACGTACTTATATATAATAAAAGGGAGACATTTCGAGCAGAAAAAAGAAGTACCTGGCAAAATTTAAAATGATCTTTGGTGACATACTTTGAAAACTACACAACTATACTTATTTTTTCTTTCCTTAATAAACACACAATTATGTTGAATTGATTAGCTAGGTTTGGTGACGTTTACCAGAGAACAGTGCACTGATTGTTCTTCGGAAATAGTTTAACGTAACTGTCCCTACCCATGCCGTACTTCTCCAACCATTATAGCTTGTTCCCTAGTCATTGACCGTGGAGCCTAAAATGTATAGATAACCCTTGCTCCATAGAAAATTTTCAGGCCGCAGTAATGACTCAGCATCTAAATACAACACGTGCATGAAAACGGAAAGTAGGTCCATGGTGCTTTCATGCAAAATGCCTAGAGAGAGCCACAGCGCAGCGCAGGTCTACAATTCCAAAGCTATGCAAGGTAGCACAGCACGGACGTGGTGCTGCTGCTAAAGGGGTGTCCCTGTCGTAGTAGACCATTCTCCTATAGCTCACCCGGCCCTAGCTATATGCCAAGTGCCAAACTGGCTGGTGATGGGCCTGCTCGTCGCATTGCAGCAGTAAAAACAGCCAAACAGGCACAGTATAGCTAGCCGCTCATGCATGTATTGATGTGTACACGTACACTACTGCAGGGAGGTGTGTGAGGAGTACGGGCGCGAGGTGGTGCGGCTGTGCGAGCTGCTGATGCGGGTGCTGTCCGTGAGCCTAGGGCTGGACGAGGCGCACTTCCAGCGGGCGTTCGGCGGCGCGGACTGCGGCGCGACGCTGCGTGCCAACTACTACCCGCGCTGCCCGCAGCCGGACCTCACGCTCGGCCTCTCCGCGCACTCCGACCCGGGCGTCCTCACCGTCCTCCTCGCCGACGACCACGTCCGCGGCCTCCAGGTCCGCCGCGCCGCCGCCGGCGACTGGGTCACCGTGCACCCCGTCCGCGACGCCTTCATCGTCAACGTCGGCGACCAAGTCCAGGTACGGTATACTGTATATATAAGCACGCACCACCATTTCATCCTGATCGATCCGCCAACAGCGAGCTACTAATTCCTACCCGCGGTGCATCCATATGCATGCACGTTGGCGCTATCTCTCGCGCGCGTCGTCCGGCTAGCTTCTAGAAAAGCGCAATAAGCAATTAATACCTCCAGTCCCCAAGATGGCAGATGCGTAGCTTTCTAGAGCCTACTAGCTCTAGTCGACGGATTTAGATCGTGACATTCACGTATACCTACCTGTACAAACGTGAAGTATTTGGTCTTGTCGTCACTCTGTACTCCTACATATACACGCCTCTACAGCTAGCTGGTGGTAAGTGCGCTGCCGCTCGCCTTGCATTGGTTTTTTTAAATAACTGATGAATGATTAGTTTTTTTTTAAAAAAAAAGTTAAAACACTAGAAGGACAAAAGGATCCGGTCGATCTTATCTGTGTGCTATATGTCAGGAACAGTTTTAATCCATTTTTGTTCTAAAAAAAAACCTGTATTAGTTGACTCTGGATATTCAAACTGATCGTCGATCGGTGTGCATGCTGGAATATAATATATAGACATACACTACTCCTATATCATTAGCTTGTATGAGAACACATGCATGGGCGGTGATCATCGATCGAGCGCAATCTTAGATTTGTCGTGCACAAGCAGCTAGTTATACTTATACCACTGTGTGGACAGAGAGTTGCATGCATGTTACGAATCGCACCACGCGATCGAAAGCACATGCACTGATGCACAGGTGCACGCGGCCAGTTCACAAGCCAATCATTTATGTATATATCCCATATCCCATGCATGTTGCCCCGGCCAGCCGGTACGTAGCTAGCCTCTGACGATATTTCCACCTGTAGGCTGTAGTACTGTAGTACAGTATAGTATTATGTACAGATGTACAAACTAACGTACGGTGTAACCAGCCGTAATTAACACTAGTAAACTTCAACTTGTAGACCAACGGCCGCTATTAATGATGTATGCATGCTACTGTTTACTAGTACGTACGTGATATAAAAACTCCACCATATTCTCCCTCTTGAATACGAATGCTGCATGTTACTGTTCGTTCACGCATGCATAATTGCATATAGAAAACCTCGTGCAGGTAGCTCAGTATATGCATGCGTGTTTTAGCTATAGCTATTAGAAGTCTGGGAACCTCATTAGTCATTACCTAATAAAGGATCGATGCTGATAATCTTGAATTTTATTCACTCATCGATCAACGACGTACAGATACTGAGCAACTCCGTGTACAAGAGCGTGGAGCACCGGGTGGTGGTGAACGCCGAGGAGGAGCGCATATCCCTGGCGCTCTTCTACAACCCCAAGGGCGACGTCCCCATCTCCCCGGCGCCGGAGCTGCTCACGGCCGCGAACCTGCCGGCGCTCTACCCGGCGATGACCTTCGACGAGTACAGGCTCTACGTCAGGAATAAGGGCGCCAGGGGCAAGGCGCAGATCGAGGCTCTCAAGGGCCAGAGCCATCGGTCACCACCAGAAAATTAATTAATTAGACTACTAGCTATAGTTAGCAGCCACCGCCGCCTGTTGTGTACGTACATTACAGTACTAGTACTAATAAACAACTGCGTGTGTGTATCCTAGCTAATGGCAATTGTTCTGGAGTTATAATAGCTAGGCTACTATCAGCTGGCTCCCCGGCCCATGTATAATCTGATTGTAATAACACATGTGTAAGACCAACCTACCTACCCTTTGGTACCACTTATTATATATATATAATCTATCGTATGCATATACGCGTGTGGTGCATGCAGTTGCTCAGCAGCCCATTGCCGCTCACAGTTGTGCACGTAAGCTGAATCATATTTATTAATTTTAAGCAATATATATATATATATATATATATATATATATATATATATATATATATATATATATTGTCGTATGTACGTAATGATAGGTTCTTAAATGGGCTAAGAGGAGAGCTGAGGGTGTCGCAGCGGTGCTATCAATTTCGATAGCTGCCACAGGAACCAGATGTGCACTCATATGTTGATATGTAAATTACTCTCTCTATCCAATACTGTGATTGGCGGCCAGAGTGAAAAAGCAACATGAACCTATCCGCATTATTTGCTTTAACAGACACAGCTCTAGCGCACAAGAAATCGTGAGCCTTTCACTTTTTCTCATTTTCTCCCCACCATGTTAGGCCAAACCTCCTACCAAGCCTACCCAGCTGGCGATTTCGATGTTTGTTGAGGACGTCCTAAATAGTTGAGGCTGGTGCCGCACTTACCTCTGACACCTGAGAGGAGATGATATCAAATATTGGTTTAGCTTGTGGGAAGAGGCGGCAAGAGGGGCCACACTCTAGTGATCCTGACTCAGGTCCATCTGCAATCGCCAATCGGTGAAACACGGTTATTTTCAGCGGCTGTGTGCCTGTGTCGGAAATCGGCACAAGCTTTGTTTGCGGCAATAAAGGATATTGCATATCAATGGTCCTTAGGCAGAGGAAAGGCACTCTCAATCCTCTTATGGTTGTTTAGCTAAGTAGCTAGTGAGTAATTAGATGTGTACGGCGCCACACATCTAAAGTTGTAGGGGGAGCGCTACTTGCGCATGTAACTTCGGATGATTAATTGCTTCCTTCATCTTCTTAATCATAGTTGCGTAACAAGATCTTTTATAAAAAATAATCATGCCTGGGGTGGAGCTCCCTACAGGATGCGGCTTCTTTGCTGAGTGTCTGAGGCACTCGGCAAAGACCTTAATGCACTCGGCAAAGGCTTTGCCGAGTGCCGCACTTGGTAAAGAGCACTCGGCAAAGAACCTGTCGGCAAAGCTTTATTTGCCGAGCGCCAAATATCGGGCACTCGGTAAAGTTTTTGCCGAGTGCCAAGTCAGCACTGGGCAAAAAAATGTCAACCGTCAACTTTGACGGCTTCTTTGCCGAGTACCGACGGAGGTGGCACTCGGCAAAGATTATTTTAAATTTTTTTTTGAAAAATTATTCGCCGATTGCCTAGCCGTTGCACTCGGCAAAGAAACAGGTCCATTTGTTTTTTAAAAATTCTTTGCCGAGTGCCACGGCAGCAGCACTTGGCAAAGAATTTTATTATTTTTTAAAAAAAAATCTTTACTGAGTGCCATTGCACTGGCACTCGGCAAATCTGGAAAACCAGGTTTTTGGTGCCCAGATTTGTCGAGTTCCACTGCGATTGCGCTCGGCAAAGTATTTGCCGAGTGCCACACTCGGCAAAAGTGTGAAAAATGCTGTTTTTTTTGTTTTTTTGCTTTCCATCAAAACAAACAAACACATCACATATATATATATCATATAGAGCAAAATGCACCACAAGTCCCTAACCTTTGGGCTCTGTGTCTTTTAGTTCCATCATCTTTGAAACTGTAGTTTTATGTCCTTAACCTTTGGCCTCTGTGTCATATAGATCCATAACCTTTGAAAGTGCAGTTTTATGTCCCTAATCTTTGCATGCAGTTCACTGCTAGTCCATTTCTATTATACCAATGATGTCACCTTTTTCGTTTTCTATAAAGTTCTCTCAAATTTGTGTAATAACTTAAAAAAGTCGCAAAATACAAGCTTTCATGGTCTTCAACTTTGCTTTTTATACTATTTTGAGAAACTTTTATCTTTGGACATTTTGAAGTTGTTAAATAAAAAATTGAATTGCAAATCTCAATTGAAATGATCAATTTAGCCCCAATTCAAAGTTTTAAAAACTAGATAGAATCTAGAATAGTTTAGAAAGTAAAGTTATAGAGCATAAAATTTAGAACAATTTTTATTTTAGAACTTTTTAAAGTTATTACACAAATTTAGAAAAAATTTAGAGAAAACAAAAAGATGATGTCACTGCTACAGTAAAAATAGACTAACAATAAACTACATAGAAAACTTAGAGACCAAAAACTGCATTTTTAAAGGTCATGGACCTATATGACACACATGCCAAAGATTAATGATCTAAAACAAAATTTTCAAAGATGATGGATCTAAATGACACAGAGGTCAAAGGTTAGAGACCTATGGTGTATTTTGCTCTATCAGATACATCATCACACACAGCACATATAGCTCTGTTCGGCTGGCTGGTCTAGCCAGCACCAGCCAGCCATTCAGCACTGTTTTTCTCTCAGAACAATCAGCCAGCCAGCTGTACCGTACCAGCCAACCGAACAGAGTGATAATATATCACATTCATCATCCATAATCCACGAAATGCACATATATCGTCCATCCATCGTGCATCACATACACATATCGTCCTTAATCCATCATATAGAATTCATAATCCATCACATACATATAAATATGTCTCTAGTGTATCACGAACACAAGTGTAAGTCCTGAAGAAGTCCGAAGAACATGAAGAGAGGTACCTACTACCATCCTGGTCCTGGCTAATCGGGCTGTTGAGGAGAGTGCTCGGTCTGTGGAGGAGGGCCAGTTGGCCACACGGACGTTGAAGAAGGGCCACCGTGTGGAGTCGGGGCCAAACCTGCCGACTGTGGCTGCACAAAGGAGAAGCGAAATCATAAGTATGTGCAGGAGGGGCGCAAAAGCTAAAATAATCAACAGGTTCACATACTAACCGGAGTCCGTAGAACAGGAGCAGGAGGCACAACTAGAGCGAACAACGACGGAGGCACGACCACACCTGGCAAGGCCTGCAGGCTCGCCATGAATCTGAACATGTCCCGCATCCTCTGCTCATCGGCTGCCTTCTGTGCTTGTACAGCCTCCATCTCCAGCCGATGGGCCTCCGCCTGGGTCTCCATCGCTTGCCATTGGGCCTCCGCCTGTGCCGCCTGCTGGGCCTGCAACCTCCGTATGTTCTCCTGCAACATTCCAACCGCAAAGATTAAACAATGCAAAGGCAAGGTACATGTGTAAAAGCAATGAACGACGAGTTTATGAGTAGTAACCTGGAGCTCCATCATCTGTTGCTGTGAGCTCAGCTACCGAGGGCGTATAGGGAGGGAGGAGTCCGTGCTCATTGCTTAAATATCGGCGAGGCTGGCAACAGAGGAGGAGTCGACTGTGCTGTCCGCCATCCAGTACCGGCCGTGCTGCTTCTCTCCTCCCAGCCTCATCACGAGGTCCATGTCCAGGGGCTGGTGGGCCGGATCGAAGTCCTTCCCATAGCGCTAGCGAGCCGCCGAGGTGTACTTGTTAAGCTTGCTGTGGACGCTAGCGTTGGCGTATGCCTCGGAGCCGTCCGCCGGGTTGTAGGTGACGTCCGGGGCTGTCGCCTTGCCCTTGTGTGCCAGGACGTACGTAATAAACTCATTGCATTTCTAGCCCTGGTGCGCCTGGGACTGCGAGAGAAACTCAAAGACGATTATAAGTAATTAGAATTGAGTGTTAGAATATATAAATAAAGATGAAAGCACAAAGAAGTTTATCCATGTCTTGGCGTACGCGCTGAGGCTCTAGTTGCCTTGGTGGTGTGGCGCCCCACCCATCTGCAGGCGGCAGTCCCGACGGATCTTGTGCGTCTCCGCCTACTCGGGCGAGAGCCACCTGTCCACAATGGCCTCCCAGCAGAGGCGGTGTCTGGCGCACTAATCAGGACATTGCTACTTGCCATCAAGTTATTGATATATCAGAAGATGAAATGAAGCCAACCTGTTGTTCATAAAAGTACTACTTACCAAGAGGTACTGCTCCCTTGTGAGCGTCATGCTCCTGGCATCGCACTTCCTCACTACCTGTCCAAGGACGTAGGCGTTGTAGTTGATGATGCACTGGAGCCGCGTCTCGTAGTACAGGTCCGAGAGTCACGACCTGCAGACCTTGCGCTGCACGCGCGCTGCCTGGGCCTTGAACCCAGCGTCGCACCTGTAGAAGTCCTGCATGCATACATCATGTATTGTTTAATTATTTTTAGAGCGACCAATGAAAACATAGTATTGACTAATTTAGTGTGACGTAGACTCACCCAGAACTCGGCCTTGATCCGCGCCGCAACGGTGCCGTGCTCGCTGTCCTCAGCGGCGTGGAAGTGGTCCCACGTCCAGGGCGGTGAAGGCACCCCAGTGTAGGTGACCATCCTTGGGTAGTGCTGCCGAATCAGAAGGGCCAGCGTGCCATTGATGTGCCGGTCCTTTTCGGACACAACTTCCCAGTTGCTGTAAGAGTCATTAATAACAATTGTTAGTCATTAAGAGTCAACATGTCATATGAAATAGTAGTGAAATGATACATACTCGTCGCCCTGGGGGCAAATCAACGGGCGCCGGTGCAGTGGGATCGGCCGCGCCGGGAGCTTCGAGGGCCCGCGCAAGTAGACTCCGGACGAGATAGAGCCAGAGGCAGTAGTGGAAGTGGGAGTCGGCTCGTCCTCGTCCTCGTGCTGGAGGTCCACCGCCTGGTCGTCCTCGTCCTCGTCCTGGAGGTCCCCCTCCTGGTCGTCCTCGTCCACCGGCGGGGTGGGAGTCGGCTCCACGCGCGTCCTTGGACGGCCGCGGGGGCGGCTGGTTCTCGTACTCCTCGGCGCCGGCTCCGACAAAGGGTCCTCCTCGGTGTGGGGTGGTGAGCGGTCCCTCATGTAGAGGGAGTTGACCGCACGACGGCCCTGGCTTCCGCCCGGCATTTTGTTGAGTGCCTGCAAATTAAAAGAGTAAACCAATTAGCACAATTAAATTACAAAGTACTTATAAAGAGATGCAAAATGAATTGAACATAGTAATAACAATAATAATAATAATAATAATAATAATAATAATAATAATAATAATAATAATAATAATAATAATAATAATAATAATATAGTATTACATGAGTTAGAAATATTCTTCACGATCGGCGGCGGCTGGATCGTAGGTGTCATCATCACTATCAGTATTGTCAACTTGCACCTCTTCTCCCTCGTCCTCGTCTCCATCGTTGTCATCATTGTCATCGTCTAACAGTAATCGCTCAAGCATTTATAAGTCCTTCTCATCTTGCACCTCTTCTCCCTCGTCCTCATCTCCATCCCCTCGATCAATGTCATTGTCTACTTCCATGCCCATCAGCGCAAACATATCTATGTCAAACCTTCCTTCTAGCCCCTCTAATTGATAGAACTCCTGTGTGTGGAGGTCAGAATTGTAATCCTCATCGTTTGGAACAGGTAGTCTACCGCGGGGCGATACCATCTGCACAAGGTACCAACCCATAAGATTGGGGTCTTTTTGGCACGCCAATGGGAGATAATAAACTTGCGTGGCCTGTTGAGCCACAATATAGACATCCTCTCCTTAATATACAGAATCCTATCGAATTTCGACTTGTCCAATCTCAGGGGTTGTTCTCGTGATGTTAGGATCGAAACAATGGCATTTGAATACGACTGGTTTACGAGCTTTGCAACACTCAAAATTGAACTGGTATATTTCTTCTACTATGCCGTAGTAGTCGTGCCCATCGGTGCCGAGCGTACGAACGCCGGTATTTGTGGTTTTCCGATTAGAGCGACTCCGCTCGTAGTCGCTTGTGTGAAAGCGATGACCATTCACGATATAGTTGGTGAATGTCTTGACCTTGTAGGTGAAGCCTTTGGCTAACCCTTTCAACTCAGCATCCATTACCCTATCTTTGTGGGCCTATAAGGTGAGACCAGATAGATCGTTACATTACTCGCTCTTATGATCAAAGTGGGAAGACAAAGAATTAACTAGGTACCTTCGTGTCGAACCAGGAAATGAAATTAGGCACATCATCTTTGAGAAGACTATCTTCCTCTTGAGGGGAAGGAGCCCTATTCCCTGTCCAGTATGTATTTAGAAATTCCCTGAAAAACAAGAGACAAGGTGGTGGATACATGGAGGATAAAGCATAAGATCTTGGTGCAGTATGTAACAACCTCATTGAGAACATACTGCACATAAGGTTTCACTTCGTCAAGATTCAGCAACACATAAAGCATGATAATGCGTCACTCATCATGCCTTAAGCTCTTGCTGCACGGTGCGCTTGCCTTTCCGAGTTGCCCTTTGAAAAGGCTGAGGTTCGATGAACTCTCTTCGCCGTTGTAACGAGGGGGAGGATTGTGCATGCTAGGAAGGCTATCATTATAGTATGATGTTGTGAAGCTTGACACCTCCCCAAGAATGAATGCCTCTGCCATGCTTGCCTCAATTTTGGCTTTGTTTCTACACTTTTTTCGAAGAATCTTCAGACATCTCTCGATTGTATAGCACCAACGGAACTGCACGGGACCCCTCATTCGTGCCTCGTACGGTAGGTGCAAAATCAGATACTGTATCGCCTGGAAGAAGCCGGGTATGAAGATCTTCTCCAACTTGCAGATCAACACAGGTGCCACTTTCTCCAAGTCATCAATGACATCCCGAAATGACTCCTTGGCACAAAGCTGGTGAAAGAAAAAGCTCAACTCTGCCAGCACGCGCCACACATGCTCGAGGACGTATCCCCGGGTCATCGCAGGAAGGAGCCACTTGATCCATATGTGGAAGTCATGACTCTTCATCCCTAGCACTCGCATGGTGGACAAGTTCACTCCCCTACTCAAATTCGCCGCATGCCCATCAGGGAACATTAGCGTCTGGATCCACTGCAGTGCCTCCTTCCTATGGTCCTTTTTTAATACGAAATCGACCGGAGTCCTACTCCATTTCTTGCTGGGTGCGGGAGGCTTCATCACTTGCTTTGGTCTATTGCACATCATTACCAGGTCTAGCCTAGCCTTAACGTTGTCCTTTGACTTATCAGAAATGTCCACGAGTGTTGCCCAAAACGCCTCAGCGATATTCTTTTCTGTGTGCATTACATCAATGTTGTGTGCAAGAATGAGGTCATCGAAATAGTGGAGCCTAGTCAAGCCCGATTTATGAGTCCACTGGTGTTTCTGCCCATATCCAATAAAACCACATTTCTCTTTATCATCTTTGAGAGCCTCTATCTGAGCACGGACCTCGCCACCGGTCATCATTTGAGGTGCAGGGTCGGTAACTTGAACCCCTTTCCTGAAGTTCTTGACGTCTCGCCAGAATGCATGCTCAAGAGGGAGGAATTAACGATGCTGGTCAAACGAAGAGAACTTGCCACCCCCTCTTCAGCCAAGTGAACCTCACAGCTGTCTTGCATATTGGGCATGGAAACTTCCCGTGAACACACCACGCGCAGAATAAGCCATACGCCAGGAAGTCATACAGGGAGTAGTGGTACCACACATGCATTGTGAAGTTCTTCTTTGTAGCTCGGTCTTATGTCAGTACTCCATTTTTCCAAGCAAGGATGAATTCATCAATGAGAAGCTCCACGAACACTCCCATCTTGTTCCTCGGGTGTCCATGAATTATCAGCGACAAGAAAACGTTTTTGGGTTGAAACATGACGCCGGGGGGGGGGAGATTGAGGGGGATCACGAACAAGGGCCAACAAGTGTACGGGGCCGCCAGCAATCTATAGGGGTTGAACCCATCTGTTGCTAGCGCTACACGTACATTCCGAGCCTCCTCAGCTTTACGACGATGTATGCCATCGAAGTGGGTCCATGCATCGCCATCCGATGGGTGTTCCATCTTGACAGGACTGTATTTTTTACCTTGTTTGTGCCATGTCATCTGTTTCGTGGACTCCTCTGTCATATACAGCCGTTGGATCCTCGGTATGACATGAAGGTACCATAGGACCTTAGCGGGGATACCAAGCTGCTCCTTCTTGCCATCACTATTGTCGACCTCCAGATACCTAGAGGACTTGCACTTTGGACAGTGCGTTGCTTTCTCGTGATCCTTCCTAAATAGGACGCACCCATTCGGACAAGCATGAATGTTCTCATACGTCATCTTAAGTGCACGAAAAAGTTTCTGTGACTCGTACAAGCTCTTCGGCATCATGTGACCCTCCGGAAGCAGGGATCCAAAAACTGCCAACATACCATCGAAGTGGCCTCGACTCATGCTACACTGCGACTTGAACGACATTAGGCGTCCAATAGCATCCAGTTGCGAAACCATTGTCTTCTCATGAAGGGGCTTCTGGGCCGAATCCAGCATACCATAGTACGCCTTCGCGGATTCCTCTGGGTCATCCTCCAATCCTTCAACGAACCGTGCCTCGTGAAAGGCATCCATCCAGTCTGCTATGCCGGCATATCCATCAAAAGCCTCGAGGCATGGTCTCACCACATCCTCTTTAATACGATCGGATTTACCATGGTAGATCCAGTAGGTATAGTTTGGCGTGAATCCATACTTGCAAAGATCTTCCCCCACGGCCTTCCTAATCTTCCTTACACGGTTGTCACATTTGCGGCAGGGACACGGCATCCGACTCGACCCTTTAGCAGCCTCGCCAAATGAATGCTCCAAGAAAGCATTAGTCTTAGACATCCATTCTAGGGTCATACTTGGGTGGCCCGTGTACATCCAATCACAGTTCTCTATACTCTGGCATATACATATATAAGCGAATAATATAACCATGGTGCATCTGCTCGGTGTGCCTACAATCTAATAGGTGAGGATAGGTCCTAATCTCACCCGCGGATGCGTGGATGAGGTCAGTTTCCATGCTTCGCTCCTATCCGAGATAGAATTTCGGCAGCACCTCCCCGCTGTTCTCCCGATACACGTTCTGCAAGGGAGAGTGTGTATCCGAAAAACAACAGGGAGGTGATGCCGAAAGTCTGTCTCGGACCGGAATGAACCATGGAAACTAACCTCATCTACGCATCCGCGGGCCGTCCAAAATACGTCGACAATCCGAAAGAGATGCAGTCACAGATATGCAAAGATCTGCATACCTCCAACCGTATCTCTTTTGAACGGGAGACGTCTAACTGGGCTAAGTGACCATATAAGACATGCATGCAAATGAGGAGGAGGTTATACCTAGGGTGGTGCTGGACTCAGGCTAGCGAGGCAATGGAGTGTCGGTGCAGTGGCGAGACGATGCGGTGCAGGCAAACCTACGACGCCGACAAAGTGCTTCGGGTCCCCTCCGACAGGTCCTGAACTACAAAAGAAGAAACACGTCGCTATAAGTTCAAAAATTCGGCAGCACCTCCCCTGTACTGGGAGGTTTCCAAAACCTACAAGAAAAATTGTTGGCACGAAGGCCGACAACCACAAACCCGGCACGAAGGCTGTCCGACTTGGCACGATGGCCAACAACCAAAATGGTTTTACCTTCTTCTCCGAGGAGGGCCAGGGACGACGATGGGCGGGCACAACGACGGGGGCAGGGCAGCCGGGGCTTCTTCTTCTTCTTCTTCTTCTTCTTCTTCCTCCTCCTCCTCCTCCTCCTCCTCCTCCTCCTCCTCCCCCTTCTTCTTCCTCCTTCCTCCCCCTTCTTCCACCTGTCGGACGGGGAAGGGGGTGCGGCCGGGGCTTGGGGTGGCCGGGGTTGCCGAGGCCGGCGAGGCCAGGGCGGGGCCGGGATGGCCGGTGCGGGGCCGGGGAGGGCTGGGCTGGGGCAGCCTGGCGAGCGCGGCCGGCGCGGCAGCCGGCATGGGCTCGGCCGGGGCTCACCGCCGGGACGAGCGCGGTCGGCGGGCGGGGCTACGGCGAAGGGGGGGGGGGGCGGCGGCGGCGGGTGGGGCGGGGTGGCGGCGGCTCTTTGCCGAGTGCCAACCTTAGGCACTCGGCAAAGTGATTTGTTTTCTGTTTTTTTGCACCCAAATTTTTTTGAAAGTTTGCTACAGTAACACAAACAACATGGTGAGGTTTGGGACTTTTTGATTGCATTTTGATATATTTCTTTAGTTTATTTTGTTTTTTTGAATTTTGCCGGAAAATGTAAGTTTGAACTGCAGGTGCATGAAATAATGAAATGTAACCGTTTAAAAAAATGATATTCATGTTGGAGGGTGTCTTTTGAGGCCGTATCCAAGAACTCACCGAAAAATTTGAACGTCTTATTCGCGGAACATGGCCGCCCGCTTGTTGTCAGAGTGTATTTAAATTATATAAAATTTAAACAAAGTCCGAAAATCACGAAAATTGTCGAGGTGTCGTGTTATCACATGTAGAGGCTATGATAAAAAATTGAGAAGGTTTCAAGCTAGTTGTGACGTCGGATGTCTAAAACCCAGACATCTCCATATGTGATCATGTGTGATAACACGACACCTCGACAAGTTTCATGATTTTCGGACTTCGTTTGAATTTTATATAATTTAAATACACTCCGACAACAAGCGTGTGGCCATGTTCCGCGAATAAGGCGTTCAAATTTTTCGGTGAGTTTCTGGATATGGCCTCAAAAGACACCCTCGAACATGAATATTATTTTTTGAACGGCTACATTTCATTATTTAATGCACCTGCAGTTCAAACTTACATTTTCCGGCAAAATTCAAGAAAACAAAAAAAACTAAAGAAATATATCAAAATGCAATCAAAAAGTCTCAAACTTCACCATGTTGTTTGTGTTACTGTAGCAAACCTTAAAAAAAATTGAGTGCAAAAAAAATTTGCCGAGTGGCTAGCGTTGGCACTCGGCAAAGTTACCAGTTTGCCGAGTGCCAAACGTTAGACACTCGGCAAAGATAACGGCGACCGACGCCGTCGGTTCCGTGCATTTTTTTGTGGAGTGCGATTTCTTTGCCGAGTGTCAGACTCTCGGCAAATAAGGCTTTGCCGAGTGCCTACGTTTGCCGAGTGCGGCACTCGGCAATGCACTCGGCAAAGAAGACCTTTACCAAGTGCGCGATATTTGACACTCGGTAAACGTCTAGGCACTCCGCAAAGCAACGGTTTCCTGGCCTGTAAGACCATTATATATATATATATATATGAATTTTGTTTGTCGGCGATGCATCGTGTCGCTTGTGCATGCAGTAGTAATAATTCATTTTTTTCGTACGTGCACTTGTACTTGGTGCACTAACATAGTCAACATTGCTATATATGCTGTAAATGCATGCATGCATATTGTTGAAAGATATGCCTCTATCCAAATCTTTTGATGTCAATCCCGATATATGCCTCGTGCACTGATTTGGAACACTCGTGTCATGTCTATAAAAAGATCAAGCCCCTGATCTGGAACATTTTAGTATTAGCCAGGAAGTATATATTCCGTTTCAACTGCTACGTTACGTGAGACGCAGGGCTCCTATTGACTTTTCCTCTGTATACCTAGGGCTAGCCCTATCCTATATTATACCAAAAACTGTCAACTGCAGCGACTACCCAGGCTTCTGGCCGGTACCACAGTAAGCTGATGTTCGGATTAAAAGTTGCCCACAAGTACGTTGGATTGGGATAGAATATGATGAGTTGATGATGCCAGTGTATGTCACTATTCTGGAGCTGTGGGACAGACAGCACAAGGTAGACTGTGGAAAGTTGCTAAAGTAAGGTTAGGCAAGCAGAGATCCACATCGACAGAGCAGCTCAAGAACAAACCGGCAGCGTGCTCGCGCGGCCCGATTCTGCCTTTTCTTTCTCGTCCCCCTACTACTAGCACTACGCCACCATCAGTAGTTGGCTCGAGCAGTCAGCTGTCAGCAGCATTTCGCCATGTGCGTGTTTTTGACTTGAACACTACTGGGCACTGGCACAATCTCCACCTCCACTAGCTCCAGTAGCTCTCCAATCAATATACCTACTTCGTCCCTCCTTCGTCCCTAAATATCGATCGTTTTCGCCTTTCAAAAAATAACTTTAATTAAATATATATTAAAAATATAATATTTATATTTATATCACAAAGTTACTATCATTGGAAAGATATATTTTTAAATCTAGTTTTTTAATGATTTTATTATAAAATATAAATAGTGCAATTATTTTTTTATAAATCGAGTCAAACTTATAACATGCACATCAACGATGAAAAATCAAAAGATACGGAGGGAGTATCTCCCTTTGATCTTTATGCTAAGTCAAACATTTCTAATTTTGAACATCAATTTCAATATATAACACACACATAGACACACTAACAACAAAGGATTTATGTTTTTAGAATTTAGATTCACACTATGACAATGTACTTTCATAATATATATTTTATATTTATGAAACTATATAAACTCTCATGATTAATGGGCAAAGATGAAAATGTTTAACTTATACTCCCTCCGTTTGACCACCCATTTTATTCAAAAATTTGCGCAAAAATATCACTTGTCTCGTTGTGGCCTGCTTGTAGGATCACTGGCTGGCCTAGAAGGGGGGTTGAATAGGCCTGCAAAATTTCTTCGCAAACGAAGATTAAACACAGGCGCGGCAGTGCCGGCCTGTAGAGAGGCACTGCCGGGGTTCCCGGCACTGCTGCTCCTAGAGCGGCAGTGCTAGACCTCGCAGAGCAGAAACTACACAGTTCAAAATTTAACCAATGAAATTTAGATCTAGTAATTTACTGAGGTTCCCTGGGTTGTGTAGAGTCCTAGAGCACAACTTCTTTACAGCTAGAACACCACCACAAAGTAGATCGGAGCCAAACCCTAGAAATCAAGGAACTACAACAAGTAGAGAGCAAGTGAACCAAATCAAGTGACACAAGATTTATCCCGTGGTTCAGCTCGCCACAAAGGCTTGCCTACTCCACGTTGTTGAGGCTCCACAAAGGAAACTTGGGTTCACAACTCCCAATCCTCATTCTCAAGTCAAGGAAGTTAATCCTTGAAAGAGGGGTGATTTCACTAGCTTGTGAGGGTGGTTACAAACCTCCCGGGGCTGCCACAAGATTGGCAAGCTCTCCGGGCGACGCTCTAGCCGGCTAGCAGCAAGCTCCAAGAGTAACAAATGCAAACCACCGGCTTGAACGCGAACCAAGTGCTTGGAGAAGATGAAGATCACAGCGAGAAGCTTGTTCTTGCCCAAAATGAGCTCACACTCTTCAAGATTTGAGTTGGATTCCAAAATGGGAGGAGTGGAGAGCTTTGGGAGTGAGAGAGAGAGAGCAAGAGAGAGCCTTCTCTGGTTCTGGAATCGTGCAAATGGCCGAGATGACCGTTGGGGGCGACGGGGAGGTGATTTTGAATCACCCTCGAGTCTAACGGTCAGAATAAGTCGCGGCAGTGCCGGGCCAGAGGCCGGCAGTGCCGGGACCCGGCAGTGCCGCGCCTAAGGCCAGCAGTGCCGCGCTGCCAAAACAGATCAGAATGATATGGAATTTTGTGGATGGTTTTGGCAGTGGAAATTAGGATGTTTGGTGTGAATATTTGCACTTGGTCACACTTTCAAACCTGTCTTTTGCATCCCCCTTAATAGTACGGCTTTTCCTATACTCAAATTCAGAATAAAAACGAACTTAAACCTCCTTTGAGCCGGATGCCGCATCCATAAGTTGTTAGGGGTCCACCTGCATAAGAATACATCCTCCTAATACCCTTGTATCTATCATCTCAATAAACCACATTAGTCTTCTAATCGCGTGGTCATTATCACCAAAACCCACATTAGGGCTTGATTGCACTTACAATCTCCCCCTTTTTGGTGATTGATGACAACCCGATTAGAGAGATAAAGGATAATATATAATAAGGTTTAGATGAGATTTAGAATGTAGAGTCTCCCCTGAATATGTGAATGAAGTTTGAATTTCCAACTTAGCATGAAAGGCTAAGTTTCACATACTAGAGTGAAATGGGGTCTCCCCCTACATCCATGGTCTCTCTGGGGTGCTGCACACAGTGTCAAGTAGATAATCGTGATGCAAATAACATGTGAGACAATCAGAGTGAGCATCTGCCTTCAGATAGGGTGGCACTGCCGCTCTGGGGCCGGCACTGCCGCGGGCGCGGCACTGCCGCGCTGCCTGAAGACAGAGACTTCGCGGAAGCAAAGCACCTACACAGATCATATATAATATAGAACTAGTTTACGCACAAACACAGGCTGATTCTTAAATAAAGTACTTAGGTTCACATTCGAATAAAAATAGAGTGCATGAAAGTACTTATTACAAACCAAAAGAGTTTGAGAAACACTCTCAACTCTACAACATAGCTCTCACAAGATCTAAAACAATAAGCTCACAAAGCTGGAGCACAGTGAAAATGATGAAAAATAGTTGCACCCCTCTCTAATCCCCTTCTCCCCCTTTGGCACCAAGCACCAAAAAGGAAGAAAAGAGAGAAAAGGGAAGCACAACTACTCGTCATCATCGTTACCAGCCTCCTCCTCGTCCTCGTCGTCGTCGTCGGAGATGATCGCACGGCCCTGACGGTGAGTAGTGGCGGTGAAGCGAACACCGCGGCGAGTGGACGTGCCGGGACGGTCCTCCTCCTCGTCGCGTGCTAGCTGGTCCCAATCAACGTCCTCGACGTCGGAACCGGACATCTCGCTGAACTCTGGAGGTGGAGTAGGAGGGCTAATCTGTCGCAGCCCCAAATGTTCACGAATCTCCCGGTTCTCCATGCGGGCCTTGTATGCGGACTCAGAAGCATGCATAGAAGCCCCAAAGATCCTCTGTAGCATACGGAAGAGACGGCTCTTCTTCTTGGGCTGCCCTGTGTGAGCCAGAGCGGGAGGAACTGGGTATGTTGGTCGATGGGACAGCACGCCTGCTGGAGGAGCGAGTGGCTGCCCTGCTCTCACCTCCTGCAGAGTGGTGAGTCTTGTCCACCCGGAACGGCTCATGGGACACATCCTTCTTGAATATGATGCCAGACACACGCTCAATCAAAAACATAATGTAAGGTGCATATGGGAGTGCCTTCCTCGCATCCTCAGAAGTGATGATCAACTCACGCCACATGAAGCGAGAAGCTGAAAACCACGGACTCCCTGGCTGTGTCCTGGAAAGCATGTTCCTGGCTGTCCCATAGAGATTGGGAGCTGAACCAACTTTGGGATGAAGAATCTGGCGAAACATGTTGTTCAAGACATAGTATCGACTCTTCAGCCCCTTCACCAACCCATCGGCCTGACCGGGGACATCATACAAGTGAGTCAACTCATCATCAGTAAGGGCCCTGTCATCATGAAGATCATAAGCTGTCCTATCCCACTCACCAAAACCGAGGATACGAGCAAAAGTAGTGTAATCCACTCGGTAGTGATGAACATCGGTCATCCAGTGCAACTCATCGTCCTCTCTGTCAAAGTAGCAGGTGGCTAGGAACTGATATAGTATCTCTGTGTTACAATCACACCTGAAACCCATCAAGTCATATATACCTCTCTTTTTGCAGAAAGCGATGACATGGTTGCACACTCTGTCATTCTTTGCTGCCAAGTGCTCCCAATCAATGTATCTCATCGTGACAATCTTGGGCTTCTTGGCGGCAAAGAGAACGGACTCATAAAAGTCCGACTGGAAAGCGGATCAAAACCTGTAGTCGAGCTCCTCATCCCTACACCTCGCATAGGGATTAACTCGCCTTTGCTCTTGCACTGCCCTGAACTGATTTGCGTAGTCATACTTGTGCCTCCACCTGTTCTCATTTGGAGGACGCACGAAGTGCTCATGCTCATCCCACTCCATGTATGCTCCATCGAACATGGTGAGATCATCAGGCGTATCAGGGCATGCATCATCTGGTATGGTCCTGCCTGCCTGCTCAGCCAAATCAGCATCTCTCATGGCTTGCCTCTGAGATCTGCTTGCAGCCTCTCTTCTCCCACGCCTTGCTGCCTGCTTGGTCCGTGGAGGGCGCGGGTTGCTCGGCCCAGCCCCTCCACCAAAACCACTGCCTCCATCCGCCATCTATGCACAAATGAAAAATATACGTGTAAATAATGGAAGAAATGAGTGCTGAGCCAACCTGTGAGATGAAAATAGCAAACCCATGATGTCAATCGTTGAGGCAAAAATTGGATGGCAAGGGCTCACAGCACAGGGCCCGGCACTGCGCGCCTAAGCCCGGCACTGCCGCGCCTGTGCAGTGAGTCCCCTCTGCCTCCAAGCTTCCTCAACGATGAAAACTACGGATCGGCTGATTTCATTCCATGGATTCGACTCCAAACCCATTAAACAACCCATAGCAACACTTTTCCTCAATCAAAACCAACACATTGCATAGATCGGGACGATTCTTCGATTTAGGGCTTCATACCTTGAAGAATGGAGAGGGAAGAGGAGGATGCCGCTTCAACAGGGCCTTGGAGACCGGCAAGGAGAGGAGGAAGAAGCCTCCACGCCGCTAGACTGCAAGGTTGAGGGGGAGCACGCGCGGCAGTGAGGGGCGGCGGTGCCGGGCAGGACGCCGTCGCCCGTTCTCTCGGTGTGAGAAAGAGAGAGAGAAAAACCGAGAGAAAGAGAGAGGGAGAACAGGAAAAGACTTAGAGAGGGTGCCTAACCGTTCTGACTAAGGTGGCCCACGGGCCACCAAACTGGCGAGGCGCGGCACTGCCGGGAATAGACCCGGCACTACCGGGGCGCGGCACTGCCGCTGTATAGCACGGCACTGCCGGCCTGCCTTCCAGCAGAGATCCTAAACCTAATCTGGTCTACACCTAGATCATGGTTACAAGATAATATTCATGCAATCACTTGGTCAGAGAAAGTAAGAAATAAAGGTAGTGACCAAGATTGCATAACCACACATTCGAAGAGGTTTTGAAAGACATAAAAGAACTTTTCAAATGTTTTTCCAACCAACCTAGCTTAATCAAACAGTCATGTGCTAGGTTTCAAACCACGTTTCTTGAATCAAAGATATTTATTTCACTACGCAAAGCGCAAAACCTTGACTCATCAAGAGGCTTAGTGAAGATATCGGCTAGTTGCTTTTCGGTGGTCACATGGCGTATTTCGATATCTCATTTGGTTTCGTGGTCTCTCAAGAAGTGATGTCGGATGTCAATGTGCTTGGTTCTTGAGTGGCTTACGGGATTGTTTGCAAGCTTTATGGCACTTTCATTGTCACACAATAATGGGATTTTGGTAAAGTGACATCCGAAATCACGAAGGGTTTGCCTCACCCAAAGTAGTTGCGCACAACATGCACCGGCTGCAACATACTCGGCCTCGGCGGTGGAAAGGGCTACACAATTTTGCTTCTTAAAACTCCAAGACACTAGGGATCGGCCAAGGAATTGACACGTCCCCGAATTGCTTTTTCGATCTACTTTGCAACCGGCGTAATCGGAATCCGAATACCCAAGCAAATCGAACTTAGAGGCCTTAGGATACCACAAGCCAAGGTTTGGAGTGTGTACTAAGTATCTCAAGATTCTTTTAACGGCCATCAAATGGCACTCTTTCGGGTTAGCTTGAAATCTAGCACACATGCACACGCTAAGCATAATATCGGGCCTAGATGCGCACAAATAGAGTAGAGAGCCGATCATGGAGCTATATACCTTGATGTCCACGGCTTTCCCTTCTTCATCAAGATCAAGATGTCCGTTGACTGGCATGGGAGTTTTGATATGCTTTGCATTTGCCATGTCAAACTTCTTGAGCATGTCATGGGTATATTTGGTTTGACTTATGAAAGTTTCTCCCTTCAATTGCTTGACTTGAAAACCAAGGAAGAACTTAAGCTCACTCATCATAGACATCTGAAATCTCTTAGTCATTGTCCTACTAAATTACTCACAAAATACATTGTTAGTACTACCAAATATTATGTCATCGACATATATTTGGCACACAAATAAATCTTTACCAACTTTGTGAGTGAAAAGAGTAGGATCAGCTTTGCCTATTTCAAAGCCTTGTTTGAGCAAGAAATCCTTAAGGCATTCATACCATGCTCTTGGAGCTTGTTAAAGCCCATAGAGTGCCTTGTGGAGTTTGTAGACATGGTCGGGGAACTTGGGATCTTCGAAACCCGGTGGCTGCTCCACATATACCAACTCTTGTATTAGGCCATTGAGAAATGCACTCTTCACATCCATTTGATATAGCTTGAAGTTGTGATGGGCAGCATAGGCTAGGAGCATTCGGATTGCTTCTAGTATTGCTACCGGTGCATATGTTTCTTCAAAGTCCAAGCCCTCTACTTGAGTGAAACCTTGAGCCACCAATCTTGCCTTGTTCCTTGTCACCATACCATCTTCATCTTGCTTATTTCTGAAAACCTACTTGGTGCCAATGATGTTGGTGTTGGGTCTTTCAACAAGAGTCCACACTTGATTTCTCTCGAAGTTGTTCAACTCTTATTGCATGGCTAGCACCCAATCCGGATCACCAAGTGCATCTTCTACCTTGACAAGTTCCAAAGAGGAAACAAAAGAGTAAAATTGACAAAAATTTCCCAAATGTGAACGAGTGGTTACCCCCCTTCGAAGACTCCCAAGGATATTGTCAACGGGATGATCCCGTTGAATCGTTTGTCGTAGCCTTGGATAATCAATGGATTCTTGTTCTTCTTCTTCTGGCCAAGCATCTTCATATACTTCAAGAACAGGTGCCAGATCTTCCCTTGGAGACGGTGTTCTCCCAGCTGTTGCAGGAGTAGATGGCTCTGCTGCCTGGGGGAGCAGCACTGCCGGGCCTGAGGCCGGCACTGCCGGGATACCTTCAGCAGCAGGCCCTGCAGTAGCTTTCTCTTGAGGATGTTCCACCTCTGGTGCCTTGTTTTCTTGTGGTCTAATATCACCAATGGCTACTTGCTTGATTGCTTCACATGGTGGATCCTCCTTTCCTACAACACTTTCATCAATTTGCTCTACTTGAGAGCCATTAGATTCATCAAGTGTCACATCTACCGCTACTTCAACACGACGTTGGTCTTGTTGAAGACACGATAGGCATGCTCGTTTGATCCATAACCAAGTAAGAAACCCTCATCAACTTTAGGTGCAAACTTAGATGTTTTGGGCCTTTTGTTAAGTATGAAACACATGCACCCAAACACTCTAAAATAAGACACCTTTGGTTTGTTACCGGTGAGCAGTTCATATGAGGTTTTCTTCAACTTCTTGTGTAGGTAGAGACGGTTGATGGCATGACAAGCGGTGTTGACGGCGTCACTCCAAAAGTGATCCGGCGTCTTGTACTCATCAAGCATTGTTCTTGCCATGTCAATGAGAGTTCGGTTCTTCCTCTCTACTACACCATTTTGTTGAGGGGTGTATGGAACTAAAAACTCATGCTTGATGCCCTCTTCATCAAGAAACTTGTCAACTTGGGTGTTCCGGAATTCGGTCCCATTATCACTTCTCACTTTCTTGATGGGAAGCTCGAATTCCTTTTGTGCTCTTCTAATGAAGGTCTTCACCTTATCTAGTACGTGACACTTATCAAACAAGAGAAATACCCAAGTGAAACGAGAATAATCATCAACAATAACAAGTCCATATTTGTTACCCCCGATGCTCAAGTAGGCCACCGGTCCAAAGAGATCCATGTGAATCAACTCCAATGGCTTGGTGGTAGTCATGATGCTCTTTGGTGGGTGAGGTGCTCCTACTTGCTTTCCGGCTTGGCATGCACTGCATATCCTATCTTTCACAAAGTGAACATTCGTTAGTCCAAGAATGTGGTTATCTTTTAGAAGTTTGGCCAAGTTCCTCATCCCAACATGAGCTAGTCGGCGATGCCATAACCAGCCCATACTAGATTTTGCCACTAAACAAGTCTCAAGGTTAGTTTTACTTTTGTTGAAGTCAACTAGGTAAAGCTTTCCTTTCAAACGACCCGTAAAAGCAGTAGAGGAATCCTCCCTTCTAGTGACTTCCACACCCTTATTCGTAAAGAGACAATTGTAGCCCATCTCACATAATTGTGATATGGGCAACAAGTTGTAACTCAACGAATCAACATGTAAAACATTAGTAATTGAATGCTCATGAGTTATAGCAACTTTACCAAGACCAATTACTCCCCCTTTCGAGTTGTCTCCAAAGACAATATTCTCACTAGGGTTCTCAATAGGGGAGTATGAACTAAACATACTCTTCTCTCCAGTCATATGATTTGTACATCCGCTGTCAAGCACCCAACTTGATTCACCGGAGGAGTATGCCTGCAAAACAATTTAGTTCCTTGTTTTAGGTCCCCAAGTAACATTGGGGCCTTGCATGTTAGTCACAAGTATCTTAGAAACTCAAATTGCTCTCCCAACGACCTTGCTGGCCTCTTGACCAATAATCTTGGCGACAACTTTACCACGGTTGTTGCACCTCAACACATAGCAAGATTCCAAACTTGCACGAGTGACACTTGGCTTTGGTCGATGCACAAATTTGTTTTTGGTCACCCATATTGATTCTTGAGGGTTCTGGACAACCTGCTTCTGCTGGGGCACCTTCTGGACATGTGTCTTGGTATGATCAGATTTTAGATTGGTGACCTTCCCTTTCTTGGGGCGCGGCACTGCCACTCTGGGCCCGGCACTGCCGTGGTCCAGCACTGCCGGCCTAGAGCGCGGCACTGTCGCGGTCTGTGCAGGCCGAACTGTACCAATCTGCTCCTTCCTCTCAAACCTGACACATTCCACACCATTTTTCATATATCTTCTATTGGTCTTGCCCCCAGCAACATGGCCTAAGCCACTCTTGATGTGATGATGCCTTCCATCCTTATATTGCACCTTTGGTTGCTCCTTAACCTTTCCTTTACCTTTTTGTGCCTGAGAGCTCATGTTCTTACCAGCTGCAAGAACATTCAGCCTTGCCACTTCCTTCTTCATGGCTTCCAAGTTTGCAAGGTTAGTAGCATATGCATTTAAATTAAGTTTGGTGCATTGTTCACATGTTGGACTAGTGGAAGAACTAGATGCACTCTTGCTTTCGATAAGGAGTGAGTTACTATCAGCAAGAAGCTTATGTTGATCCTCAAGTTTATTGTGCTTTTTCAACAATGCATTATATCATTGATTTAGATCAACATTAACCTTCTTAGTGATAATATGGGCTTTTTGCTCTTTGGCCAAGGCCGCGTGCAAAGAGTCCACCTCACTACTTTTCAAAGCAAGAGCTTCCTCACTAGCAATGTAGAGATCTTCTTGATTAATAAGAGTTTTCTTTCTAGATGCTAGCTCGGCTTGTGTGCTCTCTAGTTCTTCTATTAGCTTAGCAATGAACATTTTAGTTTTGTTATCCAAGTTCTTAGTTAGTTGATCAATTTCTTCATCACTAGATTCATCATCACTAGCATAATCACTTGTATCACTACTAGAGATGTCACCAGGAGAAAGGGTTTTGGACTTGGATTTGGATTTTACCTTCTCACCCTTTGCCATGAGACAAATGTGAGAGGAGCAATCATCATCATCATCGAACAAGTTGTTGAATAGCTTTGGTGTTGAGGATGAAGCTTGTATGGCAACGGTTGCAATCTTGCTGTCCTCATCACTTGAGCTGTCCACGGTTGAGTCCCATTCATGTCCAATGTGAGCTTCTCCCACATCTCTCTTGTATCTTCTCTTGCTGCCCTCTTTGTGGTATTTCTTGTCTTGCCTCTTGTCCTTCTTCTCATGGGGACAATCGGCTATGAAATGCTCCGTGCTACCAAAATTATAGCATATTCTCCTTTTCTTGTTGGGGAATGTTCTCTTCACTAACTTGTAGCCATTGTTTTTGATCCTCTTGCGAAACCTTCTCATGAACAAAGCAAAATCATCAATATATTCTTATTGCTGCTCACTTTCGCTTTCTTCTTCACTTGATGATGATGTTGTTGGCACTTCTTCCTTCACTATCTTGGCTGTCCTTGACTTGAACGAAGCACCTTGCTTGCTGCCCATTTGATTGCTTGATGTAGATGGCTTGCTTGCTGCGGGCTGCATGCTTCTCTTTCTTGCCTTGAGTGCTACATCTTTGATCTTCATGTCCTCAAGCTTGGTTTGCAGCTCTCCAAGCCTTTGCCTCTCAAGTGCTTCCTCTCTATGCATGTCATGTGTCAAAAGCCTTCCAAGAACATCACTTGGGGTGAATTGCTCAAATCTTTTCTTCTCTCTAATCAAGGTCACAAGGGTGTCATTTCTTGGTGTGAAAGCTTCCAGCATAACCCTCACAACCTTGTGATCATTCACTTCGGTGCCACCAAAACTTCTAATCTTGCCAACAATGACCATCAACCTATCAAACATTTCTTGTGGCCCTTCTCCTTCATGGATTGCAAACCGGTTGAGCTTGGCTATCAATATCTCTGTCTTGGACTTCCTCACCTTGTCAACACCCTCATGTGCCATGTGCAAGGTATCCCAAATCTCGTTGGCCACTTCCATACCCATCACCTTGTTGTACTCATCTCCATCCAAGGCACTAAGCAAAGCACTAGTGGCTTGGGCATTGAGATGAATGTTGCGGAACTCACCTTGTGTGGGCTTCTTTGGGTCAATCGGTGCCTCCAAGCCATGATGCACAATCTCCCAAATCCCGGGATGAAGACCTACAAGATAAGTTTTCATCAAGTGCTTCCACTTGGCAAACTTGGTCCCATCGAAATGAGGCAACTTTCCCGCAGGCACATTGATGACTCGTCTAGTGTCAAGGTTAGACAAGGATGAATAATCAAAGGATACGGCTGCATAGTCGGTGTAGCCGCTGCTCTTCTTGTTCTTGCTGCTCTTGCTAGGTTGATAGGTGTATCATCATCTCCATCTTCGGTGCTACTTGAGTCATCATCACTTGAAGCTATTTTCTTCTTCTTTTTCTTCTCTTCTTCTTTTCTCTTCTTTTCTTCTCTTCTCAGCCTTCTTTCTTCTCTTCTCTTTAGCTTCTCTTCCTTTCTTCTCAGCACTTCCTTTTCTTTTCTTCTTTCCTCTCTTCTAGCTTCTTTTGCTTCTCTTTTCAATCATCTTTCTTCTTTCTTTCTTGCTCTTTCTCCTTCGGAGATCTCAGCTGCAGGTGGCAGCGTGGATTGGCTTGCCGTCGACACGCTGGCACTGCTGCTGCTGCTCTCCGTGGTGTGAAGATCAACATCACGAGCCGTGCTCGCCTCCGCTTCACCTACTTTGGCCATACCTCACGCGATTAAGCGCAAGACTGAGGAACCTGGCTCTGATACCACTTGTAGGATCACTGGCTGGCCTAGAAGGGGGTTGAATAGGCCTGCAAAATTTCTTCACAAACGGAGATTAAACACAGGCGCGGCATTGCCGGCCTGTAGAGCGGCACTGCCGGAGTTCCCGGCACTGCTGCTCCTAGAGCGGCAGTGCTGGACCTCGCAGAGCAGAAACTACACAGTTTAAAATTTAACCAATGAAATTTAGATCTAGTAATTTACTGAGGTTCCCTGGGTTGTGTAGAGCCTAGAGCACAACTTCTTCATAGCTAGAACACCACCACAAAGTAGATCGGAGCCAAACCCTAGAAATCAAGGAACTACAACAAGTAGAGAGCAAGTGAACCAAATCAAGTGACACAAGATGTATCCCGTGGTTCAGCTCGCCACAAAGGCTTGCCTACTCCACGTTGTTGAGGCTTCACAAAGGAAACTTGGGTTCACAACTCCCAATCCTCGTTCTCAAGTCAAGGAAGTTAATCCTTGAAAGAGGGGTGATTTCACTAGCTTGTGAGGGTGGTTACAAACCTCCCGGGACTGGCACAAGATTGGCAAGCTCTCCGGGCAACACTCTAACCGGCTAGGAGTAAGCTCCAAGAGTAACAAATGCAAACCACCGGCTTGAACGCGAACCAAGTGCTTGGAGAAGATGAAGATCACAGCGAGAAGCTTGTTCTTGCCCAAGATGAGCTCACACTCTTCAAGATTTGAGTTGGATTCCAAAATGGGAGGAGTGGAGAGCTTTGGGAGTGAGAGAGAGAGCAAGAGAGAGCCTTCTCTGGTTCTGGAATCGTGCAAATGGCCGAGATGACCGTTGGGGGCGACGGGGAGGTGATTTTGAATCACCCTCGAGTCTAACGGTCAGAATAAGTCACGGCAGTGCCAGGCCAGAGGCCGGCAGTGCCAGGACCCGGCAGTGCCGCGCCTAAGGCCGGCAGTGCCGCGCTGCCAAAACAGATCAGAATGATATAGAATTTTGTGGTTGGTTTTGGCAGTGGAAATTAGGATGTTTGGTGTGAATATTTGCACTTTTCAAACCTGTCTTTTGCATCCCCCTTAATAGTACGGCTTTTCCTATACTCAAATTCAGAATAAAAACGAATTTAAACCTCCTTTGAGCCAGATGCCACATCCATAAGTTGTTAGGGGTCCACCTGCATAAGAATACATCCTCCTAATACCCTTGCCTGTCCATCATCTCAATAAACCACATTAGTCTTCTAATCGCGTGGTCATTATCACCAAAACCCACATTAGGGCTTGATTGCACTTACACTCCCACTACTAGAGAAACGACTTTTGGTCCGCCTCAAGTTTTGGCTTTAGTCTCGGCATTTTTTTTTGTGTTCGGAACTAAAGATCTTTAGTCCGGGTTGGTGTTACTAAAGGTGCCATATTAGTCCCGGTTCGCATTACTAGCCGGGGCTAAAGGTTTAGACCCTTTAGTCCCGGTTCATAACACCAACCCGGACTAAAAGTCTGCGAGTTAGTTCAAAAGGGAAACGTTCTGTTTGCAATCACATATGCTGTGTAGGTGGGGTGGTAAGTCATGCATGATGCTATGCATGAGGTCTTAGGTTCAAATCTTACAGGATGCATTTTTTTAGCGCGAGGAGACCCTTTAGTTCCGGTTACTCAACCGGGACTAAAGGCCACCCCCTTTAGTCCCGAATTCTTAGTCCCTGTTACTCAACCGGGACTAAAGCCCCTTCCCAACCGGGACTAAAAGCCCATTCTCTAGCAGTGTGCTTTAGTAATGAAAGATCTTGAATAATGACGTAAATTTGACTATATTTGCATAAATTTTTTGAATAAGATGAGTGGTTAAATTTGAGCTCGAAAAAGTTAAAAACGAATTATAATTTGAAATGGAGGGAGTATTACGGACCGCGAAGAGTATATGCAGCCTACCGTCACTCATGCGGTCGTGCCACCAAACGCTAAAAGCATGGCTTCTCGGTCAGCATCAGCACCAACAAAGGTCTTGCCCACTGGCGGAGCCACCCTAGGGGCGGGGTGGGACGGCCGCCCCAGCTACTGGCGAGCTTGCTCCAGACCCCGGACCCCTTCTTCTCTAGCACTGGTGGCGAGCACGAGCAGCAAGGGATCCATGGCGGCAGCGGCGCTCGAGCATGGTGGAAGAAACCAGGGGGATGGGTTTTTCTTCACTTTGTTCAGCCCAATAGAGTTGAGAAGCCTATCAAACCCATACATACTCCTTCCCCTTGGGCCCAACCAGTAGATTCGTTCCCAGTAGCTGTCAAATCGTGATTAGCAGCTATCTCTGCGCTGACACTCTAGGCGGATCGGAGAAGCTGATCGCTGGCTCGCCGCTCAGCTGCCCACCAGGCACCAACCGGCCACCAGGGCGCCACGCTGACCGTCACGAAGTGTCGGAGCTGCCACTCGCCAGCCGCTCGACATTGCCCCTGTCCGTAGGTGTTGCCGCGTCAGTTGCCTGTCCGCCTCCCGCGACCCCGCGCGGCAACCTCTCCTCGCAACGACAGTTAGTCGATGAAGTTCTAAAATCCTATACGAGATTCTTTTTGTTAGGTTTTTTCTTTCCCTTTTTTTGCGTTTCTTATGTGATAACCCATATGCAGTAACCGACTGCGTCTTGGGTATTGAGTTTGGACTCGGAATAAATGCACCCATATTTTTAGTTTTCGATAGCAAATCTGAAAAAACTTATCTATGTATTATTTAGTAATGTGCCACTAGGAGTTACCAGGTGATAAACTAATATGTGCTAATACACCTACTCGTGAAACTACTAGGTTTGGATGATTGATATTGTCTCGCACTCTTCTTATAAGTAATATAATTATGATTTCTTCGGTTTAGCTTGTGTATAAAGTTTGCCCCAGCTAAAAAAAATTCCTGGCTCCATCATTGGTCTTGCCGTTTCAAACATAAGGGAATTTCAAACATAAAGTGACAAGGGTGAGAGTAAGGTGTAGGCAGCAGATCAATGATCTGTACGTGATGCACACGATTGAACTTAAAGCATTCCCATGAACAGCGATGAGCCACGGGCACTGCTGAAGATAAGCACTCGTGTACTAGTCAGACGAACACGTACAAATGGCCTAGCTATTATTACCTGAGCGCAATAATCCGATATGATCATGAACTCTTTCGTCTACTCGTCGTCGCCGGCCTGCCGCAGAGTTGGATTTTTTTACGTGCGTTGTGACTCTGAACTCTGAAGAGTGAAGACGTACTTCTTCCGTCTCACAAATAAACGTAATTTTTGACTTTTACGACTTCTGTTTGACTGTTCGTCTTATTCAAAAAAATTTAATAAATACTATTTATTTTATTATGACTTATTTTATTGTTAGAGATATTTTTATAATAATTTATTTAATTTATTATTTATATAAAAATTTAAATAAGATGAATGGTCAAAGAGCAAATATCGAAGTTAAGAATTGCGTTTATCTGTGTGGGACTGGAGTATACCGCGGACGGGAAGACGAAACATGCATGCGGCGGCCAGCCACCTGCACGCACGTGGACAGGCAGGAACATATTTGTGCGCCACAGGAAGCGTTTGACCAAACGGCCCCGGACGGCGGCGGATCGAAACCGACCCGCCGACCCACGGCGCCCAACGTCATCTCGGACGCAAGCATGCATGCGCCCAAGTGCACGGCACCGTGTCGTGTCGTGAGGAGATCGTGCCGCTTTTCTTATCACGATCATGGTTGCGGCGATCATTTATTTGTCTATCGGTGGTCAGCTCCTCCTGAGTAAACTGTCTCCTCTTTTTCTTTTCTTTTCTTTTCTTTTGAGCAATTCTTCAGAGTAGTAAACACTGTTCCCAACCAATTCGAAAATATTGTTGTTTATTTAGGAATAATATAATCGTAAATCGTCAGTGCGTTTTTGTCAATGAAGAAAAGTAGTATAGTTAGCTAGGTTCGTTTTCGTCAATTATCAACCAACAAAAATGAGAAGAGATCCTCCTTTTTATGGACGCATGGAGCAAGTGCTGCTGATGATACAACATTTTTAGTATGATTACTTCTGCATATTAACATATTTTCTTCATACTACATAAATAAGTGAAAATTTGACTTTGACACGGTCTTGAAAGTTCAAACAAATAGTTAATTTATATAGTAGCAAAGCTGTAATCTATGACACTATATATATTTGAAACAAATCTGCTATTGTATTCTTGTAATTGTCAAATATCCAAACTCATGATCAGCATGCACAGATGTAAAGTAATTTATAAACGACGTTTGAAATGGATGATGGTAACACTAAAACATCTACGGCGAGAGGAACACCGTTGTGTTTGGGTTAATTAACGTTGCTCTTTCGTTGGAGCATGCCATCGTTGAGATAGCTGCAATAATGCACGCCCAACCGGGAGATAAGTGTTAGTTGGCAATGAGGTTGGAGCTTGCTAGAATTCCATTTACTCCAAACCGAATGATCATTTGTTTTATCTCCACCTTGGAGAACAAGAGAAGGCCCTATTAGTTGTTGACAACGACAATCCAACCTGACCTCATCTTTAAGAAAAATGATCAGTCTTAGTGCATACTCGTACTTACTGGCCTTTGTCTTTCTGTGGGCTGTTTTTCTTAGAACTATCATTGCTTTATTTGGAAGTAAAGGTCTTATACAATCGAAATTTGGATAGTGGCAAAAAGATAATCACCAGACCACACAACAGAAGAATAACTTTTTACTATCATTATTATTGATGAACTATTAAATCTGCCACTTGTTATACTCTCCTTAAGTATGATTGTTAAGATAGCTAAAACCAAAATGAAAATCAACTTGCCTCTTTTTTTCCCCTGAAATTAAGGGAGACAAGAACTGGCATTGATATTTGATTTGTTAATTATTAAATGAAATAGTTATTTCCTAAAAACTTAAAATATATTTATTGCAATTACTAATCCACACCCAACTATATTCAATCAATGAACAAAGATCGTCCAACCTTCATTTTGTCTCAAGATGAATCAACCATGATCTCAATGTTTGGCAAGTTCCTTAGCCCTAAAAACAATTGCATCTATTCTAAAGTGTACTTCACTCTAGTTTTATCCTAAATTATATTTCCTAAACTTTCATTAAGGTATATCAGCATTCTTCGAATGTTAAGCTACATACATACATACATACATACATATGTTCACATAATGCACTCTCAAGACATTTTGCGAAAAATCTAATGAAAGGAATTTGATATTGCAGATGTTTATGCACTCCTTTATAAGAGTTAGCTGCAAAACGTTTGTTAAATCTCAACATTATGGAAGTATATACTCCCTGCTCCAAATTATATAGTTATATTTAGACCTCCCTGCTCCAAATTATAGTTATATTTGGACTTATCGTAACTCAAACTCGTCTAACTTAGGCTGTCCCCAACGGGTCAATGACGTCACTCACAAGGCTTACACTCTTCCCAAGAAACTCTTAGACTACCCGCACTCTTCATCCTCTATATCTATTCTCTAAAAGGAATATTTCATTCTGATCATCAAGATTCTCTCCTCTATATCACTTTCTTCCGCACTCATCCATCATCTATATTTCATACTCTATACTACTACTTAAAAACGGTCCCACTTGTCATCCTCTAAAAATTTTATCTAAATATATCCATGTGACTCACATGTTTTGAAAGATTTACTGAAACGAATTTAATGGTGTAATCGAAATTTAATTTGGTTTTTTGGTTTATGAGTTATAATATTTTTAGTTAGTTGGAACAATGGGGCCCACCACTGGATGTCAGAGCCTGCATGCTCTCTCTCCCGCTCGCGCATGCTGTCTGCCGCATGCAGGGCGATACCGGACGGACTCGATCCCGCTGAGAATAAAGGACGACGGCTGCTACTGTAAAATACGGAAGCTTTTTACAGGACCAGGTGCAGGCGTTTTTTTCCTTATATGCGTTTACAGGATCGTATAGAGGGTGCCACTGCGGGTAGTCTTAGTCTCTACTCTGTACTCTCTCTAGTTCTTTCGCCTAGACATATGGATGTTATCAACTTTTTATTTTATTTTTTCTCTGAGTCATGTCAGCGCAACTATCAGCGCTTATTTTCAGCTCAAACCAACAAAGCTGTCTATGGAACACGAGTTAGGCTACGTTTAGATCCATTAGGAATTTGGAATTTTGACACTGTAGCAATGGGAAATCTTTTCCAATAAGTATCCAATCATGATCTAACTAAACTTAAAAGATTCGTCTCGTGATGTACATGCAAATATTTCGCATATATTTAATGTTCTATATATGTGCCGCAACGTTGATGTGACTAGAATTGGAAGTAGGAGGGTATTTAAACAGGGCCTTAAGCCCAGTGAAGAAGTAAATCTTGCAAAAGAGACAAATGCACGAGTGAGCCCAAAAATATTTCAGCCGAGTTTTGTCAATGAGTATGAATCAAGCCCATCAAACGAAACCATTCGGCCCAAACAAGCTAGCATACCGATGCAGTACATACGGGTGCAGATCAGATAAAATATATACAAAGTTCGACTGAAAAGAGATTAAAAATAGCCTAGCGTTGTTTAGAAATTCCAAAAGAAAGCCACTGCGAGCTCCCACTCGGTGATATCAATTTTGTCCATCTATGTGATATCAATTTTGTTCATCGAGGCCCCGGCCAATGCCTGCAGCTCGTAACCTGGTCAGGTAGGCTTTGAGTTTAGATGCCAATTCCCCTACTGTGCTGGGACTGTAACTGTAAATGTACTAGTATTTAGGTGTAGTTCACGTTAATTACTGTACCTAATCTTTCATGGTAAAATATTTTTCTACTAACCTAGGATCCCAGACACCTCGAAGAACTCTGAACTTGCATTGTGACCCCACTCCATCCACACTGCAAAGTTACTGAAGCCGAGCTGCTGTTCTGTAAAGCGAAGCTAATTATTCACGGAAAGGGGTGGATGCGTAATTATAAACGGTACCCATCAAATTGCACGCATGCAGTTCTGTCCGGGACAGGACCAGTTTGCTCGCATCGGCCCACATTTGTCTTCAAGCCCAAAGCTATCTCAGGAGGACCTTGCATTGCAACCTTTCTTGACTTCAATATCTATACTACAACAAGAAAAATAAATAAACAAGAAAGTACGTAAACGCAGAACACAAAACAACAAAAAAAAGTTAAAGTGTCTGTAGATACTCTTATATATATCAGCATCCAGGGAATTGTAAAAGAGCCAGCGGTTTCGGTGTAGCTTACGGCCATTTCCTTCACTACTACTTTCTTGGTTCAGTTCGCCGCCTCCTTTTGTCCTTTTAATTAAAAGTAAACCGGCGCCAAAGCGACCGAGCCGTGCAAGGAAAGGAGGACGGACCGCAACGTCGCGCACGACAATTCAGAATCAGACGTCCGTCCGTCCCTCACCGAATCGCCGGCCGGGTGTGGTGAGGTGAAGGAGATCGGCACTGTTTTCGCGTCTCATCTCGCGGATCTGCGCGTTCTTCTCTGAACGCGACCGCCGACGCCAGTGAGTGACCCAGTGCTACTGCTGACGATCCAGTGCAGCCTCGCAGGCTTCAGCTGAAGCTGCACTGAAGTGACTTTCTGCTGAAATTGCCACTGCTTCTACCTGATTCAGAAATTGTTTGTAACAGCTGCCCATGCCCACGCTTACTTCTCTGTCAGTCCTAACTTGGAGTTTGAGGTCTTTCTTTCGCGGACGAACTTGAACTTGGAGGCCTCATGAGCTGCCATTTGTGAGTTCTCTCCCTTTCTCCAACAAGGTCCAAAACCTACTGCTGCTACCGGTGCGTGGTCCAAAGACATGGATGGATTCAGGACCTAGCTTTGGGTGGGTTCACATTTTGATGCGCTCGAGAATAGATTTATCTTTTGTCTCCAAAAGGTGCTTGGATCACACACACACACACACACAAACACAAAAGGCAGAACGCACTGATTAAGCAAAGTAAGTACCTGATCAGATTACTGCAGCCACTACGTGCATACTCGGTGAGAACTTTAGAACGAAGCTTAGTATTACGTTCTTTTCTGCTCGCTTTTCGCATTTACGACTACGAGTACTTGCTACTTGAAACCGTGAGTGATTAGACTCGGAGTCACCAAGAATAACGAATCAACATTCAACAACTACAGGACCAAAGCGCTGCTGAGAATGTGGGTTTTCTTCAGTCGGCCGGTGCAGTGTCAGTACAATCATTATCCTTCTGGTGCAGAATTCCCTCCTCGACAAGATTTTTTTTAAAAGAAAAAATCTCTCTAATTATTTCAATTGATCAAGGAAAAGGACCTGGTTCCACAACTACCGCGCCTGTGAATCATCGCTTTCTGATGGTTAGCTGATGAAGGTGCGCCTAACACACCCTCCAGATGGTTTGCTGATGATCTTCCGTGGATCATTGTTGAGTGGCCTGTTTTGTAGCCTTCTAGTTGTTTGTTAACACACCCTCCAGACCTTCACCCCAAACTTCTCTGAACTAATTTGATCAAGTAGACAAGCATAAATGGCACATTCTTTATATCGTGTTGATTTCAGCTAGCAATGACTTGGTGCAAGTTTCATCGATCAGCATCAGACACCATTACACTTGCTAGTACTACTACGCTCCCAATCATTGCTTAAGTGTCCAGCAACGGGAATTCGCGATACGTACGGGCCGTCGTTAGGTGGACTTGTCGCTACTCGCTTGTCAGCATCGGTTAACGAAGGGCCGCTCTATTTCTCGAAAAGTTTCATTGCAATTCCCGGCAAATTAAAGGGGAGGCTCAATTTTTTATTTTTTTTTTTACATGGCACTGATGCGTACTTGCTTGCCCTGTTGTTGCTACTATTGCGTACATACAAGTACAATTCCATCCCATTCCATTAATCCCATCGTCTGTTTAGGACAGTACTACCTCTGATGGGTGATGATTGATCGCAGCTGCAGAGCTGCTAATGGCAGCCGAGCGAATGAGCGATTGATTGGCTTTGCTTTGAAAGAACTGCAGGGGAACAAAGAAGACTGTTGTAGTGGTGCGGTAGTGCTCCGTCCAACACAATACTTGAAACGCAGTTAAGACATACAGCACGCATCACGTGATCTCAAAAGCACCAGGTAGTATTTGCTACACTTAAAGCCCGCTTTTACGTTTCAGAAGTAGTAAGTTTACTAGGAAGTGCTGGTAACGTCAGAATGACTGCAGCTGGACAGCACTCGAACAGAAAGTTGCTTGGAGATCTGGATTGTGTTGAATGTTTATTAAGCTATCGACCCGCGGCGGCAAAGTGTAAAGCGGCGAAAGTGCTCCCCCTAATGAAAGACCGTCCGGAAACTTTGGTCAAGCAGCAGCAGGTTAAAACAAAATTAGTACTAGCTTTAGCGAGGTACTGCCAAGGTTCGTGTGTGCTCGTGTACAGTATAGCCGATGACTTCCGCGGTCGCCATGTACTGGTAGCCACTCGGGCATCGTGGTGACCAAGACGGTAGCGCCGTGGCCCGTGGCGATGCATTGCATTGCATGCCCACGGGCCGCGGGCACCTCGGCGCGTCTGGAATCTGGATCGAAGCGGCGAGATTGGCGTGGCGGCCAGGCCCGCGCGCCGCGGAGCATCGGTCAATTCGGTCTGGTCCCCCTACCTGCACGGCTGCACTGCACCCGGATGACGGAAAAGTGGCTGGCGTGAGCACGGGGGCTCCAGTGCGGTGCCGATCGAGAGCGCCCGATCGAGCAGAGCTCCAGGCTGGGGATTGGTCGATGCCGAGCGGTGAGTGGGGTGCGGGGCGGTGCCGTGCGGTGAGGCCGCCGGTCAATAATTTTGGGCTCCCCGGGCGGGCACAGTGAAAAGCTGTGATAGGCGTGGGGGTGCCGAGCGGTGTGGTTTGGGGTGCGGTGGAGTGGACTCCCCTCTCGCGCGCGCTTTCCCTCAATCGCATTCTGAACCCGACCACCACCTACCCACCGCGCGATCGGGCGCCAGCAGCGGGGATCGCGACTTGTGGAGCTGGGGCCTGGCCCGGTGGCCGGTTGCGTCCGCGCGGCCCCTCCACGTCAGTTGGCTTTTTCCTTCAGGCCCATTGGAACAGGGCCCCCCGTCGCTCGGCCGCTAGGGGGCAGGGGCTCCACGCGGACTCTTCCTCCCGCTTTTTCCCTCGTTGAAAAGTTGAAAAGCTGAAAAGCAAAAGTGTATTAGTAGTAATCCCACCGCGTTTATATCGATGGATTTGGAAAATGGGGATTGGCATTTGGGAACAGCTACGCAGGGAAATGAGACGAACCCTGCCCCCCTGTGATCGCAAAACATCATTGAATTGAACTGAATTCATAAAGATGCATTCGCGTGGGTAAAAGCTTATATACTTCGTGGCATGGTACCTTTGCGATGTTTGCGATTAATGCGTGAACCTACTACATGTAAAATTGTTAATTTCCAAACCCAAACGCGTTGTGTAATGGAACAACCCTAAAAATCCACACAATCTAAAAATCCCAACCAATTAAAATATTTTCATTTATTTATTGTGAAAACCCATTTTTCTTGTGCAAGCATATAGGTTTCATTATGAAATTGGTAAATAAAGGAGTGTAGTTTGCATTTTAATTCCATTCACATAGAATAATAACTTATGCATCACATTTGGGATTTATTGCAATTCATGTTTGTATTTACTCAATAATTAAAATGGGCAATATATGTATATATACACTAAACAGAAAATAGAAAAGGAGAAAGAGAGTTAGGCCAGCCATTCGTTTCGGCCAGCCTGGTCGCTAAGCCAGCCCAAGCCCGCCCGACCTTCCTCTCCTCATCTCACCGCGCGCGGCCCACGTCGCGGCTCGGCAGCGCACGCGCACGATCGGCACACACGCGCTCGCGCTCACGCTCGCTGCCAACCCGGCCCCGCCTGTCAGCCGCTCTCGCCCCCCACTGTTCTTCTTCCTCACGAAGGCGACGCGCCTGCCGGGGGTGTCGCGCGAATGGCGTGACCCCGGTCCCACAGCCGACAGCATGGCAGAGCCCTGACCCCGCTGTCCCCCCTCCTGTCCCCTCCTTTCTTGGCCGCCAAGCGAACCCGCGCCCATCCGGAGCCCTAGATCCACTCGAGCCACGGCCCTTCGATCGGTCGAGCGCAATCAGGACCGTTCGCCATTGGAGCTGGCCAAGCTCGCCTATAAATTGGAGCACCCCGAAGCCCTACCCTCATTTCCCCTCGCCGCCACCGCAGCACAGACCGGCACACCGCACCAAACCGAGAGAGAGAGCGTAGGAGAAGGGCGGAGCAGAGGAGGAGAAGCTGCCGGAGCGCCGCCGCCGCGGAGCACGCCGGAGCCGGACACGGAGGAGAAGCCCGAGCTGCGGACGAGGAGCGGCACGGCACTGCGATCGATCTGCACGGCTCCGACTCGCCACTGCACCGCCATCCTAGCTTCACCGACACCACGGTGAGCCACCGCACGCCATGTCCGAACCTTGCCCTGCTTTTGCCATGGCGTTCCACCCTCGGGACGCGCAGGCACGAGCCTTTACTGGCTCGGGAAGATCACCTGCACCATACACTCATTCGACCGGCCGAAACCCCCGGACTACAAGCTTGCTAGACCGAGAACGCAGCACGACGCGTTCTCGGCGGAGCGCGTTCACCACCGACGCGTTCCGACGCCGAATCACCCGTTCCGAGCAATCCGTCTAGCAACCGTATAGGTTAGAGCGTCGTGGAGCACCGCCACGACCCCCTCGAGCTAGCTACGCGGATCTAAGCGCTAGAGGAAGCCTGAATCGCCTTGGCCGCGTGCGCCGCGACCTTACCGGAGCGCCGCCGCGAGCCATTGACAAAAGAAGGTCATGCCATGGCTAAAGTTCGCCACCAGAGTGTTGTATGCTTCTCTGGCCTCACCAATTTGACAAGACCGCATTCGATTGAACCAATACTTGGTCATAGCCGCGATGCCGCCTTCCGCCGTCGTCGGCGACATCGCCGCCGACAGGTTCCGCCTCGCCTAAATCCGTTCCGAGAACCCCCGGTCGCCTCGCGCTGCGGAGAAATGCCGCCGAGGTTCGCCAAGTCTGCCTCGGCACTGCCGCTAGATAGCCGAGCCCTGTCCTATCGAAATATGGTCATCGCCGCACTGTCATCGTCCGCCGCACCGGAGAGACACCGCCGCCTTGAACAGACGCCCTGGAACCCTGCTAGCGCCCAAATTTCCGATTCGCCCGAGCCTCCGCGAGAGACCTCGGGAGAACGGCACCCTCGGGCGCACCAAATTTCCGATTCGCCCGAGCCTCCGTGAGAGACCTCGGGAGAACGGCACCCTCGGGCGCACCGAATCTCCGATTCACCCGAGCCTCCCCAGGAGAGCTCGGGAGAACGGCACCCTCGGGCGCCCAAATTTCCGATTCGCCCGAGCCTCCGCGAGAGACCTCGGGAGAACGGCACCCTCGGGCGCACCAAATTTCCGATTCGCCCGAGCCTCCGTGAGAGACCTCGGGAGAACGGCACCCTCGGGCGCACCGAATCTCCGATTCGCCCGAGCCCCCCCGGGAGAGCTCGGGAGAACGGCACCCTCGGCGCCGCGAATTTCCGATTCGCCCGAGCCCCCCCGGGAGAGCTCAGGAGAACGGCACCCTCGGCGCCGCGAATTTCCGATTCGCCCGAGCCCCGCCGAGGTACGCCGAACTATGCCGAGCCCCGCCGAGCTACCCCCGACCACCGCCGAGCTACGCCAACTCCGGCAACTCTCTGGGAACCAGCATCGAACACCTGGTGGGCGACCATCGGGTCTGTGTTCTGTTGAGGCGCCAATTGCCGCACTACTGGACCCGCGCGCCACGTGGACCAATCCCGAGCTGCCCCTATTAACCAAACAGTTTTCTCATTTTCAGAAAATAGGATAATCTTCGGAAATTCATAACTTATTCATACGAAGTCCAAAAATTACGCACCATATATCAAAATTCTCAGAAAAATGGGATCTACAATCTAAGACTGTGTTTGTGTGCATTTGGCTCTTTATTTTATTGGATTTTTCTGAAATACTCTATAGGAGTCGCTGACGCGACTATTTCGTGTTCGATTTCAGAGCCGGAGGAGGATCTGACTAAGGAAGGCGACCACGAGTACTTCCAAGAGCTAGGAGACGACTACGAAGGTGCCACGTCCCACCAAATCCTTAGATCCTATTACGCATTGCAAATGACATTGTTGCTATTGCTTTATGATTATGTATGTATTGGTTGCATGGTAGTATATTTGAATTCCCTGCCTTGATAAGACTTTACCCTGCTATCCGCTGTAGGTTAGCTGCTGCTTAATTTACTGTTACTCTTCCACTACTTTCTACTTGCTATATGCTATGTGGTGGAATTGGGACGGTGTATAACTGATTATAACCACTGGGAGAGAGTGCTGCGTGCGTCTTGGGTGCGTGGTAAGGGTTGATGTCGACCAAGTGGGATGTGAGACGAGCCCATGGGGCAAGTCGTGCCGGGGGTGCAACCTGGGCATCCCCAAGCGAGATACCTGTGGCGGGTAAAGTTGTTGAGGAGGTTCCGGGTGGGATAGTCTTGGTGGTTTGAAGCCCGTGGACGGAGGTGCTGTGATAGCACGGGGAGAGTATCCCCTAAGTGGAGATGCCTGCTTGGTCAAACCTAGGATGGACTAGTTTCAGGTTCATGGGAATCCTTTTCTACTCACTCGCTTCTGATGGGCGGGAGACGGCTGGACTACTTGGTAGGACGGTGCCACTACTGCTAGGTTGAAAGGTGATAAGGGTGGGCGGAGACGGTCGATGGGTTCCCGTTCCGTTCTAGGTGCACAGTACCACTGGATGGGCCCGGTACTGTGTCTCCCAGTCTCAGCATAACGGTGTAGGATCCGGAATATCCCAGGGCTGAGTGGTAGGGTGGCATCGACCTAGGCAAGCAAGCACCCGGAATTCTGTCTAAGTGTTTGCGCAACACCTATGATGGCTAATCTTGTGGGTAGTGAAACCTCTGCAGAGTGTACGGTTGATCGATCGATACATATGCCAACCTGTTGGCTATGGACCTTTCCTGTGAAGCTTCTACTAGTGTAGTGAGTGTTCTCTTCTCCCCCTGGATGACATTTTTCCGGCAGTGTACCCGTTGTGGTAGTGTGCCGCTGAGATAGGCCCGAGAGGGAGTTGGGCCTGTCGAATGAGAGTGAGGTGTGGGTATGTGAGGTGTGGTGATGGGAAAAGGGATAATGGTGTTAACTGGTGATAAAACTTGACTAATTAAACATTGATTACAGCTGCATAGGAAAACCTTAGCCTATAGGTCTGCTTGTATAGCCTTGCATCCACTTTCCACAAAGCAAATGCTGCATAGGTGGGCTCCGTGGCCAGTACAAATCGTACTGATAAATTTGCTGTCAGGTGACGAGAATGAGTACGACTTCGAGGGAGATGATGACGAGGAATAGGGTCACGTGCTACACTCAAGTTGGCCGTGAAGGATGAATCGCTTCCGCATCTTCTAAAGCTTCTCTGATTGTTGATTCCGCCAGTGTGGCGATGTAATAAATATTTATGTAAGACTTATTTACCGTTGTATGGATCCTGGTGGCAACTGAGATATGGGTAATTTCATGGATTGTCCCAAGCAATCTGTTGAATTACAATTCGAGCCTGTGGATTTCCCTTCGTGGAAATCGAGGTCGTTTCATGTAATTACCTTATTTCTACTTAAATACGGAGTATATAATCAATCTCCCGTGACCTTAAATATACCGAGCTTAATAATTGGAAAAATTGGTGATTGATCAAGCAAACAGGTGTCGCCGGGGTGACAATCTGATGGGCTTAACTACACTGTACTGACTGTCTACACATGGCCAACTGCCGCGAAGGGGCGCTGAAACGCAACTGTGGCAGGCAACCTTTTTATGCGGACGCGCAACAGCTGCGATCCGTGCGCCCCCACTGCAATCCTCTCTCTCTCTTTCCTCTGACTTCGCTGCCGCCTCGTCCGTCTCGCCCGGAGCCCGGTCTTCTCACTCGAAGGCTCTTCTCTCGCTTCGCTTCCAAGTTCACCCCAATGGCGACGCAACCGCTTACATCATCACCGCGCCGCGCGCCGCGCGCTTGAGAGAGAGCACCAGCACCCCCACCAACCGCGCGCGCGCGGCGCATGGCGGCGCCGGGGCTGGACCAGGTCATGGCGTTCCTCACCGACCACGGCTTCGCCGGCGCGGCCTCCGCGCTCCGTGACGACGTCCTCGCACGCGCCGCCGCCGGGGACGAGAGCCACGACACCGCATTAGACCCCCATCTCCCGCCGCTCCGTATGCCCGCCTCCGCCGCCGGTGCCGGCGCTGGCACGCCGGCGCCCGCCGCGAGCCCCAGTTCCAGCTCCGGTTCGGCGTCCTCGTCAGCTTTCGTCAGCATGCGCTCCACGCCCTCAGGTACCCAAGGCACGAGGCATTTTTGTCGCCAGCTTTAAACCCCTCTTCTTTCCTTGCTTTCCGTGGGCGTATCACACAATTCTCGATCTGTGCGCCCATATTTCCGCGGCTATGGCTTGGGGGCCAATTCGGCGCTGATGGTTGGATTGGCGCGCGTGGTTTTTCCTGCGGAGATCAACTTTTATAACATAATAATCGATCTTCGATTTCATAGGAGAGGTTTTAAACCTCTCCCCGCCACTTTAATTTCCGTCTCTGCGCTTGGTTCAGTGTTTAATGCTGAATTTCTGCACATTTTACCAATTCATCAATTCTGAACGATAATCCGATTTTGTTTTGGCGATTATAGGGCTTTTGAATCCGTATGGGCTATGGTCGCCGCGGCATTCGCAGTCGGACGCGTCTTCGTCGGAGATGGAGTTTGGTACAGCGCGCCAGTACGACACCACCGACCTCTTCTTCCAAGAGGACTGGCTCTACGACGATCACCTCTTCCCTAGCAAGCTGGACGATGAGGATGACCAAGGCAAAGAGGAGGACAAGTTTGTACTGGATGCTCACGATGGCTCAGAGCAGGTAGAAATTGGCAAGCTTGGTGCAGGCCATAACCGCCGTCATGAACACATCGGTGGTGATCGATGTGAGGGTTGCGCTGAGGTGTACACATGCTCATCGCCACTCTGTGGATGCTGTGGAGGGGCACTCAAGAATGACGGGCTTGATGTGGCCAGGAGCTCAAGCTCCACTGTGTATGGGAGATACCAGATCATGGATGACCAGACAGAGATACTGGATGATTGTGCGCAGGATGGGTTTCAATTGAAGCAGAGTGGAGATATTGTGTTTGAATGCGGTATGCCGAGGGATCCTGGACGAGGAGATGATGATCCAGAGCTGAGTGTTGTGGAGAAGGAGCTTCAAATGCTCAGTTCATTTGATACCGATGCTGTCGCGAGTAAGTACTTTTCATGCCTTCCACTAGAGTTCATCTCTCCACCTAATAGCACTCCTTTTTATTTACTTGTTTGATTTCAGTGGGGTCAGGGGGCGTCCTGCCGAATTTTGGTAGCAAGTTTGTCCATTAACCCACTCTGTGGCCAAAGATAATGTGAATTTGTTTATTGAATTTTAATGTAGCTGGAAAAGGGGAATAAATAATAACAATGAAGAGGTTAGATTCTGCGGAGTTGCCTTGTGAAAGCCAAATCTCTTTTGCAATTTTGTGATTTTGTAGTTTAATAAATGTAGGGGGAAATGCTGTACTAGACGTTGGTAACATGTTTATGTAATATTTACAGTTCTCAATACGGTTACCATTTGATTATGTTTCCCATGGATTATCCCTGGAAATTCTTAAGAAGCAGACTTTGTCTATGCTGCTAAATGATGTTCTGCATTTTAAAACCTAACTTTGGTCAAGCAATTGCTATGTACAATCAGAGCCTTAAAAACACACATTTCAAAAATCAACAAATATGTAGCCTTGTTTTTAACATATTTGAAATGTAGCCAGATCCATCATATTAAAATAATGTTAGTCCAGCTTTATATTTGTGAATAATTTAGCATCAGTTGTCCATTTGTCCTGGTCCTTGTTAGAGGCTATCTTCTGCTTATGTGCTGGTCTAATTCTCTTCATGTATTTCATAGATCACGGTGTACATGATTTCACAGACAATGGTGAGCTCAATGGCAGCTGTGACAAAAATCTGAAAAGCCACATTGATAAAGAATATCTGAAAGGTCATAGGATACAGCCATTCCCTGAAAGTGGTGATCTTGATGAAGCATATGAGTTTGAAAATGTTGGATCATTAAATGCAGATGTTCAACATTCTACTGCTCTTAAAGCTGAGGAAGATGCTGAAACAAATATTGATCTTGCTCTGTCTGATTTTCACCGAGAATATGAGGTATTTGAATTGAGAATTATCCACCGCAAGAACAGGTTCACAATCTCTTTTTTTTTTACTTTGAATTCTGTTTGTTAAATTGTATGTTGGTTGATCCATTTTCGTACTTATATAATATAGGATTGTACTGCAGGACTGGATTTGAAGAGAACAAAGATTTCCCCATTGTCTTAAATTCAGTTGTTGCCGGAAGGTATTATATCACTGAATATCTAGGCTCGGCTGCATTCAGCAAGGTTGTACAAGCACATGATCTTCAGACAGGAATGGATGTTTGCCTTAAAATAATTAAAAATGATAAGGATTTCTTCGACCAGAGCTTGGATGAGATAAAACTTCTGAAGTTCGTGAACAAATATGATCCACTAGATGAGCACCATGTGTTGCGCCTCTATGACTACTTTTATCATCAGGTATATGCCTCATAAGAGAGACTACTGTCTAAGTACTCCCTTTGATTCAACTTGTTTGGATCCTAACTTCCTAGGAGGGCATTTAAAAGGATATAATCAAGGTCACTAGGTCTTGAGAAATATTGCAATTATTTTAAAAAGGATCAACTGTAATAATGTAATATTATACAAGTGTACTTGAATTGCTTCATGCATGTACAGTAGCAGATTTTAGTGGATTTTTTCGATTTCATGGCCTTGGATGGCGCTGATAGCAAGTAAATATTGACAGGAACACCTATTTATTGTCACTGAACTACTGCGAGCAAATCTATATGAGTTTCAAAAATATAATCAAGAATCTGGTGGTGAGGTGTATTTTACTTTGCCTAGGATGCAGGTATGTTCTCTGCCCTTCACTGACATGTTCTCCATGAGACCATGACTGCTACTTATACTAATATCACACATGATAATGAGCATTTGCATTTCTTCCTGTAGTCAACCCCTAGACGAAACTTTTTCTAACATGCTACGCATTTAGGCACAGTTGTTTAACCATTGAGTGTTATTAAGTTTCATTCAGAAAGTTACAAAGTTCTAGCAATTTGAAACTTTGCCTTTGTTGTAGGTTATAGCTCGGCAATGTTTAGAGGCCTTGGTTTACTTGCACCGCTTGAGGATCATTCATTGTGACCTAAAGCCCGAAAATATTCTTATCAAGAGCTACAGTAGATGTGAAATTAAGGTCATTGATCTGGGAAGTAGTTGCTTCTTGACAGACAGCTTATGCCTCTATGTCCAATCACGCTCTTATCGAGCTCCTGAGGTCATTCTGGGCCTACCTTATGATCAGAGGATTGACATTTGGTCTCTTGGTTGCATCCTTTCTGAACTGTACACTGGTGAAGTAAGTATGTTTTATTTACGTCAAATGCTTGGCGGTTTGTAGGATCGCATAAAACTGATATTATTATTATTTTGACAAAAATTTGAGGCTCTTTTCTTGTATGAATGCAATACGGACATATAACTCCAACCAGAATTAGAAATTAATCTTTTAATGTTGTAAGCACATGTGAGCTGGAGAGTTGTGGAATTGGGTGTTTAATTGCATCTTTTCCTTGGAATTATATCTTCTGTCCTTTACATATAACAGGTATTATTTCCTAATGAGCCTGTGTCCATGATGCTTGCTCAAATGATTGGAATAATCGGCCCAATTGACATGGAAATGCTAGAATTGGGGCAGGAGACACAGAAGTATTTCACTGACGATTATGACCTTTTCACCAAGAATGAGGTACAATTCTTTTTTCATACTTGTTCACCTGCCTATGGCAATGCTAAATGAGTGATCCTTAATCGAAAAATCTATATTGCACGAGTTGTTTCTATTGTTTCCCTCACCTTCATAATTTTCGTTGCACCTTACCCTGACTTAACCAAATTTTAATTTTGAATTCGCTACAGAATTATATTTATGCGGCTTCTTACTCACTTGATATGCTAGGCACAACTTTTTGTCCTGTCAGTTATTAGTTCGAATCGAGAAGACCTAAGTTGTTCCTTTTAATTTGAGTTTCACTATGTGCGTAATTGTTGGTTGTAGAACAGTAAACTCTAACACATCCCTTCTTTGCCTTATTGATATCCAGGAGACAGATCAGCTAGAGTATTTGATCCGAGAGAAATCCTCCTTGCGACGACACTTACAATGTCCTGATTCAGGATTTGTCGATTTTCTGTCTTATCTGTTGCAAATTAACCCCAGGAAAAGACCTACAGCTGATGAAGCACTACAGCATCCATGGCTTTCTTTTGCGTACTAATGAGAAGTCATCCGGTACTTTCTTCACATATAAAGATGAGTTTGTTTCCTAATTTGGAGCCTTCATAAAGTTACTGAAAAGTATTGATTTTCTTGGATTTTCTCTTAACGTGAATCATCACTTTTTTCGTTAAGTTGTAGAAGAGCCCTCCTTTTGTGGGTGCAGTGCAGGATTCTTCTTTTTTGTGTCTTCAGGGTAATTCTTGGTGTGAACCCCTGCTTTGTGAGTGACTCATGAGTGTTTGTAAATATCAGAAAATTTTCCGCGGTGTATCTGTACAGTTGAAAGCCCCACCCCTGTACCCCATCTGATCAGTTAATGATAACATGAGAATATCAAAATATCGTCCAATGTTTCATCATTTTTGGCTCTATCGTTGATGTGTCCAATGGCACTTAATTTTTAGTATTAGATTTTCAAGTACACGTGGACGGTTTTCGATGTAAACCGCCCGCGATGCTGTTTGATGTGATTGTTGTCTATTCTTTATTGAATAAACAAATAATGGGACCAGCGGTATGGCAGGTCGTCATATCCTATTTTCTGAGGTGCAAGTATACATACAGTTCATAAAATAAAATGGTTCAAATTTGACAATGTGCCGTGTGTGAGTTTCTGTTTACCCTGTGAAATCCTGCGTCCTGCTGATCCCTGAGTACAGAGGCCCAGCTCTTGCAGGCCCAGCAAATATCCAGCTCGTGCGGCCGATGCAAGCCCAATGAACCAATCGACAGCGCACACTGCTCGGATGCGCCTTGCTCATGCTCTGATTTGCGCCTTTCCTGGCGTGACATCACTGAGCAAAAATCTCCTATCCATCTCCCTGCCGCGCCATTGCCACTCCCGCTCCCACGCCGCCACACGCCGACACCCAATGCCGCCGACTACAGCCGCGGCCGCGGCCACGGCGCTCCCATCCCCGTCTCACCGCAGGGTCCCCGCCGCGAAATCCGTCTGGCTGAACCCCAATCTCCCCACATCTCACCCCCTCCACCAGCGTCACAAGTCCGCCGCCGAGCTCCAACAGCAGCAGCACGAGGACCGTACGATCGACGTCCCCGCCCTCGTCACCGCGCTCTCCGCCGCGCGGACGGCTCCCGACCTGGCCGCCGTGCTCGCCCCGCACCGACCCGTCTCCGCGCGCCTTCTCGGTGCGCTCCTCTCCCGCCTCCCCGACCCGCGCCGCGGCGTCGCGCTGCTCGACCTCCTCGCGCCGGACCTCCCCGCCCCCACGCTCCTCATCCCATATAACCTACTGCTCCGCTCTGCCTGCCGCGCTGGCGAGCTCCGCCTCGCCTCCGGCCTCCTCCTCGAGATGCGGGAGAGGGGCGTGACCCCCGACGCGTTCTCCTACTCCACCCTCCTCGCCGCGCTCACCCGCGCGGGCCACCTCGACCACGCGCTCACCTTCCTGCCGCTCATGGAGGACGACGCCGTGGCTCCGGACCTGATCCTCTTCTCCAACCTCATCCACCTCGCCCTCCGCGGTGGCGACGCGCCCAAGGCGCTGGCGCTCTTTTCCCGGCTGCGCGCCGCGGGGATCAGGCCCGACCTCAAAGCATACAACGCCGCCGTCGCCGCCTACTGCAAGTCCGACCTCCTCCGCGACGCCAAGCAGCTGCTGCTCCACGACATGCCGGCCGACGGCGTCGCGCCCGACGCGGAGACCTACTCCCCCATCCTCGCCGCGCTGGCGCGAAGGGGGCGGCACCTCGCGGCCGTGTCGCTGTTCTCGCACATGCGCGCCGTGGCGCGCGTCAAGCCGGACCTCTCCGTGTTCAACATCATCCTCAACGCGTACGGGCAGCTGGACCTCGCGCGCGAGGCGGACCGGCTGTTCTGGTCCATGCGCCGGGCAGGCGTCCCGCCAAGCGTGGTGACCTACAACACCATGCTCCGTGTGTACGGGGATGCCGGGCTGTTCGGCGAGGCGGTTCACCTGTTCGACCTCATGCGCAGCACTTCCGATGGCAATGGTGGCGCTGGTAACAGCGTCAGACCGAACGTGGTGACGTACAACACCATGATTGCCATCTACGGCAAGTCGCTGGAGGACGAGAAAGCCGGGAGGTTGATGCAGAAGATGCAGGCCATTGGCGTCCAGCCTGATGCCATCACTTACTCCACAATCTTGTCCATATGGGTGAAGGCCGGGAAGCTCGACCGCGCTGCCAAGCTGTTTGAGAAGCTGAGGGAAGCTGGCACGGAGATCGACCCAGTGCTGTACCAGACAATGGTGGTTGCGTATGAGCGTGCCGGGCTTGTCTCACAGGCCAAGCGTTTATTGCGCGATCTGAAAGACCCGGAGGGCATCCCCAAGGAGACAGCCATCAAAATCTTGGCGAGCGCCGGTCGTCTGGAAGAGACCGCATGGCTGTTCCGTCGTGCTGCCAACACTGGCGAGATCAGGGACTCATCGGTGCACCGAGCAATGATGGACTTGTATGCGAAGAACCGGAGGCACCGGAATGTGATCGAGGTGTTTGATGAAATGAGGAAGTTGGGCCAGTTGCCAGACTCGGAGACGATCGCCACCGCGATGAATGCTCATGGTAAGCTGAAGGAATTCGACAAGGCCGCGGCGCTGTACCAGGCAATGAGGGAGGAAGGTTGTGTGTTCTCAGATCGGGTGCACTTTCAGATGATTAGCCTCCTTGGTGCTCAGAAGGACTTCAAGGCGCTCGAAGTGCTGGTTGGCGAGCTAAGCCATGACCCAAGCATCGACAAGAGGGAGCTTTATCTTGTGGCTGCCGGCGTCTATGAGAGAGCGTACAAGTTTGACAAGGCATCCCAGATTATAAGCCAGATAGGAAGTTCCAACGAATTCGATGTCTAGAAAGTCAGATAAAAGGGAATCTGGCGACAATGTTTCAGATAAAATAACAAAGATCGCTGACTGTAGCGATTGGTGAGTACTCCCACCATCAAAAAAAAGTGTCACAATTTGTACCGGTCAAACTTTTTAAATTTTGACTATGTTTGTAGAAATATTAACAACAATTGTATCTCCAAATAAGCTTATTATGAAAATAAATTCAACAATCTAAGGATACTTATTATGTACTACAAATGTTAATATTTTCTCGTATATATACTTGGTCAAGAAAACATTGTTCAAACATGCCACCTGTGCTAACTGCTAATAATTGTGCTTACTACTAATATTAATGATTACATACCGGATGGTTAGATTCATAATGAATACATTAATGGTGCAATTTTTATTGGGGCCATGAACTATTCATTAGACTATCTTAATTGTCAACAATCAAATTTTACAACAGAAGCTGATATACAACAGTTAGTTGGTATAAAATGCTCCACTACACATACAAATCTGCCGTAATGCTAGATTACAATTTTCTTAGCTTCGGATGTGACAACTCCATATGAACAGTGACTCGGTTTTATCAAGAACCCTAAATGAATATTGATAATAATGTACAGGTGCTCTCCCTTAAGGGGCTAGTAGCATAGTTGGCACTTCAGCCTTCATCAAAAGAATTCCATTGTGCGGCAGCAAAACTTACACCACCTGATTAGTTTGGGGGATCCCATGCTTTTGGAACCATTCTGGCATATGAAACCTTTCATGCAATAAAGGTCTGACATCTTTCTGGAGGGAAAGATGCTTCAGGAGTGGAAATATAACCGTCATGAGCTGAAATGTTCAATCAAGAAAAAATCAGTGCGATTTTTTAGGCTAGAAGTTTAGGCCCACAAAATGACTTGTGCTCATCGTCAGTTACCTGATCATCAGAATGCTGTCCAGCTGAAAAAGGAACACAAGGTATTCCATTCAAAGGCTGAAGAATGAAACTGAATGGATTGTTGTCGACAATGACAATCCTGCCGAAATCCTTTGACACACAAGAAAGGTCTTTCACATGTTCTCTGTATTCCCTGCAATCATGCAACCCATTGATATCAGACGATGATTATTCAGGCCATTGGCAAACAAGTACGATATGAATCAGTCAGACAGCAAGAGAAAAACATCAAGAAACGAGAGTATATGAGTATATGACTGAATAACTCGGTGAAAAAGCACAAACATGCATGCTAAACGAAGCATCCATATTTACATAGCAACAAATGGTAAATCAAGACACCCAATAAAAATGCACAGTAAATATATTGTAGAAGTTCTAGAGTGCATAACTCTGAGACATACTTAGTAAAACGCTAAAATCTAAACACCACTAGCATTCCATGTGTACAATATGAAAATCATTATTGATTGCTGTGTAAAAGCATTGGCTATGATCTGCTTTTTCCCCACTTATAGAGATGCTGGAATATGAAGCAACAACACAAGAACATGAAGCAACAACACAGCAGTGGTACAACATGATTTGTATAGAGAAGGTAATGTAACTTACGTGGTAACAGTTGATGGGCGATAGAGACGAAGTCTGAATCTATTGTGAACATCTATTCGGTCAACTAAAGGTCTAGCATAACCTGAGGCGAAAGCATGGAGGTTGAGAGAGGAAATGCACGAAAATTGATTGGGCTCAAATGGTTACAAAAAATAACAACAGCAAACATACCTTCTAAACCTGCTGTAAAAAGGATCAGATCTGCAAATTCACTAGTTTTCTGCAAGAACTCATGCAAACCAGGACGCTCAAAAACAGTCACATGATTCACCTTCTGTTTTCCTTCAACATCCTTTAAAGTTTACAAAAGCAAAAGCTCATTTATTAGTCGTGATTCAAATTACTATAAACAAAGTGATTAAGTGACATATAGCAAAGATAGAAGTTTGGTACCTTATCAGACGATATACATTCCATGTCAAAGCAATGTAATCCTGCTTCAACAGCTTGTGTACGTACAATAGCAGGAAGGCTAGATGACTCGTATGCAGAAACTAAAGTCTCGTCCAAGTCAAGCACTACCTGAACAGACAGCCCTAATGTTGTTAGAATATTCGATGAGTAACATAAGAGAAAATGTTCAATCTGACTTCATTTCAAGGCATTAAGTACTAATGCTTAGAAACAATATAACTTCGGGTCTCAGTATCGGCTCCTTGTGAAGCTATAAGCTTCTTTGCTGATCCAAACCATTAGAAATCCAATTATGAGCATACCTTACAGTATAACAGCCCATGTACTGGATCATCTTATGATCAGCTGATAAGATAGTATGTCATAATCCAGCTACAATCAAGATGTTCAACAATGATGGAAGGTTATCTACTCACCAACACACAACAACAGGGAACCAGTATTCTGAAGCTACTTCCCACAGCTTCACTTGAAGATCACCGTATTGCCACCAGTTTGGAGAGGAGATGATAATGCAACCGTAAGTCCGTACTACTAAAACAATCAAGCCCTTATTTTGCAATTGCAGCGCAGCTAATTGCCCATGCCAGTATGTCATGATGACGACTCCTAACACAATCTTCAGGAAAGGCCTGCTACACAGCCGAAATACTAATTATTCTAAAACCAAAAATAAACTGAACTACCTGAACTAAGACACCAAACCTCGATTAACCTCAAATCAGCCACTCCACCTAATCCCAATCACCCCCATATACCGAAGCATCATCCAATTTGATCAACATGCAATTCCCACCGTCCAAGTCCAAATACTATTTGATTGAAAGCCATGTCCTCCTCCACAAAGGCGCCATTTTCCCTACCCCGGACATCAAAAGCTCCATCGAATCGAATAAAAAATCGAATCTTCGTACCGTGAGGCGGCCCAGGGGCTCAGGCGCAGGTGTCGGGGCAGGCGCCGCGTCAGCTGGGATCTCGGAGCGGAGCGGCATGAAGGCCACCTCCGGCGATGGCTCCGAAGCCGCGGGCCCGGAGAGGAGCGGGTAGCGGAAGCCGACGAAGGACAGGAGCTGGGCGCAGGAGGGCGTGCCCCGGAGGATCTGGAGCAGGACCTGGAGGAGGAAGCCGATCCACCCCACCACCGCCCGCCACGCCTGCGACGCCGCCTTCACCCGCTGCTGCTGCTGCTGCTGCGCCGCCGCCGCCGCGGCGGCGGTCGGTGAGTACACCTCTGCCGCCGCCATGGACGAGCTGCCGCCACGGTCCGGGAGGCTGGAGACGGGGAGGATGGAGGGAAGGCGAGGCCGGAGGCAACCGGAGGAGGAGGTGGTGGTGGTCGGTCTCCGCGCCCGCGCCTGTGCGTGGTTGTTTTTGTGGGCTGGTGAGCTTAGCGGAATAGGGTATTCGTGATAGGTGTAGATTCAAGGGTCCCCACCTGTCAGGGATAGTACAGCTGGACTGACGAGTTGCCGTGAGTGGTAATTATCGTACGTGCACACGCAGTTTTCAGTTTTCTAGCAATTCTCCATAGTTGTTTATGGCTGTTGGTTTGTGTGAAATTATGGCTCTGTTCGATGAAAGCTAAAGGCTGAAAGCTACCGATTTTTCGTGAGGAAAAAATAAAATATTATTTTAGGGCTAAAAAAAATTCGAATAAGTTGCTTATAAGTTCAAGCGAACAGAGCCTATAAGCGTTAATTTTAATTGCTACTGATTTGTTTTGTGATACTGTTCTACGGATAAAAAGAAGCTAAAATCAGAATAAGTGAACAGCCAATCGCTATTTCCGCATTTCGCTGTTTCTAGTACTGGTTTGATGTTCAGTCTGTTAATTCTCTATTTCTCGTCGCTGTGATGGAAACATGAACGGCGGTACAGTGATGTTGACCCACATTACCACATCTTAAACAAATCTTTTAGACTTCAACCGGATCTGTTTGATTTGAGTAGCATCATATACCTTTGTCATACGCTAAACTTTGAAACCGCCTGGATTGACATAGTCTTTGCTGGATTAATTACAGACTGTAGAAAGGTTTTTAGTCAATCCTAAGTTATGGTACAAAGTGCTAGCTTAAAAAAAAATGAGAAGTACTCCTCCTCAGTTGCCTGCTTCCTTGCTTATTCATCAGGTGATGCCCCAATTCCTCTCAGGTGACCTCCCCGGCGACACTGGTGAGCTCCTCACCTCTTTATTCACCAATTCCGACGGGTTTAGAAGGAAGGGGCCCAGGGGAGGGAGGTAGGCCAGGCAGTGGGGATGGTGGCCGGGGCCCTGACGGCGGTGGAGGCGGCCGGGTCAGGCCAGGGAGGGCGAGGGAGCTCCATGGCCGCCGTCGCTGGAGAAGAAGGAGCGGGCGAGGGATGGGGCGGCCGCTGCAGAAGAAGGCGTAGGGGTGGTGGGGGCGCCACGGGCGCGCTAGGGTTCGTCGGAGTTCCAGCGAGCTAGGGCCGCGCTGCAGCGGGGCGGTGGTCGGCGGCGGGGGCGAGGAGCAGGCCAGTGCTGACTATGGCCAGACGGAGAAGAAGAACAGTGGGTTTGCTGGAGGAAGAAGAAAAGGCCTATGCCATCAGATGGGCATCGGACGGCTACAACCATCGCCTAATAAATGAACATATCATCGGGCACCAGCAGGGGAGATAGATCTAAAAAATCATTTCTATAACCAGAAAGTGTGGGAGATGATCGTTGCTACCAAAGCATAAAAATTTAGATGACACAGCACAATATTCCTTCTGGCCTGCCCACACGCCATGCTCTGAACCAAAGGCTTTGCTTTTCTCGGCATTTCTTTTCCTTGGTGATCATACCAAAGCACCTTTGATCCCCTTTGTGTTTCAAGAACAACGAAAACAAGTGTGGGGGCATGCTTCATATATATTACTTATACAATATAATGGTTTGGGGTTTGGTTTTGTAAACAGACACGGAGGCACCCAAGTACCTAACCAAAGGTGGGTAGACAGAGACAGGGACCTCATCCAGTGGAAGCTGGGTTCAAGTAATATCCACCACGTGTTCTCGTGGAAGGAAAAATACAGAAATGGCCCTCAGCAAGGAGTAAACATCGTGATAAATCCCAATCATGTTACTATACTAAATGGTCCATGATATTCGTTATGTGATATTGTCATCAGTCATGCCATGCACAGACGTGTTCATGGAGGGAATTGCTAGGATGAGGTTTTTTAATAAATATGAAAAAAATCAAAATTCTGAATTATTGAAGGCATGTTTGGATTCACCCCTCTAAACTTTGGAGGTAAAATCTCCAAACAGATGGTCTAAACTTTTAGCTTTTAACTTTAGCTTTTAACTTTAGCCTATCACACAGTTTCAAAAAAAAAAAAACCTTTAGCCTATCACACACTAGAGTGTTTTAGATCTTAAAATTGAGTTAAAGTGCTCTAGAGTTTTTAGAACTTTAAAGTTTAGAGGAGGGGGTCCAAAGAAGCCCACCAACTAAAATCATTGTAATTTTTTGTTATTTGTTTTAAAAAACTATTTTTAGTTATCGTTGCAATTTAATGGAGCCAGAACTACTGAACATGATGACCCTTGCTGCCACCAAAAATAAAAACGTGTGCCATGCTTGAGGTCGCAATATATACGCTTAGTATTGGGCAAGGTAAAAACTGCTTAATTTGAGGCAAATATGCTTTGCTCTGATATTGTAGATTTATAGTGCAGAAGACAACTTTCATAAATTCTCATTTGGCCTACAAAAATATGCATGTCATTCAACTAGACGTGCCCCGCTTGTATTCGTTCTCTGACGGAAAACAGATGGAGCAGGTCACACCGATACAATACAGCCGTTTATGATGCCACGCCCTGGATCAGTCCAAAAGCTCTCCAGGATTCGGTTAGAAAAAACACTTCAGGATTGGCCTCAGGACTGGTCATTGGCTCTACCACGGGGCACGAATGAAAGGAGAACTCCAACACAGCAGAACTTGGATTACCGAGTACCTAGTGGCCCGGTTAATGAGGACCTTATAAATAGAAAATTTTTATTGTAAGATTATAATACTAAAAGATGTATACTACTAATGAAGAATAGCTCAGAGTAGAAAACCTTTTGCTGTAATGACTCGTGCGCTATTTTTAATTCAAGCTAGTGCTCCAAACTCAGCGTGTTACGAAGCATAAGAGCTCGCACATAACAAATCTCAAGCTTGGCAATTCCAATACAAATTATTTCTATCTCAAACTTAATTCGAGACGGTGCAAGAACTTCAACAAAGGCTGCACAAAGATCATGTTCTGGACCATCTCCCATGTTGAAAAATAGACTGTCGTGCAGGAGCACTTCGATGATATCTACCTATACCAATTGCAACAACTCCTCAGCCAGGAGCAGTATCCACGTCACCCGAATTTTTTGGCCCGTCGGATCGTTCCATCAGACGCCCACGGACGAACGCGCCCGATTCGTGGTTCGGCAGAAGCCGTTCCACCGAGCTGCTTCGCAGCTTCCGCACGGCACGAAGGGAGGGACATATATTAGTCAGCTTCTGCTTCCGCTCGTCTACTTCGCGTTCGAGATGCTTCGTCTCTTTTCTACCGTCCCCCTCTCCCGTTTCCCGTCCCGACGCGGCCAGGGCGACGGCCGCCCTCCTCCTCCTCCTCCTCCTCGCTCTCTCTCTCTCTCTCGACGCGGCCTTTCCCTCTCTCCTCGATGCGGCCGGCAGCGGCGGCGCACCGCGGACGCGCGCGGGCACCGGCGGCCGCCCTCCTCCTACCACCCGTCCCAGTGCGGCCGGCGGCGGCGCGCCGCGGACGCACCTCTCATTTCTCCTCTCCTGTCTCCCTTTCCTCTCGGCTCTCTCTCCGGCCCTCCCTCTCTCTCCCGACGCGGCTTCTCCCTCTCTATCCGATGCGGCCGGCGGCAGCGCGGCACCGCATACGTGCACCGGCATCGCCGGTGCCCGCACCCCCTTCCCCACGCGCACACTGCGGCGCCATCGGGGCCCCGCTATGCGCCTGCCGCTTCCCCTCCTCAAACCCTATCCTCGCTCGCTTGGGCGATGCACCGGTGCGGTGGCCCCTCTACCGCGCCTCTCCCGCACTGCGGTCAGCCATGGCAGTGGCCCTGCCGGATTTCTTGCAGCTGGCATACCCCGACACCGCGCGGGCCCAGCCGCCGGTGGCCACTGCCGCGGCTGCCCCTTCCCCAGCTACCGCCGTGGGTTGGAGCCGGCCTGGTTTGCCCCCCCCCCTCTCTCTCTCTCTCTCTCTCTCTCTGTGTGTGTGCTTATGTGTGCGCGCGCACGCGCGTGTATGTCTCCGGAGAACGATGGCCTCCCTGCTCCATTCGCTTCTTGTGTTCTCCCAGGTCAGACAAGCTGATCCCTCTTGCAGTATTTTTCCTGGTTCGTCTTCTCGGATGAGGTGGCATAGATGTACTGATTTGGGACACGGCTCCATACTGCCATCTGATGCAAATTTTTACCATGCGAATTTCATTCCTACGCAATGTATTTCTGATTTGAGTGCAGTCCGTGGCATGACCAAATACCCTGATGCTTGGTCCAAGTGATAGAAATGTGTTTTTGCTGTATAGCTTGTGATGGAAATGAACTCCCATGTAGCTTGGGGAATACCGACTGATGATCTCCAAAGGTCCATAGCATGTTCATGTGCATACATGTATTTCTATGTGTTTGTTGATCTTATCGTGCCACTTCCCTGGGCTAGGTTCATTGTAATTACATGTGCTGGTACTGTACCCTGCTTCTCTCTACATCCACAATTTCTTCTATGTGCTGGCAACATGAACTGCTACAAATGATGCTATTTCTCGGTGCGTGCCATTGTGCCTTTTAATGAAAAATCAAATGATGTCATTCTGTTCGTTTCTGAGGCTACTCTTATTCACTAGATCTTTCGTATTTTTAAATTGTTGTGCCCTTACGGTAACCGTGCCATTTATTTCTTCATTTAAGGTGTGAGGATGGATATATTTTTCCCTTTTTACAAAGTGATGATACTCAGCCAAGTGTTTACTTTGCTTCCTTTCTTGGATTCATTTGAGTGCACATGGATCCTGATTTGACAGTAATGCCATGAGCCCATAACAGAGGCTCATCTATCAGCTAGGTACAACATGGATGCCATGCTTTTCTGGTTGTACAGAGGTTGGCTATCACTACTGCATTTCAAGCAGGTGCACACGTTTTTATCATGTCTTCTATCTGTACTTTCCACCTAGCGCGGCAGTGCGCGCGTTGTGACCTGCTGCTGGCCTCCTGCTCTCTTGTTTAGTAGTAGTAGCCAACCTTGTGCCGCACGCAGTGTGTAGTCATGTGCACAACTGATATCCTTCATTGTACAATGATGGCTGATTCTTTCGCTCTCCATGTTATCTATTGAGGTTTTGGTGTTGTGCAGTGATGAACTATTTCTAGACTGAGACAATGGAATTATGCAATGGGATTAATTATTTCATCGTTCCATGATTCTTGCTATCTGCATTGGTTTTGTGGTGATGGTGTCAATATATCTTAGTAACTCTCTTGCATGTGTTGTTCAGTTTGCGTTGGCTACTACATTTTGCGCATTTTTATTTAGTATAAGTCCATTGTCAATGATGTTTTTACTTCACAAAATTTGTTGTTTATTACTGAGCACACACCATTGCCAATGATGTATTTATTCCTATGTGTATCTTCCTACATTCTTGCGATTTCCAGTTAAATCTATCAATTTTGCCGTTTAATTAAAATGATGAAAAAAAAGGTGCTCCTATTTTTTATTTACTGTTCTTTTACTTTTTCAAGCCTCAGTGAACCAAACTTAGGTGCTATCATGAGCCACATAAAGTAAAAATTTCTATGCTGTTTTTTCATGATAGTTCTACGTGGGTTGCAGGGCTATCCCATGAAATGATTAGTTGACCAGTTACTATGTAGACTGCTATAAGAAAATAGCTATGGGGCAATTATTTGGTTCCTACAGGATTACAGATCTTTCAATCTTCCTTGGGTCTTTGTTTCATAGATGGAGCTTTAGTCATTGGTTGTTGTTATTTGCTCGACTCTTTCCTATCTAAAGGCTATCCTATAGCATGCCTGGAGATAACTATCTACTCTCTTGTTACTTATTTGTAGCCCTATCATGGAATGTTTTTTTATGCAGTTAAAACCTGACACTCTGTATGTAGCCTTTTAAAATCTTCAGATTTATATTGTGATTTTGTAAAGCTGACTAGATAAATATTGCTTGGTGAAAGAAGCAGCACGAAGATAGCTCAGGATGGTGTCACTGCCTAAGGTAATGCCGCTAGCTCAAGCATACTTGGTCCGGTGGCCTGATGACAATTCAGTTTTTTTTTGTTTTTTTTTATTTTTATTTTCTATAAATCATCACCCTTCATATGGTTACTAAGAATATGTTGCTCCTTGGTAAAGTAGTTTCACAAATGATGTAATCCTTTGTCTCTTGACCTATGAGATTAATTCCCTATCCATGTTGCTTTACCAAAGTTTTTGCATGGTATAATTCTTCGGAACTATGGTAACTTCCTACTAAAAGCACAAAGTTGACAACTTTGGTGTTTCAGTTCCCCAAGGGCAAATAGGCTTGGTCTATGGCTTGATAACTTCCATAATATTTATTTCATAATATTGTTTGTGCCATTGTTAGCTTATTTCTAGATTAGCTACATCTTTAGGTCTACTGTGCACAGAGGGTCTGCATTTCAGATAAAGGTTTATCAGTTGTTTTATTTTCTTTATATAACCTGGAATGTCTACTACCTTCACCGAGCTTCAAGAGTAATTATCAGTGTGTAGTATAGCTTGCTTTTTCTGCCAATGTTTGTTTGATAATAACTCTCCGATTTGCAGGTACCTGTATTTGAGCATATTAGTAACAATCAGTGGGGAATCTGGTACCATTGCTTGCCCTATACTTGATCAGGTCTGCATTTTTCCTCCCCCGTGCCCTCCCTTGCAACCCCAATGATAGATTTATAGCCATGAACTATGCTTCCATGTCCTGCAGTTTATTTGTGTCTACAAATGTCGCTTCATTGACACATCTAAAGATGCAGCACTGGGTGGCATCCTCACCTTGTTTGACCCGGTATGTCAGGAAAGCTCAACCGCCCTTCCACTCCTTACTGTCGCTGAAAACCACGTCAAAAAATCACATCTCTTGCCAGCAAGGCAGATGCTGCATTGATTCTCTGTGGCCTAAAAAAAAATGCTGTTTCTTTTTTTTACAGAATTGCTCCTGAATGGCTGATTTGGTTAATAAGCTCAAAGTTAATAATATTGATGTATTCCTTGTCTGATGAGGCTTCCGGCAAATGGTCAATGTATGTTCCGGGAGAAATTTTTCTTTCGCTGACAATTCCGCTTCATTTCGATGTGTTTCTGTCGGTGTAAAATATCATTGTCACGTCCCCTTACCAAACAAAACCAAGCCTAATGAGAACCGTCTATGTTACACTGGGCTCTATTTCCCTTAATGGACTTGCATGTGTTTATAGCTGTTGGTGTCACCTCCCATAGTCCCATCTTTACCTCCTTTCCTTTGCTACATTCTGAGTTTATTTTTCTCATTAAATTATTGATTCATTGCTGCTTATTTAGTTATGAAAGAAAGTACCAACAAATATCTAAGTTTGTAGGAAATTGTTGCTTTTTTAACCTGCTCAAAAACTGGATGTTAGTTGTGGACCACCTTATTCTACAACTTTTTCTTTGCTGCCAAAAATGTTGATGACTAAATGTTTATCAGTTCTTGTACCTACAGTTTATTTAAGTTCTGCTTCATGTTATAAAAATTTGTACGGTTAGTATGTCTTAATATGTTCTACCTCAAATTATACAGCACATTTTATCTGAATTGGCGCGCGATGGCGCGCCTCCCCATACTAGTGTTAAGTTAATTATCCCCCGGTGTCTATTATAGTACGGTGGTACGGTGAGGTCACACGCTTGACCTACTGACGCACCTTTCGTCAAGCATGAACTTCTTTTCTAGAAAGGTGACAAAAGATTTGCCGAAAATTTTATTAGACGAAGGAAAAAACAGAAACAGTGTTTAAAAAAATCGGCTTGACTATATTAGAAAAAAGGACTACTACTACCATGGGCGAAGCCAAGGCCCAGCCACCCTAGGCCATAGGTTGGGCTTCCCCGCTACCTATCCTTTAGGCCCAAAAGTCTAGTCGCATAAAAGAGCTCATGGAGTTATGGTCCCTCACGGTACTATGGTAGAATGCCTCACAATACCTGTCCACCTTCTCACGATCGGCGCTCAGGAGACGATGTGACTCGCAAGCTCTTGCGGCGCTGCACGGGGATCGAATGGGAGACCGAGGAGGTGCCATTACTCTATGGCAGCCGGCGAGGAGGCCGAAGCGACACTCTATGCACCCCCAATTGGATCTCAGGTCAATCACTGAGGCATAATCCTCCACTGTCATTGACTTCTTTCTCATGTGCCTTGCTTGGCACTGTTAGCTCGATGTATTATTACGTCTACACTCTCGGAAATTCCTACCTTTGTCACTGACCACTACTGATCTTATGGCGCACGGGCCGCTGGACTACAACCCACACCGAAATAGGATAAGACAAGCAAGAAGTCCTCAATGGTAAGTATTACGCAAATGGCAAAGCCAAAGAATAAACCGCCAAGTCCATGGCTTTCTACCTCTCTTTGTTGGGACTTTATGAAGCACCAGCTCATGAGCGCCAAGCTTGGGTGTGTTTAGATCCCAGTTACAGTTGCAATTCTGCACTGTAGCACGTTCGTTTGTATTTAACAACTTTTGTCCAATCATGGCCCAAATAAGTTTAAAAGATTCGTCTCGTGATATACATGCAAAAAGTACAAACATGCAAATATTTCGTCTACATTTAATGCTTCATGTATGTGCTGTAATGTTGATGTGACTAGTTGCAATTGCAATTTGTAGTGGATCTAAACAGACCCAAAGTCTCTATGACCACAAAAAATAAAGGGGGAAAAAGAGGCTAAAGCTTAAAAGGATCAATGACTACCGGCCGATAAATTTCATTCATAGCATTGCCTTTATCATCTCCAAGCCCCTGGCCCGCTCCTGATTAAATCTAGCCCAGATTGAATTATTCAGTGATGAAGTTGGAACTTGCAACTAAGGCTCTGTTCGCTTCAGCTGAAAAGCTGAGCTGATTTAGACTGAAGCTGATTTGTTGTGAGGGAAAATACTGTTCCAGAGCTGAAAAATATGTGCTGTTTAGTTGAAGCGAACAGAGCCTAAACTGTTCTGCTTTATGCATTCCATCTCAGATCTGTGGCATTTGGGCCCGTCTAATTACACTCAGTTGGAATTCGAAAACACTGTAGCAGCATTTTTATTTTTACAATAAGTATTTAATCATGTTTCAAGTAGACTCAAAAGATTTGTGAGACTAACATTTTGCCAAGCTGTTAAATTAGTTTCAGTTTTCATCTACATTTAATGCTCCATGCACGTGTCAAAAAATGATGTGACCAGTTGAATTGTAAGTTGGAAGAGATTTAAACAGGGTCTCGATGCTTCACTAAACTGCACTTCTGCTTTGTATAGATTGTTTATCGCACGTCACACCATTTCAGGAAACATGCTGGGGTATCTTTCGTTGTCGAGGACTGAAGTGCACTTTGGCGATCTAGTACATGCATTGTGTTGCCTACGAGAAACGATTTTGCACTTTGCAGAGCAAGTAGGAGTAGGCAACTAGCTGACCAGGTTATCTCTGGAGGTTCTAACGAACACCACTTTTGTGGCTGCCGTGTACACGTGTGCACATCTGAGCTGGTCGCCCGAATTTGTGCCTCCTGTCCTGTTTCTGTCAGTGATGAAAAACGGGGCCCATGATGTTCCATTGCTCCCATGGAAAGCGTAATAAGGCGTCTCGTGAACCGATGATGTTCAGTGGTTTTTTAGATCACACGATTTATAAGTCTTACGTTCAATTGCTATTTTTTATATTACGATCTCGTTGCAATGGCGAGATAGCGATTATAAGATAACTATGGTTATGAGAATTTTGATAATTGCAATAGAGAATGATGCTATCTGTTTATATCTGAGGTCTTTATCTAAGTTATATAGTCGTGCTCTACTCAGAATCTTGACGGTGGTGGATGATCTACATCTTTGAATAGCCGGGTCGTGACCTTATGAGTCTCTTTGGTATGGATCTAGTAGCTAGCATATCCGATAATTGAGATATTCGGAGAGTATGACATCGTCACTTCCCAATGTCAAACCTGGGTCCTAGGTCGGAAAATAATGACAATGTTGTTCTATTGTTCTTCACAAGGCGCGCTAGACGAGTGAACATTTATACCAAACCGTGAAGCATTCAAGCAACTGGTGTGCCAGGGAAAATAATGACAAATGGTCCGAAAAAATAGTGATAATCACTTTGTGGATAGAGCTAACCAATAGTGTAATGTAGCATGTACTATACTCTCTTCGTCCTAAAAAAATTATTATTTTAGAATTTCAGAACATATCATTTGATCATTCATCTTATTTAAAATTTTTAATAAATACTATTTATCTTATTATGACTTATTTTATCATTAAAAATATTTTAATAATGATTTATTTATTTTATAATTTACATAAAATATTTAAAACAAACCGTCAAATACTATATCTTAAAGTTAGGGTGTGTTTAGTTCACAACAAATTTTCTCTTTTCTAGCACATCGATTGTATTTTTCATCTGCATGGAGCATTAAATGAAGTAGCAGCTGTTGTATGTTTGTACTTTTTATCTGGTTAGTTCGAGATGAATCTTTTGGATCTACTTGAGTCATGATTAAATAAAAGTTGTTAAATATAAACGAAGTGCTACAGCGCACTTTTTCTTTAACTTTTTCAAATCTAAACGCTGCCTTAAAAAAAAACAATGCATATTAGAATGTGCCATCTGTACTGTCAAATCTCCTCGCTGGCGCGTAGCGCGTCCAAGCGGAACACGCGCACGCCATGCAAGTATGCAACGCAACGCCACAGCCCAGAGCAACTGGGGAAGAACGCGCGAGAACCTTTTCTTTTTTCTTTTTTTTTTTGATCACACGAGAACCTTTTCTGCCTGGGCACAGGGCTTTCACGTTTCACCTCTTCTCAGTCCTGAGGGCACTCCAGCCACAAAAAAAAGGACCCAAGAATCCAAGATGCAGGCGCTGGGCCTGGGCCGCGTGTGCATCCCCCTCCACTGCCGCCGCACCGCTTCTCCCTTTCCTCCGGCTCCATCCCGTCCTCGCAACGTCATCACAAGGCTAAAAATCTGCATCGCCGCCGTTCGCGCCAGCACCAGCGCCAGCCAGCCCCCGCAGATGGAAAGCAGGCAGGAGGTTAAGGTCGTGAAGCTGCGGGCGGTGGAGGCCACGCCCGAGTCCTTCGCTCCGTTCGGGCAGGTCATCGGCGCCTCCCCCGACGGCGACGAGTTCGGGCCCCAAGACGCGCAGCTCGACCTCAGCCGCGGCATCCCAAGGTAATAAATCCCCTATTATATCCTCCCCGCACGACAGCAATCCGGTTCAGATCGTGTCGTCCGGACCTTTTGCTCTCCATTCGCAGGTTCTACATCATGCGGTTGCAGGACCGGCCGCTGAAGTTCTCGAGCATCACCCACCACGCCAGCGTGACCCAGTGCCTGGGCTCCATCGGCGGCCAGGACTGGTACCTCGGGGTGGCCAAGCCGTCGATCGTCGATGGAGCGTCCGAGCAGAGTGGCCCGGACCCGGAGGGGAGGAAGCCCTTACAGTCTCGCGCAGGCCACTATTACCTGCTTCCTGATCCGGCCGAGGTCTGCGTGTTCCGGGTCTCCGGCTCCAAGTTTCTCAAGCTGAACAAGGGGACCTGGCATGCCGGCCCTTTGTTCAAGGCGGATGCTGTTGATTTCTATAATCTGGAGCTGAGCAACACCAACGTGAGTGCTAAATTACTGAATTAGACACTACTAGTAGTTCATTGTTATGTTTGTGTAGGGTGATCCTGACAGAAAAAAAGTGTAGTTTTGTAGCTTCAATGCTAAGTAGTCAGCAAGTCATAAAATTGGAGTATATGTTGTCCTGGAGGCTGGACCACTGGAGCATGAATCGTGATAGATATTTAGGAAAGAAAATCTTGGAAATAGAGTCAGTATTCAGGCCAGTCTCAATGGGGATTTCATGGACATTAAATACGATAACATGACACTGTGTTGATAAAGAAATATGGTCAGAGTTTCTCTTCTGCATTGTTTCCAAACTAAGTGTGTTGGAAACTGGGACACGAAACCCCCACTGAGACTGGCCTGAGTACCGTGCATAGGGTATTGTACATAAATTGAGATGGATATATCTGATTTAGAGATATCTAGCAGTTCCTGATATTTTGTGTTTCTGTGTATTGTTCACGTGATTCACCTAACTAAAACTCTAAAAGCCCTTTTGGACTGTCCAACAAGCATTCAAATGACTTTGCATTTTTTCTGTATTATTATGCTCACTGAATTCCATACCTCTTGTATCAGACTTCATGTATCTGCTTTAAATAACCTATGCAACTTTCATGTGTGTTAATAACCTGTGCAAGTGAAGTTGGATTTGGCAGAGTGGTTGATAATCATTTTTACAAAAAAAAAAGCCCCTATTAATCCACCAGTAAATATACTTGGTTCTGATCATTTTTCGCGTATTGGCATGCTAAATAATCATATCACAGTTAGTTTGGTCTCTTAGTATTGTCTCACTTGCATGTGCGAATGATTTAGCTTTGATAGATTTTTAGCAAGCAAAACCCTGGAAGTAGAGCAGTGTACTCAGTACTACACACATAAATCTTACTGAGCCTAGACATCGATAGCAATATACCACTTCTTGGAATGCACCGTGCTGATTCAATGTTCAAGCATATTTTCTTCAAAAAGTAGCTCATACGATGCTGTAGGTAAATGGAAATGTATGTCTCTGTTTTAGAGATTTCATGTTTGATGTTCTCGCATATTTCATGGCTTCACACGGTCACCTTTATTTAAGCCTTTTTAGGCAGTTCAGCAACCATTATGATGAATTTGCATTTCTGTACTATGCTCACTTAATGCCCTACCTGTTTTGATAGACTTCACCTATCTGCTTTAAATAACATATGCAAATCTCATATGTTGATTCGACAGATTGGTTAATAAAACAATTTAACCAAAAATAGCCCATGTTCACTTGCTTGTAAATATACTTGGTTCTGTTCATTTTTCACATATCAGCTTGCAAAGTATCTATATCATGATTAATGAAGCCTTCACTTGGCTCATGCTGTAATATAATGTGGTAACAATGCCCATGTTGTCAAATTCATTTGTTGTCTATGCCTCTATGGAAACTGCCAGTCCTAGATTTTTTTTTAATTTTTCTGGAGTTGAAAACCTGGTGGAGTCCCAACTATTCTGACACCAAATGACTGACAATCTATAACCTGATTTGGATTACTGTTTGTTGAAGTTGGAATGCAACTAAAAGTTTAAAATTGCTACTTCTGGCTATTTACAAGACAATTAGGATGTTTTGGATCAAATACCACCACGAAAAATAGACTTACCAGTGTGTCCCAACTCCCAAGGCTGTGAAATCATTATGATATGAAATGAAATTCCGTGGCTTACCGTTCAATTATTTATGGATGAATTCATTATATGCAACCGAATGCTTATTGAAACGATGAGGAATTCCCTGTTTTATTGGAATCTGAAGTTGAGCACATAACGTGGCATTTGCTTCACACAGCTGCATTTCTGTATTTGCAGGTTGTTGATCATACTACACACTATTTCAAGAAACATGATGGGATAACATTTGAGGTGGAGGACTGAAAAACATCTCGCAATCCGAACATCATTGACAAAACTGCTGGCTGATCTTCTACAAGTTTGTAGTGAACAACCAACATGTAAAGTGTTATGTACAAATGCACATCTGAGGCCCTTGTTGATACTCGCACCTCATGTTTTGTTAGAACTAAAATGAAGGGAAAACTCTGCCCCTACTGTCAAGATGTTTGGAACGATCTTCCAAAAAAAGATGTTTGGAACTGAGACATTGAGATTTCCTGATGTTTTGTTAGAACAAAAACGAAGAGGCGTTTGAAACTGAGACATTGAAACTGATTACTACTGATCTGCCAGTGATGTAGCCACCAAAGAGAATTGGTACACACTATCTTGGTCATTCCTGATATCGGGGATAAGTTCCCATCCTACCTATACTCGAATCTTCAGCAGAAAAATGCCGACGGCTCAGTTTTTTTAGATAAAAAAAATCATGACAAATTGACGCACACGATGCCGATGAGAGCATGGTCGAAGCAAAAGCAGAGACGCTGACCAAACATCACGCGGCACCTAATCTCGTCCTCCACCAAGGCGCCAATCACAGCAAGTCACAACAACATACATCGCGCTCCGCAATGAATTCGCTTTGCCCTGCGCGGTTGCGGCTGTGCCGATTTGGACGTCGTGGCCTGGGATTTCGCCATTTTCTGATTTTCGCCGACCCCCTGACGATCTGCCGTCTGCGGTGCCCCTGGTTCTTCTCGTTGTACTTGTCACGTTGCCACGCCTCCAACTGACTGCCCTGGGCATCCATATCCATATCCATATCCGCACCGCACGGCCGTCGCTGCAATAGCATCGATCGCGCTTTGGTCAGAGCAGAAGCCAGCGCCCATGCTATATCCATCACGCGCTGGCCGATTCCGGTTGGCCGCTGCCTTGTTAATCAGCTAGGATACTGACTAAACAATTGGTTAACTAGCTGGCTGCAGGAGGAGTGTATAATAAGCAGCGGCGCACGCAAAAGCAAATCGGCCAAGTAAAAAAGCACAAAGCGGCAGCAGAACGGCCCACGGCCCCGGCCGCGGCCGGACGCCAATCCTCCGTGTCCGGTGGCGCAACTCGACGAAAAAACTGCCTTTTAAGCCGTTCACGTTCCTGTCCTGACCCCCGCTCCCCACTCGCACTTGCCCCACAGCACGTCTCCTCTCTCGGTCTCTCCCGCCTGCTCTCTCTAGCCTCTCTGTCTGATCGGCAGGAGAGAAAGAAAAGTGGATGTTCCAGCGAAGCGAGCGCCATAATCGTCGGCCATGGAGAGGTCTCTCGACAGCTGCTCCTCCATCAAGGACGTCACTTACAGGTTTGATGATGCCTACCTACGCGATTCGGCTATTTCTCTGCCGCTTCTCTACTTCCTTCCTTCCTCTGTTGCCGCCCTGGATCAAAACTTTTTTTTTAAGGTCGGATCAAAACATTTCGAATCCATCTCTGATCCTCTATAGGAAGTACGGGATATTCTAGTTGCGCTTTACTGCTATTCGTTCTCTTTGCTATTCTTTTGATTCGCTATGTAGTTCTCCGCCGAGAACCGTAGTACTAAGATATCAGATCAAGTTCCAGCCTCTACTAGTCGGGATAGTACACAGCTGCGATATAAACATCACACAACGATCTTAGGCCACCAACGAAAAAATTCAGAAGAAATGATCAAAAGTTTGACACAAACAGAGCCTTCTGGACCAAATAGAAAAAAAAAACTAGAAGACTACGCTCTAAGTCGATTTCTGGTGCACCACCCAAAATTTACAAAGGCGTTCATGATAAAAATTTCCATCCTCGTGCACCCTTTTTCGAACACCTCCCTCTCTTTTACCCCGTTTGAACCCGATTCCTTGTGCGATTGTTGCAATTGTCCCAATCAATTTCCTTCGCGGCCCCTGCAAGCTTGCTAAGAACAAGTAGAAGCCCCAATTCACACTCCAAAGTCCAAACCCACACTCGGTGCGTCACTTTTTACTTAAAGACTAAGGTTTTGATTAGGGTAACTGAGATATACGGCTGCCAAATTCTCTGCAAAAGCGACAAATACAAGTAGTACCCGCATTCACGCCCTCTGCACCTGAAACTGTCGGGTGGTTTTTTTTTTCCTGGCTGGCAACATGTCACTCACACAGTCACACTCCCTCGCCCACTGTTTCTGTTCTGGCAGCTGCGGGTACTGCGGCTACGCGCTGAACCTGAGCTCCTCGGCGCGGGACACGGAGGGCATCGGGTCCAAGTACCGCAAGCAGATCAAGAAGGGCGTCGTCGCCTTCGTCGCCGTCGACGAGAGCCGGTTCACGCTCGCCGACGAGGTCACCTGCATGCCCTACTTCCGCTCCGCCCGCTCCTGGGGCCTCTTCAGGAGGCGGTCGCGCCTGCTCTGCCGCAAGTGCGGCGGACGCATCGGCAACGCCTACGAGGAGGAGGACGACGCCAGGGGCTCCTCCCGCTCCAGCCTCTTCGACGGTGACGGCGACGGCTCCTCGGATGACATGCGCCCGAGCTCCGGCTCGGGCCGCAGCCGCAGCAGCAGCAGCATCGTTTCGAGCCAGAAGAACTACGTGATCAAGATCAGCGCGCTGCAGCCGTCGTCAGACGACTCTGCTGTTGTTCCCTTCACGCATCGATGATGATGCAAAGTGTCGAGTTGCTGCACCGAGTTCTTCTCCCAGCTTTGTTTGAATTTCAATTTGCTGCGACCTGGGATGTGAGTGGTGTATGCAGTGCAGGAGGACAAAATGCAGCAAGGGAACATCTTGGCATGCCTAGACTTTTCAGGGAGAGGTTTGATCATCTGCATGCTGCTTTCAGCCATCTTGCTGTCTGTAGTGGCTCTTTGTTTCCTCTGTACATCGGTAAGTGTACAGCGACATGGTTGCTGAAATTTTGATTCGTGTTAGCAAAATGATTAAAGTTTGCTGGATTTCGATTGATCCATAGCGTATGTCATGGAATTGCAATTTTGATTAGTCGTCTCACTTGCATGAGCTAATGATTTAGCTTTCTAACTTACTTCCCTTTCTTGAAGAAAAAGCATTTATTGGTACAGTAATATAATTAGTATTTGAATTTTACTGTACGCATCCAAATTACACAATTAGGGCCTGTTTGGTAAGTAGAACAGATGCTACTTATGATTCTTTATGGGAAGTGTATGTCTGAGAGAAGAGAATCTATGGCTAAAAGTGATTCACTATGACAGATATGTAGAAACTGATTATAGGCAAGCCTTGTAGTTCATTTAATTTCAATGAATCACTTTATGGAATCAATACAGAATCACATTTTTTTTGGTAAAAAACGGTTTGGCAAATCTTCCCTGGAAGCTGCTCTAGGAGCTAAATAGGCCCTTAGATTTGTTACCCACAAACAAACAGTGGAATTTGTTTATATTTACTAAGGCACTTATATATATGCAGCAGCTCACTGAGAACAAGGACTTGTAAGCATACGTAGTCCGGGGTCAGGGGCAGCTGGGTTCATACCAGTAGTGCCTTAGTTGGATGACATGGTTATGATCCACAAAAGAAATAAAACAAAACAATATGCAAATATGAAAGCAGGGGCGACGCTAGAGCAAATCAGAGGAGGGTGTGTCTGTCTTATAGATGCTTAGACTTGAGCCATAAACATGGTAAAAATTTGATCTACTCGATGGTTTTTTTTTTCGTGGGTGTGCATCTGCACCCACAATGTTCTATGTAGCTTCGCGACTAGGAAAAACAGCATCTATTTTCTTAAGTAAATTATAAAACTGAAGGTGAAGGACGATAATGCTAAAAATCATCATTATCATATACAGCGGAGCTCTTTAGCTCCAGCAGTACAAATTTCAGGTATCCCTATTTGCTACAGGGCATACATACATTCAATCGAGATAATTGAATAATATGTTGTAGCAATAAAAATAAAATCAAGTAAAAAGAAATTGAAAAATATTAAATATGACTGTGGTAGTTTACACTCTAATTCTGCTTCGACTGGCTATTGTGTTGGCATTGGTTTATTCTGCAAGAAGTGTCTGAACATAATCAAAGCTTGTCGAGGCCGATGCAGCGGCACTTCATGTCCTGCACCTGCTATGGTTACAAGGGTTAGTCCTTTGTAAACTTGGCTCCAGCCTCCAACCTATGACATTAGGAAAATATCAATTAAGTTAGAAAAATTATTCTGCTCCAGAATTTTCTTAGTAGAGCGAACTGTTCTTGTACTGACCTTCCCATGGTCATACCAAGGGTACCAATTTACCACTGTTGGAAGCTTGAGAGCATCTATTGAGTACCTTGTCGCAGTTACAGGAACTACAGCATCTGTATCCCCACTGTGAACAGGTAAGGAGGAAAAATGCACCTAAGTTAATAGCCAATGTGATCCATGATGATACAACACATTATCTTGCATGAAACCTTGTTTCAGAGAAGGTTCAAAGTTTTTCCCCCAACAACGACAACAACAACAACAACAACAAAGCCTTTTATCCCAAGCAAGTTGGAGTAGGCTAGAGTTGGTTCAAAGTTTTTTTCCCCAAAGAGAAAATATGCACACAAGTTAAAATGTTTGGAGAAAACATCCATTTACACCAGCACTCCAATACCAGTACTAAATAGTAAAATGGTACTACAATTACAGAACATGAAATCATTTATAGATAATAACTCTGTATAATGATATCACTCACCTTGAACTGATCAAAATATGTTTCAGATGTGAGCACACCCGATAAATAGCTATCATGAAAAATATTACAAGAGAGGCTAAAGCTACTGGTCCTCACCTGTAAACCCAGATCTTGATACCAGCTGCTATCAATTCTTGGTAGATTGGAAGCATAGATCTTGGGGAATCTGCCCAGTAGGATCCAACAACATCGCTGTGACAAATAGTGTACATGAGTTCACATGTCTAAAAATGGAACATCAAATATATGGTATACTGTCAAGTACAATCATTATAACCTGCATGTTTGCCAAGGGTAGTGAATTCCAGTTGTATTTGCATGCAATGCCATCTGCACTTCTGGTCTGTTGTAGTAAATACTTGCATATCTTTCAGCGCAAGGATCATAGGCTCTGGACAACCAAGGCTGTGGATGGGAACATGTAATTAGACATAGAAAGAAAATGACTCAAATATCTTCTTTGATACAAATAAGTGAATCAAGTTTAGAAAGCAATGTTAATGAACAATAATTAAGAAAAAGAGCAAACATAACTTCATTCACAGTTGAAATTTGCAGAACTGTATCCATTTATTCCATAGAAGTACATCCAATGTAAATTTTAGATGTCACAGTTGGACAAATGTGCCATGTGCATAAATGCAAACTTGCCCAAAGTAATCATCAATCACAAACTGTATATTTCCTTGTTCCACAGATGGACCTTTCTTGCTCTTTTCTGAACCACTAAAGCGCAAAACTAACAACGAACCAATTGGGTTGACAGAAAATTGATTGTGTGTGTGCTCCGTGTTAATTTCATATCTATATGGAGCTACTACACATGTTAAAGTAATTTCACCATGCTTGACCATCTGATAGTTTCAGTAGCATCTGGCGATTGACATCACATTGCTCTCTGCTGAGTATGAATGATCTCAAAAGTAAATGGAATCATTATTTCAGAGATTAAGAAATGGAAGTCTGGAAAAGTAGATATGTGAAACGATATCACAGATATTACTCAGTGGAAATTCAAAAAAGGAAAAAGAAAAAAAGCACTTACGTAGCGTCCACCCAAACCAAGCTTGAGAGAGCCGGTGTCATTGCATGGCTTTGTATTCAGACTATAAGGATCAATGTTGCCTTCTTCAGCACTGGCTAGATTCAGGTTTTTGACACAGTCAGGTGAAGGGTGTTGTGAGGATTCAAGCAAGCACGTCGCCTTCAAGTTGTGATAAGTCTTGTCAGAGATCAGACCATGAGTCCACCAATACTCAAAGGTACCAAGGTAGTCATGGTAGTCATCAGTGACTGCATTTCCCACCTTAATTTTTCAGGAATTACAAAACATCAGAAACAAGCATGGAACTAGTGCAGATAAAAATCGAGCCTGAGATTTACCATGAATCCTTTGAAATCAATCTTTGGATTCTGAATGCCCTTGTTCTTTTCATATATGAGCTGGGCTAACTGTGGAACGTAATGTCCTGCACGCATCAGAGGCCAAACATTTCAACTCTTTCACACTGAAATGAAGCAGCCCAGACAGAATTCAGAACTTGTCACACACAAACTTTACCGGCATAACTTTCTCCAGCAATATAGAACTCCCTGTACTTGTACTGTGGGAATCTCTCCAACCAATTCACGAGAAAAGCATAGGCATCCAGTGCTACAAGAAAAAGACAAAGGCAAGTACAAGAGGTAAGGTTGGTACCTGAATTCTTGATCACCCAATGTAACTGGGCAGCTCGCACAGGAATGGCCATGAATCAGTTTTACCTGTCTTTGCATCTCCTGCGGTGTACAGATCCAGCGACGAGTTGGAGTACGAGAACCCCACGCCGGCCGGCGATTCCAGGAAGAGCAAATTGGCCGCTGCAGTCACCGTGAAGCAAGCAAACCGGAAACAAATCAGGCACATCCGGCACCGGCATTGCAGAACCGATTTCATGCCTAGCTGAGCTCAAAGAGCACGCACCCTTGTTCCAAGAATTGGGGTTGAGGTAGAGAGTCTGGCCGTCGGGCCTGATGCGGAACGGGCCGACCTCCTCGGACGCGCCGTAGCCGACTGACGAGCACCCAGGACCGCCGTTGAGCCAGAGGACGAGCGGCGCGATGGGCCCGGCCGCCGGCACCGCCTCCACGAGCCAGTAGAAGAGCGCACGCCCCCGCGCCGGGTTGACGGTGACGTAGCCGGAGTACTGCGAGAACCCCACGTTCGGCGGCTGGCCCGGGAGCTCGCGGATCCGGTCGCTCTCCTGGTCTGCAGTGGCCATGGCCGCCACCGCCGCTACTACTAGCGGCAGCACCACCACCAAAGCCGTGAATTGGTGACCCATTGCCATTGGGGACGAGCTCCAATGCCTGGGCATTGGGCAGAGGCTAGCTGCCAATGCAGCTCTCCCCTGGCGATCTTTTAGGCAAGACACTGGAGGCTGGAGTGGAAGTAGATTTCAAGCAGTGGAAGCAGAACTGTGCTCGCACCCAGCACAGCACAGTCCTTGCACTCGCGGAGTATACGCAACAGCACTCCAGCTGCTGCTGACCACTGGCCAGGGAGAGCCAGGGAGATTGCTTGCGCAGCGCAGTTGCCTTGATTTCAGTGGGGATTTTAGGTCCGCACGCCACCTTCAGCCACTCCCATTGACCAAGGACAGCTCAGGAGCTCGAAAGATGTCTCCTTGAAGCGTCGAAGGGAGAGGGACGGAGCCGCGGCGGAGGCACAGCTGAGCTGACCTCGTCCGCTGCCTCTGGCTCTGACCGGCAAAGGCGGTAGGTGCGGGCAAGTACAAGCCGAATGTGCCGAGATTTCCTCACCCGCTTCGATGATTGATTGGCACGGGTACAGCACAGGCGGCGGGGAAAAAGGGCCGGATCAGATCGCGCGCCGTACCACCAGCTCTGGCTCTGGCCGAACGAACGCGCCTCTCCGAGAAAACTCGCAGGATTAGGCGGGCTGCGTGCTACACAGTACAGCGCGGCAAATGCGGTGTCGGGGAGCCTAAGCCTAGTGGCGCGGTGGTGGACATGGGCTGGTGGAGTGGTGGTGCCGGTGGTGCGCGTGAGAGCAGAACAGCCGAGCTGTGCCGTGGGGAAGGGCCGGCGGGGCGGCGGAAGCGGCTGAAATGAGAGGCACATGGGATGGAGGGTTGGATGGAAACCGCGCGGGAGTCAGGAAAAAGGAATCGCGGGGCTGGGGCGCGCATGGCATGCGCATCTGCTCCGCGGCGGCAGCGGCGTCCGTCGGCCGGCAGTCGCGTGCGCGCACGAGAGAACGTGCAAACTTGGAAAGGGCCAAGCAGGCAAAACCAAACCAAACCAAACACGCGGGCTGCTGCAGAATGCGAGGGGTCGTGAGCTGTTTGGCATTGTTCGTTTCAGGGGGGGAACACCTCGACAGCGCAGGCGCAGGAATAGAGGCGCTTCGGCGGGCGAAGCTCTGAATCTCTGATGATGACAAGGAGTAGCTATCTTCTTCCCCAGAACAGCAATGACCGGACCACCGAATCATTGCATCAGTCAGAAAAAGCAACGATTGTTTAAGGGAGCCCCGACGCTAGAATTTTTCACTTTTAAAACTCCAATCTCCTTCACCCTTGAACTGTTATGGTTGTTTGGGGGTGGGGTGGTGCGCGGCACAGCACCATTAGGCATTGGGTGTACTGATTGATTCCGTTCGTGATCGTGGGGGTGCAATGTTAAAACGAGTGAATTGTTTGTTTATGTTATTTTGTATGTTGAATTGGACGATACATACAACTGACCACATGCATATACTAGCTAGTAACAAAAAGAGCTATGTCAAGATCTTTCTTAGTTTTCTATAGTCAATACATATATATCAACAAATATCGGTCTAACGAGAAATCAAATCATTCCTCTTATTTTATAGGAATGATATTCATCCTACTTAGACTGTATTTTGATCCAAGTGGTAAAGGCTTGAGCTAGATGGGACTTGGCTTTTGTCCTTATTTTCAAGTTTAGAGGGTGTTTAGTTCCTCTCCAAAATCCCAAAACTTCCGTCACATCAATTTTGCGGCACATGTATGGAACATTAAATATAGACGAAACTTTTGCATGTTTGCACAGTTTACCTGTAAATCGTGAGACGAATCTTTTGAGTCTACTTAGGCTATAATTGGACACTTATTACAAAAGATTCCTCGCTGCTACAGTGCCAAAATCCTAAAAATTTTGGGATCTAAACACCCCCTCAATATATGTATTTGGCTCTTCATTTTGAATGAGGAGCTTGACTTCTTCCTCCCAGTTTGGTTGAGCCAAACCAGCTAAGGTGGTGATGATAGCCATTTCTCTATGGTCCGATTTTGGTGAGTCATGAGTGAATATGACAAAAAATATCTTCCTTACCAAGTTGAATGCCTAATTGTTCTAATTTTTTGTTTGGTTCAACTGGGTTTTCAATGGGTCTTCATACTAGGATGAAGGATGATTCGCTTACAGGGATGTCAAAGACATAGAAATCCAAGAAGATCTATCTTTACACTAGGAAGGACGATGACTCTAAGGATGCCCTTGGCTTCTAAATTTTGGGCCAAGAGCCACCAAATATTGATATGGACTTCATATGAGAGTATTCCACAAATGGAATGAGAAGTGTGGTAAGCATGAATCTAAGTTGACCTAGGGTAACAACGAAAGAGATGATGATAATGCTATTGATGGAATGTAAGGACACGTGAGCCTAGAGGTGTTTTTAACCGAGTTACTTAATAAAATTAAACTTAGAGACAACTTGATCTACACTAGAAAAAATATCAACTAACTAGCCTGATTTGCACCTTAGGTTTTCTAGTGTGCCGCACCTTGATAAACCCACAAGAGTTTTACAAACCCATGAAAGTTTTACAAAATCAGGCGCAACTGGTTTGAGCCTATGATAATGTAGAAATTATAGGTGCCACACAAGTCAAGCACAAAAATAGAAACTTAAATAGTACATAAGGTAAATAGCAAGTCAAGAAAGAAAAAGTTCCCATAGACAAACATTTATCCCATGTTATCCATTGCAAAACACAACCCCTAGTTCAACTTCGAGCTCCATAAGAGATATGCTTCTGATCACCAAGCCTCTGCTCGGGGTCAGGATGTTAGAAAGCCACACATGCCACTACAAACCAAGATAAGTGTCTAAGAGCATCTTCAAGAGTCTTTCTAAATCTCACTCTCTAAATCATCATTTACAGAGTCATTTGCATAAAAATTGTTTTGTATATCTTTCTTCTATATGCATGCGCACTCTGTAGAGCCATTCTCGTCTTCTATATTTGGCTAGCGAAAAATCCAGAATAGAAGATGGCTATATTTAATTAGATAACCATTTAGAAAAGTTGTTGGAGGGTAGTTTTTCACCAAAATCTCTATCCCTAGTATTTAGGAAAGATTTAGAGTCACTTGGAGTTGCCCTAAGGCTTACAATATGTCATTGGCTATGGATCTACTTCAACTAGAGGATAGGGTAGTCTATTCAATCAATCATTGATAAGCTATGAACGGTATTAGAGTTACTATTTATGTAGTGGAACACATGAGGTAGGGTGGATGGCCTAACTTGTTCTTAACCAATCTTGAGCCTTGCACAACAAGTTGATGTCACTCCACACCAAGCTCGAAGCATTGATATCATTACGATGAATCAAAATGTCCCTAATGTCCCGACAACCAAAGCCTGCAATAGGTCAACTCAATTCTCTCTCTCAAATAAGACTTAAACATGCATTAACCACACTCTAATTGCTCTGAGTATGCCTTTGATATGATCACTAAGATATCATATGATGTTGGAGTGTATCTTCAACTATAGCAAGTCCTTATAGCTTATATGGTTTCCAATACCCTTGAAAAGGCTAGTTGGAGAGGTAAAATAGCCCATACAAAGATGCTACTATTGCTCGAACGATCACAATTTCATGTGAACTTCACATGATTTGCCCTAGTATAAAATAGTAGCACCAAATCATATAGTGATACTATGTGGACTTTGTGCACTATTATTGTACATGACATAAATGTCTAGTGACTCATGAATAGTCGCACCGCATCATATAGTGGTACTATATATATGAACGTGCACTATTTACCAGATATTACCGGATAATCCAGTGGTCAAAAATAGGGAGTATTAGATCATGTTTGTTGGTACTATTTCAACACATTGTCTTCTTAGCATTTTGGCCATACCTCTAGACCCGATGTCCTTTTTTGTGATATTGTAATTAAAGTTTGTGAAATGTTCTACAAGATTTTGAAAAAAAATAATGCATGAGGTGACTAGAACTAGTACTGGGTCATCCGCTGCTACCATCTTGACAATTTGGTCCTATCTCCTAGATCTGAACTTAGATTTTGAATATTTGTACTTTTGGAAAGCTTGTGGAATTCTCTAGAAGATGCTTGAAAATTTATTTGTACCTGATCGGTTGAAGTCTTTGACAGATCATTCGATGAACATCAGTAAGCTCCTCATGTTTGATGTCTGCTCCTAACTCCTATTTTTTATGTTCTTGGACTAAGTGGAAATCTCTTGTGAAAAATACATAAAACTTGAAACTAATATCATACCAATTTTATTGGACATAAAGTCACGAGACAAGTCCAATTCAAAATTCTCTTTATCCTAGTTTCAAAGTCCTCTTTTCTTTTTGATTTCTTCCATCCCTATGGCCTTGAAGAAAGATGTGGATACATCTTAATGTACATGTTAGACCTAGTGATTGGGTTATCTTTATCTCACCAAAACTATATTCAAATCATGGCCATGGACACATGATCTTTACACTAGACAAAAAAGAGTACCCTATTTAAATCTTCGTTCGACTCTTTCTGTAGACAAGGTTTCAACACCCACTATTTGCTACTTTGGGCACTAGTAGGTCATGACCACGTGAAAGGGCGAGAAGGACGTGGGGTGAACAATAGCTTGGGTAAAGTCCATACAAACCAATTTAAACATGGTGCAATACAAAGAATGGATAGGGTTGTCACCACCTGTCGACTCATATGGCTATCTATGGGATTGAGTGAAATACAAGGTGTCGGTGCTAGTTTTAGCGGGGCTAACACCGGCTAGTAAATATGTGTTTTGCGGTTAAGGCTACGGATGGTGTGCAAGGGGGAACACAGGGATTATACTGGTTCAGGCCAAGCAAGCCTTACGTCCAGTGGAGAGGAGAGTCGTGTTGCCTTGCACCGGGGTGCTTGTAGTAGGGGGTTACAAGCTAGGCGAGAGAGGGAAGTGCTCCCAGGTCTTTTGTGAGTGTCTAAGTGTTTACAAGTCGTTTGCTGTGGGTGTGTATGTGTGGGTGAGAACTTAGAACTTCTCCGTCCTCCCCCTAAAGCCGGCCTCTGCTCTCCCTTTTATAGTCGCAAGGGAGAGGCAAGGGCAGCGCTTACAATGCTACGTATGTTACAGTGAGGAGTTGTTGTTCCCCGTTTGACTATGGTCAGCTACTGCCTTTCTCCGCGTCTCCGGGGTATGGCCGTCGTGGTTCGCATGATCTTGGTGAGTTCCAAGACGGGAACAGTCGTCGGATTACGTCATGTCGTCAGCTACGGTCTTTTCTTCGCGTCTCCAGGATATGGCCGTCGTGGTTCGCACGATCTTGGTGAGTTCCAAGGCGGCGGCAGTCGTCGGATTACGGCATGCCGTAGGGTCACACTTATCGGCTATCCTTCCGTACGATGTGACAAGAGGGTGAGTCGCCTCAGGGCGTTATCTCCCGAGGCTCGGGACTCCTGAAGGCGTGATGGGATGGAGCGGGGGATATCTCCCCTGGTCATATTTCCGGCCTTTGAACATCACTTCTCGAGGGTTAGGCGGGCCCGGATGGAAGGCGTGCTTGTCCTTTCGAGTGGACAGTGCAGTAGGCGCCTTTCCCGTTCTTGCGTAGCCCGTCGTCAGGCGCTCGGACTGTCGCAGTCGGAGTTGATAGACCCCGGCGGAAAATGGGGCGGCGCACCGTAGACCATACCGTGGAGAGGACGGCCGTAGTGGGCCTATCAAATCCTCTACCAGGGAAATCCTGACAGATGGTATGGCCATCAGGGGCGTGCGAAGTACAGTTGCGTCGAGAATCTCGCCTGACGGGATAGTGCCTGTAAAGTGGTCAGGGAGGTCTCTTGTGGTCCAAGATTGCTCTGCTGACATCACCGGTGCCTTGGATGCTTTTGTGAGATTGCGCTCGAGGGGGATGGGGAAGCTCGGGCGAATCGGAGAATGGGCGCCGAGGGCGCCGCTCTCCCGAGCTCTCCCGGGGAGGCTCGGGCGAATCGGAGATTTGGGCGCCGAGGGTGCCGCTCTCCCGGGGAGGCTCGGGCGAATCGGAGATTTGGGCGCCGAGGGTGCCGCTCTCCCGAGCTTTCCTGGGGAGGCTCGGGCGAATCGGAGAATTGGCGCCGAGGGTGCCGCTCTCCCGAGGGTTGGCTGTCATTAGTGCAATGACGTCATGGGCCTCTGTAGACGCGGCCTTCGTGGGCTTCGGGCGCGGCCTTCGTGGGCTTCCACTAGCCTTACTTGGGCCAGGCCATGTTCGGAATGAGCGTTTTTCATCGAAGTTGGGTACCCCTAACTTTGGTACCCGACAGTAGCCCCCGAGCCTCTGGCGGAGTGAAGGCACTCCTCCACAGGTTTACGCTGGTTCTTCCTGTCAAAAAAGATAAAGTGTGGGTTATTTTTTTCGGTGGGTGCGCGCGAGCGCACCTGCCGGGTGTAGCCCCCGAGACTTTGGAGGGATGATATATCCCTTCAAAGGCTTAGAATCGTGTTCGTTAGTCCTCGGGTGTTTTTTGATTTATTTAGGTGGGTTATTTCCTTGGAAGCGGAGCCCCCGAGCCTCCCATCATGTTGGGAGGTCGTTCGGTGGTCTTTACAAGGTGCAGGGCAAGTTCCCGAGCCTCCATTTTCATATCGGAGATCGGTCGGGTTCTTCCCTGTCTTTTTTAATTCGGCCTTCACGCTCTTTTTTCGGAAAGAGGAAGGTTTGGTCCTGCTCGACTTCCCCGCTGGGGCACGAGTCGGCACTTCCGGTGAGCTACAAAGGGGTTGGTCCAAGTGGAGGTCCGTGCCCCGTTCGTTAAGGGTCGGCTAGTGGCCTGAGCACACTCCAATTATTTTCCGAGGGTCAGTTAGCGGATGTCGGGTCCCATCGATGGGTCCCGAGGGCATGATGCCTCCCACGGAGGGATTCCACGTAACCGACTCGCTACTGGGACTTGGACACAACATGGGATGTCCCTTGTGACGTTTCGAGCGTCAGGATACTGGCCGTTTTTGTGACCCATCCACTAGCTGTCCCTAACTCGGTTTCCCTGGGACAACTGTTCGAGCCACAGAGGGCCAGTCTTCGATCCCCTGGGAACGTAACGGGCGCCCGAGCCCGGGGTTCCTTCGTTGGGAAGGAGAAAATGTAGGTGCAATCGAGGTGCGCGGTTGTAATGATTCGGCTCACCTTTTGAGGCGCGAAGCCTGACGGACGCGACGGTTCGGCTCAGTCGAGGCGGTTTGCGTGCGCGGTGATGGCGGCGGCGTGGGGATCGTGGCGGGCCCCGCGCAGTTAATGCGGCGGATCCTCCGCATCCACCCACGATCCGCCGGCGGAGTTTATAAGAAAACTTACGATTTTTTCTTTCTACCCTAGCCATTCGCTCGCACGACCGTTCGCTTTCTTACCTTTGTCGCCTGCTCTTTCGCCTTCGCTGCCTGCTTGAGAGAGGTTGTTGCCGCGGCCGTCGTTCTTCCCACAGCCCTTCCCCCTTTGCTTGCCATGGATTCCCCCTCCGCCGCTGTCGACGCCGCCGCCGATGTCGCTGCCACCGAAGCCGCCGCAACCGAAGCCGCCGCGACCGACGCCGTCGCCACTGATGCTGCCGCGGCCACCGCCGCGACCGATGCCGTCGCCACCGATGCTGCCGCGGCCGCCGCCGGCGTCCTCCGGTTGGAGCCGTGGCCGAGGAGCACTGTGACGGAGGCGCAGCTGGAGCGCCTCGTCCACCTGGGGCTGCTGCGTCCTCGTACCGACGCGCAGCACCCGGAGTGGGTCGTGCCACCGCGCGACCACGAGGAGCCGAACCCCGGCGAGGGGTACGTGGTGAGCTTCGTTGCTTACCACGAGCGCGGGCTCGGCTCACCGCCGAGCCGCTTCTGCCGGGCCATTCTCTTCGAGAACGGGCTGGAGCTCCACAACCTCACCCCGAATTCCATCACGCAGGTATCGATTTTCGCCGCTCTGTGTGAAGGATACTTCGGGGTGCCCCCGCACTGGAACCTGTGGCGCCGCATTTCCCGCGTCGACTGGTACACCAAGTGGGTCGGCGCGAGGAAGCTGCGGGAGATCCAGCGCGCGGGGGGATGCGGCCTCGTGATCCGCTCTTCGTTGTACATCCCCTGTAAGGCCCCCTCCTCCAACAAGGGTGGCACAACGGCTGGTTCTACCTCCGCAACGACGGGGGTCTCTTCCCTAAGTTCACGGGAAGGGCACTCATAGCCCCCCTTCCCCAATGGGAGTGGGGGTGCCTGGTGAAGGAGTCGAAGCACCTGGACGCGTACTTCGGCGCGCTCAAGGAGTTGAATAGGAGGGGCCTTACCGGGGCCGGCGTGGCGGGGAACTTCCACATGCGGACGGTGTTACCTCTGATGGAGCGCCGCCTGGCGCTTCATCAGATGGTGACCGGGTCGCGGCGGGAAGGTACCGCGATGCTGCCCCGTGACCTTGGCGAAGCAGAGGTCATGCGCCGGGTCGGCTATATGGTGGGGGGTTATCCCACCTTGGAGGAGGTGAACCGGGTGCCAATGCGTCCCTGCGCGGGCTTCCCGGCGTCGGTAAGTGTTGTTCATTCGATCGGGCCGCTGGCTTCCCCGTCTTTCTTCTGACCTTTCTTCGTTCTTCGTAGGGCCTCTCGAGGACCGAGAAGGCTTCCCTTCCGCCCGTCCCGGAGGATAAAAAGCGGCGAACCCAGAACCACCTCCGGGCCACGGAGGAGAAGGCGAGGAAGGACAAGGTGACCGCCTGGAAGCAGAAGAGGGCGCGTAAGGTGGAGGAGTCCTCCTAGCGCCGCCGTCGCCTGAGGGAGGCCGGGGAACCTGAGGTGGATACCCCCACCGACGATGACGCCGACGACGACGAAGAAGAAGATGATGATTTTTCTATTTTTGATCTAATGGAGTCTGACTGGCCGCTTGCGGCCACACAGCTCGCGGTGGGCGCTGACGAGCCTGGAAAGGCTCCGCTGTCAGTGTTCCGCCGGCGGAAGTGCCGGGGTTCGTGATCCGAACCCTCGGGCAAACCTGCCCGAGACCGCGTCCAAGGACGCGGCTCCTGGCAGGGCGACATCAGGAGGCGGGGCTCCGCCCACCGTCAGCAGCATGGTTCGGCCGGAGGGGCCGGGGACGGGCTCAGGCCCGGCGCCCGAGATGCCCCGAGGTTCCAGCAGGGGGACCGAGAGTCCCCTGTTTCAGTGGACCCTCCCCGCCGACGCGTCGTTGGTCAGCGCGGCGACCAAAGGCGGGGGGAGTGCTGGGAAGACGCCGCCAGAGCCGAAGCCCACCGGCGCCAAGACACCGGCACTTGAGTTGGGGCCCTCCCAGGCTCAAGCTTCCCCCGCCGAGGGGCGGTGACGTCGGGACGACCCCCGGCGCGCAGGCAGAGGCCTCGTCACTGGGCGGCGCTGGCCCGGACGCCAGGCTGGCGCCCACTCCTCCGCCACCGGCGCAGCCCACACCATCCGTTGTCTCGCCGAGCATGGGCGCTGCGAAGAAGAGGAGGGTGATTCCGAAAACGAGGTAAGTATCTTTACCTTTAATTCCTTCTAGTGGGGGTCCTTTCATGAGCGCTCCTTTCTTCCTTCTCTACTTCAGGAAACGTTTGGGGGCGGACCTCCAGGTGTCGCACCTAAAGGTCCTGAAGGTGCGGGGCCATGACACGGCCGGGGGGAGTGCCCGGTCGGCGGGCGAGGAAGTTGCTGCACCCGCGGGTCCGCTCGTAGCGTCCGAGGCTCCTCCCTCGAGGGAGGCTATCTCGGCGGCGGCCACCGTCGTCGTGCCCGTGATTGACCTGGAGGCGGAGCCAGCGCGGGCTTCCGAAGCCTCGGCCGTCGGTTCCGGAGACGCCTCGGGAGCGCCAGCCGATGCCGCCCCCACGGAGCCCGCCGCCACGGGGTCATCGGCCACGGATGTCAGTGCCGGAGCTCCCCCCGCCCGTGAGGAAGGCCCCTGGGCGCTAGCCTTGAGGGGACCTCAGCCTCGGGAGCTGACCGCCTCCCGGATCGAGTGGGCGGACCGCGCGGACCCTCAGGCGCCGCCCGTCTTCTCGCTCCGGGACGACCTCGAGGCCCCCAAGTGGGACGCCGTTCAGGAGCTCGGGTTTAGCTCGGCGGCGGGGATCTGCGTGATCGCTGACGTCCTCGAGAAGGACCTCCCGGCTCAGCTCCAGGTAAATCCCTGCGTCTTGTAAAATTTTTCTGTATGTGAGCATCGTTCTTACCGTTTTCGCTGCTTCCTTTTTTTTGGACCTCATGCACACCTCCCGGGACAAGTCCCGCTTCCTTCGTGGCGGGCTCGGGCTCTGGAAGCAGCTCGACCTCAAGGGGAAAGCCCTTGCCCGCGCCTAGGGCGAGCTCACCACCGCGACCTCCAAACTTGCCGAAGTTAGTGTCGACAACACTATTGTAAAGGGGGAGGTCGCGGAGGCGCAGGGCCGAGCTGCTGCCTCGGCGACGCGAGTGCAGGAGTTGGAGAGCGCCCTGGCCGCGATGACGAGTGAGCGCGACGCCGCCCGAGAGCTCACCGCCGAGAAGATTTCGGCCGTCGAGGCCTTGGCTCTCGACCTGGATGAGACTCGGGACGCGTTGCGCCTGGCGCTCGCCGCGGCGGACTTGGCCGAGAAGGAGGCACGGAAGGCTCGGGAAGAGGCTAACCGTAAGTGCGGCGTTGTATTTTTTCCATTCTGCTCGTCTCGGTTGCTCGCTGTATTTTTATTCATCTTCGTGCTTTGTTTTCTCAGTTCTGCAGGGGTCTTACGATGGCGAGGTGGCCGAACACATGGACCTGCAGAAGGTCGCGCAGGCGCTGTGTGACTCCGTCGGCGCCAGTGGAGAACCTTCCGGGATGTCACTCCGGAGCCGACTGGAGGCACTCCACGGCAGCATGAGCGGCCGCGTCAAGGAGGCCCTTCTGACGGGTGTCCAAAAGACACTGGCGGTGTGAAGTCCCACTACGGGAATTTTGACGCCAGCCCTGTCAGCGAGGGCTTCCTTGAAGCCGACGACGCTGAGCTCCTGGCGCTGGAGGATTCGATGAAGGAGCCGGGAGAAGCGCTGGCGGGCCTCTTCCAAGCCGAGGTCGAGCTCCCTTCTCTGAACCTGCCGTGAAGAAGGAGCGGGCCACAGTGCCCATGTAGAAAGTGACCTTTCGTGAGTGGTTTGAAAGGAAACAAACAATATGGCCCTTCGTGGCCTCAACATTTATGTAAATATTTGCTGAATGTTTGTTTCGTTTTGTTTCGTGCTTTTTTCCTTAGGCATTTTTTCTTGCCGATCCTGTGCACGGGCCATCGAGCCTCGGGGGACGCTTTTCGGGTGTCGTAGCTTTAGTGGCATAGACGCAACCGATGTCCTAGGAGCTTTGGCAGAAAGAATCCTTAGAAAAGAAGCTTAGGTGTTTTCTCCCGAGCTTCCTCCCTTGGCCGAGCGTAGATCTTATAGGTTTTCTTCCGAGTGCGGGTTGGCCTTCGAACACGGAGTGGCGAGGGAAGATGCTGTGGCCCTGGAGCATAAGCGGCCTCCGACTCGACCGGCTCTGTCCTCTGGGGCTTCCCTCATTCTTCGAATTCTATAAGTTCATGCTTGATTTCCGGAAGAAAGCGTGTTTTAGGGAGAAACGAATTCGACGAATTTTGAAATTTTTTGCGTTCCCAAAATTGTTGAACCTCGGGAGAGTCCGGGGGTTCCCCCCGTCCTAGCCCCCGAGGGGGGTCGGCCTTTCCGTAGGTTAGGCCGAGCCTCGCTTTGACAGTGCGGTGAAATGAACGGTCATTTCATTCCCGAGTGTAGGCTCGGATTGAAAATCTAAAATCATGTAAAAAGAGTAGAAGTCGGGTCTTTTCATCGATTTTAAGATTTTCAAAATAGTACAATGCTTGGAATCTTAAGGATAGAAGCGACGTAGCTGTTCGATGTTCCAAGCGTTGTTGTAGACCTCGCCCTTCTCGTTCGCGAGCTTGTATGTGCCGGGGCGTAGCACCTCGGCGACGATGAACGGCCCTTCCCACGGCGGAGTGAGCTTGTGGCGCCCTTTGTTGTCCTGCCTGAGCCGTAGCACCAGATCGCCTACGCTGAAGGCTCGATCTCGGACGCGCCAAGCATGGTACTTGCGTAGGGATTGCAGGTATTTGGCCGAGTGCAGCAGGGCCACATCCCGAGCTTCGTCGGCTTGGTCCAGCGCGTCTTCCCGAGACGTTTGATTGCCTTGTTCATCGTAGGCTCGGACCTTCGGGGCGCCGTACTCTAGGTCCGTAGGGAGGACGGCCTCTGCACCGTACACCATGAAGAAGGGCGTGAAGCCCGTGGCTCGACTTGGCGTAGTCCTTAGACTCCATATCACTGTCGGGAGCTCCGTCAGCCACCTCTTGCCGAATTTATTCAATCGGTTGAATATCCTTGGCTTAAGGCCTTGGAGAACTATGCTGTTGGCGCATTCTACCTGGCCGTTCGTTCTCGGGTGGGCGACGGCTGCCCAGTCCACTCGTACGTGGTACTCGTCGCAAAAAACCAGAAATTTCTTTCCGGTGAACTGCGTGCCGTTGTCCGTGATAATGGAGTTCGGGATGCCAAACCGGTGGACGATGTCGGTGAAGAACAACACTGCCTGAGCCGAGCTGATTTGAGCGATCGGCCGAGCCTCGATCCACTTGGAGAACTTGTCGATGGTGACAAGCAAGTGGGTGAAGCCCCCAGGCGCCTTCTGGAGGGGCCGACAAGGTCTAGTCCCCAAACAGCGAACGACCAAGTGAGCGGGATCGTCTGGAGGGCTTGAGCCGGCAAGTGAGTCTGCCGAGCATAGTACTGGCACCCTTCGCAGGAGCGTACCACCTCAGTAGCATCGGCCACGGCGGTTGGCTAGTAGAAGCCTTGTCGAAAGGCGTTACCGACCAAGGTTCTCGGCGCTGCGTGGTGACCGCAGGCTCCGGCGTGTATCTCTTCGAGCAGGCGTTTGCCCTGACTGAAAGGAATACATCGCTGAAGTACGCCAGAGGGACTCCGCCGGTAGAGGCTACAGTCGATCATAGCGAAAGATTTGGCTTTGCGAGCCAGTCGTCGTGCTCTGGTCTTTTCCGGGGGCAAAATGCCTCGGACTAGCCAGCTGACCAGCGGCTCACGCCATTCTGGTTCGTCGTCGTCCATCTCGGCTTCAATCTCCATTGCCTCGGCTTCGTCGCCGTCCTCACCCATGATCTCGGGTGACTCCCCTTTGTCGGAAGGGTCGGCAGCTCCCGAGGGGCTTGCGTGGCTTGGGGGCGGTCCGGGTTCTCCCGGGGGTTCGGGGGTCATCTTCTTCCCCTCAGCCCCCGAGGGATCGGCATTGACCGAGGGCTTGTGGAGGTCATTGGCGAATACGCCCGTCGGGACCGTGGCCCTTTCAGATGCAATTTTTGCCAACTCATCAGCCTCCTCGTTGTACCGACATGCGATGTGGTTGAGCTCGAGGTCGTCGAATTTTTCCTCGAGCAACCGCACCAGCTTGCAGTAGGCGGCCATTCTAGGGTTCTGGCACGTCAACTCCTTCATGACCTGATCCACTACGAGCTGGGAGTCGCCTCGGACCTCGAGGCGTCGGATCCCAAGCTCGATGGCGATGTGGAGACCGTTGACCAGAGCCTCGTATTCAGCCACGTTGTTGGAAGCCGTGAAGTGTAGCCGTAGTAGGTACTTGAGCCGGACCCCGAGGGGTGAGATGAAGACGATGCCTGCGCCAGCACCAGTCTTCATCATCGACCCGTCGAAGTTCATGACCCAATATTCCTCTTGGGTCGGGAGTGGCGGTAGTTGTGTCTCGGTCCACTCTGCCACAAAGTCCGCAAGCACCTGGGAATTGATGGCTTTGCGTGGCGCGTAGGTGATGCCATCACCCATGAGCTCGATGGCCCACTTGGCGATCCTCCCCGTTGTTTTCCGATTTTGGATCACCTCCCCGAGGGGAAAGGACGACACCACGGTCACGGGATGGGATTCGAAGTAGTGCCGCAACTTGCGTCGAGTAAGAACGATCGCGTATACTAGCTTCTGGATCTGAGGGTAGCGTGTCTTGGTCTCGGACAAGACTTCACTGATGAAGTAGACCGGTCGCTGTACCGGTAAGGCGTGTCCTTCTTCTTGCTGCTCTACGACGATCGCTGCACTCACAACCTGGTTGGTAGCCGCGACATATAGCAAGAAATTCTCCTCCTTCGTAGGAGGCACAAGAACCGACGCTTTTGAAAGTAGAGTCTTAAGCCTTTCGAGGGCTTCCTGGGCCTCGGTGGTCCAGGTAAAGTGCTCGTTTTTCTTAAGCAACCGATACAAGGGAAGGCCATTTTCGCCGAGCCTTGAGATGAATCGACTCAAGGCCGCGAGACACCCCATGAGCTTCTGTACGCCCTTGAGGTTTCGGATCGGACCCATCTGTGTGATGGCCGATATCTTTTCCTAGTTGGCTTCGATGCCACGCTCGAAAACGATGAACCCGAGGAGCATGCCCCGTGGGACCACGAAAACGCACTTCTCGGGGTTTAGCTTTATGTTTTTCTTTTTAAGGCAGTCGAATGTCTTTTCTAGGTCGGCTACTAAGTCACTCGTCTTCCTGGATTTTATCACTATATCGTCTACGTAAGCCTCAACGGTTCGCCCGATAAGGTCCCCAAAAACTTTGAGCATGCAACGCTGGTAAGTTGCGCCCGTGTTTTTGAGGCCAAATGGCATGGTTACGTAACAATATGTGCCGAAAGGAGTAATGAAAGAGGTCGCTAATTCGTCGGACTCTTTCATGTGGATTTGATGGTAACCGGAATAAGCATCAAGAAAGCAAAGCCGCTCACAGCCAGCAGTAGAATCTACTATTTGGTCAATGCGAGGTAATGGAAATTGATACTTAGGACAAGCTTTATTTAAACTAGTGTAATCGACACACATTCTCTATTTTTCATTTTTCTTTTTAACCAAAACAGGATTTGCTAACCATTCTGGATGGAAGACCTCCTTGACGAATCCGGCCGCCAAAAGCTTCTGCACCTCCTCCCCGATGGCCCGGCGCTTCTCCTCGTCGAATCGGCGCAGGCGCTGTTTCACCGGCTTGGACCCGGCCCGGATGTCTAAGGAGTGCTCGGCGACCTCCCTCGGGATTCCTGGCATATCCAAGGGACTCCACGCAAACATGTCGGCATGTTTGCGAAAGAAGTCGACGAGCACTGCCTCCTATTTCGGGTCGAGGGTGACGCTGATTTTCAGCGCCCTGCCGTTGGGGGAGCTCGGGTCGAGGAGAACCTCCTTCACCCCCTCAGCGGACTTAAAGGTGCCCGTGGCCTTCTTGGGGTCAGGGACCTCTTTTTCCAACTTGTCGAGGTCGGTCATGAGGGCCTCTGACTCCACCAGCGCGCCGGCGTACTCGCAGCACTCGACGTCGCACTGGTACGCGTGCTGGTAGGAGGCGCTGATGGTAATCACCCCTTTTGGCTCCGGCATCTTGAGCTTAAGATAGGCGTAGTTCGGAACTGCCATGAACTTGGCGTAACATGGCCTCCCGAGGATGGCGTGGTAGGTGCCATGGAAGCCTACCACTTCAAATGTCAGGGGCTCCTTCCTGAAGTTGTCAGGAGTCCCGAAGTAGACGGGCAGATCGATCTGCCCGAGGGGTTGCGCGCTCTTTCCAGGCACTATCCCGTGGAACGGGGATGTCGTGGCCCGGAGGAGCGAGCGACTGATCCCCATCAAGTCGAGGGTCTCAGCGTAGAGAATGTTGAGGCCGCTGCCTCCGTCCATGAGGACTTTGGAGAGCCTCGTGTTGCCGACGACAGGGTCGACAACAAATGGGTAGCGTCCCGGTGATGGGACGCTGTCCGGGTGGTCGTCCTGGCTGAAGGTGATAGCGTCGTGGGACCAGTCAATGAAGCATGGTGTTGCTGGTCCGACGGAGTAGACCTCCCTGCGCTTGCGCTTTCGCTGCCGCGGTGTAGGGGCGGTCCCGGGCCCGCCGAAGATCATGAGGCATTTGTCGATGGGTGGGAACTCATCGTCCTTCCCGCCCTTGTCCTCCTGATCCCTGGCGGGCTTCTTGCCGGCGTCGTCTTTGAACGGCTGCTGGCTGTAGTGCTTCTTGAGCATCACAAACTGTCCGAGTGTGTGATGTACTGGACCCTAGTGATAAGGGCACGGCTTGCCGAGCATGTCGTCGAAGCGGCCTCGAGGGGGTCGTTCCCTCTTGGGTTCGGTGGCCGCCACGAGGGAGTCATCGCGGAGTAGGGCCTTTCCCCTTCCCTTCCCCTTCTTCTTCTTGTTGTTCGGGCCTCGGGAAGAGGTGCCCTCGGGGGCCTCCTCCTTCCGTTTGCCCTTGGGGTCGGAGAAGAGGGCTCCTACCGCCTCATCCCCCAAGACGAAGCTGGTAGCGATCTTCATGAGCTCGGAGACACTGGTGGGTGTCCAGCGTCCGAGCTCATGAAGAAGCTCTTTGCAGGAGGTTCCCGCGGCAAACGCTCCGACGACGTCGGAGTCGGCGACCTGGGGCAGCTCGTTGTACTGCTTGGAGAAGCGCCGGATGTAGTCCCGGAGGGACTCGCCCGGTTTCTGCTTGCAGCTGCGGAGGTCCCAGGAGTTACCAGGGCGTACGTACGTGCCCTGGAAGTTTCCTACGAAGATCTTGACCAGATCGCTCCAGTCGAAGATCTTCCACGGGGGAAGGTGTTCCAGCCAAGCTCTTGTAGAGTCGGCGAGGAACAGTGGGAGGTTGCGGATGATGATGAGGTCATCCTGTGCGCCGCCAAGCTGGCATGCAAGACGGTAGTCCGCTAACCAGAGTTCGGGGTTAGTTTCCCCCGAGTACTTGGCTATGTTGGCCGGTTGTCGGAATCGGGACGGGAACTTGGCCCTTTGGATGGCCTTGCTGAAGACGCATGGTCCTGAGGGCTCGGGTGAGGGTTCACGATCCTCATCCGAGTCGTCGCGCCCGCCCCGATGGACGCTGTAGCCGCGCGCGGCTCCGTCAGTCTTTCGCCGACCGCGGGCTTGTAGAATGGCTCGGACGTCGACGCCCTTGCCAAGCCGTTGGTGGACTGGCGGAGCCCTTGGAGCCTCGGGTCGAACCGAGGCTTCGCGCTCGTGACGTGCTATGCCACCACGCTGGTGACTTTCGGCGCCACGGTGTCGCGATGCTGAACTTTCCGCCTGGAGGACGGCTGCATCCTCCAGGAGGTCTTTGAGCTGATTCCTGAGCTGTCGTGCCTCCTCGGAGGAGGGCTCAGGTATGCTCCGGAGTAGCATGGCTGCTTCCGCGAGCTTTCGGCTTGCCCGGGGGGCGGCCCCCGGTGTCTCGGCCCCGTCGTCAGCAACGATTCGGGCCTGGACATCTCGGGCTCGACGCCGAGCTGCTCCTCCATCGGTTTGCCCCTCGCCGAGCTCCAGCGTAGCTCGCAGCTGGGTGAGGCGCAAGCGGTCCTCGTCCATCCGTGCCTCAAGCTCCCGGAGCTGCTCTAGCACCGGGGTTTGAGGTGCGGGGCGAGAGGTTCCTGCCCCCTGATCTAGCGGCGGGGCTGACCGTGCGGGCTGCGGGGCCGCTGGAGGGGGCGTGACTTGTTCGTGCTGGGGTTGCGACGGAGGGGGTATGTCGTCGTTGCCCCCCGAGTGGACATCCTCCACCCGCCCCTCATCAGGGTGCATCAAGTTGTAGCACTCCCGAGAGGGGTCGATGTAGGACTGGTCTGAGCTAGAGATGACGCTCGGTGCGTTCTCCCCCGAGTCATCGGTGTGGGCGGCGTAGTCCACGTTTGCCCAGAATTCGTCATCATCGTCGCTATAGCTGCGACGAGACGAGTTCTGGTCATAACGATTCCCCCCTCCAAGTGTTGTCGAGGGGTGAGGTTGACGGTGGTGTCTGTTTCCCCATCGCCATGTGTCCTGGCACTTTCCCCAGGGGATGGCGGTGAGGATGCCACGTGGTCTCCCACGAGGCTATCCTGGCGCTCGAGGCGCTGGACTGGAGTGTCCGACAGTTCGTGCAATAATGCATGAACTGCACGAACGTGGGCGTCCATGGCGGTCTGGAGCCCAAAGAGGGACGACGGTGCCGTTCCCCTCCGCCGGTGAGGGCGGAGAGAAAAAACGGCTGGCGTCGCATTTCCGCCCTCGCCCGTCCTTCGGGTAGTAAGCGAATGCGTGACCGCTGGTGCCGGAGATTCCGGGACCGCGGCCGGCGCAGTATTGGCTACCCCCGTTGGGGGTGCCTGGTGGGCCGCATCTCCCGCGGCGGGAGGCTGGTTGGCGCCACTGCGCCTCCTCCTCCTGATCCGTCGAGAGCGGCGTGCAACGTTTCTCCCGTCCTTCGAGGCGGGTGGAAGCGTTGCGGGGGTCCTTTCTCCGGCCGCCTGCGGGGCCGGAGTTGGGACGACACCGACGCGGGGCCCAATCGGGCGCAGGTTCATCTCGAGCCCTTGGCCAGTGGCCACGAACTCGAGAGTCCCGAACCGGAGTACCGCGCCAGCGGGAAGCGTGGTGGAGCTGGCTGCCATCCGAAACCTACGTCAACGCGCAAAAAGCCCCTACCTGGCGCGCCAACTGTCGGTGCTAGTTTTAGCGGGGCTAACACCGGCTAGTAAATATGTGTTTTGCGGTTGAGGCTGCGGATGGTGTGCAAGGGGGAACACAGGGATTATACTTGTTCAGGCCAAGCAAGCCCTACGTCCAGTGGAGAGGAGAGTCGTGTTGCCTTGCACCGGGGTGCTTGTAGTAGGGGGTTACAAGCTAAGCGAGAGAGGGAAGTGCTCCCAGGTCTTTTGTGAGTGTCTAAGTGTTTACAAGTCGTTTGCTGTGGGTGTGTGTGTGTGAGAACTTAGAACTTCTCCGTCCTCCCCCTAAAGCCGGCCTCTGCTCTCCCTTTTATAGTCGCAAGGGAGAGGCAAGGGCAGCGCTTACAATGCTACGTATGTTACAGTGAAGAGTTGTTGTTCCCCGTTTGACTATGGTCAGCTACTGCCTTTTCTCCGCGTCTCCGGGGTATGGCCGTCGTGGTTCGCACGATCTTGGTGAGTTCCAAGACGGGAACAGTCGTCGGATTACGTCATGTCGTCAGCTACGGTCTTTTCTTCGCGTCTCCAGGATATGGCCGTCGTGGTTCGCACGATCTTGGTGAGTTCCAAGGCGGCAGCAGTCGTCGGATTACGGCGTGCCGTAGGGTCACACCTATCGGCTATCCTTCCGTACGATGTGACAAGAGGGTGAGTCGCCTCAGGGCGTTGTCTCCCGAGGCTCGGGACTCCTGAAGGCGTGATGGTATGGAGTGGGGGATATCTCCCCTGGTCATATTTCCGGCCTTTGAACAGCACTTCTAGAGGGTTAGGCGGGCCCGGATGGAAGGCGTGCTTGTCCTTTCGAGTGGACAGTGCAGTAGGCGCCTTTCCTGTTCTTGCGTAGCCCGTCGTCAGGCGCTCGGACTGTCGCAGTCGGAGTTGATAGACCCCGGCGAAAAACGGGGCGGCGCACCGTAGACCATACCGTGGAGAGGACGGCCGTAGTGGGCCTATCAAATCCTCTGCCAGGGAAATCCTGACAGATGGTATGGCCATCAGGGGCGTGCGAAGTACAGTTGCGTCGAGAATCTCGTCTGACGGGATAGTGCCTGTAAAGTGGTCAGAGAGGTCTCTTGTGGTCCAAGATTGCTCTGCTGACATCACCGGTGCCTTGGATGCCTTTGTGAGATTGCGCTCGAGGGGGATGGGGAAGCTCGGGCGAATCGGAGAATGGGCGCCGAGGGCGCTGCTCTCCCGAGCTCTCCCGGGGAGGCTCGGGCGAATCGGAGATTTGGGCGCCGAGGGTGCCGCTCTCCCGAGCTTTCCTGGGGAGGCTCGGGCGAATCGGAGAATTGGCGCCGAGGGTGCCGCTCTCCCGAGGGTTGGCTGTCATTAGTGCAATGACGTCGTGGGCCTCTGTAGACGCGGCCTTCGTGGGCTTCCACTGGCCTTACTTGGGCCAGGCCATGTTGGGAATGAGCGTTTTTGCATCGAAGTTGGGTACCCCTAACTTTGGTACCCGACACAAGGTAACTTCTAATCTAAACAAGCTACTCACTGCAGATGATAATGCCCATAGTAAACAAGTAAGAACTAGATAGCTTCTCAAATAAAATGAACATATATGCTGGCGAACATAAGATAGGAATCTTCACTCGGAAGTGGACTTTACTCCCTTGAGGTACAAGGTCAAGGTGGAGGATAAGTTGGCAACTTTGACTCCCTAAACACTCTGACCTCACCTTTCTCCCTATTTTCCTAAGAGATTTTGGTAGGGCTTCACCTTCGAATGCTTCTTCTTCCACGTGCTTGAAAGAGTGGTGCTAACATGCTATTTATAGCCTTATCACTAGGTTGGTATTCACCAGGACATTCTCATAGGTGAGTTGGCGTGCTAGAGGAGGCTGGAGCCAGGGTGATCAAACTCATTTGATTCACCTAGGTTGGTCGTTCTATGGGCGTTCAACTTATGTAATCGTCTTTGCTACTGATACTTTGGATTGTCTTATAAGTCGGTAGTTTGGTGTGCATGTGTAGGGGCCAAGTCGAGGATAAATTTAAAGTAGGACCTGATGCCTTTGTAGGTCAAAGAGGAGTAAACATTTATTCCATAGTGGAAATACACTCATCTCAGTGTAATCATCTTTAATTGCTTTAGCATTGTGGTCTTCTTGTGCAAAGTCCAAGAATGATCTTGAAGTGTCTTTTACCTTTCTGCAAAACTAGATTGAGAGCCAAGCAGTTTTTCGATAGAGAAGATGACAGTTTTTCTAAGTACGTTTCTAATGGTATAGCTTAGAGCTAGCTAAATCATTTTCTGATGACTACATACTGTAAAATGTAAAAGACTAGCATGGACACAATAGATAATCTCACACATAATGCACCTTCGCACGATGTCTAGAGTTGCTTGTTCCTGGCTCTCTTTTTTTATCTAATTATTAGTTTATTAGACCTAGTGATAGTTCATCTCTTGGAGCGCCCTAAATAAGGTATCTAGACAACCCCCCCCCCCCCCCCCCCCAAAGTCCCTTATATGTACTTTTGTTTCATCAACTATGGACAAACCTTATCGTATATCTTTAACACCCGCTCACAAACACAATTTGTACATTGCACTGTGGCATGAGAGGCAAAATCTTTCCCAAAATATCAAGTTTTAGATTCAAATTTGGGTCTATTTGGTTGGCCGCATATGACCTAGTCCAGCTCGTAGGATGCAGACTTCTCGTGTTTGGTTGTCTGAACTTTTCTTAGGGCTTGGCCACTTAGGTACAAGCGCACCACCGTAGTCTGACTCTCGAGAAACAGATTTGGAATATGCTTTTGGGCAGCCTGGCTCGTGTGGGCTGCATGCACCAGAGAGTGATGATGCATGAGCATAAATCAAGGCAACCAAACAACTTGTCTCTTCATCCAGACACACGCTACAGATCAGAGCAACCAAACAACAATGAAAAGTAAATACACGTACAAACTTGTGTCCGATTCACAACCGTCACTAATGACCATTATGACATTGGGCATGATGGATCTAAAAACTTCAGTTAATAATCGTAGTAACGCTTGTTTGCACAACACCTCCACAAAACAGTACTAAAATGAGTACACATCCTTTGGCTCCTCGTAAGCCTGCAACATCAGGCAAAAATTTTGCAGGGTGCTAAGAAGAAACTACTGGATGTGTGGAGAACCGGTTCTGATTACCGATTGCGTGATGAACGCACACGGAACGACTGCCACGAAGTCGTGAAATCAGGTCGCCATGTCCGATTCAGGTTCGATGGCAGCGCGGAGTCCCTGACGGACCATCATCTGTGCGTAGAACTCGGCGTGCTCCGGTTCAGGCAATCAGGCATCATCGATCATACACAGAAGCAGGAGTAATAAGGCCTTCATGCCATGTCCAAACGTGCGTCGGCCGCCGGCCGGCCGGGCAAGGCGGGTGCAGGCAGAAGGATACGGTCACACGGGTGTAAGTGAATGCACGTACCTTGACGGCAACAATGACAGTGGCGACGCCTCTCAGCCGAGACTCGTGGAACAGCTGCCGTGCGGCTTCGGCGGTTATGGAGGGCACCACCTGGGGCAAGGCCTTCTCCACTGCAGACGACGACAGCGGCCAGAGACGTAGTCAGTCCATGGCTCAGAAAACTTGGGATATCCATGCATATCCGGCGAGGTTACAGGACGGACGAAAGAAGAAAAATCCCGTGACGACTTACCGTGCTTCTCGGTGTGGCGCACGTCGTCCACGAGTAAAACCTTGTAGCTGTCGCCGCTTCCGGAGCGCCTCCCATCCCTGAGCCTTCCGGGGTCCCCTCCTTCCTGCGTGGCCGGGAGCGTGTCGAGCTGGGATTGATCGAATGCCGGCGGCGGCTCCAGCACCGCGCCGCCGGTGCTCGCGTGCGTCGCCGTGGCAGCTTTCATCCGCTGCCGGGCCGCTCTCTGGGTCACGGGAACGGTGGTGGAGGGAAGCGGAGTGGTGGCCGCGGTACCGGTGCTCGGGAAGACGAGCGCGGCCGCTGCTCGTCCGCTCATGGTCATTGCTAATTTGCTATTGCTATCGACTCGGCGCGCGGCCGACGCCAAGACGTACGTACTCGAACACAGAAGAGGAGGCGCTATTCTGACGTTTGGGAAACTGGCTGAGGCGATGCAGTTGCTCTTGGTCAGGTGAGAAGCAGAAGCTCTTGTGCTCGACAATAGCAAGCAATGCCGGGATTTATTCAGGGTTTCAAGCAAGAGTGCCCAAAACTGCATGTAGAGCGTTTGCGAAAACTCCAGATGCGTGGTTAGCATAAGCCAAGCTGAAACTACTAGCTGGTGCGTTTCTTCACGCCGTGCTCTCCGTAGTACAGCCGTACAAGTGTACAAGAGCGCATACGGAGTACAACCCAAACACGATAATGTCTGAACGGCCACTCCTTTGCCACGAGCCCACGACCACTTTCTAGTCAGGGATGAACGACAGGCTAATACTCCCTCCGACTATCGTTTTTGACTTTTTAAAATCAACATTTTTGATCATACGTTTTATTTAAAAATTTCTAAAAATATAAAAATAAACAAATTAAGATTAAAGTACATATAATAATGTTTTTATAAAAAATTGAATAAGACAAATAATTAAAAATAGATAGTCAAAATCCTAAAACGACACTTATTTTTGGGACGGAGGGAGTACTCGTATATGATCTAAGATCATGGAAATTTCCAGAAACATGCACCCCAAACACCAGTAAGGATCAAAAAGGCTCCAACCGTTCCCTCCAATCCAAAGCAAGAAATGCAACGTGTCAGGTTTTTTTTTGTCTAATAAAAAGGATTTAGTGACTGACTGACTGTGGCCCAGAACCTCACCCTGCTCACCAGCCTTCTGTCGGGTGTCCTCCATCCAGTTGCCCCGGCCCCTCCTCCCTCTGGTTCTCCTTTCCTATCGCGTGCGCTCTGCGGACTGTGGCGGCGACGACTGGGCGGCCACCGCCGACGCCGCCACCACCCAACGCAAGGTGCCCAGGTCTCCCATCTTCGGGACCTTAGCCGGCGACGAGCACCCCCAGCCTGGTATTGCGCATCCCTTCTCTTCCGTCAATGTTGTGCGAAACCGAGCACACAAGCTCAAGCTATAATATCCAATTATAAGCGTACTATGCATAGTTAATGCACTAATTCCTACAAAACGTGCTTGTTTCGTTTTTTTTATGCACAAAAAAACAAGGTGCATGTATGTCCTTTATTTACTGTGTCCGCCACTGCTACCAACTGCTCGTGGAAATGTTCATGCGAAGCAGAGGAAGCAGAACCACCAATTTAGGGCCTGTTTGGAACTTTGGATGCACCCAAATAAAGTTTAGCTAGCTAAAAGTTCAAAACTCAATTTTAGCTTGCTAAAAGTTCTTTGGCTAAACTTTAGCTGTGGTGTTTGGATGCTCCAGCTAAATTTTAGCTGTGTTTAGCAAGATTGAAGTGGCTAAACTTGCTAAATTTTAGCTGGACTGTTTGGATGCCTAGGTGCTAAATTTAGCTAGCTAAAATTTAGTAGGTGCATCCAAACAAGCCCTTAGTATGACACATGCTGATTTATGTGATGAAAATTGTTGAGATGAAGAGGGGTTGTTGGCTCTGCCTCAGATTGAAACCAAATCCTGTAATTATATTCCTTGAACTCTTTATCAATTATCACCTTTTACAGTTGTTCGGTTATGTAATCATGTTATGCTACAACTACAACTAGGCCTAGACTACACTGCTTAGTTACTCGTAAAGATGGAAGAAGATGATTGGGAAATATCTTGATTTTGTTTACTGGTACTCATCTCATAAACATGATTTCAAATGTTAGTACGGAGTGGTAATTTCATTTGTAGTTCTATTTTTAATACCAAACGTTTGGCTTACATCTGGTAGGATGGTGTTTGGATGTGTGCTGCACATATCTTTATTCAATTGTTTCACATGATATAACGCCTCTAAGCCTTTTTCTTCTATGACGATGACAATATTTTTATTATTCTAAGTTTATTACAAATCACCATGTTGGAGTGCACAGTTGATGCCTTAGTTATTGATCTGAGCTTTCTATTTTCTGTCCACGTGCAGTTGTATTGATTGGTGTAACGTATACTGGAAATCTCTCTTTTTTCAGGGAGGATGTTGCCTTTGTTCAGACACTTCTGCGCCTTTGGAACTCATCATCCTCATCCCTTAATTTGGAGGAGCATCTTTCAAACATCGGGAAGAGGACAAAAGCAAATCAGGAGTTGGTGTGCACGGTGCTCAGCAAATCCGGATCAAGCTTCTATAGAGAAAGGCAATGTTCCAAAGAATTTAACAATACCTGATAATTCACTTCTCGATGCTCGTATTCTGTATTGTACCTCTCCTGCCCTGGGTCATAACAAAGTAAGCAATTCAGGCTCCTGTTTCATAGCAGAATACACTCAGTTCTCAGTTACATGAATACTGTGCTACTCATTCTCTATGTAAACAACCATTCTTTATCTTACTATGCAACAAATTTCTTGGAAAAAAAAAACATGCATAGAACTATAGAAGTCACGATGCAATAAGTTGTCTCATCACAAAAGGGCCTCTAGCTGAGTTGGTTAGGTTGCTTAAGTAGCACCTTAGGTCCTGGGTTCGACTCCCCGTGGCAGTGAATTTTAGGTTGGGGTTAAAAAAATCTCCGTTTGTCCCATGCCAAAGCATAGGTCTAAGGTCTAACCCTGGTTGTGGTAGTTCTCACATGGGCTACGGTGCTGCTGTATATGGGTGGGTCAGCGGTTCGGGGGTTTTCTCAACTTGCGTGAGAAGGTCTTCTTCTTAATGTAATATGTAGTATGTCTTACCCCCACAGGTCGAGTTTTTTTCATAAGTTGTCTCATCTGCGTTATCATAATATTTTCCTTTTTTTTTTTTTTTGCTATTCAGGAAGCACATCCAGAATCTAACAAAAGAGTTCCTGCGATAGTTGATGCTCTTGAGAAATTGGAGCTTGGTCCCAAGGTATACTAGTAATACTACTTCTGCACTTTTAATGTTTCAGTTTACCTTTATTTTAAATCATGCTAAAATTGATTCATACACTATAAGAGAAATAGGATAAGCAATCAACTTGAGGACATTGTCTTTTCTCACTATGTTTCAACAGTTCCTTTTGTCTTTAGTCGAACCTTCTGGGTTTTTGGCATGTTTCTTTCTTAGACCAAGTGCAATTCCATTTCACTAGAAAAGGATGAGTATTCATAAGTTAAATGTCATCTCATTTGTTTAGTTTTCAGCATCGTGGTTCACAGGTTCTTGAAATTCAAAATTTCAACCCTGCTTCTCTAGATGACGTTGCACGAGTTCATTCAAGATCTTACATCATCGGACTCGAAAAGGTACTTGTCATCAAGCTCTCCTTATTTGTTCTTACTTTTCTGATAAGAAGTTACTTTTCTCTACTGGTGAAAACCTATCAGATAGGTTTGAAATAATGCTGCAATTTGCTTAATATGTGGCAGAATGTGGCTGCAGGCTATGGGTAGAGCTTCAGATGAAGGTTTGATATTTATTGAAGGGACTGGACCAACATATGCTACAGAGACTGTAATGCTTTGTGCATGTGCTCTTTTCGTTTTTACATGCTTCTGATGCTAATTGTGCATGCCCTCTACTATTTCGCTGTTGTACTGTCACAAGCTTCACTTGAGTTCTGTTATCAAGCATTCCTTTTGTGAGGACTCATATATGGATGGATTCATGGATGTTTGCTTTTCTCTGGGGCTCATTTTTCCATGTTTTTAGCAAGTGATAAAATCATTACTCCTGTTGGTGAAACTTGTCAAGACGAATCAGTTACTTAGGCATATATGTTTTGACAGACCAGGTAAGAAAAACTGTCTTTTTTAAAATGTAATGACAAAAGAAAGGAAACTGTTATGTAACTAAATTGGGGAAAACTGACAACTTCCATGTTGTGGAGTACGGTAATGGCATGGCTTAAGTGGGTGAACTTTGAGAGAAACAGGGTACCATGGGCCGGGTAGATCTGCTATTCATTATTCTTATTTGGAATAAGAACACTGACTTTATATAGATGTGCTAGATGTAAAGCAATAACAGTTTTGAGAAGAACCTTAAGGTAGAAATTCATACAAGGAAATACCAAAACCGAAACAAATTGTATTTACCACTAATTTATTCTTGATTCCGTATCCAGTGATTTGCTTCTGTATCATGGGCCCACATGTCCCTGGAAATACCTCTGTTATTATCACAAGTACACCCATAAATGAGAATATAAGATATGAGAGTAGGTGAGAAGGTTGGAGTCAGAGGTGTCCTAAGAGGCTAAGAAAGAGAACTGGATAAGTGTCAGTATTAATTTGGCCAGAACCTGGAAATAGACAGAGTATTACTCAACATGCTTACAACTGACAGCATCACATATGAGTTATTTCTTATTTCGAGGTTGTAGTGAGAAGTATGTACTAGTGATTCATCCAGGCACCTTATAATTTTGATGTTACTGATAACTGCAGAAGCTCTGATCCATAAATTTGACACTGAAGAATACTTTAATCATGTCTGCACTGTGTAACACCCCTGGTGTTACTGTAACAAAAACCGCCATGTCATCATGATTTCATGCAAATCATCCTGCATAAACTCATCATTAGGGTGCATTAACTAAAACAATTTTTATTCTTCCATGTGATTGTGCATAGGTAACCTAGAGTGATTTGATTTCATAAATACTAGTTTAATTGCATTTGGTCAAATCCCATCTGGACGATAAAATAAAACTCCTTCATAAACCCTAAAATAGGACCCAACACCCTATTCCAAGAACTAATAAGAATTTGGTCTTGAGCCTTAAATAAAACTTCTAGCTCTTGAAAAGTTGAGCAACTTTTACATTGAGTGATCTCGAAGTTACTATTTGAAATTTTAAATAAAACCCTAATTGGTGTATAAAGTTTTGAACTTAAACCTTTATATTGAAAGTTATTAAGAATTTGCCAAAACCCATTATATAAAGGCTGTAAAGTTCATAAAATGGAACAACTTTTGTATTTAGAGATTTTAAAGTTATTATATAAAATTTTGATTTTCTAGTTCCCGATCAGACTTCCGTCTAAAACCTATTTTGGCCCCAAAAACCTAAATCAAATTCTAGAAGGAATCTTGAGATGGTCCCTTAATGAAAGTTGTAGGTCTATTTAAATGTGACAACTTTTATTTTTAGAGATTTTAAAGTTTTGTTGTGGAAATTTGAATTTAACTCTAAACAGTGAATTGAAACTTGAATTTGAAATGTCATTTCAAAAATTATTTGGAATCTGACAAAACTTCCTTAATGAAAGTTGTAAAGCTCTCTGAGGGGAACAACTTTTATTTTTACCATTTTTCAAGTTGTTGAGGAAAATCAAAAGTAATTTTAAAATTTTAGTTTGGGATTCAAAAACCCATTTTACCCCCTTTTCAATAGTTTCAAAAATATTCATAATTTGAAAATGTCTCAAATACTAAAAGTGTTCAGTAGGAAAAATTCTACAACTTTTGTATTTGTGGTTTTTAATTTTTATACATGAAATTGGGAGATATTTTCACAAAAGACAAAAGGGGAGTGGGTGGAGTTACTGTAGCTAGGCATGGGCTCTGTCCGGGCGGCCTGTGCGGCATGGCGCCGGCGTGGGCGAGGCGTCGCCGACCGTCCTGGCGTTCCTACTCCCTTGACCGCGCAAGAGTCGACCCGTGGGGACCCCTTGTACTCGTTCCCATCGTTTCCCTCTCCTCTTAAGCCCGGCGAGCTCCTCTTCTTCTCCCTCTCTCCCTCTCGGTCGCCGATGGCCGCTCTCGGTCTCCGACGAAATTCATCGCCACCAAACCACCACTGCCAAATTCCACTCACGGTTAGCCTTCCCACTCTCTAGCGCTTCGGTTGGTTCCAGTTGGGCGAGCTGTAGTGCTCTGTTTGAGCCGGAGAGCGAGTTGTCGTCCTCGCGGGCGGTCGGAGCGCCGCCGCGAGCTCCGTCGTTGCGCCTGGGCTCTTTCGGGTGAGCCTGGACCTGGCGTTTGTGCGTTTCGGGGTCAGAAGGTCTCATGGCCCCTCATGCTTGCGACAGTTTCTCCTCTGGTGTGCCAGGTTCGCCGGAACGTGAGGGTGTCGCCGGGAGTTGCCGCCGCGGGTCTGCTCGTCGTCAAGCCATCGTTCCGCCTCGCTGCTGCTCCGTTCTTCTACCGGCCTAGGACCGTGGTGAGCTTCTGGTTCACCCCACCTCTTCTCTCCAAGCTTGTTCGGCCCGTCGTGGCCGGTGTCGGTCGTGCCGCCGCGTTGGCCACCGCCGGCCGCCATGGGCGAACTCGTGTTCGTCGAAGGCGCGTAGAGCCTAGGATAGTTGGCTTGGGTGGTTCGCGAGGCTCGATAGGTCGTGGAGGTGTGCTCGGTTGCGTCGCGGAGGTCGCCGGCGGCGGGTTCCGCGGCAAGCCGCCGCGTTCGCGCACACGCGCGCGCGCACGGGAGAACGCGCCGGTGGGAGACGCGCGCGGTCGGGCCGTTTTTGGCCCGTTGGGCCGGCCCAGTGGCGGGTGCGGGCGCGGGCGAGGTAAGAGCGAGAGCGCGGACCGGGCCGGACCATCCTTCGTGGGCCGTCTCGGGCCGAAATGAGTTTTCCCATTTTTCCGCAGAATAAAATGGATTTGCTAAATTGAATTGCTAGGAATAGTGCTGAATCTTGTTATTTTTATAGGAATAAATTTATGCAACTATTTTTTCTGGATTCGAATCGACGTGCTCCTCGGTTAATGGAGACTTGATCCTCACACCTACCCCGAAAAGTGGTTCGCAACTAGGTTCACCGAATGATCAAAGGAAGTTGAGAATTGATGATAGATGAGATTGATTATTGGAATTATGACTATGATTATAATGATAAATAATTAAAATGTTGGTTAGCAATGCTTTTCTGCAAACCTTCTCTCTCCTGCTAGCCTTACCTATGACTTGCATTCCTGAGTCTCATTTTACACCCTTAGTCGGGTAAGTCTTGCGGAGTACCCCAAGTACTCAGGGTTTGTTAACCCCTGTTGCAGGTGAGCCGAGAGTTCAAGTTCTGTTTAGGACCGTGCCGGTTGTTGGATCGTGCACGGGTGAAGATGTGTTGTTGGTACAACCCTTGGGCAAGGGTATAGTTGTATACTGCTGCTCCACTACGAAGCTCTGATCTGGGTAATGTAAAAATTATATTTATTAACCTATAGATATGTAATACTTCCGCATCTTGTACTCTGATTTAGATTATTTTTGTAAACTGTTGTAATACTTGCAATGTCTTTACAATGAGATCCTCGGGGAAATTGGGTTTCCTAGGAGACCCGGCAGGCCACCTAGGTCATTAGGGAACTCGTGCACAGTAACCGGATGTCCTTAGGGACGACGATGGCGCACGTGGGCCCTATGATTAAGGCGGTTCTGTCACAAGTGGTATCGGAGCATTTCATTGTAAAGTACTTGCAGTATTACTTTATAAAAGCTTCAAAATGATTTCGAATAAATAAAATCAACGGGGTGGTTTGGTACCAGTTGCTTCTGAACTTCCCTTATTCATTCTCTAAAGTCCTTTCCTGATTCTTTCTATAGAATTGCAGTTAGATTTTAGGCTTGGTAGTGGATTAGCAGTTAAAATATGCCCTATATTCTAAAATAGTGAGTGCATGTCACTCTAATAATTACTTTGCCAAGTATATGTATATATCGTATTATATTGGTTCGCGTTGGAACGTTCATGCATCATGACATTACAACAATTAATACTTCCCCCATAATGAAGTAAGCCTATATTTTCAAAACATAACTTATTTCAAAAGGTTTTACTCTTATATCTTTCCTTATGCTTGCTGAAAGATCTGGTGATGGTTACTGACAACTTCAGTCAAAGATGAGTTTCGAAAACCAAGCTGATTACAAAAGCCAGACCGGTTTTATTTAAAGTAAGCGGAAAGAAGTGATGCTTTGATTTGAAAACTACACCAATCGAACCAAGTTTTGAAAACCATTTTGAAAAACAATACATTCAAATGATTTTGCTTTAAAAACTCATCCATTTTTAAAATGGTTTTCAAATCTTCTTCCGATTTTAATGCCTTACAAAAAATGCTTCCAAATTTCCAAACCAGGTTTTTATTCAGTCATCACGGAAGATTTTTGGCAGTTGTGCAATATTTTCTACAAAAGTCCTGACTCTTTCTCCCACCTTTGTTAAACACCTTTGCTCAAGAGTCCATCCCCAAAAAGAAATATAAAACGATTTAATTTCTAAAATCCTTCTTGCAAAGGGTCACCAATAACTTAAGTTTTAAAAGGAGACGGTCTTTTAAATCCTTTCAAAAGGATTTATCCTCTTGCTTGGAACATCAAGCTAATGCTAGTACCTCGATGAGATAAGTCGTTCCCGACCTACGGTACCGCTATAAAACGTGAGGCCCCCATGTGTGATGCATCCACATGGCTTGCTACCGAGCGTATGCGGGTATCGTGGTATGATTGTGACCGCCCTCATATGGTACTTAGCATGACTGAATTTCCCAGTTCGATTTTATTAAAAATCTCCTTTCATTAAAAGTTACATGTTATAAACAAGTTTGGTCGATCTTCAATAAATGTTGCTCCATAAGTTCCTGGTCCTTGGGGAACTTCTGGATATACTTATTTACTATGTCAACTCCTTAGAAAACTTTAGTTCATCCTTAATTTTATTTTCTCCTTTCAAAACGTTGCCATTTCCTTCGAAAACTATTATAATGGTGTTCTATGGTGGTGTCATAACCAGTGACCGCAATGCCATGATGGAGCCTAGGGTCTCTCGCATGCCTGAGTCATGCGAGATTCTACTAGGAGCGTGTGTATTGAGGTTTAAGGTTGTGGTCTACCATAGCTTCACAATTCATAAGCTCTCTTTCGTTGCACTTTTCGTAGAAACGAATACATATTACTGTGATGAATGGTGATCTACCAATACAATGTAATGTCGAGACTTGAAATCTCTTATGGCTCGTTTCCACAAGAAATTTTGCAAGAACTCGCTTACATCGAAAACCGTAGTCATTATCCATTATAGTCCTGATTGTCATACGTTTATTCGTATGACTCCTGTTGACTGAGGCTATGTTAATTGTACCTTGTGATGGTGTTTGACCATGGTTATGGTGCCTTACAAAACTGAGAATCTTTTGCGAGATACTTTCGCATAAGTTTTTCTCAGGGCACCTATTAATATCATAACCCATGCCCCTCACCCAGGAAGGTCACAATTAATGTGCTCTCTTCCATCGAAAATCCATGCTCCATAAGTTTCCAGTCCTTTGGTAACTTCTGGAAGCACTGAATTCAAAGCAAGGAATTACCGAATCCTTGGTTTCTCCGCGCATGTGTCAGGTTTATCCTCTCCTTCATGACACCTACTGTTTCCTGATTGGTTGAAAGCTATGGTGATTGTAGTCTACGGGATATCATGATCCATGACCAGATGCAGCGTCGAAATCTAGGGTCTCTTATGGATCACAACCATGGGAAGTTAACTGCTGGACGTTCGCTGCTATCAGGGTTGATGGTCATGATCCTAGCCTACAATTGCTGTGCCTTCACCCCTTCCAAACTCCTTTCCAAGGTCATATTCGAATCTCTTCCTGAATTTCTAAAGTTCTTTGTTGAATTATGGCTATCATCAATCTACTTGAGAGTTCCCAACAGATCTCTCTGGATTCTCAAAATTCTTTGTCCTTACAATCATCCCAATCTTGTTGTTTTATTGATTCCTAATTAACTACAAATATCCTGAAATCTATTTTTAAAAATTCACTTTTCAAAAGATTTTGTATGCACTTGAAATTTAAGTCCCAGTATGGAGAGAGTTACTACAAAACTGTGACTTTCCATTTGCATACGTGTCATGCCTTCATCCGACACGTCTCATTTCCTTAAATTATCTGAGTCTTTATGGTTGTGCCCTATAATAGTGCCATGACCTGAGACCACGGTGCCGCGTCGAAACCTAGGGTCCCTTGCAGGTTACGTCCACGTGAGATTCTTCTAGGCACGTGCTGGTATCGTGGATTAAGGTTATGATCCACTATAGCTTCACAACTATCAAGCTCTATTCTCTTGTTGTGGTGAAATATGATCTATGATTACGATGCAATGTGGCCACTTAAAATCTCGTGTATCTTGCACCTACATGAGGTTTTGAAAAGGGGTATGCTCGTATCAAGGTCCTTGATCATTTTTCATCGCAATCACCATAGATGCATTTTCTCTTTTTGACTGAGGTTACCAAAATTGTGCGCTATAACGGCATCTCGATCCGTGACTATGGTGCCGTGTCAAAGTTTGGAACCTTCTGTGGACCGCAGCCACATAAGACCTTGCCGAGGTATGCACTGGTATCGTAGACGGTGCTCCTGAACCTTTATAGCTCACAATTTAAGGTGCTCTCACGATCCTTGAATTCTCTTTTGAAATTAACAAATGAATTAAAATTTCAAATAGTGACTAACTCGAAAGGTTTTAAAATCATGGTGTTTTGAGGGATTTTAATTGACTGTGTTTGATAATGTTGTTAGGGTTAACGATTGACGGTGCCGCGACGAAACCAAGAGCTTCCCGTGTGATACATACAGGGTTAGCTGCTCGGCACGCGCAGGTATCGTCATCCTTGACCATAACTCATTAGAAAGCCACGCTCGAACGAGATTCCTCGTAAAGGTTTATTTGTAAGAGTAAAGTATAAAATTTTTAGTGTTGAGAGACAACTGATTAGATCGGGTTGCTCGAAGGACTTCAGCGGGATGGTGCGACGTATAGCAGGATCAGCCTCCAGGAGAAACAGCTACATGAGGGATCAGAAGATCACCCCTCTGAAAACTTTCCTGAACTCCTTGCTACTTTTATAAATAATTCTTATTTACCAAGTTTATAAAATGTAGACCCCTACTTGCTCTATAGTCAAGTTTGGAAAATATCTACATGACACATTTTCTTTTCCATTACTAAACCTAAGGCCTTAGCCATATTTTAAATCTCGAGACGAGATTTTATTTTAAGGGGGGAAGGATGTAACACCCCTGGTGTTACTGTAACAAAAACCGCCATGTCATCATGATTTCATGCAAATCATCCTGCATAAACTCATCATTAGGGTGCATTAACTAAAACAATTTTTATTCTTCCATGTGATTGTGCATAGGTAACCTAGAGTGATTTGATTTCATAAATACTAGTTTAATTGCATTTGGTCAAATCCCATCTGGACGATAAAATAAAACTCCTTCATAAACCCTAAAATAGGACCCAACACCCTATTCCAAGAACTAATAAGAATTTGGTCTTGAGCCTTAAATAAAACTTCTAGCTCTTGAAAAGTTGAGCAACTTTTACATTGAGTGATCTCGAAGTTACTATTTGAAATTTTAAATAAAACCCTAATTGGTGTATAAAGTTTTGAACTTAAACCTTTATATTGAAAGTTATTAAGAATTTGCCAAAACCCATTATATAAAGGCTGTAAAGTTCATAAAATGGAACAACTTTTGTATTTAGAGATTTTAAAGTTATTATATAAAATTTTGATTTTCTAGTTCCCGATCAGACTTCCGTCTAAAACCTATTTTGGCCCCAAAAACCTAAATCAAATTCTAGAAGGAATCTTGAGATGGTCCCTTAATGAAAGTTGTAGGTCTATTTAAATGTGACAACTTTTATTTTTAGAGATTTTAAAGTTTTGTTGTGGAAATTTGAATTTAACTCTAAACAGTGAATTGAAACTTGAATTTGAAATGTCATTTCAAAAATTATTTGGAATCTGACAAAACTTCCTTAATGAAAGTTGTAAAGCTCTCTGAGGGGAACAACTTTTATTTTTACCATTTTTCAAGTTGTTGAGGAAAATCAAAAGTAATTTTAAAATTTTAGTTTGGGATTCAAAAACCCATTTTACCCCCTTTTCAATAGTTTCAAAAATATTCATAATTTGAAAATGTCTCAAATACTAAAAGTGTTCAGTAGGAAAAATTCTACAACTTTTGTATTTGTGGTTTTTAATTTTTATACATGAAATTGGGAGATATTTTCACAAAAGACAAAAGGGGAGTGGGTGGAGTTACTGTAGCTAGGCATGGGCTCTGTCCGGGCGGCCTGTGCGGCATGGCGCCGGCGTGGGCGAGGCGTCGCCGACCGTCCTGGCGTTCCTACTCCCTTGACCGCGCAAGAGTCGACCCGTGGGGACCCCTTGTACTCGTTCCCATCGTTTCCCTCTCCTCTTAAGCCCGGCGAGCTCCTCTTCTTCTCCCTCTCTCCCTCTCGGTCGCCGATGGCCGCTCTCGGTCTCCGACGAAATTCATCGCCACCAAACCACCACTGCCAAATTCCACTCACGGTTAGCCTTCCCACTCTCTAGCGCTTCGGTTGGTTCCAGTTGGGCGAGCTGTAGTGCTCTGTTTGAGCCGGAGAGCGAGTTGTCGTCCTCGCGGGCGGTCGGAGCGCCGCCGCGAGCTCCGTCGTTGCGCCTGGGCTCTTTCGGGTGAGCCTGGACCTGGCGTTTGTGCGTTTCGGGGTCAGAAGGTCTCATGGCCCCTCATGCTTGCGACAGTTTCTCCTCTGGTGTGCCAGGTTCGCCGGAACGTGAGGGTGTCGCCGGGAGTTGCCGCCGCGGGTCTGCTCGTCGTCAAGCCATCGTTCCGCCTCGCTGCTGCTCCGTTCTTCTACCGGCCTAGGACCGTGGTGAGCTTCTGGTTCACCCCACCTCTTCTCTCCAAGCTTGTTCGGCCCGTCGTGGCCGGTGTCGGTCGTGCCGCCGCGTTGGCCACCGCCGGCCGCCATGGGCGAACTCGTGTTCGTCGAAGGCGCGTAGAGCCTAGGATAGTTGGCTTGGGTGGTTCGCGAGGCTCGATAGGTCGTGGAGGTGTGCTCGGTTGCGTCGCGGAGGTCGCCGGCGGCGGGTTCCGCGGCAAGCCGCCGCGTTCGCGCACACGCGCGCGCGCACGGGAGAACGCGCCGGTGGGAGACGCGCGCGGTCGGGCCGTTTTTGGCCCGTTGGGCCGGCCCAGTGGCGGGTGCGGGCGCGGGCGAGGTAAGAGCGAGAGCGCGGACCGGGCCGGACCATCCTTCGTGGGCCGTCTCGGGCCGAAATGAGTTTTCCCATTTTTCCGCAGAATAAAATGGATTTGCTAAATTGAATTGCTAGGAATAGTGCTGAATCTTGTTATTTTTATAGGAATAAATTTATGCAACTATTTTTTTCTGGATTCGAATCGACGTGCTCCTCGGTTAATGGAGACTTGATCCTCACACCTACCCCGAAAAGTGGTTCGCAACTAGGTTCACCGAATGATCAAAGGAAGTTGAGAATTGATGATAGATGAGATTGATTATTGGAATTATGACTATGATTATAATGATAAATAATTAAAATGTTGGTTAGCAATGCTTTTCTGCAAACCTTCTCTCTCCTGCTAGCCTTACCTATGACTTGCATTCCTGAGTCTCATTTTACACCCTTAGTCGGGTAAGTCTTGCGGAGTACCCCAAGTACTCAGGGTTTGTTAACCCCTGTTGCAGGTGAGCCGAGAGTTCAAGTTCTGTTTAGGACCGTGCCGGTTGTTGGATCGTGCACGGGTGAAGATGTGTTGTTGGTACAACCCTTGGGCAAGGGTATAGTTGTATACTGCTGCTCCACTACGAAGCTCTGATCTGGGTAATGTAAAAATTATATTTATTAACCTATAGATATGTAATACTTCCGCATCTTGTACTCTGATTTAGATTATTTTTGTAAACTGTTGTAATACTTGCAATGTCTTTACAATGAGATCCTCGGGGAAATTGGGTTTCCTAGGAGACCCGGCAGGCCACCTAGGTCATTAGGGAACTCGTGCACAGTAACCGGATGTCCTTAGGGACGACGATGGCGCACGTGGGCCCTATGATTAAGGCGGTTCTGTCACACACTGGCACTAAGGCATCACCCAAATTTTCTAAAGAAAGCTCTTAAAGTATATATAAGACATTTTTTATTTCAATCACTCAAATTTTCTGCGATAGTGTAATTTTAAGTTGCTGCTCATTGATTGTTCCATAGTTTACTTCACCTATTCATGTGCATACTACTGGAATCAGCAAAATTTTACTTATCACCATTTCAAGTTGTTCCATTTTTTTCTGTATAGACTTTCCAAGAATCACTTCTATCAGCTGGCGCCGGAATCACATTGGTTGATTCAGTGGTAATTAGTCTTATCTCTGTTGACTATTATGGCGGTTTCAGCATGTTTTAAATTTTACTTTGCAGTGCTGTTTTCCCAAGAAATATTACGATTTTTTTTCTTAGGTTGCAGCGTCAAAGTTAGGTCCAAATCCGCCCCTTGGCTTTGCGTTAGTAAGGCCACCAGGACATCATGCTGTTCCTCAAGGTCCCATGGGTTTTTGTGTCTTTGGGAACATCGCAGTGGCAGCTCGGTATGCTCAGCATCAACATGGACTAAAGCGTGTGATGATAATTGATTTTGATGTTCACCATGGCAATGGGACATCCGATGCATTTTATGACGATCCAGACATCTTCTTCCTCTCAACTCACCAGGTTTCGTACCCCTGTTTTTTGTGAGTCTGTGACATCTCTTTGTGCAACTAGGCGCTGAACTTTACCATGAAACAGTCTTTGTTTTCTATGTGTGATGTAGCTTGGAAGCTACCCTGGTACTGGTAAGATCAACGAAGTTGGACAGGGTGATGGTGAAGGCACAACACTCAACCTTCCTCTGCCCGGTGGCGCAGGTGACTACGCAATGAGGTGTGCGTTTGATGAGGTCATTGCTCCATCGGCTCATAGATTCAAGCCTGATATAATCCTTGTATCAGCCGGGTGAGATTCTCCTATCCACCCTTAAAAACAAGCTCTTCAGTTCATGAACATGCTGAGAAATAATTCCCTTGATTGTATGAACCAGCAGATCATCAGTGTTATAGGCTAGCCAAACTGACTCATCATGTACGTCTCAGATACGACGCACACGCGCTGGACCCTCTGGCTGGCCTGCAGTTCACAACAGGCACGTTCTACATGTTGGCATCCAGCATCAAGCAGCTGGCCAAGGAACTCTGTGGTGGCCGCTGTGTCTTCTTCCTGGAAGGCGGGTACAACCTGCAGTCGCTCTCCAGCTCTGTTGCCGACACGTTCCGTGCATTCCTTGATGAGCCCAGCCTCGCAGCACAGTTCGATGATCCAGCTATACTTTATGAAGAGCCGACTCGGAAGATCAAAGACGCAATTGAGAAGGCCAAGGGCATCCACTCACTCTAGGCTGCCACTAAATTTCGAAAATGTGCTGTCAGCAGTGTGTACTGCAGAAGTGCAAGATCTTGTGGCATTTTGCAGGTAGTGCATAGTTTGAACTTGGAAGGCCTGGTCATTTTCATTTAGCCAATTCTGACTCGAAAATGAAATTACCATTCTCTCAGTTTTTTTTTTTTTTTTTTTTTTTTGAAGGCAAAAACTGTGGGGGAGGTCCCCACAGCACATACCATTCTCTCAGTTGCAGCAGTGTATAGTATAATACTAGCTGTATATATTGACCAAAAGTTGTGTGTTAAGTGAAATTCTCAGGCCTGCACAAGTTTTGACACCTGTCTCTGTGAGCGCACAAGCGAAGTTCTTTTTTGGGGGGTTGCGGGGCCTGCAAGAGCTGACCAATGGCCAATGCAACCACTGATTAAAGTTAACATCTAGACAATCTGGATCTGCTGCTGGACATGAGTCCCTTCTCCAACATAAACTGGATGACTCTCTCTCTCGGTGGATCCACATTATCATGCCTACCCAAGGTACTATGATTCAGCCCACCTAGTTGAATAAGTGAACAAAACTTTGAAACCTCTCGAAGGGGGCTTAAATCGGATTTTGAGTGCATTCTAAGGCTAAATAGGCTATCATAAGATTTGAAAATAGCTAGAATAACTTTAATTTCAAATAAAGAAAAATGGAAACACATAAGAACAGGATATGTATGTGTGACTGGTGGTTTCAGTGTTTCACTCACCTGCTCAATTACATCATTTATTTTGGCGTGGCTCAGCTGGCAAGTACATATTCTTTAAATACGCCAGCCGGTTACTCCATGGCCTTTGGCGTAACTAAAAAGGCTACTTTATAAGGCTCTTTTATTATTTTAGTATTTTTGGGCTACATTTTTTAAATAAATCTCCTTTGTCTAATATTTGGTGAAATTGGATTGAATCCATGCGCGTAGCTAGCATCTTCGGGAAAGAAAATTTAAAGACCATTCAAATACTGTCATATCCTCACATTGAAAGCCAACCACACATACATTTAGCATCACGCATTGTCTGTAAACACAGTTAGAATTGTCTCAAAATCAACCCGGACAGATCATACATGACACGAATAAAACAACCTAACTCAGATAATAAATACATCACGGAGTTAAAAGAGCACGAAACCTAACAATCACAAGGCCTGGTCAGGCAGCAGGGACATCCTTCAGCGTTGCAGGATCGACCTTCGGAGGGTCTGAATGGCGTCTCACTCTTTCCTTGGGCTTGTCTGTCGGCACAGCACTTGGTTTATCAATGACAGGGAACGACAGGCGCTTCTTCACAACAGAGTGGGCCAGAGGTGCTCTATCAGGAACCTCAAGCTTCTCGGTCAATAGACTGCGGTACCGAGACTTCGCCCTTGCAGACTCTGTCGACTGCATGTAACTGGGGAGAGGTGGTGTGCTCGTCAGGCTTGCATCATCCCGGACCGAGCCTCCACCTATGCTCTGCCTCCTTGGGCGTTCAGAGCGGATGCTTGTGATGCTCCTCAGGTCATCCTCCTTGTACAGCCAATTGCCCCTTGGACTTGCTGGCCTGGTCTTTCCTGAGGTTGATGGGGCCTTTGATGGTGGAGTTGAAGGTGATTGCCGGCTTGGTGGGCGGCTCGACTTGTTTGGTGTTGCTGGTCTCTGGATAGAGAGGGCACGGGGTACAGATGCTCGAACAGCACTGGTGCTTGGATTCTTTGTCAGGGCACGTTCTTTAGGATCCTTGTCTGATGCCGCCAATCGGCTCTCCCAAGGTCTTGCTGTCATCCAGCGTTCCATCCAGCTCCAGCCCCAGTTAGGGTTCCCAGGTTCGGTGAAAGTAGGGGTTATAGTTCGACCAGAATTCTTCCACTGCATAGGAAGACCGAAAAATGGCGAAAGAGTGAGAAACAGAGCTACATGCATAAAACAACTCAGTGTAGCAACAGAAGTTGGGACCAGCCAAACAAGAAAAATAATATACAAAGTCCACAGAAACAAAAGAGTCAACTTACCTGGTGAGAAAATGCATATGCAAGTGCTCTTTCTCGTCTCAGTGCAGCTTCCTGTTTCATCATTAGGTTGGCCTCAATTTGCTCTTTGGATTGATGGCTGTGATCCCAATCTTCATCAATCTGATAAGAAAATTGCGTCAGATATCTATTGTATCAGAACAGCCCTATTCTTGCATCATCTAGTATCCAAAGAAAAAATCTACTTGGGTGCAATATGTTCTAAATTATGGTACAAAACATATGATAGAGAAAAACATAATTTTCTTTTCCCTACATATCATTGTAGCTTAGACTCTTGCATCAAAATGGTGTGCTCACCTTCATTTTCTCAAGTTCCCTTTGTTGTTTCAATTGGAGCTGCTTTTGAAGAGCCTGTTTCTCCTCCTCCAACTTCACCCTTCTAGAGTAGATTTGAGTTTGAACTCTTGTCATTGTTTGTGTGCATTGCAAGGTGTGAGCGGTTTGGCGTTTGACAGCATTTCCATCAACAAGTGACTTCAGTCTAACTAGCCCTCTTAGTGCGCGCAATGCTCTCCTTGCCTAAAAATGAAATTCGTTTTTGCAGATTTAGCAAGCAATTAATATCACATAGAAAGAAAAATAAACTAAATATCCATATATATAGTTCAGTGTTTTTAGCTGTAACATTAGCATCAGCATCTCTTTTAAGTGTCATAATATTGGAAACATCAGACAAATATAAGTTTGAAAACGACCAGCAAAGTGAAATCATGGCTGTATTCTAAACAGATTATAGAGACACAACGATGAATTCGACAGCAACTCTTTACCAACCAAATCAGATGTCTTACAAAATATTAAGGCGAAATAGTCAAATTCGTCCTCGAACTATCACCGAAAGCTCAGTTTAGTCCCTGAACTATGAAAACGGCCGTTTTAGTCCTCAAACTTTCACGGCCGGCTCAATTTCGTCCCTAAACTATGAAAACGACCGTTCTCGTCCTCAAACTTTCGTAGCCGGCTCAATTTCGTCCTTAAACTATGAAAACGACTGTTCTCGTCCTCAAACTTTCGCAGCCGGCTCAATTTCGTCTCTGGTCCGATGTGGAGCGCCACGCTGGCTCGTCTCGTCATCGCCTAGTCAGTTAGAATCAGTTTTTGAAAGTCTGCAACTGATTTATTCTTATTCCAACTGGTTGCAACTAGTTGTAACTCTTCAATACAACATTGATAAAGATGATTTTTAATTGTAGATCTCAATAAAATCTACAAATTTTTTGTTTTAATTTTTTTTATTTAAGGATGTTAAGATGCTCAAAAAGTTAATATAAAATTTTAGCACCATAATAATTACCTGCTGCTGCTTGTAATTAATATAAAAGTTAATATAAAATTTTAGCACCATAATATGAACTTTTTGAGTATCTTAATGTCCTCAAATAAAAAACATTTAAACTAGAAAGTTGTAGATCTTATCGAGATCTACAATTTTTATGAAAAAATCATCTTCATCCCATTTTGTATTGAAGAGTTACAACTAGTTGCGACAAGTTGGAATAAGAACAAATCAGTTACAGGCTTTCGAAAAATGATTCCAGCTGACTGGGTTATGACGAGGCGAGCCAGCGTGGCGCTCCACATCGGACCAGAGACGAAATTGAGCTGGCTGCGAAATTTTGAGGACGAGAACGGTCGTTTTCATAGTTTAGGGACGAAATTGAGCCGGCTGCGAAAGTTTGAGGACGAGAACGGTCGTTTTCATAGTTTAGGGACGAAATTGAGCCGGCTGTGAAAGTTTAAGGACTAAAACGGCCGTTTTTATAGTTCAGGGACTAAACTAAGCTTTCGACGATAGTTCAAGGACGAATTTGACTATTCCGCCAAATATTAACTAAAAGTTAGCTTGCATGCATGGTCTCTAAGTGCTAATAAGTTCAAGACGACCCAGAGCAGTCAGGGGATCTCAATTTTCTTACCATAGGCCTAGTGCAACGACATCAACAAGATAATAGAAGCAAGGAGTAAATGACCTACAAGTGCAGATGAATTACCAGATAACCCCTGAAGGCAGTCTGAATTTTGGTGGCAGCAAGTTCTTCCGTTGAACTAACAGGCATGTTTGGTGCAGCCTTGGTAACTGCTGTGAGGCGGACAACCTCCGCAGCAGCCTGGGCAGCAACTGCTGCAGCTTCAGCAGCGACAGCAGATGCAAGCGCAACGGAGTAGGCATGCTTGTTCTGCTCACTGTCTGTTTCAACAGGATTGATATCTTTAATCTCTAGAGAGTGGGGCTGCGTTGGTGGTGGTGATGGCAACGGAGCTACTGGAGCAGTTCCTGGCACCGTTGAGATCGAAGGTCCGGAGTGCTTCGATTTTCCAAATGGCCATCTCCTCTTGCATTTTGACTTTGCCTTCTCAGCCTTCATAGTAGCCACAAGTCATATAGATTGAAATGAAAGATTTGATGACCAAGTGGGCCAATTTTTTTCCTGTCAATACGGAATTTCGACATACCTTTGCTTCCTTTCCATCTGGATCAGAGGAGCTGAAGACTTTCTTCACCGCACTAAACCACTTCCCTTTCTTACCCATTCTTTGGGCTCTATTATTTCGTCTTCAATGTCTAGCTGCAAGTCTGCAAGTACGAGAACAGATCAAAGGTGTGCCAGAACAGACTGTCTCCACTAAAAAAGGCTGTACCCAAATATTTGAGCAGAAGAATATAATAATTGCATCAGAAACCAAAACATAATGGAAACCACGAAAAAGATCAGTAGTAATAAACCAGGGATAAAAAGTTCTACTTAGTGTTCTTGTACTCCCTCATAATTCATGCATCCAGGAGTAAAAGTTCTTAAAAAAATGTTATAATACCAGTACCAGTGAATATACGAACTGCAGAGAAGATCTACGGTTTTACAACAAATCGACATCAGAAACAGCTTCCCAGTTCCCACTGCTACAATGTCGAACAGACAAAAAAGGAAAAGAAAATCCCGTTTCACCACGAACTAGCTGGATTACAACGCACCAAAGATTGAACTGAATAGAGGGGAAAAAACCACGAACTAAGTGGAATTGAGCGCTGTGTGGCTTCTTCTTCTCGATCCAGCGCACAATTCTTCGTCATAAATGGTAACTTCTTCACAGAACAGAAGAAGAAAAGCACGTTTCGGCACACAACCACCAAATCTTCGTGTGGCGCCTTGTATCCATCGGCACTCGATCAAGCGCTCAGCGGGGAATTACTCACCGGAAGCCGGAGGCCGAAACACAAACGGGGAAGACTGACCCTCGGCACCCCGCCGCACCCCCTCTTCCACAGTCGCTGCGCAAAACCAGCCGGAGAAAATTCCAACCAAAACCTCGGGCAAAGCCAACCCAGAGGAATGAAACACCGGGGCGCGCAAAACACCCAGAAGATCCGAATTTACCGCGAGAAAAGGCAAGCTTTCACATCGAAGCAAGTTAAGCACCCACCGAAAGCCCTGCGCCCCTCACCTTCCTCACCGCACTGAAGGCGACAAGGTCGACCTAACTCTGGTCGCCCTCGGAAGCCACCGCCCACCGCGCGGACATCTATATCACCTCCTCCACGGCTTATAGTCAGATCAAACACGCGACCAACGCATCCAGGACGAAGACAAAGGAAAGCAGAAGGCGAGGAAGGATGGAAGTGGAGGAAGAAGGGCAAGCAGCGCAACCTTTTTCTCGCTCGCTTTCCTCACCAGTCCAAAAGGCGCCCCCTTTTATCGGCGGCTAGGCTAGCCCGGCAGCGCACGCAGAATCGATTCGCCCACCCCACCGCCCGGACGGCGACGCCGTCCCGCCCTGTTCACCCTCGACTGGGTACGTGGTCCCCCCCGCTTTGCCTTTCAGCCGCGGGCTACGCCGCGGCGGGGGAGGCGGGGCAGCCGGAGGTGGGGAGCGGGGCCCGCCGGCGACGACGAGCCGTTCCCTTCCGCCGCTTCCGCTGCCGCTCCCGATCTCCTCCTCCCCTCGTGACGGTCACGCTCCCGGTGCGAGCCGAAAGGCGCTGTCCCTGTTTACCTCTTATATTGGCAGCGGAGGCGGCCCCACCGACGGGTGCATGACAACTGGGCCCCCCGCGGCCGCGGACCAGTCGCGGCAGAAGACGTTAGCCAGTTGCGACGACTGGTAGTACGAGCTGGAGACGTTGGCTTTGGCTGTTGCAGGCCTGTGGGCTGCAGGCTGCAGCTGCAGCCCCGCGCCACCGCTCTCGCAGCTGGCCAACCGGCTGGTAGTGGTGGCCCACATGTCATGGACGGATGCGGATCTTTCTTCGCGCCGATGGCTGCGGCACTGTGTACAGTAACGGTACTAGTAGTACTGTAGTAGGCAACCGATAGCAGGTACGGAAGGGAGTATCCCAGCGGCTCACCGGCACTAACTTCAAGGCCCACATGTAATTGACTCTAAGCTTCGGTTAAAGGTGCCCACAGGCACCGTTCCAACTTGATCCCGTTAAATGCCAGTGTTGAATGTGGGGCATTTACACCTCGGTGACTCCGTCATTAAACGTTCCAAGATTGGAAAAGGACTGGAATGGCTTCGCTCATCCCTTTTTTACAGCTTTTATCAGTTACAGATTGATGGTGCAGTAACCTGTGAAACGCTCATGGCCTTTTGTACAGCAGTAGTAGTATCTTTTGCAGTTTTTTTTTTTGCCTGCCTGCGCGGCTCTGCCTGCCCGCCATTCTTCTTCCCATAAGCGGATGGATAGGCCCATGCTTGGCGAGGCGCGAGGTGTGGCCAAACCGATGGAACGGGCACATCATGTGATTAGAACAGCGTTGGTGTCAGTGCAACCGGGAGGCTGTGCGAGTGCGACCTGCGAGATGAGATCCGTTTGCTTGTTTTTTTTTTTGTTTAAATTAATTAATTTTACGCGCGCCAGCCCTGCGCGGTGTCCTCCGTGCTGATGCCGGATCTTGCCAACTCGGTGGAGGCCAGGCCACGGCACGGCCATCGTTGTTGCCCTCGGTTCCCGGTGCTCTCGCACGTGCCGAATGCCAGATTGGGCAATCGCCCAGCCACCTTTAACCTGACGCCTTTTCGCCGTTGTACGGGGGCGGCCGGGCAGGGGCATCGCAGCAGCCATCAGAGGCGACGCTAGGTTGATCAATAGTACTATTGGGTGTTGGCTCAACCCACTACAACAAAGCCAATGAGCCGTAAGCCCGTAACCGTAAGGTTGATCTAAATTGGGTCCACGAAGTTAGGGTCTACTGATCCATCGGGTAACCTACGTCCGCCCTGTACAGCCATACCTGCTCCTGGCCACGCAACTACACAGGTCTGAGGTCTCTGGTCTCATACTGACCCATAAGTATTGTATGTGTACACATCTCTATTTATCAAAGGGCATATTTGGATGTATGGTTTTTAGTCTAAAATCACTGTAAATTACAGGCCATAATTTTTTACAGCCCACATTTCAAAATGATGTTTGAATGGATGGTGAGCTCACTAAATTTATGTATATTGAATCAAAACCGTTGGAAAAAAAAAATTGAATCATGCGTAGGTCTGAAAAATTATACAAGAAATATCAAATTCAACTCGCCCAACGCCAGGTCTGAAAGATTATACGAGAAATATTGGATTTCACTCGTCCGACACCCCAACTCCTCTCTACGCATCAACACGTCCGAGGGCCACTGCCGCCGGCAGCTAGTAGATCAGACGCCATTTGTATCTGCACATCTAGATCGCCTTCCCTATCCCTGTCTGTGTCCCTGTCCTGTCCCCGTATGCAAGGAGGTCTTCGGCATCATGGGGCCTGCCCCGCCAGGTGGCAGTGGCTGTCGGGGATCGTGGGTCCACGGCGTCCCCAAGACGTCGACTTTCCTTCATGCCCCCGCGCCCAACGATGGGGCGATCGAGCTGGCCAGCACGGCGGCGGTGCCACTGGCTGGCAGCGACGTTTGCGCCGTGTTGGCGACAGGAGGTGGGAGCACTAAGGTGGAGTCGGGCAGCGGCGCGGTGGGTGCCAAATACGGGGACGGGGCCATCGGTGCTGTGGCGTGCACCATCGTGCTCCCCTGTGTGGATGCGGAGAATCTAATGAACGCTACATCCTTGACGGCCTCCGCGAGGTCCAGCGGCACAAACAGGATGGGCCTAGCGGAGCTATTCAACTTCGAGGTATACTACGTACTCCCTCCATCCCATATTAAATGTTGTCTTAGCTTTACTAAAAAAAAAATCTTTTAGGAGCCGTTTGAATTTTTTTTTTTTTGAGGCGGGCAACATTGAAAATTGCCTCGGTTAATACCTCGATTAACCGAGGCGGTCATTTTTTATTAACCGAAGCAGTTAGAAAAAACCGCCTCACAAAATATATTAACCGAGGCGGTCTTTTTTAGGCCAACCACCTCGGTAAATCATTAACCGAGACGGACGTTCTAAAATAACCGCCTCCCTAAATGCGGCCCAGCCCGATAGCCCACCTCAGCCCACCATCACATATAATATATAAACGAGACAAAACCCTAGCCCAACACATCTCTTCCTCACTCAGCCGAACAGCCCCCCCTCTCTCTCTCTCTCTCTTTGCCTCCTCTGCCTCCCTCGGCGCCCCCTCCCTCTTCCTCTCCCTCCACCTCTCCCTCTCCCTCCCAGGGCGGCGACTGCGGCCGGCCTGGGCCCCACGGCGGCGACCGCGGCCGGGCCTGGGCGGCACGGGGGCACGGCCCCACGGGGCCGGCCTAGGCGGCCCGGCGGCCCAGCCCCCGCGGCGGCGAGCTCCGCTGGCCGGGGCGGCGCGGCGGCCCGGCCCCACGGCGGCCAGCTCGTCTAGCCTAGTCGCGATGGCGGCCCGGCGGCGGTGGTGGCGCGGCTGTGCACGCAGTGGCGGCCCGGCCGCGGCCTCCTCCTCCGGTGTGGTCGCGTGGGCCCAGATCTGGCACGATGGCGCCCAAATCTGGCGGTGGCGCGGCCGGATCTGCGGCGCGTGAGGCAGCTCCGACGTGGATACGGCGACGGCGGCGGTGGAGGGATGGGCTCAATGGGCCTGTTCTGGGATTTTTTTTTTAATTGATTAACCGAGACGGGCAGACAACCACCTCAGTTAAGGCAACGATTAACCGTGACCTTTGATCCGATGTGGTTACAAAAACCGCCTCGGTTAATCAGTTTTACCGCCACCGTTAATTTTAATGTAGTAGTAGGTGTCTTTTTGTTTGTCCAAGTGCAGGTCATGGTCTACTCATCTAAATATATGGCTATCAAAGTTCACTTCACGTCGCGTGCACCAAGTAGAAAGCTACAACGATATTTAAACTGGGACAGAGGGAGTACGTTATTAAGAGATATTCTTCACCCAAACAGCAGACCCTGAAGAGAAAAGATATACATGTATTGTTGTGCATAAGAATTTACACTTGAAAACTAATTACAGGTCCAAAATATTACCGACATGCCAAACACCTAAGAGCATCTCCATCAGCTATCCTATCTCATTTCTATATTAAAAAATAGTATTTTAGAAAATATAATTGTTCAAGCAGCAATCATATCGCATATATTAATTCCTATACCTATATTTTTTTAAAAAAATCTCATTAAATAAGCATAATTTCTTCTGCACAAAGGAGAGAACGCCATATCCCTGAAGAAGTATAGAAGATAAGTTTTAGATTATATGTAATAATAATCCTCTCTTATATCCTAAATTGATTTTAGAGTACTTTACTGTGACTAACTTATAGGGGATGAAACATAAGAGATCTGGTGAAGGTTATCTACAGATGCACAAATAGACTTAAATTTACACTAGTTTATATGGGTAACATGTGAAATCAAGCCTATTTGTGGGTTCATGGACAAACCCAACTTTTATCGACACTATTGCAAGTCCAGAACCTTGTTGCACGAGAAGACAAGACCATGTGGCTAGGCTACAAGACGATGACTGGTGCCTTCACCATCTATCATCCCTATCCATCAAGGCAAGTCCTAGTGTCGCCACATCCACCACTTTCGAAAGGTCTTCTTCATATCTGGCCTCTCATATGGTTGACCTCTATACCATAGGTTCAAAACACTCTACAGCCTACACCTACAACCAACGTGTTGTTTAGCCTTTGAGAACTACACCGTCATTGTGCTTCTTGCGGTTGCAGTGCGGCTAACCTTAGATAGATTGGAATGCTAGATGAGAACCTTGCACTTCTTTTGAAGGGAGGCGGGTAGCCTGTTATTTCCAGTTGAAAGGTTCTTGTTTGGTTTTGGTAATTGAGTGACAACTTAGGTGGACTAATATGTGCTTAAGTGTTGATTACACAGGTGATTAGTCCATAGGTACATGTGTGAGAGCATCTATGTCATGGAGGTAAAAATGGCTTGGAGATGATGCTTAGCTCACACATATGGTATGAAGGAGCTAAACGCATGAGACATGACATGGAGTCATGTGGCTAGGTGGAGAAGATCAAGACAAGGCTTCGCGTCGACGGACCGGTTGCAAGTGTGAAGGGCAAGTCCGGTGATGGCTTGGCGCCGATGGACCAACGCAACGGTGAAGAGCAAGCAAGTCAAGGATCGATGAACCAAAAGCCACGTGATGATATGAAGTGGATCATATCATTCATGAGGTGTTGGTGCATGGTGTCGGAGACGGTGATGAAGACGGTGATCGAAATGGAAAGCGCAAGGCAAAGGTATAACTTAGGGCATTTCCATTTCACCGGTCTAAGGTTGAGTAGAGAAGTGCTTGACCGGATTTAGGATAGATGGCCGTACTATCAAGAGGGGCAAACTTGTTTGCATATCGGTCATCTAGTGCCACTTGAGTGATCTAACTTGCATACGTTATTAGGATCGAGTGGCGCGGTGAAAAGAGAGAAAAAAAATCCTTTGAAAAATGTTTGTGAAAAGCTAACACACATGCACATGAGGTGTACACTTGGTGGTGTTAGCACACTTGAAAAGGTGGTGAAGTTTGGAGTTGAGAGGAGCTCAAAAAAAGCGTCGGACGCTGGCTTGGGTGAGCGTCGGACTATTGCGTTCAGTCCGACGGTAAACCCTAGCCTCTGTGCAGTTGAGTGCGAGCGTCGGACGCTGTCTGCAGTGACAGCGTCGGACCATCCTCGTGCATCCGACGGTGTTTGACCTGTGAGCGTCGGACGCTGAAGTTTGTGGGCGTCGGACTTTTGTCCGAGCGTCCGACGGTACAGATCGTGCGAGAGCTGACACGTGGCGAGCTCTGAGTGCATCAGACTCTTGGGTTTAGTCCGACGGCGAGCGTCGGACGACCGTCCGACGGTTTTCAGCGCTCGGGGAGCTCTCTGGAAGCGTCGGATTGTGGAGTTCGTTGGTCCGACGGTGTTCCGTCCGACGGTGAGCTGAAGCGCGGGAAGTTAGCCGTTGTGATCCAACGTTCGACTTCAAACGGCTAGTGACACGTGGCGGCCATTGGGAGCGTCGGACCGTGGACATTGGTCCGACGGTGGCGCGGCTGAGCGTCCGACGCTCAGTCCGACGGCCGGTTTGAGAGGGCAACGGCTCTATTCGTTTGAGGGCTATAAATCCAAGCACTTGGCGGCCTTGGCCGACGAGCTGAGCACCCTTGAGCCTGTGTGGCTTGTGTAGGTGTGCTTGGAAGCCCTCCCACTCAGTTGCTTAGTGCACATCCGATTGATTGATAGTGAGTAATTCTAGTGCGTTGCATTGAGAGATTGCAAAAGTTGGCACTAGGTGATCGAGTTGCAAGCCGGTGGTGCTTGTTACTTTTGGAGGTCGCCACCTCCTAGACGGCTTGGTGGCGAGAGGCTCCGTGGAAGCAAGCAAGGAGATTGTGCTTGGCTCCGGAGCAAGCTTGTGAGGGGTTGGAGCTCACCCCGCGGGAGATCGCAAAGAGCATTGTTAGTAGAGCGAGACGTGAAGAGCGACAAGTGGTCCGGCCGAGTCAAGTGCTAGAGCTTGTGGTAAGCACTCCATGTGGGAGAGTGTGACTTGCGGGTCACCACTAGCAAGAGGACCGGCGGCAACCTTGGAGCTTGTCTCAACGGAGGACGTAGCTTGTGGCGACAAGTGAACCTCCGGGAAATAAATCACCGCGTCAATATCTTCCCATCCTTCGCGGTGGTTTGCTTCCTTCTACACAAGTTATTTATTTTGTACATTACTTTACTTGTGTAGTTGTAGTTGCTCTTGTGAGACCGGTTAGCTTGTGTAGCTTGCCACTCACTTTCTTAGCTTGTGTAGCTTAGAAGTAGTTCTCACTTAGTTTGTGTAGCTAAAGTGAGTTGCGCTCTTTGATCTGGATTGTGTATCCTTGTCATTGAGCAAGTAGTGAGGTTAGGTGGTTAGTGCGCTTTTGCTTGCTAGTTGATAGGAGTTTTCCTGGTGCTTAAAGTACTAGCGCTTGGGTTTGTGTGACCTTGCGCTAGAACGGTCTAGGGAAGCTCAAGTTAGCCTTGCACCTTTACTTCTTGGTAGGATCTTTTGTAAGGTGCTTAGAGTCTTAGTTAGAGGGGTGAATTGTTGTTAGAACCGAATAGGTTTTATTCCGCTGCAATTAGTTGGTAAAAAGGACTATTCACCCCCCTTCTAGTCCGCCATCTCGACCCTACACCAGTGCATGTTGTAATGTATATTTTTGCCTTTCTGTCTGAAATTTGCTCATATTTGTGGGGGGATTGGTGCTGATTTGGTTGGGCAAACCTTCTTATTGGAGTGTGACAAAAAGTTCATTAGGATCCTAGTACTTTAAAGGTTATAGAGATTGTGCAAAAATATAGTGGCGTTTCACCACTGAACTTCCCCAACTCTGAGTATACGAACTTCAATCAAATCAGTTTAAATCGCATACAAAGTGTCGGTGCTAGTTTTAGCGGGGCTAACACCGGCTAGTAATTATGTGTTTTGCGGTTGAGGTTACGGATGGTGTGCAAAGGGGAACACAGGGATTATACTGGTTCAGGCCAAGCAAGCCCTACGTCCAGTGGAGAGGAGAGTCGTGTTGTCCTGCACCAGGGTGCTTGTAGTAGGGGGTTACAAGCTAGGCGAGAGAGGGAAGTGCTCCCAGGTCTCTTGTGAGTGTCTAAGTGAATGCAAGTCATTTGCTGTTGGTGTGTATGTGTGAGTGAGAGCTTAGGACTTCCGGGGGTCCTTCTAAAGCTGGCCTCTGCTCTTCCTTTTATAGTCGCAAGGGAGAGGCAAGGGCAGCGCTTACAATGCTACGTATGTTACAGTGAGGAGTTGTTGTTCCTCGTTTGACTATCGTCAGCTACGGTCTTTTCTCCGCGTCTTCGGGGTATGGCCGTAGTGGTTCGCACGATCTTGGTGAGTTCCGAGGCAGCAACAGTCGTCGGATTACGGCATGCCATAGGGTCACACCGGATGGCTGTCCTTCCGCACGATGTGACAAGAGGGCGAGTCGTCTCGGGGCGTTGTTTCCCGAGGCTCGGGACTCCTGGAGGCGTGATGGGATGGAGCAGGGTGATATCTCCCCTCGGGCGTATTTCCGACCTTTGGACAGTACTTCCCGAGGGTTAGGTGGGCCCGGATGGAAGGCATGCTCGTCCTTTCGAGTAGACAGTGCAGTAGGCGCTTTCCCGTTCTTGCGTAGCCCGTCGTCAGGCGCTCGGACTGTCGCAGTCGTAGTTGGTAGACCCCGGCGGAAAACGGGGCAGCGCACCGTAGACCATACCGTGGAGAGGACGGCCGTAGTGGGCCTATCAAATCCGCTGCCAGGGAAATCCTGACAGGTGGTATGACCGTCAGTGGCGTGCGAAGCACAGTCACGTCGAGAATCTCGCCTGACGGGACAGTGCTTGTAAAGTGGTCAGAGAGGTCTCTTGTGGTCCAAGGTTGCTCTGCTGACATCACCGGTGCCTTGGATGCCTTTGTGAGATTGCGCTCGAGGGGGATGGGGAAGCTCGGCGTCGCTCTCCCGAGCTCTCCTGGGGAGGCTCGAGCGAATCGGAGATTTGGGCGCCGAGGGTGTCGCTCTCCCGAGCTCTCCTGGGGAGGCTCGGGCGAATCGGAGAATTGGCGCTGAGGGTGTCGCTCTCCCGAGCTCTCTCGGGGAGGCTCGGGCGAATCGGAGAATTGGCGCTGAGGGTGCCGCTCTCCCGAGGGTTGGCTGTTATTGGTGCAATGACGTCGTGGGCCTCCGTAGATGCGGCCTTCGTGTGCTTCGGGCGCGGCCTTCGTGGGCTTCCACTGGCCTTACTTGGGTCAGGCCGCGTTGGGAATGATCGTTTTTGCATTGAAGTTGGGTACCCCAAACTTTGGTACCCGACACAAAGCGCTTTATCTTTTTTGTATAATAAAACAGTTGGTTGTAGCTTGAAACATCCATAGTGTTGTTCAAAATCAATAAGAAAAATTAAAGCAAATGCATGCTTATAGGTAGAAACACAACCAAACTGACCATTGGTAAAGACAGAATACATTGCATTGGCCATGCAGATGAGGACACGATTGACCGAAGGGGGCCTCGACATTTTGAGAAAATGAACATAAATATGAATAATATGAGTGTGGCGGAGACTTGAAACATCTTTGGTGCCTATGTCCCATCTTTTTGTTTAGTTATTACTATAATCATTAGATTCTAGTATCAAACTTTTTAAGTGTACAATAGAAGCATGTAGTTGAACTGCGGAATTGTTGGAGCTCGACTTGGAGCCATTACCATGAGAACTTGAGAATGCCATTGATTGTGCCCGATTAGCTATTAAATGCATGACTGTATAAAATGACAGATGCAATGATCAATCATATCATTTACAGAACACGTGTAAATATTTTGGATCGATACATAATATTTACTAAAACTTTAACTAATTTAAATCATTCCAGGACTTATAAATTGATCCTAACGCCACGAGGCCAGTACCGATGTTTAGGGTGTCCACAACGGGGCCCTTCAAATTGATAGCGAGGAGAGGATAGAGAAAGTAAAAAAATTGCAAGAAAACGCTGCCTCTACACGATAGACAAAATGACAGAACAGCGTTAGTGACGGTGAAGTTTCTTGGCTTCTGTGCATGACTATGGCTTGGAGATTCGCTAGCGAGTCTAATTTGTGCCTTCTCTCTCATCCACGTGGAATTAAAAACATTATGTGCTAGCTGTTTGAGCTGTTTGAGCTGCCATTGCGGTCGCTCTTAGACTATCTCCAACAAAGGAGACCCAAACCAACACTCATTTGCCCTCTTTGAGTCACGCACAGTGAATAAACACCACACCCAAAAACAACGAACTCCAACAACGATACCCTTTCTTCCCTTTTTCTTCCCCGCCGAGCGCTGGCCGCCACCTCGACCACGGCGCCTCTGCCTCTCCTCCCGTCCGGATCCGGCGGTCGCGGGTGAGGATCCGGCGATTTGCGTGCTCTGGCACCGTTCGTTCCCGTCGCCGACGAGCATGCAAATCGGAGGCAAACCTCGTCGCAGCGGCTCCCTGGCACGCCCTGCTCCCCGCCTCGCCGCGCTCCCCGTGGGCCGCGCCCGAGGCAGACCTCGTCGTGCCGCCTCCGCCGCAGTCCGCTCTTCGCGCCCCGCTCCCCGCCGGCCGCGCCCTAGGTGGACCTCGCCGTGCCGCCTCCACCACAGTCCGCTCGCCACGGCCCGCTCCCCGTCGGTCGCGCCCGAGGCGGACCTCGCCGTGCCGCCTCTGCCGCAGTCCGCTCTTCGCAGCCCGCTCCCCGCCGGCCGCGCCCGAGGCGGACCTCGTCGTGTCGCCTCCGCCGCAGTCCTCTCGCCGCGGCCCACTCCCCGCCGGCCGTGCCTGAGGCTGACCTCGCCGCGCTGCCTGCGCCGCGGTCCGCTGGGTGCGGCTCGTCGCGCCGCCTCCACCGTGGTTCGTTGGCTGCGGCTCGCCGCGCCCCGGTCGTACGGCCCCACCACTACGACGGCAGGGATTTGCGTCGTGTTCTCTGGACGAGGCACATATGCCTTTTGGCGAGGCTTGTAGGCAAAATAGGTGGATGTTTGGGTCTTCTGTTGGATAGACGTTTTTAGTATGCAAAGCACTCTGAAAGACCTATTTTACTTTTGGGTCTTTGTTTGCCCATTCTCTTCGAGATAGCCTTGGTCCGGACCGACCCATTTCCCTCCCTAGCAACTGGGTCGGGCGCGGCCTCTGATGACTGATGCTGCCGGTACCACTGCCACCCAACGGCCTTGCAGCTTTTTGGAGGACAGCAGGGAAAGCGAAAAAAGGCATGGGATGAGATGCGTCATGAATCGTCGTCGTGTACGTACGCCCTGTTTGCGGCCCCACGCCTGCAATATCCTGTCAGATGGCTGCGTCTATTGATCAGTCTACAGTCGTCATCTCCTCCTTTGGATGTTGGCGTTGTTGGCGCACATGCTGCTGTCCTAAGGGACCGGCGGACCGCTGATCTGAATTGTTATCAGTACCATGAGATGGCTTGATTAGAACTGGGAAACTGTGATGATTTCCCCAGGAATGATACATCTGCCCTCCCCCGGACAATCAGATACTAACTTGAACTAATTTGGAAGAAAGAACCTCTTCTTTATGACTTCATTAGTAGGAATTGACATTGTCCCTTGCCTGTTCGTGTAAGAAAACATATCGAAGAAAGAAAGTTCAGATGAGTTCGAGGGATAAATGGACGTGATGTCACGTTGAACAAAATGGGTTTGGGCTGTTCGGGTGACAATTATTAAATTGCATGCACCGACCCGTTCAATCCAAAAGTTTAAATTAAGCTAAGACTGATGGGGAAAGGTAAGCATTTCATTTATAGTTCAACACTGCCCTTCACATCGAGGCTTCGGAGAGAGATCTCAGCGACGAGTAAGCCTCAGACGTGGAATAGGACCTAACATCAATTATTTTATTTTAATTGACAACCAATTCAACCCAAAAGCTTACCATATTAAGTTGCATGTACCGATCAGTTCAACCCAAAAGCTTAAGCTTGCTTAAGCTGATAGGGAAAATTGAGCAATTTACTTATATTTCAACAACAATGACATAACATATACTAATATTTCACCCCGAGTGTTTTCAGATGATGCGTAATAGTATAATATAGAGGAATGATAGTAGAAATGTTCTATAGACGTAACAAGCTCATATTGTAGTACAATAATATTTATTTCTAACATGAAATTCCCATCCCATTACTTTGGGATGGTTAGAATAGCAAGACGTCAAATATTTGTTCAGTATGCTTCATTAAAACATTGCATTGCTTTTGGCTCTGTTTGTTTGCATGCACCAGCTGAAAAATGGCTCATGGGGTACACCTTTTCTATTTGTTTACCTAGATAGAGCAATAGGCTAGGCTCGCACGCTTCTTAAAGCGTCAAAAAAAGAAATAAAATGGATCTTGTTTGTCTTGAACATGGCTTACATGATGCAGCCTTTGGACATGTGAAGGGTTGCTTGTGAGTGTATAGGATTGGGGTCCATAGTTGATGGAGGCAAATAAACACAGGATCTATTCGCATAGACTCATTTGGTGCAGCTCAAATAAACAATACAAGTTGCACCACTTGTACCTGTGTCGTACTAGTGATCAGGGTCTTCAATACCGGTGGGAACCGGTCCGGTTACCGCGGTAACCGGTAATACCGGTCCGGACCGGTACCGGTTCCGGCCGGTATAAAAAACCGAAAATTTAAATTTAAAATCCAAGAAAAAAATTGTAAAAAAATTCCTAAAAATACTTCATGATTTATAGATTCCAATGGTGTCAAAATTTTTCAAATTTGACTACGTTTAGGATTTTATTTGAAGTGCTGAAGTTTTCTAAAAAAGAAAAAGAAAAAAAAAGAGCCGGCCCGTTAAGGCCCATTAAATCATGAAGGTCGAAAAATATACTAAACGCACTCAAATTTGAAAAACTTTGACATCATTGGATTCTATAAATCATGAACTATTTTTAGAAATTTTTTCAGCATTTTTTTTAAAAAAAATAAATTTGAAATTTGAAAATGCGACCGGTTACCACCAAACCGGTCGGTAAACCGCTCAAACCGGCCGGTAACCGGTCAAACCGGCCGGTATACCGGTCCGGAACCGATTGAACTGGGGTTCAAACTCAAAATTTGAATTCGACCGGTTTCTACCGGTAACCGGTCAAACCGGACCGGTATACCGGTACCGCCGGCCGGCGGTTACCGGCTACCGGTCGGTAAAATTAACCCTGCTAGTGATGGCCTAACCCAGACGTTACAACCACCCTGGCCCAAGCCAAAAAAAAAAGCCTTATTTTTTCGTGCAAAATAGAAATACTATTATGCGGATAAATATAATCAATCCCTAACAAAAAATAAAGGGGTAGGGGCACTGGGCCGTGCCGGCCCAACACTCTCACACCTCATGTCAAGTTATATCTTTTGGTTTTGCTAAACCAGCTCGTGTGTTGTAATAAATAAATAAATAAAAACAGCTCTTGTGTTACTAGGATACACGTAGTTCTTATCATGGTGCCAAACCAGCTCGACAATCCTGTTGGCTGTAGCTAGGTCAAGCGCGGCCCACGCCACATCGAGGTGGTGCCATACTATGCTAGGCTGATCCAGGACCTAGTCCTCATAACACATCGCTAAAAGTTTGTCTTGCCATCAACTATAATTTCTTTACTCATTTCACATGTGCATGCACACAATTTGTAGCAAATGGGAGGGGAGTAAACACCAAAGGTCAAAGGAAGGTATAAAAGCTAAAAACAAATGAACTCTCTCTATTGCTCCTTGAGACGTTTTGCCGTACCACATGCTGTGCCGGCATTCATGCCAGATTATAGCCCTTATCGTTCATAGAGCGAGGACATAACTAAATGTCATCGTGCCGTATTTTGGACTATAAGAAAGGTCGTGCATTGGGTGGCCCAAAAAAAATTGCCATAGGTGCTAGATCAGTTAGTCTAGACACTCCGCCGGCACCTCATAGGTTGTGAGTTCGAATCCCAGTGATTAAGGCTGGATAACGAGCCGAGCTGGCTCGGCTCGGCTCGGCTCGTTATCCTAACGAGGTAGAAAGTCAGCTCGGCTCGGCTCGTTAAAAGCTCGAGCTGGCTCGTTAGGCTCGCGAGCCAGGTATAAAAAATACATAAAAAATAATATTTGTATTTACTAAATCTTGAGAAGACTAATAATACAAAAATAATACATCCAACCGTCTTAAATTGAACGAAAAATTATTTTGTGCTATCATATTATATATTACACTATACATTCATGGGTTATACTCCATATCATACATAATATGATCCATGAGTATCTATACATCTATTAAAAATAAAATTATAAAAGTTATAATGATCCCAAGTTCATAGGATCTAATCAATCATCAATCAATTATAAAGTATAAGACATGAAGAAGGGCAATATTAATATAAGTTCTGTTATCTCGAGTTGGCTCGTTATAACTATCGAGCTACAATCTTGGCTCGGCTGGCTCGTTATCCTAACGAACCGAGTCGAGCCGAGCCGAGCCAGCTATGAGTCGAGCGAGCTAACGAGTTTCGAGTTTTTCGTCCAGCCTTACCAGTGATAACAAAGTTCAGGTTAGGTTAAAAAAATCCTCTCATCCGTCCTGATGCCAAAAATATTGAGAGGCCAGCCCAATTCTTGGCAAAGAACATGACGGAAAATGGAGACAAGAGAATGCGACTGAATGCAATGGGAGATTATTAGAAGGAAATAGATTTTACATCAGTCCCCACCCTTACTAGCTGTTAAAAAAGAAACAAAAAATGTTGAAAATTAGAAAACAAAAAGGGCTTGCAAGGCCGGAGTCAGGGTGCTGGCCTTGGCTTTGAGGCCAGTAATTCGCCTAGGATGACAAATACGGAGTATAAACATCTTATTATCATTTGTTTATGCCCCTGTCAACTGATTGAGCTACGGTTGCTGTTGTTGCAGCAAATGCTTGATTGGTTGCACTTGCCTTACCTAAGGCCTATGTATGCGGCCGCCCGATCTGCTCGACGTGGCAAATGAGCTGATCGAGTTGGAAGCCTGTGAATGACAGTACAGTACCTTCTCATGTTTTTTTTTCCTGAGAAACTTTACAGCACCGTCCCATGCGGGACCCGGAACAAGTTCGGCCTGTACTTGTTGGAAAAAGTCAGCTGCACTCGGTGGCCAAACAGGACCCCGTTGACTTCAAATCTGAGCGGCTGAACGCCACCGAATCGGTCCAGGCGGGAGGGAGGCATTCCACACACCCCCCCCCTTTTTTTTTTCAGGCACTCCGCACTCAGGCACAGGCAGGCTTCCTTCCCTTCTTCGAGGCCTTTCCCTGTGTGCCGTTAAAAAGTTCGTGTTTTCTATGTGCCACTAAAAAGTTTAAACTTTTCTTTATACCATCGTACTTTTCGGTTTTGCCCTACACGCCATTCCGTCCGTTTTTGTCTCTAACGGTGTCAAACGACGGTGTGAAAAGTCTAAAATACCCTTTGTTCTGAACATGAAGCAAAATTCGTTGTTCCTCTTATGCCACTGACTAAACTTTCTTGTGCATTGTGCTAGCACTGTCTGTATTTGTTTCGCATGAGTTATTCAAAACATGCAGATCATATATTTTGCAAAATGTCCATCAGAGTTATATGTTCTATACATATTGCAGTATACCTTTTTATATTTTTTTAGAAAGTCGTCCTCAGCCTGCAACGTAGAGCAACGTAGAGCCAACGCGGATGTCCGCACTGGGTACGTACCCACCACTTTCTGTGTCGTAGATAGGGCGTCGAGATTCGCGCCGTGTTATGCTCAGCAACGAGACAACCTGGTGGCGGGGATAATTAAGTGGCATCTGAAGAGCTGCCCGTGTGCCCATGCATGGAGTAAATGGCTTTCTGGTCTTGCCGTCTTGCCAGTTGCCGCAACTACCCAACGCGTGCACACAACGTCTGCATCTCGTCTTGCCGTCTGGCCGTCTTCTTGCCGCAGCCAGGAGGAGATGGCCGTCTTCTTGCACGCAGCATGCACACGCGCCGGCGGCCACCATGGTTGGGCGCCCGAACGCCCAAACAGCCGAACGCCTGGACTGCCGAACAACCAACGCCGCTCCCTCCGAGGCTCCTAGATGGAAGCCGCCGCCGCTCCCGTGCCCATGGCCGGCTTCCTCTCCATCGGTGCTCCAGCCCGCGGCCGATAAACGGAGCTCGTGGCAGTGCTCGCCCACGGTCGGCAAAGCCTGCGCGACAGCGCTCGGCCCTGTGCCCATGGCCAGCTTCCTCTCCCGCGCTCCATCCCGCGGCCGGGGGAGACAAAGATCGCGGCGGTGCTCCAGCCCGTGGCCAGGGGAGCGCGGCGGCGCTGCAACCCGCAGCCGAGGAAGACACAGCTCGCGGCGGCGCTCCAGCCCGCGGCTGGGGCAGACGGAGCTCGCGGCGGCGCAACAGACTACGGCCGGGGAAGACGAAGCTCGCAGCGCAGCTCCAGCCCGCGGCCGAGGAAGACGAAGCTCGTGGCGGCACTGCTGCCCGCGGCAAGCAGAGGCAGCCACGACCACGAGACGCGCTCGACGGTGTCGAAGACGGCGGTGGTGAGCGGTTGCCGCCCGTCCTAAAGGAGAAGGGTATTTTGGATGTTTTTCAACATAGGACCCACATGTTAGGGCTGGATAACGGATGAAACCAGACGGCAGATGGACGGAATGGCATGTAGGGCAAAACCGAAAAGTGCAATGGCACAGGGAGAAATTTAAATTTTTTAGTGGCACACAGAAAGCACGAACTTTTTTTTTTTTATGGCACATGGGCAAGGCCTCCCCCTTCTTCGCGTTCTTTATAAACGACAACCTCTGTATCCCCGACAGAGCAGCATCGATTCAGAGCTCAGGAATTTCAGCTACAGCCAGAGAGAGGAGCACAGGCGCCGCCCGAATCGGATAGGTTAGCGCTCCGTAAGGAGGAAGAACCCTGAAGACGAGATGGCCGGCGAGATGAGCTGGGTGGGCAAGAAGATCCACCTCTACAACGTCACCATGGGTCTATACATGCTCGATTGGTGGGAGCGCTGCCTATTCAGTATCCTTATTATTACGCCGCGTCTCGATCCGATTCCGTTCATTTATTCCTGTCCCCTTCGCCAATTCTGACTTGCTTTGCTGCTCGACACCGCCATCAACTAGGGCTTATGTTGTTGTGTTAGATCCGCTTCTGATTCTGGGTATCTCTGTCCCGACAGCCGACGGGGCTTAGGTTTGGCCGTTTGGGTAGGCACTTGTTGGATTCGTTTTTGGGCGAAACATTTTATCGCAAAGGCAATCTTGTTAGATTCGATGTTCCTTTCGAAGTAACTGGATTTTATGTTCTTGTTATTGGAATGTTCACCCTTTAACTAGAGTAGACATATTGATGCTGATCCTGCTCTGGTTCATCTGCTTCAACGGATCCCGCTTCGCCACTGAGGTCTTCGAAAGGTATACAAACAATAGAGCATTAGCATTGCACTTTTGTTGAGCTCTAGATCTGTAAGTTCCCAAATCGAGAAATGGGGAACAGAAACTTGTCGATGTTTCCTAAGAAGTATGCAAATTGCCATATGATGTCTGATATTTTTCTTGTTTCTGTTGTCTTGGCTCCAGCTGTGTTGCCTGTGAGAATATCGTTCAAGTATTTCTTATTGGGAAATAGGTTTCTAGTTTTGTTGAATCGGTTTTTAATAAGTAGGAAAAAAAAGTATGAATGCAGGATTCGTCAACCAGTATTTTTTAGCATAAAAATAACTAGTATTTAGAACTTGGAAGTTGGAATGTGCTTACCATTTTAGAACATTTGGACAGTGTTGGTATAATTCAGCAGCAAATTTCGATAAATATTTTCTTAGATTGATGGCAATTTTTCCAACAGCACCCTGAACAGTGCGGGATATTGAAACAAAATGCATTATGATCCAGGAATGTGTATTTCTATTTCTTGTAGTTTAATTAATAACTGATTTTGACATTAAGCGTGGGTTTTGGTTGTTGAGTACAGTAATGTTAGCTAACCTCATCTCATAGAAAAATGTTTGCTGAAAAACATGTTACTTCTTTGTCAAATGTGGTTTATCCTTTAGTGTTCTTTTTAAGCGCCAGATGATTTGGATTCATTGCTTACAACTTTAGTCTGACTTAAGGATATTCCATCTCTGCTTGCAACTGGGGTGTTTAGTTAACTTCAAAAAACAAGTTGTACCAATTTTTCCTAGCACATTACTATCTCTGCTGGTGTTCTTATCCATCAGCATCTTTGAACTATGTTTCGGTTGGATAGTTAAAAATGTGAATCATAATCTACTTTGCTATACGTTTGTCAAAGTTTCAATTTTGTGTGAAATGCTAACTAAGTGCAGTTTAAGTAGCCGGTTGCTAGTCTTTTCTGAACACACATGGGAGCTGCGTATCTTATATTGAAAAGACATGAAGGAACTGGTTCCTTAATGACCCTTACAAACAACAACTCTAACTCCGCTAGGAGATCAGAGGGGTTATAACCTGAAAAAAAAGGATCTCCCAAGCAATCTAGGATAACTACCCGATAAAGATGTATCTGGTTGATAATTACAAACCGACTTCTCACCTCATTGTGTGTCTTCATCTTTTTCGAAACGGAATTGTGGGTCATTTTGTTGCTTTGCAATCTGCACACACTTGCCTAAGTTTTTGCACTAATCATATTAGGGACTCCTAAACCTTTCATTATGTGGTCATGCTACTGAACCCTTCTGTTTCTAACTGTTTTCTTATGAACCTCTTTCAGCCACCTGAAGGCACAGATTTTCCAAGACTCAAATTACGGCATGGGAATTGGCATGCCCTCTTCCTAAGCCTTCAGCGCAAAACTCAGAAGCAGAATGTTAAAAAAAAAAAAACACACAGAAGCAGCAAAATCTGCTGGTTATGGAATCTGAACAAGGTCCCCATAGTGATGTGTATGATACTATGATGTAGTTCCAATATTTAAGATTCTTACCGTTAATTCTTTATTTTCATGTACTTGTGTAACAAAGGTTTGACTGTAGGACATCACTTCCTGAGTTCTGCTGTAATTGAAATCATTTTTGTGGCATTATGTTTTGTTACTCTTGTACTGTATGTAGCCACAGTTTTACTGCATGATGTCACATCCATAGTATTATTAGCTTGTTCCTTCAAATTTCATTGTATAAATTTTTGGTCTGTTTGGATTTTTTTTTTCATTTTGCAATCTACTAAACGGACTAGACTATTTGGCTTGGAATATAACATATAAGTCTATTTCAAATGTATTGGTGAGAGATAAAAATTGATTCTATAAATCCTTATGCTATGTTTTTACTATGCAACTTATAACATATTCTTCAACTCGCTCCCCTTAAATAGAAAAACAAAACATAAGTATATCTCTTATGACCAACAGTACAATCATATTAGCATAATTAATCTATTCCTCGGTTGGGCTGAATTGCATGGCTGAATTGTTGTGAGAGGAAAATACTGTCCTGTGACTAAAAATAAGTTGAATCTAGCTCAAGCGAAAAAAGAAACATGAGTCCAACACGACATCATATTTCTTTCATTTTAATCTCCTTTTTAACCTGAGAAAAATGATACTTTGCATAAATTTTTAAATAAAATGGGTGGTCAAATTTGTTGAAAAAAATTCAAACATCGTATAATTTAGGATGAATAATTTGGGACGAACAGAGGTATAGAAAAGAAGTAGGAGTACGTATCAAATTCGAACTCTTGATGATGCCGGATGCATGCAACCATAGAGACCTGCAACAACCCTGTCGCACTCGGATGAATTGTTCCTCCTCCATATACCACGTTGTATAATACAGCTATGAGCACGTTTTACCCCCAACAAGTACATCACTCTACTAGTATGTTTCATTTTTACACCACAAGAACCGGCAAAACAATTACACCACAGAGCTCCCTACAGAGCAGTACAGCCCTCGCCGTTCAGCTGTGCGATCGCGGCTCATTTCTTCCACATGCCGCTGATCCTCCTGAGCACGTTGCCGTTCTTCCTGGCGGCCGCGTCGTCGTCCAATTCTTCGCAGAGGCCCGCGTACTTGCCGCCCTCCCACGACTCGCTGCGCTCCACGACCTTGCCGTTCCCGCCCTTGCCAACCGTCAGCAGCGCCATGGCCGTCTCCGCGGCCTTCCGCCACTGCTCGGCCTGCACCCGCAGGCGGCGCAGCTCGGTTTCCATCTCGCCCTTCTTCGCCGCCTCCGCCGCGTCGGCGTCGGCCTGATCCGCCGCCGTCCTCGCGGTCGCCGCGGAGCCCTTCTCGGCCTCGTAGTACTGCCGCAGCTCCTGCTTCAGCTGCCCGTTCTCGTGCAGCGCGCCCTGCAGCTGCTGCCTCAGCGCGTCCGCCGAGCTGTCCGCTCTCGTCTCCGCTTGCAGCTTCCTGTTCGCGTCCAGCGCGCTCCGTAGCTCGGATTCCTTGTCGAACAGGCTCGCCTTGAGGAAGATGACCTCGGACTTGGCGCCCTCGAGCGCCGCCGCGAGCTTGCCGTGCCGCAGGTCGGACTCCGTCTTTATCTGGTCCATGAGCTCGTACGCGCACTGCGTCTCGACGGTGCTGAGGATCTTCTCCTCTTGGTAACTGGCCTCCGCGGCCTCCAGCTCCGCCCTCAGCTCGGCGGCCTCCGACTCCGAGCCCGCCGAGCAGTTGCAGTTGCCGCAGCGGTCGCTTCCAGCGGCGCCCTGCTTCGACGACGTCGTCTCGGCGATCTCGTCCTCGAGAGCCTTGGCCTTGGCACGCGACTCCTCGAGCTCCTTCACCACGAGGCTGAACGAGTCCATCAGCTTGGACCCGTCGGTGAGCAGTGAATCGATGGTGGCCCGGCTCGCCTCCAGCTGCTGCTTGCACTCCTCGTGCATGGCGCACGCCTGCGCCTCGGCCTCCTCGCTAGCCTTCAGCTTCACCCTGAGCTCGTCGACGGTGGCCAGCGCCTCCACCACGTCCTGCCGGCGGTCGGCGCGCGCCGCGGCGGCGAGCTGGACCCGGAGCCGGTGCACCTCGCCCATCGCCGCGGCCAGCGCGGTGGAGTCCGCGGCGTGCTGCTGCTGCATGGCCTCCAGCTCCGACTGCCACGAGCGGTCGCGCTCCTGCGACAGGCGGCGCAGCTCCAGGAGGCGGGCCTCCTCGGTCGACGACAGCTCGGCGAGCTGCGCCTCGGAGTCGCGCGCCTGCGCGGACGCCGCGGCGGCCTGCGCCCTGGCGTCGTCGGCCTCCTGGAGGGCCCGCTTCCTGGAGAGCTCGGAGGAGTGGAGCTGCTCCTTGGCCTTCTTCAGCTCGTCTTGCAGCTGCGACAGCTGGGACTCCAGCTCCGACAGCTTCGTCGTCGGTGGCCTCCTTTTCTGGTGATTTCATTGCACACAAGGACAAATTAATGCCGACAAGATCACTGATGGTAACATTAGTACTGTACTCCTACTCCTCAAGCTCCATTTGAAAAACCGCGGGTGATTTGATTTCCACAGTGACATTTTTTTCCTGGGAGACGCTGTGCTGTTGGGTTAACTTTCTAGCTAATATATCTAGAGCTTTTCTAGACACATTTGATTTTGTATCTATTTAGACATAGCGTATATATGTAAATAATAATAAAAATCATGTATCTAAAAAAGCTAAAATGTCTTATAGTTTGGAATAAAGGGAATAGTTGTTAGATATTGGCAATAACAAATGCTAGCTGATAGTTCTGATTAGTTTTCTGTACGAGAAAATGACTAGCATAATGGAATATTATAACCGATAGCCTAACTAACAGAGTGTCTAAAAAGTGCAAGTGCCAAATTAGCCTTCCTAGTATCAGGGTGTTTCTCAAGACCATAATCAGTACATATAGAGAATAAAACACCGGTGTCAATTACAGTTCCTGGTCCAGGTTGCAAACAGATACGCCTGTTTTGCTGTTGGTTGCAGCGACACTGATGGTAGCAGAACTGGTACCGCTATCTTAATCCACCAGTTTGGTGTCAACACGAGGACCAGCTTCAATTATTTCAAGGATTTGCTAGCCATTCAATATCCCAGGACCATTTAATCTGGGCGCTTGGCTAGTACCTAATACTTGTCTGTTTCAGTCTAATTGACGGTTTGCTCCATCATGAGAGACAGAGCGAGACGCCTGAGACCCAACCCCTCCTAATTGAGTGAGACTATCAGAGCTAAACAGATATAAGTAAGCAGTACCGACTAATCACATGGACGATGAGAAATGATATGGAAATTCGTCGAATTTAAGAGCAGGTAACTCTAACAGTCTTTCAAAGACTTGCCACGAACTTAATTGGACGGTGACCCTGACATGATAGCACCGAAGTACTACCAAACAGAAACACTGAACCTTGCTTTATCTTCTGCCAGGCGAAATTACTGTATGTAACCGCATTCTGAAATGGAGACACAGAGGGGAGGGGGGTTCGCCATTTACCTCTCTCTCGGCGCTCATCGCCGTGCGGCGGTCGACCTTGGGGCTGAGACCGGTGGGCGACTCGGCCATCCTCGCCGTCCGCCCGGTCTTGTTGCTGCCCTGGGAGGACGTCCGGGTGGGGTGTTCCAAGGAGCCATTCCTTCACGCCAAAAGAAAAAAAAAATAGCCACAACATCAGTCAGGTATGAATCCGAGGACCTCAAAAATCACAGAGGGCAGGCGAGGCAAGCACACACCCACACCCCCCCACCGAGCAGGGAGCGGCACGTTACCTGGAGCTGTTGCTGCCTGAATATAACTTGAGAAAATGCATTTTGTTCAAGGACAGCATGCTTAGAACAGGGGGGAGATTGCAGCGTCTCTCCTCATGTCAAATGCAAGGAGAAGGAGGAAAGAAAAAAGGAAAGCCTTTTGCTTTGTGAGACTCTAGCTCCAAAATCCAACAAATCGAGAACCGGCTGGAAAGCTCTGATGGGAAACCGAACTAAAGAGCGCGGTGGATTCTAGCTGAAGCCGCGTCCGGAGGGACGAGGCGGATCGATGCTCCAGCTCAACTCAGATGCAAAGCGAAGAAGAAGAAGCAGCGAGATGCAATGGGCGGGGCAGGGCACACGACAAAGAATCCGAGGCCGGAAAGCGGCAAGAGGGCAACAGGAAGTGGAGGGGAGGGAGGAGCAACGCCGAGCCGGGACAGGAACAGGAGCCGACGAAAGCGAAAGGGGCCTCGGCATTAGCTTAACATAACCTCCTCCGCCGCCCGCCGCGTAGGCAAGCACGGGCGCCGGGCACTGGGCAGGCCTCGCTTTGCTTTACAGATGCGGGTTAGGCAACAAGTGGACCTGCCTGTCCTCCTTGGCGCCGAGCTCAAGAACGGGACACCCCTTGCGCATGGAGCTATCTGCGAACAGTCACGGTCACATGCGGCCGTGATTTGAAAACTTGGTCGCTTCCTCCTCGGCGCCATGAAAAGGTAAAAATTAATGGGAAAGTGAGGACAGACAGGCGGTGATGAGGAGGAAAACATAGTTTAGAGCCACCCAGTCGCATAACTCCATCTCAAAGCTGCGTGTAAAATCGGCGCTGCAGCTGTGACCCTGTGACTGCCGTGGGAGCCTCTGTTCTCTGCTGCCTGCTTTTGCCGCCACCACTGAGCAGAGAAAATGCATGGATGAACAGTTGTCCCTGCACTTTCGAGAGGAGTGTACAGTCACAGAGTAGGCGATTAGCTCGTGCGTGCTTCAACTCCGATAGAGCGGAACATGGGCTAATGACGGCCAAACTGAAGAGCGAAGACCCGATGAGCGAGGAGACTCAGGAGAGAGAAGCACGGACATTGACTTGGAGAGCAATTAGGAGAATCTAATGAACATCGGCATTCGGCAAGATTGACGCAGAGGGAAATAATAAACAAGAAATAAAAATGCATATGCGCATCAATCATCAGACGGCACATGCTGGATGGAATTTAGCATGGAAGGGGATGAAACTGAACAAACCTTTTCTTGGCCGCCGCCTGCATGGCGATGTCCTCCTATCTTTATTCCCGGAGGCCGGAGCTCAGAGGCACACCGGCCGGCCGGCAGCTATAGCACAACCGCACAAAGCTATACCACCACGCCTCCGAGAGGCCAAGAGGGGAATGCTGCGAAAGGACAAAAGACGAAAGCGGCTGTCAGCTAGCTCCCGCTCCCTTTGTCATGGAAAGATTGATGCGAGAGGCCAAGCGAGCGAGCGAGCTACGGCGTCTAGCAATGGCGACGGCGGAGCTCGCTATAGCCTATAGAGGTAGCTCGCGCTTGTCTGCACACGCGCAAAGCAACTAAAATAATGGACAACACGGAGGAATTGGCTGCTGCTGGCTAGCTTGCCCCGTCTAATCTGGCACTAACTAGTTAGTCTGTCCTCCAACCACTTAGCCAGCGACGACGGGGACAGCCGTGTGGTTTCTAAACAATTGACATCCTTAAACCGGGGGACACATGGTGTGGTGAGGTTTCTTTAAGCATGGCCACGGGCGATGGCTTGGCTCTGCTCATGATCTCCGCTACATGCCTACATGGACATGGATGGTCCGGTCGTCGGTCCTCTGGTGGAGTGGAGGATGGAGGATAATACCGCATTATACGCGCGCCACTACAACCACCAAGCTTAAGGCTGCCGAAAGGTAGGCCTGAAGCAAGCAAGAACCCACCACTCCACGGCTCGTCCCCCTTTTGTTCGCCTCTCTCGATCTCTCTCTCTCTCTTGCTCTCGCTTAGTCTTGGCACTCACTCAACGCCCCCACACACAGAAAAGCAGCAGCGGCGCCGCCCACACCACACTCAGCATGCACCCCGGCCGCTGCCTGCCTGTAATCATGCGTGGTGCATAAGTAGTTGGAGCCTTAACTGAATGGAAAACCACGCCCGGATACAGAGCATAGAACAGCCTTTTCTTGAATTAATAACAGAATGAAGCGCAACAGTGCAGGAGCCAGAAGAAGACACGCGTGTTGCTTTGCTGTGCTATCTTAGGCTTAACGTACGTACCTCTGGATAACTAACTCTTGATAGCCACGCGCGTGAGCTGTGTGCTTCGGATGAGTGGAGACGATGAGACAAAGGCTTGGAGATGATCCAAGCCTTTCCAGCTCGTTACTGCCTGGATAGATAAGTAGTAGCAGGAGTACACTGTAAGATATTGTGAGCTAAACCAGGCTGCAGGGTAGTAGGTGCTAGACTTTGACGGGTTTGTGTGAGGAAGCGCGCGGAGATGGTCCCTCAAACGAGAAATGCATGCAAACCAGCTCTGGACTCCCTGGACCAGTTCCAACAGAGGAGGTGGTAGCCACGCAAGCATTCTGATTGATTGGATCCTCCACGGCCATGCTTTGCATAGTGCAAACCGCCCATGATGTGATGAGAAGCGTAGTCTGACATGGCAAGTTAAAAGAAGAAGCTTCACCTCACCTATACAGGACTCCGACTTCCTGATGCCTTCTGTCTCCTCCTCTGTTGCTTGGCCTTCATCTCATGCTCCGATTCCGCGAAGAAGCAATTGCCCGAAGGGGACGCAGTTGTGGATGGAATGCATCTGCGTTGCGCCGGGGCAGTGGGATACCATCTTCTTTAAGTAAGCTGTACAGGAAAGCAGGCCAGTCAGGATTTCTGAGAAGGCTGCCGCGGCGACCAGAGCTGTAAGATGTGAGGAACAATCATTTCTGCGTGCTCCGTCTCCCCGTGCCCTGCTAGAAAGAAAAATGAAATGAAACGAGAGATATTCATATCCGTACCTGATTATTTTCGGCAAATATTTTTGTGCCACGAGTAGTTTTCAACGCCCGCTGATGTTGCCGTTGGGCTCGGACGTCGATCGCTGATCTCGGATAATGATGGTCGCCCCGTGTTGTCCACTTGATGACCGATGATTTGTTTTGATTAAAGTACGGAAAAAAGCGTGTAGCGCTGTAACGGAGCACGTGGCAACCGTATGATCTAGACCAAAGGGCTCCGCTCTGCTGTCAGTGGAGCGGCGATCGCAGAAAAGGCTCCTATGCTCTCTTCGCGCTCTGCTCACGTTTAAAGTCTAGAAAGGAGAGTAAGAGGAAGACATTCAGAATTCAGAGGACCGATCGATCTGTTGCTCATCCGATAAGAGGGAGAGATGTGGATCGAAACCGGAGCAAATAAATTTGGTTGCATAGTTCACGAATAATCGCTATATAGCTGTTTACTGATTTGAATATCTTAGTATGTACAAACTTGCACGCCGCCAAGACCAAGCGCATCTTGTAACAACACTACCTTTTCTACTAAATGCAGATACTCAGATTGTCAGATCTCATAGTAGTTCCTTTTTGTGACTTCTGACTAGGGCAGCAGTGACTCTCAAGAACCCGTGAAGAAAACTTATTTTACGAGTTCTTTTAATTTATTTTCATTTTATTTTATACCTAGATTAAGGAAAAGAAGGAATGTTATAAGCGCTTGTATCGGGATCGGTGTGCGGACAACATAGAGAAATATAGGTGGCAAAGAAGAATGCAAAATGAATAGTACTGGGACAGGCAAAGGAGCAATCTTATGTGGATCTTTATCAATATCTGAATACGAAGGAAGGAGAGAATGATATCTATAGGATAGCTAGGGTTCGTGATAGAAAGAAGAGGGACTTCAATCAAGTTAAGTGCATTGAGGATGAGAGGGAGCAACTCTTGGTGAAGGAGGATGAGATCAGATATATAGATGGCAAGAGTATTTTGATAAGCTGTACAACAGGGAGAAGAATGAGAACTCCACAGGGATAGTATTTTGAGCTCTTGTTTGGACAACTCGTTGATAATACCAATAGGCGCTTGTGGGATCCGAGAGCAAGAGGTTAGACAAGCTTTGAAAAGGATGAAAGTGGGTAAAGCGATGGGCACTGATGATATTCCAATCAATGTGTGGAGATGTCTCGCGGATTTAGCTATAGTATAGCTAATGAAGATATTCAACAATATCTATCGATCGAACAAGATGCTTGAGGAGTGAGTAAGAAGCATATTGGTACCAATCTACAAGAACAAGGGGGCATACAAAAGTTGCACTAATTATAGGGGGATTAAGTTGATGAGCCACATGATGAACCAATTGGAAAGAGTTATCAAGCATCGACTTCGAGGAACGATGCGGTATCTATGAACCAATTCGGTTTCATGCCCGAAATGTTAACCATAAAAGCAATTTTCTTAACAGTACAAGTTATGAAGCAGTTCAGGGAGCAGAAGAAGGACCTTCACATGGTTTTCATTGACTTGGAGAAGGCTTATGACAAGATAGCAAGCAATATTATGTGGTGGGCATTGTGTAAGGACATATACAACAATACATGACTAGTGTCCAAGCTAATGATGGCAACTCATATTACTTCTCAATTAAAATAGGACCTCATCAAGGGTCAACCTTGAGCCCGTATCTCTATGCCTTAGTAATGAATGAAGTGACAAGGGACATTCAACTGGATATATATCCCTTGGTGTATGCTTTTTGTGGACAATGTAGTGCTAATTGATGAAAGATAGGCATGAGTAAATTGGATGCTAAAGTTGTGGCAACAGACCCTTGAGTCTAAGGGTTTTAGATTAAGTCGAATTAAAACATAATACAATTGCTGCACATGAGGAAAGGTGACTTTGAAACGTCAAGTGGTATGTAAGAAAGGTACCTTTCGTTATTTAGGATCGATACTACAGGAGAATGGAGACATTGATGCAGACGTTTGCCATTGGATCAATTCAAAGTGGATGAAGTGGCATTAAGCCTCTGGAACGACGATTAGACCCGCTATGTTGTATGGAACGAATGTTGGCCTAAAAAAGACGACATGTCCAACAATTGTGTGTCGCGAAAATGTGTATGTTGCGCTGGATTTATGGTCACACAAGGATGAATCGGGTTCAGAATGATGATATACGTGATTGTCTAGGGGTAGCACCAATCGAACGATTGAGATGGTTTGACCATATCCAAAAGAGACGGTTAGAGGCATCAGTGTTACTATAGAGTTCTAAGTCAACATATGAGAGGGAGAGAGACCGAAGCTAGCATGGGGTGAGAATAAAGAGTTTTGAAATTTTGAGATACATCTTTAGATTTTTGTTTGGATAGAAATACTTGTAAGTCAGCTATTGACGTGCTTGAATTATATTTTAACGCTCATATTGGTTTTCAACTCTAGTCTGACCTAACTTGTTTGAAACTAAAAATTTGTTGTTGTTGTTGCTACCATTGTTTTATGCATGAAAACTTCTATTGAGCTAGAAACAGGACGAACCGTGTTAAGGGGGCTCATAGCAAACTCCCACTCCCGCGCCGTTTTTTGGGGTGGGGGGACGGCCGGAATCACTCTCGCACTGTGTCATATATCAGTTCCACCGGTTTCTTTTGCACGGCCTACACCACACGCTCGAGTAGGCAGCGGAAAACACAGTTTATTAATCGAAACTGTTCACACTAATCGAAACTGTTCAGCGCAGCAGGTGACTTTTTTATTAATCGAAACTGTTCAGATCTACAGTGCCATTCTTACCACCGGAGAGGGACCGGCAGATCGACACGGGTTTGTGCTCTAGTATTCCGGCGGGCATGCCGCGGGTGCCCCCACCGGTACGATACGGTCACACGCCTGGGCGACAAGGAGACCGGTCAGAGCAGAGACCAGCTCCCGTCCGTAGCGTAACACCACAGGTATTGGTAGGAGTATCTCACTTTCGAGCACGCTCGCCGCGGACCACTCGCGCCGGAGCAGCGCATCGGCTAGAGGACAAGCGATGCGCGCGCGCGCGGAGCAGCGATCCATGCAGAAAAGGTTTGCTGTCTGCAGCAGCAGCATCGGCGGCGGCGGTAAGGCGCCAAGGCAGGCTTGTCCCGCTCGCCGGCGCGCGGGCGCGGCCTGGTGCGCAGGTTTCAGGTACGCGCGCATCCGCGGATGGGATCCATCGGCGTACGTACACATGTGAATCCGGTCGCTCGTGACGAGCAGCCGGGATCGGGCGCGTAGCGAGTTACTTTATTACAGACTAACACGTGATTCCACGGGTGAATTCCTTCCCGTGATGCACATGTACCGTACCGAGCTGAAGTTACATGTATATCGCTCTGAAGTTTATTAGTCGCTGAGTACTGAAGCCAAAGGGCAAAGGTTTACTCTTTACTGACCGATCCGATACGCATCGAGATGGTCTTCTGATCTGAAAAAACAACTCCGCGTGCGGTGTCGATCCTGACTGAGCACAACGGATGAAGCAGCTGCCGGCGGCGGGTAGGCATCGTACTTGACTTGCTTGCCGTCGTATCCACTGCTCGGTTGACACGTACACGTACGTACGTCTACGTCGCACTTCGGTCCAGCTCCGTCCTTCTCCGTCCACACGGCCATGATCAACGGAACCATCATCATCCACGGCTCGCGCGTGCAGCGACTAACATCCAATTAATACGCCGGCTCTCCGCTCGTGTCCGTGATCGCGACTCCTACGACTCCCTACACCCGGTTTGTTTGCTCGTAACCACCAAACTACCAAAGTAATGGCGAAGGGATACGGCCGGATCGCGCTCCACGCTCCGCAGTCGGTCGGCGTCACGTAGTACGTCTACGTCATGAGTTTCGTTCGCTGCTGGGTCAGTATCAGACTATCGGACGTCGGTCCTGTAGCCTCGCTCTCGACCCCGCGTGCATAGCTCCACTGATCACCTAGTAGCTAGTGGTTTTAGCGGTGGCCTCTCGTCTTTGTAGAATTGAGAATTGAGTACGCAGGCACCCTCCCTACTGTGTATAGGCGGCACGTCGTTTTCACGAGGTGATCGATCGTCCATCTGGGAGAGCCTGCCGAGACGGACAGGCGGTTCCGGATGCAGGTACACGTCCAGCCCGAACCCTTTCAAACTTGATTGACGGTGCGCGGTTCCCGTTCAGACGCGAAGAAACGAGGCGCCGGCGTCTAGTGCAGAGCTGCCGAGTAAGGCCAAGGGCAATGTACAAGGACTAAGCAGTCTATAAAGGTGGGTTCAATGTCAGCTAAGAGCATGTCCAAGTATATCTAAATTTGGCTAGTATTAAGAAAAAAAAAAGTCTCCAACAGACTCTCTAGATGACTCTCTAAATTAAGCTAGCGCTCTGTAACAGAACCGTCTAAATCATATGGCCTATAGGCACCTGTCATTATCACTAATGACCTCTGACAGCCGGGTCCGTGTCCCAAATGATCTAGAAGGCCCTGCCGGGTTACATCAGCACCCTGTTTCTGGATCCCATTGTGAAGCCATTACAGGATTACAATATTTCATAATAAAATACATCAGAGTAAAAGTGCCGAAGATTAAATAGTACTTAGATTACAAACCGGTTGTCCAAATAGAATTCAAGCTGCAGTTATTACAGACCATAATTAAAAGTAGTAGTAGTAGTAGCAGTCGAATAACAATACAACATACTAAGATAGATTATAGCATGAACTCTGCCCACGGGTTCAACTTCACTCTTCCTCGCTACCGTCCTCGGATGATGGTCACACAGCAGGGAGCGAGACAGACTTCCGGCTGCTGACTACCTGCAACAGGGGTTATCAAACCTTGAGTATTGGGGTACTCCACAAGACTTACCCTGACTAAAGAAAAGGGAATGAGACTCAGGAATACAGGCTGAGGGGAGTCAAGGTAAGGCTTTAGTAAGAGTCAAAGTATTTTGCGGAAAAAGTATTACTAATCCTACTTTCAGGAATTTTACTCAATATTAATATCATCAATATCAATAGTCTCGAATCTTTCACATATATCCTTCAATTCCAATTACTTATTCATTCTCAAAAACATCCTAGTTCCGAACCACTCTTACGCTGAATGGTCGGAGGATCAAGTCTCCATAACCGAGGAGCAACAACGATTCGAATCGATTAGTACCCAGCTGGGGATCCCTAACCACACTGCATATGTAGCACCTAAGGTTGCATATACTAACTCCGTCTACCACGGCTCTTCTATCCCTGAAACCGGTCCTGCGTCACCCGAGAGCACAGTACTCCTCTCCTATCCAGGCACGCCGGCCACGAGGGTACACGTTACTCTCGCCATCTCTCCACTTCTAGTGCGTGGTCATCAGTTCAAGCAATAGAGCGACCGAAGATAGGGCTTCCCGGAGTATGTGACTACTTGCAAAGTATCGATCCAACAGGCCTAGCACGAATGGTCCCTACTTGTTTTTTCCGGTGGCGACAGTGCATTGGGACTCTAACCCAAGTACAACTGTCCCATCGGATTTTCAAGTTCCTTTTCCGTCGGTGACAATATGTTGAGACTCTAACCCAAGCTACCATAATCGAGCAAGAAATCCCTTCCCGTCGACGGACAGTGTACTGATCAGGTGCACAACCGCCGAACGAGAATAATACCAAATGCCCTTTTCATGATTTAATCAATAACATATAACACCATAGCTCAAAATAGTATTTTATGTAAATTTATTTTATATAAGCAGGGCTAAACATTTTCAAATATTTAATAAAATGGGTTTACGGATATTTCAGTGGTCAAGGATGGTAACGCATCAATTGGGTTATCAATCAACTTCTATCAACTTAATGCAGTAGATTAACTCAAGTTATAAAATTTGTAAATCACAAGAAAGGGGCTGAATGCACCGGGGCTTGCCTTGAATTACTGTAGAGCGTCGGATCGGGATCAGTCCCGCAAATGTCAAACCCCTGCACAACCTCAGGCAATCACCATCCTCGGAAGTAGCCTCGACTTTAACTTCTTCGTTCACGGGCACTACACGTGTGCAAGGATGCATGCTTTAATGCGGTGCAATAATACGGTTACATGAAATAATAAATATAACAATCTACAACACCACTATCCTTCACAAGGTATCCAAAGTAGCTATTTCTAAAAATTTGACTCAGGTCACAGGGGTGTTTGACCTAAGACCACAATCAATCCAAAATTCACACCAACCCTAAATGATTAAGGATTTTCTATTTATTTAATTAATTAACCAATCAAGCATTTAATTAATAAATAATTAAACTACTCTCATTTGATGCCAAACTTTACTAACAGATAGCTCTTGACATAAAACAGTATCAAAATAAATTTCATGATTTTTGGTTCTAGAGAGAATTAATTAAAATTGCTCAAAATTACATTTATCAATTAATCTACAGATTTTTAGCTCTTACAGAAAGTGTCCTAAAGCATACATTTAATATTTTTATTAGTTACTACATATTACAGGGAGCATACATAAATATTTTCATGATTTTTCATGCTAGTAAATAAATCTACACAAAAATGACAAGGTACAACACTATTCCACCAAAAATAAAATTACGAAACCCTTAATAAATCCTCAGGCAAAAAGAAAAGGCCAAAGCAGCCCGAGTCGGCCTGCTAAGGAACCAGCCGGCCCGCACGCCTGCGGGCGCTCTCACACTCCCTTTGTGTCGCTGACGGGTTGACCCCACCCGTCAGCCTCTCCCTCACCCCCTCTTCTTCTTCCTCCGGCTACCGCACGCGCTCGACCACAGCGGCTCGCCGCCGGCGGTTCCTCCGGCGAGGGAGAGACCTCCGGCAGACTGCCCAAACCTTAGCCCATTAACCTAGGGACCTAAACCGACTAGAGTAGGTCGGCGACGAGCACGGCACCACCCGTGGCGGCTCGGCCACGGCGACGCGCCGTGCGCCGGCGAGGACAAGACGATAACGTCAGGATTAAGTGGTGCAATCGAACTAGAAGCTCACCGAGACTTCAATTTGCTAGGTGATCGGGCTCGAGACGGTTCAGAGAGGTGAGTTCGACGGTGACGTCGGGTGCAGCGGCGTTCTCCGGCGGCGAGGTCCCCGTTCCGTCAGACCTAGAGCAGTAGGGTTAAAACCACCTACACTCTGAGAATAACTGATCGATGGAAAGGCTAAAACACCAGGAAAAGAGGAAATTCACCCACCAGCAACACCCAGACCACGTCGGGGAAGATCACGGACGGCGTTCTCACCGGACCCGAGGAAGAAGAGAGGGTCGCGCGAGGAACTCTGGTAGCCAAAGGTTGCACACGTAGGCTCGGGTGGTCCACAGAGACCTGGCGCAGGGTGTGGGCTAGATGGAGAGGGTGGAGATGGATGGGACACGGCGGATTTTGCCGAGCACCGAGAGCTCGTCGGCGGCAAATGGAGGGGAGGAGAAGAAGGAAAAGGAAGCTGCCAGGCTTATAAGCTTGAGGTGGCGAACGGATAAGAGCGAGTGAAAGTGCATCTAAGCCCTTTAGTGGGTTTTGGTGATTGAATGACAATACAATTAAAGATCTAACAAGTTTGCTAAGTGTATCAAATGTTTGACAAAAAGGCAAACTTGATGATATTCCACAAAGTGTTGAAATGAAAGTCAATATTGTGCATTGTTGTACTGGAAGATCATAAAGGCAACCTAGTTCGAGCAAAAGACAACAATGCAAATGGAATTGATGAAATAGCTTCTATGTTGTAGGGATATCATAGCATCATGATAAAACAAGCCTATTTGGCAAATGACAAAAGAGACATGAGTTGATGATTTTGGATTGATCTCAATAATGGCTTGCTTTTTATGTACAAGAAGAGTTTGATAATGGACTAGCTTTGGTCAAGCTAGAAGTATGAAGATATAGATTGAAATAAGTATTTGGAAAGTCAAGCAAAAATGAAGAGGATATAAGGAATCGTGAATTGGCTTGACTACTTTGATGTTGATTCATATATATCACTCTATGTGAAGCTCGATTGATCTCAACATTCATATCTAGAAGATATTCAAGTAAGGGTCACAATATTGAAAAAATGGTTTTCAATGGATGCTTAATATGATGTGACTTGAGTATGGCTTGATAAGGCGAAGATAGTAAGGAAAAGGGCTTCAAGGGACTAAGCATAGGTGAAGGGTAAGTAATGGCTTGGACCGAGGTACCACGGCTAAGGTGAAGAAGAGAGTACTTGCATTGTCGAGGAGCTAATCAAGTTATGAGAAGTCGTATTGTGTTGAGAATCAAATTATTAGTGGAAGTGACTTGAAGCCATTTATTGAACTCACATGTGTTGAAATGGTTCAAGTCACATGCTCTAGGTGTGCTTACTCGAAGAAATGAGACAAGGATGATTGCAACCCTTTATGAAGTGATATTGAGAAGAAATGACATATGAAGACATTGAAGACTCAAGTGGTTAAATCGGTTTCGTTCTCTTTATCTTGAGTATAGGTATGCCGTACTATCTAGGGGGTTTCTAAAGGACACCTGTCCAACTGTTGAACCAAGTGCTCATGTTCTAGAAATACCATCCTTACACTCTGACAAATCCAGCAAAACAAACCACACTTTATTTCGCTAGATATTGCCAGTGCGGCACTGCCGCCCTTTAAGTGCCGTACTTTAACCGACCGTTGGACGGCAGCATATAAATACTACTTTTCTTCCTCCTAACGGTCACTTATTCTTCCCCACTCCACACGCCCGATTTAGAATAGAAAAAGAAGTCTCCCTCTCTCCTCCATTGTTGCTCCTCTGAAAGGTCCTAAATGGCTAGAGGGGGGTGAATAGCCTATAAAAATTCTACAACCAGCAACTCAAGCAAGAAGTTAGATAAATAATAAGCGAAGCGAATTCTTGCGCTAGCCTACTAAAAATGCAAGCCACCTAACCGTTCTAAGCTATAGTCTCTATTTCACGTACAAGAGGCTAAGTTGCTACTTCTACTCTACTCCTAGGTGAGCAACTAAGCAAACAAGCTACACAAGAGTAAGTACGAGAATGTAAAGAGTAGAGAGAGTGAATCTTATACCGCCGGTGTAGTGATGAGATGAGTACCAATAAGAACAATCACAATAATCAAGAAATCATTGGCAAGAGATTGACACAATGATTTTTACCGATGTTCACTTACTTGCCGGCAAGCTACGTCCTCGTTGTAGCGATACACCCACTTGGAGGTTCACGCGCTAATTGGCATCACACGCCAAACCCTTCTCAAGGGTGCCGCACAACCAACACAAGATGGGGATCAACAAGCTACGAGCAATCCACTAGAGTATCCTTTTGCGATCTCCCGCGGGGAAGGCTCAAGAACCCCTCACAACTTCACCGATCGGAGGCGGAGACAATCACCAACTCCCCTCAACGATCCTCGCAGCTCCAAGCCGTCTAGGAGTCGGCAAACTCCAAGAGTAACAAGAGAAACCGCTGCGAAACACACTCACCAAGTGCCTCTAGATGATCTCAATCAATGCAATGCACTTAATGCTCTCCAAACTCACCAAATGATGATCACAATCAAGTAGGATGTGTGAGAGTGGAGTGGGAAGGCTTACAAAGCAAGTAGGAGTGATTAGAGTGGCCAAGAGTGCCTCTTCAAACCGGCCAAGTCCCTATTTATAAGCTACATCCAAAGACATAACCGTTAGGGACTTCCTGCGCACCGTCGGACTGTCTGCGTACGCCATCGTCGGACTAACAACATCGGTCCAACGCCTCGGATGGACGCCACGTGTCCTCTGCTATTTGAAGTCGTCCGTTAGATCCCAACGGCTCTATTTTCGCGACAAACAAACCGTCAGACGGACGGTCGTTGGACCAAGAACCACGGTCCGACGCCCACTGCACGAACATCGTCGGACGGAAGCAGAACAGGCCGTCGGACTAATGATCGCGATAGTCCAACGCTTCCAGAGAGGTTCCAGAGCGCCAAAAACCGTCGGACAGTTGTCCGACGCCCGCCGTCGGACTAAGCAGAACGGTCCGACGCCCTCTGACCTCTCCACGTGTCAGTCCTTGCACGATCAACACCGTCGGACCCCGAGGACAATAGTCCGACGCACATAAACTGAGCGTCCGACGCCCACAGAAGGGTTAGCCATCGGACCGAAAATAATGGTCCGACGCTCAGCTAAGTTAGAGTCCGACGCTCGTTTTTCTATTGTAACGTTTCCGAAATTCGCCGAATCCTCTCTAACCCTCAAACTTCACCCCGTTCCAAAGACACTAACACTCCAAAGTGTCTCTCACTTTAGTGCACGTGTGTTAGTCTTTTCCAAAGAGATTTCAACGGGTCAAGTTAGTGTCACTAACATCTATATGCATATGCAATGATCATGAACACCTAGTGGCACTTGATAACCACATTTTATCAACGATTTCGCCCCTCTTGATAGTACGGCTATCTATCCTAAATGTGATCACTCCCTCTATGGAGTCTTGATCACCAAACTCAAAAGGGCTCCCATTGGTTATACCTTTGCCTTGAGCTCCCAGTTTCTTATCAACTTCCTTCTCATCTCTTGATGGACCTTGTGGACACCTTTGATGATGGACTTATACCATTTGAATGGATGCCATCATTGCCCTTCACTTGTGGCCTCCACCGACCCGGTCCTTTGCTCCATCTTGTTTGCTAATTGTTCTCATGAAACACTTAGAGCACACTATTAGCAAACTAGGTTATCATCAATTACCCAAAACCAAACATGGGCTTTCATCCTCCCCTCTTAAGTGGATCCACCATTCCAACCAGCAAAACTTGAGAGAAAAAGTAGCAAACTTCGATTGGAGGTCAGGTCTACTGCTTCCCAAAGTTAGAGAGCACTTGGTTCACGTTTGGCCGGCGTTCTTGAGTTCCATACCCTTGGAGCTTTGCTCCTAGCCGGCTAGACATCGCCCTAGAGCTTGCCAACTCTTTGTGGCAGCCTAGGGAGGTTTGTAAGACTCTCTTGCAGCTAAGAAATCACCCCTCGCTTCAAGAGTTCACTCTCTTGACTTGAGAACGAGAGAGAGGCAAGCCTTGGTGGCAAGCCCAAGCCTTAGTGGCAAAAACAACAACGTGGACGTAGGCAAGCCTGGGTGACGAGCTGAACCACGGGTTAAATCCTTGTGTACTATCCACTTGTGTTGTTGAGTTTGTGCTAGGGTTGCTCGATCCGTTCTCGTGAGCTCAAGCTGTGGTTTTCAGTCTTCGAACTGTGAACGCTGTTGCTACTGGTGGATAAGAAACTACTTGTTGAGCTCTTTCCATCCATATATTCTGCTCTGTAAGATTCTCTGTTTCGCAAGTGAGGCAGTGCCTGCCCTCATAGGGAGGCAGTGCTGCCCTGTGTTTTTATTTCTGTTTGAGCAGAAATTTTGCAGGAACGGTGTTGGACACCTCAGGAACATCTTCACCAAGTTTGGTCTGCAGCCGAGCATATTTTGCAGTGCGGCAATGCCGCCCTCATAGGGAGGCAGTGCCGCCCTCAGTTCTGACATCAGTTAGAGATTAATTTTTACAGGCCTATTCACCCCCGCTCTAGGCCGACATCAAGGTCCTTACAGCGAGGCAAGCGTCCCGGGGCCCCCCACGTCCACGGCTTGACGGCGACCGAGCCCTGCCGGCCGGACGGCGCCGGCGCGCAGTGCGGCGCACGCGCGCGCGTGCCCTATCCAGCGGGTAGTGGTCCGGCCACTGTAGATTCTTCCCTAGAGTAAACACCTAAATGTGCCATGATCATCCTATTCCCTGTAGCAACTTGAAATTCCCTAAAAATAAAAGTTGCAGAGAATTTTGTGAAGAACATTTTTTCTTTTTGAACTATATTCAAATTCTACATATTTTTGAAAATAACAGAAAGGGGGTGAATCTTGAATTTGAATTTTAAACTTAATTCAATCAAATTACTTCAGAATTTTATATATAACCTGAAAATCTGTAAACATGAAAGTTGTTCAACTTGCCAATCTCTACAACTCTCATTAAGGGTATTTGGTCAGATTCCCCATAATTTTTGAAATGACATTTTAAATTCAAATTTCAATTCATTATTTTGAGTTAATTTGAATTTTCACTATATAACTTCAAAATCTCCAAAAATAAAAGTTGTTCCATTTTAAAATATCTACAACTTTTATTAAGACACTTCTATCAGATTCTTTATAATTTTTGAATTAGGTTTTTGAGCCTATTTAGGGTTTAAATTGAATTCCCCTTTTTAGTTTTATTTTTAATTTCAAATCTTAGGGTTAATTGTACAATCATCACCAATCAAAATAAAACCACTCTATGAGCCCTAAGCACAATCAGATGCATGACTAGTAATTTAAATATAATGATATGACAGTTTATTTAATAGCAATACCAGAGGTATTATACGCTCTATTTCTCCACCTCGGCTCTCTATTCCTGGACAGCCTCGCTCGCTCGCCATCCGACTCGTTGGCGCGCTGGGCGTTTCCTTCCCGTGCCTCACGCCCATATTTTCCCGCGAACTGGACCGTCGCGCGTAGAGCAATCTTTGGTTTTCTTCTTCCTTGTGTGCTCGTTGACTTCACTGCCATATTGGAGGTTGCCTCCCACACGCCTTGCTCCATGGCCACTATTCACCTCCCTCCACTAGTCCACCTCCCGCTTCTCATCTGCTACCTGTTCCTAGGCTCTCTCGAAGCGCACCCAATGTCCTTGCCGCCGCGTCCTCCTGCTTCGGCGGCTGCGCGCGGGAGGCATGGCGCCTTGGTCTTCTTCTCCGATTCCCCAATTCGCCGGTGGTTCCGTGGGTCAAGGAAGCCAGGACTCCGATGGTTGCGACGAGCTTGTGAACTTGGATTTGATGGAAAACGGAGGGGCCGGACTGCTGTGCCGGCGGGTGGTGCCCCCCCCACTGGCTTGGGTGCCCAGATGCAGCCGTTCTCTTTCTCATCCGGTGGCCAATCATCGCAGTTTTTCGTCCCAGGTGCAGACATGGGCGACGGCGAGGAGGATTTTTCTGGTGAGGCCTTGCCGATTTTATTCCATTTCTCAGTTTGTTCGTAGCAGCTGTGAGCACGATTGATTAATTTGGAAAAAGGAATCTATAAATGATTTGTCCGTGATTGTTGCCTATATCTTGCTCCTCTTGTACGGATGAATTTTGCTACGAGGGCTAGATTATGCATGTCCTCTGATTTGAGAATATTTGCTCTTGGAAGCGAGGTCCAAATATATTTCTAGAGCAGTACTCTCTCCAATACGTACATAGTCATCTGTAGCATCTGCTGCTACACCATAAGCTATCATCCGAATTGCTGCCACCACTTTTTGTAAACAAGATAATCCTAAGATACCGGCCGCATTTCTGCACAAAATATTCATCATGCTTCTCAACCGCATTCATTATGCGGACAAACACGTGACGCCTCATTCGAAATCTACTGCATAAGACAAAATTAATTAGCCAAATTCCATACATATAGAAAAAGAAATCACTCGGTATGAGAAAAAAGTACAAACCTACGCCTGAAATAGTTCGGACCATACGTAGGATCATCTGAGAAATAGTCTCGATAAAGTCTAATATGCCCGGAGTGTCTATCACGGTTCAATACAAGATGTCCCTCAACAGAACCACAGCGATGTGGTTGATTGACAATGTCCTCTGCTACTATGTTCGCCGCGGCAATATAGATATCATCCTCATCATCCGAAGACGATGACTCGAGCAATTCATTCATATAATTGAATTCATCTTCAGAATCCATCATAGACTCGCCTTGGGCTATAGGGCAAAAGGACAAATTGCCTCATCAAATAATATAATTATCAAATAATTTGCAAAATTCTCTATCTATAGCCAAAATAAACAAACCTCGTAGCCACCAGGTTGCAGCGATGCCCCTCAAGCAGTGTGAAGCCGTGCGGCGTCGATGCCCTTGGAGCCGTGCGGCAGGCTGGATGCCAAAGGCGTGGCCAATCTGGTTCCCAGCCAATCTGGTTCCTGCGTGGTTCCTCTCCCTGCGTTGGTTCCCACCAACAATGGCGGCGCACGAGCAGATGACGAAGCCCACGCGCAAGAAAATGACTTGCCGATCCAGAAAATAATGATGACGTGGCACCTTTTGAATATAGAGAGTCCAGTTTTAGAGAACCTGCTGGAGCGCACTAGTATTATTGTGTATCTATTTTAGAAAGTTACTAAATCACTAAATTTAGCTAGTCTTTTTATCTAATCTCTTGGAGATGCTCTAACTATAGTGACATGTTTTGCTATAAAGGCTGGTTTTAAGGGCCTATTTGGATTCCTACATATTTCTAGAAGCTAGCTTCTAAAATCTTGGTGAGGCTCCAAACAGCCACAACTTTTACCAACTTATAAAATCTAGAGAGCTCCAGATTCTAATAATCTGAGAAGCTGAGGGAACCCAGCTTTTTCCAGCTTGTACACATGAAAAGACAATTCTGTCCTTCAAAGTTGCTTGTAGCAGCGGCTCCAAAAATCAAAGGGCGAGGGTATTTTAGTAATTTTTCTACTTACTGCAGCTTTTATAATCTCAAGATCCAAACAGCCCTCACCGCAGCTTCTATAATCCAGCTTTTTGTAATCTAATTTTTAAAATCTAACTTCCATAATCCAGTTGATATCCAAACGGGGCCTAAGCATTTTTTCTACAATGTGGAGTCCCCAATGGTGGGCCCTGCTTTGAGATAACAAATATTAAAAAAATCAACCTAAGTGCTTCATTATTCAGTGCGACTGACGCGCACACTGTGACGGCCGTCCGATTCTGCTCAAGAGCTATCTACGAAACTTGCACCATTCCCAGGGCCAGGCAGCGTGCCACATCGCGCGCAAATCTCGGCCGTCCGATCGGACGGTCGGACGGACCTGAGATCAGGCTATTGCCGGTCGTTTTGCATAAAAGCCCCTGAACTTATTGAAATAGAATCCCGCAGTCCGCCCTCTCTCACAGATTTTTTTCAAAGAACCTCTTCACGTTTTGCGAAATAAACCCGTCGTCCAGCCTATTTGATGGGCCGGCCTGCCACCGCGTGGGCTGAGCTGGGCCAGATTCGGCCCAAATGGCCATCTCCTTTTTTTCTTTTATAAATCCTATTACATACTGATTTTATTTATTTCATATAAAAATAATTAGAGCTCCTAAAATCATGAAAAAATTTGTGTAGCCTCTCCATCATGTACTATACATATAAAAAATATTAAACTTCAAAAATAATCATTTCTAGAATGATTTGAAATATCCTCTTTTAATTAATAAATATACCTTCCGTTATTTCTACACATTAAATTATTGAACAAAAAATTATAAAATTTGTTTTGTGGCTACTTTGCGATGTTTCCAACCACTACAAAAAATTTGAGATAAATTTGAAATGTTTCAATAAATTATTATCCTGTGCTCAGTAAATAAATAAATTTAAAAAGGGTTCGTGCTTGATCTTTACAGGACTCGAAAAATATATACAACAAAATGAAAAATCCGCAGCTAACATATACAGTTATCCACAAATGATAAATTTAAAAAACACAAAAAAAACTAACACATTGCATAAAGAATGATTCAGCTACCATTACGCCTACGCATGTGCTTAACAAAAATAAAAAACAAATATCTAATACTGGACCATACATGGCTTTAACGATGGACATAAGCGGCAACACCGCGTAAATTTCTAGTTCATAGGGTTATGAATACCTTTTGCTATAGAGAATATTTTCCTTGCAATGGATTACTTTTCAACATTTTTTTGTTGCTCTAAGCAGTGAAACAAACATCCGCATAGCGTAGGGAAAGTGAGAATCCTGCTTGGACTAGACGCATGGACCAGCTAGCCACCAAATAATCCATTCAAGACATCCAGCCTGTTCGTTTGGGCTGAAAATAAGCGCTGATTTGTTGTGAGAGAAAAAATACTGTTACATGGCTGAAAATAAGCGGCTAATTGCTGAAACCAACAGGCTAATCAACAGCAGGCAATCGAAAAAAAAAGGCAGGCATCGGAATGGAAAGCAGCCGAGATTGCGGACTAGAGCAACGCGGCATCTCGTAATAAGAAGAGCCTGTCTATCTAGCACCCGGTTATTTTGGAGTCAAAAAATAACCGGTTGTTGGAATCCAAAAAATAACCACTTTTTAACTTAAGTAGTTGGTAATTAAAACAATAAAATGATCGGCACACACACAAACACAGACACACATATACACTCGCGCACACACACAAACACAGACACACGGACACACACTCGCACACACACAAACACAGACACACACGCATACACACTCGCACACACACAAACACAGACACATAAACACAGGCACACACATACACACTCGCACACACAAACACAGACAGCTACAGCCTCCCAACAGTGAGAATAGGGCTGTTTAGTTAGGAAAAAAATTTGTGTTCTAATACTGAGCATTTTTTCTTGTATTTGATAAATTTTGTCTAAACATAATTTAAGTGGACTTTAAAGATTCATCTTGACATGTATAATCAAACTGTATAATTAATTATTTTTTACCTATATTTAATGAACCATATGCACTGTAAAATTAATATGACGAGAAATTTTGGAAATTTTTTTAGAAGTTTAAAAACTAAATAAAACCTTAGAAGTCCCCAAAGCCTCCCACTGACACACAGGTGCAGAACACAGTTCTAGTGGGCCCAGTCCACTCATGGTCTTGGACGTGTCATACTCATACCATACGCACGAGCAGCAACAGCTAGCTACTCCTAGCTCCAACCAAAAAGCAAGGCGCAACCAACCAAGAAGCCCACGCCTCGGTTCCAGTTCGCATGGCCACCACCCTGAAGCCCACGCACCCACTGACACCCATGGCCTCGACACCCAGGCCCGCTGGCGAGTGACAGGATCCGAAGCTGAGGCGCAAGCGGGTCGTGTGCCGCCTGGTGTCTCACAGCCACGGCACACCCGGATCCAGCTGGGTCCTCCCACTCCACGGCTCCGCAGTTCCTGGACCGATTCCATCCGACCGCCAGAAAGCCCGGTTGATACAAGACACAGAAACAACCGGGCACAATGTAGCATTTCTCAATAAGAACCCCAAAGTCAAAACTTAACCCGTACATATACATACGACTGAACACAAATCAAAACACAGATCCGGTTCGAAACTGAACTAAAATGGCAAGCTCTGCCATTCATAAAAAGGTAGCATGTCCGTGCGTTGTTACGGGACAACTATAGTTTTGTATAAAAACATACGGATTGTACGAAAAGATAACAATATTAAGAAATTAAATATCATACTTAAAGTGACACTTAATCTAAAAGGCAAACTTCATAAAATTAAAACAAACGTGAAGAATGAGACGTCACATGCTCAAAAACTCTATTGTTCCGTGCTACAGCTAAGATAATATTTTATGTCGGTAGAAAGAAATCTCCAATATCTATTTCTTTTATGCATTATAAATCCATAAATAAGTTCTACCACATCTTCATACATACCATCTCGTAATATATTGTGCCTATCACATGGGTAATATTACGTATCTTGAAAAATAACCTTAAAACAAAGTCTCCCACAACTAATAATGCTAAAAGTAAGATATTCGTATAGATAAACTTTTGTACTAAAAACACACCACGCAGATCGTAAGATAAGATAAAATCATGTGCAATTAAACATCGACGTTAAATGATATTTAATCAAAAAGTAAAGTTTGTAAAATTAATAACATCAAGTGTCGTAGACTCACAAACTCTATGCACTGTATAAACATTCCCGTGATGCATTAAAATGACTAAAACTGAATTACGTGAGTTATCTATGACACCCGAGCTCATAGGATAAGGTAGTGAGAATGAGGTCCACAAAGTCTTAAGGACCCACACACTTTCGTTAAATCCTTCACGGATAAAACCAGCAATGGATTGCCCACCCTTCTCATCACCGGCAGGTACTCCCCGCCTTCCCAGACACCAACGGATGCTTTGTTTCTGTTTCACATATGCTACCGAATTCAGATTTATAATTAGTACTGCAATAACAAATTGTAAAGCTCTAATGTGCCTGATGCTGATAGGAACAAATAGATAATGGAAGTTTAGTGCTACTGTTGACCATCCGATTATGAAACTCATTCATCCTCGCTGCAGCAGCTTCATCCTGTGACATGTTGGTGGCAGGCTCGTGCCACCAGCCTAGGAGGGTGATCCCTATCTGGCCTCCCTGACTCCTGTAGAGTGATTGATCAATTCTTCGATATATTAGGGTAAATTTTAAAGATTCTACAAAATTGAATATGCTATAATGATGGATTATTACCTTGATATTTGAGCTTGGAAGGTCTACAATGTGCAGGATAGCTTCTTAAATATGCTCAACAAACTGGACGTTTTCAACTTTTCCAATAAAGGCAACCCACACAAAAATAAAACATTAGAAAATGGTAATGAAGCCATGAGATTGAAGCATTTCCTTACCTTTTAACAAATCTTGGCTCACCTTAGCAAGAATATAGGTATACTGATGGAATCAGAAAGATATGGTGCCACTGTCCTCCCTAGCACACCAAATACTGGCACAATAAATCTAAACTCAACATTGGCCTGGTGTTGATCTGCAACCAAGAAATACACGAAATGATCTGCAGGATCTAAATAAGAATTCAAGACATGAGAAAAGAAAACTGTGAATCAAGATGTGTGAGCAATTTTCCTTTTTTTTAGTATATATTGGGTTCTTTACAGATGGCAATTGCCAATTACTCTATAAGATCCTTAATCAAATGCAGGAAAGTTACAATCTAACACAAGGGCTATTAATTACGGAAAATTATATTTTTGTACCTAGTGTTACAAACTTCCTGGCTTGATTCTTCCATGCACCTCAACAAAGTAGAATCGAACACATCCGACCACAAAGAAGAGATTCTGGTCCATTGTAGAGACTTTTCCGTAAATTTGCCAAGTAAGTCCACTCATATTATTAGCTTAAATTATCTTTCTACCATGCTGAGAAATTTGGAAAGCATTAAGATCCTCTGGTGAACGATGAAGATAGCAAGGAAATGAAGCAAACAGTGTTTACAGGGTGTAGTTTTCAGTACTGTGATAGTGCTATAGAAAATTCAAATTATTCATAACAAAACATTTATCCATTTGTACGTGCAACTATGTTAAAAAAAAAAGCCAGGAAGTTGCAAGGCTCACCGCTGCCGCTGATCATTAGTTGATTCCTTGAACTCAATATCCCTCTGGCACTGCTACAGCAGTGCATAGATGCAGTTACATGTTCTTGCAATCGAGACCTGCACAACAGAAATTAAGAACAAAGTGTGGTAAGTTTACAATAGAAAAAAAACACATGAAAGAAGACTTCACAGCCCTCTACATGGATTGATTTCCAGATTCCAAAAGAAGTTGCTCTACACTACCAGTGTCAGTAGAACCACAAAATGCACAATGTTACAAATAATCACCATAGCATTCGTACTAGAGAAACAACAAAATGATTATTAGAAAAAACACACGGACAAAACCCAAAAGGCAACCAGACCAGACAGAGCAATGGAAGATGGAAATAGAGAGATAAAGAGGAAAAATTGATTAAGTAAGCCTGGCCGGCCGCACGCCTCATCTGCAGACCAAGTGAGGGCGGCGCAGGTGGCCGGCGTCCGCCGCCGCCGCGCGTGCGTGTGCTAGATGCAGGACAGGGAAGAAGTGGGCAGAGAGAGAAGGGGGGAGAGGGACCAGACCGACCAACGGCGGGCGCGAGGAAAAGCGGAGCCACGCACACTGTCGCGACCAGGCCACGCCGGCGGCCACCGGCGGAGCCCGTTCGCTGCTCCGCCGCGACGTGCTCGGGGACTGGGCGTGCGTACGTCACCGCGCCACGAACAGGGGGCATCGTCGCCCCTGTAACGCCGGGAGAGAGGGAGTGAGAGAGAGGAAGAGAAGGCGGGGGCTGGAGCGGCGGCGGCGGCGCACCACGGGAGGATCGATGCGTCGCATCAGGGGCTCGTGGCTGGGAGGGAGTTTTCTTTATTTTCTCAGAAAGAAAGAACACCAAATTTTTGTCTCCTCTTTAGTTTTATTAGTTGTATTGTAGATAGGCTGTAACAGAACCGCCTAAATCACGTGGCCCACAGGCACCTGTCAACGTCACTAATGACATCTGACAGTCGGACCCGTGTTCCATATGACCTAAGCGGGCTCTGCCGGGCTACATAAGCACCCGTGATCTCCGACAGGATCCCATTGCGAAGTCATTACAGAGTTACAACATTTTATAACAAAATACATCAGAGTAGAATTTGCGGAAGAATAAATAGTACTTAATATTACAGGCCAGTGTTCGAATAAAATTAAGTGCAGTTATTACAGACCATAAATTTAAAAGAGTAGCAGTAGAGTTTGGAACGACAATACGACAGATAGTTAAATATTTCACGAACCCTGCCCAAGGGTTTAACTTAGTCTTCTTCACTCTCCTGGACGATAGTGACGCAGCACGGGGCGAGACAAACTTCGGTCTCCTGCTGCCCTCCTGCAACGGGGTTAACAAACCCTGAGTACATGGGGTACTCCGCAAGACTTACCCGACTAAAAGTGTAAAATTAGACTCAGGAATGCAGGCTAAGGGGAGTCAAGGTAAGGTTTAGCAAGAGTTCAAAAGTTTTGCGGAAAAAGCACTACTAATCCTATCTCAATATTTTATTTTAATAACATTATCCATCATTATCCATTTCTCCAAGTTCTTTCTCATATATCAACATTCTTTCCTTTACTTAATCTATGTCAAAACAATCCTAGTTCCGAACCACTTTTCACTGTAGGTGTGAGGATCAAGTCTCCATATCCGAGGAGCAACGACGATTCGAATCGATTAATACCCAGCTGGGGATCCCTATCCACACTGTGTATGTAGCACTTAAGCTTGCATACGCCAACCCCGCCTACCACGGCTTTTCATACCCCGGAACCGGTCCTGCGCCACCCGAGAGCACAGTACTCCTCTCGTCTCCAGGCACGACGGCCACGAGGGTACACGCTACTCTCGCCATCTCTCCACTCCCAGTGCGTGGTTGTCGGTTCCAGCAGTAGAGCCACCGGAGTCAGAGGCTTTCCGTAGTATGTGGCTAGTTGCAAAGTCTTGATCACAGCAGGCCTGACAACGAACGGTCCCTAATATTTTTCCGTTAGAAACCATGCATTGGGACTCTAACCCAAGTACACTGGTAACTACCCGGTTTTCACATCCCTTTCCCGATGGCGACGAAAGTTGGGACTTTAACCCAAGCAATTGGCCAACCAAGCGGGAAAAACCATCCCTGTTGATGACAATGAATTAGCTAGGAACACTGCCAACAACAAGGACATAACCAGTCCCATAAAGTGATTCATTGCATTTGTATCATCATAGTTTGAAATAGCATTTTTTTTGCAAATCTAACCGTCAAGCATGACTAAGCATTTTTCAATACTTTTAATCAAATCAGGTTATCAGTTATTGGTAATTGGTCAAGAATGGTCATGCATCAAGTGGTTGTCAATCAACTCCTAGTAACCTAATGCAACAGATTAACTCAAGTGATAAATATTTTTAAATAACAAGGAGGGGTTGAATGCACCGGGACTTGCCTTGAATTGCGTAGAGTGTCGGATCCGGGTCAGTTCCACAAATGTCAAACCCTTGTATGACTTCCTGAGTAGTCTCCTCAGATGGACCCTCAGACTTAACCTCTGGATTCTCGGTCACTACACGTTTGCAATGAATGAATGTATGAATGTGATGCACATGAAATGACAGACGAAATTTAATAACCAATAAATAAACCACACATGAGTACATGACCCTACCTTAGGTAGACATGAATAATCTAATCCATACTGCCCTAGGTCATATAGGTGATTGACCTAGAATTTCAATCAATCTAAAAATCCACATCAAACCCTAATCACCAAAATTTCCTATTTATTTTATTAATCATTTAACCAAGCATATAATTAACAATTAATTAAATTATTTCTATTTGACCTCAAACTTCACAAACAGATAGATCTTGACTTATAATAGTGGCACATAAAATTTCATGATTTTTGGAATTACAGGGAATTAATTAAAAATGCCTAAAGTTGCATTTTTTATTTAATATACTGATTTTTAACTACTACAGAAAGTATTCAAAATCTATATTTAATATTTTTATAAAATACTACACACTATAGAGAGTACTCACAAAAATTTCCATAATTTTTGGGGCAGTATATTAATTCTCACAAAAAGATTAAAACACAGAACTATTCATTTCAATTATTAAAAGAAAACCCTTTGGAAATTCCCGAAAAAAAAGAAAAAACTAAACTGGCCCGGGTCGGCCCAACAGCACGCAGGCCGGCCCAGCGCGGCCTCTTTCTGCCCCGCGCCGCTGATGAACGGGCCCCGCCCGTCAGTCTCTTCTTCCCTCCCTCCTTTCTTCTTCCTCTCGCCGTCTCCCTCGCACGCGCGCGCGGCGGCTCTGCGCCACCGGCGCGGCCGTGCCGACGGAATCGCCACCGGAGGTCGACACCCGACGAGTTCCCACTGACGACCGCACCCCAGCTACGGACTCCGCACCGCCCCCCGGCCTACCGAGCACGACCGAGAGCGGCCATGGCGGCTCACCGCGGCAGCGGCTCGACTCCCGCGACCTACGGACCATCACAAGCTAAACCGACGACATCGAGGGTACCACAGAGCTCACCGGGGTCAAGAATCACAGGTGGTTGAGACGGAGAAGGCTCGGAACGATGAGCTTGACGGTGACGGTCGGAAACAGCAAGGCGGACTCGACGGCGATCTCCCGTTCCGTCGAACCCTGAGCTCCAAACAAGAAACCGTCGCGCACATGAGCACCACGACGAGACACGGAACGTAGAACACACGAGTTAACGGAGAGAGGCTCACCGAGGCGAGCTATCCGCATCGCGAAGACCCACGGCGGCGCTCGGCCGGCGCGGAGGACGAAGCAGCAGCTGCACGTGATTCCGGCAACGGCAAACCTCAACAAGGGGCTCAGGAGGTGCGCAAGGAAGTTGGCTAGCTGGCTGTGGAATTGAGAGGGTGGAGTTGGTCGGGACACGACCAATTCCCGCCGATCGGTAGTAACGGTCGCCGCCGATCGGTAGTACCGGTTGCCGGTGAACCGAGGAGAAGAAGGCGATGGACGAGCTCGTCGCCATTTAAAGCCGCGGACGGGGAAGAGATAAGGGCGAGGCGGCCCGGGGCCCCCCCCCTGCGGCGCACCACGCGGCGGTGCCCCGGCCCCGGCGGCCGGACGACGGCCGGCGCGCGGCGCGGCACGCGCGTACGGCGCGCTCGCGAATAGGGGACCCCCCCTCGGCTACTGTAGCACAGGGAGAGGTCAAAAGCTATTTTCTCCAATTAAACCCTACCCAAGCTGAATCAGTGAGTGGTCCCAAAATAAAAGTTGTGGAGAATTTTGTGTAGAATACTTTTGCTTTTTGAAGTATGTTCAGATTCGGTCAAATTTTCAAACTACAGAAAAGGGGGTAAAAAGGGTTTTGAATTTCAAATTGAATTTTCAAAATTACTTTTGATTCTTCTCAACAACTTGAAAATTGGAAAACATGAAAGTTGTTCTTCTCAGAGAGATTGACAACTTCTATGAAGGAAGTTTTTGAAGATTCTTGATATTTTTTAAATTAAAGTTTTAAATATAAATTTCAATATAGTAATTTGAGTTAAATTTGAATTTTTATAATATAACTTCAAAATATCCAAAAATAAAAGTTGTTCCATTTTTAAAACTCTACAACTTTTATTTAGACACTTTTCCCATATTTCATTTAGATTTTGAAATGGGGTTTTTAGATCAACATCAGGGTTTAATTCAATTTCTATTTAATTTCATTTTTGATTTTTTTTTTGATTAAGGGCTCAAGTACACAATCAATACTTAGCTGAAATCAAATCACTCTAGGCCCTAAGCTCAATCATATGCAGATGCTTAAATTTAAATATGATGACATACCAGATTAATTGAATTCTAATACCAAAGGTATTACATAGGCCCGGTTCCTACTACAGGAGAGTTTCGGCCCGGTCTCTAGCACAAATAAAAAAAAGGTGTATAAAAAGACCTGGACACGATTTCGGTTCGAAACTGGAAAAAGTCTATTTCACCTCCAACTGTTACTCGAGTCTGATTTTGCTCCCTTAACCATAAAACCAGAAACCCTTGCTCCCTTAACTCTTCTATACCGTCCAAATCACATCCCTTAGTGGTTTTGAAAGCAGTTTCAGCCGAAAACGTGAGTCTTGTGCATTCCCCAGTTCATTGGTTGTGCTCAAAAGGATCGAATTTTTTGGGCAAGACCAGGGTTATAGGATGCATTCATGGTAGACATGTGGGCCCTATGAAACTATTAGATCCTTGACGCTAATGAAAAGTGATGAACATATTAAGCTAAAACCTAGAATATTAATAAAATAAACTCAAATATGAGGGATTTAGGGGGCAAAAGGTGATTTGCATTAATATTAATATTGCACTAAATTAATATGTGTGTTATATCTGTATTTACATTTACCAATCAATCTTCATTAACACACTCGCTCGCGCTCAGGTCAACAGCCATGTCATCATCACCCGTCGTGGTGGCGCTACCCCCGCTTGTGCGACCGCCCCCGTTGTTCTCCCGCGCCGAGCGCAACTCCCGTTCAATGCACTCGTTCGCGTGCACGGTGAATGTAGGGCTGCCTCAGCCTCCTAGCGAGTGCCCCCCCCCCTTCCTCCCCGCTGCAACTCCCATCGGCACACAAATATCTAATATTGCTCCTATTCCAAAAAAACTTAAGCCAAGATTTAAAAACAATTTAAACTTTGAACAAATAATATACAACCATAGCAACGGCCATATTTACTAGTCATAAGTATTTTATATTTTCTCTTAGACTCCATTTGGTTCCAAAAATTTATATATTTTAATACATAATAGCATCAGATTAGAAATTGAAGTGATGACATATAAGTATTTTATATTTTCTCTTAATTTGTTCTAAAAATAAAGATGTTATAGCATCTCCAAGAGCTCTAAAAATTCTGTGGATAAGAGTAACCACAATGTATTTACATAAGTAGTCCATATGAGTAGGTCCTATGAAAGTGGTATATATCTCTACAATGTTGCATGACCAAAATAAACTATTCATGTGGACCCTCAAGCAATGAAACACCATGCTACAGTATAACAGTACACAAAGGAGAGAGAAGACAGAGAAAAGGTAATGTTTTTTCTGTTCTTATAGGTGGACTATAAAGCATATAGGTAGCTGATAATACAGACTGGACTAGTTACATAATGTTTCAGACAAGATGCAAGAAATATTTAAATTTGCAATTATGTGATTAGAAAGAGAAATATCCGACAAAAAAGGTGTAAAGTTAATTGTCACTGAACATGGCATGAAAAATAAAAGGCACACATGAATAAAGGAGATCTCACCCGTGCGCAATGGTACGTGATTTCGGTAGGGTCGCCATGTGCGCACTTGCAGATTGCATATTGTCATGCAAGCTAGGAGCCCAGGACACGTCTCCGTTTTGGTTTCGGGCCAACAACCTCCACTGGATCATGTAAGGTAAACTTCGCATGCACTCTGTTTCTGTTGGATCTCGACCTGAGGACGAAACTGCCTACAAAACCACGAAGGGGTATGAATTGCATGGTATTGAATTGTTGAGGGAGCAAGATTTCTGGTTTTGCCGTTGAGGGAACAAAATCAGACTTGAGCAATAGTTAAAGGAGGTGAAACTGGACTTCTTCCTTTGAAATTTCACAAACAAAATCTGCGAATGGGCTGTACCAAACCAATCCCAGATACCCTCTGACAAGGCCCGTATATTCCGCCCACAAGGCCACACAACTGGCCCATGTCAAGATCAGAACCATACTCGCGCGCGGAGTATTCGGCACGTCCCCCCCAGCCCAGCCGCTTGCAGATTGCTTGGTCGTCTTTGCGTTCCATTCACGTATGTCGTCGTCTCGCCATGACGAGGAGAGTAGGCAAAGGCAGGCCCAGTCCGATGAACGCGGGACCGACAGGGTCACTTGCGTAAAAACCACCAAACGCGGGGGCCCGAGCGCCCATATCGAAACCTCGACCGGTCCTCGGCCACAAGGGCCCAAGGTCCAGGGACTGCGCGCCTCCCTTCCGAGCCGCTTCCTCCCTCCGTCAGTGATGGGTCATGGCAGTTGCGCACTCGGCAGAACAGAACAGAGTGGAAAATAGAATTAGGCCTACCCTCCGACGAGAGGCAGATCTGAGGCGCCACCCGACCACCGCACCGCGGCTTCGTCCTCCTCGCTGTGAGCGACGCCTTCTGGAAGCTTCGGGAGGCCGCGCTCCGCTCCGGCGGGCGGGCGGGATGGGGGTGTTCGACCGGCTGCCCCCGATGGACTACATGCGGTCCGAGAAGATGTGCTTCGTGCAGCTCATCATGCCCGCCGAGAGCTCGCGCCTCGCCGTCACCTACCTCGGCGAGCTCGGCCTACTCCAGTTCAAGGACGTGAGTGCCCCTCCCTCTCTGTCGCCCGCTCCCTCCTACCTCACCGTCTCTCTGGCTTTCTCGCCCGGATCTACCTTAATCCAGCCTCGAGAGTCGTGATCTCTCTCCCGGCCCCGCTTGCGCGCGTCACGCTCTGCGCTCTGTTGGATCTAGCTTTAGGCCGTGGTCGGATTGGAGAGCTAGTGTTTGATCTCCGGTGTCATTGGAACCCGGTTTGGCGCGCGTTTCACGTTTGAGCTGTGGCTTGGCTGGCCGCGCTGATCGGTTGGCGTGGGAGGTCGGTTTAGATCAGAGGGACACACCCAGCAGTCTTATTGAGGCCTCAGGTTCACGGGAATGGCTCACGTGAATGGGTTAGTGTAGGAGAGCGGGTTTTCATGACAAGCGTGAAATCGGATCACTGTGCTTTAGCTTTGCTTGATCATATTCGCAATATCCATCTGTGTTGACCTTAAGCCAGTGTAAGCAAAAGGATTGCCAGCAGTCTGCAAACAAATTATTATGAAGTTAAGGTAATCTCTTATTCTCTTTGTTACTTGTACCATTACACATAGTCCTCTGCTTTTAAGCAAATGTAGCAAGTCAGACTGATAAATTGGTTCAATGAAATGAGTAACGATGTTTTTGTGATTTTGAAGATTAGGTGTTTGTAAACCCTGGCATGTCATTGTCAGTTTACTCTCTTAGTTTTATATATGCTTTATTACCGACTCATTATCATTATGTTTGATTTTATTCTGAAGCATCACATTTTATTGTCAATTTGTTGTAATGTTGTTTGAAGGAAAGGATGGTTGGTTTCAAAACCTATTGTTCTCCTTGCTATTTTTTCTTCACTTGATGTTTGATTAAGGCCTTGTTCGGTTCACTTCAATATCAAGGGGATTGGAGGGGGGTGAGGGGGATTTTGACTTATAATGGATTTAATCCCATTTAATCCCTCTCAATCCTCTTGGTTTTGGGCTCAACCGAGCATGCCCTAAATGGGGCAGGGGGGAGAGGGGTCACATAAGGAAGCTATATTTGTTTTAAGCTAGTGAGCATATATGAAGAAAGAGGCACTATTTGTATTTTCTTTACCTTGTTCTTGTGATGACACCATCCAACTACAACACTTTATTGCCTTGTATGCTGTTATCATTAGGTTTGTGTGCCGGGGGGGGGGGGGGGGGGGGGTGGTCCATTTTAAGGATATGTTTCTCTTTCTTTTGACTGTTAGAGTATGAACTTTGTTGATCGCTTTCTTATCATGTGCAGTTGAATGAGGATAAGAGTCCTTTCCAGCGTATATTTGTCAACCAGGTATTCCAGCTTATCCTATTCTTCAATTCATTTTTGTGCTAATCATCTTAGTTTGCATGCACATTTTTTTATTACACAAATGCCTTATCTTAGACATGGATTTGGAAGCCATGTTTTGTTTGTTTTATTCTTCACTTGTTTATTCTAATTGTTAAACAAGATCTTTACTTGGGTGTTAAGGATTATCCAATGTGCAGTGACATGACTAGGGTATTTTTTTTTTTAAGTTTTGATAAGATGTATCACCTTTTAGGAATTTTTCTTTTCATTTGCTGGAATTTAAATGGGACACAAGAAAGGTTAAACAGAAAGATTACTAATAGCTTTGTTCTTGTTTTTTTTTTTTTTCATCTTCTGAAAAAATAGGCAGCATTATCCAAGTTTGTACCCCACTCCCCTCTCCCTAATTGTTGAAATACATTAATCATATATGGTACAAGCATTACGGATCTCATAAAGTAATTGCAGAGAACACACAGAATCAAACAGGGTCAATCTATCAAATGGTTAAGATTAATACTCTGAACTTTCTTTGTTTGCCAAAGTTGTTGGAAGCAGCTGGGAAACATTTTTTTTTTGTAAATAAATATGCAGTATTTTTTTTTTTTTGGGTGCAGAGGGGAGGGTAAATATACTCATCACATTATGGTATTTGATATCATGAGCACTATATTGGCAATCAAGTTACCAGTTGAAATATGCTCATAGCACTGCATATATTATGGTAGACAATAGAAAATTAGAACCAGAATCTACATCCTTTCTTTTTTCTTTGAAAAAATAGCACTAGTACTAAAACTTATAGTTTGGGCTGTTATATTCATGGTGCACCAACGCCCATATTTGAAAATCTCTGGTCTCACTTACTTTTTTTTTATTTGATAAATGTACCTCAATTCCCTTGCAGGTAAAGCGATGTGCAGAAATGTCACGCAAACTAAGATTTTTCAGTGATCAGATCAACAAGGCAGGTGTAAGATCTTCTGTTCGACCTGCACTTGAACCTGATATTGATCTGGAGGAGCTAGAGGTGCATTACTCATCTTTCCTGTGACAGAAAGTTTTCTATGCATTTTCTTTCGAAGGTTGCTGTTTTAAGTGAAAACAAATAACCTGCTTGAGTGCGAATAAAACATTTGCTTTTGTTGGTTCTCCAGGCAAGATTGGGTGAACATGAGCATGAACTGCTTGAGATGAATACAAATAGTGACAAGCTACAACAGACATACAACGAGCTTCTTGAATTCAAGCTGGTCTTGTCAAAGGTTGTATCTCATTCTCGTTACTTGATTGAAATTACCGATCCATGTGTATTCTTATGTATGTTTAATGAAAGATAAATATGTTCACTAGTATACTTTTGCTTTCAATCATACACCTAGTGAATTTTCTCGTGGAAAATAAAACATGCCATAAATTTATAGTGTAGGTAATGTTAGGTGATTTTTGTTACATTATGACTGCAACATTGTTTGGCAAGCACAATTGCTTCTGTAGTTAGTCATTTCCAGCAAAATATCTAATTTGGTTTAAATAGTATTTTGCTCTTCTTTCCATTCCATGTTTTCTCAAACAACATCTTGCAGGCAGGTGGCATCCTTGCTTCTTCTCACAACCATGCAGCTTCAGCTGAGCGTGAGCTAGATGAAAACATATATGACAATGGAGTAGACGAGGGAAATGCCTATTTGCTCGAACAGGTCTTATTTTAGCCCTGATCCATAATGTTAACACTATTCCATTGCCTGTTCCACCATTATAAACAGAACTGTTCCCAGGGAGTGCAGCAAGGAGCACATGGAAATTCTGGAGTGAGATTTGTTAGTGGAATAATATTAAAGTCGAAGGCACTTGCTTTTGAGCGGATGCTTTTTAGAGCTACAAGAGGAAACATGTTATTTAATCAGGCACCTGCAGGGGAACCAGTAACTGATCCCATATCTGGTGAAGAGGTCTGATGATCATGGTTTGCTCTTGCTAATTGCTGTGTACATTGAGTTAAAGATTTTGCTAATTTGCTTCAAAATATTTACTGGTCACATTATTTGGACTCTGTTTTTTGTTTCATTTACTTAAGCTCAAATCAATGCAATACTCTAGTTCAGAAAACCAACTAGTTCATTTGGTACTTCAAAAGATTCTGAATAATATGTTACATTTTGACAGGTAGAGAAAACTGTTTTTGTAGTTTTCTTTTCTGGGGAACAAGCAAAAGCAAAGATACTAAAGATTTGTGATTCATTTGGAGCAAGTTGCTACCCTGTTCCTGAGGAGATGGTCAAGCAGAGACAAATTTTCAGCGAGGTATTAATTTCCCTTGTTGGCACACTATTTTGTTAGGTCTTTTGTTTACTTTGAAATGCAACACGTGATTTGATTCTATATATTGCTATATAACTAGAGGGTTCTTGAGGCTTTGATGATAGTAACTTACAATTTATGACTTCTGCCAGGTATCGGCTCGTCTCTCTGACCTGGAAGTTACTTTGGATGCTGGAATCCAGCACAGAAACAAGGCTCTTGAGTCAATAGGATCACAATTGTGGAGATGGACAATCATGGTAATAAAGTAAATACCAATTTACCATTTTCTATTTCTGCAACATTTTCACACCTAAAATCATATTGTATGTGGACTTTTTCTTGCTAGTTTTGGCAGTTATGAACCATAAGTTTTTTGTATTCCTTTTAGGTTAAAAAGGAGAAAGCTGTATATGACACGCTCAACATGTTGAACTTTGACGTGACAAAGAAGTGCCTTGTTGGAGAAGGATGGTGTCCTATATTTGCTAAATCTCAGGTCAGAAATAATACATTTAATTTGAATCATTGTGGTCATTCATTTTTTAAAAGAACAGAAGTTTCAGAAGATGTTTCTTACTTTCAACTTGCATTTTCAGATCAAGGATTGTTTGCAGCGTGCCACACTTCACAGCAATTCACAAGTTGGGACTATATTTCATGAGATGGACACTATTGAATTACCACCTACATATTTCCGAACTGATAAGTTTACCAATGCTTTTCAGGAAATTGTTGATGCATATGGGTATGTCCATAGTATCAAAATTCTGCATGATAGATGATTTTGTTTTATTATATACCTCTGCTTTTTAGTAGTTGCTTATTGCTCATAATTATCACTAAATGCTATCAAATAAACCAGCTGGACACTGGAGTAACACTTAGCTACTTTGTCCAGGGTAATTTTTTTCCTGTGTTGTTTTAACATTTTAATGATTGAGCCTGTTGTGTGTTCAGTGTTTTCCTAGAGCGTTTAATGTCGGCTGATTTTACACGGGTGATTATTTCTTGAAACCGTTGTGGTTATCTGGATCATGGGATCCCTTGAATCATTGGATGTGTGTGTTTGATGTGATTACCTTTGCCTGGGAATTTCCTTATATTCAATCTTTGTTTACCATTTTCTTATGAAAGAGATTCTTTGGTTTGATAGGTTTATCACGAACCTTTCATAGTGAGTTGATTATGATTATGATTTTGCTTTGTTGCAGCGTTGCTCGATATCAAGAAGCTAATCCGGCTGTATATTCTGTTGTGACATTCCCATTTCTTTTTGCTGTTATGTTTGGAGATTGGGGTCATGGAATATGTCTATTACTAGGAGCTTTGGTTCTTATACTTCGTGAGAAGAGACTTTCCTCTCAGGTAAATGGTACTGAACTTGATTATTTTTATTTCTTTAGCATAGCCATTAAAAACAAATCGTGTATTAAATATCACAAAGGAATTTTAGCACCTAAAGGATATTCTTAAACAATCCATTCCTTACCATTTTTTTGAACATATTATACTTCATTCCGATAGAGTGAGAGGCAAAAGAGAAACCCTGTTATGTGACAGGACCTGTTCAGAAATATTTCAGATAACCCGTTTAGTAATTAACTGTGATATATTAGCATAAAAGTTTGGACAATCACTCTTGTAATGCAAATGGAATCCTGTGAAACACATCTGAATGCATCTTGCCATTTATTTCAGTGTCTGCACAAGCACGCTTAATCTCTTCCAGTAACCTTTGGTTCATAACTTATTTCAGAAGCTTGGCAGCTTTATGGAGTTGGCATTCGGCGGACGATATGTTATTCTTCTGATGGCAATATTCTCAATATACTGTGGCCTTATATACAATGAGTTCTTCTCAGTTCCATTCCATATATTTGGAAAATCTGCATATGAATGCCGGGACAAAAGCTGCAGGTGTGCCTACTCTTCAATTTGTTTAAATTTCAATGAGATAATAATTGTTCTCTGAATTTCTAAACTGCTGGAGGAATCATAATATCAATTAAAAATCTCACTTAAGCTCAATCATTTGTTGGTTATTCTGTTTTTCTTCTTGTTGTCGAAATCTCTGCTTTATTTGGTCACAGTATCTTAATTTGGTATAATCACTAACACTATATCTTCAATTTGCTACATGAGAAAGCTATGCCTGCAAGGGGTTCGGTCGACCCTCTTGTGAACTCGATCCGCTCCTAGAATTGGCCCAAGGAGCGAAGCGGGTCGACCCCATATGGACGAGGAGCAACAGGTTCGCGACCCCATCGACCCCAGTCGAACCTGGGTCGCTCCTCTGGTTCCTGGGGCCAACTCAAGGCAGCCACCGGTGAGCCCCGCTGGTGCTAGGCCAGGTCCACATCGTTCAGTGCGTCAAACAGAGGGTCGCCGCCACCGGCGACATTGGCTCCGTTGCTGACCCGAGGTTCGGAGCCGCCTACGATGTCAGCTCCATGTGGAAGGTTGTTGACAACGCCATGGCGTGCACGGCGGGGAGCGGTGCCAGGAGGCTGACGATGGCCCAAGTGGTGGCGCAGCTCAAGGACAGCCTCGTGCTGGAGTATGCTCGCGGCAACGACGAAGACCGCAGCATCCCGGAGAGCATCGCCGCCAGCAATAGCACGGCTTTGATGATATCCGGGTTTGGTCCGTCGGTGAGGTGAAGCTGTACATCAGTGCATGGCGTCGCAGCATGCAGCTCCCCTCCTAGGACGAGAAGCCGCTGCGCGCAGCATCACCGAGCAGGACCTCGACGTAGCATAGGGGTGAGCAGGGGCAACAGGGTCGCGGCCACTGCGGCCGGCAAGAAGCTGCGCCGCCGCCGTAGACCATGGCATCCACCGCAGGGGGTGCCCCGTGCCTTATGACCTCCGACGGAGGCGCGGCTCGCCGTGGCCACAGCAGGTGCCTGCGCACAAGCGGCTGGGTCCCTGGCATCGATCTTCAGCCCCCGATGCGAACAGAGGTGCTGGATCATGCATTCAGCGTAGTAACAGGCTTGTGCCGGTTCGATCCTGGGGGCACCACGAGTCATTAACGCCAGGCGGTTAACAGGAGCGGGTCGACCCGGAACCTGTCCTTGAAAGAAACGATTCGGAGGTTTGGTTGGAGGGGCGCTCCGACCCAGCCCCTTTGCAGGCATAGAGAAAGCAAGTGCATTTCCCCCCCTTTTCATGCTTATACACTACTATTAGCCCAAATTAACTGTGATTGACTAGCTAGTTGGCTAGCAACTAGTTGGAAGACTTGATAGCCCGCCTATTAGGCCTCCTGTTTGGATGCACTAGAGCTAATTTTGTCTAAGTTTTAGCTAGCTAGCAATTAGCCCTTGTATCCAAACAGGCCCTAAAGTTGCCATCACAGGGTAATACAGTCTATGTAATAAATATGTCAAATTACAGAAAGTCTATAGCTTTATCTTTTGTACTACTATCAAAGAGATATGCATAAAATATTAAGGGACATATGCGTCGCACATTGATCATACAAAAGCCTTTTAAGTTTCAACTTAAAGTTATGTGCACCTACTACTCATTGTGACAGTGAATTTCTTAGTGCATTGTCTATAGTGGTTGTAGCCATTTTTGTTGATGGTCTATAGACCTTTATCCATTTGTTTGTTCCTTTTCTGAATGGCTGGTAGTTAGTGTAATGTTTAACCTCCTTTATTGACATATGGCAACACTAGGTCAAGCAAGCAATTTTTGCATGTAATCTCAGATAGCTATGCACTGAATATTTCTCTCCCAAGACTTAACACCTAACTTTTTGCTTCAGTGATGCACATACTATTGGTCTCATCAAAGTCCGTGACCCCTATCCTTTTGGGGTGGACCCAAGCTGGCGTGGAAGTCGGTCTGAGCTACCCTTTCTAAATTCATTAAAGATGAAGATGTCTATACTGATGGGTGTTGCCCAGATGAACCTGGGGATTGTATTAAGTTACTTTGACGCACGATTTCATGGAAATGCCCTTGACATAAGGTGTTGTATATTCCTTTGTATCTTCTTTTCTTATACAGCCAATATAGAGAGAAATTGCTGTGCTTTAACTGTGCTCATTCTTCAGGTATCAATTCATACCACAGATGATTTTCCTGAATAGCCTTTTTGGTTATTTAGCACTCCTGATTCTTATCAAGTGGTGCACGGGCTCTCAAGCTGATCTTTATCATGTGATGATATATATGTTCCTTGACCCTTCTGGAGATCTTGGAGAAAATCAACTGTTTTGGGGCCAAAAGGAACTTCAGGTTCAATTAAGTTCATCCTTCTGAAAAAAGTAATTCTTTGTGTTTCCAACATCCTTGGTGTGCCAACTTATCTGCTTTTTCCTTTCAGATATTGTTGTTACTTCTGGCTTTGGTCGCTGTTCCATGGATGCTCTTCCCAAAACCTTTTATCTTGAAGAAGCTTCATAAGGAGGTATTGTGATTTGGAAAACATTTTTGAAAAATATATCAAGGCAATTTTCTGTATCAAGTTCACTTTAACTACAACCCTTTTACTTAGGGTATCCTCAAAATTTCTCAACAAATCTACGTCAATGATCAATGTTTATGAGAAAATAACGGTCACACCTATCGCTTCCTAATTTTAAGTAGACAAGGAGAAAATAACTAATTGTGCATACCTGAATGCAGAGATTTCAAGGTCACACCTATCGCTTCCTAGGGACATCTGAAATGGATCCAGATTCTGAACCTGATTCTGCCCGAGCACGTCATGATGATTTCAATTTCAGCGAAGTTTTTGTGCATCAAATGATACATTCCATTGAGTTTGTACTTGGTGCAGTTTCGAACACTGCATCTTATCTTCGACTTTGGGCTCTGAGGTTTGGCACTTGTGAATTCTGATGTTTTGCTGATTGCTGCCAGTTTTAACTTCCCCGTTTCAACTCACTTCTGTGTATTGATTGTTGGTTTCAGCTTGGCGCATTCAGAGCTGTCAACAGTTTTCTATGAGAAGCTGCTGTTACTTGCCTGGGGGTAAGCACTTTCTGCTATTCTGACAAACTCTGCAGGCAGTTTTCAATACGTATATTGTTTGCTGCTTTTATGAGAAACCTTCCGTCACTTTTCCTTTGTACTTGCATGATGAGCAAAATTTAATGATCACATACTAAGATTGCTTACTCTGTTGTTCATAGGTATGACAGTCTTATCGTGAAGTTACTGGGTCTTATAGTTTTTGCTTTTGCTACTGCCTTCATATTGCTCATGATGGAAACACTGAGTGCCTTCCTGCATGCACTGCGTCTGCACTGGGTTGAGTTCATGAACAAGTTCTATCACGGGGATGGTTACAAGTTCAAGCCATTTTCATTTGCTCTGCTAGCAGATGACGAAGACTGATGCATGTTTAGTTCAGCACGTAAAGATATTGGTTCATTTCTTACAAAGAAAATTTTGGAGCACAGGTGAAATTTCGTGGGCAAGATGAGCTTTCCCTGATACACAGCATTTTGTCAGACCGCTGGACTTCTTCCTAGCGCATGAGTGCAGTCGTCGTTGAGATTGCCAGTCCTGTGGAAGGAAATTTTGTAAGTTTACAGCAATATTGTAGAGGGCAGGTTCATCGTACAGTTTCTCCAATGGAGATGCAGATTAGTTGCTAACAAAAAGATAGAAATGTAGATTTGCCCGCGTACTTTTAGCCTTAAATTTTATCAACATGACTGGCCCTTACCACTTATAAATCGAAAAGATGTATATTTGGCCATTCATATGCCGAGGCTACAAGAAAGACATACAAGATATTTTACTGTTTTGTTTTTCAATTCAAATAAATAGCTGTCGTTGTGCTTATTCTTTTTAAATGCTGCTCTTTTGCCTGATGTGACTTTCATGTACAGGCACACCTTTTGTGTGGATAAATTGACTGTTCGCTTTTCAGTCGCAAGTTGCATTTTGTTATTCATCTGGAAATATGTCCTACACATTGTATAGCTTCGACTTCATCTCCAAATTTTGAGTCATTCTAACTCTCCTGAGAGTTAAAGCATCTTAATTTTGACAAAAAATGTATAGAAAATTATAAAGATTTATGATATAAAATAGATATAGCAATATAAATTATAATTAATAAAGAATTTAATGATAATATTATTATTTTATTATATATGTTTAGACAAATTTGAAATATTTTGCTCTTTAAGAAAGTTAGAATAACTTATAGCTTGGGACAGGAGTAAGTTTTTATGCAAATCCCCATCAAGGTAACAATATTGGTGGCCAAATCATTGTAAATTGTAACCGTTCTAGTTCATCCAGAAAGTTTTAAGTCACGGGGACCCGTTTGCCTTTCTCCCCCCTCCCCCACCTCCTGTGTGTCTGTTGTGGATAGAGTGCTATCAAGCGTAATGTAGGGTTTTTTTTGTGTGTGTGTGTGTGTGTGTGTGATCCATCTTCACCAGGGCTAGACCTGGGAATGGTTTGGGTTGAATCGGGTTTAGTGGATTGGTTTCTTACTTGGCTAATAAGATTTGGGATGAGAATGGTCTGAACTGTGTAGTGGGCTGGTTCGGTTCATTGTAAAAGCTTCGGTGGGCTGGTTGGGTTTTGAAACTAGTTCAATTTTTAGAGTTTAGAATGGTGTGAAGCCTGCAGTTGGACCCGGAGTGAAGACCATTCACACACCAACAGCCCATGTCAAAGCGACCTTAGAAATAAAAGCTCATGTTCACACCATAAAATTTTATCGAAATTGATTAAACTTTAGTGCAGATGATTTAATATAGCAAACAGTAACTTCATGCCAAACAGCACCGCTAGATGTCTATGTGGGCCCTACGTCAAAGCCGGACCTTAGAAATAAAATCTCGCGTTCACACCATAAAATTTCTCGAAAATCGATTAAAATTTGTTGCAGATGATTTAATATAGCAAGCAGCAACTTTATGCCAATCAACACTGCCGGATGTCTATGTGTGCCCCACACTAAAGCCGGACCCTAAAAATAAAACCTCACGTTCACACCATAAAATTTTCTCGAAATCGATTAAAATTTGTTACAGATGATTTAATATAGCAAGCAGCAACTTCATGCCAATCAGCACTTCCGGATGTCTATGTGGGCTCCACGTCAAAGCCGGACCCTAGAAATAAAAATCTCGCGTTCACACCATAAAATTTTATCGAAATCGATTAAAATTTGTTGCAGATGATTTAATATAGCAAGCAGCAACTTCATGCCAACCAAAACTGCCGGATGTGTATGTGGGCCCCATGTCAAAGCCAGACCCTAGAAATAAAAGTTCGCGTTCACACTATAAAATTTTATCGAAATTGATTGAAATTTTGTGCAGATGATTTAATATAGCAAAGAGCAACTTCATGCCAACCAGCACTGCCAGATGTGTATGTGGGCCCCATATCAAAGCCGGACCCTATAAATAAAAGCTCGTATTCACACTATAAAATTTTATCGAAATTGATTAAAATTTGTTGCAGATGATTTAATATAGTAAGCAGAAACTTCACGAGGATAAATTTTATCGACCTATTTTCTCATGTTTAAAATGGTACCTAGCACATACTGTACAGGAAACAAGCTAAACCGTAAAAGTCCCACTTGCCAACGATATAGATCCAGTCTTTTTTTTGGGCTGAAGAGATTTATGAATTGGATTGGTCTGGTTTTATGAGGTGAACGGGTGGGGATGGATTGAGTTGCCTGCCTGATTGTTGAGGGAATGGTTTGGTATGGGTTCGGTTCGAATCTTGGCCCATTTCCAGGTTTAACCAGGGTATGAGGAAAATGTGCAGCTAACACGTAGACCATAGTATCATTTTAATCATCTACATGATAATATAGATATCCCATGTTTCACGCGTCAGAAGCCCATGTTTGATGAAGACGGTCGTCTAATTTCTTCCCCACCCTAAGCCATCGGTATCCAATTCGAGGGAGAGTTTTGAGGAGGAAAACTAGGGTAGAGACCATTGGAGAATTTGGCAGGGTGAGCGTCCCCATCAGCTAAACTATCATGTTATAGTGTTTCAAAAAATTATGATTAAAATTAGGTGCTTGAATTTTAGTTTCCTCTCAGACAATTATTATTGTATATATTTTATACTAAAATTGTAGATTTTGTTCATTGTAATTTCTATAGTCACAATCTACAATTTTCGATACCGAGGATAAAAAAACCGTTACATATAACCACAAACACGACTAAGTCTAATTTGTGTTGACACAAAGACAAATAAACAATTTACAATTGTTTTCATAGGTAGACAAGGACAAAAATTTAATATGTTATGAAACAAAGACAAATAAAACAATCATAAACGAAACAATCTACTTGCACTGATTGAAATGTAGCGGCTATTCTTAACTTTTGCCCCGCATACATGATTTTGTGATGATTTTTTGAAACATGGCATGGTACTTTTTTAGCTAAAGAGCTAAGGGGGCACTAATTTTTTTTTTCTTATGTAGACCAATGCCATTGCTTGTATCTCCATCAATTATCATATATCCAATCTCCTATATACATAAAAAGCAACATTTTAGGAGATAGAAGTGCTACAACAGATCTCCTATCTCATCACTCATCTCCTATACCTACTAAAACTATAATTTTTAAGAGAACTCCTGAAAATACCCTTTCTCCTTCCCTATCCCTAATAAAGAAATAATATAGGAGACAAGTTTTAGGTAATCTGCTATAGCGATGCTCTCTTGTATCCTAAATTGATTTTTTAAGATATTTTCCTAAAATAACATTTAAGAGATAGGGAGATTACTTCCCCACACCACAGAAGCGAGGATTCAGACAATGTTCACATTCAGACAGGCGGGAAAGCCAAGCATGAATCCTGTTCCAGAAAACCAGTAGCCTGATAGCAGACTTGTATGTTAATCACCATTATTTAGGCCTAGGACTACTACATTATATTTATGCTTAACACATATTTGTGAATGTAATAGTCTGCAAAAATAGCAACAGTTGAATCTTCTAAATATACAGACAGAAGCAGCGCTAAACCATAGGTGAACTATTCTCATGGAAGCCAATTTACACCTGAGAGGCAGCCATCGCAAAAATTAACACCCTTTGTAGGTTCCTTCTGTTTTCTGCCAATAAACATGGTAAGCAATACAGAGACTTCCCTAGCTGATCGATAGACACTGGAGAGAAGAAGCAATTATCAGATAAAAAGGCAGGAAAAATGCATAAAAATCTTTGGGGGAAAAAGATTCAAGGAGCAACAATATTACCATAAACTGCTGCTGTCTTAGCCCTTCATTAGGTATCCCCATTGTGGTACTGTGCATACACACAGAAAATTGTCAGTGAAATAATGTAAAGATTGAAGTCTCTGTGTCATGTTTAGTGAGATGAAATATTCGCTGCAGCATTGTTTCAGTGACAAATGACAGTATAATATATTACCTGTGGCTGCATATAGCCCATCCCTTGGTTGTAAACTCCATGCTGAACCAACTGCAAGTAACATGAATGGTAAATTTCAAGTTTGTTTTTTAAGTCTGCCAGGAGCACTGGCAATCATCTAAAAACTCAAATGGGAACGGGCACCCGTGCAGACCGCACACGCAAACGCAGATGGGCTGTCTGAGCAGTCTCAGAACACGCCACCAAGCCACACGCTTGGCCCCTATGTGGCACCTGGCAGTTCACCCAGACTGAGATTCGAACACAAGTGGGCAGCCTGGCCACTGCCAGCGCTACCCGTCAGTTTCAAGTATAACTGGGAAATACAACAACAACAAAGCTCAGTCCCAAGCAAGTTGGGGTAGGCTAGAGTTGAAAGTTGAAACCCAATAAGAGCCCCTAGTTACAGTTCAGGCACGTCAAGAGTGGTCAAAACATATAAAAAAAAATACTAACCTGGTTAGTTGAGCTACTGGTGCCACCATGAGAACTCATTGCATCCTTCTTTACAGAGCCCTCGCCAGCCTTTGTAGACAGCTTACTATCACCCTACAAGAATTTTCAAAAAAATTGTGATCAATATTCAGTTGCATCCTGGATGTGCAAACAGTATATCACTATTAACTTGTTCACAGCAACACTAGTTGTCCAGGAGCTGCTTGGTAAGCCGTGCAGTCCAACAAACAATAGGCAATTTAGAAATCAAACGAGAACATGTGCGCACTGTTTCTTAGAAGTAGCAGTCTTGTTCAGGTGTTAATGCCTACTAGTTTGCAGGTTCCTAAACTGATTGTGTATTTCCTGTCAAGTGTTCAATGTTTTCTAACTATGGTGTTATAATAGGTAAAAAACCTGATAAGTACACTACTACAATTCAGCCAAAGCAAAGTCGTTCTGACAAAAAAAAAAGCATGAAGATCACATACCTCCGTCTGCAATCACCAGCCCATCACCAGAAGAGGATATGCAGAGTACACAAAAAGCACCATGAGAAAGATGTATATACAAACATTAAAATAAAGACATAAGATCCACTTCAAAACCACAGTGAGGGCGAGCCATAAATGACCTCTCTGTACTTTTGTAGGTAAATCTTGAGAGGCTCGACGTACTCCTCGAATCCTAGCGTTGCCATCGCCCAGAGCAAATCGTCCCCGTTGATTGTCTTGCGCTTCTCCTTCTGGCATTTGTCGCTGGCCCTGCAAGGAGCATCCGCATACATCATAACCGTCTTTACAGTAAAGCGAGGAGAAACCAATCCGATCCGAGGACAAGGCTACGCTACCGGGCGGTGTCAACTCACTCGCTCGTCACGAAGGATATGAACTCGGACACGCACTCCTGCAGGGTCTCCTTAGCGTCCTTAGCGATCTTGCCGTTGGCCGGGACGGCCTTCTTCATGATCCGGCTGATGTTGGCGATGGGCAGGAACCGGTCCTGCTCCCGGACGCCTCCGCCGCTGCCGCCCTCGTGGCTCCCGCCGTCGTCCGCCATCGCCGGCGACCGGGCGCCTCCGCCGAAACCCTAGATCCACCAAGACGAAGCCACACGGCATCGATCGCGTCAGAGCTTAGAGAGGCGCCGCCGGGAATCGGAAGGTGGCGGGCGCGCAGCGCGTCGACGCGCCGTACGTACCTTATAAAAACGCGCGCGCGCGGGGAGGCGAGGAGGGGAGAGAGGGAAGGAGGTGGCCGCGGAGGAAGGAGGAGAGGTGGGGAATGGGGATCGGACGCTGGAGAAGAGGAGGCGCTCCGGGTGGGTGCGATGGAGGAAGCCGAGGTATCCGGGCCGTTCGTCGGCTGTAAATACGGACGAGGAGGAAGTGGGCCCTGGGCCCTGGGCCCTGCCCCGTGGTCTGCCAGTGGACTTCTATTTTTTGTTTTATTTCTGCTATTTTTCTTCTGTTCACAGGCATAGTAGAATCTTCTGCCACGTGGCTGCCTTTGATGAGATAAGTAGAGGCACATAGATGAGATAAAGGCTCTGTTCGTTTGAGCTTAAAACCGCTTATTTTTCATCCCTTCTACAGTATTTTTCTCTCATAAGAAATCAGCATCAGCGCTTATTTTCAGCGGTTTTCAGCTTCAGCAAACAGAGCCAAATTCAGTCAGCTTGATTTGCTACAACTGAAATTCACTCGGTTAAGTTTGCTAATTCATTCAGTCGAGCTGCTGCATGGTTAAAATTTTTTCTGAACCTACTTGGTGTACTGCACTTGAAAGCTCTAAGATAAGAACAGCTGTGGAACACTTTATTGTTTCTCTGCAAGCTTGCTAATTCATTTGATCGAGTGACGGATTGAAAATTTGAGGAACACTAGTTTGTTGCTACTGTAACCATATGAAAATTGGCCTTTTGTGCTACTGTGTCGCTACTATAACCATATGGAAATTGGCCTTTTGCGCAATTGTGTTGATACTGTGGCCTTTTGTTTAGTTCAATTCAATTATTTGGCCTAGCTGTCTAATATTAATAGCTTTTATTCTAAAGCCTTTTGTTTTGCATGACAGATGAGTTTGCTTCGGAAGTTCTTTAAATAATCTGACGATGAACTTATGGTCCATCTACAGTATGAGTAATGTTGTGTCTATTTATTTATCTTAATTCTTGATAGATAATTAACCATCTTTTGGTCAGCACATCGCATGTGCAATATATATTTTTGCATACTGTGGTGATATATTATATGGTTAGGAAAATTACACTTGGGGGATGAATCTTAAGTCATGTTAAGGAGCTAAATAAGAACTTCATGAATCTCCAGATATCTACCTATACATAAAGCTTGTAGTCACCTCTTCCTCTCACAAAACACTGTAGCGACACTGTTCACCTCTCACAAAATATTGTTGCCAGAACAGTAACACTTCCCCCACCGTCGATCCTTCCGCCAGCCCCACCGGTGCCGTCCACCCGTCCGCTCTTCTGGAACCACCCAAAGCAATGAAGATCGACACGCAAAAAAAAATCGCCACTCTCTCCATCCCAACGCTTCCTCTCCTGCTGCCTAAGCGCCTCCGCCGCGGCCACCTCCGCCGGTCCTCGGCGCTGCGCCGCTCGCGTCACCGCTGCAGCCTCCCCCCCCCCCCCCCCCCCTCAATCTCTCTCTCTCTCTCTCTCTCAACGCGGTGGCGCTGCAGGAGGCCCAGACCGCGACCACCTCCGCGCAGTGTGCACGGCCGGGCCGGCGGCGCCCAGGCTGCGCGTCGAGGCACCCCGCTGGTGCCCCGTCACAGTGGCTGCCTTCCGGTATGGACGCCCCCCTCCCGAGGTCGCCATGCCGCCGCTGGTAGCCATGAGACCGCTGGCGCCACGAACCAGGCGCACTTCCCACCCTCTCTGGCTCCATCATCTTTCGATGCGCTCTGGCCCCGCAGCAGCGCCGGCCGTCGAGGCCTACGGGCGACGCACCAGCTCTGCGCCGCCTCCAGCAACCTGCGACGGGAAACTGCCGGTGGCTGGCCCAGGCGGCGACGGCCACCCCCTCATCGTCTCCCCGGCGATGGCTAGGCTTGCCGACTCGGACGCGTCCGACCGACGCCAGGTGCCCATGCCTCCAACTTCGGCAGTTCCCTCGGTGGCCAGCACCAAACAAGTACGTGAAACCCTTCTCTTCCGTTCCTGTTGTGCGAGATCGGCCACCCAAACCCTGCCTATCTGTATTCCAATCTAATCTGAACCAGTTCGAAGTGTCAATACATGTATTATGCCTGGATTTGAGATTGCGCACTGATTCATATGGTTCCCTTTCGTACATGTTTAGGTGCGTTTTCGGACTGAACTTGCTGTCCTCACACTCCAAATGGCACAACTCCTACAACTAATTCATCTGCCAAGTTACGTATGCGTTTTACTAACAAGGTAACTGCCAATATTATATTACTCTTGCCCTGTTTCTTATACTTCCTGTAGCTAGCTCAGAAATCCATCCGATTTCTAAGTCTCATTCCTACTCCTCAATGCCCTAACGCTCCGGTTTTTCTTTTGGGGATCTTTTTTTATTCTATGTCGATGACATTTCAGGATTTTGCAGGTTATACTCCTATTCACTTATTTGGGCAAAGGCAACTACCTATTTGTACTTCAAGTCATCTGATGCAGTAAAATCATTACTTATTGCATTCAAGGATAAGGTTTAACAGATAAGTTGCAAGTTCAGCTCTCCTGTGTTCTTTACTTAGAGCTCTGAATGTGTATAAATGTAATATGACTAAGAGGTTCTGAAACAGTAAAATCATTACTTATTGCATTCAAGGATATGGTTTAACAGATTAGTTGCAAGTTCAGGTCTCCTGTGTTCTTGACTTAGAGCTCTGAATGGGCATAAATTTAATATGACTAAGAGGTATGCTGAACAATAGAAAATAATTTTTATTGTTTGAATTTCATATGCAGGCGCATGTACCACATCAAAGCTATATTGAGCCTCAATGGGTAGTAAAGGATGCTTCACTAAAGTAACTTATTTTCATGGCTGATTTCATAGTACAGTCTAAACCTTCTGAATGTTTTGTAAACATATATGGAAGAGAAATAGTTCGTGTCGAAATACAAAGCATTGTTGATATTGTACAACTAAATTGCTTTTGTCATGACCAGTTAAGGTAGCGGCCGCGGAGTGTGTAATTGGATTTTTCCGTATAAATGGCTTTTTTCGTTCTACCTGAGTGCTTTAGAAAATTTATGTGCTCCTTACACTTTATCTTCATAAGTTTATTAATTTTATTGATTTACATGTTCTAATTCCTATAATTGCTATTGTCATATAATAATATAATATCACTACTGATAAAGAACCTTACCTATTTTTATGATATTTCCAGTAGGGACTCACATTCTATTTGGTTCTACAAGACTATCAGGAACACATCATCCTACATAAAGACAGGTAACTATTTTCTTTTGCATGCCTTCCCAGTGTAACGAAGCCTAAAACACATCATCGCAATTCTGAGCCACATAAATTTTTGGTTAACTAAACCTAAGGTAATTTGCAGTGTTCGTATGGACCTGCGCTCCTTCTGTTCTAACAGGTGTGACACATATCATGCTGACAACTCCTAATTCAGTAACCATATATTACCATATAATTCCCACCTCCCTCCAACATAGTTGTACTACTTAAACAGTTCCACCTCCCTGCAAAACACATCTTGCTCTGTTAAATAGATTAAGGTCTGTACAACAACCTAATCTTATATTTCCTTAAACTAATTGCGCTTAAGGTGACAAAGAAAGCAAAATAGGTGCCAGATTTATTAGTTTCACAAATTCAATGCCATGTTCCTTATATCCTGAACAGTTGGTTTATTTTCAGTAACTCTCATGAAACTCCTGTTTCTCTCTCAGATGTTTTTTAATTGATTGCACATGCAGATGAATTGGGAAGGATCTTCAGAAATAATATTGTCTGATGATTGTCTCCAAATGACTACTTTGCCTTAAATGAATGGGTTTAGCTGAAATTCTTATATCCTCAGAGGTTGGTTTATTTTCAGTAGCTCACATGGAACTCTGTTTCTCTCTCAGATGTTTTTTTTGATTGATTGCACATGGAGAAGAACTGGGAAGGTATTTCAGAAATAAATTTATCCGATGTTTGCCTCCAAATGACTATTTTAGCTTTTAATGACTGGGTTTAGCTGAAATGCTACGTCTGGACTGATTAGCTATGACTTTCTGTAATACGGACATTTTTGGAATAGTCTTCACTGCCTGTTCTAATCTACATGCTTTAAGGTCTGTCAAAATTTAGTTGGACAGAATAAAAACTTGCGTAAAGTCTTTCCATTTACTGCTTTACTACAACCGCAGCCGATTCTTGATTTTGGGAGAGCAGACACCAAGGCAATTCCCATTATTTGATAGTACTCCATTGTGTCCCTTTCTTTTTTTCCCTTCTGTTGATTTCTAATTTAGGATAGTATTATTGCCCAGCCTAAAGTGATGTCGTTTTTTTAGTTTGATTTGATAGATTATTTTTAGGGGTGTCTGACATTGCAGAATTCTAGATGGGCACACCATGGTGGACTGTAGTTCCAAAAGATGGAGCTGAGACCTAGGCACCTACCATCCATATCTATACAAGGTTACTGTTTTTTTTTTTTTCCAATCTTATATGTCTAGTCTGGGAAAAAATTCTGTGTTTTCTTTAACTGAGATGGTTTGTTCTTTGTAGGCAGTAGATCCAACGGATTGTCAGCTGTTCCTGTGAATATTTTTCCCTACCTCTATACTTGCTGCAGGATCTCAAACCTATGAAGCTAACTACAGTCTCCTTCTGTACATTATTTGAATAGAAGAATGAAGTTTGCAGAAAAAGGTCCATATGCAGATTGCACAAAAGATTTTAGTACCTATACATTCATGGGTCATTTGCCCTACCAATTGCTACTTGGCTGATTGGCTCTTTTTAATACATCTGCTTTGTTTTCTGATTCCTGGCATCTTGGTTAATTATTGTTACGCTTTACAAACTCTTGATGCCCACGTAGATTTATACCTTTATGTTTTATGCATTTCATTCTTTGTTCCATCAGTCTGTTTGTCAAACCTAATAATTTTTTTACATTACTGGTGCCTTCTCATGCTACATTTCTACACTCGCAGGCCCGCGCAGTGGCGCGGGATTCCTGCTAGTATATTTAATAGTTGGGGTGAGTCTTGCTATTTGCTAAAGCTAAAATGTGGGCATATATTAGATAATAGTTGCTTATTAGCATGTGTGCAAGCTGTAGTCGACTCAATCAGTTGAAATATTTGCACTTCTTTCAATTTCTGGGTTGGTGATTTAGTGCCTTTCATATGGTTGCAGTTAAATAAAGATAACTCATGAAGTGAATTATCTTATATATATTTCTGAGTTCTGCCCATCCTACTAGCTTCAATGGCTCAATGCAGTGCATGGTTTGAAGAGCATCATATTCAGTTCTTATGGTTGATTATTCCAGATAAAATCTATGTTCATTAATCATTATTTTTTAATTCAATCAAGTATCCAATATATGATTCAAAGGCTCAGCAATAACAAACATGTTCATGGTAGTTACCAGTTATGCACGGTCATACTAAATCATTTACAGACTCCAAAAATACAGCAGATACTACAACTTAAGCTAAAGAAACATCCAGATATCAGGAAAGTTCTATTATAGTTACTAGACCAAGCCATATTAGGCCATCAATGTTGGGCTGTGTTCTCATGCATGTGTTTTCTCACTTCTTAATTCTTCCCTCCATTGTGTTATTCTTCCATTGTATAAAAGTTTAAATAGATTGCATCTTGCACTGTGCAGAACTCCTCTAACTGATGCACATTTCAATATGGGCACCTGGCATGTAAGGAAAACACATACCCTTTTTCACAATTGATCATCATATATTCAATTCCAGTGCCCCAATTTTTATTTGTATAAGCTTATAATTAGGCAACACCTGGCAAATGGATGTGATAATAGGAGTTATAGCAAGTCTATAACAAAATGCCTATACTGAAATTGTCAACTCTTGGGAAACAGGACAAATGTAATTAACATGTGAATACAAAAATTGGGACTATGTTTCATGTATACCATGTACTAGATTGAGTTGTATAATATTGATGGATGCTAGAAAATTCAATAAATTCAATGCTGTAGTCACCTAGAATTTTAGACATTTGTCATTGTATCTTTAGATCCAAAAGGTCAGCATTATTCCGCTCTTGTATTATATTAAGATGGCAAGTATTTTCTCCCTATTCCATACTCAGTATTTAGAATGATGCATTCATGGTTAGTTGCTGATTTAGTTGGAAACAATGTCTGTCCAAGCTGTGCAATCCATTCGTCAGCTTCCTACTTAGCAACCGTAAACCATTGCAGATACAAACTTAACCGAGTGTCGCGAATAGCCAACTTATGGAGCAATCCATCAATGTTCCTTCGACAAGCGTAGAACGAAGATGGCTGCTCGCCAGATATATCGAATTACAAATGAGTTTGCCCCTAAGGGTGGAGAATTAGCAACATTCACCTTCTAATTTCTGTAATCCCAACTACAAATGCACACTAATCATTTTCCTACATATCAGGTTTTGTTCATGTATCAGGAATTGTGACTCACAATGCTTGGATGTGAAACCCTTGATGCAGTTTTGTGTTTACACACATTTGAACAGTGCGGTTTCACGAAAGAACAGTTGAAATCTTTGCATTGATGTAGGTCATGATGAGATATATACTATATAAACTTTAACCAGCTACAATTTGCTTATTTCCAAGGGCGTTTTAAATTATTGGTTCTTCGCCGATTGCAAACCACAAACGTTCCTCTCTTTTGCATCATATACTAAGAATAGACTACACGATATTGTCAATATCACAAGTTTTCTACTGGGACAACATAAGCTGGCGCCAATACTGGATACTTTTGGCCATCAGACTATCAAAAGTATTAAAAAATGCAGAACGTTAGCCATAAGCTAGTTTCAAGTATATGTTTTTAAAATATGGTTAAGTATCTAAAATTGAATAGTTAATTTATTTTTTAATAAAAAATCATTAGAACTTTATTCTAATTCTAAAATTATCATATGGCTATTGGTATCTATTTAGACTTGTTTGGATCTTGTTCGTTCATATTAATGGTGTTTAATCGCTTGTTGTCATGACTATTATTATCGTTTTGCGCTATATTAGCTAGGAGATCAACCAAAAATATCTAATTGATTCCAAGTTTACATGGAAGATCTCAGTGGTGATGCCAACCCTCATTCCATCCTGGTCCCAGATATTGATCAAATATTCTCAAGTGGATCATCCTGTCCTCCGGCCAAACACGCTTGAACTCGTTGCAGCCGAAGGTGAAACCGGTGACTCGGTGAGGCAGTAGACTATGGTGACGAAGACGAAGGGCCCCATAAAACCTGAACCTGGAGCAAACCGCATTGCCTATGAAATGGCAAGAGGGCAACGCCCGGATCCAAAGGTTGGAGGCTGAACACCCAGAACTAAGCCGCCTCGAACGACAAGTACAACGTTGTCAGAAGCTTAAGAGGGCAACAGCGACCAAGATCAGGCATTGACAACTTCCTCTTGTCGTGATCACGAGTTCCAGTTCCGAACATTGAAATCGATAAGAAAGCAGGGCCTCCTCATTGAGCTTCCACCGACCAGCACACGCTCATAAGCATGAAACCTAACAGTTGGCCGTGTAGCAAAACAACCTTTACCGGTACCAACACTATGAAAAGTCTTCCTAAGCTTTATGATGATAAGCAATGCTAAGGCAATTAGATGGTACGAACAAAAGAATCTGCTAAGGGATTTGGCCTCAAACTTCACAATTGCTATGGAATCAGAGAAGGCAAGCTACCAGCATTATAGCATCTCAAACTAGGCGAACATAACTCATGATAGTGCTCGACAGATGCAGAGTCTGAAAAGAAATTGTTTTCAGAAACAAAATCTTAGGTTAACAATTGCAGGAGTGCACTGTAAACATAGCAAGCAACCATTCTTCTTAGTCACAGCCTTTCAATTTCACCTCCATGCTTGCTGATTTTGAGTGCAACAGCTATCTAAGACCTTGGCTTCTCTTTCTTCTCCTTGAAAAGGGCAAGCAGAGACACACCAGAAACCTTGACGACCTTGAACCGGACACCAGGAATATCTCCCACAGCGTGACCCTTACGACCAAATCCAGCAATCAAAACCTCGTCCTGGACAGAGATGAGAGAAGTTAGGTCTGGGCTGCACCATAGGCTGCAAGACAATAATCATAAAGAGTTCGGGATAAATCATATACATTTTCCTCGATGTAGTTCAAGCAACCATCATTTGGCACGAAGGCAGCAATCTTCTTGCCATTCTTCACAAGCTGAACACGAGCACACTTACGGATAGCAGAATTGGGCTGCTTGGCCTCGATACCACTGCAATATGATCAGCGTTTATTTGCTCAGTTGAGTTAAATGCTAAGTGTCCAAGAAAAAAAAAAGTGCAGTTTTAGCATCTGCTTACATCTTCTCTAGAACAATGCCCTTGGCATGGGAAGACCCTGCGAAGGGTTTCTTCCACTCATTGCCCAAATGGCTCTTCTTGTATGCCTTGTCAGCCCACCGCTGGTTCCTTCGGTGGGTCTTGAGCTTACGCCCAGCTCCCATACCACGTGTCTTCCTGTATAAGACAACTTAAAATGTTTACCGAAGCAAAAAAAAAAAAAAGGCAAATCATGGTGGAACATTTTAATGTGATAGTCTATGAAAATGTTATAATTACCACATTACAATTGACAATACATTGAACCCAAAGCCTTTTTAACAGTGTTAGAAAGAAAGCATCAATACCACAACAGTTCAAAAAGAGCAGCTAGACAAACAATGAAATCTCTACCAGAAATTTATGTGGTATACAATCTCCTTAATACGAAACTTGCACCATTCTCAGGCCAACCAGCGTGGCCACGTCATCAGAATTTCCTGGCCGTCTGATCGGCCGGCCGGACGCCCCAAATCGTGCCAACCTTGGTCTTTTTACAAAAAAGCCCCTCAGATTTAATGAAATAAACCCGCCGTCCATTTCCCTCTCTCAGAAAATTTTTCAAAAAAGCCCCCAGGTTTTACAAGAATCAACCCGCAGTCCATGTTTCAAGGGCCAGGCTGCCACTCGTGGCTGGGCCTTAGTGGGCTGAAATCAGCCCAACGGTGTTTTGCTTTTTCTTTTCTTTTTTACAAATAAATTTGCTACAACTTCGAAATTGCATAGTAAATCACACAAAAATCGTAAAATAGAAAATCAAATTGTTTTGTAATCCTTATAAATACATCTACGCGGTTGATACAAAATAGAACATGTTTTAATAGAAAAGTTTTAACGTAAAATTTTTCCCTATGTTCCTAAAAGGCAAATATGAAAACCAAATTAAAAAAGTAAAAATAGAAGATCCAATTCGTTGGAACACCACATGATAAAATATCATCACGTTAAACTTCCGTCTATATCTCAATGCTAAAAAAAAGGACAACTCATCCTTCTAAAATATAGAGATCAACAAATGATAAATCCATATATTCTCATGCTATATATTACCAAAAATAATTGAACTCCTTGTTCCTCCACAACAAATATAGTAAAAAAGATATGATAATTACATTCACAAATCCAAAATAATATATAAACAAAACAATACCTTAAGGACGACGAAATATCCAAAATATATATACAAACCATAAAATGGAAAAAAAAACTTTCTCATTACTAGATCTTGCAATAGATTACGAAACACTATTATTAAATTATATAATCATGAATCTAACTACATAGAATGCCATCCACGGCAATGCCGCAAAAAAAAGCTAAAAAAAAGGTTCACATATAAAACCATAAGTGAATGATAATACCACTACTTAATTGTATAAAAACCAATTTAGCTAAAACTACAAAGCAAAAAAAAAGAAAAGGAAAATGGCCATCAGTGGCAACGCCGCGGCCATTTCTAGTATGAACTATCAGAACTCTCTATATCGAAGTCGAAATAGTGCCACACTTATATACAGTCTACCTAGTTCTAAAGAACTTTTCATCGCCTCGCTGTCTACTAGAATAATCATCTAAAATGTTTGAGAAATCAAAACATTAAGGGGCACCAGACCTAGAGTAATTGAATGAATAGCTTAATTGCTGATTTTAAATGGATCAAGATGGTAGCCGTTTCAAGGCTCCAAAGCGGGATTTCACAAAACTTCAAATAAAGTCTGAGACGTGTATGCTACCACGCATAACTTCCCAAATCCAAGTAGCAGGATGAAGAAAGATAACGCTACACAGCAGCAACGGATTAATGTCGCTTATGAATATGTTTAGCGCCGACGTTGTAGAATCTGATCAGCACTGGACCGTCAATAAGCTTCACGTGGATACTGTGAGGAAATCAGAATAACTCACTACGTAGTTTACTTGGCACTAGCGCGAGCAAAACCTCGCATCACCCAACAAGATGCACTCATCCTCGCTAAGACCAGAAAATAGATGGTACAAGAAGAGATCGGAAAACTGCAACAGAAGAGAGTGGAATACCCCATGTTGACGGAAGTTCTCTGGAGCGCTTCCCGGCGGCGGTGGCGAGGAGCAGAACACGGGCTGGGAGCGGCGGCGGCGGTGGCAGGAGAGGGAAAAAAGTTGGGAGGAGAAGGAATTTATATGCGGCGGCTTTCGTGTTTAGGGTTTGGCGGTGCTCCTGCATGCTTTGTGATCCGTGCGACCGTGCGTCTGGGTAGAATCTACGGCCGTGATGCTGGGCATAGGGATTGGAACGGTGGACTTGGTCTACCACGTGGATACACAGAAAGGCTCTGGATTTGTAGGGTGAGTTTTTCTTTTGCCCACTTTAGCGTGGGATTCTTTTTCCTGTTTTCTACATTTTCAGTGAAAACGAACTAATTCCGTTGAAACTCCCGCATAGTTAGTGCAAAAAATCCTGTGTAAGTGTGTCGGTGTGTGGGTGGGCTGTGATAATTTTTGGCTAATTGTGAACATGCGAGCAAACGTGATGTGTCACAGGTCCATTAGTAATACGTAGCGAATAAAAAGTTTAGCATAAGAAATGAAATGATCAGTGTTCACAGATTATATATCAAATAAAGAACAAAACTTTAGAAAAAATGTTAGATGTAAAATGTTTAGGTGCTGCAACTTCGCTACATTCGTATATGCTTTAGTAACACTTAAAAAAGAGGCTTTGTAAGAACTTGTTTGGCATCTCTTCTTAGTTGAACCTCCTATTGACAATTTTCTCTGTTTTCATAAAATACGACCCAGGATTGATGAAAAGACCTTTTCTGGTTATTCCTCCACCTTTTGGCTTCTTTGGCTGATATAGCAATTAGCAAGAGAAGCATTTACAGAGAGGTCATAAGCGGTAAGCGTATACCGATGTTACTTTTGTAGTGATGCCTTTGTAGACATCACATATATAATTTTAGATTATTTAAGACAACACATATATAGCTACAAACACATATCAGTTCGGTGGATACGGATGCATCCAGATAAAGCATCAATAAAAATTTATGAAGCACGATAACTACCAAAGTCCACGTATATCATATTGTTACTTGGAGCATATTAACCGAAAAACCTTGTAGAGTTTAGACGCAAGAAGCTGCGTAATTTCATATGAGTATTCGGAGCATATTAACCAAAAAAAACCTGTAATAAAGTTCAAACGCAAGATGTTGCGTAATTTCAGATGAGACCTCCAACGCATTGGTGACCAGGGATTTCGATCGATCATCTGTAGCATAATGGAGTCAAATCCGTGCGCATTCAAAAATTAAAACAAATACGGTGGCGGTTTTTTTTAGAGCAAGGCCCAAAGACTAAAGGCCCAGTGCCCTAGTTTTTTTTTTTTGACAGGGCCCAGTGCCCCAGTTGAAGCCGGGCAGCCAAGGATCCACAAATCACCATCCAATCCCCGTTCCCCAAATCGGCACGAGACCACAGACCACCACCATCTCTAGAACTTTCCTCCTCGCCTCCGCCTTCCTCCCTCAGCTCAGGCCTCAGGCAGGAACCAGACCCAAACCCTCGAAACCCTCCTACCTCGCCGCCGCTTCCTCATCCTCCCGCCGCGCAGTCCCGAACCCGGACCAACCCTCACAAGGGCTGCAATCGGACTAGAAGGGCAGGATGCCACCGAAGAAAGCGGCGCCGTCGAAGACGGAGCTGGCCAAGAAGCAGAAGGTCGTGGAGGACAAGACCTTCGGGCTCAAGAACAAGAACAAGAGCAAGAACGTCCAGAAGTACGTCCAGTCCCTGCACCAGGCCGTCCAGCCCAAGCCCGACCCGACCAAGACCGCCGCCAAGGTACCGGAGAACGCTCAGATCGAAAGCCCTCCCTGTTGCTTCCTTCGCTTCTCCGTCCGATTGCCTCGCTCTTCTAACGTTTCTTTTTTTTTTATGTGGATGCGGACGTGGGTGAGCAGAAGAAGAAGGAGGAGGAGAAGGCGCGCGAGAAGGAGCTTAATGATCTGTTCAAGGTCGCCGTCAGCCAGCCCAAGGTCCCTGTTGGTACGGCTTCATCTCCTTGAGTTTAGCAGTTTAGCAGTCTTGAATTGTCATATTGTTGATATGTGATGAATAGTTATTTCGGTTTATGTGTGGATGGAAGAGTGCTATACAGTTCCATCCGATGTGGTGCGCATAATATTACTTCCATCGATTGTCAATGTTTGGGTAATTTATTTAGTGTAAGTTGTACATTGTACATTGTGAAATTTGAAAAACTTTTGGGCTCTTTCATGCCCCGTAGGGTGCATATAAATGTAGCAAGTTATTAGGCTGAGTGCAACATGGGAATTTAAGGTATTACGGCTGCTATCTCTGTTTACAGTCTAATAGATGCTGATGCCTGAGATTACGTTATGCAGGTGTTGATCCCAAGTCAATAGTGTGTGAGTTCTTCAAGGCTGGCCAGTGCCAGAAGGGTTTTAAGTGCAAATTCTCTCATGACCTGAATGTCCAGAGGAAGGGTGAAAAGATTGATATCTACACAGACAAGCGTGATGCAGGTAATATATAAACATGATTGGAAACTACCTTCTGTGCAAGTTCTTAGAATTGGTTTGTTTAAATTGACATGTTATTGTTATGGCCAGAAACCATGGAGGACTGGGATCAGGAAACTCTGGAGAAAGTTGTTGAATCTAAAAAGACGGAGTATCAGCAAAACAAACCTACTGATATTGTATGCACTATGCTGGGCCTATTTTGCAGTCAATATCTAATCGCTTCATGTCACAAGTCGTGTCATCTTATGTTAATTTATCTCTATTTATCAAGTTTTCAAACTAGTTAGAATTGTGGTGGCCATCTTGTCTATAACTGTTGAAACATTCTGGAGTTTCATAATTAAGAATATGAACACACGAGCTATATAATTTACTAGTGGGTTAGACTAACAAACTGATGTTTTGTAGAAAAACTTCATGCCTGTGATATACTAACTGATAAACTGCCAATGTACTGGCACTGAATATATTTCACGAATGCAATATACCATGCTATCATATTCTGATGTATTGGCATCTAAACTAGCGTTCCATTTTCTATCATGACCCTGCTATAGCTTTCATAATTGTTTATTTTTTCTTTTGGTTTAGAGGGTGAATGTTTTTCTGACTCAGATACCAACGAGGTGCCCAAAGTGACAAAATTACCTTTGCTTAGTCTTAAGTACGCATGCTGCTAGCTTTTACTTTGACACATCAGGGATGCTTGGTTTCTTTGCTGGGAGAGGCAAGGTCAGCAAGGCTAGGTTAGCCTAGCCAAGGAAGATAAAGCAAGATGAAAGCAGGTGTTTGGTTGTTTTACCCATAGATGAAGTATGGCATTTGGTTCTTTTGATCGTGAGCAACTTTGCCTAGGAAATGTCAGCAGCTAGTAGTAGTTTGAAACCTGGGGCTTTTTGTACCCAGCCATGCATGACAAGATGTCTATATAAAATAATAGGACAGAAAGAAATAGGCTCCAGGGAGCAGTGAGCCAGTAACACATATTGGTAGTGTAGCTGTCCACCACGTCTGCCTCATTGTGTCAGTTACTTCTTCATCGTTGCGCATGCTGACCTTGCCAATGTGGGAGAGGGAAATCGGCTGTGCTTGCTCAACAAGTATTTCCTTGCTAGCAGCAGCAATCTAAGCATGGCAAAGCAAGTTCCTACTACTACTACCAAACAGAAAGCGAGGCCAGGCACTGCTAGGCAGGAGAACCAAGCATCCCCCATCATTCCTTGTATGCAGTAACATAGGCTGTGACATACGGCTGCATGTCTGCCTGCCTGTGCACAGGAATATCACCAAGTAAAACACTTTGGAAGCTGGCAGAAAGATTGAATGGAATGTGCATGCAAATAGTAGGTGTATGCTGGTGAACTGATACTTCGTTAACTTTGTGGGCCTTCTAAATCTAAAGAGCCAGACAAAAAGTAGACACACTCTGAATTACAACTGACTAACCGAGGGAGTATCTTTTTAACTCCTTACAAGTTACAACTGTTTCTTTGACCATTTTAGTATATGAATTTATTTACGATAATAGAGTTTCAAGACTAAACTTTTGTATTCAGTCTGCAAACTTTTGTTAAATACAAAAACATTTTGGGTAATTTTCTTCTTCTGTGTAGGTCTGCAAGTACTTTCTTGATGCTGTGGAGAAGAAACAGTATGGATGGTTCTGGGTTTGCCCAAATGGTGGCAAAGAGTGCCATTACAGGCATGCCCTTCCGCCCGGATATGTACTGAAATCACAAATGAAGGCCTTACTAGAGGAAGAGAGTGAGAAGATAGCTATTGAAGATGAGATTGAAGCTCAGGTAAATGAAGTGTAATAGGCATAATTTTTCTCTGGAACAGACCAGCCTAAAAGGAACAGTGTCATGTAATTAAGGAAATAGGGACCCAAATTTGCCTCGACGAGGACTTGAACTTGGGCGGTCTGAGCATATATCCACACCCTTCACCAACTATTGTGTAATTGGATTCTTTTGACACTGTTCTTGTTGTGTTAATCTCACAGCGCAAAACAACGAAAACTACAACCCCTATGACGACAGAATTATTCATGGAATGGAAGAGGAAGAAGGCAGAAGAAAGAGAAGCTGGTCAGGCTGCCTTGAAAGCAGAGAGGGCTAAGAACGATCGCATGAGGTAATCTTCTTTTCTTTTAGCTAACTTGTTGCTGCCCTTGATGTTGTACTCACTATGATTATACCTGTTCTCGTTTCCAGTGGTCGTGAGTTGTTCATGGCTGATGCAAGTGTGTTCGTTGATGATGCTGAAGCATATGAAGTATATGAGAGAGAGGAAGAGTCCGAGGCCAATCAAGAATCGGTAAATGTACCTTCCTTGGCTGATATTTGCTCTCTTTCAAGTAGGCATAAAGAAATAATAGGTTAGTAAGGTAAGAGATTTGAGAGTGTGAAGATGACCTAGGCCCTTGGCCGCTGCCTACACACATACATATAAGATGGTACGCGCGCAAACACACATGTTCCCGTTCATCCAAATGGAAGCAAAGTTGAACATGTCATGCCAATCCCCACGCCATATATCATGAACATGTCCCACATCTCTAAATGAAGGAACACAAGAATGCGTAGGCTCAAGAAACACACCAAACTTGGTCTACGTATGAGCTTGGCCCTGAAATTTTTCACACCATATCCACCCTCATCCATGTCCAGTCCTGGCCTTCAAACCTGTCCAAAACATAAGTGGATGTTGACAGATCATATATAGATTTAGGGGGTTATTGGCTTGGCCTTCTCTTTAGAGGTTTCTTTGTTCTTTTTCATTCTGAGAGAAGATTAAAACATTTTATAATGGCTCTATGTTGGTAACTCTTTTAAGTAGTGTCTAGATTAGTGTCACTGAGAATGTGGTGTGATTCCATGTTCCCCGTGCCACGTCGTTCCTGTTCTGGGAACATAGGAACAATCTCATCCTGGCCTTGGCAAAACCTTTATCAAGTAGCATACCACTTTCGTCATTCCTGTTCATCAACCCAATCGATTCTTGAACTTGGTGAGCTTAGGTGATTTGGTTTCTGAACTGTTTTAGGGGCGAATCCACATGTGCCCATTTATTGTTTTATATTATCATTTATAAACTGGTAGGCAATCTTTATAGGCCTGGGCAAAATAAGTAACTTGATGACTTAATCTGAACTGGGTCTATGAACTGCACATAGATTTATTTATCTTGCACCTGATATTATTCTCAGATAAGGACGTTTTGCTGCTGTGATGATTTTCACTAGCTATATCTCTTATTGTCAATGCAGAAAAGAAGTACACAGGCCTGGGTTTAACTATTAATAAATAACAACAGACTAAAAAATTGTGCATCTCATGTCACATTTATCTTTAAATATTTTTTTTTCTTCTCGACATGCAGTCGTTTCATTGATAAATAGAAAAAAACTGACTACAGCCGGCGACTGGTTAGTTTTTTGTATGAATGCACCCATTAAGCAAATATTTACAGCCAGCTACCCTGCTTGCTCTAATGCAGCTGTAGCGCCTGCCATAGTCCAGAGATGTGCATGTGTGCTTGCCTCCTGGAGCACTAGAGAGACCGACGGTGTTATTTTAGAGAAAAAAAGAACATTTGTTATTTAACTTCTACTTAAAAGGTGGATTATGCATTACTTGTGTACCTGTCGAATCGTCCAATTCAGTGCATGCTTTAACATGTAATTTGATGGATACTCTGATATATCTATATGCTGGATGATTTGCAATTAGTTTAACAAATATGTATTTTCTCTATGTATCTAATCTAACATGTATTTTTCCTCCCATGTGACAGAGCAATAAAAGCCAGGATGCAGGTCCAAGTTCATCAACATCTAATGGCAAGGAGGTTGAGGAGCCTGATGACGAAGATATCGACATTGATGACGACTTAGACATTGATGAATTGAATGAACTTGAAGCAAGCCTCTCAAAAACTTCCATCCAAATTCGAGAGCCTGGCGAGGGAACATCATCTTGAGGAGTACTACAATGACGATTGTTGATAAGTAGCTCTCCATTTTTGCACTCCCATCCGATCTAGTTGCTTTTGCAAACAAAGAAACGTGGAGCACAGATGCAAGTGGAATAGATTTCTTAGTCTTGTTCACTAGCTGTCTTGAGGGAGCAATGATCAACAAATGACGACCAGTATTATGATCACACATGACAATTGATGTTTGCTGGCTGCTCTTTTATCTTGTGCCCTTTGTGGGAAATATGTTGCTACTTTGTGAATAACAGGACTAAACATTATGTTTAGCTTTCCGCAGACTGAGCAAATTTTTGATGCCAACATCACGAGGAGTCGAAATGATATTTGCGTTTCAGACATAGTACTATGCAGACTGCTGACTGCAGAGATAAGTTGATACGCACTGTTAATCGACATACATTATCTTCGGAGAAAAAGTCTATATAACCTCCTCAACTATTGAGGGTGGATTATTTTACACCTCAAACTATGAAACTGGATTTTTGTATTTTTTTTTTAATTTTTTCTGCTAAATCTTTGAAAAATCATAGTAAATTAAAAAAAATTATAAAATAGAAAATCCAATTTTATTGGACTCCACATGAGTAGATCTACACAGTGAACATGTAATATTGTAGGCTTCAGTATAAAGTTTTTTCTGTAGCTTTAAATCTATACTTTTATGTAATTAATAAAAATAATTTATAACTGTGACATACCATATTATATGTTCATTGTGTAGATCTACTCATGTCAAGTCCAACAAACTTGGATTTTCCATTTTATGAATTTTTAACGATTTAATATGATTTTTCAAAGATTCAATGAAAATAAATAAAAAAATACAAAACCACCATCACTGTAGTAAAACCACTATCCAAAACCATCTAGGGGGTTATTTGACGGGTTTTAGAAAATTTAGAGGGTAGAAAATCCAGTTTTATAGTTTGGAGGATAAAGTAGTCCATCCTCAATAGTTAAGGGGGTTATGTAGACTTTTTTCAATAATGGATAAGTAATGCTTATGCTAAGTAAATAAAACAAATATGGAGCTCTAATTTTGCCTGTCTTTAATATTACTTACTTTGTTATAAATCAGAAGCCGTTTGTTGGATAAGTACTCCCTTCGTATAGAAAAATGATGTTGTTTTAGGAAAAAGGTTTTAGCCAAACATTGAAAATATAAATTATGAATAATTTTTAAATTATTGAGTTTAGAAATATGAGAACTATATAAACAGATTTGTCTTCAAATATATTTTATAAAAATATACATATATCACTTTTTAATAAATATTTTTATAAAAATATGAAGTCAAAGTCATGTTTGGTAGGTCATGCCGTTGCCATAAACGATATTTTTTTCACATACGGAGAGAGTATGTTTTTTTTTAAGGTATAGGATTACGAAGTTATTTTAAATAGCTCTTCCTTTGTCGTGCGTGACCTTTCTAACAGTGACACGATTCATCACATTCAGATTTGCGATTGCGCTGCCACTGCCAGGATAACTTTATCAGTCTAAACTCTGAATAACATCTGTAATCAGAACGTACTAGCACATAACACGCGCTCCGCTGCCCAGGCTAATAAACAGTGAAAAAACATGAACAAAAATATAAATGAACTTCCATTTTTACTTTATTTCACCGAAATGTAAATCGGCATGTATCTCATATTGGTTTTCAAATTGCATTTTTATTTCCAAATAAAAACTTAAGAAAACTGTTTTCACCAAAAATTAGAATCCACTTTTAAAGCATGGGGATATACTTTAAGCAAGTGGAAGGCAAAAGAAAAAGATAAAATAAAGGGGCCAATCACTTCATTCACATTTTGCTTTGCTTTTAAAGCATTGAGGATGTACTTTAAGCATGATAGGAGATAAAAAGAAGAAGGAAAGATGGGTGGTCCAACGACCACCCCTACCTTAGGTTCTGCCAAGGTTGCTTCTCCTTTTACTTTTATCTAGAATCTTATAATGCTTGATTTTAAAATTTGAAGAAAATAGGAGAATGCGGGGCTGAAGCCTCCACATCATCACCTTTCATAGGTATGAAAAGGCCTCTAGTTTTTGTGAAGTTTCTCTCATCTCTAGAATTCTGCTATAAATGGTGGTATTAATAGTGTTGTTTGGCGCTATTGGTATTCATTCCATCAATCACAAGTACTAGTAGAATAGAATCAAGACCAAGCTCTCTAGCCATACCACTTAGAAGTAGAAGATAGGGAGACAGTGAGAAGAAGCTTTGAGAAGAGCCGGGGCTGTCGGCATCCTCTCCCAATTGTGCCTCGGCAATGAAGCTCTTCTTCGAGTGAAGTCCGAGATCTTTTGTGGTAACTTTAATCTTTTGCATTACTGAAGTGTTGATGCATATTGTTATTGTTTACCGGTTTCATTGCTTGGTTAGGGTGCTCTGATTCGTACCTGGGTCGGAGTGGTGAGTCGTTTATAGATTAAGTGTAATTAGTTTATAGATGAAGTATGGTGTTTAGGCTATAACTTGCATGTGTTTACGATTAGCCCTTTGGATAGTTAGTGGTAGGTGTCAGTTTATGATAGCCTTGCCCATCCTCTGTATTCCACCATGATAGGTTTAGTTGTCATATTGTAGGCCTCATGATAGACCATGTCTAGTTAGTCTCCTAGGTTGCCTAGGCAGGTTGTGCCCCAAAGTAAACAAACGTGATATAGTCTTCCTCAATCTTACCGTAGTTCATAGACACTATATGTATCCTCTCTACCTGTTATCACTTACCATTGCTCTCTATTTGGACGCTCTTTCTCAACTAGTTCATTTCACATTCTCTGTGGAAAATTGATATATTGGAATACTTCCGGGCAAAGGCTATATATTATCATCTATGTGTTTGTGGATTTATCTGTTTGCCATATCTGGTGTCAACACACACCATGTCGCTATCGAGGAGGCCAGAATCCATGGGAGAAAGAGGTGGGACAAGTCCAGGGAGTCGTTCCACACTTAGTAGATGGAGGGTTGTCACTCCTGCAGTATACGGATGACACCGTGCTCTTTATGGATAATGATCTTGAGAAGGCAAAAAATTTGAAGCTTTTGCTCTGTGCATTTGAACAATTATCTAGACTTAAGATTACTTCCATAAGAGCGAGCTTTTTTGCTATGGAGCGGCCAAGGCCGACCAAGTGAAATATACTCAAATCTTTGGGTGTGATGTAGGATCTTTGCCTTTTAGATACCTAGGAATCCCTATGCACCATCGAAAGTTATTAAACAAGGACTGGTGTCATGTGGAAGAGAGGTTCCAAAAAAGATTGAATGGATGGAAAGGTAAGGTGTTGTCAGTAGGAGGACGCCTTGTTCTAATAAATTCAGTCTTGAGTAGCCTTCAAATGTTTATGATGTCCTTTTTTGAAATACCTAAGGGAGTATTGAAGAGATTGGACTACTTTAGATCCTGTTTCTTTTGGCAAAGTGACGAACATAAGAAAAAATACAGGTTAACTAAGTGGGAGATAGTGTGTACACTAAAAGACCAAGGAGGTTTGGGAGTTTTGAATCTCCATATTCAGAACAAGTGCCTCCTAAGTAAGTGGCTTTTTAGACTTTTGAATGGAGAAGGTTTATGCCAACAGATGCTCAGAAGGAAATACTTAAGGTATAAAGAACTAACACAGGTTCAACACATGCCCAGGGATTCTCAGTTTTGGACTGGACTAATGGAGGTCAAGGATGAATTCTTAGCGATGGGCAGGTTTGAGTATGGGGACGGGTCACAGATTCGGTTTTGGGAGGATGCATGGGTTACGCCACGTCCTTTAAAAACGATCTTTCCGTCGTTATATAATATTGTTAGAAAGAAGAATGCTTCTGTTCGAATGGTGCTATCTACAACATCACTTAATGTAGCCTTTAGAAGATCTCTGATGGGTACCAACTTACGAGCATGGCACAATGTGGTGCTCATGGTAGCGTAAGTTAATCTTACTAATCAGAGAGACCGTTTTGTATGGGGTTTACACTAGAATGGTGTAATACCCCGGGTATTACGGCTAATTAATTATGACATGTCATCATGTTTATTATTAATCATCTGCATATGATTGTGCTTAGGAATTTTAGAGTGACTTATTTATGAATTTTATTGGTGTTGCAATTGAATCCCTAATTGGCAAGTAAAATTAAATCAAAAGAAAAATCTGAATTTAAGCCCTAATCGGACCCAAAACCCTAAATCAAAATCTACTTAGAATCTGGTGATGATGTCTTAATAAAAGTTGTAGATATTTTAAAATGGAACAACTTTTATTTTGGGTGTTTTTGAAATCCCTTAATAGAAATTTAAATTAAACCCTAATTACTACTTTGAAATTCAAATTTGAAATACTAATTTGAAAACTATCAAGAATCTGACCAAACTTCTTTAATGAAAGTTGTGAAGCTCCACAAATAGAACAACTTTTATTTTTGAATATTTTGAAGTTATTGAGAAAAATCTAGAGAATTTAATAGGATTAGAAATGGATTTCAAATAGTAGTTTTACCCCCTTTCAAATATTTTAAAAATTATTCAAAATTTGGATTTGGTCCCAAAACCAATATTGTTCAGAATTTGAAATCCTACAACTTTGATATTTGCACTTTTTTGAGTTGATGCACAGAATGAAGTGAATTGAGCCAAAAACTGATTTGAGGGCATTCAAATGGCTACAGTAGCCTGCCTCCTCTCCTCTGTTCGCGCACAGGGCCGGCAGCCGCCCGCGCCGGCCGGCCGTGTGCCCCCCCCCCCCCGCCGTAGCCGAGCTAGTAGGGGACCCCGCGCCGCCCCAGTTCACCTCTGTCCCCTCCCCAAATCCACCTTAAAGGCACCCGGTCGCCTCCCTGCCTGCTCTTCTCCATCTCGGCTCGCCAGCGATCACCTCCACTGCCCGGCCAAATTGGCTAGCACCAGACCACCACTTCCAAATTGCCCGAGCAGCTGATCTTCTTACTCCTTTGCGCACCCAGTGCATCAATTTGTGCTTAAGTTCGTGCCTTGTTTGTCCGGGAACGCCTGTCGTCGTACTCGGGTCCGGCCGGAGCGCCGCCGCAGCCATCCCTCACACGTCTAGATTCTGTGGTGAGCCTCTCCTCCTTCGGCCTCCCGTTTGTGACTCTTTGTTTCATGCTTCGGCTCATGCTCGCGACGGTTTTCCATTTCGTCCCCTAGGATCGCCGGAACGGGACTTCGCCGTCGAAGCCGAGACGCTGCATCCGCCGCCGTCGTCAAGCTCACCGTTCCGCTCCGTCTCAGCCTCAGCCAGCCGTCGGTCTAGGACCATGGTGAGCTCCTGGTCTTCCCCGGCTCTTTTCCTTTAACTCTACCGCACTCCCGCGGCCGGAACAGGGTCACCGTGCCACCGCATCCGCCATGGGCGAGTCAAGGCTCGTCGGAGGCGCGTGGGGTAGGGGCTAACTAAGCTAGAGTGTTCGCTAGGCTCTGGGGTTCATGTTGGCACGTTTGGTTTCGTAGCTGGAGTCACCGGCGGCGAGATCCGCGGCGAGCCGCCGCGTGTGCGCGCGCGCGAGCGCGCGGAAGGAAGAAGAGGGAGCTGACAGGAGGGTCCCGCCTGTCAGCGTCCCTGAGGGCGAGCGCGCGGGCGAGAGCTGGGCCGGCCTGCTAATTGTTGGGCCGTCTCGGGTCGAAATCGTTTTCTTTATTTTGTTGTGAATTTCAGTGGCTTTTCTAATATAAATTAGAATGAATAGTACTGCTATTTGTTATTTTCATAGGAATATTTCTGTTGAACTAAAAATCACGAAAATAATTGTGGGTACTCTCTGGAGCATGTAGTATTTTATAAAAATATTAAATATAGGGTTTGGACACCTTCTGTAGGAACTAAAAATCAGCATATTAATTAGTAAATGCAACTTTGGGCAATTTTAATAAATTCCAGATTAGTCCAAAAATCATGAAAATTTATATGATCACTTGTTTTAGGGTAGAACCTAATTGTTGATGAAGTTTGGGCTCAATTGAAAACTGTTTGATCACTTGTTAATTAAATACTGGGTTAATTAGGTAATAAAATGGATTTAAGTAAATAATCCCTGTAGTGTGTGTGATTTTTGGATTGATTGGGTTCATGGATCTTTCACCACGGTGATCCTTGACAAAAGTAGTGGTGTCACTTGTTAGTTGTAGTAAAGCTGTGCAGCTGCTTTCTATGACTGTTAAAAGGTCGATAAAACAAAATATGAAAACACCGTTTTGCTTTCTGTAAAATGCTTACAACTTTACCGTGAAGGAAAGTTGTACTCAAGGTCTAAATGGTTTACTTTTGAGCATTTCATTCATTATCTTCAAACCATGTTAAACATGCATCATTGCATACGTGTAGTGCCCGTCACCGAGGAAGTCCAAGTCGAGGCCACTGCCGAGGAGGTCACTCCGGAGGTCGTCCAGGGATTCGACATCTGTGGAACCGAGCCCGATCCGACGCTGTACGCAATTCAAGGTAAGCCCTGGTGCATTCAGCCCCGCCTTGTGTTTATAAAATATTTATAACTTGAGTCTATTAATGCATTAGGTTGTTAGGAGTTGTTTGTCACCTATATTGTTCCATTACCTGTCTTGATATATAATACCCCGGAAACCTATTTAAAAATAAAAATGTTCAAGAATGCTTAGCCCTGCTTAATCAATCCAGATTTGCATGAAAAGGTTATCTTTGACCTATGTGAATGTGACAACTATGAATCATGAGAAAGGAGAAATGGACATGAGTCCGTTCGGGGGCTGTGTACTTGGATAGCAGCCCCAATGCATCGTAACCGACGGAAAGGTGTTTTTCGTTCGTTGGTTGTGAATTTGGGTTAGAGTCCCAATGCTTGACCATCGGCGAGAAAGGGATTTGAAAACCGTTGGGACACTTGTATTTGGGTTAGAGTCCCAATGCAATGTCGCCGGCGGAAAAGAATTAGGGACCGTTCATTGTAAGCCTGCTGTGATCGAAACTTTGCAACTAGCCATATACTATGGAAAGCTCTGACTCCGGTGGCTCTACTACTTGAACCGACAACCACGCACTGGGAGTAGAGAGATGGCGAGAGCAGTGTGTACCCTCGTGGCCGGCGTGCCTGGAGAGGAGAGGAGTACTGTGTTCTTGGGTGGCGCAGGACCGGTTCAGGGGTAGAAAAGCCGTGGTAACCGGAGTTGGTATATACAAGCTTAAGTGCTATATATGCAGTGTAGATAGGGATCCCCAGCTGGTTACTAATCGATTCGAATCGTCATTGCTCCTCGGATATGAAGACTCGATCCTTTGACCTACAACTGAAAAGTGGTTCGGAACTAAGTGTTTTGAGAATGATTAAAGAACTTGAAAGTCTGATGATATATGAGAATGAATTTGGAATTATGGCTTATGATTAAAATAAAATTGAGTAAAATATTTAAATAGGATAGTAATGCTTTTCTGCAAAACCTTTGACTCTTGCTCAAGCCTTACCTTGACTCCCTTCAGCCTGCATTCCTGAGTCTCATTCCTTTTTTTAGTCGGGTAAGTCTTGCGGAGTACCCTAGTACTCAGGGTTTGTTAACCCCATGTTGCAGGGATACAGCAGTCGGAGGTTTGTCTCGCCCCCTGCTGTGTGACAGTGGTCCAGGAGAGAAGTGAGGAGGAGTAAGGTTGAACCCATGGGTAGGGTTCTTATCATTAAATACTTAATTATGTTGTATCGTCGTTCCACTCCTACCTATTTTATTTATGGTCTGTAATATTTGCACCCTAATCTTATTTGGACAAATGGTTTGTAATCTAAGTACCTGATAATCTTTTCGCGCATTTACTCTGATGTAATTTGTTATGAAATGTTGTAATTCTGTAATGGCTTCGCAATGCGATCCTGTCGGAGGAAATCGGGCGCTAATGTAGCCTGGCAGGACCTTCTAGATCATTTGGGACATGGGCCCGACTGTCAGAGGTCATTAGTGACAATGACAGGTGCCTGTGGGCCATGTTATTTAGGCGGTTCTGTTACAAATGGGCCTTTCTCGATCCATTCCATGTATCGAGCTTTACTAAATACCCATGTCTTGCCATATAACAAAGGTATTTGGAGATTGAAGTTACCTTTTAAAATTAAGATTTTTTTACGGTACTTGTACAAGGGAGTAGTTCTAACACAAGATAATCTTGCCAAACAACGTTGGCAAGTTCAGTTGAAGTGTCCGTTCTGCTGCTCAGACGAGTCGATACAACATCTCTTCTTTAACTGTCATGTTGCCAAATTTATGTGGAGATCAGTCCAAATCACTTTTAATCTGGATCCTTCAAATAATGTCCATAGTTAATTTACGGGTTGGTTGCAACGGGTAAACAAACAATTGAGAGCCAAAGTACTAGTAGGTGCTGCTGCAATATGCTGGGTATTTTGGCTGACCCGTAATGATGTTGTATTTAATAAAACCACGCTACCATCATATTTGCAGGTGTTATTCAGAGCGACGTACAGGATCCGCATTTGGTCCCTGCTTCAAAAGGAGGAGGCTCGTCATATGTTGATGCTAGGATGCAGGACTCTTGAGACAGCCGCAATAAAAGTGTTTTCTACACACGGCTGAAGATTTAGCAATAGAATTGCTATCTAGTTCCTGTTCCTTTCCCTTTATTCAAACTGTTTGAGTCAGTAATGTTGCAAAACTTTGTGTTTGAGGTACATTAAGTTTCTTACTTCAAGTTGAATTGAGTTTGTAATAATAAACAGCTATATGTATTAATCAATGCAGAAACTGAGATATTAATATATTTTCTTTTCTAAAACAGATCCACGGGAGCTAGAGGCGAGGGTTGGGATGGGAGCAGAAGGCAGGAGCGGGAGTCGAGGGCGGGGAATTTTGGGTCACTGGTGCTCTGCTAGAGGAGGGTGGTGTGATTTCAGATTTCTGGAGGAGGTGATGACACGTATCCGGACCCTCCCTTGTATATACACCTCGTAGAAAAGCGAAGGCAAGTGCCAGTTGAACAATGGCTTTTTGCTTTGTAAGGAAATTCGAGCGGCTAGGCATGCATTCGGCCACCTTGGTCTTGGCTTCAGGGTCAAAGCAATAACAGCTGAAGCCTCACTGCATGTAAATCAGCACTTCAAGCTCAAAGAGTGAAGTGCTTTCCCAAAGCCAAGTTTGGTATAGCAGTGGCCAAGCTGACGGACCTTTATCAGAGATAAATAAGGGCGTACGAAAAACCCGCTCTCAACCTTTGAACATTAACTGAGCCTCTTCTCTCAGTGGACCACCATTTCTTGAGTAACTAGAACTCATTGTGTTCCACACCAAAGTCCTTGTTGACATTATTGTCCTGAAAAACAGGCTCGTCACATTTCAAATACAAATCGAGTAAGCTATTTCACATGAAATTATGATCACCAAAGTGGCGACACCTAGCTAGCCCCGAGTTGATCGCACAGCTATGCTTCAGAGTAGACTCCAAAATAGAAGAGATCAACACGAGCGGTGACGGCGACAATAGGCCCAGCAAACCTATATACAATCGCAGAAATCCCGTCGCGCGCCCAAAGGACAACGTCAGCTGGTCCACCGATGATTCATCCATCACTGTTACACAAAAACTCTATACAGGCGGTTGCAAAGATATTTTTATAGGCGTTTTTTTAAACCGTCAGTGGAAAAGGCCAGTACAAATCACGGGCGATGATTTAGAAAACCGCCAGTACAAATCGATTTGTACTGACGGTTATCTTAACCAAACCGCCAGTACAAATAGGTTTGTACTGGCGGTTTTCTTAGCAAACCGTCAGTACAAATTGGTTGTACTGGCGGTTTGCGCCAGTATAAATATTTTTCGGAAAAATAGAAATCGGGCTAAAAAAATAGAGAAAAAATTTTTTTAAATAAGGGGAGACAGCCACCGGCCAGCGCCCGTCCGTCTCCGCCGGAGTCGCAAGTTGCAAGTTACGGCATTTTTCGCGCAAAATTCGCACGCTACGCGGCCGGCGGGATTCGAACCTGCAACATCTGCTTCGCGCGTACCCCCTCTAACCACTCCACCCATAGTTCACTTGTGTCTGAAGGTTCGCCACATATTGTTACGTAACCGATAGAAAACTGATTGTTTAGGGTCCTAAACAAAGTCAAATAAAAAAATTGTCAACTACAAAGTTGCATAACTTTTCGAGATCTACAACTTTCATGTAGACAGTTTTTTCATCCGAGGCTTTTTTCAAAAAGTCAAAATTTAAATTTCAAACTTTGACCGTATTTTACGCCAATAAGATGATTTCAAATAAAAAAAATTTCAACTACAAAGTTTCATAACTTTTCGAGATCTACAACTTTTATGTAGACATTTTTTTCATTTGAAGTCATTTGAAAAAATCAAATTTTTAAAATTGGCACCGATTTGTAGAGGCGGTTCACTTAAGAAACCGCATGTAGAAATTGATTTCTACAGGCGGTTTTCTTAAGGAACCGCTGTAGAAATACCCCCATTTCTACAGGCGGTTTTCTTAAGATAACCGTATATACAAATTGGTTTTCTACAGGCGGTTTTCTTAAGAAATGGTGCATTTCTAATCGCCTGTAGAAATCGATTTCTACAGGCGGTTTTAGATTTGGGCCCATCATTTAATTTCCAATGACGTCCGATAATCAAAACCGCCTGTACAAATAAAAGCGTGGCACCTGCGTAGAGCTTTTGTGTACTAGTGCATGCACTTACTGTATATATACTGCTAGCTCAATATATACTATATTGTAAGCAAGTTGCATCTTGTTAATTAACTTGCTTTCTTATACATAACGAGACTACGAGGAAGGATCATCGGACCACATGCAACACACGCTGACGATCCTTTCCAGCACACCCTGATCATAGTTCAGTAGTTCTCTACTACTAGTACTAGTAGCAGTAATCTGAAACAACTGAAACTAAACTCACGGATTCACGCATGGGACACGTACTATCACACGAAACAATGAAACATGCATACAGTTTGCATATACGTACGGAGAATTTTCGTTCCTGCGGTCGTATTCGTATCGATCAGAAGAAGGAGATCATTTCTTCTTGGCACCAGAAGACGGCGACGCGGTCGCGGCGGGCGCTCTGCCCCCTTCTTGGCCTTTCTTGCCCGCACCTGCGACCGTCCTGTCGCCGCAGGCGAGGACCGCCGCCGTTGCCAGGGCGTCCGCAATGTCCCTGACGATCCTCTCCTTGACCTGGCCCCTCCGCCGGGGCAGTGCCAGTGGGTTCCCCGACGGCGTCTTCACGAGGCGAGCCGCAGCAGCAGCAGCCGCCTCGCCGCCACCAGTTGCCATCGACAGCTCTAGTCACTAGTCAGTGATGCTCTGGCCTCTAGGCTTAGGCTCTAGTTAGCCCCTCGCGACCGACTCTTGACGAGACTTACTCCAGGCACCAAACCCCAGGCATAAATAGGTGAGGAAAAAGGCGAGGCATCAGAGGCAAGAGGAGCAGAATGCCTCCTCCGATCGATCCGCACCGGCCGGTTCACCGGCCGCGGATGGATGAGAAGATTAACGCACAGCGGCGGTCGGTGAAGCCGTCAACGGCGTCAGGCGTCTGAGGTGGCGATTTTGCCGGTTTGGCGCATCTGAATCTGATGCTCGAAGACTGGCAGTCGCAGTGCGTCGGTTCGGAGTTTGGATTCGGTGAAGACTGAAGACTGGCACCGAAACGAAGCCCGACGTTGAAATTGCCCGGATAACAACAGTGTGCGACGTGCGCATGAGCTCACGTGTGCTGACGTCACATGTTGCCATGCCATCGTCGTCGCTCGCGGAGATGCAAAAACAAGGCGATGTTTGGCTTACGTTGTCTATTACTAACATATTTCATTGAGGATTTTTAACTTGTACATATGAGGTTTTTTTTCCTTATAAATTTGGTTAACGTTGGAGAAGTTTAACTTAGAATAAAGCTAAAGTGTTACATAATTTAAAACGGATTGAGTACAATATTTTGAAAGAACAATTGAGAATACTTCAAACCAGAACGCATATGTTCATATAAGTGTTTGGACTTCATAGGTAGGGCTGGTGATTCCGAGTGGCTCCTTGAGCCAGCCCTCAGGCCGGCGACCCGGGCTCGAGCCCCGGCGTTGGCACCGGGAGGCCCTCCGATGGCCTTCCTTGTGAAAAAAAAAGTGTTTGGACTTCATGAGAACATGATACAATTGATCTCTAATATAAAAACATTTATACCCTGCAGTCTTTGCCAAAGAACATATATAATTTAAAAATGGTAAAGTGCATGTTATTTCTCCTGACTTTTGTCAGTGTTGCGGATACAAGTGAAAGAGATAAGAGGGAACTATATAGAATCTCAAATAGTTCATATTGGATATATATCACACACGCAGATTTCACTAGCATCTCTACATATCAGTCTAAGTTATCTCTTAGCTTAACTTAGTCCTATTAATCATTGCACATATATCATTAATCTAGTAATCTAGATCTCCACATGCACTACGATGCCATATCAACTCCACCCATATTTACATGCAAGCTATCCACATATTTTACTAAGTGCAATTTATTTTAAATCTATCAATTTACAAGGCTTCTACATCATACTAATCCCTTCATCTTCTTTTGATTGTCATTCTCACTTACCGAGATAGGTAATTGAATATTAATATTTGTGATACATGATTAGTATCATTACATGGATCATTGAATCTATTTTTGTAATAAACTTATTTGAAGATATAAATATTGCTAACTGTTTTTATAAATCTAGTCAAACTTAAATACATCTCTTTTTTTGAGAAAAATCTTTTATAAGTTTGATCAAATATGTAAAAAAATTCTAATATATGATAGATGTTAATTATTATTATATTAACCGTGCAATATGTTTTCAAAATAAGTATACTAGGAGATACAAATATTTAAAATATTATATAGAAATCTAGTTGAAATTTTAAAATTTAACTTGTCAAAAAATGATATGTGTATTTAATTTGAGACGAATGAAGTAGTCTTCTACTCCCTCTATTTCAAATTATAAGATATTTTGACATTTCTACATTATAAGTGCATAGCAAATCCTATGAACCTAGAAAGCCAAAATATCTTGTAATTTAGAATGAAGGAAACATTGAATTTTATATATTAGATTGGACAATTTTAATGGCATGTCCTATACATCCAATGATACAATAACTTTATTTTTTGTTAAAAAAAAGTTTCACAACAATGCAGGGTATTCTTGTACTTAACTGATAGAATGTTCCTATCGCCGTGCTCTGGTTGTATAGTGCCATTTCTGCCGGGCGATATGTTATCTAAAAAGAAACGATGATTTCGGCTTGTTGTGATTTGTTGTGACTTGTGAGAGAAAAACAATATTCTATGGTTGAGCTAAAATCTTGCCTGATTGGATAAGCGATCAGGGCTGGATAGTATCGGCATAATTTGTTGGCACAAATGTTTAATAATACTTCGTTGTGCTCCTCGATTTTTCTTTTTTGATACGATGCTCCTCAAATTTTCAGGCAAGCCATCACTCTGGGACTTCCCTTGCAATGGTCAACAGGCGACGATGTGCAATTCAGCAATTGTGCATGCATTATTATGGTTCTGTTTAAGCACTAGTGGTGAGAGTTATCAACCTTTTGAGGGGATCCGATCGCACTGGTGAGATCTCCGATATCAGTACAGATGCAGTTGCCTTTGGAAAAAAATTTAAAGGCCTTTCGAAAAAAAAGTACAGATGCAGTTAAGATTTGCAAATCAATATTAAATGATCAGATACTAGGGAGAGCACCGCTCGTCCCGCACCACTTAACTCGCGCCACAAAAGCGCCAACTCAACTCAACGCTTGGTCGGATTGGGACATCAACACAAGCCTCTAACCACTTATAACTCGGTCGGATTGGGTCTTCGACACGAGCCTCCACTTGACACCACTAGGAGCTCCACCACCGACGCAACAAGAAGTAAAAGTTAGCAAAGAAACCTAAAACTAAGCAACTAAAAACAGAAAACCCCTACTCCACCCCTGGCACCAACCACGAACACAACGGCGGAAACGACGAACTAGCACTGCCCGAGACATCCCGACCGAGTCGTAGGGGTGGAGTAGGGGTTTTCTGTTTTTAGTTGCTTAGTTTTAAGGTTTCTTTGCTAACTGGCGCTTTTGTGGTGCGAGTTGAGTGGTGTGGGACGAGCGGTGCTCTCTCCAGTTGTGTGGTTTTTGCCCAGTTTCCACTTCAAAAACTGGGCGGGGCACTTGTCTTGTTTTCCTTTTATTCGTCTAATAGAAATCGCGGCAAAACTTTTGCCGTCCTTTCGGGGAAAAAAAAACTACCAAACTAACAAAGGGGAAAACACACATCAGTTTGCACAATCCCTGTGTGAAGCACCACACACCAGACATCTAAATGTGTGGTTTGCTCAGGTAGCAGAAAATTAAGAGGCTTGCTCATCTCCTGAAGCTGCGCTCCCTGCTGGTGGCGCCGGCGCCGGCGGGCACCACGAGGCTTCCCAGCAGGGTCTTGGCTATCTGCACCTTGATCTGCCCCCTCTTGAGCGGCGGCCTCTTCTCCTTGTTGCCGCCGCAGCCGTTGTAGGGGTACCCGTACTCCATTGCTTCGCTCTGGGCGTGAGCTTCTGGCAGCTCCCTGTGGCCTGCGCTGCTGGTGGAGAAGGCTTCTGGCAGCTCCCGGTGGCCTGCGCTGCTGGTGGAGAAGGCGAGAGCTGGCTCTGGCTCTGGCTAGTGGCTACCTTGGCCTTGGGTGGGGAGTGGTGTGCTGGGCGGCGTTCATTTTTATAGCCGGAGTTTTGAGGCACGTTGCGTTGGGACTTGGGAGATTGGACATGGAAACGCGCGTTCTTAGTTCTTAAATATTAATCATCCATCTCCTGGGGCCGGGGAATAAAGTTGCAGGCTTGTTTTGAGCCATGTGGTTGTCTCTGTTGCTAGTGGGAGTGGGAGCAACTCGCAGCACTCATCCCCACCCCCGCAGCTTTCCAGAGTAAACAGGATTAGGGAGTGATTAACCTCATGCTCTTATGGCAAACAGTAGGAATTAGACAAAAATCTCATGCCAAATAACGATGCAAATAGCGCCTCGGCATGCTCCGGCGTCTCCTTTTGTTGAAGGATACTACTCCGTTCCGATCGAAATGGTTTGTTACTCAGGAATTCGAAGAGGTCAGATGAGATAGATAGGTATGTTCAAAATGGAATCATCCCCTTTCTCATGTTTGAATTTATGTTGTCCACAAACGAATAAAGAGTTATACCAGGCGGAATTTTCAAATACCAAGCACCTACACATGCAAACGTATTAACTAGCGTAATTATCCGTCACCTTTTTTTTTGGCAGAACTCAGCCCTGTCTCCAGCCATTTGCATGACGTGATAGAACAATTTTTTTTCTCAAATACGCAAAAGATTTACATATTATTGTATTAAGAAGAATACGATTGAACAAATTTAACAACCTAAATAAGTGATTTGTAAGTTTAGAGACCGGAATGACACTTTGAAACAAGTTTGAGAACCTAATACCTTTGTTTTTTTACGCAAAAAACCATGGGGAACTCCCCACGGCAAGGAAAGATTTTTTCTATTACTTCAAAAGAGGGCTAATTACAAAAGAGAGGAGGGGAGGAGTACTTACAAAAGAAGAAGGGCGAGGGTGGGGGGGGGGGGGGGGGGGGGAGTTTAAAGGGTTGAAAAGCAAAACCTAATACCTTAAGCTAAATAAGTTTGAGAACATATTTCCGGATAATGCTACGTGCCAACAGTGACGAAGCCAGAAAAATATTTAGGCGGGGCTGGACTAAACACAGAGTTAGACTAACTTAACTTAATCTGAGTTTAAATTAAGCACAATTCGAGACTATGGTCTTCTTTCGAACTTCAGATTGCGTTTTCAGCTTCTCCTAACCTTTAAAAATACCTCTACATCATGTTTTCAGCCCCTCATATCCTTTAAAAATACTAAAAATACTGCAAATTTCGTAAAAATTTCATAGTGGTTCTGTAGATTTACTAGTGGTAAAGGAGGGGGGGGGGGGGGGTTGCTAAATCCCCCCTAGCCCCACCGCTGGCTTTGTGCCTGCGTGCCAATACCTCTGTTGAGGATGTTGTTTTGATAAAAAAAACGCATCTGACTATGACAAAATTATCTTTCATGTTCAAGTGATAACTGAGGAGTGAGGACCCCGTGACCATCGAAGATTGCCCTACCTGTTTTTGTGTCTACTGCAAGTTCAAGGCAAAATAGTCTGAGCTAATAGAGGGTGCACCGGTGCACTGATAGAGGCAGCTTCTTCTCTATACATTCACCTTCAATATCTACACCATGACAGCAAGTGGCGGTAGTTGTAGTGGAACTCCTGCCTGGCGAGTGGAGATGCGACGTATGATGGTTAATGATTAACCATTGCATTACTTTGCTGTATTATATATGCATCCTGTCGCCTTATCCAGATTTTCTTGTGGTACGCGAATTTAATTTCCACAGCAGCCACCACTCTGCTCAGTTCAGAGCTTCTCTTGCGGATGATTAATTAGCAAGGTCTCTATACATCGGCTTATTTTAAGCTCATATCGAACAGATATGGATAGCTTTTGAAGGATTACTTTAGCAATAATTAATAATACACTGTCGAGATCTCGGATATCTCGTACTGGTACCGCATAAGATTTGGAAGTCATCAATATTAAGTGATGAGATTTATAAAGATGCACAAAAAGAAAACAATTGAAAGTTGTTTGGCTTGAGCAAAGAGCCACATAAAGTATCCTGAATTAGACGATCGTCAGATAAGCAGAGGTGTCGCCGCTTGGTTTCGCGGGGTGGCATTGGACTATTGGAGCGGATCACTTGGGTACGACGTGCACACGCTACTCCATCGCCGCACGATCATCTCAACGCGTGGCAGCTGATCGATTGGTGGAATCTGACGAATCGACGCGTCGGAGGCCGGCTGGGAGACGATGGAGGATGGAGCAGCAAACGATACATGCGTCTGTCTGCGAAATGGAAATGGCCCTTGCAGGAGCGCCATCGCTCAGACTGCTTCAGTTCAGCACTGCTGGAGAGCACGATGAGAGAGGGGAAACATCAAGCACCCATTGGCACGAGTGCAGACAGTGCAGTTGTGAAATTAAGCACCAAAAATACCATACAAAACCAAAAGCGATAGCAGACCAACCGTACTCCGTAGGCTGTTAGAACTTGGTGGTTGTACAACAAGAGAAAGAGCAAGAAACTGTAGACCTCTCGCTCTACGTAAATTACTTCATTCAAGAACTGGGGCCCTTAAGCTTGGTGTTCTGTTCTAGCAGCCAAAAGAGGAAGGAAGGAGAAGGAACGAAAGGGGGCAAACAAAACTTGACACCAGCGCACCCTGCTTTAAAGCGGAAAACACAAAACTCATCAGATTGCACAGTCTCCCTATTTCAACAAGCACGGAAGACGCATGTCCTCAGCAGCTAGCTACTCTACTCCTGCCAGCATAGCACCGCTTTATCTCCGGAAGCCGCAATCCCGGTTCTTGGCGACCGGCGCCGCGAGGCTGCCGAGCAGGGTCCTGGCGATCTGCAGCTTGAGCTGGCCCCTCTTGAGCGGCGGCCTCTTCTGCTTGCTGCAGCCGCTGCCGTTGCAGGGGTACCAGTACTCCATGTTGCTCCTCCGCTTGCTTTCTTGATTGCTCTCGTCCGGGTCGCGAGCTGTGTGCCTGTGTGCGTCAGTGAGCTGGATGGATGGGGATGGATGTGGCTTGTGGAGGGAGCGTGCAAGCGTGGTACTATTATATAGCCAGAGATTTCAGACACGTTGCTTTGGAAGGTGGAAACGCGCGTTCTTCGTTGTTTAATTTTCTCCAGAGCAGACCTGGGCCCTGGGGAGTGGGGACTGGGGTCCGGGAATAAAGTTCACAAATGTTTTGAGCCATGTGAGCGAGTGGGAGTGGGAGCAGGAACACTGCAGCGCCACTTCACTGTCTTCCTCGTTACGCTTGCCTTTTTCCTCATCTCATCCATCCATGAAGGGAACGGCGGGCCAATGAGCAAGGACAAAGGATTAGTAGGTGGGAGTGTGGGACAGCCTCGTGGCAATTAGTCTCATGGTAAATGTAGATGCTAAGGCCAGGGCTACGCGCAGCGCTTCTTTCTCCAACTTCTAGCACGGGAAAACAGTTAAACACTGTTATTCTCTTGAACAAATAATAAGGTACAGCTGGAAGGGAAAAGAATCATAAACTACGTTGGCACAACTAATAGACAACCTAATGCTGTTTTTTTAAAGTTGTACTAATCAAATGTTTGAAAATTTAATGACCGACTGTGTGTCTTTTATAGGCTGGGTAAATATTCTAAAATGCAAAGTAAGCGTAGCTCAATAGGTTAGGTTCCTTGTGGTGGAACTTATCTATCCAGATTCGAATCCTCAACTTGGCACGGGTGTTGTATCTTTCTGGATTTATTCCAGCATTTAACTGGCGCAATTCCTTCAACGCTAGGTTCAGTCTCTCAAATGTGCTCAATGTATGTGGACGTGAGATGTATTTAGTGATGAAATCTAATGAAGTATTAATAATTTGGTTAAACCGGATAAGGATGAATTTAGGCTAGTCTCAGTAAGTGTTTCATTCCTGTGAAACTCGTTTTATTCCATCAAACGTTGATACCCTCCATTCATTAATATTGTGTCATGTTAGCATATCTGTTAACTTAGTAGTGTATTTAGTGGTCATGGAACTTTTATAGTGATATAGCTACAATAGTATTTCATGGAAGTGAGGGGTATTTATATATCACCAAAATCATGAGTTGTGAACCGTGATCCTACTAATCGAGACAATCATTCCTAGTTTCCCTATGCCATCATGTTCTAGCTCTAAACGGGGGTGTTCTTTTTTGTCGGCGTGACATAGAAATGATGGGCTTTAATTATCAATGCCGGCACAAAAATTCCCGTACTGCATCTAATCCTATCATGGCATCACCTCATCTGCCTTATACTTCCAATCAGTGAATTGTCTGTACACTTTTTTTCTCAAGCGCTCCATTTTATCAAGGAATAATGAGTTACTACGAGAAAAACTAAAAGGTCAACTCGCTACAAAAATTGTCTATTAAGCTGACTCATGGCTATGTGGCACCACACGTTGTTGTTGGACTCCTAGCAAATGGCTCCAAGACATGAAAAACACTGTGATGACACAAACGATACTATAGGGGGAAAAAAGTGAAACTATAGATCTATAATAGAATATGCAAGATCACCTCGAATTTGAATCTGTAGTAGAGCCTAGGTGCTGTATAAAGGTTTGGAAAATGGTTTTTACCGCCAATATATAGCTCACCAAGATGAGATTGAAGGCTCCTTGATTTGGCCTTAACTGAAATTACGCAGTCACATAATACACTACAAAAAATACCCTTATACATGATGGTTTACTTTAGTCACAGACAAGCAAAAATGCGTCATAGTTAACTCACTATGATGATCAGGCAAAACGTCATGTATCCTGCGTCATACATTTGTTGAACCGAAATGGACCGTCACGGATTGTCTTTTTTGTTCGTCATGGATCAGTTGTCTATCTTTTATAACCAGCCCATATCCAAGCCTAGATCCAAAACACAGTGACGAAAATGAACATCACAAATTAGCCTCAAATCATCACTGCATTAACATGCTTCACATCTCATATGAGACACACAAACAAACATTGATTCATTCATGTATTAACATGTCCAAATTGTCACATTGAACATCAAACTACAAATTGTCCTGGCTCACAACCATTTAGTATAACTATCACAACAACTAAGTTTGAACTTAAACTTTTGATCTCTAGGAAGTCTAAAGTTACTAAACAAAACACTAGTACCCACGAGCACTTCAATTGGCTTGTAGTCCACAAGATGTAATACCTGAAAATCAAAATGAATATAAGTCAATTTTGTTAGCAAAGATTCTAAAAAGAAATGCCATCTATTTATTAGAAAATTTTCAAACTAGTTAACTAGTCCAACAAGTAGAGCATGAGAATCCTAATATGGATGAAACAACATGTAGATTAAATTGTGAGCCAACAACTAGAGCTACTCTATGTCCAATCCACACAACTAGCCCTTGCCAATTGAGCTTGTAGATTAAATTTGATATAAACAGTTGCCTGACTTATCTATATCTGTTTGTGACTGCAGCATCATCCCTAGATGGGAAGGCTAATAATGTGTTAATAGACAAAATTATTTGCAGCTGTACATTGCTTAACCAGTCCTTAACGAGTTACAAGACCTCCAACCAGAGCTACACCTACAAACCATACCATAGAGCAAAGCAGTACATTGCTGCTGTAAATTAAAGTGACAAGCTGTAAAACCAAACAGAGATCAAACTGGGCATGAATTATTGCTGCTGCTGTCAACACAATATCAAAAGCCTGCTACCTATGAAACATCAAGTAAACTGGATTAAATAAAAAGCAGTAGACCTGAACAGACTGACAGTGTACTGAAACTTGCAAAATTTAAGACGTTCACTGAACTTTACTTGAGTTCATCAGCTTGGTTTGCAGTCTTCATGTTATTCCTCAGGTCTCTATTGCAGATGTCACACTTCTATGTCATTCCTCTAAAACAAATTAGATGATCGCATAAATTCTCACGAAATTCAGATCCACAAGAACAAAATCTGCAAATAATGAAAACAAAGCAAATCTTGATACCCTTTACCACATCTGCTTGTAAGCAGCAAAACAGGGCAGCTTTGAGCTCAGTGGATCACCTGCAAAATACAGGGAGTAAACTAGTATTACGAGCATGCTTCTGTAGCAACACAAAAACTAGGTGCAAGCTAATTAAAAGATTATTAACTGATAACACCACAGACCAGCTCAAAGCAATGGCATGCAAGTAATGAATAGCTTCAATACTGCATTCTAATATAGTCCAATAGTCCATATATTGACAAGTCATCAGAAACCTTCAGTCCTTGAACTCCAAAGGAAGATTGTCATGTCATATTACATCTGTTAAGCCATCTATTGCTTATCCAATTACTAATTGAGATAATCCAGAAAAACACAACTAAATCTCTATTCATAGGTCTCTAAATCTCTATTCATTGATCGATTGTGATTTGATAGAACTAAAGCAATTCTTTAATACTCCATTATGTATCCTCTAAGACAATAGTGCTGCCATTAGAGTAACTTTAGCTAATTGAACAAAGGCAAATCTGCTACCACTTTGTAAAACATTGATTCAAAGTATGATAGTACAGATTTTTTTTAACATGTATTGGTCAGGTAAAAAAAATAGTGCTAGTCATATTAACAAAATTCAACCCACATCAGCAGCATACGTGCATACACTTGGGATTAGTAGATCAGATCCGTTGCAAATAAGGATAACCAAATAGCTTAAATTAGGGTTCGTTCTCACATTGTTGCATGAAAGGAAGGGAAGAGAAGGCACAGGCATACCTGACTGCTGTTGTGGCCGCTCGTCGTAGGCAAAGAACCTGACTTAGGGTTCGGCGGTTGGAAGACGGGCTCATCTCGACCACTGGAAGGAGGCTGCGCTTAGAGCTACAACTGCCCCTGACGTGGTTGTGCTTGGAGTTGCAGATCTGGACGTCGGGCTGAGAAGGGGGGCCACCGGAGAGACGCAGAGGAGAGCCAAGGGGCGGCGACCGGCGGGGAGGTTGCCAGATGCGGAGGTTGCGGCGTGTTGGGGAGGAGCAGGGTGGGGCGGCGGCCAGATGCGGAGGTGCGTGGGGGAGCAGCAGGAGGGCGGCGCTGTGAGGGAGACCGAGAGAGAGCCGTGAGAAGGATGAGGATGGGAAAAGTTACGATGGCCAGTACTCATCTCTCTCTATTTTTATTTCTTTTCTTTTTTTTTCTTATGGTGTGTTCTTTTTCTTGTTTTTATTTTTCTTTCTATATGCAATTATATTTCTTGTTTTCATTTATGAGATTGTTTTAATTCCTTGGCTTTTCTAGAGTCTCACTCGAAATTTTTTTAATAATTTTTAATTAATTTTCTTTGATGCATCAATGATTAGTGTAAATTACTCCTACTATTTAACACCTAGCGTGTTATAATCAATGGTTAATATTAAACTTAGTTGTCACTTTATTGTTAACATTTACCACGGAGTTGCCAAAATGATTTGTGACGTCGAACCATGACGATAGCTTAACTAGTCATCATAGATGTATCACCTCAAGAATGAACTGTCACAGATGATAAAATTCTATGATGATCTCTTAAAAGGTCATTAGTAAACCGTCATGTATAAGGGTATTTCTTGTAGTGATAACAAGATGAAGGCACAGAAGGTGACAACAACTCCAAGTCAGAATTAGAGTTCATGACGAAAGATAGAGTAAAAGTGCATCAATCGAATAAATAAATAAAAGTATTTGAAAAGGATAATATTCATTTAAAAATTAAAATGCTACAGTAATAGAATTATCTATGTGATATTTGCACAAGCCAACTTGCTAGTTTGATTAAATTTATGAATGTTTGACTGATTTATTGCAAAACTTGTTTTGAACCATGTATTCTTTCCGCGAGTTAGCATGCAACATCACTTCGCGGTCTAGCTATATGTCAGTACCTTTCCCAAACTTCATACATGTCATGTGTGACAGAAATATGTTTTAATTCCTAAAATTATTGAATGCAATAAAAGAAATATGTTTTAATTCCTAAAATTATTGAACCAAATAAGAATATTTGTCCCTCTATTTTCAATTATCGAACCAAATGAGCATAATTGTCCATGTGTTTTGAGTAGGACACAAGACTTTGTAAAAAATCAAAGAAAATAACCAAATAATAATAGTAATCAGTATCAGTAGCAATGCCAACTAAACAAACATTGAACCAGATTCAGTGCTTGGAACATACAATACGTTCTTATCATAATACTAAGAACTTCCTACGCTAAACAGGCATTAAGCTTTTTTCATTAAATAAGCTATCAAATTACAACACAATCTGAATTGAATTAATGAATTGCACAAAGAAGGCCAAGTTGCATTCCATTGTTTTTATCTTTTTAAATACTGGGAGAAAATATTACAATCGGCCTAATTTGACATCTTATTGTCTACAATATTAACTTGCTTTATGTATAGTGCCCATATATATTTTACAGAAAATCATAACAAGAATCCATCATAGACAGCACATATTATGTGAATGGCAATATGCACTAAACAACTAACCTATAGGTTTGTTTTGATGCCTACTTTAAGGCCATGGAGTAGGATATGCATGAGTATGGCGAGGAAGTGGGCATCGCGTTCCACCAAGAGTTGGATGAATCGAGCAATGAAGATGGACATTCAAATGCAAATGTTGGCACTTGGTCAAATGATACTACTCCAACTCAAAGTAGAAAACCCAAGAATTATGACTGGAAAAAAGGTTGAAGTTGACGTATCAAAAGTTCAAACAATTCCATACCACAGAAGGCACGACCGCACGATGCATGGGCTGTTCAAAGATGGACTCCTATAACAACACTGGTGGAGCCTCTCAGAGATGAAATTGTGTCCTCCCCCCATGTATACTCTCTTGTACTTCATTTGTTCTCTAAAATAGGCTCTATTATATGGAGAAACTAGTAGTATTCTTGTACAAATCTTAAAAGTAGATTGTTTTGTAGATATATTGCATAAATACAAGGCTTTTGCATCAACAAATTCTTGCAGAAAATCATACAATAATTTTATTGAACAATTTAGCCCCTGACCCCTTAATTAATCCCTATGCTCCACCACTATATGAAGGCACGCTAACTCATGAAAGCCATATTTAAAGGAAGCAAATAAAAAAGAAAATATTGTCTTGCTGTGTTTCAATGCTAGATCTAGGTATGTTGCAAAATGAACCAAAATGTGTTCAAATGGACATCATCTTCCACCAACTTGTCAGATAGTCTTTTGTTATGCACAATATTAGTTTATCATCAGATAAGCATAGGTTGTTTCAGTTGCAGAAAATCATGGTTCATTTATTGCACGAGTGTGTAAGGACCGGATAGGCTAGAGGGGGATGAATAGCCTATAAAAATTTCTACAAAGAACTAGACCACAAGTTAACAATTAACAAAGCGATGCTAAGCACTACCTTTAAGCTATTCTATACAAGCCACCTATCACGAGTATACTACTCAAGAGAATATACACACAAGCGCAAGAAACCCTCACTTTCGATCCTATAGTGAGAGCACCTAAACAAGTAATAAAGCGTAAGAGTAAGTAATCGAGGAAGCTATACCGAAGGGCTTGATGGAGTGAAGATCAATTGTCGTGTAGACCCAATCACCAAGAAATAGATAATAAAATCAAGATGACCAATCACCAATATAACACCGGAAAACCAAACATCCACTCTATGGTGGAGAAGAGAGAACACTCAATTTTTTATAGAGGTTCACGTGATCGTCGTCACGCTACTCCTCGTTGTGGCACCGGTCTTCCTTGCTGGATTGCGAGTTAGGCTTCACACGTCAATCCCTCACCGGGAGCCGCTTACCAACACAAGAGAAGTGGCTATCAACCACGAGCAATGCACTAGAGTCGGTTTTGGCACTCCGCCAGGGAACAACCGTAATAACCCCTCACAATCGAACCTTCAATGTGGGCTCGAACAATCACCAATCAATCTCAACAACGGAATCACCTCCAAGCCGCTAGGGACACGGCAATGCCCCAAGAGAATAAGGACTCAACAATGGCTTGCTTTCAAGTGCTCTAAAAATGCAAATCGCAAGCAATGATGCAGTTGAGAATCACTCAACTCACAAAGATGATCAAACATGAACAAGTGAGTGAGTGTGAGGCTAGAGAGTGCTCACAAGAGTGTGTCAAAGAATCAAATGTGCAAGAGAGTCACCAAGTGACCAGGGAAGGAGTATAAATACCTCTAAGTGCAATCCTAGCCATTACCCACTGAAAAACAGTCGTTAAACCACTTTTCGTGGCGTCGGACGCTACCTTCGGACGGTAGGCGTCGGAGTAAAATCCAACGTCCGACGCTTACGATGGTGTCACGTGTCAGCTCAGTTTAACCACAACCGCTGGATCTCAACGGCTAACTGATCGCGCCGAATTTTCAACCGTCGGACTCAGCGCCGTCGGACTAAGACTCACTGGCGTCCGACGCTTCCAGAAAGTTCACAGAGAGCTACAAAGCCGTCGGACGCTGTCCGAGGTTCAGCGTCGAACTAACCAGTAGTGTCCGACGCCCTGAACTTTCTTCGCCGCACACTGTGCCAGAACGTGAACTCTCCACGCCGCGCCGTCGGACCAGGAGCCAAAGGTCCGACGCTCTCACCTCTTCAACCGTCGGACTGTCCGACTCTCTCAGCCGGGCAGAACACTGAGTCACCATCGGACGCTTCAAGTCAGTGCGTTGGACTAAAGGTTTTCACCGTCTGACGCCGTGTATTTTTACGCTGAGAGCTCCCAAAATGCTCGGACGTCGTCCGACGCTCATCGTCGGACTAAACCTCGCCGTCCGACGCTTTCTCAGTTAGAAACAGAGCCTGGAGACCGTCGGACGCTTGTGACCAATGGTCTGACGCCCTAGTTCCCCAGCGTCCGACGCTCAAAACTCACCGATTTCAAGTCTATTTCTTCACCTTTGCTTCTATGTGCTAACACTCAAAGTTTTCAACACTTGTGCGCAATGTGTTAGCATTTTTAAAATATTTTTCAAGGGTTTTCTAAGTTGATCTCTAGGTTGAGTTAGTCAATGCACATGAAATGCAATTTAGAGCACTTGAAGGTAATGCAATCACTTAGTTCTCCCCTTAATAGACGGCTATCTATCCTAAATATGATCACACCCACTTGGTGTCTTGATCACCAAAAAAAAGCCTACTTAGGGTTATACCTTTGCCTTCAAACCTTTTCTTTTCACCTTGATCAACTCCATTTGATCCTTCACACTTGGTCCATGGTTAGGCTATCTTGATCATCACCATCATTTGGCTCCACACTCTATGGTTAGGACTATCTACGCTTAGCCATTCACTTAGCAACTAGGTTAGTCCTTAGGTTGTCATCAATTATCAAAACCAAACTAGGGTGAAAGGATCAAGGATGCCCAAGAGGGGGGTGAATTGGGCAACTAATAATTTTTCGAAACACAATTCAACCTATCGCAATTTGCCCAATGTCACCCCACAAGTGCTTGTGACAATTCTATTCCTAAAACAAGTTATGCAACCTAGAGCCAAGTCCTATCACAAGTATGCTACTCTAGGAAAGTAGTGAACACAAAGGAAATGCGGGTATATAAAGGGTTAGAAAGACAAATCCATTTTTCCCGAGGTATCGAAGAGTCGGCACTCCCCACTAGTCCTCGTTGGAGCACCCGCGCAAGGGTGTAGCTCCCCCTTGATCTTCGCAAAGACCAAGTGCTCTCTACAGGCTGATCCTTTGCCACTCCGGCGCGGTGGATCGCCCACAACCGCTCACAACTTCGACTTGGGCCGCCCACAAGCTCTCCAAGCGGTCACCAAGCCACCGATCGTCACCAAACCGTCTAGGTGATGCCGATCACCAAGAGTAACAAGCTTAGACTCTCACTTGACCAAGAACAAGGCCAAAGAGGGTGATGGATGCACACAAGTCACTCTTGATCTCTCTAGGGAAGAAGCTCACAAGCAATGGAGTTCACACTAATCTCCCTAGGGCTCTTGCTCTCTCACAAGATCAACAATGGTTCTTTCAGCTGTTAGAAATGGCAAGAGAGATAGAATGGAGGTTTTGGTGGAGTATAAATACTCACCCTCTCCAAAACTAGCCGTTTCTCACTTTCCTGCGAACCGTCGGACTCTGCCGAGGCTCGACCGTCGGACTAATTTCCACGGTCCGACTCTCACACAAACACTGCGCCCAGAACTGTGACAGAGGGGCGTCGGACCGAACTCGATAGTCCGACGCTCCTCAGTCCGACGCTTCTGCCTGCGGGCACAGTGCCTTTCAACGGCTAGTACACGGAGCAATGGTCCGACGCATACCGTCGGACCCAGTCCGACGCTCAAACTCGCTCTGGGAACCTCTCTGGAAGCGTCGGACGCTAACAGATATTAGTCCGACGCTCCCACTCGCGACGGTCCGACGCTCGCTCAAGCAACCACTGGCACCGTCGGACTCTGGAAAATGGTCCGACGCCCATCCGGCCAGGGTCCGACGCTCCCTGGCACGCTGAAACTCGTCCAGGGGCTGCCACGTGTCGTCGGACTCTAGCTATTGGTCCGACGCCCATACTAGTTAGAGTTCGACGCCTCTAATTCGATCAAAACTTCGCCGAATCGAAAACTTTCCAAAACGAAGTTTGATCCTCTCTCTCTCTCAGGAGAAACCCTGGGCTGTCTAGAGCTATGTTGGACAAGTGTGCATCACATCTACACTCTCTAATCTTGCTCTAAGTCAAGCTACCCATCCAAACCCCTCTTAATAGTACGGTCAAGGAGAAAAAACAAAACCTAAGACTACGCCAAGTGTCTCTCAACTCCAAACGACACTTAGCACTAGCCTATCACCGTCTTGTCTTTCATCCTTTGAAAACCGAATCGATTTCCATCGCTAGGGGCTTGAACCTATATGTTATTATGACCTAACCTCTAGGTTATCCTGCAAAACACACGTTAGTCATAATAATCGTCTTATTGTCATTAATCACCGAAACCACTAGTGCCTAGATGCTTCATAGGGCTTTCAGAGTGGCCTCACGGATTTACTTAATTCAGAAGATGATACATTATTATAGGAGAGGTGACTAGAAAGGGGAAATGGAAAAATAGAAAAAACTTGGCATGAAATGATATCAAGTTAAGAGAAAAATAGTAATTCTTCAGTTTGCGGTCTCTATATCAAGCTCCACAGGATAACACTGCATATTCTTAGTCTCAGACTCGGTCAGATAGCTACTATTACAAACACTGCTCTCATGCTTGCTTATCTAGCAAAGCCACAACACCTATTTTTTGTGGCCGGTGCCATGAGGCTGCCTAGCAGGATCTTGGCTATCTGAAGCTTGAGTTGCCCCCTCTTGAGCGGCGACCTCTTCTCCTTGTTGCAGCTGCAACTGTTGCAGAGGTACCTGCACTCCATTCCAAAGCTTCTTGACTTGCTTTCTCTCTACTAGCCCGCAGTCACAGGCTCCTATTGAGGAAACTGGTGTTGTTGGTGGAGAAGGCGAGAGCCAGATGGATGATGGTTTGGGGAGGGGGTATGCATTTTATAGCCAAGGTTTTGGCACTTGTTGAGTCTAGAGATGGTAATTGGGAACACATGTTCTTCATTGTATCTGTTGTGGTCCAGGAACAAAGTTGTACTCACTCGATGAAAAAACTCGAAACTCTTAGTTTTTTCTGGGATCATGCAGTTTTGAGTTTGACTAAAATTATATATATTAATATTAGATGTGTCATTATTTAATTATCAAATATAAAGTTAGTTGCCATAAATATTAATAATTATGTGCCATTTTACTTGCATAAAACTTTGGTAATCTCTTTCTTCATTAATACTATGTCATATCAGCATATTTATTAATTTGGTGCTTATTTAATGCTCATGGAACTTTTAGGGTATTATAGCTACAATTGCACTTTTCCATGAAAGTGAGGGAGTACTTATCTTTTCACCTAGCTTGTGAGTCGTGAATTGTGATCCTAGTAAGGCCATTCTCGCACATTTCATATCCTAGTTTTTAACTCATGTATAATTGAAAAGGTGTAGTTCATCCCCACAAAATTTTCATCATCTCTCTTCATCTATGTTACGCCACATCTATACTATGCTACATTAACTTGTTTAATAATATCCATAAAACTCATGAAACTCAATGAGATTAGCCCAATTGAGCCAATTGTTACTAATTTTCATATTCCATAAGAACGTAATTGGGACATAAATGATAGATTTTAATGATTAATAATGGAATAAAATTTGCCCTATTGTATCCAATCCCACCACATCATTCTGGCTTTTCTTCCTAGCAGTGAATTGTCCATAAACTCTTTTTCTTGTTTGCAGCATTTTGTTGAGGCTCTATCTTGTACCATCACTGAATAAACACAATATGTTTTTTATTGCAATTATCTTCGCACTATTAAGATCTCTAATATCCAGTAGTGATATCAAGAGTTTTTTTTTTCATCCCAATGATAAAATGCTCAGATACGCTTTTATATAACGAATGCGTGCTGATCTATATCATCAGAAGGGCCACCTAAAGTATTCTAGTAGTCTTTTGTTCTTATGCACAACATTAGTCTTTTGTTAAAAATGCTCAGATACGTAAAGGTAGTCCCAGTCGCAGAGCTTCCTGATCCGTGGATTGCCCGAGCGGTGTTGTGAGGTTGCATCGGATTCGGATCACCAAGCCAGATATGTTTAGGGGGTGTTTAGTTGGGTGGAGAGGGGTGAAAAGTGTACTATAACATTTTTGTTTGTATTTGATAACTTTTATGTAATCATGGTCCAAGTAAACTCAAAAGATTCATCTCGAGCTAGCCAGATAAAAAGTACAAACATGTAACAGCTGCTACTTTATTTAATGGTCTATGAAGGCGGAAAGTACAATCGATACGATGAGGAAAGATAAAAAATTTTGGGAAGTAAACACTCCCTATTCTCCCTAAAAAAAAGGTATGTTGGGACATGTCAGCTCGCAATTCGACACAGGGACACGGCACGGCGAGAGGCAATTGAAGAATCTGGGGGAACAGTTTGCCGCGACCGCTGCTTCGAGTTGTTGCATTGCATGAGTACCCACAGTCAGCTTGCGGTGACCGAAGAATCTGGGGGGACAGTCCTGAAATCATGCACCAGGAGCAACACATGCGACCTGGCAGGTCCTGTCCAAACTCCAAAGATAGCTTGAAATTTGCAGTCCACACAAACCGCGTTGCGCAGGCAGGTACCCTTTTTTGTCAGAGGATGATGCAGCCTGCAGCCTTTGGTTGGGAGAGCGTGGATCACATGGCGAAAATAGGCACGTTCTATATGTCAGGGGGTCAGGGCCGTAGTGCGTGTGCCGTGTGGGCATCAGGGCATGGTCCCTTTTTGGGAGCTTTTAAGGTTTCTGTGCGCATCGCATGGGCCCGGCGACGGCGATAATAGTACCACTGTGGTCCGGTGGGGCTTGGCTTTTCTCTGCACCGGTGTCCGTTCATGGAACCGTGACTCCCCACGTCTTTGTCCTCTTCTGTACGCGGCACGCGGCGCGGCGGGAGGTAAGCATGACTGAGATGGCCAGATTGGTGTGGATTTTTGAAGTGTTTGTCTTTACGAGGATAAAAAATAGAGTGCTTGTTGATCAATAATCGGGAAATTCAACTCTAGTTGAGAGAGAGAGAGAGATGCCTGATGGTCTCTGTTTGGAATCTAAGAAATAAAACAAAACACACCAACAACAGCTGTAATTTCGGCTGGGACTGGGAAATTGGAAATGTAGAAGGGGAAAGAAACGACACCAGTGGCAATGGGAACTGGGAGAAAGTTCAGGCACCTCACTTGGACTAGCCACTAGCAGCCCACTAGTGAGTGGTGCCCCCCGTGTGAGACGGAGGAGCTTTCAGGTGGGCCGTAGAACTGGCGGTGCTAGCAGCCTAGCAAGACGTGACACCAGTCCTGTCTGAATGCACGCACGGCGCACGGAAGGCACATGCTGCAGAATGCAGATGCGGCATCAGCATCACTATGACAATGACACAAAGATAAGCTGATGTCTGACACTCGACCTGTGAAGAAAAGGAGTTCCGAGTGCCCTTGTGCTTTCAAAGTTCGAAAGGAAGCGCGCTCAATTAACAAGCTGCACGGAACAAAGAGAAGATGGAAATGAATAATTATGGAGAGGAAAACAAAGAGAGGCAGAGCCCGGGTTGCTGCACTACATCAAGTAGGATGCAGACGCAGTGACGGAGTGGCCGACAAGATATAATTGGCGATACAAAGCAACCACAAAGTCACCAGGACAACGGTAGGGACCTAGGGCGCAATGTGTTCCAAAAATTGCTTTTATGATAATCTTCTATTTGGTGCGTCTCTTTCATGTGTACTGATAACTTACAGGTGATCAACATAACTATAACAGGCAAACATAACTTATTCATTCTCTCCCCTCAAGTAATGGTTCAAAGAATCTATAAACCTAAAAGAAAGGAGGGGAAAATGAATACACCAATACATAATTTAATGGCACTTTATGTTGTGACTTGGTGAAGACCAGCCACAGAATGTCAATCCAATTTTATTTCCTCCAACTGATCTTCCTGCCCATTCATATTGTTTGTTGTCATTTCCACACTTGGCTCACTATCCATCTTGGGTGTCTCTAATCTTGGTTCACTGTCTCTTCGAGGTGTTTGGATCATCTGTTCACCCTCTTTTGGCGAGTCAGCCTTCTTTTCATCGTCCTTTTTGGGTGTTTCGACCCCTTGATCGGTGTTATTATTAAGCTTACCGTTTGTTGACTCATCAGAGCCATTCTGCTTGCCCTATGCAAAAGGCAGGGTACAGAAATCATAAGATCAAGTAAAGCAGAACCTTTCCTTTTACAACGAAAAGCACTAGACCTAAAGTTTATACAAATCAAAATATAAAAGAACACTCCAAACCTGTATAATTTATCTAGAGAAGTAATAACTATACAAAGAAGACACTTATCCAAATGACAAATGCCAGCACCTCAGGCTGTTAGATCAACTGGAAGAACTTGAGTATAATAGTAGTCTGAACTTGTATAAATTTAATTCAAGTTAGGTCGTACAGAGGACCAAATTTCGCAAAGTATGGATTGCAAGCAGCGAGATAAGCCATGGAAAGTTCAATGTTTTGAACAGCCAGTCCAAATGATGCAAAAGACGCATGGCAGCAAGATAAGTCATGGCCAGTTCAATATTTTAAATAAAAATGGCTGTGTGCGTCTTTGGTTGGTACAGAGGCCAGAGATTACCTTCATCATCTAAACAATGACACAAAGAAACACCACTCATGATTTTTCAGGGACCAGACTTCTGCTCACAAACTCTAAAAAACGAGTTCGTGAAATGTTTTGTTCCGTTTGCACTCAGCTGGAAAGTATGAGAGTAGATGTGCATAAAATCTGTAGTACCTTATCATACTATTAGCTCACATTAAGTTTAAGACAGAAGCTGCTATAGCATTCTTAAACACACTTTCAGCACCTACATGTCATGGATCAGCCAATAAGGTATTTGACCATACTATGGAGCGTGCTGGGAACATGTGGCAAGCTTTTCTATCCCCACAATAAGGTTTCTTGTGTTTAGTTTTATCAATCTTCTCCTATTTGCTTTTCTGGTGTCATTATTGTTTTCGTTAGCCAGGCTACTGTTCATTTTTTGAGGTTGCGGCTCCTTTCTTTCCTTCTTTCCTTCTAACTAATGCAAGGCAGAGCTCCTACTATATTTTTCAAAGAGGAAAAAAAAACATCAGAGGAACCACATTGTGACATTTGCCGCTTAGGAGTTCAGGTAAGAAGTTAGTGTTATAACTGTGTTACTGCATTCTATACTATTGAATCAATCCTAAACTCTTAATCCAATTGCCAAAAGAATGTACCTTGTTCTTGTCTCGCCATCCGAGGGAAAATGGGGCAAGCAAACTTATTCTTCTAGGCTGGAACTCCTGTGATGAATCTTGGTTCCCTTGGCCTGGCGATGCATCTCCAGTTGGGGTCCTGTAAGGAAAAATATTTGAAAATAATATCAAGTTAACATTGGAACAGTAAATGAGTGGAATATGCCTAATGGAAAGACTAGTTATCAAATCACATCTATTTGCATTTGAAAATGGGAAAGATAAAAGGGTTTTCCTAACTGGGGGCAATAACAGATAACCAGACAGCCAAAAAAAAAAAAGAAGAAGAAGAAGAAGAAGAAGAATGTAGCAGTTAAATAAATTGGTCGTTTAGTGCTATTGCCTTGCCAGTGTTAGTACCAATCTGATAATACTAGTAATAGCATTAAACAAGACCAGAGCAATAGTACCTTGGAGAAGGAGAGGGAGATGGAAGCTGTGCTTTCTGCTGACTAGACTGATACTGAATGGTTGCCTCTAACATAGTTTCTGCCATAACTGCTCTGTTCTCCATTTGAGTAAGTGAAGCCATAGCTTCCTCGTACTTCTCCTGAATATAGTAAGTATAAAAGCAGCGGATCATAAAACAGAACAAGCAAACATTTACTTGCTTCATTACATGATGCGACATATTCATGCTCAAATATTAATGATAAAGCCAGAGAGATCCAGTATTATAAAATGGGAGAGAGCTCAACCATCTTCTCCAAGCACTCTAGATACAGCCACATAGACTTAATAAATAATACAATTTATTAAGATGGTATCTCGTTTCAATAAAAGCAAAAGTATCTCATTTCAATATAAGCAGAGTATCTCGTTTCAAAAAAAAAAAAATACTTAATCAACCCGACATATCTGCAAGTAGTGGCGGAGTTTAGTTGTGGCACAAGGCTCTACCACTGCGTGCAAGTGCATTGCAATACAGCTGTGTATACCAATATAAATGTATCCACTAATTATTGCAAAGACTGTTATAGTTTTTTGAAGCAACCTTAGATATAGGCATATGCATTGAGCATTACAAATATCAATATGTGCAATAGGGTCATCTTTATAAAAATCAGGAGCATAAAAAAAAGGTGTTCCATATGAACATGGCAGTCAAACTCAGATCAAGACATAGCACACAAACACAACGGCATGGATTATATATCAAACTGAATTAACCTGGAGTATATGTGCAGCATATTTCTGAGCAGCAGCATCTTGCTCTGCACAGATACGGGCGTCCTCTGTGACTTTCTGCTCTTGCTCTACACGCATCAGGACCTGCAGTTGATCTAGTTGTGGGTGACTAAAGATGACAGTGGTAACAAGGTTCATTTAGAGCATCATATGTGCAAGAACTGCACCTGAAGCATTGCTTGTTCCTGTTCCTGCTTGTCTGACAGAGCTTGCCTTAGGTCCAATAACTCTTGTTCCAATTGCTCGACCTAGGAGATAGCAAATGTAGAAACAGTCAAATTCCAAGGAAACAAGAATCTAGTAAATTGACTTCAGAAAGATATGATATTATACTGCAAACTTTGGGTTCAACATGTAAAATCAAGATCATAAGATTCTGAAGAATAATATTTGCATTTACCTTTGCACTTAATTCACGTCTGTTATCTTGCTTAACCATCTCCATAAGTGCTGTCTCTAGTTCATCAGCCCTGGATACAGATGACGGGAAAAAGCAATATGAAGAGTAATTCATTAAGCACCAACATTTAATCCCAGTGAATATTCAACAAAAGGATTGACTCTTCAAATGTAGGACACACTAAATGGGGCTAAGCCCTTTCTTCTAGAATTGAAAGGAACACATTGTCCACCCCTAAACATGAAAAGAAAATGCAACTTATACTCTATTACCAGTTTACCACCATCCTTTGGTGAAGGTTTTTGTGGGAAAAAGTTGAAGATGAGTTGTAAGGAACATATCTCTCATCTTTCAGCATCTTTCAGTGGTTTTGTTTTCAGTGTTTACTTCTTTTTTTGCCCCACTACAGGTTGTATAAATCGTCTACTAGAGTCCTACTTCTTTAGGTAATGATGCACAGCTATGCCGCATGTTTGAAAAAAAAAGTATACTATATCTCATCTTCCTCGCCCTCTCCTGTTAATCCTTGAAAAAGTGGCCCAGGCATAAACCATCAGTATCCAAGGTTGCAAATAAACAATATGCAAGGATCACTGGCTTACCACTTCAGAAGTCACAACCCACACAACTAAAGTCATACAATATAATTTTGGTGATTTGATGACATCAGTGAATAAAGTATTTTTCAAATACCACTGTCCATATGATAAACATGTAAGCTCAACTAATTTTGACTGAAATCCATCAACCTTGACTAACTTTTCTCGTATAAAGACAACTGTTTTCAGGACATCTACGCGAGCTCTGTTACCTGAACATGACATGCAAGTGCTAAACATGACAGGAACTGTTACCTGATTGACCTAACTTCGAGAATTGATTAATGACTACTTAAATTGATGCATGTAAATGTTTGTTCAAATTATGTGGATAGGAAATGACTCAAGCAATCTAAGGGTCAGAGTCTTGGATATTTGAACCTAACCTAAGAACAGCCGATCTTCTCTCCTCTAGCAGTTGGCACAGCTCACCCTTCAGCCAGACTACCTGAGATAATACAGTCAAATATAAATCCTTACATTACTAGAGCAGAAGTATTTTAATTATGAGTATAAGTACAGAAACACAAGGAGAAAACATAGGAACCGAGGACAAATATTCACATTTGTTGACAACGCTGGACTATATGCAGGATTCAGAAATGGCTACAAGATGCCAACAAGATACAAAACCTGTAACTACAATTCGTGAGGGACATTCTATCCTGCTAAGTATAAGGCCTGCATGATTTATTGGGCCAGGAGTTCTGTCACTTAGTGGTAATGCCAAGTGCATTTGTTCATAATGATGGATGCTATGCAGGATGCAGAAATTGCTACAAGGCGCCAAGATACAAAACCTGTACCTACAATTCCTGAGGGACATGCTAGCTGCTAACTATAAAACCTCATGATTTATTGGGCCAGGAGTTCTGTCACTTCGAGGTAATGCCAAATGCATTTGAATAAATCATCATACATCATAGCGAGAAAGTGGCAAGATGCAGGATAAGCTATAAGATTCCAAACAATAATCCTTACATGTGGAATATGTAACCCATTGCACCTTAACTAATTTCTTTCAAGAAAACTCCAGGTCATCTACTTCATAAATAAGTAATTTGCTCTAACAAGAACCAAATATAACATCTCTTGCTTTTCTGACCAACCATTTTGTCCTTCATATAACAAATGAAGCAAAATCGAAAAAAGGATGGGTGCAAACACTTTCCTTAAATGCTAACTGTGCATGAGACTATGAACTTCACATAAATACATTGAACATCAAATAACCTCGCTAATGGATTTTTTTTATGTATGAGCTACTTATATTTCTTTATGTTATTTAGTTTGCCCTTAAGTTTAATGAAACCACTGGTTTCTGATTTGGACATGAAAGAAAATTTAGCATATTGAGAAGGAAACCTGGTCTTTAGGATCAGGCAGACAGTCAATCTCAGAGTTGACAGTGAGGCCATGATACATATCATCCACATTACTAGAATTGGCTTCTTGGTTCTTATCACCATCTGTCAAGTCATTTGACTGTTCTTCTGATAACGACACCAAAGGTTCAGTGTCACGCTTGAAATTATATAGCTTAGATGCAAGACTGTTGGTGTCCCTCCAGACACGAAGACCTTTTTCTCTCTGTTCCATTGAAGAGATAACAGATGGTCGGTGTTTATTTCTCAATTCTTGCAGTCTTGCTTCACCTACAGCTTGATATCCCATGCAAGCTGTTAAAACAAGCTGGCTACTGTCAAAAGTGGAACCAGCTAAAGACTGCAAAAGGGTTACTGCATCCCCAGCATCCTTTGTTGTCACAAGTGCAGGACCTGCAATTAATAGTGGTCAGAAGCCTCTATCTAGAATGTAACTTCTGAGATACTTGGCAATTTGGCATTAATAAGAAAAGGAGGGATCTCAGTACCATACAACTCCATCAGTGCAAGGGCCGTCCGGAACAGCATCACACGGTTTCCATCAAAGAGCAGAACATCCCACACACGAAGCACTGAAATGTTTAAAATACCAGTAAAATGCTAAGAATGTTTCTAGAGCAGATAATAGCTTATAGTCTACTCAAGAAACAGAATATTAGTCCAAGCTTACTTGCACAAACACCAATGAAAACATCAGCTATAAGAAATAGTTAATGACAATTGACAATAGACCTTATACTACAACTACTCAGGGTAGAAAGTGTCACTTTACAGTATTGCAATAGCAATCATGGTCTCTTGAAGGCCCTACTGTTTGAAATGCAGTTCTCAATAAACCTACCTTATATTGCAAAAGCAGAGGAACATCGTTTCGAAAAAGAAAAGGTAAATGTTCAAATAACGCAAGATAAGGCTTACCGCTTTCCCAGGGAAGCATGTTCATAAAAATAGATAGGAACCATGGACCAGTGACCCATGCAACTTGTACACCAAGGTAATCAAGATGATTTACTGGAAAATACATGAATGTTCTTGTCAATCTTATGCTGTTAATATGTCTGACAATCATGTGGTACAAATAATGGAATATCCATGGAATAAGTCACACACCTAATTTTGGGAATCTCTCTCGGACTAACTCCTCTAAAACAAGCTGATCCACCTATGGGAAAACCAAATACAGATGATTTAATAGGAAACAGAGCAGATCAAAGGTCAAACAATCGAATAGCAAGCAAACATTAACATACAGAAAATGATACTTCATAATACCTGGGATTCAATCATTTCTTCAGAGAAGTAACCATCAAAATAGTCATCCATAATGCCTGTCAATGCCCTGTGGATACATACAAAAATATGCTTAGTTCAGCAGTACAATTATGAAATCAATATTTATGCCACAAATATTCCATAAAGTTTCAGTACAGAACCTACCAAAATGCATTCTCTTCTGGCATCAACAGAAGTAGCAAACCAGCAAAGAAGTTCATTGCCTGCATTATTTTTATGATTAGTCTATAATACTCGATGAAAAAGGCAGTATTTTTTCTTTTTACAAATTACATTTCATGGTTGCAGACTAGAACTTCAAAAAAAACATATTTAACCTCTATGTTGCACCATTGCATAACATTTTGACTATCATCAGAAGGCATAAAACAGCATAAAAAGTTTAAAAGGAATGATTACTTTGATAAGAACAGAATGTAAAAGTCAGGGCACTGCAAAACACATAAAAGATATGAAGGCAAGTTCTTCTAGGTATGTGCTTCAACACAATTGCACCGAATTATTTCTATGCACTCGCAGTACAAATAATGGTGAGTAGAATAAAAGATAATAATTCCTCTAATGAGAAAAGCATACAATGCAAATATTCAGAACTAATGTCATTTCCAAGCAAGAAGTGCAAAACTGTTCAGGTGCAATTTACTATACATTCACAGCATAGAATCTTCATGCAGCAATCAGAAAGATACACTTCATGAACACAAAATCTACATCGACAGAACCTGCTCCTTCCAAAGAAAAGGAATCATCATATGTATCATCCAATAAAAGAAACAGACACATGTGTAGAGTTTAGTTCTGTATGAGCTTAGTATAGATCTTTTATGTTAAAATGCCAGAAATTGATCATCCTTATTTTATTTTATTTTTCCTTCAAAAAGTATGGCCCTTATGCCTTGACGGTCTTGTTGTTTATGGCTGGCATTCAACTTATGGCAATGGTGCAGGCTGCCAAATTCCAAATTGTTACTCCCATTGTTAGGCACTGTTAATGCATTGAAGGATACACTAAAATGAGATCACACCTGAAAACTTGGAAGGGCTTCGCAACAAGCTAATGGCATTCATTTGACAAGAAAAGTAATAGTAATAAGCGCTAAGGTAGAGATATACCTGGCAATAACCAACTGATGGATTGTGTCGAGCATAAGCTGTGAGCAAGCGCCTCAAGGCATTTCTGCCATCCTCATCTAGTGCAGGGTGTCCTGGGAATGTTCTAGGCAAATCCTAAAATTTCCAAAGTAAGAGATGACATCAATAAATCAATATAGAACCAGTTAAAAAATTATAAAATTTTATATACCTTCTCTATTTGCCCTTTCCATTTTTCAGAAGAAAATGGGTGAGATGCTTTCGGTTTTCCATCACCACATTCCGTAGCTTTAGAATCCGAACACTTGCTGTCTTCTCTTTCACCGTCTGCTGCAAGGAGGTCCTCATAGTACCCTTTGACCCGACGAGCTCCGATGCCAATAAAAGCTTGCCATAGCTACCAACACAGATCAGAAGGATTTACGTTTTAATAGAATAATTGATAAATTATATGCTAGCAAAATGCAGGCTGTACCTCTCCTCTCAGAGCCATTGGAAGCCCATCACGGACTAAGCATTCTAATTCTTCTTTCCAAGGATAATGTTCTTCTTGATCTGCACCTTTATTTGTACCTGAATCAGCATTGGCTATGTCAGTTGCAGGCACTTCTTGGCTAGGATCAACCTTCTCTACATCATAGAACTCATCATCAGAATCCTCTGATGGCTTGCTCTCTTCAGAATTATCAGGGCAGAGTTCATCCTTCGTGCACCCCTCATTAACAGAAGAAGGTTGCTTCTTCTTCACTCGTGAGTTCATCATCTCCTCAATATGGCCCAAAGAGGGCCTGATTTCAGACCATATTTGGATTTTATGTGGTCTTGGTCCTGTCCTGCCAGCTCCTTCATCCTCATTGGATGGTGCGACCTTGGCATCCTCTCCAGATGATTCTCCATCCTCAGCCTGCCGATCCAGAAAATTCTTCCATCTGTCGGACCTCTCCTCTTCCTCCTCCTGCAGATTCAGCAGAACCAAACACGGAACTCAGCAAGATGCAACAACACGATGCGTAATTAGGTATCACCAGGGGGGCGGCTCTTCCACCTTATAGATGTTTGCATACTCTCTGTACCGCTGTAGGTGTTGTGGGCGCACGGCGAAGCCATAAGCGTCTCTGTACCAGCATCACCCAATGCACCAGTCAGAAATGTGCTAGCTGCAGGTAATGCCGCTACAAGTGATTCGGTTTTGCTGAAACTCATCCCGCCTACTAAATTTGGGTTTTCGTCTATGCTAAATACAGTAAAACAAAAAAGCTCGACGCTTACGCATCACACGGATCCTGCTAGTTAGCGTGATACCACAATTCGGACATTTCGATACCAAAAGCAATTCATCAGTTATCACAGCAGAAATGCGGAGATCTAGGCTCTGCAGTCTGCATTGCCCAAATTCGGCCCCCCACTATCTCGGACCGGATCGAGATCCCCGCGCAGCAGATAAATCCCAAAATATCTCCGAAACACACGGGCGGACGTTTCAAACAGGAACTCGAGGACTCCGTTGGAGAACGCTCCCGAAAACAGCATAGAGCGAACAGCAGGACGCCGAGATGCGCGCGCCCGTAGAGGCGAGGCGAGGCGAGGCGAGGCGGGAACGAACCGCTTGTGCTCGAAGGCGATGAAGGGGAGGGCCTTGGCCTTCATCTCCTGTGGCGTCGGCCAACCAGCGCCGGGCTCTACCACCACCGCCCTACTCGTCTGCCTGGTCAGCCGCGACTCGGTGGAGTGGCGTCTCCGGCGAATCCCTCGACGTCGGGCGCTGGCGCTGGCGCTGGCGCTGGCGTATGGCTGGCAAAAGCGACGCGCCGCGAAGCGTACGGGTGTGGCAGTGAGGACTGGAGAGTGGAGTGCGATTCTAGCTTAGGAGTCGGTGGCGACCTTATTATTATTGTACTGCTACTGCTGCTCTGTGCTCTGCTTGTCAGCTGCTGAGATTTGAGATTTGATCTGCGTGGCTGCGTGAAACCGTGGAGCCGCCCGCTTCGCTGGCTAACGAGGATTTCGGAGCTTGGAATTGGGACTTGGAGCACGGAAGAGCCTCTTTTTCAAAAGGGCACGTTTGGGATGGCCTCTAGTGCATGTACGATAATACACTGTCTTATGCTCCCTCCGTCCCATATTAGATGACGCTACGAGAAACGTGTGGATCAAATTTTCTTAACTTTGACTAAATTTATAGAAAATATGTGCAATATTTTTATTTCCAAATAAATTTATTAAAAAACTAGATTTAAAGATATTTCCAATGATACTAGTTATGTACGTTCGATATGAATATTTTTTAATATAAAATTAGTCAAAGTTAAAAAAACTGACTTCTCGGAAAGTAAGAATGACATCTATTTTGGGACGAAGAGAGTATAGCTAAGGTATATTAACAATGTTTTCATTCTTTAATTAAAAAAGTGTCTACTCGTACGTGGATGATAAAAAAAGAAAATGATGACTCTAAACAGCTCCTAGTAAACCGTTTGGTACGACTCCTCCATGGGACCTGAAGAGAAGCCCTTCCAAATAGAATCTTGTAGTAGGTTCAAAGTAACTTTAAGAGATAAAAGCATGAATAAAATGTAGGTGGGTCTATAAACAACCAAATAATTGTATTTAAATTAACAGAAGCGATTGGGTCGGCCAAGCTTATTAAACTTGTTCTAAGCTATGTAGATATTGTCGTGTTCTTGTATCATGAGTAGGAAGTTACACACTCCGGCAGTTCGCTTGATGCTATTATCTATCACTGCTTTTAGGCAGCGAATGAACACTAAGTCACTAATGCTATATGTGCAGTCGTTCAAAGGTAAAGCCCCTTGCACACACCAATTTAGATTGCACACCAGTAAGGATTAGCATGTTCAAGGCCATCTAGTAGGACGTTCGCGCAGATTTGATGTGAGTACTTTGTTAAAAAAGCTCATAAACGCCTCCCAAGAAGATATGTCGGGGAAGGGCACAACAAAGTTGTCTTAGAATCAGTATAAGTCACTGAGAACCCTAAGAGATCATGTAGAGAGACAGAGACACTGGATAGCAAGAGGTTGTAACATTCCTTTGGGTTCGATATAAAACTAGGTTACTCAGTATAATATCCATGCTCGCAGATTATTCTGTGTGCATTAATTTATACCACACATACCCCTGCATCCCGTAGGGATAACCCTAGGGCATACCGCTGTTCGAGGAGGAGTTGAGGTTGGAGAGCTCCTAGCCGAGGTCAGAGAGGAGCTTCGTCATGTCCGGGGGCAGCTGCACCACCGGCTAGGACACGACAAGTATTGTGGACTCGGAACCATGGCAGCGGAGAATCCTTGGGGAACCTAACATCTCCGATACCATATAGGATCAAATTCTACCGCAATTGCATAGGGCGTAGGGGTGGAAAAGAGGAGGTTGGGGACGATATCCCCAGTGGCTAGTTGGAGCCGTTGTGGAACTAGCGGGGGTGCTAAGGCGAAGAGCGATCGAGAGTGAACAGGAAGGGAGTATTAGATGGCCCTTGAGACCAGACAAAGATTATTGTCTTTCTTAATTTCTTAGCAGGCCAACATGTTTTATATATATATATATATATATATATATATATGTTTACTCCTACCGAGTAGTTACTCCTATGTTTATATCTTTAGATTTAGGGCATATATGATCGAATGAAGTGTATGTGCATGAAGTATATGATCATACTAGACCATCTATGGTAGTATATTTGTTAAGTATGCATACATACATCGAGTATGTGGTCATACTTATTTTATATACTACAGTAAGTGATATTTTCATAATATATTAAAAAGTATGGGTTCTCTTAAAAAATTTTCGCATAGGAAGATTTGGAGTACCATAATATGAGTATGTAAACATACTCAAAGTGATAAATAAGTATGAACACATACGCAATGTGATTTTTTAAAGATGAGAGTAACTACTTCCGGAAGTATATATGTGTGGCTGATTTGAGGATATCAAACCGTCTCAGCTGCAAAATAGGGTCGGCGAGAACTTGACTTTTGCCTTAGTAAGCAGTCGAAAAACGGTCCAAAAGCAAGAAAAAAGTTATGACACCATAATAGGCCAAAAGTACATAAAATCGGCTCCCAGTTCTGCACTTTTTTATCTCCCCTAGTGGCAAATATATACACACACCTATTTTTTTTTTGGGAAAAGTTACATGCACATGGTACTTAGGTCTGATCAGATAGGAAAAAAAACAGACTTTTGAGATCGTTTGGGTAGCTATCAACCGTTGTCTCTGTACGGCAAATGTGACTTTTTTAACCCATTTAAGTTATCCCATTGAATGATTAATTGATAAAGAATTTACGTCGTCCTAGGAATCCGAGACTAAAAGGTCTCAGCCTTGAGTAGGTCTCACCTAAAACCTCGTGCATAGTATCATGTGTGACTTACACCCTACTTACAGAGCATATGTGACTTTAGACAGTATGCTTTTCTTTTGAACTAACACGTAGGTGACCCTTTAGTCTCGGTTGATGTTACCGACTAGGATTAAAAGGACATTTAATTCCGGTTCGTAACACCAACCCAGACTAAAGGTAACTAAAAGGTCTAGACCTTTAGTCCCGGTTTGTAATACGAACCGAAACAAAGACCTTTACTTCCGAATATAAAAAAAATTATCGAGACTAAAGTTAAAACTTGATGCGGATTAAAAACCGTTTGGCCGATGGCTGGGCACTGGAGAGCGCAACAGCGCTAACGGCAATGGCCAGCCAGTTCGCCACCTGGTCTGCAGCGAGCTCGCGTGCCTTCGCCGGAGCCGAGCTCTTCTCCCAGTCATGGCAATGGCTCCAGCAACCTGAACCGTCGTTGTCCCATAGCTCATAATCCGTACTCCTACGTAATAGGGCAATGCTACGGTACACATCTTATCTAATAAAGGTAATATCTGAAATTGATTTGGATCATTGATATTTCTGATTTTATGAATAACTAAATATAATTTACTAAAAGGAAGGGAGCTATTCTAAATCCCGTGATCATGGGAGAACACAAAAACAGGCCAGCATAAGTATCAGGCCCCCTCACAGAATCCTGTTCATCTACAGTTCGTTCGTCTCAGCCCTCCGATCAGATCCCTGGCCATCCGATAGTCGCCACGCCCATCGATGTCCAGAACTTTCCCCCATCGACCAATTCCTTTCCCCACCGCCCCCCCTGCCAGCACGCAGAGCGACCCGGAAAAATCTCCATCCATCCGCCGCCCTTCTTCGTAGCCGCGTTGTCCCCGGCGTTCCCCGCGACCTCGCCGCTGCTTTGCCTCTGCGCCCATCTCCTTCACACGGCGCCTCGCCCTCGCGGTTAGCTCTTCTTTGGAGGGGCTCGCCGGCGCCGCCATAAGTGGGGGGACATGACGCCATCACCGCTGCTCGGGTGGCAAAGGGCGAAGGGCTGGCCGCCGTCGCCGGGGAAGGAGCCACCGCGCGCGCCTGACCACGCCGTCGCCAGGGCCGCCAGCCACACTGGCCTGCACGCCTCCATCCGCTTCTTCGGCATGTCACCGACGGGTATGGTGGACGACACGTGCTGGCGTTGTACCTCCGCACACCAGCAGTGCTCGCGGCTGCGATCCTCTCCCTCGCCCACCACCTGCACCAACACCATCCTCCTCAAGCCACAGCACGAGGTATGCTCTGCCTTTTTCTCTTTTTATTTTTCTCATTTCTTTTGGCAGATGCTATGCAGATGTCAATCCATTATGTGTGCGATTAGATGTGAATAGCACTTGTAGGTTCCCAACTGCTATCTTCTCTGCCCTTGCCGTTATGTGCCCTTCGAACGCTCGACGCTATGTCCAAAAGGAGTATGCTTGCTAATACTGCCTACCTCTATTTGCATGCCACCCAATAGCTTCTGCCGTTTATTTACATGGCATCTCCAAATGCATGTATCGATGTGTGCAGGTTCTTTTGTGCATTAGACCCGACCTCGACAGTGGGTTGCCCATAAACAGTTAACCGGATTCTAAAACCAGATGGAGATCTTCTTGCCTTGAGTTATCTGGTGAGGATGCAATCTTTGATCTGTGCGTCTGCATGAACCTCCCACTCATTGCTCAAATCATATCAGGCTCTTTTCTTCAACCTGAACTTTAAAGTTTGAATTAGCTCATTTACTCTTAATTACCTGATTATCTGAGACATGACTGTTCTGGTCTTATTGTGGATATTACTTTGCTGCTGCCTTGCATCCTTTGGAGGATCATCTCACTGTCACTTATTTTTTGTTTCTGATTTTTCCATTCCTCATGCTAATACATAATTTTTGCTTCGTTTACTTTAGCCAAAGCAAGTGCTGTGATGAAAAGACCGATATTGTTCGCATTCATTAACGGTGACATTTTTTTTTCTTGGTTAACAGTATGGAATATGCTGCTATGACAACAAAGAATGGCCCCGCTGTTTTGCAGAGCCTATTGTGGCCAGGAAAAAATGCACTGCCTATTTTAGGTCGTATTCCGGAAGACAGAGCAACTGAGACTTCCTCCGCTAATAATTAGATACCTTTAGTTCTCTATATCCATTCAGGTGTCCTTTTTTTTTAACCATATGCAGCTTTGAAATGTGATTGATTCTTGGGCTTCTCACTGCTAACCAACGGACCAAGGTATTTAAATTTCCTTTACCTATTTACTAAATTTCTGTAATTGTGGATGCCCTATCGCAATGCTGTTCATGGATATAAACATGGTTTCTTTTTATGCCCGTTCATTCATCTAATTTACACATTCCAAAGGAAAAACTTCTTGCCACCAACATATTATTTACATCGACGTGAGAGTACATTAATTTGTTTGGTCCTACAATACTTAATCGGATTTATTTTTTAGTGTACTCGCCCTACATATCAGAACTGGCAAGGAAACTGCTCCAATGGACCTATTTCAGGCTCCAATTCTTCCACCTGAATGCAACCCAAAGGTATTTTTTTCCTTTGCAGTTCAGATTGTGACAAAAGTAATTCAGTTAAAAGTTAGAGACAAGGTTCCATCATATCATAGTTGAATATAGCTTAGTTAACTACTGCCGTGTCTGCAAAAAAATGTTGCCGTAGCTGAATAAGGTAAAGTGGTATAATCTCCAATACCCAACCTATACCAAAAAAAGGGTATGCACCATCCGAATTCGTTTCATTGTTAGAGCTTGGCCGCTCGGGTCATTAGCCAATGCTAATTTTCCCGGCAGTTTCACTGCATTCAAACTGAACTTTCTTTTCATTTGTTATGCACGGTTAGTTGACTTTTTATTGTTTTGTTGCATGCGTTCTATGTTTTATCGCTTTTCGCCACCAGATTTCGTGCTTCATTTCTGTTATTAAAATGATGGTTGTCTACTGTTTATTCAGTTGTTTACGAAAGCGCACCAAAGTACCTAAGTTCATACAATAATAACTCCTGTCACTACTCTAACAACAAAGACAAAGCACAAACATGAAAAGGTTGACTACAGGTATTACAGCAGCGCAGCACAACATGGAAAGGCTGAAATCATTAGCTTCTTTCATGAATGGTTTTCTATTGCTTTGCTCACTACGATGGGAATTTCTTACACAGCTCCATATTACAGATAGGTGATCAAGGCGGAGGAACAGTATACAGCTATACAAGATTATGGTTTAATGTTGTGCTGATAACTATCCTTTCCGAAAAACCAATTATCCGAAGGTACTGGAACCGCTGGATTTGGAGAGCATTCTTATGCCACATCATGAGGCAGCCATTAAGCACGGAAGGAACATGACAATTTGTGAAACCGCTGGATTTGGAGGCCATTCTTATGCCACATGAGGCAGCCATTAAGCACGGAAAGAACATGACAATTTGTGGAGCCGCTGGATTTCGAGGGCATTCTTATGCCACATAATGAGGCAGCCATTAAGCACGGAAGGAACATGACAATTTTTCATTATACAGTTCTATTGCCTACATGATCCATACCACTACACCACCTATTTGTTATCAGGTAATAATCCCCATCCCATCCAGCAATTTTTTTTTTTTTTGTCAATACAACTTTTTGTTTGTTTAATGCCTTTTCTTTTACCATCAGGTTTGGAACTTTGGATATATACACGGGGATCAGTTGCTTGGGGCGCAAACGTTTCAACCACATATGCAAAGCACAAATACTTCTTACTTACGTAGTCGTAATCTCCGTGTACAAAGTACGCATTATTTGTATCTTTTTATACAGTGACATGACACTTCACTTATATGTACCCTTACATAATACAGTATTAGTTCACTCCTCTGACCGCGGGATCTCCTTTTCTTAGGTAAATATAGAGGACAACAGTTTTTTTACCCACTAACTTAATTTATCCCCTTCAAATCCTCTAGATGTCATGTTGCAAACATAATTGCCTGGCATGTAACTCCTTTGCTACTGCATCGAAATTTCTTACAACATGTATATTGTTAACTTTTTGCCCGCGCGGGGTTACCTGCTAGTGTCCTTATATTTGTTCGTGCCCTGGCCTGTGCGTGCACCAGCTGGGGCAGCGGATTATCATGGCACGTCGATCTCGCCTAGCGTACTTCTTCGTATAATACAGTGTATACACAACTGACAGGTCTCCTCTCAAGAAATAGCGGTCGGGTGACTAATACTGTTTTAAGCTAGCCGGCGTACTTGTTCGTATATACACACACAAATGAATGAAAAAAAAGTTTCGTCGCCTAAGCCTAACATGCATCATGCATGCTAGCTACCACAGAAGGTACACGTTACTCCCTCCGTCCCAAATTACTTACGTTGTATGAGTTGTCCCAGTAACCAACGCAGAAGCAAAAGGACCCTGTAGTCCCTACACCGGCATCTCACAGCTGATGGGCGACGTGGAGCTTGAGAAATAATGGACCTTATTGGTTGGCATTCAAAATTTGCCACGTCATAGATTTAGCAAGTCAAAACTTAGGCAAAAAACTTACCATTGTTTTGGCAAACCAATTGTAAGACGTTGGCAAGTTTTGGTAGCAAACTAAAGGCTAGCCAAAATCATGGCTTTCCAAATCTATGGCATGATAAATTTTGGTAGTAAACCAAACAGGCTTAATATTTTACTGAACTGTACACACTGTAGAGACATCAGCAATTTTGAACCTTCTTTTTTTAATCGATTATGCAGATGGGTGGATGACACGAAGTGACAGTTTGATGGATGGCCTCTGTTCTTTTACATTTTTAATTCGTGCAAGTGGACGCAAGAGAGCTGACGAATGAACGGGTGATCGTAACCATTGGATCCATATAAATGAACGGCTCAGTTATTTGAAGGTACCGTAGTAATTCTCTACATAGTAAGGGCATCTGGTAGACGAAGAAAAGTTCATCTTTATACGGAACAAGTTTTTGGATGGACAAATCATAATTTCAGTTGGCCCACTATAGTAAAAATATATGCACATTGCATATATACGACAAACAGTTGTAACAAATAATTGAGTTGATTAAGCACACACATGTTGACATGTACTAAATCCACATCAATTTTATTTTGCTGATCAATTTTCCCATCTGACTATCTGAGGCTATGCAGACAGCTCCCGCAACACAGAGAACCAGTATTTGATATCATATACATCAATTTAGCCATAGCCAAACAGGTTATTATGACATAATAACACAAACAGTATATATAAACCATTATTAAACCATTGAATTGAATAAAAAACAGGTATAGTATATTCCAACCAAGTGACCAACTCGTTCAAGCAAAGCAAAATCATAAAGATAAGGGGCCTGCCCTCGTTTGACTACTACGAGAAAACAATTCGTGAACAGGCCCAAATAGACAATATTATTATTAATTAAAAAGTAAATAGCAGACGAATTTCTACAGGCAGCCCACACGTTGTTAGATTAGATATCGCTGCAGCCTGATGCGAAAGGGGGAGGTGGAACAGACTCAGTAAATCAGTGGCATTCTTTGCCACAGCTAGGATTGTTTTGTCCGTCTTTGCAAAGGAGAATAATTCAGGGTAGGCCAGTGCTGGTACCTTATTGCTCCAAAGGTCAGTCCACAGGAAGCAAGATTTAGCATTATGAATATTGACCATGGCCATCCCTTTGAATTTGTCTAGCAATTTGAGATTATCCCTCCACCAGAAGGACCCCTTCTTTGACATATTTGGTAGGCTTCCATTGTCATAGTAACTTTCCCATATCAAGTTGACCCATGGAATGTCTTCCCTGTTATAGAATTTCATTAAATTTTTCAGCATTAGGGCCTCATTTTGTCTTGAGGTCAATAACCCCCAGACCTCCTTTCTTTTTGGCTTGCAAACATTAATCCAAGCAACTTTGGCTTTTGCTTGGCATTGATGTCAGCACCCCTCCATAAGCATAGTTTTCTGAATTTGTCAATCTGGGAGATTACTATGCTGTGGATCAAGAAGGTGCTCATACAGAAAGTGGGGAAAGCTGAGAAAACCGAGTTTGTGAGTTCCAGTCTGCCTGCTTGATTTAGGTAGATTGATGTGGCAGTCAGTCTTCTTTCGCATTTGGTCACCAAAGGGGAGAAATCAATAACCTTTGGTTTTGAGAGGCCCAGAGGCAGTCCCAAGTAGGTGAATGGTAGACTACCTTTTTCACAGTTGAAGGTTCTTGCGAGATGCTCAAGTTTGCTTTCCTGCAAGTTTATTGGAACCATCACCGATTTGCTGTAGTTAACCCTTAAGCCTGTGGATTCACCAAAAGAGTGTAGCAGAGCCTTCAAAGTGATCAACTGTCTAGCTACAGGCTTCCATCACGATTAAAGTATCATCAGCGTATTGTATAATTGGGAAGTTTGGCGATGATCTCAAAAGAAGGGGTAACTTGATCAAATCTTGTTGCTTTGCCTTGTTGTGGATGGACTGAAGTAAGTGAGCGACTAGGACAAATAGTAATGGAGACAAGGGGTCCCCTTGTCTAACACCCTATCTACAATGAATGGTTTTACCCGGAATCCCATTTAGGAGGACTGAGGAGGTGCCACTGCTAAGGATTTGAGCTATCCAGTTGATCCATTTATCTCCAAATCCTCTTGCCTTTAAAATCTGAATTATTGCCGGGTGCTCAACTTTGTCAAATGCCTTATCAAAATCTAGCTTTAGGATTATCATCTCTTTCTTTGATTTGTGGCACAAATGGATGTATTCCAGCGAGGAGCAACATGGCCTAGGCTCTTCAAAATACACCACAGACAACGAAGAGAAAATCGGAATTATAGGACTCCAAACGTTGCGCTTTGCTATTATAGGACTTCAAACGTTGCGCTTGTTAAAATAACACTCCAAACATGAACACCTTATTTTACATGACATTTACCTTGTTTTACTCAATTATACCTCCTCAAATACATGTATTTAGCCACCTTGAGACGTTTTTGCCCTTCTACTTTTCACGTGACGCTGTTGGCCGCCTGTGCCCGTGCCTGGCTGCTGCCCGTCTGCTTTGCCGTAAGCAGCGACGCTAGCTGTTGGCCTTGGCTGGCTGGCCACCGTACTGCTGGCTGGCTGGCCGGCAGCCATAGACGAAGCCACGGCCAGGCGAACGTGCCCGACGGCCAGGCTGTGGCCAGCCAACGTTCCCTGGATGCAGGGGCTCGCCATCTCCTGGCCAGTGGAGGCTGCGGCGTGGTCTTGGCCGACCAGAGCGCCCTGGCTGCAGGGCGGCGGCTGTGGATCGCCGTCCTCAGCTTCCACGACCACAACCAGGAAGAATAGTAGTGTAGTTGCGGGAGACAAAGCGATACAGAGCGGCGGCGGAAGATGGAGCGATACGGAGCGGCGGTGGATGGTGAAAGGATCTACAATGGCCTAGAGGGAGGTGAATAGGCCTAATTAAAAAATCTATACACACTCTAGTTCAATTTGATCAGAGACTGCCGGAAGTTCCTGGCAGTTTGTGTCGGAACTTCCGACTGTGTCGGAACTTCCGGCCCAAACTGTCGGAGGTTCCTACCCCTACGTTGAAACTAGCCCTAGTGGCCAAATGAACTTTTACCCGTGCGATAACTTACAACCCTTTTACCCAGTGATGAAGTGAGGTAGCAGTCGAGGTTGTTCAGCTCCGGAGATGCTCCAAGCCACGTGTGGAGTTCAAACCCTAGAAAGTAGAAGGGGGTAAGGAGAGACAAGCAAAGAGTAATACAAAACAAGTATTGCAACAAAAATAACGAGCACAAGAGACACAAGGATTTATCCCGAGGTTCGGCCACCCCACAAAGGAGCACCTACGTCCTCGTTGTTGAGGTGACCACAAAGGTCGGAGTCTATTTCACCTCCTTAGCCTCTCTCAAAGAAACCACAAAGGTAACTCGAGGTTTCCACTAGGAATCACGGGTAATACAAACTTTCCAAGGCGAATCCACAAATTTGGATGCTCTTGGGCAACGCCTAGCCGGTTAGGAGCAAAGCTCCAAGAGTAACAAACGCAAAACCAACCGGCAAGACGAGGAGAATCAAGTGCTCAAGCTCAAGAGATGATTTTCTCACTCGATCCACTCACTCTTCACTCAAATCCTTGGGGGAATCAAAGTTGGGAGCAAAGGGGAGAGGAGAGGGGAGCCTTCAATACTTAGGAGCTGTTTTTGGACGGAGTTAGGTCGCTGAGAGTCAATAGTAACGGTTAGAAGTGAGAGAGGAGCTTTTATAGACGAGTCCAAATTCAATCGTTCAGATCTGCGTCGGAACTTCCGACAGCGGTGTCGGAACTTCCGACCCTGCTATTCAAAATAGGTCTCAGTGCGGGACAGTCGGAACTTCTGGCTCCAGCCGGAACTTCCGACCTCCCAGCACTTAGCCACGCCACCAGAAGGCTGAACGTCGGAACTTTCGGCTCCGTCCGGAACTTCCGACCGGTCAAATTCCAGCAGCTCTCGATCGTGTTCGTGCGGTGCTTTGAGTGTCTCTCTTTTGATTTTAAATTAAAGCTTGAGCACTCTATTTTCATCAGACCACTTAGTTTTGCATCCCTCTTAATAGTACGATATTCCTAACTCAAGAAAATAATAAAAGTAATTCTAACCATCGCTTGAGTCGAAGCGCCGAAGTTCAAGTCAAATTGAGGGGCACCGTTTAATCCCAATTAGATTTTCAATATGCTCTCACGGAATTAAACCTGCACATAGTCTTAGTAGAGTTCATTAGTCCCTAATTTAGGTGTCATCAACTAACCAAAACCCACGATGGGGCAAATGCACTTTCAGATAGAAAGATGAAGCGTCGTACGGGAGATGAAAGGCAACATAAAAAAAAAAGCAGAAGGGCAAAAGGGTCTCAAGGTGGCTAAATACATATATTTAATGGTATACAAGTGATTAAAACTAGTAAATGTCATGTAAAACAAGGTATTCATAGTTTGGAGTGTCATTTTAGCGAGCACAATGTTTGAAGTCCTATAATAGCAAAGTGCAACATTTAGAGCCCTATAATTCCAATTTTCTCGACAACGAACCATTCCCATGCTCCCCCGGCGCCACCAACTGGTGCTTCACTCTCCTGGACTGCCCGTTCGTTAGAACGTGGTGATCTGGAGATCAATAGATTGGGTGAGCCAGTGAGATGGTTGCATGCAACACGAAACAAGCTCAATAATCTACGGTGCCGGTGTACCGCACACAACATAACACAAGGGTAAACACACCGGACACGTGTGTGTGTGGGTTGGCCCATGTGACCGTTGTACATGGAATGAAGAAAGGATTAGCTATGTTTTTTTTTACTTGAAACAAACTTATGTTTTTCTATAACGTTAAATAAAATATAGTGCTGTAAACTGAACGTAGCTCAGCAGGTTGTTTTTTTTTGGAACCTGTCCACTTAGGTTCAAAATCTTCTTGGATTTATTTTAGGATTTAACAACGCTATTCTTTCATTGATAGACAACGTGCTCGTTGATAGTGAGACGCTTGTGGTGACGTCATCAGTCTCGAGATTTGCTGGTCCAACTCGGTTCTTCGAAGGTGCTCGTAGGGATAAGGTGTGTGTTCGTATGTCATAGGGGTAAGTATGTACTTGTATATGAGTGTATGTGTCTGTAACTAGGTCTCGCAAACAAAAACAATAGTGTTTTTAACTATATATTTATTCGAGAAAAAATATTTTGATTTTTTTTAAAAAGTAATTCTATAATTTTTATAAAGTCTGATGGACCTCCTTGAAATATCTCAAAAGTTTAATTTACCTGTCTCTATGCATAAGGAATATTTTTAAGAAAGATTAAGATCAAAGTAAGTCTTCCTTCGTACTACATATGAAGAGTGTACTACAGGGGACTCAATGAAAATGTCACACCTGTGATCTACCACATGACCCAGCGTATATAGTGCATTCGCAAGTAAATAGTATCTAAGCACCACACTTATATAATATTGACCACTTAACCCACTCGGGTACCGAGGTAAGCGCTTTGCGAATATATGCATAAACTCATAATCAATTATAACTATATCAAATATACAACTAGAGCAAATTAGTAGGTGAAGTGTGTATGATCTTGATTTTAAGAATATGACAAACTCAATACAAAGCCAAGCAACATAAATGTGGATTTTTTTCTAGCCTAGATAAACACGTTTGGCTCTGGTAGCAAACATGTTGCATTTTTGTTTTCAATAGATAAGTTTTTGGAATTAGGTATTACTTAGAACAAGATAAATAGCAGTCGAACTTTTTTATATCATATCCGTCAATTATTTATGCTTAGATCAAACATATGTTACTCATGAGTTTCAAGTTTAGAGCAAATTCTCGTATCAAATCTATTTCATCCAAAAGTCGGGAGAATTCGAGTCTAAAAACTAGGCACTTGAAAGAACTTGAGCATTTATTCATTTTTCCATGAGAGATTATATCACAAGTTCTAGCATTTATTCAAAATTAAGCATATTCTAAATTTACTATTTTTATTTTGTTTTCAATTTTTTGATTCTTTAAGTAAACTAAATGCAAACTCGAAAGAAAATAACGATGTACTAGAAAACTTACCTTGATACTTGAGCGCTTCTTCCCTAAGCTGGATGTTGTCCTAGTGGTTCAATACGAAGGTCGGGGAGGACGCATGTTGAAGTGTTGGAACAGGACTCCCATATGTTTCATGCAGTATTGTTGGTTCTGTTGGATGTCGGTGAGCACTGGTCCTCCGGTGTCTTGCCATCGATATTGCAGCTGAAGTGTGTTGCGGATGGCAGCTTGTTCTTCTTGTATGCCTCTCAGGTTAGAGTCAATCGCATGGTGTAGCATCTGGTTATCATGGTATCCATAACCAGAGCAGGACATTCGTCCACCCTAATAATGATGATGGCCTCCGGATGATACGTCTTGATTATCATAGGAATCTCGTCCACTACCTTGGTACTGGTTGAAATTCCCAGCTTGGCATTGATCAATTGGGTCTTGTCGCCATGCAGAACCTACTGACTCTTGTGGCGGAGGCTGCACCCATGGATTGTGTAAATGTTGAGCTCTATGTGAGAGCTCCACTTGTTCCTAGTCAGTGTAACTGGTGAAATCGAGACCCTGTGAAGTAAGATCATTATTGTAGTAGCGCGCCCTCGGGACCTGAGTCAAATATGCCAGAAGCACTCTTCCGCGAGGCTGCACTTTCCTTGTAGACACCAATCGCATCTAGAAGATATTTAGAAGACATGATTGTAATCTAAATAGCATACTTATTATGTACTTTCCTTATAATTCTACCTCTCCATAGTATTTAAAGAGTAACATGGGTCCCCTAGTCGGCAACTTTCAATATCTCAACAAATACATCGGAAAACAGGCTGTAAGGTGTTACATCGTACTGACGGTCTAAACCTGTCTAAATCTTGTGTCTCAATGTTCTTGTGTTACGTCTTAATCGTTTCAAGCGCATCTAATACTACAGACATACCCCTGGATAAAACTATCATCCAGATATCGTCGGCAAATTCTCACCGCTGAACTCTCTCAACAATCTGTCAAGATGAACTCAAGAATGAAAGGGACATTGGGAATTTGGTGTCGTGCACAATCTGTATTAGGTGCTCCTACTTATATACAATGAGCAAATTACAAACTGCAAATGGAAAACAAGAGTTGCTAAGCTAATCTCACACCCTCCAACATGCACGCCATGGGCGCCACGACCCTGAAAGCATGCGCCATCCCATATACGCCAGGCCGTGCCGAGCAACCAGCGGCTGCACTCGTCACAACGTGAACAAATTGCACGTCGTGGCCACATTACAAACGCACGCTCGGGAGGATATGATCGTCCAGGGCGAGCTCAACACTATGCCTATCTGAATTTGAATGGCGGGGACACTATGCCTATCTAAATTCTAAACTTTCAAAGATAAAGATGACGATGAAGATGTCAAGGAGCGCGCGAGCAGCTCTCTGAGGATGGATGGACATGGACATTTATCTCCTAGATGCTGAAAGCCACCGGTTGCTACGGCTACCTTCAGATTGCTACCCGACATGAGGAACCTGAAACATGCCTTCGTAAGCCCATTGCAACCATGTCGCTCGGCCAATGCCAATACAGTTCCAACGTTGCTCGTGTCAATGCTGCCGCAAAGCTTGTGCTCCGAAAGTAGCTTAAGCCTGTCCAAACCATATCTATCTGCCGCGACGAGTAAGTGCTGAACCAAGGCAATCTTACCATCAGCATCGTCTTCGTCGTCGCAGTTGTCGTTGTCATCGTCATGGTCCATCTCAGGCAGCCAGTCGGTGTAGACGAAGTGGAGCAGGGCCCTGAACACCGTTGCTTCCATGTCCTCGATCCGTACGCAAGCCATATTTTTTTCCTTCATTGGTCCGAAGAGCTGTGCCATGAAGACCGGCGACCGGGCAGCGAGTATGTAACTGTGCGCGGCGACGGTTTCCCCGGCGACCTCGAAAGTGACGTCTGCCCCTTCTCCGCCGGCGAGGAGACGGCCGAGATGAAGGTGCATGTCCGACGGCGGCACGACGACGACGTCGTCGTCGTCGAGCTCTCTGCGGATCTCGCTGTAGACGGTGACATCGCATCTAATCCTGAAGCAGTCATCTGTCAGGTATGGCGACTGCTCCAACGCATGCCTCCTGATGAACCTGTGGCAGCCCACGGGACGCCGTTGCACATGACCTCTGTATCCCGCCGCCGCCGTGGACATACACGAACGGCGGCACCGGCTTGCCGTTGCCGTTCAGCAAGCTGAACTTGAACTTCGCATGGGCGTCGATGCCGTGGCTGTGGTCGAGGTGCAGGTAGATGGATATCCAGCCGGCGTTCCTCGCGCCGCGGCCGTCGGGGAAGTAGAGGATGGACCAGCGGCACCCACCGAGGGTGAAGGCGGACGACGAGATGGACTCGCCGTTGCCGAGCCTCTTGGTTCGGGAGGTGATGAGCGCGTGCGACCCGGACACGGACTCGGCCACGACGCCGGACGCGCTTGTTGGCGGCGGCGGCGGCGGCGCCACGACGGCGGCTGCAGCTTCAGGCGGCGGCAAAGGGGTCGGTGTGGCGTTCCAGCTGGAGCACCATCCCGCCACCGTCGCCAGCAGACGAAGCAGCATGTTGGAGAACGAACGGCTGTACCGCGAACAACGTGCGAGGGATTTTGGAAGGCAAACGAGACGGAGAGGCTGCGGTCATCGGGCCGTCGTTATATATATGCAGGCTTGGTGGGTTGCGACGGCGGCGGACACGGCGCAGTCAGTTTGAAACCGCATTAGAATCGGTCGTGCTTCTAGTCAAACTCCGATTAGATAACGCTGGTACGAAACAGAGAAGAGAGAGCCAGAAGGGGACGGACCTTGGATCAAATTCTGGTGCAACTACAGGGAATCCGAAAAAAAAAATGAGGCAGTGCAGTGCATCTGCATTGGCATTGCTAATACTCTCTCCGTCTTTTTTTTTATCCGTCGTTCTTATTTCTGAAGAACATACTTAATTTTGACTATATATGATAGCGCTACTAACCACTCTACGCCCTAAATAATATTTAACGGCTCCGACGACCTTTCACAACAGTCGGTAATCGGTCCGCGTAAAAGGATGGGCCAATTGCATTACTGTCCTCATTTTCAACTCTACTGTATGTTTACCTCTGTTTTTTTAACTTTGCAGATTTGCCACGTCTTTGTAATCTGAAGTGATTGAAATCTGAAGCTCTCGCTTGCCCCTATTCTATGAAGGAGATTTAACCGTGTTAAATGAAGGTTGAAAGACGCAAATGCCCTTGACATGAATTACCTAATAATCAATAGAATTTGCTCTGGATAGATTTATTGTTATTTTTGAATAAATAATATCACATGTTTTGTTTAAATATCTAAATTTAATATATTTTTGTGAGCATGACATGATATAAATTAGTAATGACAGGAGTATGTATTAGGATTGACATCAACCCCTGCATCCCCAAAAGAAAAGATTCCTTCATGTAGAAATCAATTTTGACTTCGTTTGGCACAGTTCAGCTTCACAAGTGAAACTACACTCTGTTCGGCTGGTTATATTGTACGGCTAGCTGGTTGACTGTTGTGAGAGAAAAACACTACGAATTGTACAGAGTCTTTTTTTAAAAAAAATAGCGTGACTTTTGGAAAATGAAAAAAAATGGATTTAGGGCTGCACTCAGCATGAACCCAGTCCAATTCAATGATTCTGCGAAAAAAAAGGCATGGTTCAGTCCTTGATTTTTAGACACATACATACACATATTGTTGCCATACTTTATAGTATATATAGCGGAATTCATTATTATTTCAGTAAGGGTTATCACGCTCGAGTATTTTTCATACCTTTTAATAAGTTTTGGACGGACACATGCTGTTATTGGTGTTGATTGTTTTTTTTTTTTTGAAGGCATTATTGATGTTGATTGTGACTTAAGCAGAAACCTGCTCTTTGTATTTTCTTTTATCACCATATTCTTCTATCTATTCTGGAATCAATGGAATTGAGGCAATGAATAATTGCATAATTGCATATATTATACAATGTATAAGAGTAAAAAAAAACTGAAATCCAAATATCCACCATGCAGGGTAATATTGTACCTTTTTCGATTATATAGTCAATTCCTCTACACACTCTTTGACATCAGCAGTAGTTCTAAGCCAATCCTGACTGCCTTAACTTATCGAAGGAATTCCCCTAAAAAAAAGGTGAAATAATCAAATTTGTTCTTGAACTATCACCGAAAGCTCAGTTTAGTCCTTAAACTATGAAAACGGCCGTTGTAGTCCTCAAAATTTTACAGCCGGCTCAATTTTATCCTTAAACTATGAAAACGACCGTTCTCGTCCTCAAACTTTCGCAGCCGGCTCAATTTCGTCCTTAATCTATGAAAAAGACTGTTCTCGTCCTCAAACTTTCGCAGCCGGCTCAATTTCGTCTCTGGTCCGATGTGGAGCGCCACGCTGGCTCGTCTCGTCATCGCCTAGTCAGCTAGAATCAGTTTTTGAAAGTCTGTAACTGATTTATTCTTATTCCAACTGGTTGCAACTAGTTGTAACTCTTCAATACAACATTGATGAAGATGATTTTTAATTGTAGATCTCAATAAAATCTATAAATTTTTAGTTTTAATTTTTTTTATTTAAGGATGTTAAGATGCTCAAAAAGTTAATATAAAATTTTAGCACCATAATAATTACCTGCTGCTGCTTGTAATTAATATAAAAGTTAATATAAAATTTTAGCACCATAATATGAACTTTTTGAGTATCTTAATGTTCTCAAATAAAAAACATTAAAACTAGAAAGTTGTAGATCTTATCGAGATATACAATTTTTATGAAAAAATTATCTTCATCCCATTTTGTATTAAAGAGTTACAACTAGTTGCGACAAGTTGGAATAAGAATAAATCAGTTACAGGCTTTCGAAAACTGATTCCAGCTGACTGGGTGATGACGAGACAAGCCAGCGTGGCGCTCCACATCGGATCAGAGACGAAATTAAGCCAGCTGCGAAAGTTTGAGGACGAGAACGGTCGTTTTCATAGTTTAAGGACGAAATTGACCCGGCTGCGAAAGTTTGAAGACGGGAATGGTCGTTTTCATAGTTTATGGACGAAATTGAGCCGGCTGTGAAAGTTTGAGGACTAAAACGGCCGTTTTTATAGTTCAGGAACTAAACTGAGCTTTCGGCGATAGTTCAGGGACGAATTTGACTATTCCGCCAAAAAAAAAAACTTATCGAAGGAATTGAAATTTTGATTGGGGCCACACAGACATGGAGACACCAGCCCCATAATCCACATCTTTCACAGAGGATCCCAGGTATGAAGTCGGTTGCAGCTTCCGATCTTCAGGCCTTTCTTGGCCGCCACGACCTGAAGCCGCAGCCTCCCCCCTCCCATAAATCTCGCGTTCCAATCCGCACACCACGACCCATCTCATCTCATCTCGCGTTCCAGGCTTTGCAACCCTCGCCTCCTTCCCCTCGATCTCGCGATCGAGACCCCTCCGCCGCCGCCGCCGCCATGGCCCCAGCCTCCGCCCTTGTCGGCCCTCCGATCGTTTTCATCGCTGACGCCAAGCGACTGCCGAAGCCGATCGACTCGTCCGATGAGAACTCACCCATCGACGAAGACTCGCCTGCGTCAGGACGGACGACGACGGAGGAGGTGGTACCGGGATCAGGGCGGCCGCTCCCACACGCCACCTCCGGGGACCCCTGCGTCGACTTCTTCTTCCAGGTCGTGCCAGGCGTCACCTCCGACTCTGACCTGGCCGTGCTCCTCGATGCGGCCTGGTCCCACGACGCGCGGACGGCCCTCAAGCTCGTCTGCCATCTCCGGGGCGTCCGTGGCCTCGGCAAGTCCGACAGGGACGGCTTCTACGCTGCCGCGCTCTGGATGCACGCGCGGCACCCGCTCACCCTCGCCGCCAACCTCTCCAACTTCGCCAGGTTCGGATGCCTCAAGGACCTCCCCGAGATCCTCTACCGCGTCCTCCACGGCCCTCGCGATGAGGACGAGCAGCACAAGGGTGACAACAGTCGCCATCCCGTGAAGCGCTGCCGCGGCGACAGCGAGGCGGAGGCTGCCAAGGAGAAGCTCAACAAAGAGGCGCAACTCGGGCAGGTGGTGCTCGAGCGATACGCCTCCGACGAGGCCTTCCGCCACCTCTACGACCGTGTCGCCGACACATTCGCCGAGCTGCTCAAGTCCGACGTCGAGCACCTGCGAACCGGGGACACCACCCAGATCGGGCTCGCGGCCAAGTGGTGCCCGTCGCTCCGCTCGTCCTACGACCGCGCGACCCTGCTCTGCGAGGCCATCGCCCGCCGCATGTTTCCGCGCGAGTCGAGAGAGGATTACCTAAACCTCTCCGACAAGCACTACAGCTACCGCGTCCGCAGTCGCCTCCGCCGCGAGGTTCTGGTGCCACTGCGCAAGGCGCTCGAGCTCCCGGAGGTGTACATGAGCGCGGGCAAGTTGGATGACCTTCCGTACGAGCGCGTGGCGTCCGTGGCGATGCAAAGGTACAAGGAGGCGTTCCAGAAGGGCGACAAGGCCCGCGTGGCAGGCTTCTTCGACGAGGTGCGCACGGGACTCGCTAGGATGGCTGCGGGCGCGGTGCTGCCTCATGAGCTGATCGCCGCGGCTCTCAAGGGGGAGCACGACGAGGCCGCGGACCTCCAGTGGCGCAGCATGGTGTACGCCCTGGCCGACGAGGGCCGGCTGGACAACTGCATCGCGGTGTGCGGGCTCATGGCTGGTACTGCTGCCACGGACCCCGCGTTCTCTGCAGCCGTCGCGCTGGGGCTCCTGATCTCGGAGCTGAGCCAGGAGCCATGGAAGGGGAGGGTGATCACCTTCGACGAGACGCACCATCTGCACAAACTGCACGGCGCCAACCTCAAGGAGAAGCTGCAGCCTCTGGTGGCGACCCTCGGTACGCGCAAGAAGGTCGCCAACCCCAACCCCAACCTGCAGGGCGTGTTCAGTAGGATCCTGGGCGCGGCGGTGGCGGGCGGGCTGCGCAGCGACATGATGGTGAAGAGGGTGTTCGTGCTGAGCGACATGGACTTCGACGGGTGGGCCGGCCCCGCCGCGGCGTGGGATGCGGAGTACCAGGGCATCTGCAGTCGGTTCGTGGACGCTGGGTTCTCGGCGCCGGAGGTGGTGTTCTGGAACGTGGGGACGTCGAAAGCTTCCATGCCGGTGGTGGCGGCACAGAAGGGCGCGGCGCTGGTCAGCGGCTACTCCAAGAACCTGGTGCGCCTCTTCCTGGAGGCCGATGGCAACCTCACTCCGGCCGCCGTCATGGCCGACGCCATCTCCGGCTCGGAGTACGACGCGCTCGAGGTGTTCGACTGAGCTCTACCGTCCAATCATGCCGCTGATTGCTGTTGCCTAGTCACAGTAGTTGGTAATTTTCCGTGCGTAGCTTCTCCTGTCTAGCAATGGCATGTTCTCTGAAGTTTTTTATCCTTGTGGCAGGATAGGACTAATAATGTTGTCTCATTTGTCAGTATGTCTCGGAAGTTTTAATGAATCGATGAATGCTTGAATGGCTTTGCGGAACGAGTGGGTTTAGCTGCCTGCCAGCATGGTTGCCTGATTCGCATCCAGTGTCATCGTAGTAACCTGCATTGCCTCCGAACACATTTCTTAACTCTCCCATATCTGCTTCTTCAGTAAAAAGAAGAAGAGGTTCCGTACATAAATTTATTAGGTAATCGTTAATTGGTGTAGGTAATTTAAGCCACTCGGCCCGCTCCACAAAAGCAATTGTCCCGCAGTTTGGGCTGTTACCGGAGCAGCAGTTGAATTGTATTTGGGCCCGATTTCTGTTGTGGTCATCTTAACGGCCATCGGGCCGCCAAAGTAGTCTCGATCACTCGGTCCTCTCCCAGTACCAGACATTGGTACAAGGCCTGTGTCGGTCACTAGGTCTTGCCCGTACTTATGACTAAATAGGGGCGTTTTGGACGCGAGGTCACAGACTCACAGTAATTAATGACTAATGATACCTAAGTGGACGAGAAAAGGAGAACACGTCGACGCCGTCCCGCTCCAGCACCGTGGCCTCCATGGCTAGCAAGATGCATGTCATCCGTTGCCCTCAACCTTGCTAATCCATGATCAATTTTTCATTTCACGGTTTATATATTGGATCAAGTGGCTGGCTGGGCGGATTGCAAAATCTTGCCGTTTGGTGGTTACACGGTCGGGATGCAGCGGCCAAGATCCCATCGTAGCGAGGGCGCCGCCTCGCCGGTGGCATTGCAGGAAAAGCTAGCCGCGTGCACGAAAACACACAATCACAACGAGAGTCACAGGGATGCAGAAGTTGAAAAAAAAAATCCATAGATGTGGAAGACAGAAAAAAAAAAAGTTCCGTTGCCGGGACTCGAACCCGGGTCTCTCGGGTGAGAGCCGAGTATCCTAACCAGCTAGACTACAACGGAAGTTGCAAGACTGCATCCTGGTTAATTTTAAATTCCATAACGCTAGTCCTCCAAGCAAATCTGATCGTATTTTGGGCGGCAATTTATTCCAAAACGCTAGTCCTCCAAGCAAATCTGATCGTGTTTTGGGCGGAAATTTCTTTTTCGTAAACAAAAATAATGATTCTGTTCGCCTTCTTGCAAGATACTGTATATAACAAACGAAAGGGGCAAAAAGATAGTAGTAGCTGGATTACTCACTCCAGTAGACAAAAGAAAGGTCTCCACTAGAGATATGTAACGGTAGAACAACTTAACTACTAAAGTTTAATCATTGTGCATGTCTATTTCGCTCAATCAAAGCCTCTGTCATGCCTTGTCAACAATGCCTCGCAGCACTACAACAACGAGATAAAGGCCCTATTTAGATCCACTGCAAATTGCAATTGCAACTAGTCACATCAACGTTGCGGCACATGCATAGAGCATTAAATGTAGATGAAATGTTTACATGTTTATAATTTTTGCACGTACATCACGAGACGAATCTTTTAAGCCTACTTGGACCATGGTTGGACAAAAGTTATCAAATACAAACGAACGTGCTACAGTGCAGAATTATAGCTGCAACTGGAATCTAAACGGAGCCAAAGCTTTTTCCTGAAAAATAAAGAGAGGGTCATAATAAACAAATGTCAAAGGGATTGAATCAAAGTCTTAATCGATGCTCCTTTTCCTAACAAAGGGATTATAACTCTCACTGCGCTCACACTAGCTTGTTAGGGGCAGGGTCTGATCAAACCGGTCCAGCATCATCATCATTGTTTTGATGCCAAGGCATCGGAAGGCATGCATCACCAGTCAAAAGTGATAGGGTTCTAGACTCGACGCACGATCACACGCGGCTCACGTCACCAAATAATATACTAGGATTTCTAACTTTGCTGACGTGGAAAATCTACACGCTACAGTCGAGAACAGAGAATCCTGCCAAAAAAAAAAGAAAAGGAAAAAAGACAGTGTGAAAACAACCAGACCCACTTGCAGCAAAAGGCTGCTGCTACGGAATGCAACCAGAAAGACAGTGTGTTTCTGATCTCTGTTGCACCAGGCGAACAAAACATTATCTTTTCTGAAAAAAAAGGGGATCACAACAAAAGGTCTGTGAAAGATTGGAACAGGTTTTTATTTACAAAAGAACAAATTAACCCGGGGTGTCTTCTTCTCTCGGTCTCAGAAAATCGTCTGCTCGTAAGATTCCTGGGCTAAATGGTCCTGAAAGGGATGCACGGACGCAGACTGCAGTGACCAAGACCCCATCAGTGTCTCACACTACAATGGTCTACGCATACTCCGATCAGTTTGGTATAGTGGTGGTACTAATACACTGTATGTCAACTGTCCAGCGACAAGATTGGATCTCTGCCCAAACATCGATTCGAATTCCATGGATATGAACATGAATAGAGGCATAGAGCCCTTCTGAATTGCTGATGGAAGAGCCGAAAGCGACAGCGGCAGTACTAGGAGTACGAATGGACTGGTCGCGAGATGGAAGGCGATGGCGATGGCGATGGCGATGGCGACGGCGACGGCGACGGCGAATCCCACATGTATGTGCCTGGTGACCTGGCGGATGTGGTCGATCCCAGTGGTTTTCTTGCCCGTGTCGCTGTAATCCACGTGTCTGATCGGGCAGCCACACCTGACACCTGTGTGAGCGAGAGATGCTGAACAGAGGTAGATGTTTCAGGGAAAAGAGGCGCCGAAAGGAGGATGAGGAGGGAGCAGGTTTACGCTAAGGAGCGCTCTCAGCAGTGGCGGAACAAAGACAGCGCAACCTTAGCTGATTAATGCCACTTCTTTACCTGAAGTGGTAACAAATCATGCTGCGGTTCTCAGGTTAATGAGCTGTGGACTGAAGAGTGAAAGGCGACTAGTTGTTTTCTGCGCAGCAGTGCACGCCATAACATAACTATTGGTTAGTGGCCAACAGGCCAAGGTGCAGCGATGCATCGCAAGCGGTGACCATAAATCTATACTTGGAGCTTTTCTTTCAATTTGCTCCCACTTGATTTCCTTATTGGATACAGCTTTTGTTCAACGATATCCCTTGGAAACTAAAACGGACACACGGTTTAGCAGCCAGGACTGAACTGTAAGGTTGACCAGAGAGAGAGAGATATAGCCCGTGCATGCACACGCCAGACGAGCCTGTCTGCCTGGTTCGAAGACGAACAGACCAAAATGCATATACACACCACCTAATAAATCACTGTAAAGGTCCCAAAAATTGATTGTATTATATTGTTAATGCCCATATAATTGTGTACTCCTTCAAATGGTTGCTTTAGTCCCAGCTTGCTGATGTGCAAGCAAAGGAAGTGTCCACTTCATTCATGAACATACTAAAGCCCCACCAGCAGGTCACCAGGGCAGCAACGGGACTTATCATGATATATTTCAGCTTGTATGGATGAGGGAAGCCTTCAGCTCGCCCCCGCCCGACCCTGAAGCCGCCCCCGCCGCCCCTGCCGGCGCCCCCCAACCCCTCCCCGCCCCTCCCCTTCACCTCCCAATCCCCTCCCCTTGCTTGCTGTGACACGGCTGCGTGCGACGGCGTGGATGCAGTCCCGCGTTTGGAGCGGCCACCGGCGACTGCGCGCTCCTCCGTCGCGGCCGCCACCCCCTGCAGCGACCTCGCCGCCGCCGCCGCAGGGATCTGACCCTGCGGCTCCCACCGCCGGCTCTGCTCCGAGGGAGGCCGAGCCGCCGCCATCGGCTGCAGACCGGATCCCGAATGCCGGCGCCGACGCCCTGAGCCCGGAGGAGCAAGCGGCACCGCCGCCGTCCGCTGTGACAGAACCGCCTAGATCACATGGCCCACAGGCACCTGTCATTGTCACTAATGACTTCTGACAGCCGGGCCCGTGTCCCAAATGATCTAGAAGGTCCTGCCGTGCTACATTAGCGCCCGATTTCCTCCGACAGGATTCCATTGCGAAGCCATTACAGAATTACAACATTTCATAACAAAATACATCAGAGTAAAAGCGCGGAAAGATTATAAAATACTTAGATTACAAACCATTTGTCCAGATAAGATTAAGGTGCAATTATTACAGACCATAAATTAAAGTACGTAGCAGTGGAACGACGATACAACATAATTAGACATTTAATGCTAAGAACCCTGTCCATGTGTTCAACCTTACTCCCCTTCACTACCCTCCTGGACCACTGTCACACAGCAGGGGGCGAGACAAACCTCCGGCTGCTGTATCCCTGCAACATGGGGTTAACAAACCCTGAGTATTGGGGGTACTCCGCAAGACTTACCCGACTAAGAAAAAGGAATGAGACTCAGGAATGCAGGCTGAGGGGAGTCAAGGTAAGGCTTGAGCAAGAGTCAAAAGTTTTACAGAAAAGCATTACTATCATATTTCAATATTTTAACTCAATCTTATTTTAATCTCATTCATAATTCCAATTTCATTCTCATATATCATCATACTTTCAAATTCTTAATCATTCTCAAAACACTTAGTTCCGAACCACTTTTCAATTGTAGGTCAAAGGATCAAGTCTCCATATCCGAAGAGCAACGACGATTCGAATCAATTAGTATCCAGCTGGGGATCCCTATCCACACTGCATATGTAGCACTTAAGCTTCCATATACCAACTCCGGCTACCACGGCTTTTCTACCCCTGAACCGGTCCTGCGCCACCCGAGAACACAGTACTCCTCTCCTCTCCAGGCACGCCGGCCACGAGGGTACACGCTGCTCTCACCATCTCTCCACTCCCAGTGCGTGGTTGTCGGTTCAAGTAGTAGAGCCACCGGAGTCAGAGCTTTCCGTAGTATGTGGCTAATTGCAAAGTCTCGATCACAGCAGGCCTACAAAGAACGGTTCCTAATTCTTTTCCGCCAGCGACATTGCGTTGGGACTCTAACCCAAATACAATTGTCCCAACGGTTTTTAAATCCTTTTCCCGCCGATGGTCAAGCATTAGGACTCTAACCCAAATTCACAACCAACGAACGGAAAATTCCTTTTCGACGGTTACGGTGCATTGGGGCTGCTACCCAAGAACACAATTCCCGAACGAACTCATATCCCTTTTCCTTTTCTCATGATTCATAATTATCACATTTTCATAGGTCAAAAATAGCATTTTTATGCAAATCTAATTTGGCTAGCAGGGCTAAGCATTTTTGAACATTTAAATTTTTAAATGGGTTTCAAAGGGATTATCTTATCAAGGCAGGTAATGCAACAATATAGGTGACAAACAACTCCTAACAACCTAATGCAATAATAGACTCAACTGATAAATAATTTTATAAAACACAAGGCGGGGTTGAATGCACCGGGGCTTGTCTTGAATCGCGTACAGCGTCAGGTCAGGGCTCGGTCCCGCAGATGTCGAATCCCTAGATGACTTCGGGAGTAACCTCCTCGGCAGTAGCCTCGACTTGGACCTCCTCGGGAACGGGCACTACACGTATGCAATGATGTATGCTTAGCATGGCATGAGGACAACGAATGAAATGCTTGAAAGTAAACCATTTAGACCTTGAGTACAACTTTCCTTCACGGTAAAGTTGTAAAACATTTTACGGAAGGTAAAAACAGTGTTTTCATACTTTTGTTTCATTGACCATTTTAACGGTCATAGAAAGCCGCTGCACAGCTTTACTACAACCAACAAGTGACTCCATTACTTTTGTCAAGGATCACTATGGTGAAAGATCCCTGAACTCAATCAATCCAAAATCACACCAAACAACAGGGATTATTTGTGTAAATTAATTCTACTATCCAAACACCCCATATATAATGAACAAGTGTCCTAACAGTTTCCAATTGAGCCCAAACTTACCCAACAGATAGGTCCTACCCTAAAACAGTGCCACATAAAATTTTATGATTTTTGGATAAATCTGGAATTTATTAAAATTGTCCAAAGTTGCATTTACCCTTTAATATGCTGATTTTTAGTCCCTACAGAAAGTGTCCAAATCTTCTATTTAATATTTGTATAAAATTCTACATGCTCCAGAGAGTACCCACAATTATTTTTATGATTTTTAGATCAACAGAAATATTCCTAAGAAAATAACAAAACTATTTACTATTCATTCATAAATACAAAAGAAAAGAACATGTTAATTCACTGAGAAATTGAAAAACCATATTTAGCCCAAGACGGCCCACGAACAGAGCAGGCCGGCCCACCCAGCCCGCACGCACCGCGCCCAGGCCGTTTCGCTAAAAAGATCCCGAACTACTCAACATTCAACCCGCAGTCCAAACGCTACTATTCACATGAGTCACAAGCTTTGCACTTAACCCCCTGCACTTCTTCTCCTTTTAACCCGAGACCCCTGGCCTCACCTCTGTTTAACACAGAGGCGACGCGCCGGCGGTCCGTAACCCGCAGCTCGCCGACGACGAGGCGAGAGGCGCAACCGAGGGCACCGCTGGATCCTAGACCCCGCTACGAACCCAACGAGGTAAGACATGCCAAGATCTAGGGCACAGAGCACCCGGAGGCGCGAACACGGTGGCTCGGTGGCGGCGGCGAGCACGTCGCCGGCGAGCACAAGCCGGTAGAGATAGGGGAAAAGGGTGCGCAAGCATCAGGAGCTCACCACGGAATTAGCTAGGTGGTTGATTGGAGCCAAGGCGGTGCGGGGAAGACGGTTTGACGACGGCGACGGAGTGCAACGGCTCGGCCTCGACGGCGAAGTCGCGTTCCGGTGATCCTAGGAGACAAAATGGAACACCGCCGCGAGCATGAGCTGAGGTATGACTCAGAGAGTCGCAAATGGAAGGTCTAAGGTAGAGAGACTCACCACAGCGAGCTCGTCGCGCGAGAGATGGCTGCGGCGGTGCTCTGCCGGACCCGAAGACGACGACGTGCGTTCCGGGGCCCTCGACGCACGAAAGCTGGACCACGGTAGCACAAGCTGTGTTCAAGGATCCAGTGAGGCTAGAGACGAGAGGAATTTGGATGAGGAGGTCTGAGGGTGGCCAATTTTGGCTCGTAACCGAGGCGGGTGCGGCGGTGGTCGGAGAAGGGATGGAGGGCACAGAGGAGGGTGTTGTTGCCCTTTAAGCCGGTCAGAGGGAGGGACAGGAGCGACTTAGGGTGGCACGGGGTCCCCCACACGCGCGGCCGTGCCAGGGGGGCAAGATCCCGGCCGGCACGGGCGGCGCCTGTGCGCGAACAGAGAGTGGGGCAGGTTACTGTAGCAAATACAGTGCCTCCCTCTCGGTTTTAGGACAATTACGCAAGATTTCGTATACAAACTTGAAAAGTGTAAACATAAAAGTTGTAGTGCTCCAAATTATGAACAACTTTGATTTAGGGACCATGTTCAGATTTTGAATAATTTTGAAAATATTGAAAAGGGGGTAAAACCACTATTTGAAACCCATTTTTAATCTTGTCAAATTCTCTGGATTTTTCTCAATAACATAAAAATCTCCAAAAATAAAAGTTGTCCTATTTGTGGAGCTTCACAACTTTTATTAAAGAAGTTTGGTCAGATTCTTGATATTTTTCAAATTAGCATTTAAATTTTGAATTTCAAGGTAGTAATTAGGGTTTAATTTAAATTTCTATTAAGGGACTTTAAAAACAGCCAAAATAGGAGTTGTTCCATTTTGAAAGATCTACAACTTTTATTAAGACACCATCACCAGATTCCAAGTATATTTTGATTTAGGGTTTTGGGTCCGATTAGGGCTTAAATTCAAATTTCTCTTTTGATTGGTTTTTAATTACCAAAACAGGGATTTAATTGTACATCCATAACATTAATGAATAAGCCACTCTAAAAATTCTAATCACACTCATATGCAGATGCTTAATAATAAATATGATGACATGGCATAATTAACTAGCCGTAATACCCAGGGTATTACATCCGCGGCCAACGCGGGGCTGGCATCCCCAAGTCCCCCCGCTCTGGCCGTCTTCCCTACAGTGCCGGCAGCGTCACCGGTCGTCGTTCCGGCACCGGCGGGCACCTCTGCCCCCACGACGGCCCGATCCGCTGCGGCCCCGCCCGGATCCGGGGGATCCTCCCCTCTGCCATCGCCACCGGCCTCCCTGGTGGAGAAAGAGCTGGTCCTCGTCGAGGACGCTGCTGAGAGCGAGGATGAGGAAGACGATGAGGACGACGGCGTTGATGCCAGTGGTGCTGCGCTGGCGTCCGCTCCCTCGTCGTCTGCAGTCGGCCTCGACACGTTTCTCGTGTACCCGTCTGCCCCTGCTCCGAGCTCGTCATCCACCTTGTCTCCCAAGGCCGCCCCTTTCTGCCCGAGGAAGTGCACGGCTAGACGGACGAAGGCCCGTTGGTGGGCTGACGAGGACCCTCCCCCCCCCCCGATGCATGCTCGGTGCCAGTCTCCTCGATGCCCTATCTGGACGCTGTTCGCGACCGCTATCGTCTCCGACGCGGTTGGCGCCGCTTCCGCCGCGCACCCAGCCGCCCTTGGGTAATGCAGTGACGAGCCGTCGGTGCGCTGGCCGACGGGGGGAAAAGCGTCGGCGTCCGCGGCCACAGCTGGTGCACGGCATGCCGCCTCGCCCAGTGGAGGGCCGCACCCCGGCACGCCAGCGGGTAACGAGAGATCCTCCACAGGCAGGAGACGTGTCCGGCATCTGCGTCGGCTGTGCCGCTTGGCCCGGATCGAGGGGGTCAGCCTGCAGGTCGTCGACGACTGGGGCGTATCCCGGCCGCTCTGCACGGCAAGTGTTTCAACTGTCTCTCTTCCGCGCACAGAGTGGCCACCTGCAGGCTTCCGCAGTGATGTCTGCGGTGCAGGGGCTTTCGTCACGTTGCACGTGACTGCAAGCAGCCCATGCGCATGGGCAATCGACCTTCGGGTGGCCGTGCCGTGGCTACTCAGTCCGGTGGTCCGACAGACCGGACTTGGCGGAGGGCACGGACTTGGCGGAGCCACAACAAACACCACCGTTCTCGCCACCGATGGTCGACAGCAGAGCGCGCGGGGTCGACGCAGGCGTCGGAGGCACCGCAAGACCCCGGCTGGGTCCATCGTCGAGCCCATGGGATCGCCTGCCGACCACGCCGATGACACCATCGCCACCGCCTCCACTACTACACTTTGCTCCCCTGAGCCTGATCTGCTCGTGGAGGTGATGTGTCGGTCCTCTGTTCCTGCGGTGCAATTCGTCTTCATCGACCTGATGCTGGATGAGCTTGCCACATCACTCAGGACAAGCTTGCCGCATCAACCAGCCTCCGTTGACCCGATGCTGGACGAGATTGCCACTTCAAGCGTCGACCTCGCTGTAACGGCCAGTGCGACGGCCGTTGATAGCATCGTCGATCAGGATGTTGTTTTGCATGAGGGCAGGAACGATGGTGCCTGCAGTGACGGGATGGAGGACATTGATGCTTGCGCCTCCTTCTGCATGCGGATGTTCAAACCGATAACTGATCCGCTGCTATCGATGCCAGTCTCACCACCTGGGGGTGATGTTCAGAAGCGGGCCGACAAGCCGAGTACCAGAAGACGCAGAAGGTTGATGGCTCCCACCCGCTCTAGCCTGCGTTTGGCAGCTCGTCCGTCCACCGTGCCGGTGGCAGAGCGCGCCCAGCGCAAGCTTGAGAGCGAGATAGAATTTCTCAACCGGAAATTGGCGGCGCCAGATGCAGTAGTCACGGCGTACGTCAACATGTTTGGCGAAGGCCTCCCGGAGCAGGCGATCGAAGCACTCAAGGCCGCGACGAAATTGAACAACAAGGAGCTTTGCGAGGCCCTTACTGCAGTCGCGGCGGAGTCAGGAGTGGCCGAGTTGGAGATCCCATGATAGTGGGAGTTGGCCACCTGTTGTATCTATGTGTGAGTAGTCTGTATTGACTTTGTGTCCAGTTTGACGATCTGTCAAATTTGGGAGGTTGTTTTACGCTTCTTGCACATGTAACTCTCTCTTCTTCTTATTAATATATGCCGGTCATGCTGTATCTTTTAGAAAACCAGGGCAACAACGGCACCCTACACGCACTGTATGATCAAGATAGGATAACCATCTATGATCTCTTCATGATGGCTGTCCAAATTATGCGGTGCCTCATGCACTGCTCCAGTGCCCCCCACATAGGTAGGCTTGAACTGGCTTCTCCTTTTCCATATCTCTAGATCAGACAAAGACGCACATATATAGCAGGTTGATACTGATGCGCACGATGATGCGATCTCGATCAGGGGATGGATTTGCCAAACCTCTCTTATAGTATAGCCTTGTGGGAACACCGGTACCCGGGCCGGACGTCACAAAGGCCCTCAGTGCTCGTACGTTTATCTCTGAAAACGACGAGCTACATGCGAGGAGACCCGACCTGTTTCCCTTGGCCGAGAGCAGCAGGAAGCTCGATCGATTGAGCGTTAATTTGCTGATAATTGAAACAGGATGCAATATCAGAGCATAAACCGGTGGATCAGCTCGGTTTCTCCTTATAACGATCGTACCGTAATAGATACCGATGTGCAGAATGAATGCATCTTTTGGCTGAAAATAAGCGCTGATTTCAGCTCGTGCTGATTTGTTGTAAGAGAAAAATACTGTTTCGTGACTGAAAATAAGCGCTGATTGGTCAAAAGAACACGCTGTTAGGCAGGAAGAGGAACAGGTGAACAACCGTCAGAAAGTGATCACAGCCATGAGCCATGTGCAGTGCTGATGATGAGCGCATCCAAAGTCCAGTATTAAAAACTGTATGCGTATCTTACTAATCCGTGTATATATTACCAGTAAAATAAATAATCATTGAGTGCGCTTGCGAGTTACCACATAGTCGCCGACCGAAGCATACAGGAAACCCTCGCAAAAAAAAAAGAAAAAAGAAAAAAAAAGAAATGAAGAAGAAGCATACAGGAAACAACAACAAGAGCGGCTGGAAGTCTGGAACGAACGCTCCTGCATTTTCCTATGGTTTCGTCGTCGAGGTCCGTAGCCAGCGTCGTACGCGGCATCTGTGGAAAGAAAGAAAAATCGCGTTTAATTGCCTCTCACAGCTCTCGCTCTGGCGTGGTCTCCCTCTCCCCCACCAAACCCAACAACGTGCGGCCCAGTTCTTCGCCACCAAATTTGCGACGACCCCCCGCGCCCGCGGCCTGATTGATCGGGCGGCGTGCCGGCGTGCATGCGAGACATGCGGTTGCAGCTGCGACCGCGACGGCGACCTCTGCAAGTGCAAGGCTCTCGTGCATCCGTCTCGTCTCGTCTCGTCTCGTCTCGTCTCGTGCGAGATTGTCAACTGCTCGGTTCGTCGCCCTCCCAACCTCGGGAACCTGAACATCCCCCCTACAGTAAGAGATTGGTGGTGACCTTGTCTTGGCGTATAAACAACAGCGGCTTGGAACGTTCTATTCCGGACACCCTGCATTTCTTTATTAGTGCCAAGCACAACGTCGCACGGCCGGCCTCTCTCTCCGCGTCCGCGTAGCTAAGCTGAAGAATCCGGTGAACCGTTGCCAAAGATCGGACTGAGCACCTAATATAATAAAGAAAAGAGTAACTCTGGCAGTGATGGAACACCTAATCATACGGGAACGGGAGGGAGCTAGCTTTGCTCTAGAAACGGATGATGTATCCGTCTAATCTTGGTCGGGTGTGAACGCGCGCTGCTTCGGCTGAACGAACTCGATTGTGATGCACGCTGCTTTTGCGAAGTCTGTGGTGCAGTTTTTAAATGAATATAATCCAGCTTTTAATCAATTATTAGTTAGGCCTAATATAAAGGAGCATCACCATAATCTTCCTTTTCCCTTGTGATGGCAAAAGGAGGCTCAAACTATGGTTAAGCTCACTGTCAGTCGAGCTGGCGGGGCTGGCCAGCAGCAGGGGCAAATCAAACTATCAAAGCAACGCAGCCACGCAGCAGGGCCATGGGCCCATGGCCGGAGGGCCGAGGAGCACGTGCGGCTAACCACCCACTGCCGATGCCCTGCCCTGGTGGCTGACGTTGAGAGAGACCCACCGACAGCGAGCTCCATGTACCTCCACTACCTCCATTACCGGCAACTCTCGCCGTCATCTCTCTCTCTGCTTTTGGCCTGTTTCAGGTGTCTGATCTCGAGCCGTCGCCGAAGCTGCGAAAGCGACGAGCATGGTGTAGCGTGGCGGTCGAACGAACGCCCACGGCTTCTCTTGGCTCCTACGACGTACCGGTAGACGCATATGTGTAGTGCAGTGCAGCTGTTGATTGCTTTGTAAATTTGCAATTGCATGCAGTTTCCAGCTGCCAACGACCGAAAGAAGCTATTATCTGTGTCACAATTGGAGAAGACGAGTGGTCAAGAAATTTGGTGAGCTACCTCCCTCCGTGACCAAGCAAGGACGAAGTACTACTGCTGTACTGCATAATTTGGGCGTGTTTTCAGTTTTTCTGCAGGGTCCTAACCACAACTCCTAACTCTTATTTGCTTTTTGGCATTGACAAGTTGAGCACGGTTGGTAATGGTAAAGTTGTCCTAGCTAGTATAGGAGCATTTGTTCAGAGCGAGTAATGATAGGTCGGCAAGATACCAAAAATAAACTATCGCAGACAGGATTTCAGATCATTTATCGCCTTTAGGAAAAGCTCCACCGGGGCTTTGCACATCTGATGCTTTTGGCCTTCTGCATTTTGCAAACTCAAAAGAAACGAGGCTACCTGACGACACGCAGTACACGCCGACGAATTCGCTGCAGACAACATTCACGCACTCACAAGCAAGGTACAAGCATGAATTTTACCTGCAGCGACACGAATTCTGTCTGAACCCGATCACGCTCACACTGCCTGCTTTTCAACGTCAGAAATCACGTGGCTCGTTTGGGCCTCTGACATCTCCACCTCACCAAGGGGGTGTTTAGGTAGGACCAAAATCCCAAAACTTCCGTCATATTAATTTTGCGACACAAATATTAAATTTAGACGAAACTTTTGCATGTTTGCACAGTTTGCCTGTAAATCGCGAGACGAATCTTTTAGGCTATAATTGGACACTTATTACAAAAGATTTCTCGCTGTTACAGTGCCAAAATCCCAAAAAAATTTGGATCAAAACACCCCCCAAATCCATAGCACATGCGTCTCGTTGCTGCTCCGGCATGAGAATACTGTATGAGATGGCCGGCAGCCCGGCACCCAGCAGATCAATTGTTCCTGTTCTCTCAATCCATCACGCAGTTGGGCATGCGATCGATGTTCTCTTGCCGTGGAATCACAGCAAGCGTTAGTGCTTTACCCTTTACCATCCCCAGTCCAGTCATTTCAATCAGCTAAAAGGCCTCTTAATGAAATACGGATGAATGGCCCGACCGTGAAAAAAAAGTTCAGTAAAAAGGGTTTTGTTGCTTGGCCCCGTGTCCGTGTGTGTTTGCAGGGAACAAGCAAACTTCAAAACTACAGTACTATTGTGCAATGCTTGTATACGGTAAAAGAAATTGATTGAGATCTAAGACCGCAGCCAAACAGAATGTGATATGCATATGTACTGTCTCTGATGGAGACAGTTTACATAGTTTATTTTTCTTAGTATCTTGTTTGGCGCGCGATAGGTACTGTATACTCCTACTAGATATGGTGTTATGCATATGGACGGGCCTTATTGAACGCAACGGGGTACTGTAACATCACCATCAGCAAGATAAACTTCTATGGACCCGAAGCCAGTGATCGTGTGGCTCCAGATTACGTAACATTATATATTGCACGTTCTCTGTTCGAGAAAAACATTTGAAAGGTCGTATTCAAGAAATATAAACATTTCCAAGTTCTCATGATACTCGTCGTACGCGACAAGTATATTATTTGACATCAGTGTGCCAGTGCGTGGTGGGTCTTGACACAAGTTTTGTAGGCCGGGGCTTTGAATGATACTGCCTGCAGTGCCCTTTGTCCTAATAATCCAGTACACAGATCACATATATACTACTCCGTATGCATGCATGGCATATATAAGTACAACCTTATATACAGTACTTGAGAGGTTGACAATGTGGCACGTACATGCACCGTGTGTCACTGAAACGTGACTCCCATGATCAAAACCATACGTGCATGATCCTGCAGTACTTCTTATATACATTATACCATATATACTCTTATTATTCCGCATTACTCATCTCTTTCAAAGAAGAAAAATGGTACACCCCTGGCCTCTATAATCTAAACCAAAACCGTTGAGAGTTTGAGCTCATCAATAGTAGCCCAAAACTCCACAACAAATGGACATCGATACGCCACGCTTTTGTTCTCCACCTTCCGATTACTGTCGTGGCCCAGCCGCCAGCGGCAAAGCCGTGCACACACACTGCAGCACGCACCAACAAGCCTCTTTCTGCGCGGCCCCACGCTGTCAGCCTCCGGGCACCGCCGAGTCCCTGGCAAAACAGAGCAGGGCGCCACGTTTCTCCACCTGCCCTACCTACCTAACGCCCTCCCTCTCCCGGCCCCCACCGTCAGACGGTGAGCTAGGCGGGCCCACGCGTGCACGATCTTTCATGCGCCCCAAGGCCGAAGAGAAAGAGAAACTCGCGCGATACGGCGGCCGGCCGGCGCCTGTACACGGCTGGGCTCGCCAACCCGATATCTCGCGGCGCGGTGGGGACAGCACACTTGGGCCGCCGATCTCGTATCGGACGGCTCGCGCGCCGTCGCCAGGTAGATCGCCGTGGCAGCGCGGCGTCTCAACGGCTATAACTGGGAGAGGACGCGCATGTTACCCGCCATCTCTGTCCCCCCCTGCTTCCTCTTGCCCCCCACCACCCCTCGCCCACAGGTGGGCCCAGCCGCCATCCATCCTCCTCCTTTGAGAGCGGGCGGGCGGGCCGGCGGCGAGCAGCATTGGGGGTTATCTGGTAGGGGAGCGACATGGCGGGGTACGGAGACCGGCGATCGCCGCCGCCGCCGCGGGAGGGCATCACCGTCGCCGACGGGGGCAGCAGGGCGCAGTCCCCGTCGGCGGGGGCGGGGGCGGGGAGGCTCCCGCCGCCGCCGGGAGGAGGGTTCGCGCGCGGGCTCATGAAGCAGCCGTCGCGGCTGGCGACGGGGGTGCGGCAGTTCGCGTCGCGGGTGTCGATGAAGGTGCCCGAGGGGGTGGCCGGGATGCGGCCGGGGCGGATGACGCGGATGCAGTCCAGCGCGCAGGTGGGGCTCCGCGGCCTGCGCTTCCTCGACAAGACCTCCGGCGGCAAGGAGGGGTGGAAGGCCGTCGAGCGCCGCTTCGACGACATGACCAAGGGCAGCAGCGGGCGGCTCCACAAGGAGAGCTTCGGCAAGTGCATCGGTAAGTAGAGTACAGCTGGGTGTACTGATGCTCCTGCTGCTCGATCGAGATAGCCTCTTCTGTCGGTTGGCCACATCCTGCCTACTAAGTGCATGCTTTGGTGTGATCCACACTGGAAATAAACTCCAAATACTAATCGATAGCTGAGACGCTGATGAGAACCGCAAGGCACTGATATGACAGGACAGCAATGGTTATATGTGCATCGGAATCTTTCAGCTTGTTCTTTTGATCAATCAGCGCATATTTTCAGCCACGAAATAGTATTTTTCTCTCACAACAAATCAGCACGAACCAAAATCAGCGTTTATTTTGAGCCAAAAGAACAGGCTGTTTATGCTTGCTTTGTTTTTCATTTTTGTGCTTGAAACAGTTCTTTCATGGTACCATGAACTGTGCCTGTTTCCCCCAAAGAGTTGGCAGGACAAGCTCAGAAGCCTACCTAACTAAGATCCACCGTCATTCGCTCCCCATGGGTCTTCCCAAATCATGATGAAAAAAAAAAGGACTTGCCAAATTTTAATGGATTTTCTTCAAAATGGTCCTTGAGTAGTAATCGATCAGCTCGAACAAACAAGATTCTAGCTAGTAACCCCACGAGCCACCACCACCACCATATAATTCCACCCCATGCTTTCATCTGCCAGCAAGTTTTTGAAGTAGGTGATGCAGAATTGCAGATGCAATATAGTTAAAATCATTTGCTGGCGAGCTGTTCGAGCTGCTGGTGCCCGTGAGCAATGGATGATCCGTGGCTGACTGACTGATCTCATTCTCAAGGCATGGGGGACTCCAAGGAGTTTGCCGGCGAGCTGTTTGTGGCGCTGGCGCGGAGGAGGAACCTGGAGCCGGAGGACGGCATCACCAAGGAGCAGCTCAAGGAGTTCTGGGAGGAGATGACCGACCAGAACTTCGACTCGCGGCTGCGCATTTTCTTTGACATGTAAAGGTCCACCGCCCCCTCGCTCGTTGCCGCCCCAACGGGCGCGGCCATTATTACACTACTGATGAAACGAATTGTCTTCTGCATCTGACTCAGGTGCGACAAGAACGGGGATGGGATGCTGACAGAAGATGAGGTCAAAGAGGTGAGCGAGCGCAATTTATCACAATTTATATGATCAAATGTTTAGGACTGGATGAACTTATTAAATTAATTATCAATGAATTAATTTCCTTTTCTATTTGTTCTCCCGGCAGGTTATTATACTGAGCGCGTCAGCGAACAAGCTGGCCAAATTGAAGGGTCACGCCGCGACCTACGCGTCTCTGATCATGGAAGAGCTCGACCCGGACGACCGCGGCTACATCGAGGTCGTGCTCCTGCGGAAACAACATTTGCTTTCTGTTCTTATCCAACAGGGATGAATGATATAATCGGCGTTGCTTACAACTAACGCTGTGCTCCAAACAATGCAGATTTGGCAACTGGAGACTTTGCTCCGGGGCATGGTGAGCGCGCAGGCGCCCGAGAAGCTGAAGCGGACGCAGTCGAGCCTGGCGCGGACGATGATCCCGTCGCGGTACCGGAACCCGCTGAAGCGGCACTTGTCCAAGACGGTGGACTTCATCCACGAGAACTGGAAGCGGATATGGCTCGTGACACTGTGGCTGGTCGTCAACCTCGCCCTGTTCGTGTACAAGTTCGAGCAGTACAAGCGCCGAACCGCGTTCCAGGTGATGGGCTACTGTGTCTGCGTCGCCAAGGGCGCCGCGGAGACCCTCAAGCTCAACATGGCCCTCATCCTGCTGCCCGTCTGCCGGAACACGCTGACGACGCTCAGGTCCACCGCGCTCAGCCATGTCATACCCTTCGATGACAACATCAACTTCCACAAGATCATGGCGCTGTCCATCGCGATCGCCACAGCCATCCACACGCTCGCGCACGTGACCTGCGACTTCCCAAGGCTGATCAGCTACCCAACGGACAAATTCATGGCCACCTTGGGCTCCAACTTCCACTACAAGCAGCCGACTTACCCGGACTTGCTGGAGAGCATACCTGGGGTCACTGGAATCCTCATGATCATCATAATGTCCTTCTCCTTCACGCTGGCAACACATTCCTTCAGGCGGAGTGTGGTGAAGCTGCCATCGCCGCTGCACCACCTTGCCGGTTTCAATGCCTTCTGGTACGCCCACCACCTGCTGGTCCTTGCGTATATCCTGCTGGTGGTGCACTCCTACTTCATATTCCTCACCAGGGAGTGGTACAAGAAGACGGTAATCCTCGGGCCTTTGCTTTGAGATGAAACTCTTTATCTCCTCTGCAAGTTCAGTGTTGGGAGCAGCACAATAACATATGGTCTCAATTCTTCATTCAGACATGGATGTACCTGATTGTCCCTGTCCTCTTCTATGCCTGTGAAAGAGTCATCAGGAAATTTCGTGAGAACAACTACCATGCGGGAATTGTGAGGGTAAGCTATTGAAATAAATTGATTTGGTTCATTCTGAGCTTCTGACTGTTAATTATTAATCACAAATGCTGCTATGTGTATGCAGGCAGCAATTTATCCTGGAGATGTGCTCTCTATTCACATGAAGAAGCCACCGGGTTTCAAGTACAAGAGTGGGATGTATCTGTTTGTAAAATGCCCAGAAGTCTCGCCTTTCGAGTGGTATCATTTCATAAATTGGTGCATACATCTCCAAGAAGTAATTTATTGATGGTTCTTGCTTACAGTTCTCCCATATTTGCAGGCATCCCTTCTCTATAACTTCGGCTCCAGGCGATGACTACTTGAGTGTGCATATCCGCACGCTGGGTGACTGGACATCTGAACTTCGGATGCTTTTTGGGAAGGTTAGTTTGAGGCAGGGCAAGTGCTAGTCGGAAGAGTAGCAAGACTCTTTTTTTTTTTTTTTAAGCAGACTAATGTGGACTATCGGCAATGAATAATGTGGATTATTCGCACAGGCTTGCCAAGCACAAGTAACTTCCAAGAAGGCTACCCTTACAAGACTTGAAACTACAGTTGTGGCAGATGCCCAGACAGAGGACACTAGGTGCTTGACTTTTCTTTTCTTTCACATCCTATAGTTTGTTTGGTTTTTGAGAAATTCCTGCAACTTTGAGAATTATTAACCTGGTCAGCTTTGCTATGTCTCCTTTAGGTTTCCCAAGGTCTATATAGACGGGCCATACGGTGCACCAGCACAAAATTACAGGAAATATGACATTCTTCTGCTTATTGGTCTTGGAATAGGAGCAACTCCTTTCATCAGCATACTGAAGGATATGTTGAACAACCTAAAATCCAACGAAGTAATTTCCTTTATAATGCATTTTTTGATACTGTTAAGAAAATCAAGGATAGCTGATAACTGTACTGAGTTGATTAAACAGGAGGTGGAAAGCATCCACGGCTCTGAGATAGGCAGCTTCAAGAACAATGGTCCAGGAAGGGCTTACTTCTACTGGGTCACCAGAGAGCAAGGATCTTTCGAATGGTTCAAAGGAGTCATGAATGAGGTTGCTGGGAGCGATCACAGCGTACTGTCTCACTCTCATTTCTCTTAATTGCCATCCCTCTACAGTAGAACATAAACTAAGATGAAATCTGGCTACTGCAGAATGTTATAGAGATGCACAATTACCTGACTAGCGTGTATGAAGAAGGCGATGCAAGGTCAGCTCTAATTGCCATGGTCCAGTCACTTCAGCATGCCAAAAACGGCGTGGATATCGTCTCCGGCAGCAAAGTAAATGATAATTTCCTTTTTGCTCTACTGTAAATTGTTTTGGATATGTTATTTGTTTTGATTAACGGAGCTCTCTGATGCAGATTCGAACACATTTTGCAAGACCAAACTGGAGAAAGGTATTCTCTGATTTGGCCAATGCACACAGGAACTCTCGCATAGGTGAGCCACTTGTCAATGAACATCGGGTGACACGAAAGTTCTCAGCTTCAGTACAGCAACTAATATTTTCTCTAAAAAATTCCAGGAGTTTTCTATTGTGGATCTCCAACGCTCACAAAACAACTAAAGGACCTTTCGAAAGAATTCAGCCAGACAACCACAACTAGGTTCCATTTCCACAAGGAGAACTTTTGAGACCACATATTATACTCTGAAGCTTCGACGGATTTAAAACATAATTGTATAGGAAAGAATACGATAACATTGGCATAGCAGATTTTAGTTATACAAGTTTTGATGTACGCAGGGTTGTACAAAATATATGTGTACAAAGCTAGATGTCACCATCATACATAGATTTTGAGATGCTTACAGATACCTATACTGAAGTGAAACTATTTTCTTCCTAGAATAACCGAGTTCCAGGTCGTGTGCTTTGACCACGCAAATTTTCTCTTTTCAGTCTTTCTGCTCGAGCTGTCATTGCATTGCGAACAAGGATGCTGTTCTGTTTCCTAGAAGATTCTTGTGCATCATCTTGCACTGGCACAAGCGCCAGAGAACCTGGTGTGTTTTCGGTGCTCTGAGAATTTCCAGGTGCATTCCTGTTTTTTGGAGGTCTGCCTCTTTTTTTAGGCTGAACGTTAGCAGATAAAGATCTATCTTTTGGAGGTCTGCCCCTCTTCCTAGGTTGATTACTAGCCTGCAAGCATGCTTGAGCATTTCCTTCTGTTATGACAGTCACTAACTGGCCACTCGGGTCATTAGGTGTAGAAGCTGGAAGCGAACCTGGCACATTATTTAATTGTTGCCCTTGGCCTTCTACTCTAACTATTGCCACCTGATTGTTTGCATCATTTCCCTGGGTTATTGTAGCATATATTTTCCTTGGTCTACCCACCTTAGGTTTGGTGAAGTCAGAACCTGATCCCTTAAGTTTGCACTTGTCCATAACAAGTGTTGTAAGTGGAACAGTTATGTCCAATGGTAGTAGAATTTCCTCAAGTTCACGCCATTCAAGATCTTCCTGGTCTCCATCATCATAAATGATGTTGTACCAATTGCTTTCACTGTCATACTTGGCCACTTTCCCAATGTAATGTGTGTCTCCAAAAAGCTTCCGCACTTTCCTCCCTTCTAACCATTCACCAAAACGCTGATCAACCTGAGGTTCTGTGTCAATTTTTACTACAGATTGAGAACCAGCTGTGGAATCAGAGGGCAAATCTGGAACACCATTGATAATGATGGCAGGTTCTCTGTGAACTTTGATGATAAATGTGGTTTCTGAATCCTTCTTGCCACCAGCCCCCTCCATGATTTTCTATAGACAAATATGGGAAAAAATCAGGAAACAAATTCATATGTGATAGACTGCTAGCACTAAGAGTTCAATCAAGAGCTCACAGGACAAGTGGCAATGAACCAAGGAACTCATGGTTCACCAAACTATCATATTGTGCAGGATTTAGATGAGTCAATGAATTTGAGACATAAAACTTATATTAGCGAACACCTAGGAAGAACTGATACTACATGGGACTTTATTATACCAATAGCGGGTTTCAGCATGGACACTGGAACATACCGGTGAAGTACAAGCACAATTTTGTAACAAAATGAAAATTTACAGTGCATACTGAACATCAAAACTAACGCTGGTACTTTCATCTGTCAAGCAACAATATAAACATTGCCTGCTGAACCTCAAAAACTAATACTGGTACTTCCATCTGTCAAGCAACAATATAAACATTGTACTAGGATATAACTTTGCAACTGGTGGTTTCCAATTGGATTTCTGGTTTAGGAATCAACTTCCACATAATCAAATACAAATTTTAAAAATAACAATGATCATTACATCAGCTTTACTTTTGCTATTACAGTTTCAAAATTAAACTAATTGAGAATAGTACTAGGCATTCCAGGGAAAAGGCTGATAGCTGTAAGTCTTGTGCTTATCTATCCAGGATATTATCTAGAGAAGTGTTCTTATGTCACCTATCTTATCATAATTAGCATCTACTTTTTGTACTGGAATTGCTGTGGCTTCTTAAGCTGCAAGGTTGCTACCTATATGTATCCTAATCCTTCCATAGTTGTGGCAAGGCTAACAAAATCAAATCCAGATCTAGCCCCAAACATGTGTCTATCTCTCTAACAAAGGCTATGAGAAGTTGCAGGTATAATTACTTTTTTTTCCCGAGGACTGTTTAGGGTAGGGGAAGGGTGAAAGCTAAGCTGCTTTACTCTCCCAACTTCTAACACTAACCCACTGCTCAGAAAATCATTAGAATTCAGCTTTCTAATTCTGCTCGAGAAAGGAATACATGAAATTTCTGATTGGATCAGACACAAATTAGGTTAGAAAATTCAGTGTAATAATCAAATGATGCCTACATTGAGCACACAAGTAGATGTTGGTTGAATCTGCTTCTCTGTGTATTCTCCAGTGAAACAAATAAGCTATACGAATAATGAGCTAAATTTGGTAAAATGCCACCATTTGCTCACTGGACTTATGTCAATCAGACAAGTAAGTATCACACAACAGGATTCAGGAATTGGCTACCAAAACACGATACAAGTCCAGCAGCTGCCCATGGTCTGAAGACAAGTACCCACTGAACACCGTTTCAAAGGAAACTGATTCAACAAACTATTCCACTAGAACTGGTAAGTGATAGAAATCAGATCGATGACAAATCAATGCTATAGGTCTTTTGGGCCAAAAGAGTCATCCTAGAATGGCCAATGTGAACAGAACATTTCAGAGCTTAAGTTCAGTTCAGATATTTAGTTGAACTAAGAGAATGTTGTGTCAGTATTATTATCAAGCTTCAACATCATTTCTTCCCTCAGTAGGTTTGAGTGCAGCATTAAAACAACAATCCATTGAATAAATGTTGGAAATAAATATCCCTAGGTATTGTTCCCCAAATCAACAGGAAATTATACTGTAATTTGTGCCCCCAGGCAAAAGTGGAAAAAACTGAAAGGATTTGATTGGCTTATCAGTCCCATCAATGGAATCCACTAAAAGTTGCTTAGTCGCAGCAAATCAAAACTCAATCTTATTGGAGCAATCCACTCAAGTAAGAGCTTCGTTACCAGCAAGCTAAGGAATCAATCAAAACCAAGTTCGCAAAGATCTGAACTTGAAGTCGGTGCAGCAGATGGGAGGAACCAAGAAGGAAATGAATGAACATAAACGATCCCTTCATGGTAGTTGAAGGAAGGTCCCTAATTAATCTATCTTCTACTCCTCTTCCCCTTCCCCTGATGGCACTGAACAGTGACACTCATCTTCCCCTTCAACTGATGGCACCGAACACGGAAGCGAGAAACCTAGAAGTAGAGTGCTGCGGTGGGCTTCACCTTGGCAAATTGGTGGCGGCAGAATTGTTGCTATAGTAACCAAAGTTCCCAATGCTTGCAAACTAGCATCCAAAGGTTACGACAGATGTTGCAAGCTTCCAGAACCGACGCTAACATTGCAGCTGCAAACAACATAGGCATCGAAGATACTGGAGGATGGACATCATGCATCAGAGGAACTCTACTACTAACAGGGGCTGAACCAATACGGCCTTGTTTGGATGCACATGTATCACCTCAATCTACGTGTGTTGAAGTGGATTGGAGTAGAATTTAAACTAATTTCCACTCTAATCTACTTCAACACATATGGATCAATGTGGATACATGTGTATCCAAACAAGGCCTAAAGCATGTGTGTGTACGCTTGTACACCCAGTAAGGTTTTGCAAATATATCGAAGTTAGTAGGCATGTATACAGTAAGGTTTTGCAAATAATTATACAACATCCGAATACAGAGTTCGGGTGACCGGTTTCGCACAGCGAGAGCTGGAGAGAAAGGGTGCGCATACCTGGTGGGTGCTCGTCGCCGGCGAAGAACGCGACGAAAGGCAGGGGAGGGATCCGGGCACCTGGCGTAGGGCGTCGCCGTCGGCGGTCGCCTAGTTGCCCCCACGACGGTGTGAACGGGCGGAATCCTTAAAGTCGACCTGGCTGACTTCTCTCACGTTCCCATCTCATCTAGCAGGCAGCCTGATATATACAGTATGTTGATGATTTATTAACTAGTTCACTTGTCCACTGATTTGTAAACTTGTTCAATGATTTATACTGCTAATCAAGTTTTCAGCCTGATATAAATGAGATACAACTAAGCTGCAGTACATAGGCCAGACCAAACCACTAATCAAAACAAGAACTACTAAGTGCTCCAAGGTAAAAAAAATAAAAAATAAAAAAAAATAAAAAACACACACACACACACACACAGCAGCAAGCCAACATCTATTGCTAGAATCCGAATATATGTTGCACACACATAAATGGACATACAGGTACTGGGCAGCACAAATACATGTATATATCCTGAAAACTGAGAAAATACCATGAACAGAGGACTAGAACAATGTTTACTGGCTCCAACTAGATTGGTTGAGCAACTAACACACTCATTTTCCCCTGCATCTCATAGTTTTAATGGTTACTAGCTGTGCTCTGCATCAATCACTAGCACAACAACACAGACTAATCTGAACCTGCTCTCGCTGACAACAATATAAATAAACTCTTGTCAGCACGAAAGTGCAAGCTCAACCTCAGTGTATGTGTATTCACTAGTTACACATTTCATCGTCACGGTATCCAATCCGATACGATTTCATTGGCCCCGTAGGACCGTACAGATTCATCCCAAAAGAAACAAGAACGAATGGGAAAACAAAAAAAAACCCACCATCCAAGCACCTACACAGCCCGAACCCAAATAGGCAACTAGCAACCCGGTTCTTGCAAGTTGCAACCCCATCCAAAGGGGTGTAGAATCAGTTGGGGCGCCCCTGCAGGACAGTGGCAGGGCACAAGGGAAGCGCAAGGGTTTGACTTTTGAGAAAGAGGGGACGGTGGGGGACTGTACCTTGGGAGGAGGATGAGGAGAAAGAAGAGCAGAGCGGCGTGCGGCGGCGTGACGGGGCAGTGGCAGAAGCGAGGAGGTGGAATGGCGGCCGCGGGTTCCCGTCCTCGCCCGACTAGGAAACCCTAGCCACCGCCATGATGTTCTCCGGAGAGAGCGTCCAAGGAGGCAGCGAGTAGGAGAGAGGCGTCGGGTGATGGCCTGTTGCGTCGCGTGGGCTGTTGGGTGCGGATGGTCTTCGCACCACGTCCAACTACAGGCTTCACTTCACACCGTTCAAAACCCAAAAAAAAAAGTTTCAAAATCCAACCAGCCCACTGAAACTCCTACAAGCCCACTGAAACTCCTACACTGGACCGAAGCAGTCCACTACTAGTACAACAGAGGCCGGAGGATCCAAATAGGTCCATAACACCGTGCAGCATGCGACTAGGGTCTAAACCAATTCTGATTTGGATTCATACGTTATTTAGCTTGGAGCGTAATATTCTATTACTTCAAAATTTATATATAAATATATTAAAATTAAAATTAAATTCATAGAATAGGAGAGAGAATTTAATTATATAGATCGTGCTTTAGAATCTATGAAGCCTTACCTAAAATGTTGAGGCCATGAGGGGACAAAACGGGCAAGCCAAGGCCCGACGACCAAGAGTGAAGAGTCCAAAGGAGTTGCGAGCTGGGCAGCTTCGGCAAGAAAGCTTTCAACAGCCAGTGCAAACATTGCAACTGAAAAGTTGTTTGTAAGATTGACTACTTAAATTAATTAGTTTAAAAGTGGCATATAGTTTTTTAGAAAACAGGAGGGGACTAGGTCCCTGCTGAAGATTTTATTTCAAATTAAAAAGTCTAAGTACAACGTTTCCACGACAATCAAGAAACATAAAAGGTCAAGAAAAAAAATTTAAAAATTACATTAAAGCTTCTAGCCATAAATTAATCTGTGAGTATAATTTAGGTTTTTGCTCTGAGAATAATCATAGCAAATTCGTGCTTGAAGACTTGTCAACATCGCTGCAAAGAGTGATGAAGATTCTTGAAAGTCATATCATTCCTTATCGTCCAGATAGACTAGCACATCATAATTATAATTCCCATAAGGAAAGGGACCCGAAGTTGCCTTCTCAACGAGTTCATAATATCCCCCGAAATTATCACTCATTTGAATTTGGATATTCAAATTTAACCAACAAGTTTGTGCAAAAGGACAATCAAACATTAGATGCAATAGGCTTTCTTCAACATTCTGATGATAGAGCACACAATTATAATATGGAAGAAACGTATCCTTCCTTTTAAGGAGAGCTCTGGTATTTTAGATGGTGCTGAAGTAGCAGTCAGAAGAAGAATTTCCTTTTATTTTGACAGGATGATTTCCAAATCCACTTAAGGGCTCGTTTGGCAACTCATGGTTTGAAGAGGATCGCCTCCAAACCCCGCCTCCTGTGGAACATGACCCACGCCGGGGGCGTGTCCCCTGCTTGACTGAAAATTTGCATTTGGCTATCCGAGTATCAGAGTGGGTCGCGCTCCAATCCACGTCAAACCACGGGGGAGAGAAAAAAACTCCACCCGTGGCGTGGAAAGGAGGTTGCGCTTGCGCTCACTCGCAATTCGTGTGGCCTCCTTCCATCTTCCGCCGCCACCTCGTAGCTTGTTGGTATTTTTAACATCACTTCACGTTAAGTTGTCATCCCTAACATGATGCCAAAAACCAAAGGTAAAATAATCTTCACTTGCCTCCTAAAAATAATACTATAAAATATATCCGCAAGCGCACAGATAATTCTCCCATTGTAGCACTTCACCCGGTAAGTATTTCAAGTATCGTTGATTTGTTTTATGCCAAAAGGATAAAGGTGGCATTCTACTCATTAGGATAATCTACTATAATAATTGAAAAGATAAATGTGCAGACCTATGATAACCCATAACTCTAGTGCTTTAGCGATAAATAAGTTAATGATAAATGATAACTGAGTAAATGAGCTAAACGGTATTTCAGAGATAGAATATGGAGACTCACTAATGTAGTAAGACAATTTCGAGATTCGGCTAAAGTAAAGGAAACCTATGTAATTACTAAATACAAATTCTACAGTATACGCCACATTACACATCTTCATCTATACTCAGAAAACATCATAAGGAGCGTCATCTAATGAGGATATTAAGACACAAGGGTCACCTCCTTCGCGACCGCGCTCTGCTCGTCCTACGTACGGGGGTGGACTACAGAGGAACCAGCGCAGTTGTCACCTACGCGGAATACCACACGACCTGGCACGTCAGGGTGCCTCCGTAGGTGCACAATATATCTAGACACCACGTCTACATAATGTATATCACCTAACTCACTCGAGTACTGAATTAGGCATTTTACGATCATACGACAATAATCATCACCAATCACAACTATATCGAGTATGCAATTAGAATAAATTAAGAACTGAATAAGTAGCAATATATTAAAATAAAGCAATGTCATAATGAGATACAAGATAATATTACCGATCTCCAGATGAACGGATCTGGAATCCCGAACGTAGTGCCCAACTCTACTTGAACCTTACTAGACTCCTAAACTATGAACTTGAAGAACTAAAGCCCTATTTCTAATATCTGGAAATCCTAACTTCTGTCTACTTTTGACGAATGAAGCAGGAGGAATGAATTGGTGCTCTGGGAGGGGGTCTGCCCCTCTATTTATAGCCCGGTGGGATGAACGTGCGCCGTGGGATCAAACAGACTTGAACAAAGGGCCCAGATGACTCTAGAGAGGCGGTGGAAGAAGACTCCAGAAGATGGGCCGAAACCCTAGAGGGGGGCGCCGGCCGGCCCTACCCTGGTGGGTCCCGGGCCCCGGTGCTTCGGGTGTGTTCCAGATGCTTCTACTGTTCTCGTGATGATGTTTCCTTAGCGGTTAAGTTTAGTGGTAATTAGGCACTTTAATTCTTCTTTTAAGCCTTTCTGGAATAATTCCTGGAAAATACACAGTTCACCAAAACTTGTGGAATTTGTCAGTAATAACCCCTATGTTTCTATTATTGATCTTCCCTAGGCATTAGTTGACGGTATAAAATTGGTACTTAACGACCGTCAACAATACCCCCAAACTAAGTCTTTGCTAGTTCCTTAGCAAAGTTGACTTGAAATAATTTAATTAGGGTTCCATAAAAATGTATAACTCCCAACAAATAATTAAATTTTTAAACAGAAATTCTTTTCCGAATTGAAATTCATTAATCCACCTTTCAAACTTATTCTTATTCTTTTCAATCGTGGGGCTTTTAAACTAAGTCTTACGTAATTGAGGGATAGAATAATCAAGTAAGCACTAAGTCTTTCACCCTTTGTTTCAATTGAATAAGTACATAATTTTTATTTAGAAAATAATGAGAGCCTACTAATAAGATTGCATAGGACTACTAAGCTATAGATCATGATTGAATGTGTGAATGTGATTAAATTTCATTTTTGAACTCTTATGCATTATCCTCTCTTTTCTGTCTTCCTGAAGAGTGTGGGCTATCTCCCAGCGAATACTTTTTGTACCTTTTTTTCTCTCAGACGGGTGTCTTTGCACCCATTATTTTTCTCTCTTTTTTTGGCACATACCCTTTTGATATGTTATCTTTTAGGCTCATACTTTTTTGGTATGGCATCTTTTAATTTTATAACCCACACTCTCTGTTAGACTTCTAAGAGAGAGACTTGTACATAGAGTGAAAACTTTTTGTGATATGAATTCAATCATGAATGCATAACAGAATAGTCTCCTTAAATCATATTAGCAGAACAAATTATTATATTTGTTTTGATTTTGATTTTTGAAATGTCTGAAGCTTAGGTGTCACTTAGGATGAAATAAATAGTAACTCAAACCTTGTTATATCATATCTGTCAATTACTCAGAAAAGCTTATGCTACCCACTGATATCAAGTTTCAGAATAAATTTTCATGGCAGATAAACTTCATGCAATTCGTAGGAGAATTTAAATTTAAACACTAAGCAATTGCAGGAAATTATATTTAAACAGTTTAAATATCTTTTTGATTTTTTCTCTAGCTTCAAGTTCTAATTATTCTAAAGACAAATTGAATGCGGAATTTAAAACAAACTTAATTATACAATCTATTTTTTTGGATTTTTACACGAGCAGAAATTTAATGCAATAACTAAAGAAAGTGGTATATAAATTTTTATTTGATTTTCTTGTTGTTTTTAGCAATATTGAAATTGATAGAATTAAAGACTGAATTAAATACTGAAATAAAAACATATATAAAGGTGAAAGATACTCTCCTACCGGGGATCTCCCCCAAGCTGGATGTTGCTCAGTAATGTGGTGGAGGTGGTGGCGGGTATCGCATCTGATGTATCAAATACTCCAATCCACTCTGCGTCTGCTGCTGTCCCTGATATATCTGATCCAGTCGTTAGTCCGTGCTGTGCTGTCATTGTTCATGCTGGTAGAACCTGTCGTCGACCTGCTGCTGCCACTGCTCGTGCTGCTGTAGTGTGTTGCTTATTGCGTTCTGTCCCTGTTCAATGTTAGTGAGACGCATAGATAAAGCTGGAAAATCATCAGCGGTAGCCGAAAAGTGCTGCTCAGGTGGGCGATGGTAGTCATCTTCTGGTGGTACGTGGAACGGATACGGTCCACTAGTGGTGAAATCCGTGTTCCCACGTGTAGAAAAAGATGCTTGTCCTCTCTGAAAATCAGTTGCTCCCCAACCCGCTGCTGCTACTGCCGATGAAGATTCTCCTTACTGAAATGTGGGTTGTTCCTCCCATCCTGTATGCGCAGTCCATTGCTGGCGTGGCTCTTGCGTCGATACTTGTTCACTAAAATCAACATAGTGGGAATAAGCTGGCCCAGATGGTACTGGGTCAGCTCCAGTGAAATTGGCTCTCGGCGCCCTGCTGATGTGTGCGGATGGACACCTGCCAATATCAGCTCTAACAGCTAGAAAAATAAAATTCTGCATAGAATAAATTCCTAACTCCCTGTCTGGCAGTTCGTACTCATTGTCATAATTTTTATAAATCATAACTATTTTATTATTTCGGCATTTGAGCATGTGAGCACGAAAGAAAAAATCATAACCAATAATTCTGCGGGCATCAGAAATATAAACAAGTGTAGCATTTGATAATAATCCTAGCCCTGCAGCTAAACGTATAATTCAGAAAGTAAAAGAAATACTGTACTTTCACAAGGAAGGGACAGTTCTCCAATAATTTAACATCATTTTTATAGGTGACGCTTTTCTCTTTTTAATCATGATATATAACAAATATAGCTCATTTTGTTTAATAGTATTTAACTCCTCTCTAGAAAAGAATGTAAACGCTAGCCATTTAAACCTGAATCTCAGTGTGGGGTGATGAACTTTTTCAGTAGTATATTTTTGTTTTCTCTCTGGTTTCTTTGCAGTGATACTCTCCAAAAATCATCTTTATCAAAGTCTTGGAGAGTTTCAGAAATATTGACTACACACTGATTATTGAATCCCAATGCTAAGCTAAGAGTTTTCCATGAGAGTGTGAAAGGTTTATTAAACATTCTAAAATTAACCTCATTATCATCAAAGTCTAGGGTGCTAATAAATTCTATAGTAAGTAACTTGCTACCCTGCTCATTAATTTGCCATACATTTTTCCATCCAACATTTCTAAAAATAACCTCAAACTCGGAATCCATTCTGGTTTCATGGAGTAAGGTGGCATCAAAAATTAGAGTATGCGTAAATTTCACATTTAATATCTCCCTCTGCGGTCTAGTTGATAATGAAATTTGAGTTATGCTTGTGAGCTCATATCTCTCTTCCGGTTGGGATGAGGATGACGGATTATCATACGTGAAGGGTGAGGGAGGATCGATATTCATGTCGGAGCCGACGAACGATGGCACTTGTGATGACGATTGACTTTTTGTTGTGCGGCGTGAGAGGGCTCTTCTAAGGGATCGAATGGCACCTTTCATTTATTGCTCATCTTGCCTGTAAAATGAAGAACACGAAGAACACAACAAGAACGAACAAAAACACAAGAACGAGCAAAGAACAAGTGGAGAGAAGGAATCAAAGTGGTGATCTTTCTTCTAGGTCTTCCTGCTAATCTTCTTCTCTACCCTTTTCCTTGCTTAAACTTGAATCAAATGATAGGATTATGGGAGTTTGAAGTCATGAGCTGCAAAGCAACTTGGCTACGTGCTCTCTGAAGTGTGTGTGAATGAATGAATGAATTAGTGAGAGAGAGGAGAGGCAAAGAAGTGGAGGAGGGGAGCCGGCCGGCCGGCCCCACCTTATGTCCTTTGGCTCTCAACTTTTGAAAAATGTCGACACCGCCCACAGATGCATGTGCTTGATTGCTTTCTCTGGTGAATTGGATGAATGTTGGGTAGTGCATGTGTGAATAATGAAATTTGGATGGTAGTGAAAGGTGGTGGTTGATGATAATGCATGATGTGACTTGATGTGATGATGGTGGGTCCCATATGTCTCCTGTATTTATACTATATAATGACACAAGAATGAAAAACTAAATTAATTTTATGAATCTATGAAAAATTAGAATTCTAATGATGTTCTTTTTATAATTTTCTGCCACCACAGTAATTTTCACTGAGGGGGGTTTAACACTCCGTTAGTAATAATCACATGGGGCTTAAGCTTTAATCATGCTATGCTTATTTTTAGTTCTTTTTAATAATGCAATTTATGAGAAAGTAAATATGCAAATTCTAATGCAAGAATTAAATTACCGATAACTACCGAGTTACCTCCCGGCGATGGTTCGGGGTTTTTGAGTCCGCCGATCCGGACTTCTCCAGTTGAATTATTCTTCATGATTTATCTCCGGTGTTGGAGATGTTGTTGCATCTTGTTCTTCATGACACTTCAACGTTTGACATTGCTCCAGTCTTGGTTTGAATGCGAATCGCTCTTCTTGACCATTGATGGTGAATTTGATCTCTCCAGCTCCGACATCGATGGTTGTATTTGCAGTGTTTAAGAATGGTCACCCGAGGATGAGGGGTATCTTCCTCTCTTCCTGCATGTCAAGTACTACAAAATCTACAGGAATGAAAATGTTGCGGATTTTTACCGGAATATTTTCTGCGATTCCTGCGGGATAGCGGACCGATTGGTCAGCTAATTGCAAACACATCGTGGTTGGTGTGAGCGTAGAATAGTTGAGTTTGTCGAAGACGGTCTTGGGCATGACGCTGACCCTTGCTGCAAGATCACATAAAGCATTTTCGAACATCTGGTCTCCTATTGAACAATCAATAGTGGGACACCCTGGATCCTTCTTCTTAGTAGGAGAAGAACTCAGAATTGCCTCACTACACTCCTCCGTTAGCTTGACAACTTCAGTAGAAGGTAGTGGTCCTTTGTTGTTGACGATGGTTCGAAGATACTTCGCGTATATAGGTACCTGCATGGCATCTAACAACGGGATATTGACATATAACTTCTAAATTATCTCTACAAACTTACCAAACTGATCATCTGTTTTAGCTCTTCTTCTTCTGCGTGGAAATGGTAAGAGGGTTGTGTCATGAAAATCTTGAGTTAATTCTTGATCTTGTAGTTCAACTGGTGATGAAGGTGGTATAACTTCTTCTTTGTTGTCCTTTTCAATTTCTTCTTCTACCTGCACTAAATGTGATGGTCTACGTGCCCCTTTTGGGTAAGATGGATCACGTGTAGACTTACCTCCTCTAGTGGATATTCCTTTTATTTGCTCATGGTTAGTGGTAAACAAAGTAGAAGATAATTGTGAAATTTGTAATTCTATCTTCTTATTTAATAATATTTGATTTTTAACAGCAGAAGAGAAATTATCCAATTTACAATTAATTCCTTCTAAAACTTTATCATTAAAAGCAAGCTTCTTATTAATACTTTCATTAATTCTAACTTGTTCTAATATTAATTCTTTCAAGGATGGTTGTCTATGATTTGAAAAATTAGAATTACCTTGGTACTTACCTTGACTGGTTGATCGAGGTTGATTCCATCCTTGCTTCTGAGAAGTAGTTTTGATGACTGTACTAATATCTTCTGGGGGATTTGCAAACTCAATTTCTAAAGATCCTTCATATTGATTTTGGAAATTGAATGCATCTTGAATAGCTTGACGATCTCTTTTATGATTGGCTCTTTGCTCTAACCAGTTCAACAGTACATCCATCTTGGTTGACAGTGCACATACTTCCTCTGAAATTTCTTCACTCTTATGGCATGTTTGAGTGTTGTTTGTCCAATTCTGATTTTCTGCTATCTTTGCCATAATATCTTCAGCTCTTTCAGGGGTGAGTGACATAAATGATCCTTCAGCAGTGGCATCTAGTTGCTCACATGACCTTTGATTTAGTCCGTGATAAAATATTTGCATGAGCAACCACTTTTCCATTCCATGATGGGGACAATCTGATATGTAATCTTGAAACTGTTCCCAGGCTTCTGAAATAGATTCACCTTTCTGATGACAAAATTCTGAAATCTTTCCTCGTAGAGCATTGGTTTTGCCTACTGGGAAAAACTTTTCTAGGAAAGCTTTTGAACGTTGTACCCATGTCTTGACTTGATCTTTATTCTGATAAAACTACTGCTTCGCCTTTCCCTCCAATGAGAACGGAAACAAACGAAGTAGCACGACGTCTTGAGGAATGCCTTTGATGTTGATGGTGTTGCCAATCTCCCAGAAATTCTGCAGATGGACACTTGCATCTTCATCTTTCTTTCCGGTAAATGTGATAGCTTGCACCATTTTGATGAGGCTTGGCTTGATCTCGTAATCATGATCTCTAATGTTAAAAGTTGGCCCAACGCGAATATTCTCAGTGCTTGGGGCAGAGAATTCACTTAGAGTCTTCTCAGCCATGGCTTCACAAAATAATGTAAGACCCTTCTTCCTATGGTTGTTCCTGATTGATAAGAGTTAAAGTACACAACCAATCCTGCACTTAACCTATATAAGATATTTAAATATAAACAAAACACGGGTAAGTCTGTTAAAGCAAAAGGTTATGGTTATCTCTAAGTATATATGTCTATAGTTATTTTTATGTTTTTCTATTAATATTATCTATGAAGAACTCTCCTATATGAAATTCTAGAATAAATATCCTGGTGAATAAAAGCAACGAACTCAATAAATTATCCTAATGAATACAATTGTCATCCCCGGCAACGGCGCCAGAAATGCTTGTTGGTATTTTTAACATCACTTCACTTTAACTTATCATCCCTAACATGATATCAAAAACCGAAGGTAAAATAATCTTCACTTGCCTCCTAAAAATAATACTATAGAATATATCCTGCAAGCACACAGATAATTCTCCCATTGTATCACTTCACCCGTTAAGTATTCCTAGTATCGTTGATTTGTTTAATGTCAAAAGGATAAATGTGTCATTCTACTCATTAGGATAATCTACAATAATAATTGAAAAGATAAATGTGCAGACCTATGATAACCCATAACTCTAGTGCTTTTGCGATAAATAAGTCAATGACAAATGGTAAATGATAACTGAGTAAATGAGGTAAATAGTATTCCAGAGATAGAATATAGAGACTCACTAATGTAGTAAGACAATCTCGAGATTCGGCTAAAGTAAAGGAAACCTATGTAATTACTAAATACAAAGTCTACAGCCTACGCCACATTACACATCTTCATTTATACCATAATCGACTCAGAAAACATCATAAGGAGCATCATCTAATGAGGATATTAAGACACAAGGGTCACCTCCTTCGCGACCGCGCTCTGCTCGTCCTACGTACGGGGGGTGGACTACAGAGGAACCAACGCAGTTGTCACCTATGCGGACTACCACACGACCCGGCACGTCATGGTGCCTCCGTTGGTACACAATATATCTAGACACCGCGTCTACATAATGCATACCACCTGTCGGTGCTAGTTTTAGTCGGGGCTAACACCGGCTAGTAAATATGTGTTTTGCGGTTAAGGCTACGGATGGTGTGCAAGGGGGAACACGGGATTATACTGGTTCAGGCCAGGCAAGCCCTACGTCCAGTGGAGAGGAGAGTCGTGTTGTCCTGCACTGAGGTGCTTGTAGTAGGGGGTTACAAGCTAGGCGAGAGAGGGAAGTGCTCCCAGGTCTCTTGTGAGTGTCTAAGTGTATGCAAATCGTTTGCTATTGGTATGTATGTGTGGGTGAGAACTTAGAACTTCCGGGTGGGTCGTCCTAAAGCTGGCCTCTTCTCTCCCTTTTATAGTCACAAGGGAGAGGCAAGGGCAGCGCTTACAATGCTACGTATGTTACAGTGAGGAGGTGTTGTTCCTCGTTTGACTATGGTCAGCTACGGTCTTTTCTCCGCGTCTCCGGGGTATAGCCGTAGTGGTTCGCACGATCTTGGTAAGTTCCGAGGCAGCAACAGTCTTCGGATTACGGCATGTCGTCAGCTACGGTCTTTTCTCCGCGTCTCCGGGGTATGGCCGTAGTGGTTCGCACGATCTTGGTGAGTTCCAAGGTGGCAACAGTCATCGAATTACGGCATGCCGTAAGGTCACACCTGATGGCTGTCCTTCTGCACGATGTGACGAGAGGGTGAGTCGTCTCAGGGCGTTGTTTCCCGAGGCTCGGCACTCCTGTAGGCGTGATGGGATGGAGCAGGGTGATATCTCCCCTGGTCGTATTTCCGGCCTTTGAACAGTACTTCCTGAGGGTTAGGTGGGCCCGGATGGAAGGCGTGCTCGTCCTTTCGAGTGGACAGTGCAGTAGGCGCTTTTCCCATTCTTGTGTAGCCCGTCGTCAAGCGCTCAGACTGTCGCAGTCGGAGTTGATAGACCCCGGCGGAAAACGGGGCGGCGCACCGTAGACCATACCGTGGAGAGGACGGCCGTAGTGGGCCTATCAAATCCGCTTCCAGGGAAATCCTGATAGATGGTATGGCCGTCAGGGGCGTGCGAAGCACAGTCACGTCGAGAATCTCGCCTGACGGGACAGTGCCTGTAAAGTGGTTAGGGAGGTCGCTTGTGGTCCAAGATTGCTCTGCTGATATCACCGGTGCCTTGGATGCCTTTGTGAGATTGCGCTCGAGGGGGATGGGGAAGCTCGGGCGAATCGGAGAATGGGCGCCGAGGGCGCCGCTCTCCCGAGCTCTCCTGGGGAGGCTCGGGTGAATCGGAGATTTGGGCGCCGGGGGTGCCGCCCTCCCGAGCTCTCCAGGGAAGGCTCGGGCGAATCGGAGAATTGGCACCGAGGGTGCCGCTCTCCCAAGCTCTCCCGGGGAGGCTCGGGCGAATCAGAGAATTGGCTGTCATTCGTGCCGCTCTCCCGAGGATTGGCTGTTATTGGTGCAATGACGTCGTGGGCCTCCGTAGACGCGGCGTTCGTGGGCTTCGGGCGTGGCCTTCGTGGGTTTCCACTAGCCTTACTTGGGCCAGGCCGTGTTGGGAATGATCGTTTTTACATTGAAGTTGGGTACCCCTAACTTTGGTACCCGACACCATCTAACTCACTCGACTACTGAATTAGACGCTTTACAATCATACGACAACAATCATCACCAATCACAACTATATCGAATATGCAACTAGAATAAACTAAGAACTGAATAAGTAGTAATATATTAAAATAAAGCAAAGTCATAATGAGATACAAGATAATATTACTGATCTCCAGATGAACGGGTCTGGAATCCCGAGCGTAGCGCCAAACTCTACTTGAACCTTGCTAGACGCCTAAACTATGAACTTGAAGAACTAGAGCCCTATATCTAATCTCTGGAAACCCTAACTTCTATCTACTCTTGACGAATGAAGCAGGAGGAATAAATTGGTGCTCTGGGAGGGGGGTCTGCCCCTCTATTTATAGCCCGGTGGGATGAACGTGCGTCGTGGGATCAAACCAACTTGAACAAAGGGACCCAGATGACTCCAGAGAGGCGGTGAAAGAAAACTCTAGAAGATGGGCCGAAACCCTAGAGGGGGCGCCGGCCAGCCCCACCCTGGCGTCGGCCGGCCCCACCCTGGTGGGTCTCGGGCCCCGGTGCTTCGGGTGTGTTCCAGATGCTTCTAGTGTTCTCGTGATGATGTTTCCTTAGCGGTTAAGTTTCGTGGTAATTAGGCACTTTAATCCTTCTTTTAAGCCTTTCTGGAATAATCCCTGAAAAATACACAATTCACCAAAACTCGTTGAATTTGTCAGTAATAACCCCTATGCTTCTATTATTGATCTTCCCTAGGCATTAGTTGACGGTATAAAATTGGTACTTAACGACCGTCAACATAGCCGTCCGCTGGAATGGCGCTGGAGTGGCTTCGTTTAACTAGCTTGCATGCACGTATGTATGGAAACATATCCATGCTAATACAGACTATCCAAATAACTATAACAAGAAGGGGATTAGTGTAACACCCGGAAATTTTCAATCTTTGAAATAGGAATTTAATTTGATTTATTTATGCAATTGATTGAGCATTTAATATATAGAATAATATTTTTTGTGAATTAAAATAAACCCTAGGGCATAGAAACATGTTATGTTGCATACATGCCGCTGCACATATTTATTTCCTGATATTTGATTGGATTTTGCAAGGGTTCAAAACTTAGTTTGAAAAGCCATTTGGAAAACAAATTTGAAAATGAATTGAGAAAATTAGAAAAGGGAAAACTCCCTCCCCTTCTCTGCAGGCCGAGCCGGCCCATCCCCTCTCCTCAGCCCAGGGCGCTGCCCCTCTCCTCCTTCTCCGCATGGGCCGAGCCGGCCAGGCCGAAGCCCAGCTTCAGCGCAGCCCGCCTCCCCTCCTCTCGGTCGCACTGACACGTCAGGCCCACGGCTCAGCGTCGTCTCCCTCCTCAGGACGGAGTCCGAGCGGAGCACGAGCGCCGCCTCCAACAGAAGGCAACCGCCGGATTTTTCGGACGAGTCCATCCCGTGCATGCCTCCACTGGCCCGTAAAAGGAAGCCGCGACCCTCTTCCCCCGCCGCTGACGCGTAGGGCCCGCTGCCCCGCGCCATCCCCTTCCTCCAGTCGGAGTCTGCTCGAGACATGAGCGCTCCCTCCTCCGGGTCGAGTCCCAACCGAGTCCAGCTCTCCTACACCTCCCTCGCGCCCCTATATAGGTCGGCCGAGCCCTGCCGTCCCTCCCCACAAGTTCCCGAGCAAGCCACGCCCTCCAATCTTGCCCTAGCCGCCGCCCCGAGCTCCGCCGCCGCCGATTTCTCCTCGGGAAGACTTCTCCGTCGAAATTGGTTGTTCTCCAAGCTTCGCAGCAAGGTCAGGGACCTTCCCGACCCCTTCTCCCTCGGTTTTGTGCACTATAGCCATGATGCTGAGCTTCGCCGCCACCATAGTTCCGCCACCTAGCTCGCCGCAACCTCCCCGAGCTACGTCTGTGGCAACCGAAACCATAGATAGGTTTGGCTTGAGCTCCTCTTGCTTCCCGACCAGATCCCGAGGTGTGCCGAGCTTCGTAGCCCCGAAAACGCCGTCTTCGGCCATCTTGCCGGCGAGGAATCGGCCGGGCGCCGCCCGACTCCGGCGACTAGAGTCGCCCCTCTTTTTCTCCGAGCTACCTGCGCCGTCCACGGCCGATCCAACGGCTCACAGTGAGAGATACCCTTTCGCCGGCACTTTTGCAAAAGAGCCCCTGAGCTTTTTAATGTTCTAACCCGCGATCCTTTGGCGTATTTCTCAGATTACGCTTTACTATTTAGAAAACGTATTTCCTCGGTTTTAATTCAAAAGGCGTTTTCAATATTTACAGATTTGCCACTCAGTTTATTTCGGCCATATTTTATTCGTTTTAGCTCCGATTTGATCTGTTCAAGTCTCGTTAGATTCGTAATTTCGTAATCTACCTAATGATGCTACTGTTACTCATGTTTTCAACTTTTAAAATTCGAGATTAGATTTAATCTATTATTTTATTAAAGTAAAACTTGTTTATTTCATAACTTTCCCGTTTGAACTCCGATTTTCGTGATCTTTATATCGTTGGAATCGTAGCGAATCGTAGATTATTTTTATACACTTTTCAATCTATTTTTCCACTATTGGTGTACTATTTCTAATATAGATCTTGTTTGCTTCGTGTGTGATTGCTTCGATGATTGTGTGGTGATTTCATGATCGAGTTCAGACGGTGAGCAATACGTTGGTGATCAAGAGTACACGGAGGATCCAAGTTCTCCAGAGCACTTTGATCAAGGCAAGTATAGCATGGACCATCCTTGTTGTCTATTCACCTTAATTACTAAATTCATGATGCATGTGTCTACCTTGGCAACCATAGTGTTTATTCCTAGTTTTGATAACTTGATCCTTGATACCTATGAGATTGCATTTGAGTAGTGATGCTAGTGCTTTGATGGGTCATGATCTTATGAACCTGATTAATTAATTATGAAATAAAGATTAAAAGATGCTTTTTAGCAACATGGACTAAGGACTTATCTGTAAGTATGACACCGGGACTTACAGCGCAACCATGGGGGCTATATGGCTCTGGCTTTAGTTAAGTATGGAGTTACTTTCTATCATGTTGTTAATCATGAAAGGTTCCTTGCCGAGCTGGTTGTTTTGCGGCTCCTGTCCTTGTGTGTACTGCTGCGTGTGTGTGCCACTTGGAAGGAGGGCTCTACCGCCCCTTGCCATTGCGCTCGGATTGATTAGTAACTTGTTAGAGAGCATTTTGAAAGACTTCATAGTGAGACCCTGTTATGCACCTTGGCAGTGTAGTGTGGGCCTTGCAAACCCCGATACATGGGAATCACGACTCATGGTGAAAGTGTGCAACCACTGCAGAGTGTAAAACTGATATATCAGCCGTGCTCACGGTCACGAGCGGCCTTGGACGTCTTACAGAATAATAATAATTGAATATTGATTTATTAATTTGAAGTTTCTGTTGATGTTTATTCCATATTAATTATCATGTTTATATGATCATGCAAATCTTGTTCCTTGGTATATTCTATTGCTACTACTCAATTGCTAAAATATGATCAACTAAAAGCAACCGCTGTCAACCTGTGTCTTGCCTTATTTGAGCCTCATAAACCCATGTTATTCTTGTTGAGTACGACATGTACTTACGCTTGCTTTATTTTTCATATTTGGATAAAAATCCCAGATGGGTAACAGATGACTATGAGGATTCTTCTGAGAATTATTAGGATTGTGTTCACCAGTCAACTATTCCCCATGGATTGGAGTTTCCGCGAGAGAGTTATTTATATTATTCCGCTGATATTAATGTAAAGACTCTGTGATATTATTCATTATATATTGACCTTGTGATGGTACTATGTAATTTGTCGCTTATGTGTGTGATTGATCTCTGGGCGCACATAAGTTGGTTCATTCAATTTTATCCTTAAAATTGGGTGCGACAATTAGCTGCTCCACATGCGAGAGGATCGAGTGAGAGGTGGGGATCAACCCAATCCCTCCTTGGATCAATTCTCCATTGGAACGTGCCCCCCACCTGCCAAACGGAGCCTAAAAGACCAATGAGTGATCCTATGGATGATGGTGCTTATAAACTTTGTGTGAAGAGAAAGCATCCGCCCAAATATGTCCATTGATCTAAATGTGGACTTAACACCAAAGATGCAATAGTGTCAGACAGCTACTAACCATAAGCTTCTGGGGTAAAGGATGATGAAATAAATCATGAAGATGGATAGTTCCTTTAGCCACCGAAGTAAGAATGTTAGGATTCTAGGCAAAAGAGAAAAGATGGGGTAACTCCTGACTAAGAATCATGGACGAAGCTAGCGGTGGAACTGGGCGGGGGGGGGGGGCGGTGGGGGGGCTCAAGCCCTCTACCGCCGGTGAACCAATGGAACCCCTGTAACTTTTCTATAAAGTTTGCAATATTTTTTAAGGGTAGTAGGGGTTGAAAACATTATTTGAAGCTATTTTTAAAGGGTAGAAGGGGCTAAAATGCGTTTTGGAGGTTGAAGAAGATAATAGTTGCGCCTTGTGTTCAACTTAGACTCAGATTAATTTAAGTTAGTCTAACTCTGTGTTTAGTGTAGCCCTCCCTTTTTTTTTTAGCTTTGTCATTGCTAAGAATGACATCCTTCCACAGATCTTGACACAATAGGGTGGATTTTCCATCTTGAATCGTTACCCTAGAGAAACCCTTGAAATCACTGATGAGTTTGATCACATCCCTCCACCAAAAGGAACCATGAAAATGAGCTACCAGCTGACAAGGCAAATTGTCCTTGAAATAAAATTTGTTCCACACGAGCTGAATCCAAGGAATCTGTAATCTATTGTAGAATTTGTTCCGGTGCAACGGAGGGGAAGGGAAGTTTCTCCCAACTGATTCATTGATCAAAGTAGCACACAGTATCAAACGATCATCCATCCAGTACTCCAATCAAGGACAGGATACCGTAAAGATGAGTCAAAGATATTGTTTCAGGACAAATTTTATAATGGTCGAAGGGAATTTTGACGGCTCACAACGATCGATCCGACGGCTCAAAAGGTCAGAAGCGTTGAGAGGTATTGATGAGGAAGTGTTGGGAGGCGTTGGACGTGTGTATGATCGGTGGATCCATGTGGGGCCGTAAGCATCGTAACGCTTCCCAACACCTCCAAAATTAAGAGGATTAGCGTAAAAAAAGAGGAAAAATATCATATTTGAAATTCTTTTTTCAGTTGAGGGTAAAACGGTAAGTCATAATGTTTTGAGTCGTATAGTTAGGGTGTATTATTGAGTCGTGCACGCCACCGACAAGCGAAGGGATAGGAGGACACGCGACGGCCGCCTAACCGCCGCGCTGTCGAACAGCGGATTCGATTGGCAGAAATCTCGCCTCTCGAACTCGGACGGGACAGGATAGCCGTGAAATGTGCCGGCGACGACACACCCTTATCGCCGCCGCCTTCTCGCGTGGAACGCCAGCCGTGCTGCCTGACTCCATCCACGCGGCTGCACCCTCCATGGCCAGGCCACCACCGCCCTCGCTACTCCGGACCTTCCGCCGCCGAACGCTACAACGTCCACGTCCCACGTAACGCCCGCCGCCGAATCGTCCTCCTCCCATGAACGGTACACCGGTCGTTGGTGCCATGGGGATTTGTTTGTCCCGTGAAGAGGCTGGGTCGGGTAGCCACAGCCACATGGCGAGGGCCGCAAGCCACAGCAGGAACACGGATTCTGCTGTTGCTTTTGTGTGATTCCATTTCCACTCGGAGGACATGGCCATTGGTGAGGGGGTATACTTCGAGGACATGGCCTTGACAATTACTATACTGCCCTTTCACAAATAAAATCGATAAAAATGGCTATTTATTGAAGCATTAAGAAGCGTTGGGAAGTATTCCCAACCACCGTAAAACGTCTCTTGTTTTAGACAGTATCTCCCAACCGATTCATTGATGGAGGGGAAGGGAAGAAATAGTTTTCGACAAAGCTTAAATCAAATATTAGAAATATAAATCATGAATAAATTTTAATTTATAGAGTTTAGAAATATAAAAAACCATATAAGGGAATTATCTTGAAAAATACTTTCATAAAAATATACATATATATATATATATATATATCACTTTTTAATTTAATAAATATTTGATGAAAGTAAGAAGTTAAAGTTACATGCTTTAGTGACTGTGTTGCTGTCTAAAACAATATCTTCTACTAATCTGAAAGGAGTACCACTGTTTTTTTGATAAGAAACGTATTGCATATCGATGTACTGGTAGACAGTTTTTGCGACGTTATTGCCTGTCGCTCACTCTATCAGCCCCGCAAAAAATTATGTTTGGTCGTCGCATGGACGTTGCATCGTGTATATTCGGACAAGTAGTTGCAGAAAAACTAAGATGATATTTGATTGCTTGTATAAGGTTGCACCCTATCTGTCCTGCGAGCCTGATGCGAGGATCCTGTACCTCATCCTTGCATCCAACAGGTCTGCCTAGCGAGTGAAGCATAAATTGGACGTATCCTGCTAGCCTGCATCTAATCATGCAATTGCATCAGATTATGAAGGCATGCCGGCAATCAAATACGCTACTCGGTCGATTTTATACAACTTTGCTCAAGCATAATGAGGAGGGCATCAGGCGAACCAAAAGACGTATGTAGGTTTGACGCTGAATTATTAGGCCCATAATAAGTAAGCTTGCTGTCATGGGCAGCTTTTATCAATGTAGATACTTCTTTTTCCCTCAAAATGCATTTTTGTGGCCCAGAATTCTGGAGTGTTATTATAAGGCATCCCAAAAATGAAAACCCCTAATACAAAGCATTTGTACTCTACCTAGTACCTACGGCCTGACTCGTGTGTTTTCCCCAAATCACGGTACAACACATGCATTCATATGTACTCTGTGAATGTAATCGACGATGTCAATGAATATGTCGCCTACCACTAAAAGAATAATGTCATTAAATTCTAAAATAGTCTGGAAAACATGGACACTTTTCTTTGATAAAAAGTATCAATTTTTTAAATGCATATGGTGATTGTGATAAATATAAAAACATAGTGCAAAAAGAATTATATGGAGTTAACTAACCTAATCCGCAAATGTTATTTGATAACCACAGCAGAAACTATTATATTTTCAGCTCTAATTGCTGCCAAGCGTGCATTGTTGAAAAATGTCTAAGCAAGTGGCAAGGTACCACCGGCTAAATGGCTAGCTACATTTATATAGGGAACATTTCATTAACATTTTTAAGAGGATATTACGCGTAGCAGCAGTTGGTCACGCAGCGAGGACCACGACCCAACCGCTCGCACGCCGCCGCCTCATGTAGGAAACCTAGCGCCGCCGCCGCTACCGTCGTCTTTCTCCGTTCACCACCGCTGGTCTCCCTCCCTTCTTCCCTAGCATCTCGCCGGAGGTTGAAAAGAGTGGGGATCCATTGTTCTTTATAAGTTTTTACTAATAGATCGAATCATTAGGATTAGTACCTTTTCATGTCAAGGTTCTTGTCATTAGAGTTTTATTTTCTCGTTCTCCTCATCTCCGGTAACGGTGTTGGAGAAGGGCGGAATTGTGTTCTCCATGACGGTTTCATTAAAGATGAGGACGACAACCACAGCATCAGCATCTTCATGAACATGACGACATAGAGATTTTTGTTTCCGGACAACGGCATCAAGGCGAAGATGATGTCGCCGTCATGGAATAATTTTCTCCGGTCTCTTCTCCGTTTCCTTGTGGTTAGATCTGGCCATAATGAAGGACCAGGAAGAATAAGTTTCAGATCAGTCTTCCTTATTCTTCGATGGCAGAAAGAAGAAAAGGGAAGATACTAGAAAAAAGAAGTTCCTCAATTCTGCCTACAAGGAATGTTGGCCGTCGTTCGTTAGGCATTTATTCTCAGGCCGTTTGCCGAATGTTTGCCTGTGCGATCATCTAAGGTGTGCTATTCACGGCGTGGGTACTTTTTTAATGCTTGTAATATGTTGATCTATCCCGTCATCGTATAATATAATTATTCTTTTCTCGAAAAAAAAAGTTCGCCACGCAGCAACAGTAAATAATGTTCCGACATTGCTCTGATTCCACCTTTTTTACAATGACCTTCCCCCTTTTTATGGAATTGCTGTAAAACTTTTTGACCTTATTCTTGCATTCAGGGTCCTTAATCTCGAATCTGTCATTAGATTAATGTTGCTTTCCCATTCAGGATCCCTTCTGGGTGCTCAAAGATCACATCTTTTTGGTTTTGCTCTACCCTCCCAAGTAAGAGCTTTCTAATTGGGTAAAGGGTTGCGGTGGGCTACTGCCCTACATTTCTTACTAGTTACTAGGGTCAACAATAGTATCCAAGGGTGCACTTTCTGATGTTCATGCCATGTGTTCTGTTTATGATTCATTTATCCAAGAAAGCAAGGCCATCATTTGATTCTTGGGCCTTCACTTCTTGTATAAGTAATTCAAATAATATAGGGAGGGAATACAACACCTCATATGATTCCCTTTTGCTTGTTCCTCCACTTGAGAAAGTGGTAGGATTGGTGCTCCTAATTCTAAATGTTTTTGTTAATTGAAAACTGTTTTTTTGCACGCTACTCATCACTATAAAATTAATATGTGTTGCACTAACAGAATTGCATGTCACATTCTGTCCCCAGTTCTCATCATCATGGAGCTATATAAGGCTACTAGTCTACCTGACAGATTAGCGCGTTATTAGCCAACATTAACTGTCGCGCGGCGTTGCCTGAAAAATGGCTCAGGATAGCAGCTGCAGAAGGCGGCCTTTTACCTATATTCTGCAGTAGATCAGTAGCATTTTCAGCGCGAGCATTTACAAAAAGCTGATGAACTGGAGCATCAAAACAAGAATTCAAGAACGAAGCAGTACTGATTGCACGCAACCGAAATCATAGCTGGTTAACAAAGATTATCTGCGTAAAGTACCCCTGTTACCGGCCGACAAAGAATCGGCAGCCACACTCCCCGCCTCTAGGGAGATGAGGGAAAGGAAGAGAGCTGAGATAGCCTTGGCCAAAGCTAGAAATTCCAAAGAGGCAGCAGCAAGAAAGAATGAAAGATGCAGTCCGCTGCCTCCTCTAAAATACTGACCAGAGTGGCGGAGTGGGGGAATTAGTGCGCCCTTAATTATAGGGTCTGTTCTTCCTAGCTCAATTCTAACCCCTTTTGCCAATTCCTACCCTACGCGTCGATGACTTGAAAAAAACATCTCCCCTTGGAAACTTATTACTTGCCAGCCGAAAGAAATTGGCCTGTAATGGCCTTCATGTGATGTGCTAGTAGAGTTTCAGAATGTCTTGTGCTATAGCAGTAGGGATAGGGTGACAGTCGACAGACACCCTTCTCCTTGCAAGTGCAAAGACGCATCAGTCACTCTCATGATGTAATTATCCAAGCAATTGATCACATGAACCCCACTGTCACACATGCAAAAGTATTCAATCATGGACATGTTAATTACACCAAGAGTTTGAATTGAGCTCCTGCATGTTAATGCCGTGTTTCGTCATCGTCACATGCCGTATATATGCCGATGCGGGTGAATTTGACTTGCGCTTATTTTACCTTACCTTTTTGACTGAGTAATGAACCAATGAGGCCTTCCCCAATGTTGTCTTTTTGCTAGTAGCCTCAAATACCATGTAGATTCAGATAAAAAGAAGTATGTGTTCTACATTTATCACAGTGGCTTACAGAAGCTACATATATTCAGGGAGGAAGAAGGTAGTCAATGTTAAAAAAGAAGAGAGGGGAAAAATAAAGGTGAGGCATGATGAAACTTTTTTTTTTCAAACCACAAGTAGTGATAGTTTGTATTGTATGAATAGTAATCGTCATATTTTCAGTCTATTTGGATCACTTTATTTGTACTAAAACTACTAAGAGTGTTAATCTCCATTGGTGGTGCCCTGACTGTCCAAATTAACTTCTCCTCCTTTGACAGTCAGAAAATGATAGTTCTGTCATCATTGGAATGCAACTGGGAGAGCTAAGCTAGACCGAGGCAGTTCAGCTCGCCTTCTGCTTAGTGCGAGAGTCGTCAACATAATTGGCCTCTTTAATCTGTCTGCTGCATCTTGTATTGCATTAACACCTCCCTCCCTTGAAAGCATGGGAAGGCAGGAGGCGGAGGCTTCTCCGTTGCTCTTCTGAACTCTAATCATTGTGAGACGCAAAAACACACTTGCTTGTACAGTTGTACGTAGTTCTTATTCTCGTTTGACTCATCTTTACGGTATCCTGTCCTTGATCGGAGTACTGGATGGATGATCGTGCCCGTTGCAATCGCCCAAAAGTTTTTTTTTTCCATTTCTTCTCGCACTTGGATAGTTGCATGGATGATTCTCGAGATCACGCTTGAGAAAATATACTCCAGATATCGGCAAGGATTGGAACTGAATTCTTTCTCTCCTGCTGGGTGCCTGCACGCTCTCGTCCTTCTCTTCCCTGCCTGAATGTCCCTTTACATTTCTTTGTCCTGCTACATCTGGAGGCGCAATTGATAGGTGCTTTAAGTTATTCCCTGACGATAAAATTTTTGTGATGCCTTCCGGGTGGTCAAAAGCTTGTGGTACTGCTACTACTAGTAGAGATTAATTGCATTTTCAGCTCTCGCAAGAATCGAATTTTTCCTTGCGGAGCAACCAGTTTAGGATAACTTTCACCTTTCAGCTTATCTTGACAGAAAAATCTCCGACGAATTTCTTTTCCTTTCTTGCTTTTTTTTGGTATTTTTGTATGCTGTCTTTATACCATATAGGAACACATATAGGAAAGAATAAATAAAAATGCTAGAATCAAAGGGTGTCATGCTCAAGCAAGTAAGGCCTATTTCCGTACTCTGCCGACTATCTGCATTCCAATTTCCCACCGAAGGGTACATGCATCTATACCAGTACTGCCGAGAAGGTTAAGAAACTAAGAGATTGTTTAAAGAAAAATAAAAAATACAATATTGAATTTAATCATTAAAACAAAGAGAATGTATAATACAATTAATAAATAATAAATAAAGAAAAATAGCAATTTGTTTTCATACGAGTTGAAAAGATAGCTACGTAAAGAGTCCATGGAAACCACAATTAGTAGACAAAAATCAAATAAACCAATAAAAAGATAATAGTTTGATCTGCAAACTAAGTGTAAAAATATAGTCCATATAAACTATAATTAGTAAATCAATAAATCCAAAACTCAAATTTTACGAAAAAAATATAGCAATTTGATTTCCATAAGTTGGAGAAGGTAATAACTAAATAAAAAAAGTTATATTATTACTAAGTAATGAAGTGAAGAAATCTTTCTTTCAGTCTGAAGAGATAAAGGTACTCACTCCATTCCAAATTATAAGATATTTATTTTTTACTCCAAATTTGATCACTTGTTTTATTAAAAAAATTTGCACAAACATAGTAAAATTTAAGTCATTCTTGAAGAACATTTACTAATAAAGCAAGTCATAACAAAAAAAAAAGTGATACTTTACATAAATTTTCGAGCAAGTGGTCAAACTTGTGGTAAAAAAATCAAACGTCTTGTAATTTAGAATAGATGGAATACTAAATTAATCTTATATATCTAAATTGTAATAGTTTAGACCTATCAGAATATATAAGAAAACACCAACATATATGGAATAGAAAAGAATAAATTAGCATGTTTTATCCCTTTAGGGTTTTCTGTATGCATAATTTTCTTGATGTTTTGATAAAAAAAATCTTGACTTTCCCGAAAGGCCTAGACGATGGACAAGTTCAATATTCCAAAACCCCATTCAGTCACGCGAATGTATAAGAGCTATCCAAATCAGACATCGATGTTTTGGCATATACCTAATTAGAAAATCTCATCGAAACATTTTAGATCCCCACACATTTCTTAATCATCGTGCTTTACACCTCACCACTTAACATATCTCTCGTTGTAGTTGTAAATTCGTTGAGTCACACGTCTTCCGCCTTGCAACTCGTGAAACTCAAACCCAAGACCATTATCATTTTTTTGTAGCTTTCTACTCCACCTACGTAACATGGAATGCTTTCCTTTTAAGCTAACTCGTTGAGGGGACCTAAAGGGTAAGGCTCTTTAGTCCAAGTTAATAACACCAACGAGGGCTGAATGACTAATGTATACCCTTTAGTCCAGGTTGGTTATGTCTTCTGATGCACATAAAACTTGGACCCGAAAGTAATGCTCACATTAGTCCCATGCTCAACCCTAGCCGAGACTATAGCGCTCTCTCTCTCTCTCTCTCTCTCTCTCTCTGGTCCTCTTTCTCCCCCTTTGGCATCTCGTCAAAGTTCTCTCTTTCTCTCTCTCTCTGTGGTCCTCCTTCTTCCCCTTCGGCATCTCGTCAAAGCTCGGAAGGAGTGGGGATCTATCGTTTTTAAGTTTTCTATTGCATTGAGTCCTTAAGGTCAGTATCTCTCTATGCCAAGTTTCTTGGTATTAGAGATTTATCCCTTCCTCCTCTCTGGCAATAGCGAGGGGTGGAATCGTTTTCGCCATGGCAGATCTGTTGAAGATGAGGGTGATATCTACGGCGTTAGCAACTTCAACAACATGATGACATTCGAGATTCTTATTTTCGAACGGCGACATCAAGCTGGAGATGATGTCGCCGCCATGAAATAATTTTCTCCGATTTTTTCTCTGTTTCGTTGTGGTTAGATCTAGCCATAATAAAGGACTAGGCCGGACAAATTTCATATCAGTCTTTATCATTTTCTGGTGGTAAAAAAAAAGACGGGATACACAAGAAATATAATTTTTTTCAACTATGCTTGCAGAGATGTTAGCCGTCGTTCGTTGGGCATTTGTTCTCAGACATATTGCCGAGTGTTTGTCTGCACAATCATCCATACGAAGCGTGCAAAAAGGTTTTGTTTTGAGATTTGGATCTATTCAAGGCGTGTGTATAATTTAGATGAAATTCAGTTTCTAGATATATGTAGTGCATTCTAAAGTGCTTGCAACATATCGATGTATCCAACTATTATTTAACTTATAATTATTATATAATATAAAATTCTTCTTTTGCTGAAAAAAAAGCTCCAGCCGAGACTAATGTGCTAAGCGAAGGTCTATTTTCTCCTAGTGAGACCAAAGGGTGGAAGTGCGGAAAACAAAAGAAGAGAGTAGAAGGAAGTGACAGCAACTTCAAGCTAATGGGTTGTTTAGTTAGGGAAAAATTTTAGGTTTCGGTACTGTAACACTTTTGTTTGTATTTGACAACTTTTGTGCAACCATAACATAAATAGATTTAAAAGATTCGCCTCGACATGTACAGATAAACTGTGTAATTAGTTTTTTACCTACATTTAATACTCTATGCATGTGTCATAAAATTGATGTGATGGAAAATTTTAAAAAAAATTTGGAAAAATTTGGGAACTAAACAGGGTCTAAGAAATTAAGAAATTAATGGACAATAGCTATGTAGTGTTCGTGCCAATAACACATTGCGAGCGCTATGGCGCCTTGCTAGTAAGGTTGCTCCGAAGGTCATTTCGCGAGTCCTCACGTGGCACACCGTTAATACGCAAATTATTGACCCAACCATACCCAAACATATGCAGATGCTGACACGACCCATACCGAACAGCCCCTGGCGACTGGACTCGATCGAATCGAGTTAGCTGCCGGTCACGTGTGGTATGCCGCGTCCGTACGTGTGAAAATGGGATCGAACATCCCCGAGACGGCCATTGAATGAAGTGACTGAAGAACGAAGCTGAAGCTGAACCCCTTCCAAAAGCCGGGCGGGATGGATGGTTGGTTGCGCATCACGGACGCCTCGCCCGCGTTCACGACGCCGCGACAGTGATCTCCACACCCCGCCAGACCCGGCCGGTGGCCCCTTTGACTGACCGACCGCCCCCACTGCATTGCAATTGCAATGCCATCTGCCATCCATCTCCCGCAGCACCGGGACAAGTCGTAGCCCCCATGGGTGCGTGGTTAGGGGAGGAGGTAGGCCAAGTGAGCAAACTGCCATGACATGACTTGTCATGTCCCGTCACTGAGTGACGGATCATATGACACTCCATTTCAGGTGCTTGGTGCAGTGCCTGCCAGTGGACAGGCACGACGACAACTAGGACGACCTGCAAATTGGGCGCGAGAAATTAAGACGAGCAAAAACTCTTGTCACGGGAGCTAGCTTAGATTAGCTCTTGCATCTGCATTTGTAAGGTTACCAGGCTAATTCAAGTAGCAGCTGCTTTGTGCAAGTCGCACGGAATTCACGGAGCGCAAGCTGTTATCAGTGTCACATGCATGATATTAGAGACGCCGGCCCGGGACGATGTTTTTGAACTCGTTTTTTTTTTTTTTGGTCGTTGCTTCATGATATTTTCGGCTAAAAAGTTTACAAGGCAAATCAATCATACACAAGGGAAGGTCAACGACGCCGACCACACCTCTTCACCACACCCGCGCCCCGGCCCCCGCCGATCGAGCGGAGCCTACCCTCTACCTGACTGAGTGCTCGCGCCGCGTGCACCGGACCCCACCGCCCACCAACGCGTTCGTCCCATCGCCCCTGGCCCTGGCTGGCGCGCTGCTCCTGCTCGGGTCGGCTAGTGGTGACCGGTGAGTCGGTGACTGGCCTAGCTGCCTGCAGGCTGCAGGCGATCGCCGCCTGCCTACGAGGCCAGGTTCACCGACACCATGTCGCCGAGGGTCGCCCAGAGCTCCTCGTCCTCGTCGAAACCGACCTGCCGCTGCGCCTCGTCGTCGGCGGCGGCGCCGGGCACCCGCCACCACCACTCGCCATTATTGTCGCCGGCGCCGCCGCTGAATGCTGAGACGATGGCGCTGCTGTTGCCGCCGGCGCCGGCGCCGTTCACCTTGTTGCTGTAGTGGTAGTGGCCGTCGTCGTAGCAGCTGCCCGCGCTGTAGGCGTTGCCGCCGTTGCCGATGATGAGCTCGTTATTGTGGCCGCACCCGTACTCGTAGCTGATGTCGGATGCCTCGCGCTCGTCGGCCTCCCCGTCGGCCTCGCCGTTCCTCGCGAACCGCCCCTTCACCCGCGGCCGGCTGTCCGCCAGCATCTTCCTGCAGGCGTACTGCGGGGGCCAGGCCAACGTTAGCTGACACGAATGGACGTTTGAAAAGAGAGTGCGGCGGCGCGCCGGCGACATAGCAAATCGCTCATTTGCAGTTGCAGAGGAGGGAGAGGGAGATGCGATCGATCAATTACAGTGATCTTCTTGTTGAAGTTTCTCTGGTGCCGCTTCACGCGGTAGCGCTCGATCCGCTCTTTCCTCTCCTCGGCGCTGTACCGGCCCACCTTCTGAGAGAACGGCCCGCCTCCCTGATCTTGTCCGCAGCCGTCGGCCGACGCCACCGGGGGCGGCGGCGACGACCCGTTCATCCCCTGTTCATTGCCGGCACATCAGCGATAGTTTCAGTTCTCTTTTCATTTTATTCCCGTGGATTGGATGCACCCCTGAGTTGTTGAGATGCGCGATGGACGCGGTAGTACGTACCTGGAGATCACCGGTGCTGAAGACGCGGCGGACGGGGCACGACGAGGTGAACTCGAAGAGTTCGCCGGAGGAGGAGGAGGATGGGGAAGACGAGAGCGGCGGCAGCGTGAGCTGGTGCGTGGAGGGCGAAGACGGCGAGTAGAAGCCGCTACCACCGACGCCGCCGCCGGCGGCGCCGAGGGGCACGTCGGCCAGCTGGAGGTGCATCGGGAGCGAGTGCGAGCTGATGCTCCTCTGGAGGCTGTTGTAGTTGTAGTACGACGACGGCAGCGAGGAGGAGGAGGAGTAGCAGGACGACGGCGGCGACGAGAAGGCGCCAACATTGCCGCCGTCGAGGTACCCCGCCGGCGGCGGCGCGGGGGATCTGGGCCGGGACGGTGACGGACAGCGCGGCGGCGGCGGCGGAGAAGCTCGCGGCGTGGTGGTGGTGCATGAAGGCGTCGCTGTAGGAGGACGGGGAGGAAGATTGGCGGAACATGGCCTTTGGACGTGGAAAAGCCTTGGGACTTTGTGCCGACTGCGGTTTGGGGAGTTTTTGGGACGGAGGGGTGCGCATATAAGAAGTGGAGAGGCCGTGTATTCTTCTGCGGCAATCTGCTGCGGCTGCTAGTGCTAGTGCAGCGCGCTGTGCGCCTGTGCGCGCGCTGAAAGGTGGCGGGGTCACTTCTCTAAAACAAAAATCTTATCGCAGCAGTATAATTGTACTGCTCCTTGGAATGTGTCTGTGCAGTCAGATCCAGCTTTAATAGTTGGAACATTGTACCCATTTGAATTTGAGAAAAATTCACCGGCGGTCCTCTAAATTAGCACAAGGTGTTACTTAGATCCTTAAACTTTTAAAGTGATATCTCTAAGTCCTTAGACTTGGCAAAGTATGTCATTTAGGTCCCAAACTTTCAAGGTGATCACCACAGATCCGTAAACTTGGCAGAAGGTGTCATCTAGGTCCCAAATACTGTAGCAAATTTTGAAAAAAAGAAAAATCTAATTTGGGTACTGTAGCTATAATTGTAGAATATTTCAAAAATTGTATCTCTTCTATACGATCTCGGATGAAGATAATTTTTATATAAAAAATGTAGTTCTCGACGAGATCTACAACTTTTTAGTTTTGATTTTTTAAATTTAAGGTCGTTAAAATGCTTAAAAAATTAAATAAATTTTCAGCAGTATAATAATCGCGTACAAGCGTCTATCAACAGGAAGTTTCTTATATGCTATTAAATGGACATACTTTCTATATGAAAGTTGTAGCGCTCAAGGAGATATGTAACTTTCTAGTTTTGAGTTTTTTATTTAAAAGTATTAATATGCTAAAAAATTTAAAAATATAAAACCACTTTGCATAAACTGAAATCGACTGTTTATTTTTTTTTAGCATCTTAACGATCTTAAACTAAAAAACTTAAAACTAAAAAATTGTAGACCTCCTCGAGATTTTCATATAGAAAGTATCTTCATTTGATAGCATATAACAAACATATGATTTTTTCAAGGCGACAAGCACTTATACGCGATTATTATACTGCTGAAAATTTATTTAATTTTTTGAGCATTTTAACGACCTCAAATTAAAAAACTTAAAACTAAAAAGTTGTAGATCTCGTCGGGAACTACAATTTTTATATAAAAATTATCTTCATCTGAGATCGTATGGAAAAGATATAATTTTTGAAATATTCTACAATTATACTTACAGTACCCAAAATTAGATTTATCTTTTTTAAAAAAAATTCCGAAATTTTCTACAGTATTTGGGACCTGGATGACACCTTCTGCCAAGTTTAGGGACCTACGGTGATCACCTTGAAAGTTTGGGACCTAGATGACACACTTTGCCAAGTTTAGGGACTCACAGATATCACTTTGAAAGTTCGGGGACCTAAGTGACACCTTGTGCCAACTTGGAGGATCGCTGGTGAATTTTCCTCTTTAAATTTTGAAGTTATGTTCACCTCAGGTTATCAACGTTTATTTTCAGCTCTAGAACAATATTTTCTTAGCTTTTATTTTTAGCTCTAACGAACAGAGGATAATAAGCAAAACATAAATGTAGGACACTCTTCTTGTGCGTGCACCCTCTGTTCCTCTTCTTCTCTAAATTCAAATGTCTTAGAAGGGGTAAGTCGGAGGAGGCAGGCCCATCAAGACGGTGGGAGGGTGGCGTTCAGGTCTTGACGATGATGAAGGAGGCGAGACCAGGTCGGGACATGGGCACCCATGGTCGAAGCTCGCTGCGGAAGAAGGAGACGCCGCAATCATGCTACGGTTCGTCAGAGCTCTACACATAGGCGGATGTATATACAAGCTACTGGGTGCAAGCGCACCCATAGAAAAACTAAAAACCAGTGATTATACCTAAATTTTCATCCATATTCGTACCCACATGGCACCTGTACTCTCCTCAAATTTACTCTAGCTCCGCCCCTGACTCCACAACAGGGCGATGGGAAGTGACTGGGGCTAAAAGGAAGAACATTGAAAAAAAAATTGAGTACTCCCCACCGGTAAAACGCTCAAGTGTGTTGGCTAGACACTTCTTAGGCTGTCTCCGGGCATTATTATGTGTGAAGCACCGTCGAGTGATTTGAACCAAACGCTGTATAGTGATGCAACCGAAAGAAGCAGGATAACCTTTATCTTTGTAGCAACTCATGTCGAAGATGCAGAACCGCCCATGTACAATCCGACGGGCAGCATTTTCTTTTTGTTGCAAAAATGTTGCGAGCGAGCAGCTTCACCCCCTGGTCAAACTTTAATTGTAACTTCATTTTCATGCTGTGCTACCAAAAAAGTTCAAATACCCATTACAGTAATCATTATAAGATTATATCTAGTCTAGCCTGCAAGACCGAAGAGCATCAAACGCACAATTTTACTGCTGAATTATGAGGAATAGGGCAATAGTTCCTAGACAAGTTGTTTTGTCCTTTTATATAGGAAATTAAGGCGCTATTGGAAGCCAGATGCTCTTCCTTCGAATCAAGAGAGACATATTCTAGCCCCTTTGATGAAAAAAGCTCATTCTGAAGTTAACAATTAGAGGAATGAAAATTAGGTGTCACAAGCTAGCGAATATGCTCCAACTAAGGTCTAAGTATACATTGATTAACAAACCCAAGGAGCTTGATGCCAGTGTCCCTTTCTATATAAAATGAGATCAAAGAGGTACTGCACCTCTGATTAACTGATCCAAAGATATTTTTGCGTTCATGAACCCCTTCTGAAATTAAGATCGCGGTATTTTTGTTTTCACTGCGGTTAATAGATACATGATGATCTTTCACTGTCAGATAAGAGAATGCGACCATAACAAGTCAACACCACTTGACATTCTTTGAGAGCACAGAACTGTTAGACATTGACTTGCATAGACAACGATGCACTACTCCTAGTACCTGGGTTGGCTTCACTTGAAGTGCTCCTTTGGGCACCCCAATCCATGAGGGGATCCCTGGCTACTCCGCGTGGGGGAGAAGGCCTATGCCTTCGCTGCGGGTCGGGGTGCGCAAGTCACGCTCGAATGCACCGCTGGAAATTTGGCCTCCGCGGGAGGGGCCTAGGGGATGCCATGTGAAGGGCTAAAATCTTCTGGGCTGTCGAAACTAACGTGCATTTACTCCCCTGTCATCCAAAGGAGCCGGTAGTTACTCTGAATACAGGGCCACAGACCTGAAATGCAGCTTGAAAGCAAAGGTGTAGAACACTTACTGTAGTCAGACAAAGATATGCTTCTTTGGACTGCAGCCTTCTGTTTCGATTCGGCCAAGCTTAACTCGGAAGCAGCTCGCTTTGCCAAGCAGCCCTTATCTTCATTCGCTACAGCAAGGTCCCAACAGTCCTGCAGAACAAAGGTTTCATGACGTAGCCCCATAAGACGTGGTGCTGGTGTTAGTAGACGAAAATGAGATGCTTTACTGAAATATTCCCAGACAGTTTGATATGACAGATATGCGTCATTATCAAAGATCTTGTAGGGCTCAATGCTACACAGTTTGCATTGGACCACCAAAAAAAAAAAGGTGATACCTCACCACTTACCTCTTGAAGCAGAAGAAAACACCGAGCAAGCCATGTTAAAGACAAGAGGAACTGTTTCCGCATAAGGCAAAACGTGCATGGGGCAGTAACATGGACTGGAACCAGTCCTATGCACCTCCGCCCCCCATCATTTTCACAGTAAGTTCTATGCAATTGCATGGAGTATTTTTTTTTACTAGTATAGCTTAATTGTGTTTGTTTCCTGTGGTACATTCAGAAATTTACTGCTAATTATCACCCCATAAACATGACCTCTCATTATATTCCATGTTTTTCTGCCATTCATTGGATTACTAAAATCATGAAACGTTTACATGTTCCGATATGACTCTGCAAAGCACATTATACACTATAAGATTGGACATTTGAGATGATCTCTCCAACAGCAAAACTTACTAGTTTGACAACTTTTCTCCTTCTTGGCTAGCATATTCAATTATTAATGTGAATTACGATGCAGAGTACACTCTTTTTTCTTTCTTTAGGTGGAGAATCAGTACCATCAATGCATAAACATTTCAAACTTCTGGATCATTTATCTGTGACACATCGGATGGCTGTCTGAATAATTATTATTCTCAATACACATCAAAATCTGATGACATTTAGGGGCCGTTTGGATTGGAACGTTCCGGTTTCTGCCTGAAATCGCAAGAATCAGTTCCAAACACATCAAGAGCGTTTCGACTTCTGATTTCTTCAGTAGAACTCGAAACAGCTATCCTCTAGTTTTGCAGTGATTCTCTTCTCTCTCTTCTATGCTACTGATTGTATTTATTTCAATAATAAACCTTTTTAGTGCATCTAGGCTAAATGGATTGTATTCAAGTTGTTTTTTGTCCACAAAAAGTTCAGAATTTTTTTGAAGCATATTTTTATTTATATTACTTTTTTGGAAAAAAAAATTCTATGAATCAGAATTCCAGTCTACCAACCAAACGGTTTCGCAAAGTGATTCTGATTCATCATCTTAAACGTTTCTTGAGAGAATCTGGATCCCTACCAAACGCACCCTTAAGCTTGTATCAAAAGCTTTCAAATGTATAACAGGTGAACTTACCAAATTCATCTCAGCCAGGTTTATATTATATTCCTTAGAGGATAGCCCCATCCATCTCTTTCTTACTTACTTTCTTAATGAAACAGGAAAACCTGCAAAATTTTGTTAAATAAGAAAGAAAGAAATATAAGAAAGACACATCACACATGCAGTATCATTTTAGTTGCAAAGACACATGCAATGTCATTTTGGTTGCATAAGGAACATGACTTCAAGGAAACAGACAACATACCTGAACTAAGTTTGGATCAGACATCAACCAAACATGATGGAGGTTTTGCACGCTTGTAATGGCACCAATCCAAATAACCCTACCTCTAACATAACTACTTTATTGATACCCTGCATGCAGAATGGCATTGTAACCTGAAAGTAAGATCGATGATCAAATCATGAAGCTTCACCAAAATCCTGCCTGAAAAGGTCACCGGACAATGATGGATGTCACCATCAGAAACGACACTTATATGTGAAACTTCAAACTAACAGCTCTGAGTGTTGTTTGGAAGAGTAGATTGACATTTGATTTGACTAAATGCATAACCTATTTCTCATTTACCAACATGTATTTCACACCTCGTCGAGGTGTGTTATTCATCCATGATAGTAAATAATTACCTAAAAGAACCTGAAAATGGAAGGAAAAAAGTCACTGATAGCAACATTTGATTGACAATCTTGTAGAACGCACTACAAGACCAAACTTTCTCAAAGATGGTCAACTTGCAAATAGGTTGCACCACTACTTTTTCTAGTGGGTAGGCAAATAACAAACTGATGTTACTGATTTAACAGCTTAAGTTTTCAACTGAACACACTACAACACTATGCCACCCAAAAGTCGCAGTAGTGGCATGAATGAGTGTGGCGTTATACATTTGCATCATTGCATGTCAGATTCTTCTAGTATTTTGGTAGTAAGGATGTACAGGACTACAGATTACACATCGCTGAACAAGTCAGTGAAAAAAAATCAAGTCAAGTTGGTTACATGATCCTTTCCAGTTTAAAAACTACAAAGACAAAACATTCAATCAAAACTAACATGTTCACAGAGAACCACTCATATCGAATAAAAGAAAAAAATTGGCTGACCCTCTAACCAGTCTTATCTAAAATGCCCTGGCCTCATGTCAGAAACCGGCTTTGGCATCGCAGGCATACATGAAAATAATGATGTCTTTTTCGGCTTAGAACCAAATAAGAAAGTTCGCAGAGGTACCCCGGCCTTCGCTGATAGAGATCTGAAGTTCTGTTGTGCTCGGTTACTTCTCCCAATGGATAGTTCAATATTGTCTTTGAGCTTCAAAACTGTCCTCCCAATTTCCACTTGGAGGACCCTTACATGGCCAAGCCCAGCCTGTAGCTCTTTGGTGACCTTGTTATTCTCTTGCTTCATATTACTCACCTCACCTTGGAACTTTGCAGCCTGGAAAGGACTAAAGTGAGCTTCATCGGTTCGATTCAATGTTGTGACATTAGATATCCCCTCTTGTATGCTGCATAGCAATGAAAATCTTCTCTCAAGCTCCTCCTGTAACAGCACATTTTTTTCCAACCAAACTTGTAGATCAGTACTCAAGTCACGTAGTTTCTTTTCAAGGGCAGCTGTCTCTTGTTTTCTAACAGACTGACCAGCAGAACCAGTGTCTAAGCCCTCCAGAGCTTTTGCATCAGTAAGTCTATCCACTTCAGCTTTGGCTTTATCAAACGCTTTTTGGAATTTCTGAATATAATGATATGATGTACTGAACCTCAACCAGAAGTTCAAGCTTTCCTCTAATACTTTGCTAATTTCTTCTCTGAATTTCTCCTCTAACGAAGAAACATGTGGTTCTTCATTTTGGCAATTCTTCATGTGTTCTTCTATCTCACAGATCTCTTTGTCTTCTAGACAAGGATCGTTGTTTGCTTTGGATGATTCTTCAGACTTTTCAACATACTGAACTGGATAGGTGTTGATCTTGGACTGTAAAGAACTCAACATTCGCCTAAGAGAGCGAATTTCATCATCTTTTGTTACATTGGCACTCTTTAACTCTTTCATTTCTGACATTGTCTCGAGATGATACTCTCGATTTTTCTTCTCTATTTCTGAAAGTTGCTTCTTTGTATCTTTGTAGTTCCGAAGGATGGATGCATAATCTTTTAAGAGGATTTTATCCTTGCCCTCTAACCCGTTCAAAACTACTTGCTGCCACCCTAAGGCGCCATCTGCCTCTTCTTCCTGTGTCTCACTAGAGATATCGAATGAGTCTTCATCCATCGATTTATCTGCAGTGCCTGAATCAGCTTGAAATGGATCGGAGGATGTGCCAGGCTTATCTGCATCTTCTTCGGAAGCAATTCCTTTGGAACCTTCAGATGAATCTACTGTTTCTTCGCTCAGAGGAGCATCCAACTTCTCCACGAAATCAGTAAGACTGTGGCATGCTTCAGTTAGTTGTCTGTGAATATTTACATTTTCAATGTGCACAGACTTCTCAATCCGCTGAATTGTTTGCAGCACTTCCTCAACTTGCCTTAACCTCTCAGACAACATGATGGAATCCCCAACTAAACCTGCCTTCTCTTCCTCCAAACTATTCAGACATTTGTGCAGCTCATCTGCCTCAGCTCTCATTCTATTTATTTGAGCACTCTGTGTTGTAGCTGCAATTTCTAGTGCGATCACCTTATCCACGAATTCATCAACCATACCTGCTAGATGCACTACAGATGCCTCTGAGCCCGACTCAAAATGCAGTTTGATCTTTTGGCATATTTCCTGCACCTGGAGCCTGCGGTCTTGCAAGATGGGGTCATTGTTCTCTGTAGATGGATGTGCAGAGCTGGTCAATACATATTGTTGATCACTTAGCTCCTTTTGGTTATCAGAGTGCGCACACTCACTCTTGAAAGCTTTTAGCTTCTTCTTTGCATCTATGACTCTTTGGAACTCTATTTTTGCCTCTTGAGATGATTGCTTATGTTGATCTTGCAAGTTAATCAGTGTATCCTCACACGAAATAAGGGCCCGTGCAGCCATCAAAGCTCGAGCTTCATTGTCTTCGATAACTGCACTGGTATTAAAAGTCTCTTGCAAGCTCCATACCTCCTCTTGCATCTCTGTTGCCCTTCGTTCAATATCCAAGTACTTATCCAGTGAAGATTCATATGAGGTCTTGAAGAACTCTTTCTCGGTCTGCAACACTAAAATTTCCTTCTGGAGCCTCTCAATCTCTTGTTGTGCCTTTTCGTTGCTCATCTTAGAGGTTATCCTCCTATGCGTCTGTGTCCTCTTTGGAGCGGGGCTAGTTCCTCTGCTGATATTGATCCCTGTGATACCCCTTGGGAATCCGTCGCCATTGTCATTTTGCAGTGAGAGTTGTACTTGCTCCGGAAACGCGGTTGCTATGGTGTGATTTGACTTGTGAAGCTCCCCTGATATCCGATCACATCGATCAGCAAGCGCCTGGTAAGATCTATACGTCTCCTCGACGAGGTTTACCAGCTCAGGCCTGTTCTTGAAGTACAGCTCTGCCTTCTTTGCGAAACTGTCAGCATTTATTTCTATGAGTTTGATCATGGACTTCACTCTCGTTTCCATCTCTGCAAATTCAACAAAACATATATAGAAAAACTGTGAGAAAGATAATGCATTCATTCAACAGTATTAGAATGCTACATCGTTTTCTGCTTATAGAGAGATAATAGTCAGAAAATTAGCCACACAAGAAAAGTACTGCATTAAGAGGTTGTAATTGTAAGTCATGATTTCTCGTATCTTCGTGTTGTGTGGAGGATTTATTCTTAAGTATTGTTGTGGGCAAAATACTACCTTGAAGATTGTTGTCGAGCCATTTGGACTGCGTGCTGCGGATGTGGCTCGCCCACCACCACGAGTAGGCGTTGCTCGCCGCGCGCCGCAGCATCGCGGTCTGCTCCCTCCGTCGTCACTTCCTTATCCCGTCCACCTCCTCCTCCTCGCCTTTTTCCTAGTTTCCCTAGTTTCTATTCGTCCAAACCTTCCTCTAGCACGTCCACTACTGCTACCGCTACTTGCGCTGCGCTGGCCACGAGGTTGGTTGTTGGAGCGGGGCCGGAAGGGCCCCGGGGTGAGAAGAGGCGAGGCGGTGGCCATGGAGAAAGGTATGGCGAGATGGGGGGGCGCGGGGCAGGTGCGCCGCCGCGGGTGGCTGCCCGCCGCGCGCGGGGGTGGCCGGGTGGGTGCGAGCGTGTGGCTGAGGCTGGTGGCGCCTGGGCGGCTGGGAGCGGGCGGCTGCGGCAACAAAAATAGTGTGGCTTCCTCGCTATTTGCGGCCATTGGATGCGATTGGCATCATCTCATCATTTGTATTAACTGAATTCAGATACTCAGGGAAGTACCAATATTGGACAAGTACATTGCTATATATCAGTAGTCTCATAACTCAGTCTCATGTAATACCACGTAAATTTTTACTTGCGTGGAGAAAAGAGCGAGAGTTGAGAGAGTAAGAGGTCAGTGTCTCACGAAACGACCACCTCATAAGCTAAGAATTACGACTACAAGACAACTATTCGACCATTATATGAGTTGCTTGTTGCCATACAACTCACGATTCTATTTTTACTCTATGTATAAATTAAGAAATTTTGAGTTACTATAAGAAAACATAAAAAATAATCATTGTACATATTATCTTTTAAGTTGTCTTAAAATAACATGGTATTATACGAGACCATCAACGAGACAACGATAATGTATTTGCCCTTAGAAACTAAGTCTTCTTGTCTCTCCTTTTTCGCTAGCTACGATTGCCAAGGGAGAAAAAGGGGTGGGGGACGTTTCAAGTGGCGATTCCATCGGCCCCTTTCGTCTCCGGCGACTAGTTAGGCACTGAAGATGGAGAAGGGCCGTAGAATTGGCGTGCAGTTGTATATATACTAGCTAGGGTTCTATCTAGGTCTACAGTTTGCTCGCCGTCTATGTTCGTCGGTGGAGCTAGAGTTTGTCGAGGGGGGGGGAGGTCTTCTTCCTCTGCAACTTGTTGTTCTTGGCGGCGTCGGCGAGGCGGAGGCGTCAATGTTGTTGGTGAATAAGTTCACCCGACCTTTTTTCTCGCCCTGGTGGTGCCCTTCTCCGGCACTGCTAGCGAGGTCGGCGAGCTTTGTACAGGAGTCCGAGGCCGGCGCTTCGTCGTCTCTGTCAAGTGATGAAAATGCTAGCATTCTTCCTCATGGATGCAGAGCTGGTTGTAGGTGTCGTGGATGGATGACAGCTAGATCGAGCTCGCTTTTTCAATCGGTGACGGTGGTAGTCGGTGGCGACTCCAGATCTAGGAGTTGAAGAGATTAGGTCGTGGCCCTTGTCGATGCGCGACCACCGGTGGCTTCATCTACTTCGTTTCCTATCCAGTGTGCGATGGGGCTCCTTCAACTCACTGTTGACATCTACTAACGTCGCCCAATATAACTTTATAACTTTAACACTAGAGACGAGATTAGGAGATGTATGGTATTTTAATTAACTGATCATTAGCAACTAGCCACTTATCTATTACCAACATTCTTTAGCATGATGCGTTGTCAATCCTAATTATATATGCTAAGAATAAATAAAGGTTTTATATATTATTCCATGTGACTAGGCAGAAATATAAATAAATATAAACTAAGAACAATTCTGCAAGCGGACAGATAATTATACCATTGTATCATTTTACCTAGAGTATCACCAGGTTGTCGATTTATATTTATACCACTGGAAAGGTCTTAGTAGGACTTATTATGTCTATAACTTGTACTGCTAATATAAAAGATAAACCATAACTATAATCCTACTCATAGCAGAGATAAGTCACATGATAAAGATATATAGGATAAACATGATCAGTCATCATCATAAATAGGTAAATATCAGAGCTCATCTAGTTATAACAATAGCTAGTCAATGGATAGATAAAGGAACTAATATCTAAAATAATTCTATAGCTACGTCAATAAATACTATGATTAGTGCAATTACATCTAGCAATCATTGTTTAGCTCTACCTACATCATGATTAAATGTAAAGGAGCATCATCTAATGAGGATATTAAGACACAAGGGTCACCTCCTTCGCGACCGCGCTCTGCTCGTCCTACATACGGGGGTGGACAATAGAGGACTCAACGTAGCTGTCACCTACGCGATCTACCATACGACCCGGCACGTCAGGGTGCACTCGCAGATAAGCAAGATATCTAAACACCACGTCTACATACTGCCAATCATTCATCCACGGTATCTCTGGACGAACTCTATACGAGCAATTACATAAATTCAACAGGATCAAACTAACTATGTTGACATATAATCAAAGTGAACAATGACTATTGCAATTAAGAACATATATAAGATTAAGAACAATGTTTCTCAAATCATAATGTTGAATGCAATAAGAGAAAAAACTAGAACTATACCGAACTCTGCGCTCCAGACCGACGCCAAGGGCTCTGGATCCCGCTGAAGAATTAGAACTCTCTACTTCTAATCTAACTAGGCTAAAGCTATGAACTAGAGAGGCTCTATGAACTAGAGAGGCTCTGAATGGCTTGACCTCCAAATGACTTGATGCTTCAGGGAGGGGGGTCTGCCACTTTATTTATAGCCCGGTGGGATAAACGTGTGTCGTAGGATCAAACCGACTTAACCAAGGGCCGAGATGACTCCTAATAGGCGGTGGAGGAAGACTCCAGAAGGCGGGGCCCGAGACCTAGCAGGGGGGCGCCGACCGGCCCCACTTTGTGGGGTCTCGGTCCCCGGTTGCTCAGGTGTGTTTCAGATGCTTCTCGTGTTCTCATGATGATGTTTCCTTCGCGGTCAAGTTTTGTGTCTTTTATGCTCTTTACCCCTTCTTTTATGTTTTTCTGGAATAGTCCTTGAAAAATACAGAACATGCAAAACTCGTGAAAACTGTCAGTTAAAACCCTAGACTAGTGTGTATTCATGTGTCCTTTCATGTCTAAAGTTCTAATAAAAGTTGACGTTATCCACCGTCAACAACACCCCAAGCTTACCTGTTTGCCAGTCCCTTGACAAACAAACTAAGCCTAAATTACCAAAGTATTTGGATCAGGAGTTACTACAATGTTTTCATACTTTTCAAGTACACATGCTTTAAATATAGATTCTCCTCCGGATTAGACAAAACTACTCTAACTCTCGAAATTGCCTATTTTACCTTTAACTACGGGGCTTTACAGCTTTCGCATAAATCTTGAGCAATCGAAAGATAGACCAATCAAGTCAAGCACTATGTCTTAAATTCTTCACAGTACTATTATTCTGGAGTTTTGTAAATTTTCAAAATAAAATTCAGAGCTTAATTGTATGACAATCTCAAGTCCCTCAGTATCTGTAGTATTTATGGATCTCACCGAGACATTAATGATGTTATGCCTTCCTACAACTAAGGATTATAGTGGAGCTTATAGGAGTGGCAATAACAAGGATGAGCATACTTGCAGTTCATATATTGTAAAGTCAAACAATAGATCCACAGAGAGTCAAGGCATACAATCAAATTAAGATGTGCATGTGTATGGAATATGGTGGATAGGTGTATATATGGCAGCTAATCCTAATTCTACTTTTGCACTTTGAAAATGATTCACTCTCCCTCTTCTTTTTTTTTGGAACTTAGAATTTTCGCGAAAAACATGGGCTATCTTTATTCTCTCTTTTTTTTATAGAGAGGCAGGCATCTAAGTACCCATTATTATAATTGCTGGGACACTTGTCCATCTTTTATTCCATTTTCTTTTTTTCAACTATTTTTGCATAGCCATATGCATCCTTCGAATATAACTAATTGGAGAGATAATGATAATAACTTAGAGCAATTAAACAGGGGTTGTCCTATGGGGTATATATATATTTTTTGTTTACTTCCAGTGTAGGAGAAAATATTTTTAAGGTGGATCTGGATGAAAGTGGGAGATGATTGCGCTTACTCTCAGAGTCGGAGTAATACAAATGTGGGTGGAGTGTGTAAGCGATTTTGGTTTTAAAAGCATGACAATACTCTCATAAGGTATACAACAAAGGTTGACTGAACTCAATGCAAAGCAAGCAGCATAAATATGCAAAAGTTTTCCTAATTCAAAATGTATTACATATGGCTTTGGTAGGAATTCAAACTTCGTCATACAAGAGCTCATCATGTAAGATTTTAAATTTTCAGAATAAATCTCCAGAACTTAGTAATGTTAGAAATAAGATAAATAGCGGCTCAACCTTTATGAATCATATCAGTCAATCACTTAGACTTAGCTCAGTCATATGCCTCTACAGGTTTTAGGTTCAGAGTAAATTCTTAAGTCAAAACAGCAATATCTAAAACTCGGGAGAATTCATGATTTGAAAACTAGGCACTTGAAAAGTATTATGGCAGAGCAACTATTCATCATCTCCAAGACAAAATTTTAATGTTCATCAGTTTTAATTAACTCTAGTCTAGACTGACTCTAAACATACTCTAATATATAGCTAAATATTTATTTGGTTTTCAAATTTTATCTTACTAGCTTTTCCTAATTGGGTGTACCTTCATGTGCCCACATATTTTTGGTATTTTTAGATTTTCTTATGGTACTATAGTGAACCATCATGTGTTTACATATTTTTGGTATTTTATGACTTTATAAAACAGACTCGATAATCGCATAGGTATAGTTACCTGATAAGTAGGGAATGCTCCTTCCCCAAGCTAGATGTTTGCAATACTTAGTACTGATGATCTTCAGGGCAAGCTTGCCAGCAGTAGTCCTAGTGGGCTCCACTGATGGACTCACTCATTAGTCATAATGTCGTTCCTGCATAATTATGCTCCAGAAAGAAAACCAAAACTCGAGGCTCGAATTTAAGGGGTTAGCGGTCAGCCAGATGAGTAATTGATTATTCTAATGAGCTAATATTAGTTGGCAGATTCTAACAGGATTCTTCTTTTTAGATTTTCTATTTTGTGATGCAGTAAAATAAATATAGATTCTATTTTATTTCTATTTTGATGCCACCACAACAAATATTCCTACGAGGTTACCATAAGGCTACTTACATGGGGCTTTAATATTTTTGATGCAATAAAAGCTATAATTTTTTTTCTTTTCAATGCACTAATAAAGCGGTAAAGATTTTTATTTTGTTTTAATATGCAGAAAGATAAATATGCATGCTATGTTTGTTTTTATTTTTAGGCCACCACGATGAGTACTCCTACAGGTTTTATACCATAAGGGTTTCACATGGGGCTTCAAGTTTTTTTAAGATGCATGAATACAGCTTAATGCATTCCTGTTCACTCTTGTCATTTTCTATGCAAAGCTAATGCAGAAGAGTAAACCTACTTAAGAGAAAATAATTCATGCAATGTAGAAAATGCAAAAATGGATAACTATCGATGTTACCTCACGGCGAGGGTTCGATGTTTTGAGTCTTCTGAACTAGACTCCTCCTTGCAGTGATTCATTAGTCAAGTACTTTGGTTTGCTCTTGAGGTGGTGCCTCTACTAGTGGCTCCCAATGGTGGTGTCACCTTCTTCTTTTCTTTTGTTGGCATCTCGAAGCCAATCTTAGGTGCATCATTATTACTGGTTGAGAACTTCCACTTATCGAATTTGGGGGCATTTTCTCGCCCACACTTTGATTGAAGTGTGTTCTGCCCAAAAAGACAAGGTAGAGATCAAGTGCATGGGCTCTGTTGGTGGGAAAACACCAACAGAACCAGAAATTTATTCATTCTCTAACCTTTGGCATAATAAGATTGATGTTATTCATATTATTCATTTATAACATGGGTGAGAATACAGAAGTATAAATATGGTATTTAAACTTGTGAAATAAAGAGTTAAGTTACTTAATCATTGAAAAGACTGTTCATCTTTAAAATTTTCATGATGACTATTATTTTCCAATAATAATAGACGAAATATTTCTAACTTTGGTTAAGACTGAGATTAAGAGAATAGCGCTATGAACAGACTTAGAGAACAAATCATGTTGAGTTAATCAGGTTGATTAATTTAAGTAGTAACTCTAACATGGTTGTATTTTTCATTTATTGCATACAAAGATCAAGAGGAAATTAATAACCACTTACCTTAAGATGTTACATTCATCATTGGAGCATGATAAAGGGTAAATGAAATTCAATGGTCCTTTCCTTCATTGCATCTTGAGTTGTTCATTAGCATCTTTTATTTTACTTTGTTCTCACTCTTCAGACCTCCTGCTTCTCTCATTATATATATATATATATATATATATATATATATATATATATATATATATATATATATATATATATATATAGTGTTTACCAAGGTTAATTTATAGCATTAGTTTTAAATGATTCATCGTTACTTCATTCAATTTTTTTTCAACGAGGTTAAGGTAAAGATATTATTTGAAAAATACATTCAACCTCAACTTCATTCTATGAATAGTCTCCTAATAGGATTAAAAAATTTTATATGGGAGAGGTGAGTCTACATATACAACCGAATTCTTAGACAAGTATGCTTTGATCTCATAGTTATGTTCAAGTAATATTCTGAAGCATACTTATAATAGAATAAGGAAGTTTACAAGACTAAAGATATTTATTCAAATAGAACCAAGAATGTGTATGGTGAACCAAAAAGAGCATTTTTTTTAATTTGTTTTAATTGTTAGCAAGTTAAGTTTGAGCATGGCATAGGGTAGGAGTGACCAAGACAAATTAGCAACATGATATAAGATGTTGATTGTAGTTAAATATTGCATGAGGCTTGGACAAACGTGCCTTATGTCTTCATCCTTCTAAGTAAGTGGTGACAAACTTACTTGGAAGAGGAGGCTTATCCGGTTCATCTGTTGGTGAAAGCTTGTAGTCTGCTGAGTAAGGCCCTCCTTCTATCATTTTTGCCTTTTCACCATCCGATGAAAGTACAGATAATTATATGCTTTTCACTCATCAACATTTTCTTGATTTTGATTGAATTGCGGTTGATGAGCTTGGATCCACTGGAGGTGCAAACTCAAGTTCCTCCCTGGTTGTCTTTGTCTTCTATTGGCATAGCAACGAGTTGTTCTTCTTTAAGTGATATGCCAGCCGTCTTGATGATCAGGGCGGGGAGCTTCTTTGATGTTCAGGTAAAACTTCATCTCCAATAGATTAAAAATGTTCTTTTCTGCAAAATGTTAATGGATACATACCCGAGGGAATATAACGAAATTGAAATATAGGTTTTGTTGTCAATACTATTTTGCGATTTTCCTCTATGCTAACAAAATGATATATGGTTTTAAGATTGTTTAGCATGGATTGTGTCTATTGTGTTTTACATTGTTGTTGCTACATTCTAGTATGGTTCAAAACAGAGATAACTTGCAACGAAAGATAAATAAATAAACATTAATACTCACAGTTCTTCCTCTTATAAAGAATGAGCTGGGTCTTCTTGTGCAAAGTCATTACTGCCTTGATTCATCTTCGGTGTGAACTCATCTCTTGACTTCCCCAGATTTGATTCAAAATTTTCCTGCAGGGGTTAGTCCGACAAAATATCCAATGTCTACTACAGCAATTTCTAATTCAATAACCAAACCAAACTCCATGTCTAGATTTAGTTAAGGAAAGCATTTTAACCTAAGCACCATGCTTAATTTAAAAATCTTTGAAAAATACTCATATGGCCGTATGAAATACCTCTAAACCAAAACTTACTATGGCAGACAAAGGTAACATGAAAGCACTAGTAGGGAATTATTCAGGTAGAGATGAAAAAGCATGACCATGATGAGTTTTTCTTTTTTTTTAAAAAAAAATACTAATCATGAGCCTTCATGTGCTCATATATTTTTCTTTCTTTTAATAAGAATGCAAGTGAGATGGATATATGAATGGAACTAAATAAATTATGAGTAGAAAGAATTTAGAATAAATAGGGTGAATATATGAATTTAAAGTAAACATGCAGTGGAATGCAAAAGATAACTACTCATCAAATTTAAAGTCCATGAGCAAGACTTTCTCACCTTTGTTTGATCATACTTACCAGGTCTCACATTATGGAATTTGTGAGTAATGTAGCATTTTATTCCTGTCACTTGAGATATGAATTGAATTTTTGTGACGTCGACCTTTTTTTCCAATCTTGGATTTATTATGTTTCTTCTTTTTGTGGGAGCTTGCCGAAAGGTCGTGAACCGGTTATTCATTACCCTGCATAAGATATTAAAGTAGACAAAATCAGGTAATCCTGCTTAAGCAGGGGTTAATGGTTATCTCGATTACATTAATAAGTATAAGTCTATCAATATTCTTAATATGCCTAGCTACCTTCCCCGACAACAGTGCCAAAAATGCTTGTTGACATCTACTAACATCGCCCAATATAACTTTATAACTTTTAACACTAGGGACGAGATTAGGAGATGTATGGTATTTTAATTAACTGATCATTAGCAACTAGCCACTTATCTATTACTAACATTTTTTAGCATAAACTGGGTTGTCAATCCTAATTATATATACTAAGAATAAATAAAGGTTTTATATATTATTCCATGTGACTAGGCAGAAATATAAATAAATATAAACTAAGAATAATTCTACAAGCGGACATATAATTATACCATTATATCATTTTACCTAGAGTATCACCAAATTGTCGATTTATATTTATACCACTGGGAAGGTCTTAGTAGGACTTATTATATCTATAACTTGTACTGCTAATGTAAAAGATAAACCATAACTATAATCCTACTCATAGCAGAGATAAGTCACATGATAAAGATATATAGAATAAACGTGATCAGTCATCATCATAAATAGGTAAATATCAGAGCTCATCTAGTCATAACAATAGCTAGCCAATGGATAGATAAAGTAATTAATATCTAAAGTAATTCTATAACTACGTCAATGAATACTATGATTAGTGCAATTACATCTAGCAATCATTGTTTTACTCTACCTACATCATGATTAAATGTAAAGGAGCATCATCTAATGAGGATATTAAGACATAAGGGTCACCTCCTTCGCGACCGCGCTCTGCTCGTCCTACGTACGGGTGTGGACTACAGAGGACTCAACGTAGCTGTCACCTACGCGATCTACCACACGACCCGGCACGTCAGGGTGCACTCGCAGATAAGCAAGATATCTAAACACTACGTCTACATACTGCCAATCATTCATCCACGATATCTCTGGACGAACTCTATACGAGCAATTACATAAATTCAATAGGATCAAACTAACTATGCTAGACATATAATCAAAGTGAACAATGACTATTGCAATTAAGAACATATATAAGATTAAGAACAATGTTTCCCAAATCATAATGTTGAATGCAATAAGAGAAAGAAATAGAACTATACCGAACTTCACGCTCCAGACCGACGCCAAGGGCTCCGGATCCCGCTGAAGAACTAGAACTCCTCTACTTCTAATCTAACTAGGCTAAAGCTATGAACTAGAAAGGCTCTGATGAACTAGAGAGGCTCTGGATGGTTTGATCTCTAAATGACTTGATGTTTCAGGGAGGGGGGTCTGCCCCTTTATTTATACCCCGGTGGGATGAACGTGTGCCGTAGGGTCAAACCGATTTAACTAAGAGCCGAGATGACTCCTAATAGACGCTGGAGGAAGACTCCAGAAGGCGGGGCCCGAGACCTAGCAGGGGTGGCGCCGGCCGGCCCTACCCTGGGCCCGGCCGGCCCCACTTTGTGGGGTCCCGGGCCCCAGTTGTTCGGGTGTGTTCCGGATGCTTCTAGTGTTCTCGTGATGATGTTTCCTTCGCGGTCAAGTTTCGTATCTTTTATGCTCTTTACCCCTTCTTTTATGCTTTTCTGGAATAGTCCCTGAAAAATACAGAACATGCAAAACTTATGAAAACTGTCAGTTAAAACCCTAAACTAGTGTGTATTCATGTGTCTTTTCATGTCTAAAGTTCTAATAAAAATTGACGTTATCCACCGTCAACACTCACGATGGTGCTCGGTGTCATCGACGATGAAGTTGGCCCGTGACAGAATTTTGATCCTCTTTGGATAAAGTGGATCAGTCAGATAGTAGTAGGGGGATCAATAAGCATCTTAGTCAACGGACAGGAAAGATTTTTTTTTAAAAAAAAGATGTTTTAATCAATGAGAGCAAGTCTGTAGCAGGCTTGATTGTGAAAATCCTAGGGAGCGATGGTTACTGTGACTGTGAGGATGACCAGCCTGGCTATGGTTGTGGTGAGAACATGAGGGTGCTTGTTGACAGGGGACCTGGTGGAATGCTCTAAAGATCTGTTTGGAGGCGTGACAGCTTAAGTGCTTAACAACATGGTTTTTTCTTAGCTACCTTTTACTTGTTGGGTCATTGAAATGTTGGTACTTTGACGTTCCCTCCTCCGGCTCGTGTGAAGCTTGTCGGATTAATTCCTGATATAGGGACTTTTGATTTTTTTTTTCGAATTACACTGTATAGACACAGACGCTCATAACGCACGCACACTCATCCCTGTAAACACACACGCAAACCCTACCCCTATGAGCACCTCTGAAAGACTGCGCCGGCAGATCTCGAGATTGACGAAGTCACCACAGGCGTCTCGCTGTCGATAGGAACGTCGCCTACCACTGAAAGCACAACTCTATTAAATCCTGGAATCCAGGAAAGGTGCGACAATCAGGATTTGAAACCTAGTGGATAGCGTTTCACTGAACAGTTCTACCATTGGACCACAGGCCCAGTCGCAGGGGCTTTTGATTAATGATTGAAAGGCCAGGGCGTTTTTGCCCTCAAACTGTAAAAAGAGTCAGGCACTCACGCAAGGTAGAGGACTCAATGACTCACTATGGCAAGGCATGGGCGTATGGCGTCGCCATACCTCAATTCTGTCATGGATACCCTCCCGAAACCCTGGCTGATGTTTGCCATTGCTTCGAAGCTCGCTTTCTCGCCAGATGAAGAGGCTTGTATATATTTTTACAAAACATTTATTGGATACGAGTGTTACTAATAACTTTTTTTTTCAAATTGAGTCAAATTTCTTAGGCTATCCACACCCGAAGACGCTAAAGCCACCTCAACGGCAAATGTAGAGTTTGACGAGGTGCACTGCAGAACTCCAAACCCACCTCTATTCAACAGATTGCTACAAGGGGACCGGTAAATCCAGAGGTGGGGAGAGAGGAACGGTATCCCCTGTAGCGGGACCCACGCCGCCGAAGGACGGAGGTGGAGAACGGCGCGCCGGGATCGCCACTGCCGCCGCGTCGAGCCGCCGCCGCCACCGAGCAGAGCCGCCACCACCACGCCGGAGTTGGAGATGGACACGCCGGATCCGCGCCGGGGAGGGCCGCGCCGCTCAGCTCACCGGCAACCGCGGGAAGGAGGAGGAGGAGGAGGACCGCGCCCCGCCTCCGCTCCGGGAGGCGCGCCGAGGAGGGCCGCGCCGCGCCGGGAGGCCGCCGCGCCCCGCCTCCGCTCGGGGAGGCGCGCCGAGGAGGGCCGCGCCGCGCCGTGAGTCCGCCGTGCCTCGCCTCCGCTTGGGGAGGCGCGCCGAGGAGGGCCGCGCCGCGCCGTGAGTCCGCCGCGCCCCGCCTCCGCTTGGGGAGGCGCGCCGAGGAGAGCCGCGCCGCGCCGCGCCGGGAGGCCGCCGCGCCCCACCTTCGCTCGGGCTCTCCGCGCCGATGAGGGCCAATCCGCTCGCCGCGCCGGGAGGGCCGCGCCGCTCAGGCCGCGTCGCCGGCAAGAAAGGGGAGGTCGAGGGAGCGTAGCGTAGAGGATAGAGATCAGGCGCGCTGCGGCTCCTCGCACCTGTACCGCGCGGGACCCCTCCTTTTAGCGCTCGCTATGCAGATGGGTGCGGTGCGGTCAGTCTTAATAACTGATGGAGATGCACGTGTGTATTAAAAATCTTTCAAAAGAAAAATAACAATTAAATTTGTAAAATCAATTATTTTAACTATAAAATCTTATTTCCATAAGAATTTATTTTACATAGACCTATATGAGGCGCTAACTTTCGTTGAATATTCAATTTTGAGCGCTCAGTACCCGAAAAATCCAGACCCAGGCCAGCCAACTCAGCGATCCGCGCCTTGCACCACGTCAAGGATCCGCGGCATCTACCCAACCCTCGCTCCCACCCGTCCATCTCGTGCCCATCGAACGGCGCAGACTGCCTCCGCACCCCACCGCACGCCTTTTAAATTACCCCTCCCCCCTCGTCCGAAGCCACTCATCTCTTCCAAATCCCACCTGCAAATCCCCAATTCCTAACCTCACTTCCGAGTTCGAGCAACCATGTCGGGGCGCGGCAAGGGCGGCAAGGGGCTGGGCAAGGGCGGCGCGAAGCGTCACCGCAAGGTCCTCCGCGACAACATCCAGGGCATCACGAAGCCGGCGATCCGGAGGCTGGCGAGGAGGGGCGGCGTGAAGCGCATCTCGGGGCTCATCTACGAGGAGACCCGCGGCGTGCTCAAGATCTTCCTCGAGAACGTCATCCGCGACGCCGTCACCTACACGGAGCACGCCCGCCGGAAGACCGTCACCGCCATGGACGTCGTCTACGCGCTCAAGCGCCAGGGCCGCACCCTCTACGGATTCGGCGGCTGAGGGGCGCTCCCCCGCCGCTGGTGGCCGTGGCAAGAGTCTTGGGTTGCGGTCAAGAAATCGAGGGAGGCGAGAGTATTCTGGCCCATGTGCTTAGTTTCGTAGTCGTATCAGTAGTGCTTATTGCTGTTGGGTTGCATCACTCTAGAGCTATGGTAAAGTAGTAGTATATGAGTTGTGCTGCATTTCCTTGTGTTCTGAACTGTGAAATGTGGATTCAGTTGTCTCATGGACAGCTGTTTAATTCGGATGGAATTTCTTACTGGCTTCCTTGATCTTGGCAGTCCGTGTTTCTCCCGACATTTGCCGATTTTTTTTTGTTTTTTTTTTGTTTTTGATTGATGAATTAAGAAACCTAATTCGCCGAGGTCTCAGCAATTTTAGGCTTCTCTATGCACCCTTGCAGATTGGTCGGTGGCATTTTGGTGAACAAAACCGCTTTTTCAATTTGTGAAACAATTCCTCTGATCAGGGCATTTGAGTTGGAGTTTTGCCATACACAGGTACATATACGGCCTTCCGCAAAGGAGATAGGCCCATCGACTTCTCCACCTGTCTCCTTTCGCAAGCCATAAACAGAGCTAGGCCCATCGACTACACCTTCGCAAGCCCACTGCATAAAAATAGCCGAGGGTCACACCCGGCCCTCGCTACTGCATCCCCGCCTCCCTTTGCCAACCGCTGTGCTCTGTGGCTGTGCCTTTCCGGCGGGCGTCCCCGGCCCCCGTCTGATCTGACTAAATCGATCTTATTTTCGCCGATTGGGTGCCTCTTCTCTTGAGAGAGATTTGGTAGGGTTCCAGCTCGACCTCTGGAGCCGGCCGAGGTATGCTTCCGCTGCCCCTGAGGCCCTGACTCACTACAGCATTTTGGGGGTCATTCACTGCTGCTTTGCTCGGTTGTTGTGCTCCGCTTGCTGAATGTGTGTCGTGATGCTTTCTAGTACGCTGGTCTGGTTCGCGTTTCAAATGCAGATGGTCATGGGTTTGGTTGATTGCTACACTTGCGGATGGCGGCAGAACCCTAGAGAAGGTTTCGCTGATCTCCATCGGGAAATCGGCAACTGGTGGCCCATTGTCAAGTCTCAGCCCAATAGGCCAGCCCTCGTTCGCTGATAGTCACAGGTTTCGCCGTCACGGCAGCAACCCGAACGCGCACGCGAGCCCCGCGACTGTCTGCTTCCATTCCTCCGACAGCTCTGTTCGCCTCCCCTAGTCTCCCGCCGCCGAGCCGCCTCCTGCCAGATGCTCCCGCCAAATCCCTGCTAGCCGGCTCCAGACTCCAGTCGCCTCCGTTCAAACATCTATGCTAGGCCGTGGCACTTCAGTCATGCTTAGGTGTACTTAGCTACAGCTTGTTGCTAGATGTATGGCATTATCCTCTTCGCTCGCCGTTTTTACAGTTAGCTAAAAAATGATTCGCTCTTAGATAAGAAAAGCAGGGTTCTAGAGTATATGGCTAAACAAGGGGCTGTAGAATTACTGATGCTTGTTATAGCTCAAATCTTGCTTAATGCAGCATTTATCTATCTGGAATGATGTTTCTGTCCTTCTATTTCACTTCTACTCCATCCGTTACAAACTGTCAGTTGTTTTAGTTTTGTCGTAAATCAAACTTGTCTAACTTTGACCAAATTTATTAAAAAATGTTAATATCTACAATATTATCAAATAAATGCACTAATGAAATATATTTCATGGTGTATCTAGTGAATCTAGTTTGATGCTGTAGATGTTTATGCATTTTTCTAGAAGTATAGATGTTTAACTTAGGAGAAAGCTAAAACGGCTTACAATTTAGAATGGAGGGAGTATATTAGTAGTTATGTACTTGGACTATGGTATACTACTTTAACTGCAATCACTATTCTGTCACTTAACAACACGGCATCGCAAGCGAGTTGATTCTACCTTGACTTACATGAGTTTACCGTTAAATAATAAATATACAATAATGATAATGGCGGAAGGATTTTACTGGCATAAAAAACAATCCTCTATTCTTGGCGCATTGGGAAACCATAAGTCGGGGTAAGCCAGTATCATATCCTGTCATTAGTTAGCTCTGTTACAATATCTTTAAGGCTAATCACATGTTATAATACCAAGGAATTAATTCTTTGTCACTGTATATAAATCTTTGTTGGCAGTTGCTTCCTGGTCCTTGTCTTTGAAGCTCGCCATATTGATTGATTAGTATTACTTATCATGGCCTTAGCCTTATGGTCCAGTAGTAAGCAAGCAGTGCGGTGACTTCCATGCTCCCACCATGAACCTGGGTTTCAAAATTTCTTTCCTTAGTCGTTTTGTTCTGCACTTCTGCCAGATATGCTGTTTTGTATTGATGTTGATCTGACAATGATTTTTCTGGTTTTCCCCCTAATTAACAGAACAGGAGCTTTGAGCAAACCATTCCATCTCCGTACACATCTTTATCTCCTGGCCATCATTTTTGGCTTCTCTTTGGCTGGGATTTTCTTGTACGATTTGATGGATAGTTTAAATCAAAATTCGGTTTACTATGATCCCCAGAGGGATGTACCAGTTTCAGGAGCTACTCAAAGTGCTCAAAGTGTGACAAATAGTGAATCTCATGTGGTTGAGTCAGCTAACTCCTATGTACCTTATCCGACATCGGTTCAACAGGACTACAATGGTGTACAACATCCGAACCATTACTATCCACAAGCGACAAATGATTCTTCTATTCAACGAGGAGTTGATCAAGGTTCAGGTGCTGCTTACCAGCCTCTTACTTCGTTTTCGAATTCAGGATCTTATGTTGGTCCCACAAGTAACACATATTATACTGCTGGTGCTCATCAGACCGTGCCAGGATATGCAACAAGCAACTACTATTATCATCAAAACAATGCCTGGGGTAATGGAAGTTCTGTAAATAACCATGCCCAATCATATCAGAGTTGCACCCCAGATAGTAATCTAGCCCAGAGTTCTAGTTCACTACCCACAAGCTCTGTCAACTATCAACAGCAGTACAACAACTGGGCTTATTATTATGATCAGTCTGCACAGACTTCAGGTGGCCTTGCAGTTACTGGTAGTGGTAGCACCGCTCCTGGTACAAAAACTATTACCATTGGTTCCATATATGCACACATCAACAACCAACCACCTCCACCAGGTACTACATCGTGGAAGAGTGATGCTGGTAACACTACTGCACCTCCTTCACAGGTAATTTTTTTAGTTTCCTGCTTCCTCTCCTTTCCTTTTAATATTTAGAGCAATGAACAAGTGTCAGCTGTCCTTTCAGACAGTTGTTCACCTTGATTATGTGCGACCCTTGAGTTTCTTCTTCTGATTTATCATGTGTGCTTGGTCTATGGACAGTGTGTTGTTAAACGCTAAACAGTCCGTTTATCCACTATTCGGGCTAAGTGTCCATTTATAAACAAGTAAAGGCCAATTGAAAACGGAACATAAAAGGGGTTATGAGTATGATAATCACTCTTCCTTTTTTTTTGGGTGGGTGCGTGGGGGGCATAACTGTGTTTGTTATTTATATGCTGTTCCATGATTTTCTAGGTTTTAGTATGCTTTTGCGAAATTCTAACTATCCATTTTCCCAGGAACAAGGCGTGCAAGGATATCAAAACCAGTATGCCCCCCAGGCCCCAGTCGCACCGATGTTTCACACCCATTATGTTAACAATGCATCAGGTGTCCTAACATTTCAGAACCAGTGTGTCAGCTCAGCGTACCATCATAATTCTGCAAATCATAATCAGCTACCACTAAGTAACCAAGTTGATCAACAAAAGGTTTTGCCTTTGCATGGTTCAAGCTCAAATGTTTCTTCAGTCAACCATGTTTCTGAAAACCCTGAGACACCTTGGCAAAATTCTCTGTCATCGAATGTCCACATGTTAAACAAAATACAGGTCTCAACAAATCCTCAAATAGCCCCAGATTTTCCAATAGGAACGCCTCAAGTGGATAAGTCAAAGTTGGAAGCTGATTCATCACTGAAACTTTCTTATGTTTGTGTTTCCATGCCCAAGAATGGTGTGACAGTCTCGCGTAACGCTTCTGAAGCAGTGATGCAGGTGATGGTAGGTTCCTTTTATTTCATTCTGTTTTGCTGATACAATCATACATCTAAGGTTTATGATAAGCTTTGCTTCATTCTTTTTTTTTTTATCATGGATGATGCATGGATGCTACATGATCATGCATTCAAGGTGAATCCTCACTTGTTAAGCTCTGTGAAACATTCTAAAAAGTTATATGCACTACCAAACTGAAATACTTCCAGCAATCTCTTGTTATTATATTAGAATATTATACACTCCTGGCTTCCACAGAAATTTTCAAACTTAAAGTTTCTGAAAGTTGAGTGTTTTTATTTTATTTTATTTTGTATACGGAGGAAAACCCTGCTTTCATAAAAAGCCATTGTGTCGATTCAGAATGAAAGGAAAATCTGGGGTTACCAGCAACAAAACACTTCCAGACTTGGCAAAAGCCACCACGTGCCAGAACTAGAGACTCCCAGAAAAAGATAACAAACTAAACCAAATGTCCTAACAAACAAACTTTTAGATCGCCAATAGACCACCAGTGTCTTTCAACTGAGTAAGCCTTCCACTTCCAAATTCTCTGTTCTTCTCCAGAAGTCCGTCAGCCAAATCATCATCAACTGGATCTTGTCATCCAAGAACTTGGCATACCCCGCCTTCAACAAAATCTTCCACTTCCGTAGGGAAGGATTTTTTTTATCAGACTTCTTTAGAGGTTTGAGGAAATTTCTTCTCAATACTCATTTTGTTTCTCACATTCCACAAGCCCCACAACACAATAGAGAAAATAAACGATGTGATATATATGATAATCCCTTCCCCCTAAAGGTAACCAGTGATAAAAAACATCCTGCATACTGGTAGGGATCCTCTCCCGGCCCAAAGTCTCCTTAAAGGAGAACCATACTATGTTGGCAACATTACACTGAAAGAAAATATGTTTGCACGTTTCACTGCACTCACATAGGCAGCAGTTTTTACTTCCTTTCCAATTCCTCTTCCTCAAATTAAGCCCAGACTGTAGCCTAATATGCAAATTTAACATATGAAAGTTAGGAGTTAAGCCAAAGGGTGCTAGATCAGTTGGTCTAGGCACTCCGGCGGCACCTCCCAGGTCCTGAGTTCGAATTTCAGTGGGACTGTGGGAGCGAATTTCAGGCTGGGTTAAAAAAAATCCCCTCGCCCGTCCTCATGCCAAAGCAACGCGCGGGGGGGGGGGGGGGGGGGGGGGTGGCTGGCCCAGTTCTCACTTGGGTGACGGAAAGGCCACCGTGTATGAATGGGGGTGGGGGTTCGTGGTTTTCTCGCCGGGTGAGAAGGCACTTTCTTCTTAATTGAAAGCTGCGGCGGCAGTCTTAACCGCCCTGGTCGAGGTTTTTTTTTTTTTTTGTGAAAGTCAGGAGTAAAGACCTTCAATGAATAAATTCTGTAATATGGAACATGCGCAACATTTTTGACACCTTCATATTCATCAACCAATTGACATTTCATGGTATTCAGGGATCTTTCCCTGTTTCACTTCGCACTTATGTTGAGCGGAATCTTGCCCGTTGCAAGGATGATGCCCAGAGGACTGCCAGCCGAAGTATCTTGAAGGAGGTTAAGTAATTATTTTTTATTTGCTCTAGTTTGCTTGCCAAGTTGCCATTTAGGTATATCATATATTGTTACTTCCTTTGATCCATTTTGCTTGCATTAGCTATTTGTACAAGAAAGATAAGGTCTCTAAAGCACCACCTATAGCAACGTTTAGGAAAATTGCCTTTGAGAAACAAAAACAGAAATATTTTTACTCCAAAATAAACTTGCTAAAGAATAGCGAATTGAACCGGATATGCCAATTTATTATTAATGTTCCACCAGTTCCATGAGAAAAACAAGATATTTTTTTAGAAAAAGGAATTATATTCCGTTGTCAGCAAGATCATTTTTTTGGTTAGCTATTAGCTATGAGCATGTGATTAACAATTTTAAATAACTTATCTTGTGCAACTATCGAATTTTTCACATGAGGTCGAAAACAAGTGTCTTCACATTTCAACTCTGAAGTTAGTTTAAATTATTGATCCACCAGGTTGTCTTTTTTATATTAGTTCTTCCATCCTTAAATCTTTGTACTTTTATTTGGGTCTGTTAACTTGCAACTCCTTTTTTTTTTTGTGCCTCTGATAACTGCAGATAATTACGAAGGCAACTGCTGATGGGACCCTTCATACGAAGAACTGGGACATTGAACCACTATTTACTTTGCTGGAAAATGCTACAACAAATATGGCTAGGTGTGCTGGTCTTAACTCCACATTTTCTAGAGAAAAGGGGAGACCCCGCCCCCCCACCCCCCCCCCCACCCCCCCGCGCGCGCGCGCGCTTTTGCCTTACCAAAAGCAAAACGTTTAAGGTTTACAGCGTATCAGGCGTGCTCGCCAACATGGTCCAACGAGCCTAAGACCGAGACATCACCGCTATTACATTGACACACGTTCTCAGTAATATCAGGCAGCCCCAAATTTGCATCTGTTGTAGCCAAAAACTGAGCATCCAATCGACCCAACTCTGATGAAGCAATTCTCTCTTCCAACCTCCACAGAATCTGAGGTGTCGAGCATGCTCTGTTCTCCAGTTGACTTGTAAACATGTCCACTTGTGATCCTACCTCTTGATTGAATAATGCCATCCATCTTCTTAGCAGCCCCACGACCTTCAAAAGTATCCTCTTCAACCCTGTCCCTCCATATTTTCTATTAGCTGTGATTAACTTCGATGGATGTGTAGGACTGCAGTAAGCCAGTAATCCGCAAAATATTCAATTGGGAATGTTTAATGCTGTTTATAATATGTATTCTCTGTAGTATGTTGAGGCTGTCCAAAATGCTTATGCTTAAGCAATCTCATTGATAATTGTTTATAGATATGTGAAGGTTAGAGCCTTTGCTTTTTTCAGTATGCATGGCATTAGGCTGAACCCAAATTCTCTGAAGCCGAGCCTATTTCAATTAGGTTATACTCCCTATAATTCCAAATTTAAGTTGTTTTGGACATTGACATGGTCTACAAGGTTAAAACTTTGCTGGCAGTTTCTATATGATGTAATATTTCAAATTGCAGTAATTATATATATTATGAAATTACTTTTCATATAAATTTAGCAGCATCAACCTTATGTTGCAAGTCTATTTATAGTTTTAGTGATTGGTGGCCAAAGCTAAAGATGTTTTACATAGGACAAATCTAAAACAACCTACATTTGATACCGGAGAGAATATTTATTTTCTTTTTGGTTCTTTGGCAGAAATGGGAAGGATTCAAGTCCCTTCTCCTTCTCATCATCGAGGAGTCCTGGTAGACGAACAAAAAGTAGGTGGGAGCCTGTCGCAAAAAGTAGGTGGCAGCCTGCTGCAGAAGAAAAGGTTGCTAACAATGTGGAAGTTTCTAATGAGTTGGCAAAAAACAATATCTGCAGTAGTTTGGAACTCACTAAAAGAATGGTAAACCTTTGTGCCTGCTTCACATTACTTTCATGCCTTCCATTCTGGAAACCGCAACTTTGAATATAGCCATCACCCCAAGCTTGTTTTTATCCCTGAGTTTATTTCTGGGGAATAAATTGCAGAGTAACAGTTGGGATCTGAGGAAGCATGTCCAATCCCTCCAAGCTCCATTAAGCCAATGCAGTCATAGGCCTACTAAAATGCAGCGAACTGGTGGTGATGCAAGTCTAACTGAAAATGGAAATGCCTCAAGTGACAGTGACAAGGAGCAGGATCTAACGAAATATTACACTAGTTCATTCGCACTAGCAAATTCACCTGAGGAAAAGAAACGTCGGGATCATAGATCTAAGCGATTTGAACAGAGTCAAGGCACACCATCAAAATCTAGAAGTTCTGTACCAGATAAGGATACCACAGACAACATATATACAAGGAAACCTATGCCACTGCTTCTCAATAGAAGTAATGTGGACAGTGCTGGTTTGGCAGTGGAGGATTTTGATTGGGATGCACTGACAATCAAGGGAACATGCCAGCAAATTGAGAAAATATACCTACACCTTACAAGTGCGCCCGACCCTGCCACAGTGAGGATGCCTTTCTAATTGCCATGTAAATTGTAGGCAGGAAAATATGTTACTAGAAATTACTGTCTTCCCCCTGTTTATTAGGTTATTTTTTACTTGTTGTCTCCTTGTGCAGGTACGACCAGAAGATGTCCTAGAGAAGGCTCTTTGCATGGTTGAAACCTCAGAAAAGAATTATCTTTACAAATGTGATCAACTGAAGTCTATTCGGCAAGACCTTACTATTCAGAGGATTCAGAACGAGCTGACTGTCAAGGTAGTCTCCATAGCCCCTTTTTGTAGTATCCTGCATTGTGGTGTTAAATAATTATATAAACGATGAGGCTCCCTTACTATTTTCCTTGAGAAAGAGATTCATTGCGTGGTTTATTTTTTCTATTCCTTGTATATGATTATTGTCCTTGTAACATTTTTACCTATTGTTTCAGGTTTATGAAACCCATGCACGTTTGGCTATTCAATCTGGAGATTAGCTGAATATAATCAGGTTTGCCTGTCTTGTTCTTATTTATTTTATTGCCTGAATAAGTAAAATATTCATGTACCACATGCTACTATGCTATCCTAGTTTCATTGTGGCAAGGTCCAAGGGAAAATAGATGCTAGAGTGATAATATGCAATAAGGGCAAACAGGGCAGACGTCAATAAATTCACATGCACACCTTATATTTTGCATGATTAGTGTTGGTTTTAAATTCAGGGGCAACTGGCTCTTACCAGTTTTTCCACATTGTACAAAACGTTAGGTGTTTGCCAGTCTTTTCACAAATACCATGTAATTGCACATTGCCTCATCGATCTTCAATAACAAAAACCTACAAAATTTACCACTACCATGTTTTTGCTTCGTGTGAAAAATAAACATGTTGTTATGTGAAAAGAACAAAGCACGGGTTTTGCATGAGGTCTTGCCAATTGGGTGGTGTAAATTACAATTTACTCACAATTTTTGAATTCAAATTGATGAGCAGTGATTTTGGATGGCAATAGGCCACGTAAAGTTATCCAGTCAAGACCCAGCAAACACAAAGTCTATTTAAATTGTAATCGAATTCTTGGTTATTTGTAGTTGTGTGTTAGTTTCTTTTAACTGTGACTATAGGAAGAATATAACAGCCTAGTTTTTAATTGTTTTCTTTGTAACTTTGCAGTGCCAATCTCAGTTGAAGAGGTTATATGGAGGAGTCAAGGGTTGCAACCTCGAATTCTCTGCTTACAACTTGCTATGCACCATGCTGCACTCTAATAACAAAAGAGATTTGCTTTCATCTATGGCGAGGTATATCTGGTGCATAGTAAAATCACGAAGGTTGCAATAGCTGTGGCAGAGCCTTGCAGCTCTGTATCCTTTCCAGAAATCCTGGCTGCACCACCACATAATAGGATGATGTTTTATTCTGTTAATTTTATTGTTACTTGAGCCCTCGATGCATGTATTTGTTTCAGCTTGCCAAAGGAAGCCAAGAAAGACAAAGCTGTGAAGCATGCCCTTGAAGTTCGGTATGCCTTTTCATCTGGCAACTATGTTCTGTTTTTCAAATTGTACAAGATGGCACCCAACTTGAACTCATGTCTTATGGGTAAAGATGATCTTTCCCTCAGTCCTATAGCTACAGACATAATTATTGCCCTGTTGGACTGACTGTTTCGGTAGCACTTACATTGAGATGTTTTATGTTGTGCTGTTGGATTACAGACCTTTATGTAGAGCGTATGCGCTTTGTGGCTATAAAATGCATGTCCAAGTCATATCGCCCAACTGTACCAGTTAGATACGCTGCACGGGTTTTGGGATTTGTTGGAATTGATGAAGTTTGTGAGGCTAATGGAGCTGATGGACTGGAAGAATGCGAGGAATGGTTAAAAACACATGGTGCTGTTCTTTCAGTAAATAATGGAGAATTACAGATAGACACAAAGGTAAACCTTGAACCAGGCTTATGCATTGCACTGTGTTTTGTTACTTATGTCCTGATATATTGTGATTCTTTTGAGCAGCACACTGTTAATGTACTTATTTTGACAGGTTTCTTCTACTTCTTTGTACTTACCGGAACCTGAGAATGCTGTTTCTCACGGCGATGCATCTCTGGCTGTGGATGACTTTTTGACACGAGCATCATAAAATATGTTCTGGTGAGTGCCCCCTCTTTTTGCACTGGTCTTTGGAGGTGCTGCACTACTGCATGTTTGCCAATACCAGTAGAGGTAAATTCTCTTAATTCAAAATAGAAACTCGAAAGATAGATAAAAGAAACCCACTGTTACGTGAAACAAAAAGGCATCCAGGACAGAATACATGCAAGTAGGGGTGACTTTCTGTAGTCGCACATTGTGCTTTGATATCGCTGGCTGTTCGTGTTGGTCTCCATCCATTTGTATTTTAGTAACTGGAAAGGTAAATCCTGAGGTTTGCGTTAAACGGGTGTGAATGACCTGCTCAGAGTTTTGTTGGGTGGAATTGTGTCAGTCTGTTTGCCAGCCAGATCTCAAATCTATATGTTTCGAGAAATCTGTTCAAGCCGATTCAGTGTATTATACTAATCTGTACGCATCCTGGTGACACTAATGTCTCCGATCCTACACAGATAATAGGAACTTGAAAGGGTTGGCATTCTTGTCCTCATTTTTTTTCCACTTTATCTGTAAAAGAAAAAAAAATCTGTTTTTTTTAATGCTAGTCGGACTCGTATCATCTGTGTTTTGCAACCGTTTGGAGTTCAGCTCTTCATCACTGGAAACAGTAATGATCCTCCTGGGTACAATTGTCTGTTTTTGAAGTACAACTAAATAATGGAGAGGATAGCGGCTCTCCAGCGCGCCTCTGGGCTTCCAGGTTGACTGTAGCGAACAGAAGGGTGGGGGTGCGATAGTGTTCAGGGGTGTGGGAGTTCCATCGCTAAATTTGGCGTTGCGGACATTATACCGGGCAGCGGTGCGGATAGCCTAGGCAAGCTGCACCGCGCCCGCCCGGCATGCCACAGTCCACAGCCTGATGGCAAGTTGGCCACGCGCACCCATGCACGGCCAGAGCCTGACGGGCGGCCTGTTCTGCTCGCGGTCCGCCTGATTGGCCCGCGGTGTGCTGTCGGTAGTTAAATTTAGTCCACCCCACAAGGGGAGGAGGGGTTACCGGCTCCGGGAAGCAGTGCCCTGCGGGCTGCTGCGGGCTGCCACGCCGCTGCTGCCGAGACGATACGGACGGCAAGGTTGGCGAGGGCCTTGCCCTTTGGTTCCGTGCCGCGCGTGGCACAGTGATGGCGTCGCGTGATGCCAGGTTCGTTTCAGCGGCTGCGGCGCGGCAGATGCGCGGCGCTAAAAGGCACCGCCACCCTGCGTCCGAGGCAACCGAGCGGAGGAAATGGGGCCGAGAATTAATCTGCCAGTGTGGCACGGAGCCATGGAATGGACCTGTCAATTATCTGTGCTATCAGCCTTTTGGGGCCTGTGGGGGTTTTATGCAAGTGCCTGCGATCGCCATTGCGACCGAGCCGAAAACTTGGCCGGTGCCGTGAGAATTTATGGAGATGTATATCAGGTTTCGGGGTTGCATTCGTTGCGCTTGCGTCAGGTGAGGCCGATCATGCGACTACGCGGGAGACTTGCATTGTACCGCGGTTATCCGTTGCTTTCGGCTTTCCTATCCGGAAAAGGGGATGCGCTTTTATAGGCTTTACCGCTTTGTATAAGCTTACTGCGCGTATCCATGTGGCCTGTGGAGGTGTCGCGACTTGTGAGTAGTGATCTGTACTGGCGGCGAAGCCTCTGCATTTATACGCGCATTCGGGACGTACGTGTACGTACATACTATACCAATTACCAACCCAGGAAAGCTGGTTATATATATGCGCGGTGCGGTAGAGATCATTCGTTTTATAGCCTTTGTCCCGGGCTCCCAGCAATTCTTTGGGTGCTTATGAGATGGATGTATTTGGGTCTTGCTTAGATCCACTGTAAATTGTAATTGCAACTAGTCACATCAACGTTGCGGCACATGCATAGAGCATTAAATGTAAACGAAATGTTTGCATGTTCATACTTTTTGCATGTACATACGAGATGAATCTTTTAAGCCTTACTTAGGCCATGATTGGACAAAAGTTGTCAAATACAAACTGAATGTGCTACAGTGTAGGAAGTTGCAACTGCAACTTGGGATCTAAACACAGCCTTTGATACAGCGAAATGTTCTAACATCGTAACCAAATTGGTTTACCATCAAGGATTATTCAAGGCACAGGGGCCGCCCTCATACTCACCTGTGTTGACCTGCTGTCATAAGGAGTTCTCCTACTTTATTTTTTCTTAAAAAAAAAAAAATCAATGGCAGTCGTCTAGCACTGTCTTCGGGTTATTTGCTTACCAACTTGTACCGTACCTGACATTCAAACATCGAAAGGCGGTCAACATATGTCGAACCTAATTAACGTTGCATTTGCTTCCTATCGCTTTTCACATCAACACGCTCTAGAACGTTGGCAGTGATCATATCCCCAATGACATATGTTAAGTTAATTAATATAACCTAACCAAGAAGATCTAGCCGAACTAATCGTACGGCGCAGCTCTGCCAAAGGCTACATATTTATTTTAAACACTGACTGATGTGTTTTAAACAAGCCACCAAACTAAAAGCATTTTTTTCCTGCAGGTTTACAACACATGAACGTGTCGAATACCTGCTGTACCCCCCACAGAAGATCCCAAAGAATATACAATACACACTGGTGCCCAAACGCCCAATGCAAGTTGCCGTTTCCTTCCTAAATGCTCCGTCTCTCGTCACCCACCCAACCTAAATCGCACCGATTCGACGTGGAAGCCAGCTAACTCACCCTCCCCCCTCTCCCCTCAAACTCCCCCGGTCCCCGCCGAGTCGCTGACCATGCACTGCGCTCCCCACGGCGGCAGCGGCAGCGGCAGCCCGCGCCCGCGCGTTGGCCACCATCCCGTCTCCTACACCACCACCACCCCGGCCGCCTCGGCCCGTTTCCTCCCACCTCAGCCCACACGTCCGTACGACCCGCCCGCGCACCAGCAGGACCGCCATTCTTTCTTCGTGACCGTGACAACGCCCCAAGCGGCCAAGCCACCAGCCTTTAAACTTGAGCTCCACGCCTCGCTCTCCAAGTCGTAACCATCCCGCAGACCCCCTCCCACACTCCCATCGGCCTGCCTGCTCTGCTCGTCCTCTCCTGAAAGCCGGACCGGACGACGGGACCCGCACCCGGACGACCCTTACTTAAGCTCGGCTCGCTCGCTTTTCCCACAGTGGGCAGACCAAGTGCAGCAGCACGTACACTAATCGATCGAGGTTGCATGCAATGGCGCCCGCCGTGCAGGACCGCCTCCCGTTCCTAGCCTCGCCCCCGGCGCCGCCGCCGCCCGTGCGGGAGAGGGGCCGGAACCCGTCCCTCGCCGAGATGCTCCGCCTCGTGGGCGCCGCCACCGTCGACGACCCGGCGGCCGCCGCCGCGGACGACGACGGCTCCGCGTCCGTGTTCTCGCTGCCGCTCCCCACCACGCCTGGACGTAATCACGCGGTGGCGGGAGGCGCTGCCGGTGGCGACGCTGTGGGCGCGACGACGGCGGCGGCTATAATCGGGCGGACCGTGCACTTCCGCCTGGCGTTCACCAGCCTCACCTACAGCGTCCGCGCCAAGCAGCGCGGGCCCGGCGTCGGAGTCCTGCCCCTCGGCCAGCGCCGCTCCGACCGCGTCACCGCCGCCGCGACGCCCGACGCGCAGGCGCCGCGCACCAGGGCGCTGCTGGACGGCGTGTCCGGGGAGGCGAGGGAGGGCGAGATCCTGGCCGTCATGGGCGCCAGCGGCTCCGGCAAGTCGACGCTCATCGACGCGCTCGCCAACCGCATCTCCCGCGACGCGCTCAAGGGCGGCGTCACGCTCAACGGGGAGCCCCTCACGGGCACCGTCCTCAAGTCCATCTCCGCCTACGTGATGCAGGACGACCTGCTGTTCCCCATGCTCACCGTCACCGAGACGCTCTCCTTCGCCGCCGAGTTCCGCCTCCCGCGGGCGCTGTCGCCCGCCAAGAAGCGCGCGCGCGTGCAGGCGCTCATCGACCAGCTCGGCCTCCGCGCCGCCGCCAACACCATCATCGGCGACGAGGGCCACCGCGGGGTGTCCGGTGGGGAGCGCCGCAGGGTCTCCATCGGCACCGACATCATCCACGACCCCATCCTCCTGTTCCTCGACGAGCCCACGTCCGGGCTCGACTCCACCTCCGCCTTCATGGTCGTCAAGGTGCTCCGCCGCATCGCCGAGAGCGGCAGCATTGTCATCACGTCCATCCACCAGCCCAGCCAGCGCATCCTCGGCCTCCTCGACCGCCTCATCCTCCTCTCCGGCGGCCGCACAGTCTTCAGCGGGCCCCCTTCCGCGCTCCCGTCCTACTTCGCCGAGTTCGGCTTCCCCGTGCCCGACGACGAGAACCGCGCCGAGTTCGCGCTCGACCTCATCCGCGAGCTGGAGTCGTCGCCCACGGGGACCAAGCCGCTCGTCGACTTCCACCGCGCGTGGCAGCACATGCACGCGCCGCGGAGCCCTGCAGCTGACCAGGTGGCGCCGTCGACGATGTCGCTCAAGGAGGCCATCAGCGCGAGCATCTCGCGCGGGAAGCTGGTGTCGGGGTCGGACGTGGCCGGGGAGGCCGCGTCCGTGCACACCTACGCCAACCCGTTCTGGGTGGAGATGAAGGTGCTGACGAAGCGGTCAGCGATCAACACGCGGCGCATGCCCGAGCTGTTCCTCATACGCCTCGGGGCCGTGGTGGTCACCGGCGCCATCCTCGCCACCGTCTTCTTCAAGCTGGACCAGTCCCCCAAGGGGGCGCAGGAGCGCCTGGGCTTCTTCGCGTTCGCCATGTCCACCATGTTCTACACCTGCGCCGACGCGCTGCCGGTGTTCCTCCAGGAGCGCTACGTCTTCCTGCGCGAGACGGCCTACGGCGCGTACCGGCGAGCCTCCTACGTCCTCTCCAACGCCGTCGTCTCCTTCCCGCCGCTCGTGGTCCTCTCCCTCGCCTTCGCCTTCACCACCTTCTTCGCCGTCGGCCTCGCCTGGCGGCGTGTCCGGGTTCGCCTTCTACGCGCTGGCCATCCTGGCGTCGTTCTGGGCGGGCAGCGGCTTCGTCACGTTCCTCTCCGGCGTGATACCGCACGTGATGATCGGGTACACCGTGGTGGTGGCCATCCTCGCCTACTTCCTGCTCTTCAGCGGCTTCTTCATCAACCGGGACAGGATCCCGGCCTACTGGATCTGGTTCCACTACCTGTCGCTCATCAAGTACCCGTTCGAGGGCGTGCTGCAGAACGAGTTCGGGCGCTCGGGGGAGTGCTTCGTGCGGGGCGCGCAGATCTTCGACAACTCCCCGCTCGCGGGGCTGCCGGACGCCGTGAAGGGGCGGGTGCTAGCGTCCATCAGCTCCGCGCTCGGGGTGCGGATCGGCGCCGACACCTGCGTCGTCACGGGCCGCGGCGTGCTGCACGAGGCGGCGGTCACGCAGCTCGGCAAGTGGGAGTGCCTGCTCGTCACCGTGGCCTGGGGTTTCCTCTTCCGGATCCTCTTCTACTTCAGCCTCGTGCTCGGCAGCAAGAACAAGAGGCGGTGATCATATGGATCGCGGACATGCATGCATGCGCGCGGCCGTTGTACATTTGAATGGTCGGGTTGTTGTGAAGCTCGCCGGCCATGGCCCATGGGGAGAAAGTAAGCGTGCATACTGCAGGAGGTGAAGGAAGACGCATAGTTAATTAGGTGGTGATTGTTCATGTTTTTTTTTTTTTTGGCATTCTTCTCTTTCTGGTGATTTGATGATAGAAATAAGTGGTTTTGCAAGTATACATATGCTTGGATCCACTAGCCTACTGTTCTTTTTATATACATGTGTCCAAAGTCGAAAGATTATAAAAAGTAACTGATGTTTTGTAGTTTTGATGCTTCAGCAGTCTTCAGTTCTCAGAAGAAACCATGGACTCTATTCTTTTCTGGACTTCTAATGGTTCTCTCTAACTCCCATTCCCTTTACTCACGACTAGAATTTTAGACCTCTTCTAGTGAGGTGAATTTCTTCTAATGTTTTGTCATTTAAAATTAGTATGAATTTTTTCCTACTAAATGTCTCATGGTGCCTATTTTACATTCTATAACTAGTTGTAGTGTTTTATTATTAATTAAAAACATTAGGAGAAATCACCATTTTTGGTAGTGATTAGGTGAATTGTGTTCCGGAGTTTGGATATAGTAGGTTCAAAAAAGGCATCTAGCTTCCATCTTTCTGGGACGAGCAAAGCATAACCACCCTCGTTAAAATTCAAACTTTGGGAAGAAAAGCCGTCCAAGCCGGTAACTAATCGATCTTCTCATCCGTCTTGGTGATCTTCATGTGATACTCATAGATGTCATGGAGTACATCATTAACATATTGTTTTTCTTTTGCTGTTACAGTACTAGGGAGTACATGAAAACATAGATGGTGTGTGATCGTGTGAAGAGGTTGGTTACAGTTAGGTGCATCATATCCAGAGGGTCATACCGGTACTCGTGGGTCATTAATTAGTGATCATTAGTACATGTGTCTCGTGAGTCGTGACTCCTGATTGGCTCTGCTATACTTTAATCTCCGTGTACCTTCTGCAACACAGCTACGTATATCAAGTTCTAGATAGAGAGACTTGACGTGGTCTGATATCGTATTCGAGGTCGGTTGCAGCGCAGCAACAAGAACCTACATGCGCGATGCGTTTCCATGCTCTGGACCTCTGCAGTTGTTGCTTGTTGGGCAAACGGATCTTCTAAAAGAAAGCAAGCAGAACGCATGCCCTGGCTGTCTGCGAATGCGATCGACAACACGGCGTGGACGGCTTATAGAATTTATAGATGAGCTGCACCACACCAAACCGAGCGAGGCACAGAGGCTGATACCGAGACGGCAACACCTTTGCTGCATCTGGAAACTGTTTCCTCTGCTCTTGCCTTTGGAAAATTCTCTTGGAGACCAGGCACGGGCTAATGTAATGCATGCATGCATACGATGCCTAGGTCGCGGTGCCGTGCAGGTCAATGATCGCTCAACAAACTCGCACCGGACCGGGCGTCCGTGACTGTGACTGGACAAGTATATGTATATACACCAAACATTACGTACGTGTACTTTGTACCTGGCTGCTGCATAGTATATTGGAAAATCAGCCACCAGGTTTTACTCTTACATAGTTCACTAAAGAAAGGCAACATGAAACAAGGGGCATATATATACTAGTTGTCTATGAGAAGGATGATATCTCAAATCGAATCCCATGATTTTCTACATTTTATCCGATCGAATTCATATTTTTGTGTAAGAGTAAGACCTTAATCCAAGAGCCAGCTTTCTATCCAAGAGCCAGCTTTCTATGAAATTTCACTTGGGCTCTTCTTTTATGTATGAAGAACTATATATGTTGCTTATTAGCTAAATGTAAATGTGATTTGTAAAGAGTTGAAGTTGGTTGATTAGATAACGAAAATAAGGCTGTCTCATGTCTAAGTGTTAGAGGAAAATTTACCACCGATCCTCTAACTTGGCAGCATGTGTCACTGTCACTTAGGTCCTCGTTCTTAAAAGAATGCAACTTTTGGGTCTCATAACTCATTCCGGGCGAAGCCTGGAGTCCAAACGGGCTCCGATCTGATGTGGTTGTGTATGTGGGGCTCGAAGGCTGGTGCAGACGTGGATCCTGGTTCCAAAATATGACTTGGCCCCTTCCCCTGCTCGCTCCCCTTCACTCTCGTCTTTGCTTCTTCTCGGTCACCACGACTGGGGTAACCGAGGCATAGTTGGACGCCAACTTCTCGGTGAAGGCGGTCGAAGGAGAAGGTATTAGGTTGGCTTATGTACTTGTGTGCTGAAAACTCCTTTAGCTAATCGAAGGAGAAGGCATATAATTTAGCTTTGTTTTTGTGTTTCATTATATAAGTTGTGAACTTGTGGACTGAAAAATCATCTTAATATTTTAATTTGAATAAATCATGGTTTCCTAATTTTATATGTATGTTAGATAATATATTCAGTGTGCATTGCTTATCACTGTTTAGCTTGGCGTATTGTGACGAGGCCACCATTGAGGTAGGCCATCACTCACCTGTTCAGTGCGTGCCTTTGTAATTTGAATCTCTCTTCTCAGCAGCACATGTCTAAATGTGGCTTCTCTTCTCTTCTCACTCCTCGCCTATGCATGGTCTAATGAACTTATCAACCAAAATCAGCACTACTTTTTATCCATGGAATATTGTTTTTTTTTCTCTCATAACAAAATCAGCAGCAGGAGCTGAAAATCAGCCATCCGAACAGGTGAGTGATTTGCATCAGTAGTCTCGACTCCAATCAAATTTTGAAGCTATCCACAATTACCATTAGGCCCCATTGAATCAGTAGCTCACAGAAATGGAGCAACAGGTGCTCATCTAGTAATCAGATGGATCGCTTCATCGGTTGCGGTTTGCTCCGTGGATCAGCCACCCCCACCCATCTTGAATTGGGCTCTAGGGGACCGCGTGTCCTCGTTGGACCTTGGACGCCAACCTCACCACTCCGCTACCTGATGGGCAACAACTAAAGCAAACGGGACATGAGCAAAGCCCAGCCAGAGATAGGCGGCCCAAGATGTGTGATGGGTTCAGAGTGGGTAAACATGCACGGGGCAAGGGCCATATAATAGAGAGGTTATTATATAGAGTTCAATTATATAAGCACTAACTTTTTTGAGCATAAATGGCAGGTGCTCTGCCTTTTCATCTAGTAGATGAAAGTGGAAGTACAGGGTTCAGGAACAGAATGGAGAAAAGAAAACCAAAGGAACTATAAAAAGGGGAAACGAAAATATGTACAGAGCAGTTTATAAAACTACTAAAAAAAAGAAGAAGCGAAATCATTCCGCTGCTCTCCTGTATCTTGCTGCTCTTCTTCTGTCCCTTCCAGTTCTCCAAATTCTTCTTCGTGCTATCCGTTGTGCTAAGTGCTAACAGAGTCCCTGCGACTACTTCAGGAAGGGAAAGGCGAAGGCCACGACGATCTCGCTCTCTCACTGTCTGAAGACGCCAGGTCACCAGCCTAATAGCCTATTGACCTTGCCTCCTTGGTTCGTCCTGGGCATGGAGGTGTCCGATATCGTTGCTGGCGTTTCTGGTGATCATCGTTGACGCTGATGATGTCCTCAAGCTGGTGCTTGCTTGCTTCGTCTTGTTGGGACTGCGCAGGACTAGACGCCAAGGCGATAGCAACAACAGTGGGGGAAAGAATACCCGAACTCTGTCCACGACGCGGGGCGACGTGAGCGCCTGCTTGCTAGGGACGCCGGCAGCCTGTTGGCAAAAGGGTCGAACGCCGTGCAGGCGAGTAGCCGGAGTGCCGGCGCACGGTGGTCCGCTGGATTTCGAGGGAGGATCGATTGGATTTCAGGATTTGGATGAAAGGAAACTGCTGTGTGTTCTGTTTTGACGGCATCTTGTTGGAGGTGCGTGCCAGTGAAAGCCCATGTTTGGTTTTGGATAATTGATGAAACCTAGTTTGCTAACGATTGCTCTAAGTGTTTTATGAGAATTGATTAGCAAACAACAAGATGGAGCAAAGGACCGGGTCGGTGGAGGCCACAAGTGAAGGGCAATGACGGCATCCATACAAATGGTATAAGTCCATCATCAAAAGGAGTCCACAAGCTTCATCAAGAGATGGTGAAAAAGCTAGGAGCTCAAGGCAAAGGTATAATTCATAGGAGCTCTTTTGCTTTTGGTGATCAAGACTCCATATAGGGAGTGATCACATTTAGGATAGATAGCCGTACTATCAAGAGGGGCGAAATCGTTGATGAAATACGGTTATCAAGTGCCACTAGGTGTTCATGATCATTGCATATGCATATAGATGCTAGTGACACTAACTTGACCCGTGGAAAACTCTTTGAAAAGGCTAACACACGTGCACCTAAGTGAGAGATACTTTGGAGTGTTAGTACCTTAAGAAACGGGGTGAAGTTCGAGGGTTAGAGAGGGTTTGGTCCTCTCTTCCTCCTGCCGAGCTTGCGAGGCAGAATTCGGCGAATTTCGGAGACATTACAATAGAAAAACTAGCGTCGGACCGTATTGTCACAGAGCGTCGGACCATTAGCCTCAGTCCGACGGCTAACACTGCTGAGAGCGTCGGACGCTCAGTTTCGGAGCGTCGGACGCTCAGTTTCGGAGCGTCAGACTATTGTCCGAAGCGTCCGACGGTTCAGAGCGACGAAGAGGTGACACGTGGAGAGCAGGTGAGCGTCGGACTCTCGGCGTTAGTCCGACGGTGAGCGTCGGACTATCGTCCGACGGTTTTCAGGGCTCGGGGAGCTCTCTGGAAGCGTCGGACGGCCGCGTTCGTTAGTCCGACGGCTCCGTCTGACTGAGTCCGACGGTGGTCAGCTGAGGGCGTCGGACCGGTTGATTTAGTCCGACGTTCGTCCGTCCGACGGTCGTTTTGGCGCGAGGAAATAGCCGTTGTGATCCAACGTTCGACTTCAAACGGCTAGTGACACGTGGCGTTCATCCAAGGCGTCGGACCGTGCGGTATAGTCCGACGGTCTGGCCGTCGGACAGTCCGACGGTACGCAGAAAAGTCTAAACGGCTAGTTCTTTGTGTGTGGTTTATAAATAGTCACTTGCCCGGTTTGGGGAGCAGCTCTTGGCACTCCTGAACATCATAGCATACTTGTGAGCCTTGCCACTCCACTCTCACTCATCCTACTTGATTGTGTTCATCATTTGGTGAGTTTGGAGAGCATCAAGTGCATTGCATTGATAGAGATCATCTAGAGGCACTTGGTAGTGGTGATTCGCAGCGGTTTCTCTCATTACTCTTGGAGTTTGCCGACTCCTAGACGGCTTGGAGCTGCGAGGATCGTTGAGGGGAGTTGGTGATTGTCTCCGCCTCCGATCAAGGTATTGTGAGGGGTTCTTGAGCCTATCCCCGTGGGAGATCGCGAAAGGCATCTTTAGTGGATTGCTCGTAGCTTGGTGGATCCCCATCTTGTGTTGGTTATGCAGCACCCTTGAGAAGGGTTTGGCGTGTGATGCCAATTAGCGCGTGAACCTCCAAGTGGGTGTATCGCTACAACGAGGACTAGCTTGCCGGCAAGCAAGTGAACCTCGGTAAAAAATCTTGTGTCATCTCTCTACCGAGGATTTCCCTTGTATTTGATTGATTGGTTATATTGAACCTCATATCTTCTCTACACCGGGGGTATTGAAATCACCTTCTCTCTTTACTTTTGTGTACTTACTTTCGTGTGTAGCTTGTTAGTTAGTTGCTCACTTAGGAGTAGTGTTTAGTAGTGACATAGCCTTTGAGTGTGAACTAGTGATCATAGTGTAGTATACTTGTCTAGGTGGCTTGCATAGCATAGTCTAGAGCTAGTGCTTTGCAAAGCTTGCTATTGTTACTAATCGGCTTGTTAAGTGTTGTTTGTAGATTTTTATAGGCTATTCACCCCCCTCTAGCCATTTAGGACCTTTCAAGTGGTATTGGAGCCGAGGCACCGTCGATTTGTGGCTTAACAACCTACGGTGTAAAAATGGCTCAACTCAACATTCACATCAACAACACCAAGAAGCCACCCCAATTTGATGGCACAAATTATGCATATTGGAAGAGCAAGATGACCTCACATATCAAGTCAATCAATAGAGAGGTTTGGAGGGTTGTGGAGACCAAGATTGAGATTGCCAATGCGGCAAACCCCACAACCGCCGAAGAAAGATTGCTTCAACTCAATGACATTGCTGTTTGTGCTATTCATGAGGCCGTAGATGAAAAAGTGTTTGAGCAAATCAAGAACATTGAGAGTGCTCATGAAGCTTGAAAGAAGCTTGAGGAATCATATGAGGGCACCAAGGGTGTAAAGGCCGCCAAAGCATACATCTTGAAGGACAAGTTTGCAAGCTTCAAGATGAAGGATGATGAAACCGTGCCGGAGATGTTCCATAGATTGCAAGTCATTGTGAATGATCTCAAGGCCGTGGATGAAGAGGTGAAAGATAGTGACTTCTCCATGAAGTTCTTGAAGAGCTTGCCCAAGCGGTTTGCCACATTGATCACGGTCTTGGTGAAGACAACATTGAGTGAATTGACTCCAAATCAAGTGCTAGCGGAGGTGATGACCGATGATGCTTATAGAGATGATGATGATAAAGAGGAGTTGATCAATAAGAAGAAGAAAGAAAAAGATGAAGACTCCAAAGATGAGAAGAAGAAGAGTGTGGCATTCAAAGCCACATCCTTATCAAAGGGCAAGAGCAAGGCCAAAGAAAAGTCAAGTGAAGATCCCTCTAGCACAAGTGAAAGTGATGAAGAAATGGCCCTTCTAGTAAGAAGATTTGGCAAGTTCATGAAGAAGAAGGTGAAAGGTCCTTGTTTGGTTTTGGTAATTGAGTGACAACTTATGTGGACTAATATGTGTTTAAGTGTTGATTACACAGGTGATTAGTCCACAGGTACATGTGTGTGAGCATCTATGCCATGGAGGTGAAAATGGCTTGGAGATGATGCTTAGCTCACACATATGGTATGAAGGAGCTAAACGCATGAGACATGACATGGAGTCATGTGGCTAGGTGAAGAAGATCAAGACAAGGCTTCGCGTCGATGGACCGGTTGCAAGTGTGAAGGGCAAGTCGGGTGATGGCTTGGCGCCGATGGACCAACGCAACGGTGAAGAGCAAGCAAGTCAAGGATCGATGAACCAAAAGCCACGTGATGATATGAAGTGGATCATATTATTCATGAGGTGTTGGTGCATGTGTTGCACCGGCATCGATGGTGTCGGAGATGGTGATGAAGACGGTGATCGAAATGGAAAGCGCAAGGCAAAGGTATAACCTAGGGCATTTCCATTTCACCGGTCTAAGGTTGAGTAGAGAAGTGCTTGACCGGATTTAGGATAGATGGCCGTACTATCAAGAGGGGCAAACTTGTTTGTATATCGGTCATCTAGTGCCACTCGGAGTGATCTAACTTTGCATTCCTAGGATCGAGTGGCGTGGCAAGAAAGAGTGAAAAAACCCTTTGGAAAATATTTGTGAAAATGCTAACTCACATGCACAAGGTTGTAGAACACTTTGGAGTTGGCACATTTGCAAAAGGGTGGAAGTTTCGAGCTCGCAGGAAGCTTGGTTAGATCTTGGATGGATAAACTGTTTTTATCCTTTGAGTTTTGGATCAAGCAATCATATGGGTTGTGTAGCCCTCTGAATAAGCTTTCCAAAATGTCCTAGATCATCAAAATCGGAGTTCGGAGCTAAGAGATATCGCCGTTTTACCGAACGGGGGCAGGCGTCGGACCCTGGGAAACTATAGTCCGACGCTAAGCGTCGGACCAGTCCGACGGTTCAGTCCGACGCCCTGAAAATAGCCGTTCGAAGGGCCTAAAGCGTCGGACCTTTGAGGTATAGTCCGACGCCCACCCCGGGACAGTCCGACGCTACAGTCCGACGCTATTTAGCTCTCGGGAAACTTGTCTGTAGACCGTCGGACCCTAAGAATTGGTCCGACGCTCCACGGTCCGACGCTCCCAGAGAGCCGTTAGAGCGCGGTAACGGTTGGATTCAAACGGCTAGTGACACGTGGCGCTTATCCAAGGCGTCGGACCGTGAGAATTAGTCCGACGGTTGCGCGGTTGACGGTCCGACGCTCGGTCCGACGGCCGGTTTGAGTTGATAACGGCTCCTTTGGCTTGAGGGCTATTTATAGGAGTGTGTGGCCGGCTGTGAGAGGGGTCTTGCACCTTGGGAATGTGTCTCCCTTGTTTGTGCATTGCTTAGTGCTCTCCAACTCACTTGTGCTCATAGAATTCACAATCGAGGAGTAAGTGATCGATCGATAGTGCGTTGCATTGAGAGATTGCATCGTGTGGCACTAGGTGATCGAGTTGCAAGCCGGTGGTGCTTGTTACTCTTGGAGGTCGCCACCTCCTAGACGGCTTGGTGGCGAGAGGCTCCGTGGAAGCAAGCAAGAAGATTGTGCTTAGCTCCGGAGAAGCTTTGTGAGGGGTTGGAGCTCACCCCGTGGGAGATCGCAAAGAGCATCGCTAGTAGAGCGAGACGTGAAGAGCGACAAGTGGTCCGGCCGAGTCAAGTGCTAGAGCTTGTGGTAAGCACTCCACGTGGGAGAGTGTGACTTGCGGGTCACCACTAGCAAGAGGACCGGCGGCAACCTTGGAGCTTGTCTCAACGGAGGACGTAGCTTGTGGCGACAAGTGAACCTCCGGGAAATAAATCACCGCGTCAACATCTTCCCATCCTTCGCGGTGGTTTGCTCCCTTCTACACAAGTTATTTATATTGTGCATTACTTTATTTGTGTAGTTGTAGTTGCTCTTGTGAGACCGGTTAGCTTGTGTAGCTTGCCACTCACCTTCTTAGCTTGTGTAGCTTAGAAGTAGTTCTCACTTAGTTTGTGTAGCTAAAGTGAGTTGCGCCCTTTGATTTGGATTGTGTATCCTTGTCATTGAGCAAGTAGTGAGCTTAGGTGCTTAGTGCTTTTTGCTTACTAGTTAATAGGAGTTTCCCCGGTGTTTAAAGTACTAGCGCTTAGGTTTGTGTGATCTTGCGCTAGAACGGTTTAGGGAAGCTCAAGCTAGACTTGCACCTTTGCTTCTCGCTAGGATCTTTGGCAAGGTGTTTAGAGTCTTAGTTAGAGGGGTGAATTGTCGCTAGGACCGATTAGGTTTTATTCCGCTGCGATTAGTTGTTATAAAGGACTATTCACCCCCCTCTAGTCCGCCATCTCGACCCTACACGTGGTATCGGAGCTTGGTCTCTCAATTGCGGTCTTAACCGACCCGAGAGGATGGCGACTTATGGGCTAGATGTTGATTGTCCATACACATTTAATGGCACACACTTTGCACGTTGGAGAAATTGGATGGAATGTAATATTAAATTTATTTCTCCCCAAATGTGGTGGATCGTAGATGTAGGCTTTTCCCATGCGATTGATGAGGACAATCCTACCGAAGCACAAGGGAAATGCTTACAACTCGGTTACCAAGCTATTAACATGTTTTATAGAGCTTTGGATGATAGCATCTTCGGAAGGATCATGCACTTTGAGACCGCTCATGAAATTTGGGTGTATCTCAATGAAAACTATGGCGCGCTCTCCAAAGATGAAGATGATGCCAAAAATATGAAGCTTGGTGATCAAGAGCACCTTCACAACTCCATGATTGTGAAGAGTTGTTCTTCCTCTTCGTCAAGTGATGATGTTGATACTACCACAAGAGCACTTGACAAGGGAGTTGATAAAGCCACAAGTGATGTACATGATGATTCTACCTCAAGCTCACTTGATGATGGCTATGAGAGTGATGCATCCACAAGCTCTTCATCCTCATCGCATTGCTACACATCACTTGGTGATGGCAAGGTATCAATTGGCAATGTGGTTATTGATTGTGATGATCCAAATTTTGAGCTTGTGTGCAAACTCTTTAATGCTTTAGAAAATGAGATGAATAAAACAAAGAATCTGACCAATGAAAACTCTTTTCTAAAGGACACATGTGAACAACAAAAGCATCTACTTTATGTCATGAGTTATTCACATGAGGAGCTAAAATTGACTCATGAGGAGCTTAGTGTTGCTCATGAGAATTTGGTAAAAGACCATGCTTTTCTCACTAAGGAGTTTTCCAATGAAAAATCTAAAACTAGTGAGAGCTCATCACTTGGGTCAAATGATCAATCACATATTGCAACTAACCCTTGTGATGTAGGCATGAAGAGTGTATCCATCTCTTGTGATGATTTATTGGATATGACTTGTTCTTCACAATTACATACTTGTTCTACTTCTATGTCTTGTGAGACTAACCTTTTGAAGGAGAACAATGAGCTCAAAAGTCAAGTGAAGAACATGAGTGACAAAATAGAAAGGTGGAACAACTCAAGTGTCACCATCAATAACATGTTAAAGAATACAAAAATTGTCGGTGACAAGAGTGGCCTTGGGTACATCAAAAAGAAATGGGACATGACCAAAGGTGAAAGAAAGAGAGCTAGAAAAGAGAAGAAGCAAGAGCGAGAAAGACTTGCTCATTTCATGTGCTTTATATGCCATGAAATGGGTCATCTAGCTTTGTCATGCCCTACCAAAGAGAAGCCCAAGAAGAAAGAAGAAGTGAGGCTCACACATCCACAATGTCCCAAGTGTAGCACTAGAAGTGATATCCCTTCTATGTGCCTATACAAGAGATTTGTGAGGCCTCAACAAAAGCCACAAGACAAGACACCCCAAGATCTAGTCAAGACCAACCATGAAGTATGCTATGGTGACTTGAAGAAGAAGAAAACAAGAAGGTGTAATGGAAGAGGAAGGCGTCAAACTCATATTCATGATGCCAAGTTGATGATGAGCAAGACTCAAGAGAAGAACAAGATGGCTCACATCAAGTGTTTCAAATGTGAAGACATGGGTCACTTTGCCTCGAAGTGTCCTAACAAGCTTGAGAAGAAGGCTCAAGCAACTCAAGAGAGGCGAGGCAATGAGAAGCACAACATGAGCAAGAAAGAGAAGGCTCAAGCAAAGCAAAAGTGCTACTCATGCCGGGAAAGGGGACACATGGCTAATTCATGTCCCCTAGGTAACACTCCTAAGCCTATTTCAATTCATGCAAATAATTTGCTTAGGAAGGATGACAATGGTACCTCATCGGTTGCTATTGCAAAACATCCCGCTATCCATACTAAGGCAATGCCTAAGTATGTTGCTCCTAACTTGAGAGGACCCAAACTAGTTTGGGTACCATCAAAAAGTGGATGATTGCGTGTAGGTACCATGGCATTGGAGGCTTGATTCAATTGGCATTCTTATTGATCATCATATATTGAGTCAAGTCATGAAACCTAGTGCAAATCCAAACCAATGCCAAGTCAAATAAAGTGATGTCCAAGTGCTATAACATACAAGTGCAAAAGTTTAAGTTGTGGGTGATCTTTTGGTTAATTATTTGATGACTTGCAAACAATTGAGTTGAAGCTTTGAAAATGGATAATCATGAACTATCAAGGTATATCATTTGTTGATCAAACTTATTTGGATGCATATGAGTTGATTGAATTGGATAAATATGCATATGTTGCTTGCAATAAGAAGTTTGAATGGAATAATTGCTTAGTGATCAAATTTGAGTAGATTTGGTTGGATATAATCACAAGATGACATTTAGTAAGTGGATTGAATGGATTTATGTCTTGTGAAAGTATTCAAGCAAGTTTAGTTCATGTTTGGTTCAATTTGATGAAGATTAGCTTAATTGATCAAAATCTGTCCAAAATTGTGAAACTGAGCTAGCTGAGAACAAAGCCATGTTTGAGTAATCAAAACTATTTGGATTAGCTTGAAAAATTGATATACATGCTCTAGACCTATGGTACAAGTTGCTATGAAGATCTCATAAGAATTGGATAAGGATTACATTGGTTTTGGAGTAGTTCTTGTCAACTATAGTACAGCAGTTTTTTCAGCATGTAGTAGTGTGGAGAAAAATTATGGTTGGCAGTCTATACTTGGTCAAATGAAGCTCAAATTTTTGTGGTTGCTAGTAGACTCATAGAAGGTCATCTCCACAAAATTTCATGGCAATTGGACATGTACATTGGGAGATATAGCATATTCTTTAAAAGGTACAGAATCTGTCCATAAGAGAGAATTATTGAAAATATTTGGTATCTCTTGCATTGAAAGGCTCTCAAGTTGGAATTATGATTACAAGTGGTTGAGAGTTTCAATTGTTTGGTTTTGGATCATGAAGATTGGTTCTCAAGTGAAGGTCAAGACCAAGCAAAGAGAAGATGAAGCTTAAGTCCTAGTGATGATTAGAGAACAATTGGATAGAAAGAAATAGAAAGAAAAGGACTTAAAGAAGTAGAAAGAAAAGGACTTAAAGAAGGAATTCAAGTTGATTATCATGTTAAGTCCTTAGATCAATCAAGGAAAGGCAATTCAAATAAGTATTGAAGATGTTTCTTTGGAGAGATGTCACTTCTCCCGATTGTCGGGGCGTGCCGCCTTATGTAGGTAAACCAAGTGGGTGATGCTTAGATGGCTAATATGGAAGTGGTGATCTGAAGAATCATTGAAGATGCTTAGTTGAAGAAATTAAAAGGATTGATCTAAAGAGCAAGCAACGTACCAAATAAGAAGTCAAATATTCACAAGTGGTACTCATGCAAATCCAAGTGGTATTCTCTCATGCAAAAGCTTGATCAAGAAAAGAAGCAAGTAAACCACAACATTGAAGCTAGCACTTGATCATATGGGTGAAGAATAGAATTCATGATGATAATTGGTCTTCACCAAGCTCTCCAAATGGACTGCACTATTGCTATTTTAGAGATTGATTGAAAATGACTATCCTATACTCCGATATAGCAAAGGTATTATTGTATGGCATATGCATCCATATTTTGATAAGGACTTGATTAGAGCATATGGTCATACATAGATGAGCATTCATAAAAAAAAATTCAAATGATTTTAAGTTTATATGATGCCACTATTGCTTCTATGTCTTGTTTGATCTAGTGGCTAAATATGACTTGTTCATGAGCATGTGAACCTAGTGTTTGAACTAGTTGAATGAGCAAAAAGGATCTAATTCAACATAGGCAAGATAACCCCTAGTGGCGTGAAGAAGCTTGTCTTTGGTTCAAACCGAGTTAGATTACTTGTGCAAGTTTGCTAGTTTGAAATAATCAAGAAAGAAGCTCTTGAAAATAATCTAAGTTCAAGAAGCACAAGACATCAATTAAAATGGATATCAAGTTATTTCTTCACGTGATACTCATCTACACGAGGTATTTTCAAGTGGTATCCGACAAGATGTGCAATTGATCCTCAACTTTTAGTGATCATCAAGATGAAGACTTCCCACACCAAAAGAGCTCAAGTTCAAGTGGATGACCGATCATATGACATAGGGGAGATACTTATTCATTTGGTATCAAGAGATGCAAGGTCCTACATGTGGTATCTCATTCTTTGGATGGTTTTCAAGTGGTGTCATTCCAACTCAAAATGGTGGTGTCCATCAAATGTGCAAGAATCTACCCTCAACATCCCTACCACACACCTTTGTCACAATAGAGCATTGACTTTTATGGAAATTGATGACAAAGGGGGAGAGATTTGGACAAAGATATGAAATTGTGTGATGAGGAAGAGATAATCAAGATGGATGGAAGTACGCAATGAACCATCATGGAGGCCGATGATGGGAGAGCAATAGGCCAACAAGAAGGATGATCCACAAGATTGAAGATTATAAGGGGATCAAAATTCTTGGACAAGAGAAGCACACAAGTAGGGGGAGCAAGCTCATGGACATGGTTGATTGCATTTGAAATGTGCATATTCATATGCTTGCTTGCATTTGCACTTAGTTTTCTACACATGGTATGTTACTTGTGTGGTGTATGCTAGTATAGGTTTGAATGATGATTTGATAACTAGCATGCATAGGTTGTTAGCTAGACTTGTGTTTATCAAGTATTTACTAGAACCTTACCCTTTAATGTTGATCTCACGGGGTATCTAGTATTCTTGCTTGTCTAGCTAATCTTGATGCTAAGGGTGGACTTAATGGTGCAACTTCAATTGGCTTCAAGCAATTGGTATCGAGCAATTGGTATCACGCTACAAAGGTTTATTCTATGCACCTTAGCATCACTTAGTAGTGTTGGCACTCCCACAAGTTTCATATTTATGCATGTGTGAAAATTTGAAACCAAACCATTTGAGCACACATATAGGGGGAGTTAACACTACCAAGTCGGGTTTTATGGTGTTTATCCAAGTCTAAAGATTTGAGCTTAAAGATGGATAAGTAACATAAAATTCAACCCAAGTTAGTAATTTACACTTGTGTGAGGAGCTAACTTGGTTAATGCGCTTAATTTCCATATCTTTGTAGAGTTGTCATCAATTACCAAAAAGGGGGAGATTGAAAGGTCCTTGTTTGGTTTTGGTAATTGAGTGACAACTTATGTGGACTAATATGTGTTTAAGTGTTGATTACACAGGTGATTAGTCCACAGGTACATGTGTGTGAGCATCTATGCCATGGAGGTGAAAATGGCTTGGAGATGATGCTTAGCTCACACATATGGTATGAAGGAGCTAAACGCATGAGACATGACATGGAGTCATGTGGCTAGGTGAAGAAGATCAAGACAAGGCTTCGCGTCGATGGACCGGTTGCAAGTGTGAAGGGCAAGTCGGGTGATGGCTTGGCGCCGATGGACCAACGCAACGGTGAAGAGCAAGCAAGTCAAGGATCGATGAACCAAAAGCCACGTGATGATATGAAGTGGATCATATTATTCATGAGGTGTTGGTGCATGTGTTGCACCGGCATCGATGGTGTCGGAGATGGTGATGAAGACGGTGATCGAAATGGAAAGCGCAAGGCAAAGGTATAACCTAGGGCATTTCCATTTCACCGGTCTAAGGTTGAGTAGAGAAGTGCTTGACCGGATTTAGGATAGATGGCCGTACTATCAAGAGGGGCAAACTTGTTTGTATATCGGTCATCTAGTGCCACTCGGAGTGATCTAACTTTGCATTCCTAGGATCGAGTGGCGTGGCAAGAAAGAGTGAAAAAACCCTTTGGAAAATATTTGTGAAAATGCTAACTCACATGCACAAGGTTGTAGAACACTTTGGAGTTGGCACATTTGCAAAAGGGTGGAAGTTTCGAGCTCGCAGGAAGCTTGGTTAGATCTTGGATGGATAAACTGTTTTTATCCTTTGAGTTTTGGATCAAGCAATCATATGGGTTGTGTAGCCCTCTGAATAAGCTTTCCAAAATGTCCTAGATCATCAAAATCGGAGTTCGGAGCTAAGAGATATCGCCGTTTTACCGAACGGGGGCAGGCGTCGGACCCTGGGAAACTATAGTCCGACGCTAAGCGTCGGACCAGTCCGACGGTTCAGTCCGACGCCCTGAAAATAGCCGTTCGAAGGGCCTAAAGCGTCGGACCTTTGAGGTATAGTCCGACGCCCACCCCGGGACAGTCCGACGCTACAGTCCGACGCTATTTAGCTCTCGGGAAACTTGTCTGTAGACCGTCGGACCCTAAGAATTGGTCCGACGCTCCACGGTCCGACGCTCCCAGAGAGCCGTTAGAGCGCGGTAACGGTTGGATTCAAACGGCTAGTGACACGTGGCGCTTATCCAAGGCGTCGGACCGTGAGAATTAGTCCGACGGTTGCGCGGTTGACGGTCCGACGCTCGGTCCGACGGCCGGTTTGAGTTGATAACGGCTCCTTTGGCTTGAGGGCTATTTATAGGAGTGTGTGGCCGGCTGTGAGAGGGGTCTTGCACCTTGGGAATGTGTCTCCCTTGTTTGTGCATTGCTTAGTGCTCTCCAACTCACTTGTGCTCATAGAATTCACAATCGAGGAGTAAGTGATCGATCGATAGTGCGTTGCATTGAGAGATTGCATCGTGTGGCACTAGGTGATCGAGTTGCAAGCCGGTGGTGCTTGTTACTCTTGGAGGTCGCCACCTCCTAGACGGCTTGGTGGCGAGAGGCTCCATGGAAGCAAGCAAGAAGATTGTGCTTAGCTCCGGAGAAGCTTTGTGAGGGGTTGGAGCTCACCCCGCGGGAGATCGCAAAGAGCATCGCTAGTAGAGCGAGACGTGAAGAGCGACAAGTGGTCCGGCCGAGTCAAGTGCTAGAGCTTGTGGTAAGCACTCCACGTGGGAGAGTGTGACTTGCGGGTCACCACTAGCAAGAGGACCGGCGGCAACCTTGGAGCTTGTCTCAACGGAGGACGTAGCTTGTGGCGACAAGTGAACCTCCGGGAAATAAATCACCGCGTCAACATCTTCCCATCCTTCGCGGTGGTTTGCTCCCTTCTACACAAGTTATTTATATTGTGCATTACTTTATTTGTGTAGTTGTAGTTGCTCTTGTGAGACCGGTTAGCTTGTGTAGCTTGCCACTCACCTTCTTAGCTTGTGTAGCTTAGAAGTAGTTCTCACTTAGTTTGTGTAGCTAAAGTGAGTTGCGCCCTTTGATTTGGATTGTGTATCCTTGTCATTGAGCAAGTAGTGAGCTTAGGTGCTTAGTGCTTTTTGCTTACTAGTTAATAGGAGTTTCCCCGGTGTTTAAAGTACTAGCGCTTAGGTTTGTGTGATCTTGCGCTAGAACGGTTTAGGGAAGCTCAAGCTAGACTTGCACCTTTGCTTCTCGCTAGGATCTTTGGCAAGGTGTTTAGAGTCTTAGTTAGAGGGGTGAATTGTCGCTAGGACCGATTAGGTTTTATTCCGCTGCGATTAGTTGTTATAAAGGACTATTCACCCCCCTCTAGTCCGCCATCTCGACCCTACAGAAGGGCTACCGGGCAAGAAGAAAGAAGAATGCAAGAAGATTTGATGGTCCAAGAAGATGCTTCAATTGTGGAAGCAAAGATCACTTGGTAGCCGATTGCCCACACTCAAGTGAAGATGATCACAAGGGCAAAAAGAAGAACAAGCATGAGAAGAAGGAGAAGAAAGAGAAGAAGGAATCTTCATACAAGAAGAAGAAGAAGAACTATTCTCATGTGGTGACATGGGATAGTGATGCCTTTTCAAGTGATGAAGAGAGTGATGATGATAAGAAGAGCAAGAGGAAGGCACATGCAAGCATTGCCATTCATGACAAGCCTTCTATCTTCGACACTCCTTCTTACTTCATGGCCAAGGGCTCTAAGGTATCATCCGACACCAAATCTAGTGATGATGATAGTGATGATGACCTAACAAAAGAAGAATTAATTGAAATGCTTGATGATGCACGTATTCATTTTGATAAACTTAGAAAGGAATGTAAGGGCTTGCGCAAGGATAAACAATCCATTGAGCAAGAACTTGAGGAGCTTAGAGCATCTTATGAGAGTCTAAAGGAAGACCATAAGAAGCTCCAAAAAGCTCACACTAAGCTTGATGAAACTCATTCCTCTCTAGTTGAGCAAAATGAAGACTTGCAACAACAAGTGCAAAAGAAAGAAACTAAAACTTGCAACATAGGTGTAACATGTGACATATCTTGCGAACCTATTGTTATTACCACTAACCCTCCTTGTAGCACTTCCACTACTACCTCACCCACTAGTGATCCTTCACTAGTAGTTGAGAACAAGAACCTAAAGGAGCAGGTTAAAAAGCTCAATCACTCCTTAGTTAAGGCTTATGGTGGTGAGGACCGCTTACTTATGTGCTTGGGTAGGCAAAGGGCATCTCTCCACAAAGAGGGATTGGGTTATACCCCCAAGAAAGGCAAAACCGCCTTTGCTCCTCACAAGACTTGTTTTGTGAAGAGAAATGGCCGGTATTGCACAAAATGCAAGCAAGTTGGTGATATAGAGCAAGATTGCAAAAGCAAGAAATCCAATGCATATGTATCCTCGATTAAGTTCGATTCTTACTACATTCTCACAAAGGGCTCAAACGGTGTGAAGGCTAAGTTTGTTGGTACATCCATGTTAGGTCCAAAGAAGAAGACCATTTAGATACCAAAGAGCTTAGTCACTAACTTTCAAGGACCCAAGCAAGTTTGGGTATCTAAAAGGAATTGATCTCTTTTTTAGGTCAATTACAAAGCCGGAGGGAGGCATTGGGTGCTTGATAGTGGATGCACTCAACATATGACGGGTGATTCTAGTATGTTTGACTCTCTCAACACAAGTGCAAATAGTGGTTATGATGCAATCACATTTGGTGACAACAAGAAAGGGAAAGTGAGAGGACTTGATAAAATTGCTATCTCCAATGATATGTCTATCTCAAATGTGTTGCTAGTTGAATGCTTGAACTTCAATTTGCTCTCTGTTGCACAACTTTGTGATCTCGGTTTCAAGTGCATATTTGGAGTTGATGATGTTGAAATTGTTAGTGTTGATGGGTCAAATTTGATATTCAAAGGGTTTAGATATGACAACCTATATCTTGTGGATTTCAATGTTAGTGAAACTCAATTGTCAACTTGTTTGATCACTAAGTCAAGTTTGGGTTGGTTATGGCATAGAAGGCTTGGTCATGTTGGAATGAAACAATTGAACAAACTAGTGAAGCATGATCTAGTTAGAGGCTTGAAAGATGTCACTTTTGAGAAAGATAAGCTTTGTAGTTCATGTCAAGCCGGCAAACAAGTTGGAAATACACATCCTAAGAAGAGCATGATGAGTACTAGTAAAGCTTTTGACCTCTTGCATATGGACTTGTTTGGACCAACCACATATACTAGCATTGGTGGGAGCAAGTATGGATTTGTGATTGTGGATGACAATACTAGATATACATGGGTATTCTTTCTAGTTGACAAGAGTGAAGTGTATGATATATTCAAGTCTTTTGTCAAGAGAAGCCAAAATGAGTTTGAAACAACCATCAAGAAAGTTAGAAGTGACAATGGTAGTGAATTCAAGAACACCAAGATTGATGAATTGTGTGATGAGTATGACATTGGACATCAATTCTCACCCAAGTATACACCACAATCAAATGGCATTGTTGAAAGGAAAAATAGAACCTTGATAGATATGGCAAGATCAATGCTAAGTGAATACAATGTTAGTCATTCTTTTTGGGCCGAAGCAATCAACACCGCTTGCTACTACATCAACCGCTTATATTGCCATGGTATGCTTGCAAAGACTCCTTATGAGCTATTGAATGGTAGAAAGCCCAACATTGCATATTTTCGGGTTTTTGGTTGCAAATGCTACATTCTCAAGAAAGACACAAGATTGAGCAAGTTTGAAAAGAAATGTGATGAAGGTTTCTTACTTGGCTATTCAACCACAAGCAAGGCATATAGAGTTTGGAATTTGGCTAGTGGTACTCTTGAGGAGGTACATGATGTTGAATTTGATGAAACCCAAGGCTCTCAAGATGAAGTTGAAAATCTTAGTGACGTGAGAGGCAATGACTTGGCAAATGCAATGAAAGATATGGATATTGGTGATATTAGGCCAAGGCAAGTCAATGATGATGAAGATGATGGTGCAATTCATACTAATATGCAAGTTGAAAATGAAGTAAGTGCAAGTGACTCACAAGATCAATCTCAAGTGCAAGATCAACAAGCTAGTCCATCTCAATCTAATGATCAAGTTCCTATTCTCCAACCGGTCTCTATTGCAAGGGATCATCCTTTGGATCAAATCATTGGTGGTATTCAAAGTAGAGTTCAAACTAGAGCAAGACTAGCTCAAATTTGTGAGCATTTCTCATTTGTGTCAACCATAGAGCCAACTAAGATTGAGGAAACATTGAAAGATGTTGATTGGGTCAATGCCATGCATGAAGAGCTCAACAATTTCACAAGAAATCAAGTTTGGGAACTAGTGGAAAGACCAAAGAAACACAATGTGATAGGAACCAAATGGGTCTTTAGAAACAAACAAGATCAAGATGGCATAGCAATAAGGAACAAGGCTAGATTGGTTGCACAAGGTTACACTCAAATACAAGGTCTTGATTTTGGAGAAACCTATGCACCGGTTGCTAGATTGGAGGCCATTAGAATCTTATTAACCTATGCTTGTGCCCACAACATCAAGTTATATCAAATGGATATCAAGAGTGCATTTCTCAATGGGTACATCAATGAGTTGGTTTATGTGGAACAACCTCCCGGATTTGAAGATGTGAAGAAACCCAACCATGTGTACAAGCTAAGAAAGGCATTATATGGTTTGAAGCAAGCACCTAGAGCATGGTATGAGAGATTGAGAGATTTCTTGCTCTCAAAAGGGTTTCAAATGGGAAAGGTTGATACAACTCTCTTCACTAAAAAGCTTGGCAAAGATTTGTTTGTGTTACAAATATACGTGGATGATATCATCTTTGGATCAACAAATCAAGATTTTTGTGAAGAATTTAGAAATATGATGCCAAGTGAGTTTGAAATGTCCATGATTGATGAGCTTAGCTACTTCCTTGGTCTTCAAGTTAAGCAAATAAAGAATGGTACATTTGTAAGTCAAGTAAAGTACATAAAGGACATGGTGAAGAAATTTGGATTGGAACATGCAAAGCCCATGAATACTCCTATGGCAACTAATGGGCATTTGGACTTGGATGATAGTGGCAAAATGATAGATCAAAAGCTATATAGATCAATGATTGGAAGTCTCCTTTATGTGATCGCATCTCGACCGGATGTCATGTTTAGTGTGTGCATTTGTGCAAGATTTCAAGTCTCACCAAGAGAAAGTCATTTGAAAGCCGCAAAGAGAATATTGAGGTATTTGAAGGGCACACAAGATGTTGGGTTATGGTATCCTAAGGGGTCCAATTTTGAGCTTATTGGATATTCGGACTCCGACTATGCCGGTTGCAAGGTGGATAGAAAGAGCACTAGTGGAACTTGTCAATTGCTTGGAAGGTCACTTGTATCATGGTCTTCAAAGAAGCAAAATAGTGTTGCTCTCTCAACGGCCGAAGCGGAGTACATTAGTGCCGGAAGTTGTTGTGCACAATTGTTTTGGATGAAGGCAACCTTGAGTGACTTTGGATTGAAATACAAGAAAGTGCCTTTGCTATGTGACAATGAGAGTGCTATCAAGCTAACCAACAACCCCGTGCAACATTCAAGAACAAAGCACATTGACATAAGGCATCACTTCATTAGAGATCACCAAATCAAAGGGGACATTGCAATTGAAAGTGTTGGCACCGAAGATCAATTAGCGGATATCTTTACCAAGCCACTTGATGAGTCAAGATTTTGCAAGTTGAGAAATGAGCTAAACATACTAGACTACTCCAACATGAAGTGAAAAGCATCCTACATTATATGACATGCCTCTCCTTCGACTAAAGGAAGGTAAAATTGGTTGACATGACATTCATACTTTGATAAGGATTTGTCTAGTTCATGTAGACATGAAATGCATCTTATAGGCTCATTCATGAAAAATCAAATGCTTTCATGTATATATGATACCACTTTTGTTCTTTATGCTTGTATGATCAAGTGGTAGCATATGACATATTGATGGGCTTGCACACCTAGTGTTGAATCTAAAACATGAGCTCAAGATGTGTAACTTAAAATGGTCAAGATAACCCTACTAGTGAGGTGTGAAGAAGCTTGTCCTTGGATCAAACTTAGTTACCTATTCTAGGCAAGTGATCTAGATTGAACCAATGTGAAAATGAACTAAACCCTATTTATTGACTTGATATTCCCATAATTTGCACCATTTTTGGTGATTGTTGACAAAGGGGGAGAAGAAAGTCACAAAGATAAGAAAGGAAAGGGGTCAATTAAAAATTTGAAAGCACACAAGTAGGGGGAGCAAGCTCATGAATAAGTTGTTGCATTTGTGTATGCATTAACATATGAAATGTTGCATTGTCAAAACTTCAATTCCTATACTTGTTTGAATTTGATGAAATGCTTAGAAATAGGATTTGAATGGTGATTTGACAAACTAGCATGCATAGGACTTATACGTCATACAAAGTACCTCTTTTACTTAAATGTTGATCTCACGAGGTATTTTGAATTTGTGATGCATGACTAGCAAACAATGGTGCTAAGGATGGTATATTTCCGCAACTCCGATGGTATCACGCTTCAAAGGTCCATTCTATATACCTTAGCATCATTTGATAGTAGTAGCTCACCCAAACTTTCAAATTCATGCATATGTGAAAAATTGAACCAAACACAAGGAATCACATATGTAGGGGGAGCTAATACTACCAAAGTGCAAACTTGGTTTTCATTTCATATCTTTGTGAAGGTTGTCATCAATTACCAAAAAGGGGGAGATTGAAAGCCCATGTTTGGTTTTGGATAATTGATAAAACCTAGTTTGCTAACGATTGCTCTAAGTGTTTTATGAGAATTGATTAGCAAACAACAAGATGGAGCAAAGGACCGGGTCGGTGGAGGCCACAAGTGAAGGGTAATGACGGCATCCATACAAATGGTATAAGTCCATCATCAAAAGGAGTCCACAAGCTTCATCAAGAGATGGTGAAAAAGCTAGGAGCTCAAGGCAAAAGTATAATTCATAGGAGCTCTTTTGCTTTTGGTGATTAAGACTCCATAGAGGGAGTGATCACATTTAGGATAGATAGCCGTACTATCAAGAGGGGCGAAATTGTTGATGAAATACGGTTATCAAGTGCCACTAGGTGTTCATGATCATTGCATATGCATATAGATGCTAGTGACACTAACTTGACCCGTGGAAAACTCTTTGAAAAGGCTAACACACGTGCACCTAAGTGAGAGATACTTTGGAGTGTTAGTACCTTAAGAAACGGGGTGAAGTTCGAGGGTTAGAGAGGGTTTGGTCCTCTCTTCCTCCTGCCGAGCTTGCGAGGCAGAATTCGGCGAATTTCGGAGACATTACAATAGAAAAACTAGCGTCGGACCGTATTGTCACAAAGCGTCGGACCATTGGCCTCAGTCCGACGGCTAACACTGCTGAGAGCGTCGGACGCTCAGTTTCGGAGCGTCGGACTATTGTCCGAAGCGTCCGACAGTTCAGAGCGACGAAGAGGTGACACGTGGAGAGCAGGTGAGCGTCGGACTCTCAGCGTTAGTTCGACGGTTTTCAGGGCTCGGGGAGCTCTCTGGAAGCGTCGGACGGCCGCGTTCGTTAGTCCGACGGCTCCGTCTAACTGAGTCCGACGGTGGTCAGCTGAGGGCGTCGGACCGGTTGATTTAGTCCGACGTTCGTCCGTCCGACGGTCGTTTTGGCGCGAGGAAATAGCCGTTGTGATCTAACGTTCGACTTCAAACGGCTAGTGACACGTGGCGTTCATCCAGGGCGTCGGACCGTGCGGTATAGTCCGACGGTCTGGCCGTCGGACAGTCCGACGGTACGCAGAAAAGTCTAAACGGCTAGTTCTTTGTGTGTGGTTTATAAATAGTCACTTGCCCGGTTTGGGGAGCAGCTCTTGGCACTCCTGAACATCATAGCATACTTGTGAGCCTTGCCACTCCACTCTCACTCATCCTACTTGATTGTGTTCATCATTTGGTGAGTTTGGAGAGCATCAAGTGCATTGCATTGATAGAGATCATCTAGAGGCACTTGGTAGTGGTGATTCGCAGCGGTTTCTCTCATTACTCTTGGAGTTTGCCGACTCCTAGACGGCTTGGAGCTGCGAGGATCGTTGAGGGGAGTTGGTGATTGTCTCCGCCTCCGATCAAGGTATTGTGAGGGGTTCTTGAGTCTATCCTCGCGGGAGATCGCGAAAGGCATCTTTAGTGGATTGCTCGTAGCTTGGTGGATCCCCATCTTGTGTTGGTTGTGCGGCACTCTTGAGAAGGGTTTGGCGTGTGATGCCAATTAGCGCGTGAACCTCCAAGTGGGTGTATCGCTACAACGAGGACTAGCTTGCCGGCAAGCAAGTGAACCTCGGTAAAAAATCTTGTGTCATCTCTCTACCGAGGATTTTCCTTGTATTTGATTGATTGGTTATATTGAACCTCATATCTTCTCTACACCGGGGGTATTGAAATCGCCTTCTCTCTTTACTTTTGTGTACTTACTCTCGTGTGTAGCTTGTTAGTTAGTTGCTCATTTAGGAGTAGTGTTTAGTAGTGACATAGCCTTTGAGTGTGAACTAGTGATCATAGTGTAGTATACTTGTCTAGGTGGTTTGCATAGCATAGTTTAGAGCTAGTGCTTTGCAAAGCTTGCTATTGTTACTAATCAGCTTGTTAAGTGTTATTTGTAGATTTTTATAGACTATTCACCCCCCTCTAGCCATTTAGGACCTTTCAGCCAGCCGCCGGACTGAGCAAGATAGAAAGACACCGAAATGGAGACGGAAATAACCAAGCGCTCCAAGACTGAGCACAGCTAACCACCGTATGATTCGAAGTTTGAAGGGAGAAATCAAAATGGTTCGTACCTGTGTTTTTAATCTAAAATAATACTTAAATTGCTGTGTCTAGTCCAAAATAATAATAAAATTTCTAAACCGAATATATAGTTTAATGTGTGCACAGCTCATCCGCTGTCTTGCTAGTGCTCCATTTCTGTACTGCTAACCAGCTTAAAAGGTGGACGTCCACAGTCACCGTAAAAGAGGCAAAGCACAAAGCAATGATGGACAAACTGTTGTGTTAAGGGCAACAAAACAAGATCGAAGCATGCGGGGTTCACTGTCTGCACTACTTCTCATCTCAGTTGGACAGTCATCACGGTAAAAGATGCAACAGTAGGGCTTATTGTTACCACAGAAACAGACTGTTCTGTGGGCTGAAAAATAGGATTGATTCTGGCTGCAGTCTACACATATGACAAAACTGTGTAACGGTTCCAAAACAAGATCGAAGCATGCGGGTTCACTGTCTACACTACTTCTGTCCTCTGAATTGTTCAAGTTGAGGTACCAAGACTCCAATAAGCTCAGGCTCAGGAAGCCAAGCTAAGAATGGGACACCAAACCATAACTGCTTATTGTTACGCCAGCATTATCAATAGACAACTACTCGTATCAGGGGTAAACATTACCTAAAACTGAAACTGAAAATCACTAGCCTACACTACTGAACCTGATGATCACCCAATAGCTTTGTTCAGAACCCGCCCACATTTCTTGATCTATGAATTAAGCTAATACAGAACACACCAAGAAATATGCTGAATTATTGACAAGATGTTATTCAGGCCGATTTTCACTTACTAGTTGCCTGTAGGTGGCTGAGTGGCTCGTTTGGCTTCCAGCCACTCTTATGAATCTCAGCAGCTGGAAAGTGATGCACAACCAAGCACGCCAGATTTCAAGAAAAGTATCTGTTTGCACGTCTAAATCTCAACCACCATCTGAAATTCAGAACCTGCTTCGCGCAATAATATGGCTTTACAGACCGCGGCAACATGATGCTTATCAATGCCATCCCCATACTAGTAAAATTCTCCATTTGTACAAGAAATAGAACACTGAAAAAGCAGATACTGAAACCTGAGACTTGGCAAAATGACTACATTGATTGAAATTCCCCCTTTACTTTTGCAACACAAGAAATCTAGTTATCACAAGTCTCATTGGCAGCTTCTGAAACTGAAAGGAGTGGGAGAAGATTTACCACAGTACATAGACAAATATTAGCTAAACCCTGAATCTGTATAGTATGATCAACATCAAGGTCAAACTGAATAGGAGATGTGGCTGTATTCCCATGTCATTGGATATCCACGTGGTTGTCTAGAGCTCAAACTCCTCCTCACGGAGCGCCATCTCTGCGGCTTCCTCATCATCCTCGTCAAGTGCAAAGTACTGGTTCCTCTCAGCTGGCCTGAACATGTAGAACATGAACATGTAGAATGCCATGGTGGCCACCTCCTCGGCTGCAACGCTCACCCATCTGTACTTGTAGTTAGTAATTGTCTTGAGGGCATACACAATGATCCTGGTGAAGTACAAGTATCCAATGACGACAACATAGAACTGGCGGAAGAGCGTGAGCTTGGCAAGGGTTCTGGCTGCCTTGCCGTCTGTCTTGGATGACTCCCGCAGAGAACGCATGGACCACACGACTGGGAAGAGCACCGCACAGCAGCAAGCGACATCGACAAACAAGAAGATCTGGTTCCATGTCACCCATCCCTGCAGGAATGGCCCAGTCTCTCCGACCACAGCAGCAGCGATGTTAGCTGCAACCTGCAGAGGGATCACCACCATGAGCACTTTCTTCTCCTTGTCCTGCAGGAACGGCTTCAGGAACGACCACCCAGTCCCAATCAGCGCAATCACAGCGAACAAGATGACACCCTTCACGAGCTGGAACAGGTAGAACATGACGTCCCACCCGTGCGGTGTCCCGGCGGTGCGGATGTAGTGCATGTCCTCGGCCGCCGAGATGCAGTAGAGCATTCGCGCGACGAGGAGACCCGACATGAGGTGGTGGATGCGGTGCGCGGAGAGTCGGTTGCGGTGGAGGGTGACGTAGAGCCAGCCGGCCAGGAACACGACGTAGCAGACGGCGAAGAAGGCGTAGATCGCCGGGACGGAGGCCATGCCGACGGAGAGGTAGTCCTTGGTGCCGTCCGGGTTGGTGTTGTACATGTCGGTGCGGACCTCCATGGTGACGCTGGTCTCCGGCGCGCAGTTGGCGAAGAAGAGGCTGTACTCGTCGGGCTGGGTGATGGGGAAAGTCTGGGTGTGGTGGCCGTTGTCGTCGAGCTCCGCGAAGGTGAAGAGCGGCTTGACGTAGGGGCTGGAGAGGACACAGGTCGGGGAGGACTCCGGATTGGGGTTCAGATCTGTGGGCGCCGGCTGATCGTAGATGGCCTCGAAGAGCGACTCATCGGAGAGAAGGAAGAAGCCGAGCTGCGCCAGGTCGGGCTTGGCGAGCGTGGAGGAGACCTTGGCGCCGGTGACGGAGACTGACACCATGCCGTGGAGGCCGAAGCCGAACTTCTCGAAGAGGATGGAGCTGCGGGAGTCGTCCTTGAAGGACTCCTGCTTGATCTCCGCCGCCGCCGGACGGAGGAGGGCCCCGGCGACGGCGAGGAAGAGGAGGGCCGCGCGGGCGGCGGCGGCGGCGGCGGCGAGGCCCATCGCGGCGAGATCTGGGTTGAGATGGGGGAGGCGTAGCGGAGGAGGGGTGTGCGAGTGCGAATTAGCCGGACGGACGGGACGAGGGTGCAGACTTTCCCCTTCTCTTCTGGGCTTTGGGAGTCGGGGGAGGGGCCCACGCACCGTCGGATCTGCTTCGAGATTGGTGACCTCCGTGGTGGGAGACTTTGACCCGGGAAAGCTTAGCACGAAAGCAACGCCGGGAGGCTTCGTCTTCAGTCGGAGCGTTCGATCGTGATCGCACGGCCTCTAAGCACGCTATATGGGCCAATAAAATGCAGGCGAACACGTCCATGATGCAAATGCAAGCGCACTTGCTACGAAGTTTGGCAGAAGGAAATCGCTGACCGGGAGACAACGTCCTGCCGGGTCAAGCAAATTGTTCGAGGTGCCGGCGGCGTCTATCGTCTTGAGGGCCTTCACGCGGTGGGCGACCGGAAGATCGACGTGCTTGACCAGAAAAAGGAAAAAAAAAAAAAGGACAAGGAGCCATTTGTTTGGACTTGGAACTTCTGGATATCACCTGTTGAACCTTTCAAAAGAAGTGGGTATTTGGTTGTTCACTTCGCTGTAAAGAAACGTTGATTTTAGCTGATGCTGATTTGTTATTAAAGAGTACCGATTTATAAATAAAAAGAATCGATTGACAGAGATGTCACATTAAGTATTTAGTTACTTGTTAGTAGTATTAAATGTAGACCAATTTTAAAAAAACTAATAATATAGATTTTGGCTAATTTACGAGATAAATCTATTAAGGTTAACTAATCCATCATTAGCACATGTTTAAGCACCATATTCAAACCGTGAACTATATTTAGGCTTAAAAATTCATCTCGCAAATCAATCTATGCAGTTAGTTTTATAATTAGTTCATGTTTACTATTCTAAATTAGTGTCTAAACATCTATCTACTAAAATTTAAGAAGGGAAACCATAATTTTTGGGAGCTATTGGTTTATGGAAGCTATTTGGATTTTGAAAAGTCCAAAACTTATTATTAGTATAAAAGTGACTAAAAGATCAAATAAACAAACAGAGACTGAGCATGCATAGTTTAACATCCGTGTTCATTTCACTTTTTATTTTGGAAATGGCATATTTCGTTTAATCAACTACTTGCTTCACGACTGTGGTTGATTTGCAGTGATTTTTTACTGATTTTGGCTTTGTTTCATGGCTGAAAAATAGAGCTGATTCTAGCTGCGAAAGCGAACAGACCCTACTATCGAGTCACTTTTTTGTTGAGACAAAGAGTTTATGTTGTGTATTACCCCCTATTTGACTATTTCCCTTCATACGTGCACGTGCCTGACTGGATGAGCTTGAGGGTTCGTACAACATCCAGGCAGTGGTGGAGCCAGAGGCAGGGGAACATATGACAATAATTAACTTTTTTATTAATTATAAATTTTATTTATACTTAGTAAAAGAATATAACTAAATTATTGTTATATATACATGTTGATATCTTTTACTCCCTTTGTCTAATAAGAAGTGCCATTCCCATTTATAAGAAGTCAGATATTTTTTTTAACTAACTTTGTTCAAATATATATAAAAATCATTAATATTTATAGTTTACAATTAGTATCATTAGATAGATGTTCAATAAATATTTACATAATAGCGCGTGGAGCTTTTATAAACTCTAGCACGCCTTACGATAGACGCTTTCTTTCCCTTCCCCTCCCACTAGAGCAATGCCATGGCCATCCTCACCGCGAAACGCCGCGATGTCCCTTCTTCGTCTTGCATTGGTCTAACCGCCTCCTTTATTGTCAGGACTCGAAAGCAACCCTTCATCGTTCCCCGTCTGGCCTGCCTACCTTCCGAAAACAACTCTTTTCTAAGCCCATCGGAGTTGGAGAAAAAGGGTGGTGGAACCCTAGCTGCGTGCCAAAACTGGGGAAGAAAACGGCGAGCGTGCACACGAATCGGACGGCCTCCACCGTGTTCCAGCGTGAATTAGATGGTGCAAAAATCAGATGTAAATCTTCCTTATAATTTTCGGTTGATGTTTAGCCTTTCTCATCCAGGTCTTACGATTTACACAGGAGGGGATATGTGGAAAACTATAGCGTGGCGCTTGCCACCGACAAAAGTCCGTGAGGCGTCGTCGGTGCGGCACTGAGGCCGTGCCCGCTCGGCGGCTGGCGTACCTACCGCAGTCCGCAGCGGCAGCGCCGACGAATTCCGCTGCCGAGGTACGTGGCCCATGAGCTGTGCTCACCAGGTACGTGGCCTATGGGCTTCCAGGCTTCTGCTTTGGAGGAGTGGCTGAATAAACTCCGTCGTCCTAAGCTCCATTTTTGGGTGGGCCTGTGAATGGAACTTGCCTTCAGCTTTTGAGCCCTGTTACCGAAAGGAGCATCGTAGTGGGCTCTGTGAGCCGAACGGCGCCGTTCTCCTAAAAAAAGGTTGATTTTGCCAAAAAAAAAAAAAGTTGGAATGATTTTAAGCCCTCTCCGTCTCTCGTGATCGCACAGTAAATAAAAATAGTAAAACAAATAGACACAAGATAAGAAGATTATTCTTTATTCATCTGAATATCGATGATCATAACATAGAGCTCCCATTTAACCCAAGAAAGACCGCAGGGTCCTCCAATTTCCGGCTAGGCCACGTCACCCAAATGGCATGGGCCTTCGGATCTCTCGGATCGACGGTTCTGCCTTTTGCTTTGCACTGTTTTTTACTGTTCGTCACGTTTTTTTTCCAGTGTAAAATACCCGAATTTTAGTCGCTTCCAGCTGCTCCGTCTCTCCACTTCGCTCCCTCTCTTTCTCCCATTCGCCTTCACGTTCCCTCTCCACTTCTAGCCGTCCTCCTGCTCCTCCCCTCTCCCGTCGCGGCTCCATCCGGAGTTCCGGCCACACGGCGGGGGGTCGGGGTCGGGGCGCCGTGCGCGCGCCTTGGGTGGCCGTGGGTGCAGCGCGCCGGTTCTACTACCCTCTCCCTCGTGCTGTGCGCCTGCCTTCCCCGCGCTTGTCCTCGTCGCCTCCGTCTCGATCTACCTCCGACCCTCCGCCTGCTCGCCCTCCGACGCGGCGGACGCGGGCGTAGCCCCTACGTCTGCCCCGTAGGTGGCCGGCCATGGCGCCGAGACATCGGCCGCCGCCACGGCCCACCGGCGTAGGTGCCCCCGCGACGCGCCGTCGTCCTGGCCGCTCAGTCGTACCTCGCGTTATTCCTTCTTGGTTTGGTCCTTGCCCCCTCCTCCTCTCCCCTTCAAGTACGGTCACGTTACTTCCTTGCGTCATTTTTTCTGCTGGGTGTGAGGTTTAGACCGATTAAGGCAAGGCCAGTATAACCCTACGTCTATTGTTCTTCCTCTTTTCTCTTACCATACATAGTTATTGCTGTTTATCTTTTCCCCCGTAATGTGTCGGTGTTGCCTGCTCTTAAGACAGTCAATTAGTGTGTTATGGATCTGAGCACGTGACCATGTGAGTAATTTTGGTTTTATTGCTTAGTGTGCATGAGTGATGATTGTTGGTCCCTATGGCTTCCTGCTAGAGAAAGATATGTGCAGTCTACCACTTGAGCAGGGTAACGATTTCTTTGCAGCAGGTCTTCACGGAGTCAGAGAGCAAAGAAAGCCCCCTGGTGGTCTCTGATTTGGAATAAATCTTGGTGATTGATTATGATTTCTACTGAGGTTTTGGGATTGTGCGATGATGGATCTTTTTTAGCCTGAGACAATGGAATTGTGCAATGATGATTAGCTAATTCATTAAATGACTATTGCTATCTGCATTAGTTTGGTGATGGCCGAGTCGTTGTATCTTAGCAATCCTCTCTTGCATGGCGTGGTTTGATTTTCGTAGTTTCTACATTTCTGCGTTTGTTACTGAGCATCAGTCCATTGCCGATGATGTTTTTACTCACATTAATTGCTGGTTGTTTTATTAGTGAGCACACCCCAAAGCCAATGATGTATTTATTTCTATCTATCAATCTCCACTTTTTTAGAAATCCACTTTCTTATGCTTCCCAAGCATCTAGATTACTATATATACCACTTCACATATGACCTGCTTCGGATAAGATTAATATTGTAGAAAGGTACACCAAACCAGGATGAAACCTTAGATAAAAAAGATACCAATTACAGAAGTGTGTTGTATTTTAAGTCAGGTAAGTGTATTTTTTCCCATGAATTGTTTTACCAAGAGTATCATGGTCAGCTTATAGAAAACACACCAAATTCTGTTTATTTACCATATTCTTCCCAGAGGTGCAGCCGGCACATCAACTGCCTCTATGTCACTGCTTACCTGAATTCCAAAGGGTTTGCTTTAACACGCTTTGTTATGGAGTACCTAGATTCAGTTTTTTTAACTGAATGTACCTAGATTCAGTTCATGATAGCCTATACAGTTTATGATGGGTTCACAATTCTCTTTTTCTGGTGCAGCCAACTCGTTATAACTTGCTCCGTATATGGCTTTGCTTATTTTCTATTCTTTGGAGTTGGTATATTAGCGCTTCAATTTCTACTCCACCTTTTGGGACCATACAATGAGAACATCAGGAAAGACAGTCGGCACAGTCCAGTGCATTTTGGTATATTTCTTATTGCTTTTACTACTACACATTTTAAGTTTCCTGCCTTTGTTCAGTACAGTGCCAAATTTATTTGTATTGCAGGTTCCATGTCCCTATACAGGTTAGCCAGTAAGTAACTTGAGGCGACAACGGTTAGCCAGCCTTTTCCAGTTCATAATGAGTAATGTGCAACCTCCAAGATCTTATATATCCTAGGGAATGCGGCAACCAAAATCAAATTAGTGTTTGCTATTTCTTTCTGTTTTAAATTTATGGCCTTCATACTACTTGCAGGCATCCAGGGGACAATTACTTTGAAGACCTATACCGTCACGCCACATCCTGTAAGTCCATTGCACAAGCATTGAGAAGTCCGGACAAGTTAGATCGGCAACGGCGATTGCGTTTAAAGACCTGCATTACTCTAAACAGAAAGGACAAGGTGAGGACTCTGAAGCATTACAGGAAATTCTGTTCGGTGAAAATCCTGACGACATATGAAACTTTGTTCTACCTGCTTCACAGTTTGATTCAAAGGCGTTCCTTTCAATTGTGAATGGGACCAAGAGTGAAGATGGTGGAGAACGTTATGGAACAAATCTAGGCATATGAGTGTTATAGATATTGCATCATTTTTTTCTGGTTTTATTTTGGATACAAATTGCATCGGCGATATGAATTGCATATCCAGTCAACCGGCACAAAGACAGCGAGAAGGGTATTGGGCTTCACCTGTTACTTATGTATGCAATTTTTTTGAGTGATCCATTGTTGGTATTTTTAACATCACTTCACGTTAAGTTGTCATCCCTAACATGATGTCAAAAACCAAAGGTAAAATAATCTTCACTTGCCTTCTAAAAATAATACTATAGAATATATCCGAAAGCGCACAGATAATTCTCCCATTATAGCACTTCACCCGGTAAGTATTCCGAGTATCGTTGATTTATTTTATGCCAAAAGGATAAAGAGCCATTCTACTCATTAGGATAATCTACTATAATGATTAGAAAGATAAATGTGTAGTCCTATGATAACCCATAACTCTAGTGCTTTAGCGATAAATAAGTCAATGATAAATGGTAAATGATAACTGAGTAAATGAGGTAAATGGTATTCCAGAGATAGAATATAGAGACTCACCAATGTAGTAAGACAATCTCGAGATTCGGCTAAAGTAAAGGAAACATATGTAATTACTAAATACAAAGTCTACAGCCTACGTCACATTACACATTTTCATTTATAACATAATCAACTCAGAAAACATCATAAGGAGCATCATCTAATGAGAATATTAAGACACAAGGGTCACCTCCTTCGTGGCCACGCTCTGCTCGTCCTACGTACGAGGGGTGGACTACAGAGAAACCAACGCAGCTGTCACCTACGTGGACTATCACACGACCCGGCACGTCAGGGTGCCTCCGTAGGTACATAATATATCTAGACACCACTTCTACATAATGTATATCATCTAACTCACTCGAGTATTGAATTAGGCGCTTTACGATTAAATGACAATAATCATCACCAATAACAACTATATCGAATATGCAACTAGAATAAAGTAAGAACTGAATAAGTAGCAATATATTAAAATAAAGCAAAGTCATAATGAGATACAAGATAAGATTACCGATCTCCAGACGAACGGATCTGGAATCCCGAGCGTAGAGCCCAACTCTACTTGAACCTTGCTAGACGTCTAAACTATGAACTTGAAGAACTAGAGCCCTATTTCTAATCTCTGGAAACCCTAACTTCTGTCTACTCTTGACGAATGAAGCAGGAGGAATGAATTGGTGCTCTGGAAGAGGGGGTCTGCCCCTATATTTATAGCCCGGTGGGATGAATGTACGCCGTGGGATCAAACCGACTTTAAACAAAGGGCCCAGATGACTCCAGAGAGACGGTGGAAAAAGACTCCAGAAGGTGGGCCGAGACCCTAGGGGAGGCACCGGCCGGCCCCACCCTGGTGGGGTTCGGGCCCCGGTCGCTTCGGGTGTGTTCTGGACTCTTTCAGGGTCTTCGTGATGATGTTTTCTTGGCGGTTAAGTTTCGTGGTAATTAAGCACTTTAATCTTTTTTTAAGCCTTTCTAGAATAATCCTTGGAAAATACACAATTCACCAAAACTCATAGAATTTGTCAGTAATAACCCCTATGCTTCTATTATTGATCTTCTCTAGGCATTAGTTGATGGTATAAAATTGGTACTTAACGAGTGTCAACACCCATTCTCAACATGCCTTGAAGCTCTGAATTGACGAACAAATGATGCAATACCAGAGGAACCCCCACCTTCAAATACCTGCGCTGTTACTGTAACGACAGCAACCCCTCAGCCTGTTGTTTGTATATAAGCCAGGCTATCGTAACTTCAGTTACAATTAAATAACTATGGTTGTGCAGTCCGGCCAAAAACTTACCTGTTCGCTTGCTCGACGTCTGAAAACTGCAGATGTATTCCCCAGATCGCATTGATATACTATGTATGAATTTGAATGTGCTCTGATTGCTTTTTATACCTTATTAGTCACCATAATTTTTCTCCATACAACTTTACGTAACACTGCCCACATGCACGATGGCGCGCACCCTCTACTTATTCATAGAACCAAAAAAAATATATATATACCTATATACGTAACTAATGCAGGAATCAGTAACTGTATAGTGAGCCATGCTCCATTATGATATTTCATTCCTTTAAATTTCCAAATGCATGCTGCCAATAGTTGCTTAATTCACCTCAGCAGTGAGGCAAATGTGCTCAGCACTAAGATACAAGCTATATTGGTCTTGCACTGTAAGCAAACATTGTCAAAACAGGACATGATCTCCGATCATCGCGCGCGAGGGCACGCGTCAGCCACTAGTGTATATAAAGTCCTGGCAAGGTCTAAAAATTTCGGTAAGAGCCTACATAGAATTAGGATTTCTCCTTCTCCTTTACTTCTAAGATAGAAAGTCCGTGTGTTTTACAAAAGTTGGTTCCTTTTCGGTGTCGTTCAGGACTGAACTGCACACGCTTCAGACCCCATGTTTCTCCTGTTATAGTATGGCAACTCTGGTATAGAATTTTACTTAAGGTGATCCATCCTCTCTAGTATCGACTTATATACTCTTTACTTGGCGGCGGCAAGGCCCACCCTCGAATCGATGTTCCTCTCTGGTTGGAACTTGGAAGGAGTTTATCTCAAAAAAAAAAAAAAAAAAAAAAATCTTGGAAGGAGCTGTTGTGTCGTGCCCGTGTCCAGCCCAACCACACCTTCTTTTTTTTTGACAAGAAGCCCAACCACACCTTGTTGCTGTCTTGGCTCAGGGCGTAATCTTCTCTGGTTCTCAAGTCTGACGCACCAGAGTCTCAGATATCATCAAATCAAACTTGTCTTGGGTGTAATTTGTCCTGTGTTTGGTCAGTCTGCTTAAACATCTCGCGCGTCATTTTCAACACCTGGAGTCGTATTGTCAAAGCTGATAGTGACATGTACGTAGGCGAGCCAAATGTATCATTTCCAGTACTTCCACGTTTCGTTCATCAATGTTAGGTGCTCCAACCTTATCTATCAATCTGATGAGCTGCTAGGAGCTGAGATAACTGAACCAAACAGTATTGGAAGATACAAAAGGCCAGCCTCTGTCTCTGGCGTATGCGCTGCCGTATGCAACTCCGTAGCAACGCAATCCTTTCGCGGAAGCACGAGTTCAGGTCTTCAGTGGCTCAGTGCGCAGCAGTACATGTAGTGTGATGCTGGTGCGTGTACCATACTGTACAAACATCGATAAAATAAGCCTCCACAGCTGCAACTTTCCATAAAAATAAGCGTTTTGCCCCCCTTGAAAAGAGGCATTTGTTCCATTCGTCTAGAATATGTTATCTTCCAAGCAACTAGTTCAGTCACATCGCAGAATGTCTGCTCTGTACAGAGCAATCTTGCCGGTTTTTGACGCGTTGCGCATGAGCCATTCGGCTTAGTGGGGGTTCATGGTTACCGGCTTACCCCACAACGCATCATCCAAAGGTTATTGCTTAATGCCATAAGCAACAGGGAGTTATCATGAGACTGTCCACAAGGTGTTATTTTGCCGATGCTTCAAACCTTCTTTTTCTTTTGAGCCTCGATGCCACACACTGCAGGATGAAACTGAAGCATCGCAAAATTAAGCATCGTGGAATGTTCGTGCACCGATGCTTATTTTGGGAGAAAAAGCATGACCCCACTTGTAGGTGACTAGAGGAGATGAGACATTGCACTAGATGAGTGATTAATGCTTCTGACATGCTGCGATGTTTGCCACTGCAGGTCTCAGTGAAAATAGAGCACCGATGATGACACATATTTGAGCGTCGGCACACCGTGGCCAGTCTAATTAGATCCTGGAGAGAGAGGCAGTCAAAATTACAACACGAACTTTCCGTCCCTAGGTATACTAGAGAGACACAGAGTTGCTGCGAGAACAGAAGCTTTGTGCTTCGGTTCCAAAGCTTTGAGACGCGGCAAAGGACACCTCGAGCTCTGAGAAGTGAGAACTTTCAAAGGCCGGGCCCTGCTTTCCAATCTGACTCTCTGTATGGGGCTGGCAGCTGGCGCAAAAATAATTGGACTCCCACCACGAAGTGTCTGGCCTGTGGCCTGGAACGGGAGAACAAAATTCAGTACATGTACAGGTAAAAGCACCTTGCAGCTTGTTAAGCTACTGTGCAAGATAAGATAACAACCACTCTACCCTAAGCGGCAAAGCTAATCGTTTTTAGGCTTTATACTGTCGCCTATCACGCGCAATGAATCTCAGATACAATCATGTTAATGCAGCATGTCACTCAGCTAGTAAAAGGGGATGGTTGTGGATTGTGGAATTTGGCAGGCGTGGTGCACTATTTCTACAATATTCCCGAGTGCTAAAAAGTTTGCAGTGGCAAAGCATGGCTCTTTTTTCATGTTTGGTAGTATGTTGGTCTTCAAGACGAAGGGAAAAAAAAGCTTTTCCAAGTTCCAACCACCGGCAACCACGTAACAGTGCCTGCAATTGAATTCATATATACTACCACAGGGCGTAAACCCTTCGGGGTTGTAAACTCGGTACGGCGAGTAGTGTGTTAGGCACTTGATCCACACCTAACCTAGCTAGCTGACACCCCTTTTCTAATTAGCTTTCACCTGAAAAAGAATACAGACCTACAAGACGTCAATGTGTTAGGTTAGATGATAATATTTTGGGTTAGGGCTGGGCTGATGCTATTCCTTGGATATCTTTAAGCAATTTGTGAAACAATGCTTAGTGCTCTAGCTGGTGCCAAGGGATATAAATCAAGCAGGCTCAGAAGCATATAAATCTGCAAGAAATGACGTCACTAAGAGTTTGTATGTAAAGATATAGCTTACCACGAAAATAAGGAATATTTTGTTTGCTGAATGTGCAGACACTTAGGCTCTTCTGCTTCAGCAGGTTCATGACAGATCTGCACTTAAAATGAAATGAGTCAGTGAGTGGTTAGAACCAACCAACGCCTTTAAAATTTTGCGCAAAGAGAAAACGAGATAGAAAGGCCAAACAAGTCCAGTAAGAAACAGCATAAATTTAGACAGATTCTATAATGCACTCTGCCTGACTGCCTCTATGAGAGCTAATGCACGCGCAGTTGTCAATAATTACACCACACTCCAATGAGACAAAGTTGACAAGGGATCCCAGGAATGGAACAGCATCAACAAGCAGACCCATAGAAACAAACAACACCCAGCAGCGCACGCTCAATTTGGACAGGCAACTTAAACATCTCTTGCCCCTGATGTCACCCTCACACTTCCAAAGGTTGACATAAAGATTGAATAAACAAATGGCACCTTGCTCCATGTTTTGAGGGCATGCGCTCACCCTTTTAGATTTAAAATAGAGCACTGATACATAACAAAGTCAATCACCAAAATATTTTACCTTCACAAGAAACTTATCATATTTCACAGTCAGATTGTCTCGTGCAGTCCCACAAAGTCTGTCTTGTTTCTTTAACAAGAAGCCTTTAAATTTTCAAGCTTTAACCCAAGCTATACTCAGGTAACCCCAAAATTTTGAAAACAACTTTCAATACTTGCTTCAAAGAATATGAAGCTTCCAAATGCATCTGTCAAGTTAACAATGCAGACAAGTGGTGTGCAGGCCCTGCATATCAGTAGGCATTTTGTAAATAATTTATCGGTAAGAGTGATCGCCTCGTAAGCCTAGCTCTTAATGGTGGCCCTGTATATGTAACCCTACACATCCAAACAAAGGCCCTGTTTGATCCCAGGGTTAGAGCTAGTTTGGGTTAGTTGGGACTCAAATAGCTCAAAAACATCCAAACATGAGGGCTAGAGCTAGTTTTTCTCATTTAACCCACCCAAAAAAACTAGCCCCTCCAAGAGGTAATTTTTTGGGCTAGTTGAGGTGGGGCTCACTGAAAAGTTATCTTGTCCCGTGAACTGGAGCCGCACTGGATCCCCATCCTCCCGACTCAGGGCCTCCCGACTCCAACTCGCGCCGCGCCGCCGCCCTCGTGCAGCCGCGCCGCCGGCCTCCACCTCCAGCCGGGGGCCCGCAACCTCGAGGCACGCCGCGGTCGCCAACTGCAGCCGCGCCGGGAGCAGCGCCGCCGCCACCAGCGACCAGCGCCGCCGCCGGGTTTAGCTTTGCGCACGACTGTTGTGGTTGCTCCCCACGCCGCCGCCGCCGCAGACGCTCTTGGCGGGGGTCGGTGGCGCGAACCGGGGCGTGCACTGCATCGTCGCCGGCCAGGGCTTCTCCGGCGCGCACCAGTCGTAGTCCGGGAAGTGGCGCGACGTCGGGACCGCGATGCGCGGGGGCAGGGGCAGGGCGCGGCAGCAGCGGGCGGCGCGGACGGTGGCCTGCGCGCGCACGAGCGCCTGCATGCTCTGCAGCGTCGCCGCCGCCTGCCTCCGCACCAGGTAGCCACGCACCAACGCCTGCAGCTTCACCAGCGCCTTGAGCGCCCGCAGCGCCTTCTTGGCCTGCGAACGAAACGATTCATCACACGACGAACGGGTTTAGCTTTGCGCAGGCAGAATTTGGGCAAAAAAAAAACTAAGCATGTGGGGAGGAGCAAAAAAGAATCTTTAGTGAACAGTGCAACAGTAATCAAACAAGCTGACAACTGTTGCATGGAGTGTAATTTTTTTTTCTTAATTGAAGACTTGTAAATTTGAGTGAGACATCTCTGTATGGACAATTTTAATTTTATTGTGTATTGGATGCTAGATTTATGAACATGTTTTGTTTGTGATAAAATTTATAAGCGGATAAGACCACACAAGTGCAGCCACACTAGATCCTGATGGAAAGATGGGTTAGATAAGGTAAATAATTAGAAAGTAACTTTTCTGTCAATATAGCTCTGGGATCCAAACAGCACCTGGGTTAGAACTAGTTGAGGACTATTTTGCAGCTACAAACTAACTCTAGCTTCTAACCCAGCTAGAAGATCCAAACAGAGCCAAATTTAGTAGCTTCTGTCATGAAAACAGGAGAAGCATGCCAAGGAAGGAATAGATATAAAATAACCTAATCACATAAAAGCACTGCAGCCATATAGATCAATAATAGAGAGAAACAATTATTTCACAACACAGTGCTGCATTACATATAGCCGCGATAGAAAGAGGATTAGATGCAAACAAAAGGCAGATCATAGAGGCACAGATAGGTCCCTCGTAAGAAGTATGAGCCAATTTATAAACCTCTCTAGCTACAGGGATTCTGCTTTAAAGCATGCCGAAACTTCTTCGACTCACTTCCTAAAACACAATCACCTCTGCCAAGACCAACCCAAACCAGAAAACACAAGTCACCAAACCCACAAAGCAAGGCAAGAACAATGGCAAAACATAGCCCCCAAATCCATGACCAACCACTCCAAGAAGAGGACTACATAGACATGGATCTGAGCACACCAGCAGCATCACAAGCAGCCACCACCACCGCAAGCTTGTTCTGCTACAACAGTGCCATGGCAGTCTCGCCACAACACTCGCGAGAGTTTGAATTCCACATGTCAGCTCCACCTGATCTGTGGGAGCCTGTGGCATCCCCAGCAGATGAGCTCTTCTACAAGGGCAAGCTGCTACCACTCCATCTTCCACCACGCATCCAGATGGTTGAGAAGTTACTTGAGAGTGCGGCTGGGAAGGGCTTACTTTCAGCAAGCACTGCCCCATCAACACCATACCAGTCATGCAATGTATCAGCAGCAAACTCATGTTATGCCAGTGGTGAGCTCAATTCAGAGTACTACTTCCATGAGTGCATATCTACTGGTAGTGATGCTGCCGAGGAAGCGACAGCCTGTGAGAAGAAGCCGTGGTCCAAGAAGCTCAAGTTCATCAGGCACCTCAACCTCGGTCTCAAGCTCAAGGCATCAAAAGCTTATCTGAAGACAATATTTGCTACTAAAGGAGGGAATCCAGATGGCAAGAATGGTGTACCTAGAGCAAATGAGTTGTCCAGTGCACAGTTCAATACCTGGAGGAAGAACCCATTTGGCCATATCAGAAGCAAAAGGTACACAGCCTCACCCATCAGCAATAGCACCACAGTCGGAGGCAAGTTTAAAGAGGACGAGTGTGGCCATAGAAGATCCTTCTCCAGCGTCATTATCCGATACTCGCCATCAAACAAGACATCCTCTGTTTCATCATCGTCATGTTCTTCGTCAAATTCATCCTCCTTCTCAATCCCAAGCTCAAATGACTCTAGTGTTGGACCAGTGCTGAGGAGGAGTAGCAGTGCAAGTTCAGAGATGGACAATCCAATTCAGGGCGCAATAGCATACTGCAAGAAGTCACAGCAGCTCGCCTCAGTGAGGAAGAGTGCAAGCGACGCAGGATTCCGTTTCATGTCATCATCAGCATCAAAAATAGCAGCAGAATCCGAAGACGCTGAGGGTATATTTGAGATTACCCGAAATACAAATGTAAATTCATTGTTCCCCAATAATTCTGTACTCTTCTGATCCTGGGTTTTCTGTAGATATGATATATGTCTGATATCAATGTAAGCAATTTCTGTTTAAGGACAAACAGTTTTATATGCAATGATAAATATTGACAAATTCACTCGAGCAACTCCAACAATAGCCCTTAAAATAGGGCTCTTATTTTTTTATTTGAAGGTTGCCCCTACTTTTGAGAGGCCTGTTTTCTGAGCTTGACTCCGGTAGCCCTCAAATTAGGCCTCCTACTTTTCTATGGCCTACTTGTCAGTTACATTAGTATATAAAACCGAAAGTAATTTAACGAAAACAAAAAGATGATAGATCTGTCGCTACAGTAACTCGGACGAGCTCTGCATGCCACGGAGTTGTTTCGCCTGGAAGCCATGGAGTAGGAGCTCCCTCCTGAGCCCCAGGAACGAGGGTCGTGGGGTGAGATCTAAGGACCACCTATTTTTGAGGGCCTGAGTAGGGCCTCTGCTGGAGTGCATTTTTTGATTCTCAACCTTAAAAATAGGATAGGGACCTGAGTAAGGGCTCTGCTGGAGATGCTCTTACGTATCTATTTTTGCTGGTACAGTGGTACCTCTAAATAAAGTTTTATTTGGAAAGTTTTTAGTTCATTGCAAGTTTTCAACTTACGCATGTATTTTTGCTGGTATAGTGTACCTCTAAAGTTTAATTTGGAAAAGTTAAAAAAAAGGTTTGTATCTTTGCTGGTACCTCTAAAGTTTCATTTATAAAGTAACAATAACAAAGCAAACGATTACAAAAGATTAAAGTTAAAAAACATGGGGTGAGAGAGGCTCGAACTCTCGACCTCAGGATCACTCGCATTAGCTATGAGACCTACGCGCTAGACAACTGCACCACCACCCCAGCAATGATCTCAAAATGTAGTAGTAGTATTATATAAAGAAAAACGTAACTAAATTACGAGTGCTGATTATCAAGTCGCACCAGGAGTTTTGCTTGATGGCAATAACACAAACTAATCAAAACCAGCATGGTGTTCAACATCTGATGATGCACTGTTGCTTAGACAAGATTTATGAACGTTCACTGAAAGATCGCACATGTTGCTGAAGCAAGGAGAAACTAGACTGCAAGTGTTTGAACTCTAAGTTTGATGTGAAGATACTAGATGGAGTCCGGTACGCTGTCAGATTGACGCAATGACGCTCAACATCAAGGACTTGCAACTGCCATGGGTCGAGGCGGGGCGGGTTAAAGTATTCCTCCGCAGGTGCCCACGGGGCCAAACTTAGGGTTTATATAATCGAAATTCAGCCCATATATATATATAGTGAGTTTTCTATACTCTCAGGAGTAGTTACTCTCACCAAGAATATATGCACGATGGGTATATGGCAGCGGTATTTTAATCGTGGTATGTATGTGAATTAGAAAAAGGATCCGTGTCCACGTAATAACTAATACCCAAGAAAATCGGATCTGATCTTAGGGGGCATCGTTATATATATGGAGGCACAGGTTTACACGTTAGTATATCTCCATACTAGCGGCTTTAGGAGTATATACACATCGTACAAGTATGTTTGCATACTTTTGCTTGTATAGGTGTATTTATTTGAAAGTATGTCTATATACCTAGTGTAGTAGTATACGTGTATACACGTCATACATGTATACATACTTTTAATTGTATAGTTGTATTAGTATGTGTGCATACCTAGTGTAGTAGTATGTGTGTATACTTTTGCTTGTACTATAGGTGTATTTATTTGGAAGTATATCTATATGTACCCACTCCTACGGTCCTACCGCACCAGGCCACGCCGCCTTTGGCCTCTGCGCACGCATGAGACGTACAAGGTGCACGGTGCAAGGTGCACGTATAAACAACCTGCACGTATATTACGGATCTGCATGCACCACGTTTTTTCTTTTTGCGACGGGCCGGCACCACGTTAATTAGGATATGTAGGTACGTGTAAATTTAGAGGGAGTAGTTACTCCTAGAAATTTACCACATATATATATATATATATATATATATATATACACACACACACACAAGAAGATGAAGTCCACCGTATCCAGCCTACCGTGTCCCACTCCCTCCAAGGCTCCAAGGGTGTGTTTGGTAACCGGCTTGGCCTGCTGGCCGAGCTATGGCCAGCCAGAGACCGATCCAAATGGTACAAGTGTCTGTGTTTGATTGTGTGTTCGTGCAGAGCCGAGGTCAGGTGAGAACATGTTTATTTGCCTGTATGGAAGAGTACGGTCAGCTAGACTTGGAACCTGGTACCATTACCTCCCAAACGTCTTCAAAATAGCCAATTCATCGAGCACATGCACGGCGTCGGCATTCCTACTGGGTCGCCTCACCTGCCACGTACGGGTGCCGCCACAGTGTGGGCTGGGATCCAAATTGAAACCGATCCTAACCAAGCTTGTGGTAGACGTAAAGTCAACTCAGCCCACACCAGTCCGCCACCCGCACCAACCAAACCAGCCCAAACCGTTACTTGTTTTCTCTCCAAACCAGAACAAACCGTTTCTCTAACTATGGTCTGAACCCATCACAAACCAAATCTAAACCCACAAGTTCTCTTTTGCTATAAGTAAGCCAACACCATCCGTCTCTGGGCAGGTCGCAGGCAGCCTGAGCGATACAGGACCTGCTGCCCCAGTTGTATGGCACTAGTAGAGTAGTAGTAGCAGCAGCCTGACATAGCACATGCTGACCATCTACAGAGCAGAAATTCTGAGAAATCTACGTGCGTCGATTCACATAAAGTAGCAGACCTTGTATTCACATAAGTACACACAGTTCTGAAACTGAAAGGCCAACTCAAACTGCTTCCGGTCAGCAGAAGACGTCAAATACAATGACCAAATTCAGAAGAATTGCTAGGCTTTCTGAACAAAAGAAGATAAACTGATTTCAATTTCTTCTCTCTGGAGTATTGGGCTTTCTGATTTCCGAAGAGATGAACTGCGAGGGTGTTGTCAGAAGTTCAACCCTCGTAGTCCTCTAATGTGCTTCTGCATCAACATATGGGTACACTAGCGCTGCAGCACCTGAATTGTCAAAGGAGCAAGCAAAACACCAGTTATAATAGGAACCATGCTATGGGCAGTAGTATTTTAACACTTTCACTTTTGTCAATAAAAAGGGAAAAAAGAAATGAAAAAGGAGGCAGGCAATCAGCGACAAGATCAGCTCTATTCCGTATTGGCTAACAACTGAATTTTCTGAACCAGATCTGGGATTGTTTCAACTCAATTGCTTCTGATAATCTGTACCATGTTTCCTACTACTTGTATCCAAACAAGTAAACCGCATTTTCTCACTCACAAGTCTGCAATCAAGGATAGTACATACAGAAACTATCAAAAAAAATTTGCAGAAGTATTTTGAGCATGTGAGCTATGGACAGTTGGACACACACACAGTTTGCAATTCTCTGTTACTTTCGAGTAAGAAACTTTTACCATTCACGCCAGCAATCCGGCTCAGCTGATTCCACCTGTTCAAGAGGCTTTTAGTAAAATAGAACAGACTGAAAAGTCCTAAATGGCTAGGGGGGGTGAATAGCCTATAAAAATTCTACAAACAACACTTAAGACAAAGTGGTTAGACAAATAAACGGCGAAGCGAATTCTTACGCTAGCCTACTAAAAGATGCAAGCCACCTAATCGTGCTAAACTATAGTCTCTATTTCACACACAATAGGCTAAGTTGCTACTTCTACTCTACTCCTAAGTGAGCAACTTAAGCTAACAAGCTACACAAGAGTAAGTGCGAGAATGTAGAGAGTAGAGAGAGTGAATCTTATACCGCCGGTGTAGTGATGAGATGAGTACCAATAAGAACAATCACAATAATTAAGAAATCCTCGGCAAGAGATTGACACAATGATTTTTACCGAGGTTCACTTGCTTGTCGGCAAACTACGTCCTCGTTGTAGCGATACACCCACTTAGAGGTTCACGCGCTAATTGGCATCACACGCCAAACCTTTCTCAAGGGTGCCGCACAACCAACACAAGATGAGGATCCACAAGCTACGAGCAATCCACTAGAGTAGCCTTTTGCGATCTCCCGCGGGGAAGGCTCAAGAACCCCTCACAACTTCACCGATCGAAGGCGGAGACAATCACCAACTCCCCTCAACGATCCTCGCAGCTCCAAGCCGTCTAGGAGTCGGCAAACTCCAAGAGTAACAAGAGAAACCGCTGTGAAAGACAACTACCAAGTGCCTCTAGATGATCTCTATCAAAGCAATGCACTTGATTCTCTCCAAACTTACCAAATGATGAACACAATCAAGTAGGATGAGTGAGAATGGAGTGGGAAGGCTCACAAGCAAGCTATAATGTTTAGGAGTATCTACTCTTTCTCCCCAAACCGGCCAATTCCCTATTTATAAGCCACACACAAAGAACTAGCCGTTTGGGCAAAACTGCGCACCGTCGGACTGTCCGACGGCCAAACCGTCGGACTAACAACACCGGTCCGACGCTTCGGATGGACGCCACGTGTCCTTTGCCGTTTGAAGTCGACCGTTGAAACACAACGGCTATTTTCTCGCGCCAAAACTCACCGTCGAACAGAGCATCGTCGGACCAAAACCCTCGGTCCGACGCCCTCAGCAGACCACCGTCGGACTGAAGTTTCACTACGCGTCGGATTAAACGAGGCCACGGTCCGACGTTTCCAGAGAGCTCAGACTAAACAGAACGGTTCGACGCCCTCTGAGTTCTCCACGTGTCAGTCCTTGCATGATCAACACCGTCGGACGCTCGGACAATAGTCCGACGCTCAGAAACTGAGCGTCCGACGCCCACTGAAGGGTTAGCCGTCGGACTGAAGGCAATGGTCCGACGCTCAGTCAAGTTAGAGTCCGACGCTAGATTTTCTATTGTAATGTTTCCGAAAATCGCTGAACCCTCTCTAACCCTCAAACTTCACCCGTTCCAAAGTGTGCTAACACTCCAAAGTGTCTCTCACTTAGGTGCACGTGTGTTAGCCTTTTCAAAGTGTTTTCCACGGGTCAAGTTAGTGACACTAGCATCTATATGCATATGCAATGATCATGAACACCTAGTGGCACTTGATAACCGCATTTCATCAATGATTTTTCCCCTCTTAATAGTACGGCTATCTATCCTAAATGTGATCACTCCCTCTATGGAGTCTTGATCACCAAAACCAAAAGAGCTCCTATTGGTTATACATTTGCCTTGAGCTCCCGGTTTCTTATCAACTTCCTTCTCATCTCTTGATGGACCTTGTGGACACCTTTGATGATGGACTTATATCATTTGCATTGATGCCGTCATTACCCTTCACTTGTGGCCTCCACGGATCCGGTCCTTTGCTACATCTTGTTTGCTAATTGTTCTCATGAAACATTTAGAGCACACTATTAGCGAACTAGGTTTCATCAATTACCCAAAACCAAACATGGGCTTTCACAGACCCATACTACAAATAAATACAAAAAGAATAGACCAGTCTTATACTTGATTACCCATACATGCATCTTTTTCCATGAACAACCAATCTTTTCCGCAAACAAGGGCTTCCAACATTTGAAGGGTTAGTGAACTCCTTGCCTCTCCAAGTATCCTACCTCCAAGACTAAAGGCAGATTCAGAAGATACAGTGCTAAGAGGGATTGGAAGGAAATCCCGTGCCATGGTTGAAAGCACAGGATACTTTTCAGCATGCGTCTTCCACCAGGCCAAAATATTAAAACTCTCGCTGTCCGCCACATATTCTTCTCCAAAATATGTGTCAATTTCAGATTTTGGCGCACGATCCCTTCTCCGACTTGACTTGAAATTTTCAAACTCTTCTTCTATGTGTCTTTTTCCAAGAATAGGTGAGCCCACAAGGGTGCTGCTAGCCACTGGTGAACATATCATGTAATTTGGAACATCTCGCCTCACAAGCCTCTCATACTCTGAAAAATATTTTCTCATGCACTCAAGGACAGAGTTGAGACTTGTGTTCGCTGAATCTGCATTCTGACAAACCTTGCGATAAAACAACTCTACATATTCACACTTCCTTCTTGGATCTAATAATGTGGCAACAGCAATTGCAAGATTAAAATCATAATCTTTTTTTGCGAAGACTAAAGGGATCAGACTCATCAACATCAGCACCCCAATACTTCTGAAATTTGATCTTCATGGCAGCAGCTAAATCTTCTAGCACTACACTTGTTTGCCAAGCCCGATCATTTAATGAATGGCGAATAGAAAGAACCAAAGGCAAGAACATTTGTGCAGTTGGTGTCCTATCAGCCGATACCAGATCTGTAGCCTCTTCGAAAGCTTTTAGGAACTCACATATTGCTTCAGCTTGCAACCATTCCTGCTCATTTGGAGAACTTTCAGCATACTGATGTGCATAACTATTGAGGACCTTCTTGTATTGTAGTGCTTCTCTAAGCATTTTAAATGTGGAATTCCATCGATTTGGAATATCTAGAGCAATGCCACGTTTTGTAGGAAGACCAACTCCAATTGCAATCTGGTTGAAAGCCTGGATTCTTGATGGTGATGAATCTAGGTGTTTTAAGAGCTCACGGATCTTCTTTATCGCGACATGAATTATGTTCATACCATCTTGAACCAAGAGATTCAAGATATGTGCACAACACCTTACATGAAAATGTGCACCCTCCAACATCAACTCATGCTTGTGAAATTGTACAAAAACCTCGCATGCTCTATTGTTGTTACCTGCATTATCCACTGTCAAAGTAAACACCTTCTCTCTTATGCCCCATTCTGTTAGGCAACTCACAAGGGCTTCTTCAATCACAAATCCAGTATGTGGGTACTTAACTTGCTTAAAACTTATAATCTTTTCCTTCAATTTGAAGTCAGCAGTGATGCAATGTGCTGTTACAACCATGTAACTTAAATTTTAAATTGATGTCCATAAGTCAGATGTGAGGCACACAGAAGAATTTAGGCTACCGAGTTCAATACGAAGATCTCTTTTCATTTTCTCATACTTCTTCAAACTATTGTAATACCTTGGGTATTACAATTTAATTAATCTGTCATGTCATCATATTTAAACTTGAGCATTGCATATGATTGTGCTTAGGGCCTAGAGTGATTTGATTTTGGCTAGTATTAATTGTGTAATTAAGTCCTTAATCAAAAATAAATAAAATAAAATAAAATATAAATAATAGAACTCAAATTAAGTCTCAGAGTTGGCCTAAAACCCTAATTCAAAATATATCTTGAATCTGATAAAGGTGTCTTAATAAAAGCTGTAGAGCTTTTGAAATGGGACAACTTTTATTTTTGGAGATTTTGAAGTTATATTATAAAAATTCAAATTAAACTCAAATTACTATATTGAAATTTACATTTGAAACTTCAGTTTCAAAAATATTAAGAATCTTCAAAAACTTCCTTAATAGAAGCTATCAAGCTCACTGAGTAGAACAACTTTCATGTTTACCAATTTTCAAGTTGTTGAGAAGAATCCAAAGTAATTTTAAAATTTATGTTTGAAATTCAAACCCTACTTTTACCCCTTTTCTGTAATTTGAAATTTTGGCCGAATTTGAATTTGGTGTCAAAAGCAAAAGTGATCTACTAGAAATACCCTACAACTTTGCTATTCACCACTTCCTCGGATTCGATTGAGATCAGCTCGAATTTGCATCAAATAACTCTTGACCTACTTGGCCTACTACTGTAGCTACAGGGGGGGTCCCCCTATTTCTCTTCCCCGCCGTACGCGCGTGCCGGGCGCCGTCCGGCCGGCGTGAGGGGGCAGGGCCGTTGTCGAGCAGCCGGGGCCCCGGACCTAGCCCGAGCTTATCCTTCCGTTGCCCGAGCCTTTAAAGTCGACGAGCGCCGTTTCTCACCATTTCTCCTCCTCGCGGTCGCCGTTGAGCTCAATCGGATTGCGGTGAAATTCACCGTGACCAAGCCACCACTGCCTTCTCCACCTCGCAGCAAGCTCGCTAGTTTCCTTGCGCATCGATTGGTGTCGTCGGTGTGGGCTGTGGTGTCTCGTGCGTCCGGGAACGCGGATCGTCGTCTCCGCGTCCGACCGGAGCCGAGCAGGGCGCCGCCGCACGTCGGGAAGTCAAGGCCAGTCTTCTAGGGTGAGGTCCTACCGGAATTTGTGTACGTTTTGGGGTCCTTGTGCTTCTATGGTTCTCATGTGCTAGATGGTTCGTCACTTGGTGCTATAAGATCACCGGAACGGGAGGATCTTCACCGGTGCTCATCGTCGTGGGACGGCGCGTCATCAAACTCACTCCTCCGTTCCGACTCCGTCCCAACCGGTTATTGGTTTAGAGTCGTGGTGAGTCACTGAATCGTTTCCCACCTTTGGTTTGGTCGCGTTCGTCTCGCGCTCGCCGGCGTGTGGTCTGCCGCCGCCGCCGAGTCGCCGTAGTGACCGACGAGCTCGTCGCCGGTCGGGTCTAGCCGTTTAAGGTATCTAAGGTGGTGTCTCTAGGCTCTGCTCGATGTCCGGTGGTGTTTCCCTTGCCGAAGGGGGGCCGCCGGCGGCGAGCCGCCGTGCTCGCACGCGCGCGGGAGCAGAGAGGAAGAAGAGAGAGCGTGAGCTGAGGCTGACAGGTGGGGCCGCCCCGTCAGTGACCCGGTGGGCGCGCGAGCGCGCGTGCGGTCGGGCTGTGGCCGCAATTGGGCCGGCCTGCGCTGCTGGGCCGAGTTGGGCCGAATGACCGTTTTCTTTTTCCGGTTGATTTACAAGAGCTTTGTCATTTTTAATTAAAATGAATAGGGTTAGGTTTTAATCTTTTTGTTGGGATTAATCTATTGTACCATAAATTATGAAAATATTTTTGGATACTCTCTATGATGTATAGAATTTAATAAAAATATTAAATGCAGGATTTGAGGGCTTTCTGTATTAATTAAAAATCAGCACATTAAATGATAAAAGGAACTTTGATGATTTTTAATAATTTCTGTGTTGTTCCTAAAAATCATGAAATTTATTGTGCCACTGTTGGGTACTGAAATCTATCTGTTGGTGGAAATTTGGCATCAAATGGAAATAGTTAAATATTTATTAAATTATATGTTAGTTTAAATGATTAATAATAGGAATAGGAAATGGAATAATTATTGGATGGTGTGATTTTTGGATTGATTGAGATTCTAGGTCAATCACCTTTATGACCTAGGGCATTGTGAGTTAGAGTAATCATGGCTAACCTATGGTAGGATCTTGATCACGTGTGTGCATTACTTATTATTTAATTTTTATCTGTCATTTCATGTGCATCATATTCATACATTCATTCATTGCAAACGTGTAGTGACCGAGAATCCGGAGGTAAAGTCTGATGGTCCATCTGAGGAGATTGCTCAGGAAGTTGTGCAAGGATTTGATATTTGTGGTACTGACCCGGACCCGACACTCTGCACAATCCAAGGCAAGCCCCGGTGCATTTGTCCTCTCCTTGTTGTTTTTAAAATATATAACATTTGAGTTGATTAATTGCATTAGGTTAATAGGAGTTGGGTGACAACCAATTGATGCATTACCATCTTTGAATATCTGTCAATACCTGAGAACCTGATTTATTAAAAGTATTGAAAAATGCTTAGTCATGCTTAATGATTAGTTTTGCAAAAATGTTATTTTAATTTGTGATGATATAAAGCAAAAGAATCACTTTATGGGACTGGTTATATCCTTGTTGGTTGGCAGTGTTCCTAGCTAGTTCATTGTCACCAATGAGGAAGAGTTTTTCCTGCTCGGTGATCGTGGCTTTGGGTTGGAGTCCCAACAATTGTCACCGACGGAAACGGGATTTGAAAACCGAAGGGACAGGGGTATTTGGGTTAGAGTCCCAATGCACTGTCGCCGTCGGAAAAAAGTTTAGGGACCGTTCGTTGTAGGCCTGCTGGATCGAGACTTTGCAACTAGCCACATACTACGGGAAGCCTCTGACTCCGGTGGCTCTACTGCTGGAACCGACAACCACGCACTGGGAGTGGAGAGATGGCAAGAGTAGCGTGTACCCTCGTGGCCGTCGTGCCTAGAGACGAGAGGAGTACTGTGCTCTCGGGTGGCGCAGGACCGGTTCCGGGGTATGAGAAGCCGTGGCAGGCGGGGTTGGTGTATGCAAGCTTAAGTGCTACATACGCAGTGTGGATAGGGATCCCCAGCTGAATATTAATCGATTCGAATCGTCGTTGCTCCTCGGAAATGGAGACTTGATCCTTCGATCATTCAGCGAATAGTGGTTCGGAACTAGGATTGTCTTTGAATGGATAAAGCTAATGAAAGAATGATGATATAGAGAAAGAACTTGGAGATTTGGTTAATAATGAATAGTATTATGGAAATAAAATATTGAGATAGGACTAGTAATGCTTTTCCGCAAAACTCTTGAACTCCTGCTAAAGCCTTACCTTGACTCCCCTCAGCCTGCATTCCTGAGTCCAATCTTACACTTTTAGTCGGGTAAGTCTTGCAGAGTACCCCATGTACTCAGGGTTTGTTAACCCCGTTGCAGGAGGGCAGCAGGAGACTGAAGTTTGTCTCGCTCCGTGCTGCGTCACCATCGTCCAGGAGAGTGAAGAAGATTAAGGTTAAACCCTTGGGCAGGGTTCGTGTAATATTAATCTATCTGTCGTACTGTTGATCCAACCGCTACTGCTACTCTTTTAAATTTATAGTCTGTAATAACTGCACTTAATTTTATTCGAACACTGGTCTGTAATATTAAGTACTATTTACTCTTCCGCAAATTCTACTCTGATGTATTTTGTTATGAAATGTTGTAACTCTGTAATGACTTCGCAATGGGATCCTGTCGGGGATAACGGGTGCTTATGTAGCCCGGCAGAACCCGCCTAGGTCATCTGGAACACGGGCCTGGCTGTCAGATGTCGTTAGTGACGTTGACAGGTGCCTGTGGGCCGCGTGATTTAGGCGGTTCTGTATCATTGCGAATAGTTTGACGTCCCACACAACGGTAACTTGGATTCACAGTTTTCATCCATCGCTCAAAGTATGGGTCCTCAAATTTGTTAAATGGGATTTCAGCATGTACTTTATACTCAATCATACACTCACGAGATAGCTGAGGGTCAAACACGAAGTTCTCTACGGGTTGTTTCTTCATGGTTGCTATGAATTCTTTTCTACTAGTATCATTAATGACAGGACAATAGTCTGAGATATGAGTTCTAAGGCTACTTGTACCAGATCTAGTGCTTAAATGAAGTCCACAGTACTTGCACACAGCCTTTAAGTCATCATCTTCTCCCACCAAATTTGGCTCAAAGTATTTCCATACCTTTGACCTTCGAATTGGCTGTAACTGAGATGAATAACACAAGTCCTGAGTTCGTGAACTTTCTGAGGTGTGTGCAGACATGGTTGATGTGATGACAAGTTGTTTTAGCAGACCTCGGCTTCGGAAAGGTCACCTTCACAAAATTATTAACATAGCATTAGCTAAAAAAACAATTGCGATATTGCATTGCTTAAATCTGTACATAAATAATGAGACTGGGTTTTCGATTGCTAACATAATGAGACTGGGTTTTGACTGCTAACAATAACTGTATGTAAATTCAGTAGCAAATTGCATTTTCTGGCAGTTGCAATTAGCAAGATTGAAACCCGGAACAACATAGTAGGAAATCACAAATATACTTCTAAAAAGAGATGGATTACATATAGCAGATGTGTCTTTGAATATAAAATCTCTACAGTCTGAATTTTTAACATGAAAGATGCTCAATCTAGGAGCTGCTAAAGTACAACGAGATTCTCCTTCTTTCTCAGACCAAACAAGTAGAGTCTTAGCAATCACCCGTTCTTGGAACTCTTTGCAAGCACCAGTAAAATCCTAAAAACAAATCCCACTTTCCCCACACACCCACGACAAACAAAAAACCAATCTTCAAGAAACTATAAGAAATCCTATGGATACGAGGAGGGGGAAGGAAGAGAGAGGAAAGAAAATTACCTGATAGGTGCCGCTCGAGGGGACAGCGTGGTGCGGAACCGGATGGCGTGGCCCGTCAGCTGCTTCCGTGTTCTGCGGCAGCAGAAACCACACGGCTTCATGCACCGCACTGCTTTCGTGTTCTGCTCCGTGCACCCCTAGCAGGTCGCCACAACGGACGGACGGCACGGTTGGCAAGGAGCCAAGGACAGAGCCGCTCGAGGGAAGAACGCCGCGCCACCGCCGTCATCACTCCGCGCCGCTGGCGCTGGGTGCCGTCACCTCTAGTCGCGTGATGGCGTGCGCTCTCGTCGTCACTCCTGCTCGGGATCTTGCAATATGGATGAGCGAGATGGTGGCGGCGGCGGTGGCGACGGTGGCGCCGATGCGCTCGTGAGTGGTGGCGAGTGGCGGCGCCGCCGATGCACAAGCAGCTGAGCCTAGAATAATCTCAACCCGTTAGCACCCATGGGTTGGAAGGCCCCAAACCGATCCAGCCCACGACGCCCATGAAAGCCACGGTCCTCAGCCCAAAACCAATCCACTTAAAACCCAAACCGTTTAATTCATTCTAGCCCAATCCATTAGCAGGGCGCCGTACGGGTGCCTGCTGCATGCTCCAGCTCCACCGTCGCAGCTGCTCTCTCCAGCGGTCCGAGCTCCCTCTCCTTCGCACCCTAGCTCGGTGCCCGCGACGACGGGCCCTGGCCGTAGGAGCCCCATCCATCGCCGCCTATGGAGGTGAGAGGGTTGGATGAGGGACCACAACTCAGGCACGGAGAGAACGAGCCCCTAGGACGACGTGAAGCAGCTCGCCTGTGAGTATCCAGTCCAACGCGGCGGCTGCGGCGTCGAGCAGGACCGCGACACTGTCTAGCAACACACGCTCCAGGGCAGCACGGACTTTCCTCCTCGGCCCGGCTCGCCACCGTGGGTGCGTGGAGACCGACCGTCGTGGTGCCACACGACGGTGCTAGTGGCAAGGCACGGAGCCGGAATTGGAGTCGTCTCGCGAGGGGGGGTGGGAAGTGAGAAGCCAGGGGGTGTCCCAATCCCTCGCTCGCGGGCTCCATCGGGCCGGGCTCTGAATAATTCTCGTTTTCCTGGAGCCCAGGAAAGAAGGTGTGTTTGCGTCCAATGAGCCGAGCTCGATGACGGGCCAAGGAAACCAAACACGAGGTGTTGCGGCCCACTGGCGCGGCCACCTCTTCTAGCCCGAAATCAATCACGCCCGGACTAATCCCCCGACCCCCGCTCCCAACCCCATCCGCGGCGGACCGGCGGTCGCAGAAGCAGAATCCCTTCTCTCCCTCAGATCCTTCCATTCCGCAGGCAAGGGCGAGGTGGAGGAACAGGTGGTGACCGACCCTCTGTCACTCTCCTGCAGTCCCCTCGGCAACTCCCTCTTCTCTCGTCCCTGCGCCTTCTATCGCCGGCTCGTCGCTCGTAGCCGCCAAGCGAGGAGCGACGGCGCGCATGCATCCGCCCCTCCCGCTCTGCTTCTCGCGCAACCCTGGACCTGCCCCGACGCGGCCCCTCCCCGGCGCTTCCCAAACGTTCCCTGGGCCTTCCCAACTCCCCATTGACCGGAGACTTAGGCCCCAGGCTAGGAAGCCAGCATGCTAGCGTCTGCGCAGGTCGCCCCTTTGTTGCAAAAAAAAAAAAAAAAAAAAAAAAAAAAAAAAAAATCTGACTGCGTTTCACCACTTTTGTTTGTTATATCTATATTATATGATTTTGTATACCACTAGTAAAATCTCTAGCCTTAAATTATTAGCCCCCCATTTGCCTCATTTCTGGTTCTGCCACTGAATTCCTGCAGCTAGGTTTGGAGGGTTACACTGGCTTGAGAACTCATACCAGTTTTCACTCCACTGAACCTTAGTGGTTCTTTACCTGAACTGGCCCCTCTGCTATGCACCCTGTTTCAGTCCCCTCCCAGCCCTTTACGGCAACTCCTGCAAAACAGCTTGTCTCAAGGTAATCCATTTATCTAATCTCTTAGCAAGTTGTGCGGTCTGCTACTGCTCCTGTGTCACTGCTTCTCATAATGGTAGCTGTTATTTCTTGGCATCAGGAGCACTGCTGTGAGGAAGTACATCCATTTTGTCAACCTGCGGAGAGCTGGAAGGTCTAGTGGGAACCTGGCTATGAATTCCATACCGAAACCTGCCCTTGGGTCCGAAATGTCTGGGAGGGAGGATGTTGCTGTGGGGGATAGGGATGCTGTGGTCATTGTTGATCATGGATCAAGACGCCAAGAATCCAATCTCTTGCTAAGTAAGTAATAAACCTGCTTTTCTTGCAAGCCTTATATTTTGCATTCACAGTGCTTTTACCGTGTCTTGATTCGTTTATTGAAAAATTCAGTTGACTTTGTTGAGATGTACCGGGCAAAGACTAGCTATAGGATTGTTGAGCCTGCTCATATGGTATTTTTCGTTGTTCCAGCCTTTTTATGCACTATTTTGTTTTTTCTTTGTGAGAAATGGAAACATCTAATTTCTTAATGCACTTAAAGCTTGTAGCATCATCCAAATTTTTTAGACAAATCAATACTGTGCCTGTTTACAATTTTCTAAAAAAAAAGTAGGCATCAGTAAATTTGGACCCACAATCTGTTTGGACTTGGGAAATCTGAACCAGCATGTTCTGAATGCAAGTATTAATGTGTTTTCCTCTATCATTACTAATTTGTGTATTCTATGCTTACCCCAAGTCTGACTCTGCTTTCGAGCTATGCACTGCACCTTATATTGTTCAGTGCCAGCTCATTCATTCAGAATCATCATGGTTGATTTTGTTCAATGTCCTATGCAGTTTGTTTGTATTTAATTGCTGAAATTTGTAATTGACTTTGAATATCCTGTACTTAAATTCTCAAAGGACAATAGAAGACTGATTCCACCTTATTGAATCAAATAGATAAAGTAGTTATGAAATATATAATCTGTCCTCATTTCACTTATATTGTTTTCTAAGGAAATACAGTAGGGGAAACCGCTATGATGCTAGAGATATATTGTATATAAAAGAAAAGGAATAAGGTAACTGTACCGAGAAAATAAAGAAAACAAAAGTGAGAAAGACTAAACAGGTAGAAATCATTTACGCAAGAAAGAAAGATCATCTGTCTTTCTTTTGTCCTGTGTGATTTGGTGAAGGATTTCCACATTGAAGCTCTTTTTCCTGACATTGAAATTGGGTTTCCATCCTTGAAATATCAGTCTATTTCTCTATTTCTTTGCTTCCCAATATCCAAATATGCCAGGCTGAGATTTTGTCATTTTCCATAAAGAAGGGTCATTGAAAATCAATTTTCTCTTTGACCAGCACATCGAAGAAATTTAGTTTTGTGTTCCAAATTGTTCCAAGGTAATTCCAGCATCTCATAGTGAAGCTATAACCAAAGAATAAATGGAGGATAAATTCTTGAATTCTTTGTATATTGTATGTGCTTCGAAGAAGATTTCTTGTATTCGCTTTTAAGCACTTTAGCTTCATAATACAGATCCATAGTATAGGTCGGGGGAGGATGGAGCTATTTTGTATGAAATCAGTCAATGAGATGTAGATGTTTTTGACAAAGGAAAAGATCATGGAAACTATCATTGCATTATGTCTGAGTGGAAAACAAAATAGTATCACCCAGATAACACGATGCAATTCCTCATAACAGATTGTAGAGTGAGTGTCTCCACCAAAAGGAGCCTTTTCCCAGTGGTATGTGGCGTGGTGCCATTCCTCATAGGCGTTTGTGGCGGACGCTTAGGCGACGCCATATACACATTGTAAAGCGTTGTAAGCTAGAATTTTATATACTAGTGCAGCACATACATTAGTATATGTAATATTCAAGAGAGACACCCAAGTAATATAAAAAACAGTAGTAGCTAGTAGTATACAGTATTCAGATTCAGAGCAGAGCACGAGGAATAGCAGAGCAGAGAGTATTCAATTTTCAGATTCAGACTTCGGCTGTGTTCGGTGAAGCTGAAGTGCTGTAGATAAGCGCTGAAGTGCTGTAGAAGTGCTGAAATCTTGTGAGAGAAAAATACTGCTGAAGTGCTGAAAAATAAGCGCTTATAAGCGCTTATACCATCAACCGAACGCAGCCTTCAGAGCTGCAGTACACGAGATTTGGAAAAGCAGAGTGTAGGAGGGGCCAATACGAGGCAGAAAGGGTACCGACGGAGGCACAGCCAACAGGCAGGCCAACGGAGAAAGACTCACACGCTGCTGGAGTGGCTCCATGGCAGGGGCGGACGGCCAAGCGGACATGCAGGCCAAGCTAAACAGCAGCAGGTACAGAGCAGAGCACACAACAATACAAATCAGAGTGGAGGCGGAAGGGCACACCGGGCGGATGAGTTCCCAGGCAGGTGCGGCGCGGCTCCAAGGCAGGGGCGGCCGGTCGGAGCTGCAGGGCCGGCTCCGCGGGAGGGGCGGCCGGCCAGGGGACTCGAGCAGAGGAGCAGCGCCGAGGTCCGTCCGCCTCCTTCTCTCTTCCTCTCCCGGTCTCCCCTCGCCCGCACTCGCAGTAACGAGTCGCGCGCGAAGATTTCCCACGCGAGGATATCTGGCGGCTGTGTGGTCGATTTCCCGCGTGGGGCGACTTTTACGGCGGGCGCAAGTTGATTTCGCGCGCGGCCGCTCGAGTTTTGGCGCTCTTCCCCCGCGACCGGCTTCCGGCGTCCGTAACGTGCCTTTAGGCGTCCGCCCGACGCCAATCGTGCCTAGGCGACGCTCAATCCGCCTAGGCGGACGCCATACATGCCGAGGTTGTGGCGCCCCCGACGCCCAGCACCTCCGGAACGCCTTGTCGCCTAGGCGACGCCTCAAAAACATTGAGCACAGGAAACTGAAATTTATTAAGAGTAGACATTAATCTTTTACATAGTAGCCACTTGTCCTTAGCAGCCAATGGGAACAGATGCAACGTCCTTTTTTTTGTTAGCTTTCTTTATTTTTATGTTCTTTCCCTTTAATGTCTGGTTTAGTAAATTGAAAACATAACACACAACTATTTTAACACTCTAGACCATACATTTTCTGTTCAGAGCAAAACAAAACCAAACTTGTGCGAGTATTCTACTCCCTATGTAAGTTTTCCCTATTATTAGTTTCAATGTAGAATTGGTTAGCTTAGCTTGTAATTTTTTTTTCCCTTGAGCACACAAGATAAATGTGTATCATTTCATTAAGAAGGGTATGCACTGGGGGAAAAAACTGCCTAAAACACACACCTACACACCCCCAAACAGGAAGTTTAGATTTAGTTCCCTTTTTTTGGATGTTTAAAAATGCATGCATTTGTTCTTGTCCTCTTAGTACAATTTTACTCTTGAGTGGTGATACTCAGCTGGTCTTCTGGTTCAAGTAGTGTAAAAGATTATAGGCTCTCATTTCGTTAGGCTTATATACATACTATACTGATAATCAGGGAAACAAACTCCACATAAATGTAGTACTCCATTTGGCCATCTTAGTCCATTGTGTGTGCCAAAGTTGGCCAAATCCTTGGCTACCAATTTGGCAACCAAAAATTTGCTTAGCTAATACATGGAACATTTTGGTGCAAACCAAACAGACCCTAAAAAACTTTTGCAGAATACAGACACTAGCTTGCTAGCCAACTTTGAAATTTCCGGCTTATACGTATCATGTTACCAATATCCAAGAAACAATTCAAGTTACTGCCTCATGGTATTATTGTTTAGAATAACAACATTAACCACTGGATTTCTATGGTCAAGAGAACCAATTGCGGCTGTCATGCCCTCATCTTTTCATTTTCTGATGCTTTATGCAACATTTAGGTGATACAATCATCAAGCCACTTAGTCAAGAATTATTGTGATTTTCAAACTGCAATTGAATAAATTGTTGAATCATATTGTATTATCGTTGCTTAGAGCCATTTCACAGAATATTGGAGATCGCACCATAGTGCCATATAGTGAACCTTTGGTGATGTGCCTGTTGTGTTCCACAAAACAGTTGAACTTAATGCGTACTGGCCAAGTTAAAGAATATATCCATCTTTGTCATCAGTTTGGTGAAATTAATGCTGCTGATTGGAATCAGTTAAATACAACATTAAGTGATTTGAATGAAAGGTGACCTGGCATATAGCAGTCTACACGATAGCAGTTAGCACCATAGTTACCTCCACTCTATTTGATTTATATTGTACTTGGGGCTCTTTTTTTTAGCAACTCTTGGTGTATTAATTGTTCAATGTTGGATGAACAGTGGGTGTGTTTATCATCCTGTTTATGGTGCATTTCTTTTCCTGCTAAATCTATGTATTGCTTAATCTGTTTATCATCCTGTATTGCTTATATTGTACTTCTGCCATTTTCTTTATTTCCTGATTTCTACTTCTTTGTAGTGTTAATTAGTATTGGCTGGTGTCCATTGGGTCTCTAAGTTTTGTTACTTCACCTTCAATTTCTTAAAAAACGCAGGAGCTAGCGGAGCCTACTATAAAAGATGCTTTTGGAAAATGTGTGCAACAAGGAGCATCCCGAGTTATTGTTAGTCCATATTTCCTTTCCCCTGGACGACACTGGAAGCAAGTATGCTTTTTTCCCTTTTTTTTGTATTGATAAGGGTGTTAACTGTTGAAGGTGCTGTATTCCATTGTTTATTGTTTATTTAGGATGAAGATGTGTATCTGCCCTGTACATACAACTACATATAATAGTTATGTGCAGACAAGGATTTTAATATGCGCTGGCACCATGTTTGATTTTTCTCAGGACATTCCTGCTTTAGCAGCAGAGGCATCAAAGGAGCACTCAAATATACCCTATATTGTCACTGCCCCTCTTGGGCTGCATGAGCTTATGGTGGTATGTGTTTGTGAGTTCCCTCTAGGTTATGTCTATTATTTTCAGCAGTTGTTAGTACAGAAGCAAAGTAGATATGGTGTGAATCTGATTTGCAGTTATTAACACTTAACAACTCTTGTGGAATTTTGTGACAAAAAATTGTTAACAAATACTCCCTTAGTTTCAAATTATAAGTAGGTTTGACTTTTTTGGTACATCCATTTTGCTATGTATGTAGTCATATATTATATCTAGATAGATAGCAAAATAGATGTATCAAAAAAGTCAAACCAACATATTTTGGTACGGAGGGAGTATATCGCTAGAATTTCTGTCCTCTCTTGGAAAAAAAGAATATTGAAATTTTCTACAAAACAAAATTATAATATCTGGGTATGTAATGGTCTTGTTGACCTTCATGTATGTCTACCTTGATGATATGTCATATTTTCACAGTGATTAATTTTCAAGGTCTAGGGGCATTTAACCACTGTATACTGTAAAGGCTTATGTAGCAACTAGTGTCACAAATGAACTATAGTTGTATATAAATGTATAAAAGCAATTTTTGCATTAGAACCATCCGGCATTCTTCTTGTGCATAATCATCAGTCTATACAGGCTATGATCTGGAATTCCGGTATCAATTTCTTAGTTATACTGGAGGCAGTTGTCTAACTGTGAGCAATTAAGGACATGTCTTGTTCATGAGTTGATTTATTTACTCCAACATGTTATGGCACTCTCCTTACTGAATATGCTTTGTAGGATATCATGAATGATCGCATCAAGTACTGCTTGCGACATGTTTTGGGTGATGTCGATGAGTGTACAGTGTGTGCTGGAACTGGAAAGTGCCGCCTGTACTCCTGATGGAGAATACCTGGGAGGCAGGTCGATTCTGCAGCTTGGATCTGACTACATGTGGCGATGGATTTCAATACCAATTGTTTCTCAGTGTTACCATTTATCAGATCTTGTTCGATATTTCTCTCTCTTGTATTAGAGATCTGACGAGTGTCAGCCTGTTATTTTGGGCTGAAAAATAGGCGCTGATTTCGCTCGTGTTGATTTGTTGTGAGAAAAAAATACTATTTCGTGGCTGAAAATAAGCACTGATTGGTCAAAAGAACAAGCTGTGTATATACAGGTCCGCTGTGTACTGTGAAACCAAAAGTTACCATTGTATAGTTCAATCTTGTAAAATCTTGGACTATCCATATTCTGAACAGGATCATTTTGGATCCTGAATATTTAATAAAGAAATTACATGGCTAAAAAGACCAATGGCATGTGGGACTCATATGCGAAACATGTTTCACATAAACAAAACTACCTTTGAAATCACTCTTGACTATTCTATTTTATGGAGGGGTAGCAATTTATACGATTTTGAGAGGTATGGTAATGGTATGCATGTTGTATAGTATTCAAGTTTGGAGTGGGGGATTACCACACGAGTTCACTCTGTTTTTTCAGTTCGGATCTTCCATCTGCGAGGTGGCAGATACGTGAGCAAGCGACTCGCGACACGAAATCTAGATGTTCCGTGTGCTGAAGAGAAACCAATAAATAAATTAAATTGATCACTGCCCTCAGGAAAGGTTTCGTGGTGTAGTTGGTTATCACGTCAGTCTAACACACTGAAGGTCCCCGGTTCAAGCCCGGGCGAAACCAGTTTCTGTTTCTATTTTTTTGCCCAAATGTTTCGTTGGTGACTCGCCATCTATTTCTTTTGTTTATTTATTATTGTCCACTGTTTCTTTTAATTTTTTTGTCCAACAGTTTCTTTGGTGACGGTAAGCATTTGGCCATCAGCTCCCATCCCAAGATGCTCCTCTCGTCACTTTGATCACGATAACCAAATCAGAAACTATAAATGCAAAAGCCAAGTTCCAATCTCAACTAAAAGCAACCGAGACGATCGCATATGCTACACCGCAAACAACATGCAAACGAGATTGTCCAGCTCGTCACTGTCCTATTAAACTTAGGACAAGGAAAATGCGCATCATTACACGTACGGCGATGATGCAAGATGCGAGATGAGATGAGGTCCATACACATGTGGCGGGCAGCGGAATTCTCGCGGTTTCCAATTTATATCGATGTGCTTCGTTCATTCATGCATGAATCCAGTGGATGCAGTGCAATGCACATTCTTGATTTTGCCAAAACAAAAATTTGATGTGAATTATTTTTTGGACAAATTCAGTAGTCTTGGCACTTTACTGGTCTCAAAATAAATATTCCACCGATATAACAACTCCGAGCAGGGAAAAAAAATTCTAGAGAATGCACATTCTTGACCCCCCCCCCCCCCCCCCCTCCTCAAAAAAAAAAAATGATGTGAATGAAATTTTTTGACAAATTCAGTAATTTTTGCACTTTCATCGATATAACAACTCCGAACAGGAATACCCCAGAAAATTTCTGGTTACAGACAAAAAATAGCTCTTTCTTTCCACTGATGTTCCGGGTCTTAAAAAATGGCCTCTTGCCCTTGCACGATTAGTAGCTCAAGTAAAGCTGGGCAATTTGCAGCTGGAACTCACCAGTCACCAGACGCAGCAGAGCCTAATCAAATCAGGCACAATTGTAACAGCGGTGTAAGTGTAACATCAGGAAAAGAGGAGAGCAACCCGCGACTATTCACTCTTGCATTGTACTGTATCATTGTGTGCTTCTGAGATTTTGCTACCAATCGAATCAAGCATGTCACCTCCATCCACCACGTCCACAGCATCGTCATCAGCACGAGATGCGTCGTCTCCTGATGGGCTGATGATCCATCCTTGCCGAGTTCGCCTCCTGTAGACCGATCGATCGAATCATTCCACAAACAGAAAGCTGATGGTCAAGTTTCCACCACTATTTATATAATTCTTCAGATAAGAGCCGTATCATCATGTCGGCATGGTGCCGCGCTGCGTACGTGTTGGTTGCTCAGAGGCTCCCAGATGCTCAAGCTTGCACGATCTTCCTGCCCATGGCCTTACAACACACCGCGTACGCCAAATTGATTCCTGTGGGAGGACCACCTGCGTGCTCTGACTTCCTCTGTTCATTCATTCCCCCTAGCAACAGTGTCAAAGATGATCAGAAAATGAAAGAGCAGAACTTAATTTGTCAACGAGGATATTCTATGCGTTGATTATTATGTTCTAGGGAATGCAAGTGAGTTTTATATGCCAAGAAATATTCTAGAATGTGGCAGACATGTTGGTTTTCCCTCTGCCATCGGCCCATCTTATTTTACGTTTCTCTTGTGGTACTCAATCTTGGGGGGGGGGGGGGGGGGGGGGGGGGGACAAAATTATGCAGAACGTGGGTATCAAATCAGGAACATCTGTCATATGGCCAAGCCTTATTTAATATCATTATTAGCGCAGCATAAGCCAAATGCGCAGGTCTAATTTATGAGTTCTTTCGGAGATACTGCTAAGCAGCGGATGTTGATTGCTGATACTGTCATACAGAGCTAGAAGAACAAAAAAGGAAGCGACTCATGATGCTCGCTAGTTGTGTGTGCTAGTTGCTGCCCTGATGCAATGCAAGTCCTTGTTGCACTCCTTATCCTGTCAGCATCAAGAAAGTAATGCTGTACCGAATTGTTTGCGAACTAGTCCACATGTTTCCGCTAATTCGACGGAACAGTCCAATGAATGCAACAGGAACCGAGCGAGGTGGATGTACAACCGCCACAGCCAAGTTCATCTAGGCATCTACTGATATGATAGGACTGCAAGAGCTGCCAAAGAAGGCCTAAATGTCAAAAACTGATCTATCTATCTACTCCTAGTTTCTAGTGGTTGTATATATCAGTTGATCAAACGGCGGCAACAAGGTTTCCTCTAAGAAGCCAAATCAGGACAACTTGATATGCTCCAACTTGGGATGCTAAAGCGCTGAAGGAAACGATCACACGTACAATTCTACGCGGCCAAGCTAGCACTCTGTGGTAGCATATTGCAATCATATATGTATAGACAAACCTTTGCGTTCCAATTTACCAGTAACAAGAACTGTACATACTGACCTGGAAATAAAACACCTTACTGCACTGTGGACCTGTGGTGGTCTTATGTTCCAGTTCCATCAGGGGATGACAGTAGGTCGGTCCCCAAAGCCGGAGCTGCAGTGCCCGTTAGTAGCTCTTGAATCTCATTCACTTGTACCATCTGTGGTCCATAGCCAAATAAACTTGGCACCTGCAAGGATTTTTTGGTTTTGGGACCCTGAGATAAGCTTGGTGATTCGGTTCGGCTCTGAACATGAAGGATTTGTGAAATTACGAAACCTGAGGCGGTGGTGTCAGTGCATCACTACTATCATTAGGATGAAAGAAGGGATTTCTCGGCAGCGCCACATGGTTGTTTTGAGCTTGGTCTGTTGCAACGGTTGCATTGGTAGGAGGGGGTAAGATCTGAGGCATCTGATTCGGCAACGGGCTGTTCATGAAGGGTGGTGGTAGTACTCTCTGCATCTGACTCAGGAACTGCACAGCTGGTGGCGGCATCGGCGCTGAATTCAAGCCCAAGGTCATCGGAGGCATGAGCTGGTGAGCACCGGGGATCATCATCGGCGCCATCCCAGTAGTCATCCACATGATCTGAGACATGCCGAGACGACGAAAATGATCAGGAAGGATACAATACAGTGTAGTACATATGCAGATCAGATCAATTGGGAAGTGTCTTTTTTTTTTCAGACCTGAACTTGCATTTGGAGGGACTTCAAGTACTCAATTGCCTCATCTAGTATTGACGCTTTGTCGGTCTGAGCAATCGTCAGAATCAGCACGGCACTATTGTTAGAACACACAGAATCAAATTGCCTAACAAGAACATGTTAGGTTGCGTTTAGTTTGGAAATTTTGGGAAGTTTTGCAACTGTAGCATTTTCGTTTGTATTTGACAATTTTTGTTTAATCATGGTCCAAGTAGACTCAAAAGATTCATCTCGACATAGACAGGCAAAAAGTACAAACATGCAACATGTGCTACTTTATTTAGTGTTCTATGCAGACGGGAAGTACAATCGATGTGATGGGGAGAGAGAAGGAAATTTTGTGAACTAAACGCTGCCTTAGTGTGCTACTAGAATCTGTTCCTTCACCTTGTTGCAGTGAGGCACGAGTTCCTGCAGAGCTCGCATCTTTTCGTTGATCCGGTCCCTTCTGCTCTGCACCACCATACATGCATCAACCAAATCACTCTTATTTATTTTAATCTATTTGTCTGTTGGGGCTTTGGCCCCTCCAGTTTCATAATAAAAAAAAAAATCAAGAACACGACCATGGTATATAGCTGCAAATTAATGGCGCGACCAGCAGGAGGTCTCAACACTTACCCGCTCCGACATGTTGTGGACCTCGGCGGCGCGAGTCCTGCGCTTGCTGGACGCCGACCGCCTCGACGACGGCGGGGTCTCGTCGACGGTGTCGAAGTCGGCGTCCTGCAAATGCGTTTCTTTTCTCTCACGAACTGAAGTGGATTTTATTTTTGTTTTATGCAATCTGATGAAACCCATTGGCAGGATCGAGCAACAGAGAACGAGGAACACAAACAACCTCGTCGAACTCGTCCCGGCTCCTCTTGGGCAGAGCATTGCTGTTCCAGCCACTGGACGTGGACGCGCCGGCGGCCGTGGCCGTGGCCGGGTCGTCCAGCGGCATCGGCACCGGCAGCGCCGCCGCGACGCCGATGTCGTCGTCGATTTCGTCGTCCAGGTGCATCGCCGCCGCGGCCACGAGGTTGCTGCCGCAGAAGCTGGAGCCGCCGACCTCCCCGGCGGCCGTCCGGCTGGACCTGGCGCCGCTGTTCCCGGTGCTCTGCCAGAGCTGCGAGTACACGTCCCCGCCCATCGCGCCGCCGCCGGCCGGGAGCCACGGCAGCGCAGGCGGCTCCCCGGTGACGCCGCTCTCGCTGGCGCCCGTGTTGCCGGCGACGACGTGGACCAGCGGCTGGTGCCGGTGGTGGTGCGCCTGCGTCTGCGACTGCGAGTGCGCCACGACGGCGCCGTCCTGCCACAGCAGCTCCACGAGCTCGCCGTCCGGGCTGTGCGGATCCACGCGAACGTGAAGGGTCAGGAACTCGAACGGGATTGATGCGAACAGCGAAGCACAAAAACGCAAATGGGGGCAGAGCAAGGGAAGCTTTGGTTACACGAAAGGCGGCGCCTTCTGCTGGCTCACCGCCGTCGGCCTCTCGCCGCAGTCCATGGCGAGGAGCCACTTCCTGGACCCGGAGGCACCCAGATACCTGACGCCCATCCCGACGGATCCCACTTAGTCAGTCCGTCAGTCACGAGATGAATCGGATGGCACAGAAGACAGAGATAAACAACTGCTAATAATCCTACTAGTGCTTGATCAACGAGGTGAGCCCTGACTTGCCTGCTTGCTGCCTCTTCTTGTATAGATGGATGGATGGAGCTGCTGTGCGGCAACAGCAACTTGTATGTGTGGATAAATAATGGATAAAACAGTACCAGGGGTGCTCCGATCTGAGGCGCCGCACTGAATGAAATGAAACCTGTGGGGCGGGCGGGCGCGGCTTCTGCTTGTTGGGTTGGAGAAAGGAGGAGAGGAGAGGAGCACAGCACAGTAGCAGCAGCTCCAGCATTTGTATTGTATGGAGAAGCGAGGAGGAGGAGTTGACATCGATCGCTGTAACGGAGATCTTTGGGCCGGGAGGCACGCATCAGCATCACTCTCCCCTTGTTGGACGAGAAGAAAAAGATTTCACGCTCTCACTCACTCCTGTCCCCTCCTCTGCCGACTGACTGTAGTGTAGCGCCGCTGCAGGAACAGCACCACATCACTCTCTGCCTACGCCAGTTGCTTGCAGTACAGGAGCATACTCCGTTCCGAATTAAATATCGTTTTTGATTTTCGTATCACAAGTTTGACTTAGGCCTTATTTAATTCCTAAATTTTCTTATTTGTTTTAATTTCCCATTACATCGAATCTTTAGACACATGTATGAAGTAGTAAATGTAGATAAAAAATAACTAACTGCATAGTTTATCTGTACATGTTGAGACGAATCTTTTAAGTCTAGTTAGTCTATGGTTGGATAAAAGTTATCAAATACAAACGAAAGTGTTACAATACCAAAAACTAAATCTTTTTTTTCTAAATTTCCCCAACGAAACGGGGCCTTAATTTATAGAAAATACGTGTAATCCTTTTATCGTCAAATAAATTTATTAAAAAAATTAGATTCAAAGATCTTTTCAATAACACTAATTATGTTAATATTTTAAAAATAAATTTAATCAAAAAGTTTTCATAAAAAACAAAAACGACAACTATTATTTTATTATTTTATTTTAAGATGGTGGGAGTATATACGTAAAATATCTATTTCTTGATCGGGCTTGGATTCAATTTGACATTACGGTCATGTTTTTTGTCGAGGGGCTGTTTGGAATGCATAAATTTCACGGAATAGAATAAAAATTTCATAAGAATCGGTTCATTTTTCACATAAAAACGCGGGCTGGAAAAAAAATCCCGATCCAGAACAGCTTGTTCGGACCGCGGGCCTTTGGTCGTCCGCCATCTACCGGCAGCAGCACAAGTGTGCCAAATGGACACCTACAATCGCTCAGAAAGCTCTTTGTGTATGTAGCCAAATACACTCGAAGAACGTTATTTTGGACAGCGACATAGTTTTTAAAAACAACTTTAATCATTACTTTTTTATAAAATATTTATAAACTATATTAAGTATATAAAACTACATCTCGAGATGAATATACTTACACCATTTTATATTTTTAAATTCAACCTAAAAAATTATTTATAGTCAATGTTTAAAATTTTTGACTTAAAACAACCTTAAAATAACATCTTTTACAGAACCGAAGGGAGTACGTAGTACTTCTGCATCCCAAAGTGTAAACCTTTTTATTTTTTTACTCCAAGTTTCACCACTTGTTTTATTAAAAAAATTATGCAAACGTAGTTAAATTTATGTTGATTTTGAAGAACTTTTATTAATGAAGCAAGCTAACAAAAGAAATAATATTTTGCATAAACTTTTATATAAGACGAGTGATCAAATTTAGAGGGAAAAAAGTCAAACAACTTACAATTTGAGACAGAGGTACTATTGATTTCATCTCTTCCTCTTTTTTTCTCGCTTTGCTAAAACTTTGCTGTGGCTTACTGAATCTACGTGTCTACTGTATAACACGGACCCAACCCAGCGTCCTAAAATGTCAAATGGTTTCTTGTATGAGAAAAATACTAACGTCTATGGTATCAAATAAATATACTATTAAGTTAGTCATGAGATATATTTTCGTTGCATACCTATTTGTAGACATAAATGTTTATACTTTTTCTATAAAACTTTGCCAAACTTTGAAAGGTTCAACTTGTCTTAGATCTACAATTGCAATCTTTTTTGACAGGACAGTGCTTTAAAACCTCTTGGTGTTTGGCCAGGGCATTTGGACGATAAGTAGCATAACTATTTTCTAGAAAATCAAAACTTACACGTAAAAGTGATCCTACCTCCCTCATAAGTTACGTGTAATCTACTCCCTTCATTCCAAATTATAATAGAATTCATGGAGAGTCAAAGTATCTGAAGTTTGATCAAAATTATAGAAAAATCAACAAATTTTTATAACATCAAATAAGTATACTATGCTAATGAAGAATTTAATGATATTTAGTTGGTATTATAAATGCTACTTTTTTATCATATAAATTTAGTCAAACTTGTAATGCTTTGACTCTACAAGAAATTTAGAATGACTTATAATTTGGGATGGCGGAAGTGTTAACTTATTTGACCTACAAAAGATGCTTCCTAATTCTCAAGCATATAAAATATCATGTAAATGAGAGAAAAATAAATAAAGTACACGACTATCACCTGTATACCTATTTATATATTGTCTACATGACATTACCTAAACCATAATATCAACAAAATATCTATTCCTCTATTTCAATTCATGCCATGCTAAAGAAAATGAACTCAACTTTCTTTGTTGTACCCTCATGCACATAAGAGGTCAAAATTGACTTGCTTGATAAACAAAAGATAGCTTCGTGATGTCGGCCAAGTGATTGATCTTTACCGTACCTTAGAGTCAAAGAAGATCTAAGTCGCATATCAAAATATCTATTGATGTCAAATATAATAGAAAAAGGGAGAATTTTATTTTCATTAACTACTACCCAAGTTTGCTCCTGTCATTAAACCCTAAAACCAAAAAAATGGCTGGTAGTATTGTATTTCACATACATCTGGCGATTTTTCAGCTTCGAGCCATTTTGTAAGGTTTTTACATGATTTATAATTCAAGCACCCTAATACTTTTTTTCCAAACTATTAAGGACCACTTTGGATCCTATATCCACCACCTCTTCACCCATTACAAACCAATTGCCTTCGGAAAGTGACCCTCTTAGGGCGCTTGTTGAGTCCACAGATGAAACAATCGATGCACGGCCTATAGGAGGGATGAATGGGCCTACAAAAACTTGAATCAACTGAACTTCAGTGTTTGCTGAAATTTGGTTGAACTTCAGCTCATAAGAAGCAAGTATTGCTCAAGCTACAAAACATAAACGAAAAATAGATCAAGTTAATTTCCCATCTCTCGAGGTCATAGCTTCCTTTTTCACCAAACCACTGCATCTAGAACAAGCTATACGAGTAGACCGGGTGGAGAAGAAATACAATTTCAACTTGAGAGAAGCACAAACTCAACAACAAGAGAGGAGACAAGTTATTTACCCATAAATTTAGTTGAGCCACAAAGGCTTGCCTACGTCCTCGTTGTTGAGGAAGCCACTAAGGCTTAGAGTCTCTTCCAACTCCCACCTCTTCTCAAGCGAATCACTAAGATCGAGCTTGAGGGTTCCTCTAAGCTTCTCAGGAGCAATACAAACTTCCTGATGCTCACCACAACAGATTGGGAGCTCCCCAACAACCTCTAACCGTCCACCTCTTCTCAAGTGAATCACCGAGATCGAGCTTGAGGGTTCCACCTGTAAGTGCAATCAAGCCCTAATGTGGGTTTTGGTGACAATGACCACGCGATTAGAAGACTAATGTGATTTATTGAGATGATGGACAGGCAAGGGTATTAGGAGGATGTATTCTTATGCAGGTGGACCCCTAACAACTTATGGATACGGCATCCGGCTCAAAGGAGCTTTAAATTCGTTTTTATTTTGAATTTGAGTATAGGAAAAGCCGTACTATTAAGGGGGATGCAAAAGACAGGTTTGAAAGTGTGACCAAGTGCAAATATTCACACCAAACATCCTAATTTCCACTGCCAAAACCAGCCACAAAATTCCATATCATTCTGATCTGTTTTGGTAGCGCGGCACTGCCGGGGTCCGGCACTGCCGCGGCTTATTCTGACCGTTAGACTCGGGGGTGATTCAAAATCACCTCCCTGTCGCCCCCAACGGTCATCTCGGCCATTTGCACGTTTCCAGGACCAGAGAAGGCTCTCTCTTGCTCTCTCCATCACTCCCAAAAGCTCTCCACTCCTTCCATTTGGAATCCAACTCAAATCTTGAAGAGTGTGAGCTCATCTTGAGCAAGAATAAGCTTCTCGCTGTGATCTTCATCTTCTCCAAGCACTTGGTTCGCGTTCAAGCCGGTGGTTTGCATTTGTTACTCTTGGAGCTTGCTCCTAGCCGGTTAGAGCGTCGCCCGGAGAGCTTGCCAATCTTGTGGTAGCCCAGGGAGGTTTGTAACCACCCTCACAAGCTAGTGAAATTGCCCCCTCTTTTCAAGGATTAACTTCCTTGACTTGAGAACGAGGATTGGGAGTTGTGAACCCAAGTTTCCTTTGTGGAGCCTCAACAACGTGGAGTAGGCAAGCCTTTGTGGCGAGCTGAACCACGGGATAAATCTTGTGTCACTTGATTTGGTTCACTTGCTCTCTACTTGTTGTAGTTCTTTGTTTTCTAGGGTTTGACCCCAATCTACCTTGTGGTGGTGTTTGAGCTGTGCAAAGGAGATGTTCTCTACTCTACACAACCTAGGGAACATCAGTAATTAACCAGATCTAGTTTTCATTGGCTGCATTTTGAACTGTGTTGATTCTGCTCGGGGAGGTCCAGCCAGGGTTTTTTTTACCGACCGGTAGCCGGTAACCGCCGGCCGGCGGTATCGGTATACCGGTCCGGTTTGACCGGTTACCGGTAGAAACCGGTCGAATTCAAATTTTGAGTTTGAACCCCAGTTCAATCGGTTCCGGACCGGTATACCGGCCGGTTTGACCGGTTACCGGCCGGTTTGACCGGTTTACCGACCGGTTTGGTGGTTTAGGGTTTAGGGTTTAGGGTTTAGGGTTTGGTGGTAACCGGTCGCATTTTCAAATTTCAGATTTATTTTTTTAAAAAAAATGCTGAAAAAATTTCTAAAAATAGTTAATGATTTATAGAATCCAATGATGTCAAAGTTTTTCAAATTTGAGTGCGTTTAGTATATTTTTCGACCTTCATGATTTAATGGGCCTTAACGGGCCGGCCAGGGTTTTTTATACCGACCGAAATCCGGTTACCGCCGGCCGGCTATAATGGTATACCGGCCGGTATAAACGATAACCGGCCGGAAACCGGCCGAATTCGAAATCGAATTCAAACTCACAGCTCAATCAGTTTTAGACGGGTATACCGGCCGGTATGACCGGTATAAACGGTAACCGGTCAAAACCAGCTGATTTTCTTTTTTTTTAATGCAGAAAACAAATTTTTTTTTGAATGGCCTTTGCACATAATGAGGTATAAACACCATACATTTCAGGGATAAATAGTGCCGTAGCAATACATAGGGCATACACATACTTGTATTGTATCAATACATAAGGCACATCAAAGTCATCAATACATAGTATCATATAAATAGCATATTCTTAGTCTCATACACGAACAAATGTGATAGTCATCGGCATAGGCATAATCAACGTTGTATGAAGTATGGAAAGGCCCCCATGCTGCAAGACATCTGATATTCGGCGGTGGACATCAAAGCGATACCTCGCAGTCTAAGCAACTCGGCCTTAAAATCATTCCAAGATTGGCCCGTCCATGCCGCTGTTGTCTCCCATTCTTGAACTAACATAGCGTAAAAATGGGGGTCTTCCCATTCATACACCCATCTGGTCGCAGGTTGCGTGGTAATTGTAGGGTCGAGATGGCGGACTAGAGGGGGGGTGAATAGTCCTTTATAACAACTAATCGCAGCGGAATAAAACCTAATCGGTTCTAGCGACAATTCACCCCTCTAACTAAGACTCTAAACACCTTGCCAAAGATCCTAGCGAGAAGCAAAGGTGCAAGTCTAGCTTGAGCTTCCCTAAACCGTTCTAGCGCAAGATCACACAAACCTAAGCGCTAGTACTTTAAGCACCGGGGAAACTCCTATTAACTAGCAAGCAAAAAGCACTAAGCACCTAAGCTCACTACTTGCTCAATGACAAGGATACACAATACAAATCAAAGGGCGCAACTCACTTTAGCTACACAAACTAAGTGAGAACTACTTCTAAGCTACACAAGCTAAGAAGGTGAGTGGCAAGCTACACAAGCTAACCGGTCTCACAAGAGCAACTACAACTACACAAATAAAGTAATGCACAATATAAATAACTTGTGTAGAAGGGAGCAAACCACCGCGAAGGATGGGAAGATGTTGACGCGGTGATTTATTTCCCGGAGGTTCACTTGTCGCCACAAGCTACGTCCTCCGTTGAGACAAGCTTCAAGGTTGCCGCCGGTCCTCTTGCTAGTGGTGACCCGCAAGTCACACTCTCCCACGTGGAGTGCTTACCACAAGCTCTAGCACTTGACTCGGCCGGACCACTTGTCGCTCTTCACGTCTCGCTCTACTAGCGATGCTCTTCGCGATCTCCCGCGAGGTGAGCTCCAACCCCTCACAAAGCTTCTCCGGAGCTAAGCACAATCTTCTTGCTTGCTTCACGGAGCCACAAGCCACCAAGCCGTCTAGGAGGTGGCAACCTCCAAGAGTAACAAGCACCACCGGCTTGCAACACGATCACCTAGTGCCACTTAATGCAATCTCACGATGCAACGCACTAGAATCACTCACTATCAATCAATCGGATGTGCACTAAGCAAGTGAGTGAGTGGGAGGGCTTCCAAGCACACCTACACAAGCCACACAGGCCCAAGGGTGCTCAGCTGATCGGCCAAGGCCGCCAAGTGCTTGGATTTATAGCCCTCAAGCGAATAGAGCCGTTGCCCTCTCAAACCGGCCGTCGGACTGAGCGTCGGACGCTCAGCCGCGCCACCGTCGGACCAAAGTCCACGGTCCGACGCTCCCGATAGCCGCCACGTGTCACTAGCCGTTTGAAGTCGAACGTTGGATCACAACGGCTATTTCTCGCGCCGTTTTTCCAACCGTCGGACGCTCAAGCCGATGGTCCGACGCGCGCACAGCTCCAGGCGTCGGACCGTCCGACTCTCACAGACGGGCCACAGCTCGGCCACCGTCGGACTCTCGCGCGGTTAGCCGTCGGACCAATGATCACCACGGTCCGACGCTTCCAGAGAGCTCCCCGAGCGCTCAAAAACCGTCGGACTTCAGTCCGACGCTCACCGTCGGACTAAATTCTAGCGTCCGACGCTTTCCCGAATGCCACGCGTCACGCCGACACCGCTCGCCACCGTCGGACCGAAGCGGGCAATGGTCCGACGCTCGTTAACCGACCGTCCGACGCTTCCACGGATTTGCACAGAGCCTGGGACCGTCGGACCCTTCACACAAATGGTCCGACGCCTTGTCCAAGCCAGCGTCCGACGCTCCTTTTGAGCTCCTTTCAACTCCAAACTTCACCACCTTTGCAAATGTGCTAACACCAACAAGTGTACACCTCATGTGCATGTGTGTTAGCTTTTCACAAACATTTTCCAAAAGGATTTTTCACTCTTTTCACCACGCCACTCGATCCTAGCAACGCATGCAAGTTAGATCGCTCAAGTGGCACTAGATGACCAATATGCAAACAAGTTTGCCCCTCTTGATAGTACGGCCATCTATCCTAAATCCGGTCAAGCACTTCTCTACTCAACCTTAGACCGGTGAAATGGAAATGCCCTAGGTTATACCTTTGCCTTGCGCTTTCCATTTCGATCACCGTCTTCATCTCCGTCTCCGACACCATCGATGCCAATGCAACACATGCACTAACATCTCATGAATAATATGATCCACTTCATATCATCACGTGGCTTTTGGTTCATCGATCCTTGACTTGCTTGCTCTTCACCGTTGCGTTGGTCCATCGGCGCCAAGCCATCACCCGACTTGCCCTTCACACTTGCAACCGGTCCATCGACGCGAAGCCTCGTCTTGATCTTCTCCACCTAGCCACATGACTCCATGTCATGTCTCATGCGTTTAGCTCCTTCATCTCCATATGTGTGAGCTCAGCAACACTCAACACGCCATATCCACCTCCATGGCATAGTTGCTCACACACATGTACCTGTGGACTAATCACCTGTGTAATCAACACTTAGACACATATTAGTCCACCTAAGTTGTCACTCAATTACCAAAACCAAACAAGGCCCTTTCAATCTCCCCCTTTTTGGTAATTGATGACAACTCTACAAAGATATGGGAATTAAGCGCATTAACCAAGTTAGCTCTTCACACAAGTGTAAATTACTAACTTGGGTTGGATTTTATGTTACTTATCCATCTTGAAGCTCAAATCTTTAGACTTGGATAAGCTCCATAAAACCCGACTTGGTAGTGTTAACTCCCCCTACATGTGTGCTCAAATGGTTTGGTTTCAAATTTTCACACATGCATAAATATGAAACTTTTGGGAGTGCCAACACTACTAAGTGATGCTAAGGTGTTTAGAATAAACCTTTAAAGCTCGATACCACATGTAGATTGGCAATGATCGTGCTTGATACCAATTGCTTCATGTCAATTGAAGTTGCACCATTAAGTTCACCCTTAGCATCAAGATTAGCTAGACAAGCAAAAATACTAGATACCCCGTGAGATCAACATTAAGAGCAAGGTTCTAGTAAATACTTGAAAATACAAGTCTAGCTAACAACCTATGCATGCTAGTTATCAAATCATCATTCAAACCTATACTAGCATACACCACACAAGTAAGATACCATGTGTAGAAAACTAAGTACGAATGCAAGCAAGCATATGAATATGCACATTTCAAATGCAATCAACCATGTCCATGAGCTTGCTCCCCCTACTTGTGTGCTTCTCTTGTCCAAGAATTTTGATTCCCTTATAATCTTCAATCTTGTGGATCATCCTTCTTGTTGGCCTATTGCTCTCCCATCATCGGCCTCCATGATGGTTCATTGCGTACTTCCATCCATCTTGATTATCTCTCCCCCATGATCATGTAATCCAATATCTTTCCCTTACACACAATTTCATATCTTTGTTCAAATCTCTCCCCCTTTGTCATCAATTTTCATAAAAGTCAATGCTCTATTGTGACAAAGGTGTGCGGTAGGGATGTTGAGGGTAGATTCTTGCACATTTGATGGACACCACCATTTTTGAGTTGGAATGACACCACTTGAAAACCATCCATAGAATGAGATACCTCATGTAGGACCTTGCATCTTTTGATACCAAATAAATAAGTATCTCCCCTGTGTCATGTGATCGGTCATCCACTTGAACTTGAACTCTTTTGGTGTGGGAAGTCTTCATCTTGATGATCACTAAAAGTTGAGGATCAATTGCACATTTTGTCGGATACCACTTGAAAATACCACGTGTAAATGAATATCACGTGAAGAAATAACTTGATATCTATTTTTATTGTTGTCTTGTGCTTCTTGAACTTAGATTGTTTCAAAAAGCTTCTTTCTTGATTAGTTCAAACTAGCAAACTTGCACAAGTAATCTAACTCGGTTTGAACCAAAGACAAGCTTCTTCACTCCACTAGGGGTTATCTTGCCTATGTTGAATTAGATTCTTTTTGCTTATTTAACTAGATCAAACACTAGGTTCACATGCTCATGAACAAGTCATATTTAGCCACTAGATCAAACAAAACATACAAGCAATAGTGGCAACATATGAACTTAAAATCATTTGATTTCTTTATGAATGCTCATCTATGTATGACTATATGCTCTAATCAAGTCCTTATCAAAATATGGATGCATATGCCATACAATAATACCTTTGCTATCTCGGAGTAGAGGATAGTCATTTTCAATCAATCTCCAAAATAGCAATAGTGAAGTCCATTTGAATAGCTTGGTGAAGACCAATCATCATCATGAATTCCATTCTTCACCCATATGATCAAGTGCTAACTTCAATGTTGTGGTTGACTTGCTTCTTTTCTCGATCAAGCTTTGCATGAGAGAATACCACTAGGATTTGCATGAATACCACTTGTGAATATTTGACTTCTTATTTGGTACATTGCTTGCTCTCTAGATCAACCCTTTTGATTGCTTCAACTAAGCATCTCCAATGATTCTTCGGATCACCACTTCCATATTAGCCATCCAAGTATCACCCACTTGGTTTACCTACATAAGGCGGCACGCCCCGACAATCGGGAGAAGTGATCTCTCTCCAAAGAAACATCTTCGCTACTCACTTGAGTTGCCTTTGCTTGATTGATCTAATGACTTAACATGATAATCAACTTGAATTCCTTCTTTAAGTCCTTTTCTTTCTACTTCTTTAAGTCCTTTTCTTTCTACTTCTTTAAGTCATTTTCTTTCTATCCAATTGTTTTCCAATCATTACTAGGACTTAAGTTTCATCTTTTCTTTGCTTGTTCTTGACCTTCCCTTGAGAACCAATCTTCATGATCCAAAACCAAACAATTGAAACTCTCAACCACTTGTAATTATATTTCCAACTTGAGAGCCTTTCAATACAAGAGATACCAAAGATTTGCAATAATTCTCTCTTGTGGACAGATTTTGATCAATTGAGCTGATCTTCATCAAATTGAATCAAACTTGAGGTAAACAAGCTTGATTACTCTCACAAGACATATATCCATTCAATCCACTTACTAAAAGTCATCCTATGATCATATCCAACCAAATCTATTCAAATTTGATCACTAAGCAATTATTCCATTCAAACTTCTTATTGCAAGCAACATATGCATATTTATCCAATTCAATCAACTCATATGCATCCAAATAAGTTTGATAAAAAAATGATATACCTTGATAGTTCATGATCATCCATTTGCAAGCTTCAACTCAATTGTTTGCAAGTCATCAAATAATTGACCAAAAGATCACCCACAATTTGAACTTTTGCACTTGTATGTTATAGCACTTGGACATCACTTTATTTGACTTGGCATTGGTTTGAATTTGCACTAGGTTTCATGACTTGACTCAATATATGATGATCAATAAGAATGCCAATTGAATCAAGCCTCCAATGCCATGGTACCTACACGCAATCATCCACTTTTTGATGGTACCCAAACTAGTTTGGGTCCTCTCAAGTTAGGAGCAACATACTTAGGCACTGCCTTAGTATGGATAGCGGGATGTTTTGCAATAGCAACCGATGAGGTACCATTGTCATCCTTCCTAAGCAAATTATTTGTATGAATTGAAATAGGCTTAGGAGTGTTACCTAGGGGACATGAATTGGCCATGTGTCCCCTTTCCCGGCATGAGTAGCACTTTTGCTTTGCTTGAGCCTTCTCTTTCTTGCTCATGTTGTGCTTCTCATTGCCTCGCCTCTCTTGAGTTGCTTGAGCCTTCTTCTCAAGCTTGTTAGGACACTTCGAGGCAAAGTGACCCATGTCTTCACATTTGACACACTTGATGTGAGCCATCTTATTCTTCTCTTGAGTCTTGCTCATCATCAACTTGGCATCATGAATATGAGTTTGATGCCTTCCTCTTCCATTACCCCTTCTTGTTTTCTTCTTCTTCAAGTCACCATAGCATACTTCATGGTTGGTCTTGACTTGATCTTGGGGTGTCTTGTCTTGTGGCTTTTGTTGAGGCCTCACAAATCTCTTGTATAGGCACGTAGAAGGGATATCACTTCTAGTGCTACACTTGGGACATTGTGGATGTGTGAGCCTCACTTCTTCTTTCTTCTTGGGCTTCTCTTTGGTAGGGCATGACAAAGCTAGATGGCCCATTTCATGGCATATAAAACACATGAAATGAGCAAGTCTTTCTCGCTCTTGCTTCTTCTCATTTCTAGCTCTCTTTCTTTCACCTTTGGTCATGTCCCATTTCTTTTTGATGTACCCAAGGCCACTCTTGTCACCGACAATTTTTGTATTCTTTAACATGTTATTGAGGGTGACACTTGAGTTGTTCCACCTTTCTATTTTGTCACTCATGTTCTTCACTTGACTTTTGAGCTCATTGTTCTCCTTCAAAAGGTTAGTCTCACAAGACATAGAAGTAGAACAAGTATGTAAAAATGAAGAACAAGGCATATCATCACATGAGGCGGATACATTCTTTATGCCTACATCACGAGGGTTAGTTGCAATATGTGATTGATCATTTGACCCAAGTGATGAGCTCTCACAAGTTTTAGATTTTTCATTGGAAATCTCCTTAGTGAGAAAAGCATGGTCTTTTACCAAATTCTCATGAGCAACACTAAGCTCCTCATGAGTCAATTTTAGCTCCTCATGTGAACAACTCATGACATAAAGTAGATGCTTTTGTTGTTCACATGTGTCCTTTAGAAAAGAGTTTTCATTAGTCAAATTCTTTGTTTTATTCATCTCATTTTCTAAAGCATTAGCGAGTCTACGTATGAGCTCAAGACCTGGTTCATCACAATCAACAACAACATCACGAAATGATACCTTGGTGCCCCTTAGTGACATGTAGCATTGTGATGAAGTGGTAGAAGTTGTAGACTCATCACTCTCATAGCCATCATCAAGTGTGCATGGGGTATCATCATCTGCATCACTTGTGGCTTCATCAACTCCCTTGTCAAGTGATCTTGGGGTAGCATCATCATCACCATCACTCGACCAAGCGGAGGAGCAACTCTCCACAATCACGGAGTTGTGAGGGTGCTCATGATCACCAAGCTTTATGTCTTTGACATCATCTTCATCTTCGGGGAGCTTACCATAGTTCTCATTGAGATATGCCCAAATCTCATGAGCGGTCTTGAAATGCACGATCTCTCCAAAGATGCTATAATCCAAAGCTCTATAAAACATGTCAATAGCATTGTAATCGAGTTGTAAGCATTTTCCTTGCGCTTCGGTAGGATTGTCCTCATCAATCGCATGGGAAAAGCCTACATCTACGATCCACCACATTTGGGGAGAAATAAATTTAATATTACATTCCATCCAATTTCTCCAACGTGCAAAGTGTGTGCCATCAAATGTGTATGGACAATCAACATCTAGCCCATAAGTCGCCATCCTCTCGGGTCGGTTAAGACCGCAATTGAGAGACCATGCTCTGATACCACGTGTAGGGTCGAGATGGCGGACTAGAGGGGGGGTGAATAGTCCTTTATAACAACTAATCGCAGCGGAATAAAACCTAATCGGTTCTAGCGACAATTCACCCCTCTAACTAAGACTCTAAACACCTTGCCAAAGATCCTAGCGAGAAGCAAAGGTGCAAGTCTAGCTTGAGCTTCCCTAAACCGTTCTAGCGCAAGATCACACAAACCTAAGCGCTAGTACTTTAAGCACCGGGGAAACTCCTATTAACTAGCAAGCAAAAAGCACTAAGCACCTAAGCTCACTACTTGCTCAATGACAAGGATACACAATACAAATCAAAGGGCGCAACTCACTTTAGCTACACAAACTAAGTGAGAACTACTTCTAAGCTACACAAGCTAAGAAGGTGAGTGGCAAGCTACACAAGCTAACCGGTCTCACAAGAGCAACTACAACTACACAAATAAAGTAATGCACAATATAAATAACTTGTGTAGAAGGGAGCAAACCACCGCGAAGGATGGGAAGATGTTGACGCGGTGATTTATTTCCCGGAGGTTCACTTGTCGCCACAAGCTACGTCCTCCGTTGAGACAAGCTTCAAGGTTGCCGCCGGTCCTCTTGCTAGTGGTGACCCGCAAGTCACACTCTCCCACGTGGAGTGCTTACCACAAGCTCTAGCACTTGACTCGGCCGGACCACTTGTCGCTCTTCACGTCTCGCTCTACTAGCGATGCTCTTCGCGATCTCCCGCGAGGTGAGCTCCAACCCCTCACAAAGCTTCTCCGGAGCTAAGCACAATCTTCTTGCTTGCTTCACGGAGCCACAAGCCACCAAGCCGTCTAGGAGGTGGCAACCTCCAAGAGTAACAAGCACCACCGGCTTGCAACACGATCACCTAGTGCCACTTAATGCAATCTCACGATGCAACGCACTAGAATCACTCACTATCAATCAATCGGATGTGCACTAAGCAAGTGAGTGAGTGGGAGGGCTTCCAAGCACACCTACACAAGCCACACAGGCCCAAGGGTGCTCAGCTGATCGGCCAAGGCCGCCAAGTGCTTGGATTTATAGCCCTCAAGCGAATAGAGCCGTTGCCCTCTCAAACCGGCCGTCGGACTGAGCGTCGGACGCTCAGCCGCGCCACCGTCGGACCAAAGTCCACGGTCCGACGCTCCCGATAGCCGCCACGTGTCACTAGCCGTTTGAAGTCGAACGTTGGATCACAACGGCTATTTCTCGCGCCGTTTTTCCAACCGTCGGACGCTCAAGCCGATGGTCCGACGCGCGCACAGCTCCAGGCGTCGGACCGTCCGACTCTCACAGACGGGCCACAGCTCGGCCACCGTCGGACTCTCGCGCGGTTAGCCGTCGGACCAATGATCACCACGGTCCGACGCTTCCAGAGAGCTCCCCGAGCGCTCAAAAACCGTCGGACTTCAGTCCGACGCTCACCGTCGGACTAAATTCTAGCGTCCGACGCTTTCCCGAATGCCACGCGTCACGCCGACACCGCTCGCCACCGTCGGACCGAAGCGGGCAATGGTCCGACGCTCGTTAACCGACCGTCCGACGCTTCCACGGATTTGCACAGAGCCTGGGACCGTCGGACCCTTCACACAAATGGTCCGACGCCTTGTCCAAGCCAGCGTCCGACGCTCCTTTTGAGCTCCTTTCAACTCCAAACTTCACCACCTTTGCAAATGTGCTAACACCAACAAGTGTACACCTCATGTGCATGTGTGTTAGCTTTTCACAAACATTTTCCAAAAGGATTTTTCACTCTTTTCACCACGCCACTCGATCCTAGCAACGCATGCAAGTTAGATCGCTCAAGTGGCACTAGATGACCAATATGCAAACAAGTTTGCCCCTCTTGATAGTACGGCCATCTATCCTAAATCCGGTCAAGCACTTCTCTACTCAACCTTAGACCGGTGAAATGGAAATGCCCTAGGTTATACCTTTGCCTTGCGCTTTCCATTTCGATCACCGTCTTCATCTCCGTCTCCGACACCATCGATGCCAATGCAACACATGCACTAACATCTCATGAATAATATGATCCACTTCATATCATCACGTGGCTTTTGGTTCATCGATCCTTGACTTGCTTGCTCTTCACCGTTGCGTTGGTCCATCGGCGCCAAGCCATCACCCGACTTGCCCTTCACACTTGCAACCGGTCCATCGACGCGAAGCCTCGTCTTGATCTTCTCCACCTAGCCACATGACTCCATGTCATGTCTCATGCGTTTAGCTCCTTCATCTCCATATGTGTGAGCTCAGCAACACTCAACACGCCATATCCACCTCCATGGCATAGTTGCTCACACACATGTACCTGTGGACTAATCACCTGTGTAATCAACACTTAGACACATATTAGTCCACCTAAGTTGTCACTCAATTACCAAAACCAAACAAGGCCCTTTCAGTAATGTCAGGAATGTGATAGTTATAGCTTGCCTGGGAGGTATCACTGTACGAGGAAGAAGAATGCTGCGGAGTGTCGTAGTCTGTAGGTGCATAAACAGTCCTCTGCGACTCCGGTTGTCCATGGTCGCGGTCCTGAGTAGCATGCGTGAACTAGGTCTCGCCTGCAAAAAACCATTATTAGTAGTTTAGAAGTCATACACAGAAACAATTGTGCGTACGTAGGTGCAATGGATACCTGTGAAACGAAGACCACCACCTCCACCAGAACCACTACCACCAGCACCAAACCCACTGCCACCACCACCACCACCACCACCAGAACCACTACCACCAGCAGCACCACCAGCACCATCACCATCACCATCACCATCACCATCACCGCCACCGTCACTGTCGTCATCAGAACCGTCATCAGTTGAGCTGCTATCCTGAGACTCCTTATACGGTGGACTACGCTGAGCCTCATCCTCAATTTCAGTGTCACTGATCACTTGCTTTTTCTTTCCGCGTTGACGCTTGGGGTCACCCTTCTTAGGCGGCATCTGCATCTTCCTCTTCCCGAGGTGACTATCACCCACATGTCTACGGGCTCAATCACTGATGGAATCATCTCCCATGGCCTGACGTAGATCTTGGGCGTCTATGTGGTCACTACGAGCACAAACAAATAAATCACATAAATAAAATGGACATACATAATATGAAAGCCAGACAGAGACACACATTATACCTGACAATATGTGATGGCATAGGGGCGTCTACTTCGTCATCATCCTCATCAAGAACTGGTGCCTGGTTTGATCTACCATACTCCATCCATTGCCTAACTGGATTGTTCGAGTCATAGAATGAGACTTCAGCGAACTTGTCAATGAAATCTTCGTCATCATGCAGTGGCGGTCCACAGATATCTGCTAGTCGCAGCCGAAGATTGTAGTTGACATACACAAGCTTGTTTAGTTTTTTGTGGGACAACCGATTGCGAACCTTCGTATGAAGCAAGGCAAAAGTACTCCAATTCCGCTCGCATCCACTAGAGGAGATACATTGTGCAACAAGCCGCAAAGCAAGACGCTGCAAATTTGGAGTTTGACTACCAAATATCATCCACCAGGCCGCTGCAAGTGTAACACATTATGTTAGATATATATTCCACGAGAGCAAAGCATCAAGGGTAGAGAAGTGCTCTTAGGCTCTTACATGGGCTAGTTCTTGGATCCGCTGCCATTTTCATAGCGAGTTCGGAGCCAAACTTACCAAGCTTCTGTCGAAAAATCTCTGCCTCTTGTAAAGCCTGCATTGCGCTCTGCAAATCCGTCATGCGCGAAAATGTATCTTTCAGACTATTAAACATTGTTGGAGTTGGATCCATGTTATATGCGTACTTTGGATTTAGGACAGCACCTGCAACACATGACAAATGCCAAACAAGGGAACGGTAAGTATTCATTTCATGGAGCTTGCTAAGTAAATATAATTCATGATCGTACCTGAACCCACATACGTGTCAATGTACACGTCAGTAATCCTGTTGTCCATAATCTGTCGATACTCATTCCATGTCTGCTTATTTCTTCCAAAGACAGACTCCATCTCCATTTTGCAAGTCTGGTAGGCATACACTACATCACACATGTTAGGCTGCTTGTCTTGATCAGCGAAGCGGAGGAACTTATAAATTGGTTGAACTGTTTTGATGATGTATTCCAGTCCCTCCCACCACTGGATACTTGATAACCTTGAATGAGCAAAGCGACCATCTTCACATTTTATCCACTTGCTTTGCAGAAATTCAGGAGAAGACATCCACTGCATGAACTTGTCACGTTTCCGGTGAAAGCTCTCTAGGAACATGTAGTTGGTCCCAAATCTAGTAACATTCCACTTGACCAACTCACCACCGATTGCCTTCCTCATCATTGCATTCAACTGAGCATGGTTGTGCAAAAAGGTTGAGATTCGCTTGCATGTTGCGATTGTACCTGCATGTTCGGGCCTTTCACCAATATCCTTCAACATCAAGTTGATGGTGTGTGCAAGGCATGGCGTCCAAACAATATGAGCATAATGGTTCCCCAGTATCTTGCAAGCTTTTTTGTAGTTGGCGCCATTGTCGGTCACCACATGTACGACATGCTCGGCGCCAATCTCTTCAACAACCTTACGAATTTCCTGAAAAATAACCACAACAGTTTTTACAAATGTGACGTAAATCACAATATTATAAATAGTATGAACCTAACAACATGTTCAGAAGCTACCTGGTATAAATAATTGGCATCTTGACTTCGCCCAGTTGCATTAACAGATTTATGAAACCATGTGACCCCATTGCAATAAATCAGGAAGTTGATGACACTCATTCTAGTGGGGCCAGTCCAAGAATCACACATCAACGTCACGCCAAAGTTGGTCCATTCCTTCTGAAACTTTGCGTACCTAGCCTTCAAGTCTTTCTCGTTCTCATCTAGGTACTTGCCATCGATATCCCTTCCAGTAGGTGACACAATGCCTTCACCTGTAAGCAGAAGCCATTCGTGAGAATACATAAAGATAGAAACGTCAAAATTGAGAGAGATGACTCTGAAAGTTGTACTAACCCCACTTTTGTGTCTCTCTCACCGCACTTATGAAGTACGGATTGTCGGCCTGTCGTCCTGGGATTCCTGCAACATGGAAAAACTTTTCCCAAGCTTTCCCAATAGCTTCCTTTGCATTCTTCCCCTTCTGCGTCCAAGACCCTGTATCAATCCTTGGTTGGACCATTCCTCTCCTCCTACCGGCTGCCAAATTGTAGTCCTGCAGAACCACAGGAGTCTCCCTCTGTGATCCTGCTCTTTGAAACATCCTTTGCAAAGGATTCCCACCCTGTGAACCACTACCCCCTCCACGGTCGTAATTACCTCCTCTCTGTTGCACCCCCTGCTCGTACTCATATTCTGCTCTCGACTGATTAAGTGCTTGCTGGAGCTGCTCCTCATATTCATCATCACCAAGTGGATGGTTACCCTCCGCTGCAGCCTTCTCTCTTGCCAACTTTTGTCGAGACCGGTCAGAAGTTGCCTTTTTAGTTCTATCAAGATCACGTTGAAAGTACTCACGCACATCATCTAGCACGCTTCTGCAATGCACCACCTGCGACCCGCGACCGGCTAAATGTTCTTTGAATCTTGTTGCACCACCACCTCCTTTCATCGTATGACAGTAGTTGCACCTCCACCCAGGAGAAAGGTTTTCACCATGCTCCCATACAATGTCTTTTCCTCTGCTTAACATTGTGCACCTGCATGAATGGACAGCACAAACTAATCAATCACATAGATTAAATCTACGTAAATAAGTGGCTAAGTCACAACCTTCCACCTAAATAAAATTTACCTAAACAATATAAACCTAAAATATACATCAGTATATACCTAAAATATACATCAGTATTAGCACACCTACAACCTAAAATATACATCAAACCTAAAATCCTAAACCAAATCCTAAACATAACCCTAACTAATAACCTAAACACACCATAAATCCTACTAAAATCCTAAATCAAATTACCACTGCACCCTAGATCAATAGATAACTACTTCCTATTCCAAATCCTAAAGCTAATCCTACTAAAAATGCTCAAGAAAAAAAAGAAACAACCTTACCTGCCGAAACCGGCGAAACCGCGCGGTTACCGGTTGAAACCGGCCGAGAAACCGATGCAACCGCCCGGTACCCGGCGGATCCGCGCGCGCGTCGGTATCCCGGTCTTACCGACCGGTATACCGGTCCTACCGGCCGGTAAGAAAGCGGCGGCGAGCGGACGAGCGGGGAGGCGGCGGTTTCGGCTGCTGCAGCGCGAAGGGGGGAAATGGGGGGTGGCTCTGCCCCCCGTGACCCAGGGTGCCATTTTGTGCCCGTTCGGGCCTAATGGGCCTTAACGGGCCTTTTTTTTTACTTCGGGACTTCGAAAAAAATTCTAAATGTAGTCAAATTTGAAAAATTTTGACACCATTGGAATCTATAAATCATGAAGTATTTTTAGGAATTTTTTTACCATTTTTTCCTCCGATTTTAAATTTGAAATTTCGGTTTTTTCAAACCGGCCGGTACCGGTACCGGTCCGGACCGGTATGACCGGTAACCGGCCGGTTACCGCGGTATTCCGTCGGTAAATATAACCCTGGGTCCAGCACTGCCGCTCTAGCAGCAGCAGTGCCGGGCATCTCGGCAGTGCCGCTCCCAGGCCGGCACTGCCGCCCTATATTTTGACCTCTGTTTGCGAAGAATTTTGTAGGCCTATTCAACCCCCCTTTTAGGCCAGCCCGTGATCCTACACCACCATAGTTATTAAGGCGGTAAGGCAAGGCGTGGCGACCAAGTACCACCATACGCCTAAGCGAGCAAGCCGTAAGGCAAGGTGACGCCTTAACAACTTAAGAAAAAAATAAAGCAGCATCTCAAAGCTTTAGGTGGTGAATAGAAAAAAAAGAAAGGAGGAGTAAGAAGTGGTCTGGCCCAGCCCATCAAGCAGCCCATGTGCCCCTCACCCACTAGGGCACATACGTCTTCATCTCTCCCTGCTCCCAAATCCCGTTCCAGGATCCATCGCCGCCGCCTCTCTCCACCTGACCTCTGGCCTCCACCCCTCTCTTTCTCTTCACTCCCTCTCTCTTTCAGATGTGGGTCGACTACATGGCTTCCTGAGGAGGAGGAGGGTGCGGCTGCATGGCTCAGCTGCGGGTGGCTAGATGGCAACTGAAAGGACCTTGTTTGGTTTTGGTAATTGAGTGACAACTTAGGTGAACTAATATGTGTTTTAAGTGTTGATTACACAGGTGATTAGTCCACAGGTACATGTGTGTGAACAACTATGCCATGGAGGTGGAAGTGGCTAGGAATGATTGCTTAGCTCACACATGTGACGATGAAGGAGCTTAATGCATATGAGACATGACATGGAGTCATGTGGCTAGGTGGAGAAGATCAAGACAAGGCTTTGCGTTGACGGACTGGTTGCAAGTGTGAAGGGCAAGTCGGGTGATGGCTTGGAGCCGATGGACCAACGCAACGGTGAAGAGCAAGCAAGTCGAGGATCGATGAACCAAAAGCCACGTGATGATATGGAGAGGTGTTGGTGCATATGTTGCACCAGCATCAATGGTGTCAGAGATGGAGATGAAGATGGTGATTGGAATGGAAAAGCGCAAGGCAAAGGTATAACTTAGGGCATTTCCATTTCACCGGTCTAAGGTTGAGTAGAAAAGTGCTTGACCAGATTTAGGATCGATGGCCTACTATCAAGAGGGGAAAAGTTATTTGCATATCGGTCATCTAGTGCCAGTTGAGCGATCTAACTTTGCATACATTGTTAGGATCGAATGGCGTGGTGAAGTGAGTGAAAATCCTTTGTGAAAATATTTGTGAAAGGCTAACACACTTGCATATGAGGTTGTACACTTGTGGTGTTAGCACATTTGCCAAAGGAAGTGAAGGTTAAGAGCATTTGGGTTCTCTCTTCCTCCTGCCGAGCATGCTCGGCAGGGTTCAGAGCTTTTCGGTGGTGTTTCAGTGGAGAAACACGCACCAGACGCTGCACCAGACGCTGAGGCATGCGTCCGGTGAAGGTGGGCGAGGACAGCGTGTTCGGGCAGCGTCGCACCGGACGCGGAGCAGTTACTGTTCACGCGTCCGATGGTTGTGACGTGGCAGCGCGTGGGAGAGCAGAAGTGCACCGGACGCTGTGGTCTGTTCGGTGGGTGCGCACCGGACACGTCCGGTGGCACTTGGGTGCTCTCGGGTGCTCTCTGGCCGCGCACCGAACACTGAGCTCCGCGCGTCCGGTGTGACGGCGGGCGCATCCGGTGTGGACAGAGAAGGCGCGAGCAAAGTTAGCCGTTGGCGCGTAACAGTAACTTTCAAATGGCTAGCTGACGTGGCGTTCTGTGGTGCACCGGACGCGTCCGGTGCTCCTGTCTGCGCGTCCGGTGTGGGCTTTTTTCAGTGAAGTGAAAGGGTAATGGCTCTATTTGTCTTGTAGGCTATAAATAGAGCTGAGGGCCGGCTAAGGCACAAGGTTGAGCACCTTGGGAATGTGTTTCCCTTGCTTGTGCTTGGCTTATTGCCCTCCTACTCACTTGTGCTAATTGACATTGGATTTGGGAGTGAGAGATCGATCGCTAGTGTGTTGCATCATGAGGATTGCTTCGAGTGGCACTACCTGATCGAGTTGCAAGCTGGTGGTCCTTGTTACTCTTGGAGTTCGCCACCTCCTAAACGGCTTGGTGGCGAGAGGCTCCGTGGAAGCAAACAAGGAGATTGTGCTTGGCTCCTGAGCAAGCTTGTGAGGGGTTGGAGCTCACCCCGTGGGAGATCGCGAAGAGCATCGTTAGTTGAGCGAGACGTGTAGAGCAACAAGTGGTCCGGCCGGATCGAAGAGCAAGTGCTTGCGGGTGCCCCACGTGGGGGTGGTGACTTGTGGTGGGTCACCTCTTGCTAGATGATCAGCGGCAACCTTGAAGTTTGTCTCAACGTAGGATGTAGCTTGTGGCGACAAGTGAACCTTCGGAAAATAAATCACCGTGTCAACATCTTCCCATCCTTCGCGGTGGTTTGCTCCCTTCTACACAAGTTATTTATTTTGTCCTTTAGTTTACTTGTGTAGTTGTAGTTGCTCTTGTGAGACCGATTAGCTTGTGTAGCTTGCCACTCATCTTCTTAGCTTGTGTAGCTTAAAAGTAGTGTTCTTGTTTAGCTTGTGTAACTAATCAAGTTGCGCGCCTTGATTAGGATTGTGTATCCTTGTCATTGAGCACGTAGTGAGGTTAGGTGCTTAGTGCGCTTTTACTTGCTAGTTGATAGGGCTCTGGTGCTTAAAATATTAGTGCTTAGGTTTGTGTGACCTTACGTTAGAACGGTTTAGGGAAGTTCAAGCTAGGCTTGCACCTTTACTTCTTGCTAGGATCTTTTGTAAGGGGCTTAGAGTCTTAGTTAGAGGGGTGAATTATCGTTAGAACCGAATAGATTTTATTTCGCTGCGATTAGTTGTTAAAAAGGACTATTCACCCCCTCTAGTCCGCCATCTCGACCCTACAGGAACTTCCCCCCAGCAGCGGGGGTGAATGAGGCGGCACGGGTGAGCTGTGGCTTCCTCTTCCTCTCCAACTCTCCCGCTCACTGCTTGCTCTGTGTGCTCTCTCTCTCTCTCTCCCTCTGTGTGTGTGTGTGCACGCGCGCTCCATTTCTTCCGTGCGCTCGCTCTATTTCATTTTTTCGCGCCGATTCTCCCAAGTTTTCCCACTGCCCAGAGCAGAGGCTTCCTCGTATGGCGCCCTCCATGCGTGATTTGGCGCGATTTGGATGTCAAAGCAATGTTTTTTGGACGCCTTGGCTGTAAGACGGACGCCACGCGAAACTGAGGTGAGTCGTCTGCCAACGCGTCGTGCGTGCAGTGCCTTAGCGCCTAAGCGATGCCTTAATAACCATGGGTTCCACTAAGCTTCTCAGGACCAACACAAACTTCCAGGTGCTCACCACAACCGATTGGGAACTCCCCAACAACCTCCAATCATCTAGGAGTCCAAGCCCCAAGAGTAAGGAACACAAAGTGCAAGCTAGAGAGAGAACTGTAAGTAGAATCACCTTATTGCATGCCATGCCCACTCAAAGTCCGCATTTGAGTTTGTCAGTTGCTATGCTGACATGCAAACGAGTGAGCATTAGCCACTTGCTGGGACGACAACTCTTAGTATCTCAAGTGAAGTTGTTGCTGTGTTGTTTGATTCTCAAGAGTTTAGTTTAACTAATCCCTTTGGTTTTAGCCTACTCTCCACCACTGATTTCCACTCTCTGTAAGGTTACTCCCTCCATCCTACAATAAAGTTCGTTGGGGCATTCAAAGGTTGTATCAAAAAGAAAGAAGTTTTAGCTTATAGACCCTATACGATAGGACATCGGTCCATCCATCGTGTCGCTGTCGTCGACTATATGGCGGGAGGAGGCTTATCACTAGTGTGGAGAGTTGAATAAACAATATTTCATGTCCAGAGCGGAGCTCCCAAGCTCCATTTAGGGGTACTCCGTATTTTGGTATTTTGACTTTCACATTGGTATATGGGACAAGCTCCGTTACAACTAGTAATCTAAGATAGAGGAAGTACATCTTTCATCCCTAAAGTCTCCCTCACCGCTTAATCCTACCATTGCTCTAAATCCCCTTTTGCTTGAGGCAATCCATACCTCGAGATCCAAATGTGGATAGATTTTTATTATTCATAATCCATTTTAGAAATCTGGACATTTTAGAATCAGCATTCAACGATCCCTTTCATTCAAACGGCACCTTTACTGGACGGTCGTGGCAGCGTTAGTTTTCAGGTTTGGCCACTGTAGCATGCTTCGTCTAGACCATGGCGGGAACAGGGTAAAAGCGGCCACTGCCGACTAGCCACTGGTACAGTACCTTTTGGACCGGATAGGATGACAGTTCCTCGACCTTGACAGATCGAAGTATCGAACAAAAGACTTCTGTACTCCATGCAGACGCAGATGCACTCACAGTCGGACACGCACGACGACGATGCCCGTGTCGTCGATGACACTTTTTACTCCCAAAATTTTTTCTCTTTTCCTTATCACATTAATTATACTTTACGTCTGTATAGAGCATTAAATAAAGTAGCAACAATTATATATTTGTATTTTTTATCTGGCTACCTTGAGATGAATCTTTTAAGCTACTTGGGTCATAATTGAACAAAAGTTAACAAATACAAACGAAAGTACTATAATATACTTTTCACCTCTTTTCATCCAGCTAAGGCTATCTGCACTCGTGTTACTCTAAATTCATCCTCTAAAAGAAATATCTCGTCCTGGTTATCAAGATTTTCTTCACTAATCTGCTTTCTCCCACACTCATCCATGTTCTATACCATTCTCTATCCACTGTAGGATCCATAATCAGTTTTTTTCTCTTTTTTTTCCTCCCTCCCTCCCTCCCCACTTGCTCTCTCTCCCCAATCCCCATTCGTGCGAGCACGCGAGGACGGGCACGGGCCTCTCCCGCGCCGGCGAGCCGTCCTCCTCCGGCCGGCGGCCCCTCCTCCCTCTCCGGCACGGCAGACCTCACCCTCTCTCTCCCTCCTCCGGCGGCTCTCGTCCCCATGCTGCTCCACCCCGCCGCCGCCGCCGCGCTGCTCCAGATCCGGTGGCAGAGCCCTGGCCCGGCCTCTCCCTCCCCGGCTCCATGGCGCACGGCCGAGCTCCATGGCCGAGCTCGGCGACCTCGGCGAGCGGCGGCCGGGCGCGCGCACGGCGCCGGGAGGAGCACCGGCCAGCGGTAGAGCGGACGTGGGTGACCTCCTTCCTCGTCTCCAGTCTTCCTCTCGTCGGCGAGCTCGTCCTCCCGCATAGTACCTCTCTCCTCTCTCTCCCAGACTCCCTCCCTGCTGGCCCCGCGCCGTACCTCCGCTATGCCACCGCACAGACGCTGGCTTTAGTGTGGCCGCGCGTTTAGCCTATCGCATGGCATACGCCGCTGCACCTCCGCCGTGCGGTAAACTGGTACTGGTAGCGGCTCCGCCGTGCGGTAAACTGGTACTGGTGGGCGCGGTCGCGTAGCCAGTGCGGACAGCCTAAACAGCCCCGGAGACTCTCGCTGCCTTCTGCCATTCGTCAGGTATCCATCAGACTGAACCAGGGCAGGCAAGTGTCGACGTCGACAAGCAGGCACCAGAGACAGACCACGCCACGGCACCGGTGTACGTACACCTGGGCGCAGCAAAGAGCTCAGGCGTACATACTCCGTACACAGAATGCAGCGCCTTTGGAGGTGAGAATCGATTCTACTCCGTACAAAAGGTCCAAGACTATTGATTCTAGATTTTAATAAAAAACGTCTAGTGGCCAAAGCAAACCTGCTGGTGGAGCACTAGCTCGTGGAGCATCAATATTATGTATTATGGTAGATGTACGAAGCATTAAATATAGATGAAATATTTACTTGTTTGTATAGTTTGCATGTAGTACATCACGAGGCAAATCTTTTAAGCGTACTTATACTATGATTGGATATTTATTAGAAAAAATTCTTTGCTGCTACAATGTCAAAATTTCAAATTCTAAATGGATCTAAACGTAGTCTAAGAGTGAAAAAAAAACCTCCTCGTTCGTCCCACGTCAAAGCACAGGTTAAGAGATGGTTCGGATGCTCTCTGTGCGGTGAGACGCTCTCTCACGGCTCTCTCTGTATAGTTGGGGTGGGGGGTTTGAGAATTTTTTCGATGTACGTGAGAAGATCTTCTTCTTAGTTGAAATACGAGGGGCCGTCTAACGACCATGGATCAAGTTTTTATAAAAAACATCTAATGTTTTTCTACTAGAGTTAAGAATTATCTCTACTGTAGTTTCTTCTGTTCTAGTTCTTGCTTTCCTACCTAGAAATATTTCAAGTCACCCTCTTTAAATGAAACCAATAGCCTTATCTAAAAAACAACCGCCCTCACCATTTGGTTCCCTGACCATAAAAGAATTACTACTTCTCTATATATTTTCATGGATTTTGGTCACCCTTCCAGAATCAAAATCTAGTTAACTAGCGAAAGACCGAAGAAAGTGATTCTAATTCACCGGAAGCAACATTTCTACACCAAAAGCAACATTCCTAAGAATTCCTTGAAAAAACATTTCTAAATAAACCGAATTCAAAAAGTTAATTTGATCTCTACCAAATGTGTCCTTAACACACAACTCTGATTTGGTCAACCTCGACCTAAAGCTTTACACTCCATCCATTCCATAAAGAGTCAATTCTCACTTTTCCGACAAGTCAAATATTTTCAACTTTAATTAAATATGTACTAGAAAATATTAATATTTATTATGTATAATTAGTATCTTAGATAAACCGATAAATATGTTTTCATAATAAAATTTATTAGAGATACAAATATCTTTTTGATCTTGTTTACAAATCATATTCAGACTTCGCTTTGATCGGCACAAACCCTATAACGATACTTTCTGAACGGAGAGAGTACTACTATATGCTGTTGAATTTCCATGTTACATTACATATACAGTAGTTTACATCGTCCACGGTCTTGCAATGGAAATGGTATGCTTTGTCCATCTATACCTATAGTCCTAATATACACACTGCACTGGCCTGATGTCGCTGCCATGGGTTTTTTTCTCTGTTGAGCATCGGAGACCACCAAAATTCTAGCTGCTGCATTGCATCGCATGCCAGCGAGCAGCAGAGGACGACGGATCCACCGAGCGTCACAGCTTCTCCACAGGGAAGCCAATGACGGGCTTGACCTCGCGCGCCATGGACCGGAGCTCCTCCACCTCCTCGGGCGTCAGGCTCCACCCCAGCGCGCCCGCGAACTCCCGCGCCTGCTCCGCGTTGTTGGCCCCCGGGATCGGCACCACGTTGCCTTGGCACACCAGCCAGTTCAGCACCACCTGAACCAAGTTATGCAGACAAAGGCACGCTTGCTCATCAGCCATGTAATGTATGTCAGAGAAGAAACACAATTGCGCACAGTAATACTATGGTGCTGCTCGTCAGCTCTGTCAGAAAATTGACGCCGTAACAGGGGAAAGTTAAGGGCAATGAGCCAATAGTTTCCAGGCCCAGGGCAGCATTGTCAGTTCAGTTTGGAATTGGATTGCTTGCTGATGTTTCATGGCCAGTATTGCTTGCAGGAACTGTTTGTCATTATTCTGTCACTAATAAGTTTGTTTCTTGTGAGACATGTCTGAGTTTGCACATGTGAATGTAGTACTCCTATTTGCTAATAGCGCTAGCACTTTGCAGGGAGCCAATGACAAATCATTGTAGTACAGTTGAGCTCTGGTATATATAGATGGACAGAGCACCTGGGTTGAAGTCCTCCCGTAGCTTCCTCCAATCTCCTTGATCCGGTTGACAAGTGGTTGGAGCTGCATGGCATGATCGGGGAGACTTCAGTGAGTAGAGAGTATCCAGGAACGAACAAACGATCATAAAATAGTAATCGCAAATGTATACAACCTTTGTCAGGAACTCTGGTGTGTATATCCGTCCTCGAGGACCTTTAGGGGGATTCTCCGGAGTGTATTTTACTGTCAGAGCACCTGAGCCAAGGAAATTGATAGATACATAAAAAATCCAAAACACAGGTACGATTTCATACCAGACAGGAAAAGCTGAAACTCGATTAAATTAGCACCCACACATTCAACATAGTGGATAAGTTTTATTTGTCTACCTACAAAAGGCTAGTGAGCTTAGTTGAGTTTACCAACTGAAATAAGTACGCATTCCATATATTGATATATACCTACTCGCAGAAAAACAAAAGGTGTGTGGAGAAGAAACAAAGCTCTACCTTGGGCGATTGGGGAATACGCGATCAAAGTAACACCAAGCTCATCGCAAGCTGCCTCCACCCCATTTTCCTCTGGGTTCCTGTATATCAGACTGTAATTCACTTGATTTGAAGCGAGTGGCATTCCCCTCTTCTTGAGGCGCTCGTGAGCATCTCGGAGACGTTTTTCTGGTACCCAGTTATGAATTGAAAATGAACTCGGTGTGAATAAGTTTCACTGAAAGGATGCTACTAGCATATATAATAATCAGATCGCATATATCAGTGTTTGAGTTAGACAGCAACCGCTATAGTTTGAAACTCCAACGGCCTTTACAAGGCCTTGCTCGACCGCGTCTCAAAGGCCATCCAGGTAATCCGAATCAGGCAGGATCAGTGAATTTGGTATATAATTAAAAACTAAAGAGGGGTTCATTATTACTTATGTGTCAATTATTTTTTTCATACCTTCGTTGCCCCATATCCCTGGCCTGAAAAGGATATGCCAAGAGAGGTTAAGTTAACCGATAGAGTCTACAGAGAGAGTGAGGAAAAACAAAATCGGTTGAAAAAAGGCTGATGAGCAAACCAATGAAGTTGCTAGAGCTCAACTGAAGAGACGCCAAGGCGATCCAACGAGGCCTTCAGTGCACAAATGACGCTCCCACGACCAAACCTCCATGGAAGAGCTGCAAACTTTGTCGCAATAGCCACTTCCACCTGTTCCTTTTGTTGCCTTTCCTTGATAAATCTGATGGAAAGTGGGGACTTCAGAACTGATACTGCAGACTTAAATTATAGTATAAATAGATCCATGAAGAATGCTTCACGACATACCTTCCTAGTAAACTTTCTGAATTAATCGCTCCCGATATCTGAATAGCATACATTTTAAGGTAGTGTTAGATTTTACCTTATAATCCAGCGGACAGAGAAGAGGTGATGAGGCATGAAGCTTCTCTATTTCTTACCCCTGCTCCATACACTTCAGCGGTATCAAAAAAGGTTATTCCACAGTCGATACTCGCGTCAAATGCTCCTTTAGCCGCCTTCAGTTTCCTGTCTGGTATTTTTTCAGAGTGTTCACCGATATCAAAAGGGTATTCCCATGTTTTGCAATGAAAAGTTATAGAAACCATTCAACCGGATTGGCAGGCAACTAGTAGGTTGCTGTCACAGCTGAAGAGCATCTAATTCGAAACAAGGAAATGCCAGTTTCAAAAAAGATAATTATTTCAGGCTGCTTTGACTTCATTTGGTCAAAGCAGCAGGCGTTTCATATGCACAGGAAGTATGACCAGAATTTCAGGCCAACTAAAATTTCTTTCAACGGAATGCTAGGAATAAGGAGCACAAGTGTAGGATGAGTTACCACACTTTCTGTCCCTGGGTCCTGGGATGGGTTTCAGTTTCACTGTGTGATTTCTTTTTTTATGAGATCACCGGGACCATCTCTGCCTGTCGCAATCCCTTTGTACTTCCATGCGAGAGAGGCTGTAGAAATTATTAGAAGCAAGTTTGCCGTGAGAGACACAGGTTGCGATTCCTGAGAATGGAGGCGATAGAAATTAGTGGGAGCAAATTTCCCGTGACAGACACAGGTTGCCATTCCTGGGAATCGAACCTGCATCGGCTGCGTGCACTCCGGCGACGCTAGCCACCCGAGCCAGCGCTCGGTTCTCACTCACTGTGTGATTTCAACTTCAGTATCGAAGTAGACTACTAGTACCAACACACCTGTTCAGGGTTCAGCCTACCTGGACCGGCTGAGACATTTACCGGAGAGCAATCAAAATCGGTGAATTTTTTTTAAAGATAAAAGGATAGAAATTATCTGGCTTCATCAGAACAGGCCTCTTATTACAACGATCTAACAAGAAAAGTCTCACGAAAATTACAAGTTCAATGTCACTAAAACACATGAAACGATTGAAATCTCGACTAAGTAGCACCGAGTAATCTAAAGGAAAACCACCCATTGAAGATAAAGAAATGCAACACCGCATTCTCTAAAAAATGGCCAACCGAGATTAACCGGTCTCTTGATTATTCATGCCGCTGCAGCTTTGCCCATTGACCCGTCAATGGGTTCCTCTAAAAAGCACCTGCAAAAAAAGATTTCGGCCGACACTTGTCAAAAACTATTTCGTTTCGTGTTGCCCAAATCGTCCAACACAATGCAGCTGTTGTCGTTAACAACAGTGAATCCTGTTTGCTACCACTCATCCTAGCCCAATTACCAAATAGGTCTGCAATATTACTAGGAGGTGATAAGCCCAACAATAAATGAACTGCGCGCCACAAAAATCTGGCATACAAACACTTAAAGAAAAGATGATAAATGGATTCTGTAGTATGGCAAAAGCTGCACCGCATATCACCATTTCAGTTACACCGTGCTAGATTATCTTTAGTTAAAATCATCTTCTTCTTTAAGAACCACAAAAATAATTTTATTTTTTATGGTACTTTAATTCGCCAGATCTCCTGTGTGACACGTTAACCCCATTATTAACTAATGCAGCATACAATGATTTTACTGAAAACTTTCCTGCTGGATGTAAAGACCAGGTTAAAACATCTTTTCCCTCCACTAAGTTCACATTATGTAGAGAAACAACAATTCTGTGCCAGTCTCTCAGATTATTACTTACTAAGTTACGTCTGAAAGAGACGTTTAAAGGTATTGAACTGAGCACTTTTGCTACAGAGTCTTATTTTTTTCTCACTATATTGAACAATGATGGGAATTTTATACTAAGTGTTGGTTTCCTATCCACTTATCTTCCCAAAACCAGATTTGTGACCCATCCTTCACGTTGAAGGATCCAAATCTCAAGAAAATATCCTTGACACCCATCAGACTTTTCCAAAAGTGTGACTGATTTAGACCTTTGACACAACTTCCCAGAGTTTTATCTTTGATATACTTATTTCTTATAAGCTCCTGCCACAACCCACAACCCATCCTCGTTTAGCAACTTGAATAACTATTTGCTAAGCAAATATTTATTTTGAATTTCTACATTCTGTATGCCTAAACCTCGTTGTGATTTCGGTTGACACAGAATCTCCCATTTGACTAACCTATACTTGCGTTTAAGCTGACCATTCTGCCAAAAAAATCTTGATCTAAAGCAGTCTATGCGTTGTAACATCCCCTATTAAGAAATACCATGCATTCATGTCAACCAAGGAACACACAAATGTTACAGCAGTGACCTTGTTTCGATAAATTTTAAAAGACATTGTAGCCTACACTTAAAAAGTTGAAACATGAAAGCATGAAGGGCAAAATCTTCTTTCTGTGACAAACAAAAAAGGAGTTTCCATAGTATTAGTACATTTTAGAAACTTTATTTACAACAAGCATGAAATATTTGACCAACGAAAAAAAAGGGGGCCAGGAGGGAATGGATTTTATTTCCACCAATGCCAGAATAAGCTCGATGGCATTGCAAGAAATGTTAAAATTTTAATTATAGTAAATTATAGTAAATAAGCACAAAAATGTTACAGTTCCACTTCTTTGACTTGAACCTTATGTTTGCTCAAACAGTTTTCAGGCTTTCTTTTCTTCTACTAGTTATCACTTTCATATTTCGAATTTCTCCTACCTCGATTATCCTGAAGTATCAATTGAAGGTTCATTGTGACAAAAACAGCAGTGTAAAAGGTTCCATCACAATGTAGGTAGGTCAAGGACTAACAGAAAATGAATTTCTAGGATAAATATAACAGCCCCAGCTGTCTATCTCTAAAATAACTATGTCTGTCCTGTGATTTTGTGGGTAAGTTGGAAAATGTAGTCATCTTTGGGAACAAGAAAGCTGTAGAGCAATGGACAAAATCAGCTCTATTCCATCGTACTGAATTTTCAACTCATTAGTTTTCCTCATTAAGCAATGCTGAAACTACAATAACAGATCAGATATAATAATATCAGCACGAGGCATCACGGATTGTTATTAAAGAATACTGCTTGCCAGAGTCTATCCTAAGTTGAAACAAAAGAAACACAATCAAGGGAATACTGATGAAGCAAAAGAAACACAATCAAGGGAATTCCTTAACTTCAAAGCAGAACAGATACTGATGAAATGGCCCAGTGAAGACAGGAATCCTTAAACTAAGAGAGCATGTTGACAAAAGGCAGGGCAAGATTAAAGCAAAAGGTAAGCAGAGCTATCCACTACATTGATGATGTTGAGCAGTGTTAGGATTGAGAGCAACATAATAGGGCCTACTTTACACCTGCCTACCTCTTAAGCACCAATAGTTAACTAATGTTTGCATTGTTTGTAAGACAAATCTTATGCATGGCAGACCAAATTAGTCTTTTATCCCGTCAGTGATCAAATTAGTCCTTTATCCCGTCAGTGATACCTGCACGGAAGTGACCATTTCAAATTCGACAAGGTGAATATCATAAACAGTATCACCATGGCTTCAGTAAATATAGCCGCATATGCTTTTGCTGACGTAATGGGTAGCCAGTACACTTCAGTGTCACATTACATTGACAAGTGTAGAAATTTCATGTGTTGAACATAAGACTGAACAGGTTCGCAAATACAGAAAGCAAAATAAATTCTGTATTTCATGAGTAGCCAGTACTCTTGATTGCATGAACATAAGACTGAACAGGTTAACGAGTACATAAAACAAAAGTACATCCACAATGAACTGGTAATCCTTAATATCAATCGATTTCCAGCCATGATCACCAAATACTCTCTAACTTGAAGATAAACTCTTGATTTAGCCCAGCGGATTATTTTCTCTGTCCTACAGTTGCAGTTTAGAAAATTATAATTGAAAAACAACATAGCATGTTAAGACTTGCTGCCTAACTCATTAAATGGAACTAAAACCCTGTCAAGACCTGAAGTTGAATTGTCAAAGTAAGGTACCAAGTTCAGAACTAGGAATGAGATAATAATTGAGACTGCGTAGCAGCATGCCAAATTACACACATGTGAACACACATTGAATGACAATGGTATTACTTCTCATGCAATCTGGAGAAGGGGAGTTGCACATAACTTAAAGTACTTTAAGGATTAAGTATCTAGAATCAGCCCTCGGCTTTAGCTTTAAAATAAGAGCAATCCCCAGAAGGTAAAGCATAGGAGTGACTCTCAGAAAGAAAATAAATCTGTAACTCACATGTACAACAGATTGAGCACATTGGGTGCCATCAAATTCATCAACTGCAGGAGCCTTGCACAATGGCAAGTTCTGTGTGGTTTTGCTGTTACTGGAGAAATTGTACAATCAACAAATAATGTAAGCTATTATATCTGTTAGTACATACTTGACTCCAGAGACAAACACTCTTTACAAGGCATATACTGGGTTAAGTTCAGTATCTGAGAGCTCAGTATAGTCATACCAAGAGCTTGAGCCACTTCTTCTTGACATCTTCTCCTTTTTTCTAATCTTCCTTTGGTGCTTTGATTTCACAACATAGTATGTCATAGTACCAAGTACACCAGCCATTGTGACACCACCTATCAAAGACACCAATATTGCTGCCCACTGGAAATGGCGACCTAGCACAATATAGCAGGAGGCAATGAAAGATATTGTAGTACAAACCGATGCTATCCACATAAGCTTGTTGATCACCTCAACAACCCTTCGCTCAGACTTGGTTTCTCCCCTGACAACTGTTATTTGAACTACGACCACTGCCAATGATGTAAATAGAGCTACAGCATTGAAGATGAAGAATATCTTAAAGGATGTAGCCTGGACAACAACTGCAAGTCCATTATTGTCATTTCCACCAGGTACAGTGAATATGGCTGCAAAAGCAACTGTTGCAAACAGCACAGCAACAACAGTTACAGAGTTTGTAGCGTTGTTGATGCCTTCTCTGTGCAATTTTCTGAGTTCTTTAGCAATGCCATGGACATTTTTGTTGGTTTTTCTCGTTTGTTCCAGCTGTGTGTGGACATCTTTCTTTATCTCTGTCACTGTCTTCCGTAGTTCATCTCGAGGCTGATTCAGCTCCCTAGATCTGAGTGCACCATGTTGAGATAAAATATCCTTAATTTCACAAGACTCCTCACATACTGGCAACCCTTCAGCTATATCAAAGGCAGTCTTGTGGTCTCTGGTCAGCGCATTGACATGGGTATCTGGTAGTCTCAAAAGAACACTAACTATCTGTAGAAGATAAGACAAAGAGAACATTAAGTCTGACAGAAGTTAAAATATAATAGATAGGTGCAATTAAATGTTTATCGTATCAGAGTATCGAACAATCTTATGTATGCCATGATAAAATATAGCTGCTTTGAAATTTCAAAAATATGATTAACAAACTAGTAAGATTGTAAGACTCTACTCTAGAGCACAAATTTGCACAAGTTACTTGGTGCAGCCTAAGAAAAAATTTGCACATTTTGTGCTAAACTATTTGATCGGTCAAAAGAATATTTTGGTCCCGATGTAATTATTTGAATGATAAGTCACCTGAAAGTACAATATTGACTTTTCAGGTCACTTGAAGTGGTGGGAGGTGACCACTGACCACTGGCAATTGGACTTGATATGATTCAAATGTCAATGCCAGTTTTACTAAGAGAAGCGAACCCTAACTGATTGTAGATGATTTAGCAGTGAGGTATAAAGAGTGTCAAATTATTTTAATTTCCGGATATGAAATAAACCGAGGGGCTGGGCCAGCTGACCTAGCTTGAGTACCTATTTTATTCAGGGGATTTCTTTAAAACTGGAAGAAGAGTGTGCATGCTTGTGGAACAATGCATAGGACCGTCTAATAAGATAAGAAAGGGGAGAAAGCAGTGATCATTAATAGGGATGAGCAACTATCAACAAAAACATGCACATATAGTTTTCTGCAGATGGAGCGTCAAATTAAAAAGTTTGTCATGGTCTGTTGTAAATACCTCTGCTCTTTTTTTTCTTGTTGCAACATGCAAAGCCGTGCTCCCATTTTTATCTGGCAGCATTACAATTGCTGGATCAGCATCCACTAGGGCCCTAAGAACATCACAGCTTGTTCCCTTTACGGCCATATGAAGAGCTGTTTGGCCTTTCTTGTCATTTCTTCTTGCTAACTGAGGATCCTTCTCAAGTAGCGCTTTGACAATTGCAACATGTCCCTGTCGAGCAGCAAAATGTAAGGCATTTTTTCCATTATCTCTGGCCATTTCCACCAATCCAAAGTCATCTTGTTCCAGCAACAGTTCAACAACTTCAATATGGCCCCTCATAGCTGCTGATATAAATGGAGTAGTATTTGCAGGGCCAGATGTTTTGGCAAGCATCCTATCATGATGCAACATTTCCTGCACAACAGCTGACAAACAAGCACTCCAACTTGTTAGGACAATTTGCTCCAATGTTAATACACCAAACAGGTGACATGAAGATACTTTGTAGAGTATGTCAAAGCATAGGGAATATACAATCCTAAATTTTCCTGGATAAAAGAAAACATAGGTCATATTAGCTTCACAATTACCATGCGCAAATTTGCTCCGATGGCCAAGGGCTACAGTTTGATGTTCCTGTGCAACTAAAAAAATTTACGACCATCCAAAAAGTCCCAATTCCAAGTCGCTTACACACAAAACTTATATGAAAACTACTTTTAGCAATCTGTCTTCAAAAGAGCCTACAGTTTTGCAGAGTGATTACTATCTGAATTCAAAAGTACATAGGTCTTTGAGGAGTAACAGTTTGGCTCACAAGTGCACACATATTGAGGCACTAAGTTCATAGGTTAACAAGAGGGCTAGTTTTCGATCTCTCCGTTAACGGATACATGAACAGATCATCATAACCGAATTATGCATAAAATAATGAGAACTATGTGGCTGTGTCTCGCCATATGCACATATGCTCTATATTTTGTATCATAGTATTTGTTGCCTAGAAGCAAAGAAAACATTAAACAAGATCATTTTCTCACCAGTAGAGTGTGCTATAGTATGTGGATAGGGCTCCTATCAAAATAACCAGAAACGACCATGCATGTGCAACTACTACTATTTGGTTCAAACTAAGAAGATGCTATTTTCATGTCAACTGATTTGCCAGTAGCACAAGTTATCCGGGAAATTTCTTACTGATAAACTCAGCAGTTGCAAGCTCGATTCTCCAAACGTTATACTAACTAGATACACCAACTGTAAGAGAGAGCGCTAAAGGATAGACACTCACCATGACGCCCTTCTCTGGCAGCGACGTGCAGCGCGTCGTAGCCCGACCTGTTCTTCGCGGCCAGCCCCTCAGCGTCGAGGTGCCGGAGCAGCTCCACCACAACCTCAAGGTGGCCCCTCTCCGCCGCGGCGACAAGCGGCGTCTCCCCGGCCTCGTTGGGCTCCGCGGCCACCGCGCGCCGCGCCGCCTCGAGGTCCTCGGGTCCCTCCCCCGCGGCGGCCACGGCCGCCGCGGCCGCACACAGCGCGCGTCGCAGCGCCGCGGCGTCCCCGCCCCGCGCGGCCACGTGGAGGTCGGTGTCGTTGTTCCGCCCCGTCACCTGCCGCACGTACCGGCCCCGCTTCCCGCTCCCCGAAACAGACATCACCTTCGCCGGGCGGGCAGCACCAGACGCCCCACCGCCATCCTCTGCACAGAGAGCACCCCCCCAGAAAAAATAATCAATCAGCACCATGCCACGCCAGACGCTAAGCATCGAACACTCAGTCGACCAATACTCCGTCGCCCGCCGGACTTACCCTCGTGGATCTCGAGCGACATTGCGAGAGGCGCAGTTGCAGTTGGGGCCCTGTGACGTGAAAGGGTTTCCGAGGTAGGGTTTGGGCGGGGCGCGCGCTTTAAGAGGAGTGAGCGACCGTGACCCGCGAGGCGGCTGCGGCGGCCGCGGCGTCAAGGAGGAAGGCGGGAGGAAGGAGCGGGTGCTGGAATGCGGAAGCTGCGCGGTGGCTTCGTTTCGAGCGAGGAGTGCGCTTGCGCTTTCACTGGGAAGTCGGAACGTCGACGTCACGAGACGAGAGTCCAAACTCCAAAAGAGGATGAGTCCAAGACGAAGAGTGTGAGCGACCCGGGGAGCGGCACGAGTTGAGGCGAGTGCTGGAATGCGGAAGCTGCGCGGTGGCTTCGTTTCGAGCGAGGAGTGCGCTTGCGCTTTCACTGGGAAGTCGGAACGTCGACGTCACGAGACGAGAGTCCAAACTCCAAAAGAGGATGAGTCCAAGACGAAGAGTGTGAGCGACGAGGCTGCCGACGTGGAGACGTGGAGGAGACTCAGGAGAGTAGTTTGTCACGTCCTCTGTCACACTCACACCCACACCGCGAGTTTATGGGCACGTTCCGTCTTCTTTTATTGGCGATGGTTATTATTGCACGACAAGAGTAAGTAGCTGAGAATACGAGACACTGATAGATTGATATTGGTAAGACGGCGACCAGTTAGTCCAAGACGCTGATCGGTAGGCCGTAGACATGACCATACTTGCACTCTCAATCGCACAGTAACATCAGTAGTATTAATAGTTTTTACCAGTAAAAAATAATGAAGTGGTATTAAGCAAATAACTATAAGCACGGCAGATTTGGTGCCAGGAGCAAGCGACACAAACCTCGGCCAATTTCATGCGGCCGTCCGGAGAATACTCCTCCGTCACCAATCCCAGCCCAAACACACACACACACACACACACACACACACAAAAAGAGAATTCCTAGTCGTTAGTCGGGTGTTTCTAGCCCCTGCGTCAAGGATTCTTGGGCCATCAGATGCACGATGTGCCGTTGGGCCTAATTGGTTAGATAACAAAATTTGGCATGTCAAGAAATTAGCAAGTTTAGGTGGCCAACCAAATATTAACCAAAATCTTGGGTTACCAAATCTTTAACATGGCAATTTTTGGTAACCAACCAATCAGGACCATTCATCTATGTTCCACGCCTTCTCCCTGTTTTCCCCGGTCTGTTCGCCTTGCCCGCCTGATTCGCTCTGCGTCTCTACCTTCCCACACCATAACCGCCGGGAAGAAGCACGACCGCCCTTAGCCTATTGTCGTTGCCCTAGGCCTGACCTCTGCCGCCGTTCCCTAAGGCCTTGACCTCTGCTCCACCCCGCACCGCCTGGCCGGACCTCCGTTGTCGCCGATGCCCCCCATGCTGGCCATCCGCCGTCGTCCCAAGGCCGACCAACGATCCCCTAGGCCGAGCCCGGCCTCGCCTCCCCAAGGCCAGTCGAGGCTCCCCTAGGTCAAGCCCGCGCGCCACCGGCCCCTACCAGTAGTGGCAATTGTGTGAAGATTTTTTTTTGAAGAATTTGTCATTCTTTTCTAAATTTTGTGAATAATTTGACGTATAAATATCTCTCTATAGAAATAATCCGTAGATTTTTCTGAAAAATTTGGCATATTTCTTTGAAATCTATAATTATCCTTAAATTACAGCATTATATCGATAATTTATAATGAAGGAATCATTGTAAATACAATAATAGGGCAGTGTAAATATACCTAAAAACATTGTAAACATGTGAAAAAAAAATTCAGGTGCGAGGAACATCTAAAACACTAGGATGTTGGCTAGACAGATAAAAAAAATATTATTATTGGTGTGTGTAACGGTAGTTTGACTATATTTATAGAAAATACGTGCAACATTTATATTTTCAAATAAATTTATTAAATTAAAAACTAGATTCAAATATATATTCAATTATATTAATCATGTACCATAAATATTACCATAATTAAAAAACGGCCCGAATCGCTAACTTCGGGAGTTCAGGTGGATAAACAAATGGTCTCTTGGGCCGGCCCGAAACGCCTGCGCCGCACAAACCGGAACGGCCCAAGCAATTAATTAAGTCCAACAAATGCAGTAACGAGCAACGGTTTCCCCCTTGCGCGCCTCGTCGTCGATGAACAAATACCGCACCCGCGTACCCCTGTTGGTCCCCCTCCCTGAACATTATTGCCATGGCTCCTCCTCCCTCCGACTCCTCCGGACAGCCTGGGAGCGAGCCGACAATGGAGGACACCAAGTCTCTTCTCCCGTACCGCACCGTGGACTCCTCTCTGCGCGCCCTGGCCGGCCAGGCCGAGGGCTTCGGCCGCCACGCCATCGGCGGCCTCCACGGCGACGTCTACCACGTCACCACCCTCAACGGTACGTCTGCGCTGCGCCGCCTTTCCCCTTTATTTTTTCTACGAATTACACAGTACCAACACAGACACTCACAACGTACACACTCACCTCTACGAACACATGTACGCAAACCACCTCCGAAAGACTGTCCTTCCCCTTCATTCGCCACCATTGACGCCCGAGTACGTAGCAGATGACGGCCCGGGGTCCCTCCGGGAGGGCTGCCGCCGGCGGGAGCCGCTGTGGATCGTGTTCGACGTGTCCGGGACGATCCAGCTCTCGTCGGGCGTGGTCGTCTCGTCCTACAAGACGATCGACGGGCGCGGGCAGCGGGTGCGGGTGTCCGGGTGGGGCCTGCTGCTGCGGGAGTGCGAGCACGTGATCGTGTGCGCGCTGGAGGTGGAGGGCGGGCGCGCGGGGCGCGACGCGGACGCGGTGCAGATCAAGCCCCGGTCCAGGCACGTGTGGGTGGACCGGTGCAGCCTGCGCGACTTCGGCGACGGGCTGGTGGACGTGACGGGGGGCAGCACGGACGTGACCGTGTCCCGCTGCCACCTCGCGTCGCACGACAAGGCCGTGCTCATCGGCGCCAGCAGCGCCCACGTCGAGGACCGCTGCATCCGGGTCACCATCCACCACTGCTTCTTCGACGGCACCAGGCAGCGCCACCCGCGCGTCAGGTTCGGCCGGGTGCACCTCTACAACAACTACACCAGGGACTGGGGCATCTACGCTGTCTGTGCCAGCGTTGAGTCGCAGGTAAACAAAACAAAGTAGTAGATTTTAATTTGGTCATTCTGTCACTAATAACGGCCGCTGTGTGAACTACTATGCATGATTTTGTCGATCGAGCTACCTTACCTCAGATTATCTCCCAGTGCAATATTTACGAGGCAGGAAAGAAGAGCGAAGTCTTCAGGTACTTGGAAGAACAGGTAATAATATAATGGAGCAGTGCACTATATTTCTAGTTTCCTACTGAAACGATTTTTTTTTCTCTCTAAAAAACTGAACCGGAGCTTGGATCGGTGATGGATGCAGGCAGCAGACAAGGATCAAAGCTCAAGGGGGTACATCAGGTCCGAAGGCGACCTGTTCCTGAACGATGCAAAGCAGTACGCTGCTGACGCTGCAGAATCGGACGCTGCAGGAGATGAGCTCTGGGACTTCAAGGTCCAGGAATCCTACCAATCTTGCTCGGTCCAGCCCGCGTCGATGGCACTCAAGGTGCTCCTGCAGTGCTACACCGGCTGGCAGCCGGTTCCGCTCCCGGCAGATGTTTCTCTCACAGAAGTTGCAGTTGACCCTGCTGATAATAGCGCCTGAAATGTGACACGCTGCAATACTCTACAAACTTTTCTTTTTTTTTGCTAAAGAACACTCTGCTTGATTTAGCTAATAAATATAATAATAGCATATCCACAGTACCATGCTGCTGCTACTCGCTGTAATAGTACATCGGATTCGGATGGACAGATATGATTAATAAAGTAAAATGGTTCTTAAAATGTCTGAACCCTGAGTGCATCGCATTATTTTTCTCCTCAAAACTGTGGATCAAGTTATTTTTTTGAAGGTCTGGATCAATATCTTCCCATTGGATTTATTGGAAGAACATCGACAGGAAGGAAACCGATAATTAATAGTGGCTACCTGATTTGGACCAACTGACTAACTGAGTTAACCCGTTCGCTCGCATATATTCCGTATGCAGTATGCACGCAGTTTTTGAAGCTGACGAGGTTTATTTTAGCCGGTTGCAGTTTTAAGCACCTTGTTTGAAAGGGGCCAATGCTTTCATAAGCACACAAGATACAAAACCATGACCTTCAATTGGCTTGCTCGGATTAAATAATCCCTTAAACAAATGGAGTTGGAGTTGAGGATTTTCAGGGTTCCTTAGTTCTAAAGGCAACCTTTACCTGTGCTGGTAAGTGGTAACCGATTTCTGTGTTCAATGAGCTGTATAAATGTGCAGGCACCTGTCATGTTAAGTTCACTAGTTGTAAAGCCATTCCGAGGGCATAGCCATGGTATGTTCAGGACCATCTTACTCGAACGACTTGGTATTACAACCTGCTGTACATCTTATATGGTTCATATTGAAGCCTTGACTCTGTTACCTGATATTTGTAGGCTCACCGAAGCGAGGAAATTAAGTACGAAGAGGTTGGTTCTTTCTATCATATCACTCTAGTTGTGGTCGCTTTGATGACCAATCACTTTTGCTGAGATCTTCACTTCGCACATGCAGGAGTTCATTGTGAATTCCCGGGGCAACAAGCTGTTTACTTGCAGATGGACACCACAGAATTGTCAGCCAAAAGCTTTGATCTTCATCTGTCATGGTACCAATGCACACTCTCCCAGTATCTCTGTTCAGCCAGTTGCCAGCACAAAATCAAGCATACTAGTTACTACTACTATCGCTCTTGATTTATCTTCTGCAGGAATTGCAGCAGAGTGTAGCATTTCAATGAGAGGTAACAATACCATCCTCTAAAACTACTGATGATTAGTACTTTAGAAAAACAGAGATGGATAAAACATAGTACTAACAGTAACAAGCTGCACACAAGCATCCAGATACCGCAGCTCGATTGGTGCAGGCAGGATATGGTGTTTACGGGATAGACCATGAGGGCCATGGCAGATCATCTGGAAGTAGGTGCTACATACCAAACTTTGGCGGCATCATCACAGATTGCTCCAATCATTTCACAAGTATCTGCGGTATGTATGAAATGAACAACGTTGCTGATTTTTCACTGGCCGGACATGCAAACATAAGATACAGATACTGAACCGTGATGAGACCTGGTTTCAGAGAAACCAGAGAACAGAGGGAAGAAGAGGTTCCTGTATGGCATTTCCATGGGCGGAAGCGTGGCTCTTCTTCTCCATAGGAAGGAACCAGACTACTGGGACGGTTCCATCTTGCTTGCTCCTATGTGCAAGGTCTGATAACAGAGCAAGATGATATGGCTTCCTTGTTTTCAGTTTCATTCTCAAGCCTGTGGAACTGGGCTTTTGTGTGTGTGTGTGTGTGTGTGTGTGTGTGTGTGTGTGTGTGTGTGTGTGTGACTGCCTGTGGAATTGGGTTTGTTCTGTATAGTAGGAGCGCTTTTTATTGCTGTGGTTAATCTGGCAGTTCCTGTTTTGTGATCATAAATGATATATCAGATCGCTGATGACATCAGGCCTCACCCAATAGTGGTCAGCGCTCTGACGATGATTTGTGCTGTTGCGCCTAGTTGGAAGATCGTACCCACACCTGACATCATTGACAAAGTCTGCAAAGATCCAGAGATGAGAAAAGAGGTGAAAATACAACCTTATTTTTATTGCTTTTCTTAAAAAAAAAACCTTATATTTACGGATATCATGAACTGGCCACTTGATTAGTAATTTGCATATGCTACATAATTATAAATATACTTGAGTTCATATGTAATTGATAAAAATGCAAAATTTATATCTTCAAGACAATTGAAAAAGGGCATTGAACGAGAAAGAAATCGTCCGCCCTGGGAGTAATATGAGGTGCTCGAAAATTGTTGAAGTAATTGAACAGGCAGATCACTATGACTATTAGTATTATACTAGGTTTTTGCTTTCTTCCTGATATTTTTGAGGAAAATTTCTTCCTGATTTTATGTACAGGTTCGTTCCAATCCGTATATATATAGAGGAAAGCTCCCCCTGAAAACTTGTCATGAGCTTCTGATGGTCAGCCTAGACATTGAGAAGAACTTGAATCAGGTAATGCCCCTTTTCCATCTTCCTGGTTAGGAAACTTGTACTCTACTGTTCCAAAGCATGGTTAACATTTTCAGTTTTTAGGTGACGATGCCATTCCTGGTCCTCCATGGTGGGGATGACATCGTGACAGATCCTTCAGTCAGCAAGCTCCTATTCGAGAAAGCATCGAGCAAGGACAAAACCTTCAAGCTCTATCCTGGGATGTGGCATGCGCTGACAGCTGAACTGCCTGACGACGTTGAGCGTGTGTACTCTGACATTATCACTTGGCTAGAGGAAAGAGCTATTTGTACAGCTAACGTTTCAAGTGCCACATTACATGTCTGAAAGATGCTAAATAAATATTTCACGTTAAGTTTCCGGACGACAACTTAGGTACATCTAGCTTAGCCATTCAATTTTGGAAAGTGTATGTCTTATACAGGAGAAATCTGGAAATGTGACTGATTTGTGGGATTGTACTGAGCTAAAGAGTACCTATAGGAGAAATATTAGACCAAAGATTGATGAATTTGTGGTTGGAAATAGTCCAATTAACTTCAATCATTACTTTTACAGAAGAAGCAGATTTGTTAAAATGGTAGTTTAACTCCAATGGGATTTATTCTTCTCAATCCCTTTATAGGATCATCAACTTTAGAGGGATTTTACCAGTCTGTGTGCCAGAGGTTTGACATCTTAAAGTTCCCCAAGAGTCCATTTTTCCCTTTGTCTTTTGTTAAAAAAAAGAGTAACTATGGATAATTTAAGTATTAGGAAGAAATTAGACGATGTAACTTGTCTTTCCTGCAATGAATCCGAGTCTCTGCATTGAATCTGAGTCTGTGAGTCATCTCTTTTTTAATCGTGTAGTTGCTAAGCACTTGTGGGTTGTTATGTCGAAAGTTTGTGATATAAAAATAGAAAATGATTTTCTGTTGATTGGTCAGCTTTGGCACGGGTTAATCCCACCTAAATGCTGTAAAAACTGGATATTATTGTCTTAATGAGCGAATCCAGGATAAGGACAAAAGAGAGGGCTAATCAATGACTTAAGGAAGAAAATCAGGTTCACGAGGGGGGCTGCAACCCCGATAGCCCCCCTTTGGATCCGCCTTTGATTGTCTTTAAACTCTAAAAAATAAATATGCCACGGCCGCAAGAGAATGTCTAGTTATCTATCAACATACTCTGCAACATAAATAAATGTATAGAAATATGATATATTTAGCACTATATGCTTTGTGAAATCAAAGCAAAGAATTTGTACCTAATATAATAGTAAATTTGAAATTATAAATTTATAAAAAATAGCAATTTGATTTCCGCGAGGGTTGGCTTAGAAAATACATTAACAAAGAGTTAATGTAAAGCACAATTCGTAGAAGCACAATTTTGATAAACAAACTATGAAAATTGATAGTTTAATCTCAACGAAGAGTTAATGTAAAGCACAATTCGTAGAAGCACAATTTTGATAAGCAAACTATGGAATTGATAGTTTAATCTCTGAAATTGGAAAGGAAAAGGTATCCAAGTAAATAGTCAAAACAAACTATAATTTTGAAAATATCTAAATTTAATATTGAAAATTAAAAAAAAACAGAGTTGATTCCCATGTGTTGAAAAAAATGTAAGTTAAAGTTAAAAGTCATGTTTTTTAATTTTCAAGTGCTAAAAACTGTCATTGATCCCACAGGTCAAGATTTTCACCATGTTAGCTGAGAGGATCTAAAACTATCACATTAATTAGAAAAAAATGTGTTGCCCTTCTTCTATATCAATATATGCCCGACATGCTCTTGTCGATGACTTTTTTTAAAGAAAATACCTTGGGATTTTATGGCCTAAGGGGTTAGATTAAACAAAAGAATCCATGTCTGACAGGTTAACTTGTCAGAGTCTGTGAGATGTTTGACATGTGTCCAAAAATACTTTTCTATCATATCTGAAATCACCTTTTCTAATTCCACACCTGACGACGTCGAAGATCAGAAACAAACGACACCTGTTCCCGTCTTATCATTTCCCACATGTCAATTTTATTTTCTCCTGCATGGGAAGCTCCCACCATCGCTTTCACCGATTTGAGTTTGATTGATTCCTGCAAGGCGTTCACTAGAACGAAATTTTCTGCGAAGGTGGTAAGAGGAGAAAGTTACGTTTCCTTAGTGTTGAAGACTGATTTTTCTTTGACATTTGAAGACCACTGCTCGTTGAAATCTGCTGCTGACTAGTAAATTGTCTTCAGACAGGTGCAGTATATATATGCTGCAGCACCTCTTGTGCTATTGTGCACATTGATCGCTTGGACATAACCGTACAACGTTCATAAAAAATGTTTCCCATGGTATACTCAGAAACAATCTGCTCTTGTTTCTTTTGCCTCCTTGACTCTTAGCAATTGGTTTTCTGATTTGTGCAGGCACAGTACAGAGATAATATCAAGTATGAAGAGGTTAGTACTACTGCAATTCTCTTGGGCGGTACAGTTTCTAACAAGGATTCTTTCTTTTGATTCTATCGGTGCAGTAGTAGTACTTGCTAACATATTTCTGCACAATTTGGGCAGGACTTCTTTGTGAATTCACGAGGAAACAGGCTCTTCACCTGCAGTTGGTCGCCGTGGAAATCGGAGAGCAGAGCTCTGATCTTTATCTGCCACGGTTCCGACTCCCCACACCTCCTCCTTACAATCATTCACTTTGCCCCTTGGTTATGCTTTGATGAAAACTAAAGAATAACAAAGCTTCCTTTTGTGTCTGTGGCTCAATTTTGCTAGGGTACGGAGGTGAGTGCAGCATATCCATGGGAGGTAAGCCTTCAGTTTCACCTTCATGTTCTTTTCATCAATGAAAGCCATGAACTCTTGGCATGGATGTATAAAATACAGATACGGCCGCTCGATTAGTACACCGTGGTTATGCTGTTCACGGAATCGACCACCAAGGCCACGGCAAATCCTCTGGCTCGAAAGGCTACATATCGAGCTTCAGCGATGTCGTCAGAGACTGTTCTGATCATTTCAAGAGTGTCTCAGGTGAGAATGAAGCTGTGAATTCCAGTGGCTATGTATGCAAATCATAGCCCATCAGCATGGGATCTCCTGTTAACATGCTATTGCATTTCCAGAGAAACCGGAGAACAGGCTGAAGAAGAGGTTCCTCTACGGCTTCTCCATGGGAGGAACCGTGGTGCTTCAGCTCCATAGGAAAGATCCTCTCTATTGGGACGGTGCCGTGCTGCTCGCCCCAATGTGCAAGGTCCTTTACTCATTTGAATGGCCTAAGTCTCCTACCTAGAATTTTTTCCCTCCCTGACTATAGACTGTTGCTTTTGTTTCGCATGACATCAGATCTTCGATAACATGCGTCCTCACCCGATCGTCGCCAGCGCACTGAAGATGATCAGCACCGTTGCGCCAAGCTGGAGAGTCATCCCTGCCACAGACATGATCGACAAAGTCTGCAAAGACCCTCAGTTCAAGAAAGAGGTAATGAAGAACAAGCACACGAGACTAATTTGACACTTCAGAATGTATAATCCGTGCTCTACTTTATGACGTTTTCTTTTCTCCACGGGGAAAGAAAAAAAAAACATGCTGCAAGCATACACTTTTGAGATGTTGAACACATAGGCAGTGCTCTTCCTTACGTGCCTGAATTCGTGTGCAGATCCGTTCCAATCCGTACATGTACAGAGGAAACCTCGCACTGCAAACAGGCCGCGAACTCCTCTCCGTCAGCCTAGACATCGAGAAGAATCTGCACGAGGTGAGTTCCTCGCCATGCATCTGTTACTGTTAGGCCACCACCACATGCAGCAATGATAGCATGGATCTTGCCGCTGATCATGCGATTCTTCTCACAACTGATTGGGTGGCAGGTCTCGTTGCCGTTCTTGGTCCTGCACGGCACTGACGACGTCGTCGCTGATCCTTCTGGGAGCAAGTTGCTGCACGAGAGGGCGTCGAGCAGGGACAAGACACTGAAGCTGTATCCCGGGATGTGGCACGTTCTCATGGCCGAAGGGCCGGAGGACGTCGACCGCGTTTTCGCCGACGTGATCTCGTGGCTCGACGACAGGGTCGACGGTACAGCTACCGTCTCCGGCGGCACGGGAAATGCTCATGCATGAGCTAGTAGAATAGTAGAAGACATGTTGTGATTTGTAAATAAGTTACACGGTGTACTTATTGAGCCTTTCAAGCATTTTGAACACAGTAGGCTAAATATTCTGTTCTTATCCAAATACTAAGTTGTTTTTTAATATGTCATGACAGTGGCCACGCATTTTCAAAATATATAATTAAGATGTCAGATACATCTAAGCCTTTGATTTGAATTTTGGAAGAGACATAATTAAAGGTCTATTTGGATCCCATCCTCTAAACTTTATATCTAAAACTCCAGGTGGTATAAAGTTGACTCTAAACTTTAACTCAACGCATATTAAAATTTTACCAACAGGTAATTTCCACAATGGGGTAGACGCACACCGCTTAACTAACGGCTCAGGTTGTATTAAGATTCGTGCACACCACCTCATCGTTATCCACTGTGAAAAAAACACTCTACCACGCCTTTTGAAGCACTCCAGCACGGATCTCAATACAAAATAGATGGTGGGAGATAAGGGAACCCCATTGTGGTTTCGATTTATCGGAGTTTTACACCTCAAAATTGAGCTAAAGTGCTTTAAGATGTTTAGAGGTCCAAACATCCACCTCTCTAAACTTTAGAGGTAAAGCCTCCAAATAGATGGTCTAAAGTTAGCTCTAAACTTTAGTTCACCTCACATTTAAAGTTTTAGAGCTTAAAACTGAGTAAAATGCTCTAAATATGTATATCTCTAAAGTTTAAAGGAGAGGTTCTAAACATGACTTAAATGAAGCGATAAACAGAAGTTTGCGTGGGAAGTGAGCCAACTCGAATTTGTGTGCTATTCTATTCTTAGTGAAAACACCTATTTCCTCCTAAATTGGTCACAGTTTTTTTTAATAAAAAATATGTGAAATTATATTGCTTGTTGAAACTAAATAAGTTTTTTTATCTGAATCCATTTTGTGGTAGAAATAACTCTTGTAATGTTGAAGCACATGTGATGCCCGAGAAGCCACATTCGCACGAATGGAAATAAAACATTGTGCAATTGGAGAGGAAGATTTCTAACAGATTTTAATTTGGAATAAAGGGAGTAGTACTCTTTTTTTATTTTTTTAAATCACGGTACATAAGCAGATATTCATGTTAAATTGTAAAATAAATTCATAAGTATATGCATAATGCATACCCTTGTCAAGTCGATGAATTAAACTCGAATATGTTTCACCAAAGAGAGCTTAACGATCTGATTGAGCTGCGTTCATTTCACCATAATAGCCCATGTGTTGCACAGCTTCCATTTGAACTCAATGGGTCTGTTTCGTTCATATTTGCATGTAGCCTGGCTAGCTAACTAAAGCCTGAACAGTTAGAGCCTAGCTTATACAATACAAGATGTGTTTGTTTGGTTGCTCGCACTGACCAAGCCTGGTCTAGAAGCAAATGTGTTTGGTTGCCTGCTTTATGTTGCATAGAATCACCTTGTTCTTTGGACAGGTAAGATTACCCCTTTGAAACATATCGCCGAACAGGTGTTGGGCACTCTCGCGCGACGGGTGCGGGTGCTGCTGGGGGCGGGACGGGAAGAGGAGAGGGAGGACGAGGCCAGCGACGTGCGAGCGGGAGGCGAGGAGCGGAAGGCCGAGAAGGAGGTGGATTGGGCACCGTCGTCCTCTCTGGCCATGGCGGAAGCCCGAGCGCGAGGTGGATTGGGCACCATCGTCCTCGCTGGCCATGGCGGAAGCCCGAGCGCGAGGTGGATTGGGCACCATCGTCCTCGCTGGCCATGGAGGAAGCCCGAGCGCGAGGTGGCCATAGCCGAGCTCGGACCTCGGAGACGAGGAGGAAGGAGGGCGAGGGAGTGCATCGACAGCATCACGTCGCGCGGAGAGGGCCAGGGCGACCGATGGCGGCCGACTGTACCGCGGCAGGGGAAGCAGACGATGGTGGCGGCGGAGTGGGTGGTGCTAGAGAGACGTGACGGGAGCGGGCACGCGCGGCTTGGCCAAGCCAGGCCTCAGGAAAACGGATGCCCAATCCGTTTTTCCGGAGCCAGGCCAAGGCCAGTACAGCGGTCAGCTCTAGCCTGGCTAAAGCCTAAGATCAGGCAACCAAACAGGCCCATCTTAGCCCCAGTAGGCATGGCCGGTGGAATTAGGTCCAACCAAACAGACCCAATGTACTCTAGAAAAGAAACGAGGGGGACAGGATGGCGCCCAAAAGGTTGCCAGACGTGCAAGATGATGATCAGTTGATAATTACTATAGTACTTTTGAAAAGGAGGCGTTTTACGTCTTTGCTAGTGCTGAATGAAGCTGATTGAACCAGCAGCCTTGATGATGCGCGCGCTAACCAACAGCAGCAGCATCCGCAGTCGCTGGTGGGTCAAAAAAAAAAAAAAAAAAAGGGAGCGGCGGTTTGTACGGTTTGCTTCAGTCTGACGGAAAAACGTTATGTTATGGCCGTGTCGGGACAGCGATGTCTTCATGACTTCGTCTCGCAATCATGCACGTTGTCGCTCATGGCCTCGGTTTATCTTTTAATTATAAACCTGCAGGCTTTCAGTTTCAGGTCCAAATCTGCAGATCTGAACTTCTGAAGTATCTGAACTGAACTTTTCCAGGTCGAGCGTCCAGCACTCCAGCGACACCCCCTTCCGTTGCAACGAGAGGTTTTGCATTTCGAACCTTGTGCGCCTCGTCTTTAAGCGGAAGATAATTAACACAAATGAGGTTTACTTCATTCTCGATAGTGACCCTGTAACACAAATGAGGTTCCACATCTCCATCGCATACATTTGCAGCAGCAGACTCCGTGATGATTACGCAAAACAAAATAGTTGGTGCAAAAGTCGGTTTACGAAAACCCTCACGAGATCATATTATGGAGTCCAACAGTAAGGATTCATAGCATACTTCAAAATAGTAAACTCCCTCACCTCTCCTAAAGAGTGTCATTCCATCAATTTTTTTAAAGTGCTATTATAAAGCTCACGTCATTAGCACTAAACAAAATTCGGACAGAAATAAAATCCCACTACCGGTGTTTCTTATATTTCTTTATTTCGTGCATCTTCACTGAATAAACCGGCGCCATCGCCAAACAAGCTATGATACCTTAGTTAATGAAGCATATACCACATTAATGAGGGGTATTTAGATTTTTTGTCACATCAATTATATCCATCCTATAAAACTTGTAAAACATCACATTTTGTGGGATAACTCTTAGGGGTTATTTGGTACAGCTCATAATAGCTTCACGAACTGTTGTGAGCTGTGTTTTTTTTTTTTTGTCAAATACCCTTTTCTAAAACAGCTTCATGAATGAAGTTATTTTTTTTCTCTATCTCACAAAAGTATAAGCTGCCATGAAGCTGAAAAAGAGTAACTTCTCCTAGCTTTCTTCCCTTATTTCTCTCTTCCAATCATGCGTGAAGCTGTTGGTGAAACTGTTTTGCCAAACAACATTCTCAAAACAGCTCAGCTTCATTAAACAAGTTGCTCACGAAACTATTTTCTAAAAAAAAAACAGCTTCACGTGTAAAGCTGAACTATGCCAAACAGACCCTTAGACGTTCTGATTTATATATACATAATTACACTACAATATATGCATATACAAAATCTATCTATCTAAAAAGCTAAAGTATCTTACTCCATTCTAAACCATGTAATATTTTGTTATTTTTGAAGATGCACTGCATTTACTACGTATTTAGATATAATATATATTAAAAATGTTTCTTATAATTTAGAATGAAGTAAGATTAATTTAGAATGAGGAGAGTAGTAATTATCCTTGCGATATTTGTCAACGCTCAACAATTCAAAAAGTCTGATTAATACCCCTACGTTACACTGACTCGTTAAAAAAAAGTATGACGTCGCGTTGTTGTTGTTCACCCGATGCCTTTCAGCATTTTTTGTTTGAACCGGTCTGATATCTCATGAAGCAAAATCTCAGAGCAGGAGTATTTATTGTATAGTTGATCAAGGAAGAAGCAAATCATCGGAGGGCCAATTCGCAAGGAGCGAAGAAAAACGCAACACTGCTCCAAACCTCCGATCGTTTTCTCTTTCTTCTTCACCTGGAATCCCTGTCCACCTCCCTCACTAACCCACCACCAGCACCAGGTCACACCAACCACGCGCGCGCCCGCCTCCGCCTGCCCGCTCTCCCGCCATGAAGCAGCTCCACAAGTCTTCCCCCACCCACGCGCCATCGTCGGCGCACGCGCCGGCTCCCAAGGTCGCCAAGCCGGCGCGCCCTGGCCCGCGCTCCTGGATCGGGTACGTCCTCCGCGAGCAGCGCCTGCTCTTCGTCCTGCTCGGCGCGCTCATCGCCTCCACTTTCTTCCTCCTCCGGCCCTACCTCTCGCTCTCCCCGTCCTCCCACCTCCCCGACGCGCGCCCGCTCTTCTCCTTCGCCGCCCGCTCCGGTGTCCCCGCCGGCTTCCGCCCGCCGCCGCGCCGCGTCGTCGTTACCGGCGGGGCAGGCTTCGTCGGCAGCCACCTCGTCGACCGGCTCCTGGAGCAGGGTGACAGCGTGATCGTGGTCGACAACTTCTTCACTGGCAGGAAGCAGAACGTCGCGCACCACCTCCGGAACCCCAGGTTCGAGCTGCTCCGCCACGATGTAGTCGAGCCAATCCTCCTCGAGGTCGACCGGATCTACCACCTCGCGTGCCCCGCGTCGCCCGTGCACTACAAGTATAACCCAATCAAGACGATCATATCCTTCACGACTGGATCTCACCGGTTGATTTTGCTTACATTGAAAGCGACTTGTTCTGATCCCGTCGTCCTCTTTTCCTTTTTGTATTTTTGGTGGTGGGTGGGTGGCGGGCGGTTTGATATGAAACGGAGCAAAATTCGGTATCCGTAAGGAAGGATAATGTTCTGTTAGATGCAATCACCCAGAATGCAGCATCTATATGTTCTCAAACTGGATTTTTTTTTTCGTTCTTAAAGCAGCCAAAGAGTTAAAGCGAATATGGCTAAAGATCCATTTAGATAAAAGATCATTTTCTTGCTCTGGTTTAATCGAATACAGTTAGAGATCAATTGGTAAAGGATGCTTTGCTGTAGATTCTTGAAATGATTACTTCTGTTTCTCAGTATATTACTTCTGTTGAGGGAAAGGTTGTTGCCAATTTTTGCAGCCTGTGTTCGTTCAGTATCCATATAAATGTTTTGTGTTTCTTTTGTCTCAAATTTGGACTCCTTAACACTTTGTACAAGACAAATGTTATGGGAACTTTGAATATGTTGGGCCTGGCAAAGCGAATCGGTGCAAGGTTTTTGTTGACTAGCACAAGTGAAGTTTATGGTGATCCACTTGAGCATCCACAGAAGGAGTCATACTGGGGGCACGTTAATCCTATTGGTAATTAATTATGTGTTCTCCTAGTTATTAAGCCTCTTAATTCTGTTTTATGCGTCACATTTCAATTTCTGAAAATCAATTTCCTTTTAGGTGTTAGGAGCTGTTATGATGAGGGGAAGAGAACAGCAGAGACTTTAACTATGGATTATCATCGCGGTGGTGGTGTTGAGGTAATACTCTAATCTTTGTGGTATCTTGTGATTTGACAGTAACTTTTTTTGTGGGCTATTGAAGCCTTTTTTTCGTCATTTACTCAAGTGGCAAAATAAGGAAACTCAATGAAACATAACCTAAACTTCATAATATTGCTTCACATAGAATATTGAAAAGATATAACTGATCTATTAGGTTTGGTTCTTAATTATTGAAAAGATATAGAATGGCATAGTTTGGTTATGGATGGATTATTGTGTGAAGCTAGCAGCCTTGTACATTATAATATTGCTATTTCGTGGCCGGCATATTTTTTCCAAAAAAAAAAGTTACGACTAATATGATTGATTATTTACATTAATTTGTTTTATACAATCTTGTTCAACTAATCTTCTGGTGGAATAAAACAAAATACCGCACCCCTTTATTAGCTTTTAAATTGTTATCTCTTCTTGAATATGTTTTACTAACTTGAATAGTTAACAGGTGCGTATTGCCCGCATTTTCAATACATATGGTCCTCGTATGTGCCTCGATGATGGCCGTGTCGTCAGCAATTTTGTTGCACAGGTTTGTTTTCTACATATTATGGATTCTATTATGCATGTAAGCATCCATATGATTGTGAATTGTCCTTGCAGGCACTACGAAGACAACCAATGACAGTTTACGGCGATGGCAAACAAACTCGAAGTTTCCAATATGTTTCTGATCTGGTAAGCACTGAACAGTCTTATTATGCATTTTCGTGTGTGAACTGTGGCCATTACCTGCAGATCTTCTTGCTGTTGTTCCCTACTTCAATTTCACTGGGCAACATCTCTTCTGCAGTTGCATATTTTAAGAAGTAATACGAAATGTACAGAACTTTGTTTTAATTTTTTCAACCATAAAGCTTTTTACTTATTCAGTCCTAGATTCATTGTAATAGACTGCCAGCAACAAATTTCTAGGGGCACTAGGGAATTAGCCATTCATATTGTTGCCACTTATTTACAATTTGAAGAGACAATGTTCTGCAACTAAAATCTTGCTCTTTATTTATACATATATGAATGCTCACCATGGCCTCACATAGCTTTGCTTGTTATGTTCTTAGGTGGCTGGATTGATGGCTCTAATGGAGAGTGGTCATATTGGTCCTTTCAACTTGGGAAACCCAGGAGAGTTTACCATGTTGGAGCTAGCACAGGTTTGTAGACAAACTGTTTTTAAAAATACATTCTTAAAAGTGCATACATGACAATCGCACCTTCCCCAGGTTGTGAAGGAAACAATTGACCCAATGGCAACCATTGAATTCAAACCCAATACAGCTGATGATCCCCATATGAGAAAGCCAGATATCACCAAGGCTAAGCAACTGCTACATTGGGAGCCAAAGGTCTCCCTCAAAGAAGGCCTTCCGCTAATGGTAAACGACTTCCGTCAAAGGATCTCGGATGAGTAATCGAATCAATCCTATGATACTGGTGACCGGTTTGATTCCAAATACAGTCGGAAGCTCTTCACCTACTGGAGCCCTACAGTACAATGTACTGTGTACACAATAGACTGTAGAATCACGCAGGCCCCATTTGGAATGTGGGGATTCCCTAATACTTCTATGGGTTAGTACATTTCTGTGAAATAGCTGAAAAGTTCATGGGAAGTTCGTATTGATTTTTTTTTAATATATCTTGGTGAGGCAGAACAGAAGCAGTCAATTATTTTTTTTATGCATGTATGAAATTCCAGAATTGTGGGTGGTGAGAGATAGGATACAATGCTGTATTTCAGGAGGCTTTGTAAGACGAGAACATTAATCATGTGAAAAATGTAACTGAATGTGTTTGCCAGCTCACTGTTGTTCTTGTATATTCAACTGACAGTCCACAAATTCCCCTTTTTTCAAAATGTATTACAGATAAAGTAAAAAATAGGATAGTCCTATAAACAGTACCTGAGCAATTTCCTGGATACATTTGTCGTCAGATGTAGACTTTCAAAAGCATTGAAGCTTAAATGCCGTTCATCAAGGGTATGGGTTCATATTAGAGAACTAGACTTGGGTCCGTACAATTTTATTCCAACATTGGTATGTGTTTCTACTTGAGATGCACACTGAAACTGAGCGCTCTGCTCGAGCTGATGTTCCCACCCATTTCTGGTACACCAGCAACTCTGACAACGGCGAAGCCGATGGCGTCACTGTACCGCCCCGTCCCTCCGACGACGGCGACGTGAGACTCCTCCTGATCGTCGCGGCGGACGCCGAAGAACCTGAGGCTGTCCTCCGCGGCATCATCGCCGGCAAACGAGGCCTCCACGGCCACCATGTGGCTGCTGTTGTCTGCCAAGCTGGTGACGAGGACGCCCTGCAGCCTCCCATCCAGAGGCAGCCCGAACTCCTTCCTGCCGCGGAGCTGATCGTCGATCACGGTCACCGCGGCGGGCCGGAGCGCGTCCGGCCTCGTCAAGGCGCGCAGCCAGCTGCCGGACTGGCCGATTGGCTCCTGCTTCGTGAAGACGGGGGTGGAAGGAGCTGCGGCGGTTTCCGGCGACGCGACGCCGGCGGTGTACAGCGTGATCGTCTGGCCGGAGCTTTGGGACGGGGGCGGCGAACTGCGACGTGCCGCCGGACGGGCGCTGGCCACCGTGCTCGTCACGGCGAGCAGGAGCGCGAGAGCAGTGCAGGCTTGCTTGAGGATGCGAGTGCGAGATTGTGCGTGCATCTTGGCCCGGCCGTGCGTATATGTTTCGCGTTTGATCGGAGCTTGTTTAAGACTTTAAGAGGTGCCTGCAGGGACTGTGGTTTAGGTGGTCAAGGGGGCAGATGAGTACTAAACAAGTAGGATCAGGGGAGTTGGTTCATGAGCCAAACTACTCCATTAGGAGTTTACGACTATATATATTGGATTAGTAGAAACAATTTTCAGAATCTTCTTTTCAATGTGTCTGTGTGCATCAAAACTTCTTGAATATGTAAATTAGATGAGTAATTGATCGAAAAAAAGAGAGTACAAGCCCATTAATTCCTACACCGAAGAAGGTGGTCAAGTGTTCTGAGGAATGCGACCCTAGATATAATGGTCTGAAGAAGAAGTACGCAGACGAGTGTCCAGAGAGGCAGCATCTTTACAATGAGCTTATAGAGCTAGGAGGTAACATTAGGGTGTTAGGCTATCTGTACACCGCAAGATTGTATATTAGTCTATATTCTTCCGTTCGTTACAGTAGATCTCCAAACCCAGCGTTTACGGGACGGGAGGAAGCGCTATCTCTCCACCAGGCCCCACCACACTCTTTTGCAGCAGCAGTTCATTTGGAGGTGCAGATGAAGACTCTCTCACGGCAACATTTATTTATGCAGGTCGGTTTTACGAGGTGGGCATAGATTTTTACATGTGGTTTTATATGCCGAGTCATGCAGATAGCCTTACGTGGATGCAGGCCTCTAAGCTCCGATGAGGTCACCCTTGGTGTTTATATGTGGTTGAGAGAAGAGATTGAGCTACAGTTTGTCCAGGTTCATGCTTCTCTATTACATTGAACCATATAGGAACACATTTGACTGCTATGCTAACATGAGGCCAGCTTAACTTTACATGCTGCTAATTATAGTTTTAAAAATAGAATTTCCTCTCGTGCTAACCAATGGGAAATTTCTATAAATCAATCAGCATATGTGTTTGTTTGACTGATTTTGCTCAATTCGTTTGACCAGTGGGCCACTATCCACTGTTTTCAGCCATTGCCAACTTGCTGCCTGTTCGGTAGGGCAGATTTCGCTGGCCGCGAATGGGCTTTCAGCCCAGCCGTTCGGCAAGCCGGCCCAACCAAACGGCTTGGCGCTCCTGTCTGCCCTGCTATAAATAGCCGGCTCCAACTCTAAGCAACGGTTCTCTCCCCATTTTTGCGCCTTCTCCGTCGGTCGTGGCGAGGTCATCACGCTCCCCACTCCGCCGCCGCCCGCGCAGACGTGCTCGCGCTCCCCACTCCGTCGCCGCCCGCGCGTCTCCGCGTCTTCGGTTCACGGACCGGCGGCGCCCGCGAAGCTCCACCTGGCGCCGGTTCCCCCTGGTTCCGACCACCGGTACTGGCCGTCCCCGACTGCCGAGCACCCAGGTAACCCCAGTTCGCACGCTCCTCCGTCGTCCCCCGTTGCAGCTCGGTCTAACGCCCTATCCTTGTAGATGTGCTCCCCTGCGGTTGTATCACCGGGGAGGTCAGTCTAGCCTGCCGGATCCGCTGTTCCCTTCGCCGGTTGCCTGCCAAATCGCCAGATCCAGAGGCTTCGATGTCCGAGTCACCATCGACACCACCGGATCCGTCGTCGAACGCACCCCGGGTTGTATCCGCCTCCCCGCCCGCTTCTATGGCACCCCCCTCCCCTTCGGATCTGTGGACACCCTAATCCCGTGTACCCTGCCATCTTCTACTGTGTAGCTCCGACGGATGGTCCTTCTTGTCTAGCTGTGGCCACAACCCCCCTCTCCCCCAACTCGCTGCCGAAAAGGTGGATGCGCACCTCCGCCGGCGTAAACCGAACGCCCCCCCCCTTACGGCCGCGACTACCGCAACTCCACTCGCAAGGTTTTCTGCATGTTCTTCTCCTTACCTACGATTTGCTTCATTTATTTATTGCGCCTACACAATGGTGTCTGATGCAGTTGTGGTTTGCTTCACGGGCGGCCTTTCCTTGCAGGGAAGGCGTAAGCGCTGCATTTTAGTCGCTGCCCACTCTGGCAGCGTCCGCAACAGCGTCCTGCTCTCCTCCTCCAAGCAAGCACTACAACCTCCTGTGCGAAACGGCCAAGGAATTTCGGCGAGGCAAGCTCATTTCCTCTCCCCGTTACTTCCCTATTTCTCTTCGCTGTTTCGTCTGAGTAATGCTTCAATGGCGTACTTCTACATCAGATGCCCAAAGAGCGTGCACACTGGGACCTTCCCACCATGTCCCTGCTGCTTGATCTAATTCAACAGCAAAAGACCCTATCCCACTGGCATAGCACTGGCCCATCCAGTATCGGCTGGACCAACATCGAGAGGGCTTTCAATGCCCGAACCAACCTGGGTTTTGACAGGAGAAAGCTTCAAAACAAGTATAACGAGGCCAAAATTTCCTTCTTCACTTGGCGCGAGTTCATGTCGCACACGGGCTTAGGTCGTGACCGTGCCACTGGTGGTGTCACAGCTGACCCCGAATGGTTCGATGCAGCCTAGATGGTACTAATAGTCTAGTTTTCCTCCGTAGTTATGTAGCTATTAGGGTCGTACTAACTCCTAACTCACAGTTCCCTTTGCCCAACGCGTGCAGGCAACCAGCGCCCCAGAATACACGGGCGTCAAGCCACCCAAATGTTTGGACCAGCTGTACACCCTTTTGGGACACACCCCACGTGACCGAGGCGAATTGGTGTCCGCTGGTAGCCACCAAACTGCACACAACAGCCGTAGTCCAAGCCCGTGCACACCTGATGACACGTTGGAGAACCCACATACCACAAGTGATGTCAGGTCCTCTAAAAGACCCATGAGGGAGCAATCTGTTTACAGCCCCAGCAGCAAGAAGTCAACAAAATCATCTTCCATAGAAGAATGCTTCTAGAATATAACTGAGATTCTCAAAGTCGTTAAACATAAGACAAGTCGTGAGCAAAGCTCTTCTACTCTTGATGTTAAAGAAGTTATACGAGTGATGAAGGAGGATGGTTATAGCGAGACTGATGATTTTTTCTTGATGGCCGTCAGTCTCTGTCGTGACAAGTATCGTCGCGATGCGTTCTTGAGTTTAGAGACTCCTCACGGCAGGGCTCGCTGGCTGCAGTTCACGTGGGAGGACTCGCGCCGCTCCAAGTGACCGCAAGAGGCAACCGCTTCCTCATGTATCGTTGTTTGCTAGCGGCCATTTGAACCAATTATAAGTTCTTTCCGTATTCCGTTCGTGATATTTGTTTGCTTGTAATAAAGCCTCATACTGTCCTTTGTTTGGCTATTTGTTTGTTTGCTGCACCGGCCTGTACGAACATTTATCATTCAATGTACTGTCTATTTGTGTTAATTTGTTGTATATATGTGTTGGTCGACTGTAACTTTTTGAGCTGATGATCTCGGAGAGTATGTGCAGATTTTAAAGAAGTCTTCGCCGATCCGGACAAGAGGTATGGCACACCCTATAGTTGCAACCTCCGGCTTGCATTGTGTCCTATGTGTTTCAACACCTAACCTATGAAAACGTGCAGATGAGCACCACCGAGGACTCCAGCATAAGCGACACCTCAAGTGATGCATCCATCTGTATCAACTTGGCAGAGGCAGCTGTCCTCCTATATGAGTTGAAGAAGCTGATGGTCATGCAGAGCCCTCAGGTAAATCCACCTAGCCCCCCCTCGCAAGCTATCTGGCGAGGAGTGAATGACCCTAAATTTGCATTACCCCAAAAAATCTCATGACAACCTACGTATGTCCCCCGATGAGTTCATGCGCTTGCATGATTGGCTCCTTCAGTTTGGTCTCACTGGTTCAAGTAGGTGTCGTCTATCGAAACTTTGGGTATGTACCTCTGGACATGTGGCCACAAGTCAGCCACTAGAGAATGCAAAGATAGATTTGAAAGGTCCTTAGATACAGTCAGTAGGAAGATCACTAGGGTTGCGGAGGTTATGTTTGCCTGGGCACAAGTGGTGCTAGCTCCTGGAGATAGGAGGTACCGTCGGGTTAGCAACAAGCTTAGGGACTACGCACCCTGGTTTGATGGGTGCATAGGTGCAATAGATGGGACACACATATCTGTCGAGGTTAATGCAGAAGCGAAGAATGACTTCATCAATAGGAAAGGAGAGGTTTCCATTAATGTGTGTGCCATCGTGGATATGGATGGACGGTTTACATTTGTTGGTGCTGGGAAGGCAGGGGCGTGTCATGACATGGCGGTCTTACAGGACTGTCAGGCTAAGGAGGGGTTTCCGCATCCACCAGCAGGTTAGTAGTTGGGCTTCTAAAAAGTGCATGCTTTGTTTGCTTTCGATTGGATATCGGTTTATAGTAAATCACCGTTCTGTTCATTTGTAGGTCGGTACTACCTGGCCGGTGCAGGGTACAAGGAGCAGCAAGGATTCATGACGCCCTACCGCCATATGAGGTACCATGCGAATGAGTTCAAGGGCGTGGATCCGAGGACCTTACGCCGGGAGGAGAAATTCAATCACGTGCACTCAATCCTGAGGAATGTCATTGAGCAGAGGTTTGGTGTTGTCAAAGAGAGGTGGAAGATACTTAACGATGTGCCGTACTGCCAGAGGAGGAAGCAAGCCATGATCATCATATCATGCTTTGCTTTGGACAACTACCTGTGGATGAATAAGCATGGAGTGCATCCACCGTCGTACCCGCTATCAGAATGGGTTGCTCTCAATGAAGATACAAGTACAGTTGCTGTGAGGGAGTACATTTCAACTTTCCTGTGGGAGGGGGGGGGAGGGACGGTGACGGCTGCAAGGTGAGTCGCTTATACATTTGCAATATTCTGCTTATGGCTGTGGGCTTTGATGTTGCTTAGTTGGCGAAGGTCATATTAATGTGTGACTATAGCATAAGTTAAGTTGACCCATTTGGTGGCGCCTTGCTGCACCGTTTTGCTCTACATGTGTTTGATGCAGGTGCACACAGCATTGTCATGGCAAGGGCTCGGGGGGGTGGGGGGGGGCTTGCATGATTTTTGGAGCTAGTTGCTAAGCTAATGTTGGTGAAAATGGAGATACCTTTTGCTGCTACCTGTGTGATGTGTGGCTCAGGGCTACCATTTTGTACTACACTGTAGACATGTGTAAGCACGATGATGTGACACGTGCGAACTAATCCAGAATGGTTAGTGAGTTATTAGATTTGTGAAATGTACTATTGGAGTAGTTGCAATTTTGATGCAACTATTTGTAAATGGTTACTAACGTGGCGCTAACCTGGTCGTTGAACGGCTAGAACTTGTTGCTGTGTTGCCGCCATGTGTTTCAATTTGAATCTGATGTTGGCGCCGGTATTTGAATCGATTGGAACCTTGAGTTTGAATAGAAACAGTATGTGGCGCCATTTTTTTAATTGCCTGACATGTAGCCGGCTGGCTGGATCAGCAGCTGGTTGGCTGGCTGGTCCAGCAGAACCTCCAGCCTAGCCAGTTCTGCCCTACCGAACAAGATGTTGTTCGTCTGCCTCATTATCTGATGCAACAAGCTATTAGGGGTTGTTTGGATAGTGAGAAATGAAATGTGGGATAGAGATAGTGAAATAAATGAATGACTATGATTCAATGAGATATGAGAATGAACGGCTAGGATACACTAATAGGTATCTCCAACCCTATTCTCATTTGGACCCAAACAAGTTCTATGTCACGTAATCTTTTGCAAGGGAGGGAAAAGAAATTTTTTTCTAGAAAAGAAACGAGAACTTTATACCGGGCCAAGCGGCAGTGTCAGCTTCCCGTTTAGCTTGCCCTCGCCTGCTCCCCATTCCCGCTCCCAAATTTGTTGCGGCGGCATAATCAGCGGCGGAGGGCGGTAGCGGCGATGAGGATCGAGGAGGTGCAGTTGACGTCGAAGAAGCAGCGCATCGCCACCCATACCCACATCAAGGGCCTCGGTCTCGACGTAGCTGCCCCCTCCAGCTTCTTCTCCGTTCCCCCTCCCCCCGGGGAGGGGTTTGCTTGGGTTTTAGCTTCTGTGTGTGTTTGCATAGATCAGTAGGTGTGCTCACTGCTTTGTCTGTGATTTTTCTTATGGGAGCAGGCAAATGGGATGGCGATTTCGTTGGCGGTGGGGTTCGTCGGCCAGGCGGCGGCGCGCGAGGCGGCCGGGCTGGTGGTCTAAAGGGACAGTTTACCTGGTAAAATGTTACTGATGTTGCTATGGTGTTATGTTTGCTGAATTGACTGTAGATTTATGTTGTTCTAATCTAATGTTTCCTTCCCCTGTGACTACAATTCAGGTCCCTTTCTGTCGTATGGTAGGATCAAAAGTGTACTCCTCAGAGGTCAAGAAAACTGAGGTGCTGATGGAAAATTTCCGTAGAGATATAGGTTTGCGTATAAAGGAAAACAAAGAAGTTTACGAAGGAGAGGTAAGCAATGCAATGCATATATGCCCATGTTCAAGTTAAACAAACACTAGGCTATAATCAGATCTGTGGTTTCCTTAATTATCAAGATTTTTCATAGTCGCTTTGATAGCCGACATTCACTTCTTGTTGCTTGAATATGAAGTTACTTACCAATGCTGCTCTGTTCCAAAGGTTAATGAACTTTTCCCAGAAGAGGCTGAGAGTACAACCGGTGGATATGCGAAAAGCGTTAGCCATGTAATCATTGGCCTAAAGACTGTTAAAGGGATTAAGCGACTGAAGTTAGAATCTCCAATTTATGATGCTTTGATCAAGGAAAAGGTACCTGCTTCCTTACATACCCTGCTGGCGGTAGGCTTTTGAATTAAATTTTAACTCTTACAATAAAATGGCAGCCTAATTGCTTCTTACTCAAAATAATGTCTTCATGAACATTTTTAATCTGCTATGCCCTATTCCTATTGATAATTACTCACTGGAAAACAAAAATTATGTTAACTTGCTGGCAGATATTAGTTGTCTTATGACTAGCCCTCGTGCTGAGTATCCTTAAGCATTGAGAAACCATGCACTATATTTGCTTTCTGGGTTATTGTATCTATTATGCTATCTGCATTTGTTTCTTTAGGTTAGTCACTATGCATATGGACATATGTGGCAGTGGGTGATGTTATATACATTGAAGCAATTAGTGGTGCAGTGTAAAGAGTTGGTAGATGTGATTCTTTTGCTACAGAATACGATCTTGAAACTGAAGAGTATGTTCCTATCCCTAAAGGTGAGGTCCATAAGAAAAAGGAAATAGTGCAGGTATCATTCTGATGCTACCTTTATATTTCATTATTCATTATTATCAATCTCTTTTCACATGCTACCCTCATTAATCAATGTTATCATGATTGAAACAATTCTTTCCACTGTTGAAACAGTATACTACTCAAGATGCAACTTTGACCATGGTTTCTATCACAAATTGTTGACTAATTTCCTTCAATATATGTTGGTTAGAAGCTATAAGAACATATGCATATCATTGCAAGTTGTTATGTTGATCAGTGTATCAGGTTGTTCGATTAATCTCCCTAGTCGGTCCCATGCACTCTCTGGTCATCCGATTAGTCGACAATTAATCATGATTATCATCTGACCTGTTTTGAACGACTGGGCAGGCAACTGGTAGTTGGGCTGCATCAGGTGTCACTGAGCTAGCTGTGTTTTGGTCCAAGCCCAATAGGGTTTCTCTCCTATACCCCCACTCTTACTCCATCACCCCCTGACCCTAACAGTTGGAAGTTTGCTTGTAGATTACCTGATCTTTTGTTATCATGAGGATATTTTCCTTAATGCAATATACAGTAAGAATTAATGCTCCTGTTTGCATCTCAATGTGGAGGCTTCTTGTATTCTATGCTCTTATTCTGAAGAGGAAATAACCTTACGATCTTTTTATGCAGGATGTCACACTTCATGACCTTGATGCATCAAATGCACAGCCACAAGGAGGTCAAGATATTTCGTCCCTTATGGGCCAGATGATGAAACCATGAAAGATTGAAATCACCGAAAAACTACGGCAAGAAATCAATAAGGTTTCATTTTTTTTACTGTCAATTTTTTAGTTTTCTAAGCAGTACCAAATTTTGATTATCATATAAACTTAATTTTCACCTGATTTTTAATTTTATATGTTGACAGGTGGTAAACAGATATATTGACGAAGGAGTTGCAGAGCTTGTACCTGGTGTTTTGTTCATTGATGAGGTATCATTTTATTGCACTTGTGATTGAAAAATCCACTTGTCATGGCCTAAGAGAAAAATTAAGTAGAAAGCACGTTGATTTTGTGATTGCTAAACATATTTTATCCGCCTCATGGTGCAGTGCCACATTTGTTGTCTCTTCTGTTTACAAACAATTAATACAATAATATTTTTCAGGTCCACATGTTGGATATTGAATGCTTTTCTTATCTTAACCGTGCGCTGGAGAGCCCTTTACAGATATTGGCAATCCGAGCACAAGTGGAAGAGGTTGATATAGATGAAGAAAGTCTTGCTTATTTAGGCGAAATCGGACAGCAAACATCTTTGAGGTTAGTTTTATTTTTTTTGTTCTTTGGTTTTTTCCATGCATTCCATGGATTAGTTTTCAAATATGAGTTAGAAGACGTAACTCCTGGGAAGTTAGGCATGTATCTCATTGATCTGATCTGTGATGTGTATTATTTCCTTTACTTTCAGAATTGATGTTGCCACTGTGGTTTTTGATATCACAAGCCGATTTCTCCTTCCCTCCATTCATAGCTAGTGAGAAATGATGGTAACAGATCTTTTTTCTCTTTGCAGACATGCTATTCAGTTACTGTCACCTGCCAGCGTAGTTGCAAAGACTAACAGAAGAGAAAAGATCTGCAAGGTATATCTACCGAGCTTTCATTCCTAGCTGATTCTTGTTCTGCAAGCTATATATCTGAGATTATGTTCTCTATCAGGCTGATCTTGAGGAAGTTGGCAGGCTCTATTTGGATGCCAAATCCTCGGCTCATCTGCTCCAGGAGCAACAAGACATACATCACCTAGATTTTTCCTGCTGTAGAAAGCTAAGAAAATGTAGTTGCCAGCTCAAGGCCACGTACTGCATCGATCTGCTTCACAGGTTAATGGTCTATTTTAGTCTTCGGGGGCACATTTGGGGGAAATTATTTTTGTAGTGCCTGCTTATGGCTTCGGTTAGTCTCCAGAGAAGACTTGGTTCCGGCATATCGCTTGTCCACATAGGCACATACTGTTCACTGATTAGATTGACCCTTGGTGCAGGAATTGCGTTGAATTTTCTCATACGGGTTGTATTGGCCCTCATTGGTGGTGACCCTTTTTAACCATGTATGTATAGGATTCATTGGATGCAACTTTTATGGCTTTATTTGTTCATAAAGCATAACGAAAATCTTTAGATAAAATTATGCCTGTTTATAGGTGAACTTGCGCTTGCATGTACAATCGTCTAGTGTCTAATTATAGTTAAATGTTAGAGAGAGAGAGAGAGAGAGAGAGACTCGGTGGACCTTCTAGAAAAAAATGACTGCATTGGTTCCAGGAATGTTCTTCTGGACCTAAAAATATTTCTTCCCAATCTTTTTCTGCTTCTATTTCTCAAAACACAGCTGGTATCGCTCCACGTACTGTCAGATTCCGTCTGTGGCCCATCGTTTTCCCAATTTCCTGCGGCAACGCGAAGCATCTGCGGGCCGTCAACATTGAGACCGGCGAAGCGGCGCTGTGACTGTCATCTAGTACATACCTTGTACAGTACATGCCTTCGTGTGCCTCAGTGTTCGACATCCACCGTGCCGGGCCTTTTTCTTCGGTTCCATGATGGCACCGAAACGTCCGTTTCCAGACAGCGAAACGAAACGGAAACGCAATTTTCCCCCCCTGCTGCTCTGCCCGGCCTGGAGGTTATTGGAATCAATCACCCGTTGCCTAGCAGGCGATGTACGCGCAGATATCTGATATCTCATCCTCGCGACGAACCGCCGTCGAAAGAGATGGAAAAGGCAACACATGCACAATGCGGCATTACGGTGTTCACGGCATCATCTCATCACCGGTGGTCGTGGCGCGCGCGGCGATCGAAAAAGCTCCGCCGTGGCATTCCATGACCCCCGAGAACTCGGGGCCTGGCACGGCACCGCCGCTCGCCTCACGCGGCCACGCATGAACACGATACGATTCCGCACGCTCCATCATTCCGGTGAAGTGCGTGCGGCAGCCGATGGGTCGGACTGATCGCCGCGGCAACAACGACGTGGTGGGAGGGCCGGCGCCAGGGAAGGAAGGGGAAATGACGCACGCGCTGACACCAATTCCCCAGCAACGCGACACGCCCCGCCGGCCCGCCCCGCATCACAGCCGCACACTCGACACAGCATCGAATCGAAATCGATCGGCTGATTGGGGCGGGCGGCTCCCATCACTCCGATCGCGCGTACGTACTCCGGAGTAGCTTTTATCTTCGTGTCCTCCAAGCAAACAGCAGAGCAGGTTGGGCCGTTGGAGCTTGACATCACCAATCACCCAAGATTTCAAAAGGTGCATTGCACCTTGCCGCTCCGGGATCGCTCTCCATCGGACGGCCAAAGTCTCGGGGGCCTTTTAATTTGTTTGTGTGTACGTCGCTCGCGGCACCCGGAACTCGAGGTGGAGATCGGTGTGACCGTGGATAGGGTGAGGGGCTCGAAATATCTCACGCAGACGCGCACGCACAGTAGGTGACGAGTCCCTTTGCTCTTTAGCCTCTGCTTTTTTTTCCCCCCCTTTCCCGCCCCCATTTTGTGTGGCGTGCGTGGGTAGAAGCATGGATGGCGCGTTGGCGGTTTGCGCCTTCCGATCGAGTCGTCCTCGGGTCGCATGCATGATTGCACATGCCTGGGGAGTGGTCGCGAGCTGGGCTGTCCCGTTTTGGCCTCCCTCATCCCCGGTGTGCTAGTGCACTGCATACTCCTACGTTTGTGGGCGGCGTGAATGGAATCTGGCGAGCCGGTGCCGGTGCCGGTGCCGGATGATGGCTGCCTATTGGGTCGTACAGTGCGGGTACACTGTGCCGGTGCCGGTGTGGGTGGCTCGTCCAATTATTTGTACGGGCGCAATTTGGCACGCCAATGGGGAGGCGCCACAGCGGCGGGAGATCTCGGGAGCAAAGGCCGATCGATGCGATGAGAGTGGACGACGAGTGGCGAAGAAAAGCCGCGCCACCCGGATGCGGGTTCCCATATTCCAGGAGCGGCCAAAGCTCCGTTCGCCCTTATCCCACATTGCCGGAGCAGATCAGTGAGCTCCCGAGCAAACCGTGCACGCCACCAATCCTTCTTCGGCCCTGTCTGAAATGTAGGACTACATGAATATTTTTTAAGAAAAAGGTGCTTTCGGCAACAATCCCAAATAGGCCCTTTTTTGTGTTAATGATGTTCATTTGTGATCCATAAAGTAGTCATTCGCCAGAAAAAAGTGACTCACAAAGTAGAACAAGAACCAAGTGTATGAATCGTAATATTGTATGTACTAGTATGTACTAGTAGTAACCTATCGGCTTGCTATTACCAAAACATTGATGTGAGAGCAGTTCAAGCTTTGTTACCTAGCTGGTATCCACTTCGATATGTTCTGTATCCGTAGGTTCTTATGCATGTGCTCGATAGTGTTATTTAGTCATCTACTGGGGCTTTGTTTCGATACACCTAACTAAAATTATAAAGGTAAACTTTATCTAGCTAAATTTTAGGTGTGGCGTTTCAATGCTACAGCTAATAGACTCGGGTGAACTTTAATTGAATTTTAGTTAGTACATCCAAACGGACTCTAAGAATGGGTTGGAAACATGAATCTTTCTCTTATTGCATAGGCAAGCCAGAAAATATCAGGAATGAGGTGTGACATAATAATTATCTCCCGACACTAATAATGCATGATGAAAGGTAGCTTTCCATAACCGTACCCAAAGCAAGCCCTCACCACTATTTCGGCACTCAGACTGTACTGTATTTGTGTGAAATTAAGGAACAAACCATCGCAGTCATGTTAAACTGTTAGCCCGCAAGAATCCCCTCCCCGGCCTCTCGGCGAATGGGGAGGCGGCACCCACGTGAGCGGCTCGGCCCCGCCACACCCCGACACAAGCGCGCCGGACTCCGATCGCGCGCGGCCACCATCTGCCTCCGTCCCTCTCCTCCCGCGCCTCTATTTCTACCTCCCCGCCCGCCGGCGCTACCCGTCGCGCTCTCCACCGGTCGCTCGCCCGCTCCTCGCTCATCGTCCATCCCCGTCCCCGCGATCGCGCCGAGCTCGCTCTCCGCCAGGTCCTCCGCTGACTTCCGTCGATCGAGAGAAGCTAGCTAGCTACTAGGAAGCCAGTGCTTCTCGATCTCCGACCCCGGTGTAGACAGCAGCGGGGCCCGGCAGTCGTTCTTCCTCGGCGGCGGCGGCGCGCCATGGACGACGACGCCTCCTCGTCTCCGGCGGCTTCGTACATCAGACTGGTAAGTGCGGGCGGCCGGCGCCCCGTGCATTGAGATACGATTCGATGGCGTTGTTATATGGTTGGCGTGCACGCACGCAAAGGTGATGATGCAAGGTTTTGTGCGAATCGAGCACATGACATGTTTATCCGATGTTCAGGTGCAGCATCTGATCGAGAAGTGCATCTGCTACAAATTGAACAAGGAGGAATGCATGGAGACGTTGGAGAAGCACGCCAAAATCATGCCCGTCATCACATCCACTGGTATGCTAGCTGCATGCGTGTGTTCTTCTTCTTCTTCTTCTCGCTTCTTCTGATTCATTCTACTATTGTGTTTCCATTGCAATATTCTTGCAAAAGCGATTAATAATCAAGATTCAAGAGTAGTGCGCGCATGTGTTCACCAAAACCTACTAGCTAGTCGTATATCATTGATTTCTTCTTGGCATTTTGCTAGTGTGGAAGGAGCTGGAGAAGGAGAACAGGGAGTTCTTCGAGACGTACAAGAAGGACCGGGGAGGAGGAGGCCCGAACCCGAGCCCGAGCACGAACCAGGAAGCGGCGGCTGCTGGTCCTGGTCCTGGTCATCATCCTTGGCGCGTCCAACCGAGCGGCTGCTCACAAGAGTCGACGAAGCTGCAGAAGAATCCATCTGTTTCTGTTCAACAGGAACAGCGCGTCATCCTCGTGGAGAAGGAGAAGAAGACGACGAATCCATCGGATGAAGAGGAACGACGCGTCATGGAGAAGCAGGAGAATAATCCTTCTGTTTCCAAGAGCTCCGACGACGACAAGGACAAGTAGAGCTCGATCGACGATCTCCCTCGCTCCATCAGTTGGGCTCCTGCGCACGGCCGGCTACGATCGATGAATGCATGGCCATGGCTTGCCGCAGGTACATATATCGAGAGAGCTCTAGCTTTAAATATAGTAGTATCAGCATCGCCAGTGTGATTATGTGTGTGTAAGTACGTAGGAGACTGCATGCTCATGTGTATAATTATGGGTAGATAGATTGATTATTAAACGACCTACTAGCATATATTGAGACCAGGACGAGGACGATCGAAGATTCTCGATCTACAGGCAGCAGCACTGCCGTAGTACGTACCACCGCAGGGGTGTATCACTATCAATCAAGCAGGGGTAGGAGAGGTTTCGTTGCATGCATGTGGGCCCGGCACACACGTGGCGGGCGAATATTCATTCACCCAGCTAAGCGCTGCTTGTTTTGTTTGAAGGACACCGCTGCTTGGTTACTGTCAGAAGAAAGAGGCCGCGCCGTTCTTGTCCCGGTGGTCGATCTCGCCTCGCCGTGCGCGCGTGCGTGCTCTGCCGATCGATCGGTAACAGCTAACAGATCGACGGGCCAGACGAACCGGGGGCGCCAAGGCACGCGAGATTTCTCCCCCACACCCTCCTTTTGGCGCCGGGTGCATCTGAGCATGACGTCTACGGCGGCCGCGCGCGTCGTGGAGAAGACGGATCGCAAATTCTCACGCGCGCGTGCGCGTGCCGTCTTGTTTGGTCGGTAGCAGGCGGCACCTACCAGCGGATAGCTAGCGCTGCCGGCGTCCGTCGATCAGCAGCGAGAGCGAGAGCACGCAGTACACAACCGGTCCAAGGGGTGCCGACACGTAGGCACGTACATAGTAGAGTACATACCTGTGTGATGCATCGTATGTACGTACGTCCACACGGGTTGTGTGTCTGGCTTCGAGATCGAGTTTAATTTGGAACCAAGCAGTCGTACGTCGCCGTCGGCTTCGGCGGCCGAGATAGATCTCTCTAGACGGCGACGACGGCGACAGGAGAGGATCATTTAGGCAAGGTACTCCCTTCCGTCCATAAATAAACGTAATTCTTTGATTTCTACGATCTCTATTTGATCATCCGTTCTATATTTTTTAATAAATACTAATTGTTTTGTTATGACTTATTTTATTGTTAGAGATATTTTCATATTAATTTATTTAATTTGTTATTTGTATAAAAAATTTAAATAAAACGAATGGTCAAAGAGAATATAGTAGAAGTCAAAAAATTGTGTTTATTTATGGACGGAGGGAGTATGTGTTGTGTGCGTACCATGTGGATTGGATCTTTGTTTTTTACAGGGGCCATCTGCTTGCTATATACTCCCTCCGTTCTAGAAAGACTGTCGTTTTAGACTTTTCAGATATCATGTTTGACCTATTCGTCATATTTGAAAATTTTGTATAAATATCATTTATCTTATTATGATTTGTTTTATCACTAAAGATACTTTAATAATTATTAATTGATTTTGTATGTTGTATAAATTTTTTGAATAAGATAGGCGGTTTAACACAGTTTCTGAAAAGTCTAAAATAGCAGTCTTTCTGGGATGGAGGGAGTACAGTATGAGCCTATCAGCATGGGCACCTACTCCTACTCTCCTAGGCGAGCGAGAAGAGAAGCGACGGATGCGGGAGCTCGCGCTGACGTGCTCTTATCGTTGGCTGCTGCTGGCCACCGGCTGGCCGGCCGTGCTGTGGCCTGTGTGTGGTCTACTGCTCTTCCGTCGCTGGCCGTGTGTCCGTGCTCACCCCAGCTGTACGCATACATACGTCGTCTTCAGCTACCCTCCGAGCCTTGTTTCAGGCACACGCAACCTAGCTACTCCAATCGAGCTCAATAGCGAGCTACTGACACGGGGTTTTCATGCTTCTCATACTAGCTAAGAGACAAGAGTCGTCGGTCGCTTTAGAGTAATGGAACAGGACATGAGCATCTGCCCTGTATGTATTTCCATCAGCAGCCAGCAGGGACGCTAGCTACTCGTGCATGCATGTGTACAAATTAAACCGTTCTGCTCGTGTAGTTGGGTCACTAACTCCGGTGGATGGGTGAGAGTAGGTTGGCCGGATTTGCTTGCATCTTGTCTTACGCGCGTGCATCAACTTCAACTGCTCAGCCTGGTTCTGATGAAAGAAAAACATAAATGTTCAGTGCAACCCGGCGCACTTTACGCCCAGGTGGGCAGTACACCTTGCAGCAGAAATGAGTGGACCGGACATTTCCTTCCCGTACAAATAAGTGCCATGTCAGATGTCGGCCCAGCCTGCCAAGGTTGGAAGACTTGGGCCACGGTCCAGCACAAGGCACTTGCTATGAAAAGCTGAAAAGCGAAGGAACTCCCAAAGTGAACAGGATTGTTATGATCGCGCTGTTATGCCAATTGCAAAATTCCCTCGTACATGCCGATTGCCAAGCCATGTACACGAGCTTCTCGTGCGACGTGATGCTAGATTCTGCGCGCATGGCCACTTTCTTCATCTCCGTCGTCCACCGCTTGATCACCACGGCCTAGAATTTTTTTTTAAAAAAAAAAACTATTGGAGCAACCCTTCTTCGTTGTTCCCAATTATATTTTGAAAACTAAATTTTGGGAACTCATGGAGAAATATGGAGCTCACTCATCGGTCTTTAGGCAGATAACGAAACAAACCCAAACATAAAGAGCTGAAGACCAGTATAAATAGGTCGTCATCATCACTAGAGCCTGGAGGAATCAGATTCTGTAGTTCATGACGCCACAAGGACACAATCAGTCTCATCGCATGTACCCAACTGGTTTGCTGCGACGGCTGACGAGACGAGCACCAGGTCTCAACAAGCAGCTGCCACGTCAGCAGCAGTACATGCAGAAGCGGCCAAAACGGCACTCTAGTCGGATTGGATTGGAGTGGAACAAACTAAATTCCACCACACAATCAACCCCAATCCATGTGGATTGAGGTGAATCCAACGATATCCAGGCCTAAATCAGAAGGGAACACCCGCAGATTGTTTCAGTTACGAACCCGTGTCCTTGCATCCTGCTGCATCAAGCCATCAACTCGGTACTAGCATAGCATGCTATTTCTCGTGGGACAAGGCGTGCTCGGGGCGGTGGGTGAATTCGTAGTCGAGGTGGACAAACGCGCGCTCGATCTCCGGCAGGCGCTCCAGCTTCTCCTGCAGGGCCTCGCCGATGTCGTGAGCCTCCCGCAGTGGCATGTTCGACGGCAGCACGATGTCCACCTCCACAAAGTAGTGGGAACCGAACGTGTAGGCGCGCACTGTGTCGATATGCCGCACGGCCTTGTGGTGGTTCCAGCACAGGTACGTCAGCTTCTGGAGGTACTCCGGCGAGGCCGACTGCCCCACCAGGGAGTGCACGTTCTCCAGCACCGTCATCGACCATGTTCTGATCGTGTAGATTGCCAGCTGCAGGGTAGGAGGACGATAGTTAATTCTCAAGACAAATCATGGCGAAAGAGTGTTTCTTGCAAGTTGCAAGTGCAAAAGTATTACCATAGAACAATGATAGTATGATGGTAGAACAAATGATGATAACTACTCTTGTCCAAACTAATTAATACATATAATAAGGAATATACTGAGATGCTATATTGGGGTAAATGTGAGATCGAACTTCTCATGTACTTACAATGATTGCACCAAGTGGGTCGATCCAACCCTCAATGTAATTGGCAAGTAGTGCAGCAACCAGGCCAATCACATTTGTGATGACATCGAAAAAGTGATCTTGTGCATATGCTTTGACAATTTCGTTGGTGAATGAGCGGCAATATATAACCAGGGCAAGTTTTACCAATGTCACGGAGAGCATGATGTCCACGAGCCACTTTTCTTGATCACTTGTTAAGCTGAATTCATCTCCCTGGAGAATGAGACATTATCATATGAGGTAATCAACAAGGGCAAACAATAATATGACATAGCAAATTTTCAATTCATTTCCGTTCAAACAAAATTTCAATTTATTGCACCAATAAGCACAAGAAAACAATGGGAAAAAAATACTTCCGACTATCCAAAGTACATATTTGTTTGCTGCAAGTAATTTGACTCTGCAGTGAAGGATAAAACTAAGCCGTCTAAATTGCAGTACACTACTGAACCTTGTTGGTTGTTACTCACAAAACAAGATTTCACAAGAAACATTAAATTGTGATACAGAAACCAGAAATATCTAAAATCCCAATAGAAATATCTACTCTAAAGCAACCCGAAAATACCATTTGTAATGCATCAAAGAGCACTGGAGATTAAATATATTAGAGAGAGACTTACATCAGACACCAATGAGCGTATTGATTCTAGAATTATCTGAAGGCCAAGGGTTGCCATAACAGAAGCAAAAACAAGTATTCCCTGAACAAAAATATTTTAATGGATTTTTAGTATAGTTGAAAAGGAACTACAAATACATGATTGCTTATATCGAAGAGAAAACTACATGATTGACAATTATGTAAAATAGATTGGAGCCATCCAAACAAAGCTTTAGTTACCCAGAGATGCTATAGAAGGAACATGATCTAGAATAGCTATTCTACTTAATACATCGCACAACTGTCATATTTTCCTTTAACTATTTATATGGATCATTCTGATAAGCATTTGTTTATTTAATTATTTATTTATTTATTTATTATAGCGTTGCAAGTCTTCTTTCTGAACTAATTACCATTTGTGCTTCTTTTCGTATTGCCATACCAAATTACCGAGATTTTGGAGGAAGGGCGGTTAAGGTGTTTAGCAGGTGCTAGGGGTTTGGCACAGCTTGATGTAGCTGCCAACTGGTTGCCCTGATAGTTTCTTCAGAGGTCGTTTACAGTCAGTGGCAGTGTGGCACGCATGTGTGAAGCGAGTTTTATATTTTGATCCCTTCTTAATGCAAATGATACGCAGCCCTCGAGAGTATTCAATTTTTAATTACCAATAGCACACGAGAAACAATAGAAATACATTAACGCATACTGACAATTGAGATAGTTCAAAGGAACTATGTTCTCAAAAGTTCAGTGGAAACAAATGCGTGAGCTATGGTAAAGACTGAATCACTGAATGATCCAAAGAAATTTGGAAGTACAGGTTGTGACAAAATCAAAACTCACCAGCGGCTGCATCCGCTTTTTTCCAATTGGGTATCTGTATGGATTTGGTGTTTGCATTGAAAAGGCAGTAAACCACAAGATAAATCCTGACAACAAGTCTAGGAGAGAATCCAAAGTTGATGCGATGATAGCAAGTGAGCCACTCCTTACTGAAGCATACACTTTTGCAGCAAAGAGAACCATGTTTGCAATGTTAGACAACCGTATGGCTAATGTTTCACTCCGGGCAACTTTTTCTCGTTCTTCCTGCAGGTCAATAAAGTGGTTATCAGGCATTTATTGATGCAGTGTCACTTCTAAAAAGAAGTAGAAACAAATGCAGTGACGCAAATTTGATCATTAATTAACATCCACATAAGCCACCTTGGACATTCCAGGAAGGAAACCACGATCTGTAAGTGTGTCCATCTCACTAAAACCCTCAAGCATCTCCACTTGCTGTTGGTAGTACTCAGCAATAACATCCTCAGGACCTTGAGCTGTCAATAGAACCATAAATGTTATATTTAAATACTGACTTTAGTTCAAAACAAAAGGAGGAAGATATGTGAAAAGCTTCATCAAAATAAGACAGTCAGAAGGACTTAAAATAATATGGCCAGCAAAATTACCATGCACAAATAGGTATATTGTTTTTATAAAGCCCCACTTCAAAATTCATCTGTAATTGGCTTCCCTAATATATAGCACCGGAGATACAATAGAACTGCAGGGACTAAACAGAACTAGCCCAGACAGCTAAAGCAAAAGCAACAGTACACTCATATAGCAACGGAGAACACGACTATAAATGGAGTAACTGAGATGGGAATGTGACTTTTCATCCGATTCCACTACTTAGAGCAACTCCAACAGCCTCTCTATATTGATTAGAATAGAGATTTTTCCATTAAAATCCTCTCCAACAGACTCGTTAATCAAATCTCTAAATATAGATCTTCTTTATTTCAGCTTTTCAGCTAGCAATATATGGACAGCGGATGGTGCTAGCTATATGCTCTGTGAAGGCCGTTTTTCACACGCAGGGCCTCTTTCCTTGTCCGCATGCATATGCACACTACTAAAAATAGCATGAATAGTGTTGATATGAAAAATGCATAGGTTAATTTAGACAGTCTGTTGCGGAACGTATATATTTTAATGATCTAACAAGATTTAGAGAGCCAATTTAGATATTCATATTGACATAAGCTCTTGAAGTTGCTCTTAGGATTCATATTCACGAGCTGATGTGAGCTCTTTTTTTTTCTTTTCTTTTCTTTTTTTTTGCTAAACATCTTTTTTCAAAAGAGCTTTACTTGAAGCTGTTTTTTTCCTCCTCTCACGAAGAGACAAGTTGACATAAAATTTAAAAGTAGGTTATCCTAACTTTCTTTCTTATTTCTCTCTCTTAACCATACGTGAAGTTATTTTTCAAGCTATTTTACTAAACAACATTTTCAAAATAGTTCAGCTTAAAAAAATTGCTCATAAAGGTATTTTTCAGAAACAACTTCACTGCCAAGTGCCAAAGCTCCCAAAACGGGGCCTTCGAAGCCGACATGTTGGAAAAAAAAAACAAATTACTGCAACCCAGATGTCCTTTACTCTTGTATATGCTGATGTGTCAATTGCCACTCTACACACACCAACCAAATATATAATAATATTTTTTTCCAGTACCTCACGTGATGGAGACTGCCCTTCCTCAAATAGGCCCGAGCGGAATTTGGAGGACCACAAAGTTAAAATCATACTCCCTTCGTCGCAAAATAAGGGTCATTTTTTACTTTTAAAAATCGATCTTTGACCATTCGTCTTATTCAAAAAATTACGAAAATATAAAAATAAACAAATCAAGGTTAAAGTACTTCTAATAATGAATCATTTCATAATAAAATAATTAATTTTTTCAAAAATTTTTGAATAAGACGAATGATCAAATGGGGATACTCAGAATCCTAAAACGACACCTTATTTTGGGACGGAGGGAGTACAGTACTAACGGAAAGATGACATTACACATTCGTGTTGTATTCCCAAAGTGGCGTAATAGCGAGTAGGTAAGAACTAGTAGGCTGCATCTAGGCCAACACTACCCAATATCCTAATTCGATCCCCAGCTCTGGACTGATAAAAAAAGGAATCAAACTAGTCCGCCCTAGCGTCAACTTTGCTCCTACTAACAGAAACCCATAAAAATTGGCAATTGGTATTCACATGTCGCAGAAAGCAACAAATTTTTTGTACCAAACAAACCAAGTCGTCGAAACACGGGGCGTAATGGATGCAAAGCAATACAGCCGAGAGAGATAAGAGACTAGAGAGAAGGACCTAGCGCGCCGAGGCAGTGGTGGAGCGGACCGGTCGGCGGCCTCTCCTGGTGCGCCTCCGGCGGGCGGAACCCCTCGAAGTTGAGCCGCCACGACTCCTCCGCCTCGGCGGGCGCGGCGCCTCCGCGGCCAGACTCGACGGCCGAGAGCAGGAGGAGCTCCTCCCCATCTCCGTCGTTGGCCGCCGCCGCCGCCGCCGCGGCCGCAGCCATTCCGCAACCCTAGCAGCCTGTAAGCTTGGGGAGCCGCCTTTTGACCCGTACGTGTGGCGCTCTCCCGCGGCACGTCGGCGCGCGAGGACTGGAGTAGCCGCAGGAGGAGGAGACTGACTGCCGAGTTGGTTGGTGGTTGCCAAGCAAGCAAGCTGCAGGCTGAGCGGGCAAACGCACTAGCCCTGGCCCCCACGCGTGCGCCGTCCTCTGCGATTGAAGAGGGAGGCGAGGCGGGCGAGGGAAAGTGTGGGAGTTCTTCGTCGCTTGCTTGGGGTGCGGGGGCGTGCTGGCTGCGCCAAGCCTATGAGCCCGGAGAGTGGAAGGCGACTCGTCGGAAACCGGCTGCTGACAGGTCGTGGGCCTGGTGTACTTGGTGTAGGGGCCTGGGCTGGTGGGCCAGAAAAACACAGTACAGGTGGAGGGGCATGATTTGAGTGAGCCTTTGAGAGGAGACGAAACCGCGACGCGACTGCATGAGCGGCACATGTTTTCCGTTCCTTGACGAAACAGGAGAGGCCCCGACATTTGTTTGGAAAATGAAAGCGTCAAGCGTGTACTCGGGCTACCTAACGTTGCGATGAGAAAAATCAGTTATATGACTGAGTTTGGTCAGCAAATGAGACGCTATGTCACGTATTTCGCACGAAGCTAGCCGGAGGGGGACGATATCAATACGCCGAGGCCAAAATCTGTTTAAAATTAGGGGTAAGGTAAACGTTTCCGAGCATCGATTTACTTCACATCAAACAGCCACTCGTCGTACGGCATCATTTGACTCAATTTGACAGCCTGTTGAAGGCGGTAGACAGCTTATTCTTTTGACCAATCAGCGCTTATTTTCAGCCACGAAATAGTATTTTTCTCTCACAACAAATCAGCACGAACCAAAATCAGCGCTTATTTTTCAGAAAAAAAAAAACAGGTAAGAAAAGACATAGCACGGTTCTGGTCTTGCCAATTTCAAGATGGAAGGCGTACGGTGTGGCCACAATGGCCCGCTGCGTCGAGATCCCCGTAGCCTTCAGCCTTTCCACGGGCGATAGCGAGCCATTCCCGTGCGCATCGACCGAGCGCCCGCGGTCTCATGCTTGTCTACAGTACAGAGTCCGCCACGGAAGGAGGAACCGTGTGGCGCTGGCTATCCGCAACGGGGGACCCCTAGCTCCGCGCAACCGGCAGCGGGGCCGCGTGGTAGTGCCACAGCCATGGAGCATGGATAAGATGGAGAGGGGCTCCGACCCGACGTTTGCACCTGCATCTGAATTTTCCAGCGTCCAGCATTGGGCGGCCATGAAGCGACGGTGATGGGAAGGATCATCGTAGCGGACTAGTGCAGTGCAGGATCATATCCGGCGATGCGAATAACGTGAATTGCGTGTATATTCCCTTAGCACGCCAGAAGAAAATCAGGGTTACTGTTAACTGAGAGCGAGGACGACGGAAATAAAAAATGGGTTTAGGGGTTGATCCGTGATCAAGAAGAATCTTTGGTTGGTGAGGTCTGCCGACTGTCGTGTTATAGTAGGAAACAAATTTTCGTAAAGTTTGGTTGATTTTCGACTGCTGCACTGAAATAAAGTAATCATGTAACCCAACACGCAACCCCCGTAATATCATCTCCAGCAGCGCAACACAGTAGCATATCCAAGCATTTCCGGCAGCAAACGCTTCTTGACCAAACGCCTTGCAGACGCCATCCTATGCAATCATAACGTGATAAAAGCGGGATACTCCCCTACTTTATTTGGGACTTTCTCCACGGAGGCAGCAGATTCAGTCAAACCTTCGGTGATGCAGCAAGACATTCATGGAAATGGAAGCATATGACGCAACCGCGTTGGAAACTTGGCAATCTTTGTAATGTGCAGTGACAGATAGCCAAACAAATGGATTCCGGAATCACGTGGCCAAACGGTCCCAACTGGAATTCCTGTAACCCTGCATGATTGCATCATATATACTGCAAAAGAGGCGACGCTTCACGATTGTCTGTTAATGCGTAGCAGTTGTAACAGCGTAGCGTGACAGACCGATGTGGGGAAAACAAAAAAACGTGATACGGCCAGATAGGATAATAAGCTGCACGATACGGTGCCGTGGTTATAAATTGTGGTGTCCACTTTGCTGCACATGTGAAGATTAGAAGGTACATGGAAGCTTCACCGGTCATCAGGTTAGTGATCGCCAGCATTGGTCCAGCAGAAAATATAAAAACAAAAATCCAATTAAAATGCCCAGGAATATCGTGATTTCAATCCGAGACATGTAACCCACCAAAGCAGCCAACACATAAATCTTTTTTCTTTTGTTAAAGAAGTTAAAAACAAAGATGGCATATGACCTAGTACCTTGCATGCCTATAATCATGGATTAAAATATTTGCAGGCAGGTTTGGTTTCATGCCCAAACTGTTTGTACATCAGATCGGAATAAACACCACACACAAGCACCTCTTCTCTATGTCGACTGTGTAACTTTTGAACTAGGTAGTGCCTATTATCTAGGTTGACCTCCAGCATTGAGACTTACTCCATCCCAAATGAAAAAAAAAAAAAGTTCCCTAGGGTTTTACCCAGGTCAAACTTCTTAAATTTGACTAGGTTATTAGAAAATATATTAGCAACATTTGTATCTCCAAATAAGCTTATCATAAAAATATTTTGAACGATTAATGTAATGTTACTTATTATGAACAATAATATTAAAAATATATTTATATATTTGGTCAAGATTAAAAATGTTTTATTTCTCAAGAAGTGATAATGACACCTTTACGGCACTGACAGAGTAGCTTTTACGTCAACAATTTGCCTGCTCGTTTGAACCAAGCTTGACCATGAGACTTATTGTAAAATATTAAGTCCTATCTCAAACAGTACTCGCACACAAAACCATGTTGGGTGCACTTGTTTTATTTCTGGATAAAATCACAAAATTCGAGAGAAGAAAAACACGAACAAACCAAAAGTGCCATGTCGAAAATATAATTGCCAACGTGCACAACAAATACTCAAATTATAAATGCATGCAAAATGATTACCTGTTGACCAGAGATCACCATATGCCACCACTAAATAGTGTTCCAGTCTTCCATGAAGCCACTTAATCCCATTTATCCTCAATTGACACCACCTGGTTAGAGATTTCTGCATGCTACCTGCTAGTACTGAAGAGTCTGGCAAAATTAGTAGTATGAATGGGAAAGACAGGAATTTGTATCAATTGGAAAATGACATCCAGTTAAAACTGATCAAGTTCAGAGAACTCTGCTTATATACAACAATTACCTTTCAAATCATTGAACAGAATGCAAGTTAGCATATTTCATTTTTCGTAGAACATCTCCACTTTTTTTGTAGTTCTTACACATCAAAACGAAGAAATACAGCATTGACATTTTCAATGTCAGTGTAGCCTCAGAAACCACATCTTCTGATGCATCTGGTAAAGAAAGGGTGTCGTAGAGCTTCACGTGCTTTAAGGCGCTCATTAGGATCATACCGAAGAAGTCCTTGAAGAAGATCAATTAGATCTCCAGCAGAATGATCAACATGTTGCATCACAAGGTTCTGCATGGATTGAAATGATTAGAACTTTTCAAAAGGCAACTAAAAGATGTCAGTTGGCAAAAGCGATGAGTAATTGATTAGTACATCAGAGAGGAAAGTACCTGCAGACGAGGCAGTTTCCAGACTGCCTTCATGCTCTCTCGTGAGGCCGCTCCCTCTGGCCAGTCCAACCTTATTCCGCGCTTGAAGTATTTTTCAGCACGTCGACTGTAAAACAGCATTAATCAATGAATGTGAATAATATAACATAATATGAGCAGAAGCCAAGACAGACCTGACCAGCTACCCCATCTTGGAAATACATACAACAAAAGAAGTCAAAAAGGTAGATTAAGAAGATAACAAATGATTTGTACACATACTCAGCTCTGACAATCATATGCTTTGGGAGGGGTCCTAAGACCCTCTCCATCATAGCCAAATGCTCCAAATTTTCGTGTGTCTGAAAGAGAGCTTCCCCCTAATATTGTCATGAAAAATGAAAAGCAAAAAAATACAAGAGAAATTTATCAAGAGAACACCACAAAGCTGCAACTGCAACAGGTATGGATAAGATTAATCAAGTACTGCAGCACAAAGAGTCTTAGTAAACTAACCGAACAGAGCTCAACTAAAATGCAACCCACACTCCACAAGTCGCATGGATAGTTCCACCCAAGACCTAAGAAAGAATTAGTAAAGATTAAAAAAACGAATACAAAACAAAGAAATTGGTGTCATTTAGAAAATAAAGATAAATTGGCTACTTTGTGTGTGTGGGTCAGCAGATGTTAATTATACCAAGGATAACTTCTGGTGCACGGTAATGTCTTGTTGACACCACATAATTGTGGTCTTGGCTCTCGAAAGTCGTACTCCCAAAATCAATCAGCTTGATAGCACTAGATTTTGGAAGGTTCTTGAAGAAAGAACCATCCTTTGGTGGTCGTATAGAAACCTTCATTGCAAATCAAAATAAAGTTTAGAGAAAGAGATGCAGTTGCAGTTCTGCATAATCTGTTATTAAATTAAATAGTCAAATTCCTGTCCACATAAGAATAAGAGGAATTTCTGCTGTTGCAGCTCTCCATAATCCCTTATTTGTCACTGTCACACAGGTAGTCCCCACACATGACATTGCCACGCCAATGGCAAATAAGGGATTGTACAGAACATTAATAATGGATATATGTCCTAAAAAGAACCTTAATCGGTAAATATAATACAGAAGCAGGTAAAAGTTTAGGAGTTCAGTAACAACCTTATAATCAGGCACCCTGATAGACTCTGATGAAACAAGAAGAATGTTCTCTGGCTTCAGATCCGTGTGAATAAGTCGCAAGTCATGCATAACTGTAGAGGTAAAACAAACATCAGCTTCATAATAGGACTAGGGAAGCACATCAGAACTAGAGAATCCAGCTTAACAAGATCATGACAAACCATAGAAGTTTAGTAATTTAAATATATCATTCGAAATTCAGAAGACTTGATTCCAATTCTAATGATATTGTTCGAAATTCAAAAGACTTGATGACTGCATTGAAATTTGGCCAGAGTAAATGAGTACTCACATGCAACAGACTCTAATATTTGTCTGGCAAATTCTCGGACAAGATCAATAGGAAATGAACGGTAGCTATTCTTTCGCAGAAAGTCATAGAGGCTTGGTCCAAGCTTCTCAAATACCTGCAGAGAACATCAATTCAATATCATAACCTTGTCATCAAAACAAGAAAAGTATAGCCTTCTTGACGCATATGTACTTACTATACATATATGATTACGATAGTCAAACCAATTCCGTATTTGCACACAACTGCAGGCATAGAACCATCGATGCAAATCCATCAACTCACCAAAAGGGTCAATAAGTGAAACAAGGGAGGTAGATTTCTTACCGGCTGCCAGTAAAGTCATGCTTCCCAAGTCTCTGGAGCACATCAATTTCTATCATAGCAGCCTCTCGGTATTTCTGGAGGGAGCGTACAATCTTGATAGCCACTGCTTCTTGGTTTTCCAAGTCCCAGCATTCCAAAACTTGTCCAAATGTCCCTGTGACACAAATTGAAACGATAAATATAGCATGAAATGGAAGTAATGAAAGTGCTGGGACGGAGAAGACTGAGAGCATAAAAGATCATGTCATCCTAGTCATGTACAATTCAAATTGAAACTAAGCATTCCAACTAAGAACAAAGACTACTGCAGAATACATATATATTATATAGTAGTCCAGAAGGGGCACACTAACCTTCACCCATCTTGCTAAGTATCCTATCTGCATGACCAGGAAGGCAGTGTTAGTAATAATTATTACAAAACCAATTAGGCATACCCAACAGATTATAAAGTAACAGTTAGGAAATACACGGAAATCAAGCAGCGGTCAACAATCATCAGCAAAATCTGCATTGATGAATGTGGAAAATGAAATGGCATTGAACCATTGTTCATGAATTTGCATTCAACCAGTGATTAATTTCTGGAGCAGGAAGCTATTTTTGTAGATCCGCAATACATAGATGAAAATTCCATGACTACAGTTTTCAGTAACATATAACCTTTTAAAAAAATCTTAACAAACTATTCAGAGATGCGATCCAAAAACAAGTAACACATTGCAAGGAGAGTAAATGAACAGCATTGAGTTGCAGAAATATACATCTTGGTGTGAGATTCTCTCCAACCACAAAAACATAATGCCCATCCTTGTCATCTGGTCTCCAAGGAGGCGAAAGATTCCGTGGAGGCCCGGTGTAATAAATCGGTGGTGGTGGAAGAAATGCAGTCGTGAAATTACCATTAATCAGTTCCTGCCCACAATATAGCATCGGAATTGCCTACAAAAATACCAAGCCGTGTAAACTTCTTATTGACAACAAACATGGATACAAAGTACCAATTCAACAGAAAGAAAAAAAAAAACTCAAGGTCAATATTGTATGTCTTGTACTGATATGTTTGGCGTCCAGTTACATGACTTGGTATTATGTGAACTGGCAATAGACATTGTCCAGTAGTAACTAACTAAAGTACATAGCTCTTGCATATTCCCACAAAAGCGAACGTTAATTATTGGTGCAACCATATTGAGCTCCCCAAATCTAATATATCTGTTTTATTTCTGTAGCCCTTATAATTAAGAAATTCATCCTGTAACATTTACATATTCTAGCTGAAAAAAAAGGTTATCAACTCCAAAGTTATGTTTCAAAGCTCCAAAAGCCAGAACAAGGTAACACATAGGTCAGAAAATTTCCCCGTCTTTCTCAAAAATAGCTCGTCCCCAGAGACCTGCTCCCACCATATACACCACTAATTGGCCAAACCTCCAAGACGATCCGCGACATCATAGCTACATATCCCCAATTCTCCGAGCTCCGACCCCTGATCGAACCAACCGACTCCAAATCAACCAGGAACCGCGCCCAGATCTAGCCAAAACTACCATCGCAACCCCACCACTGGTAACCAATCGAGGCGGCAAGCGGCGCGAGAACCGTACCTTGGGGGGCTGGAACAGCGTGGGCGCGGCATCCCAGGCTAGCCGGGGCCGCTTGCGCGGCCGCTTGTCGGCCCCCTGGTGCGGGTACTCGGCGAGCCACTGCGCCTCCATTGCCGGCTTCGGAACCCTAGCTGGTCACTCCATCGGCGGGGCCAGTCCGGCGGCGAATTTCGGGGTTGAACTGGTGCGCGATTCGGCAAGAGCCGTCGAATCGGAGCTCGATTTGGGGGGCAATTTGGAGGAGGAAACGAAGCGGTTGTAGCAGGAAGGGAGGGGTGAGAGGGGGAAGCTGGAGGTGGGGGTGGGGGTGGCCTGGTTGTGCTCGCGTTCCGTGCGAGGAACCCTGGTTTGGTCTCAGCAACGCGGGAGAGGCGACGCCAGCTAACTATGGTTAGTTCAATTTTAGCTCTTTTATTACAAATGGCCCCCTCGGTTTGTGCTGTATATGGTTTGCTTACCTTGCAACGCGTTCCCCGTACGGGCCGGGGCGATGCGAAATTATTTGCGTATGTTTTGGGACCTTTATGCAAAAAAAAGAGTTCATCCGAATTCCCGTCAAATTTCAGAATCTACGGTTGGTGGGAAACGGTTTGAACTTCCAGCCGTACCTCTGCAACTGCTTCGTTGGGCATGTTCCCATTTTTCCTCTTCTGTATCCCCTCTCGCCTTGTTGCAATTACCGTTCCTCACAGATAGATATCTTCGGGCAATGCGCTGGATAACTCGCATCTATCATCACATCCTCATGGAGTAGTCATGGGCAGATGGATATTTTTAGCACATTTTCGTCGGGCTTTTTTCTGGGCATTGCCTGCCTTTTTTTCGATGCGAAAATTGAAACGCCACTGTATTTTTTTCGAATATGATCAGCGTTTTCTATGCCTTCATTATTATTAGACGGGGATACGAGATATCAGAGCAAGGATTTTGTTCCACTGCTTGGTGTTCGGATCGGAGCAGAAGGCACCTTCGTTGCTGTTCGCCAAAAAAAAAAAAAAAGGCACCTTCGTTGCTGCAGGTTCCGCCGCGGTGGTGGCCTAATGGTATTTGGCCGGCGATTTGGCCAACGCCACTTTTGGTCCATGGTCCATCGTTTGGTGATGGTCGTCGAGAAAGAGTAAACCAGGCCGTCGTCTTCAGATCTTCACCGACATCAGCCTACCTTCCTCCCCAAATGGAGCACCTTTTTTTGTTTTTGCGAAAGACCCTAAATGGAGCACTGGTCCTGTGTGCAATGCCGAACGAACAAGGAGTCCGTGTTGGCGGTTGGCGGCAGGCATCGTATCGTCGGTGCTGTGCCACCCAGCATTGCAGCGGGCACTTGCAAAAATGTAGGAGCGGTGTGTTGCTGCACGTGTGTACTGTGTAGACCGGCCGTAGCCCGTAGAGTTTGCCAAATTCAGGCCCCCTTTGAAGAATTTCGTTCCTGATTCTTCAGCTCCCCTTGATTCTTCGGTAGAGTGATTTCATTGGAATTTTAGGTGGGAGCAGGGTGAAGAGCTGATGAGAATTGAATATGTGCCAATTACCGCTAAAATATAACACAAAGCTAGGTGAAGCGGGTTTTTTTACTCCCAGCTTCTAGTGTAAATGGAGAAGTAATTATCTGTTGATCCCCACCTAAATTAGCTGACGTTTTAAACGTTTAACTAGTTGAGAGTGATTCTTTTCGGAGAAGGCTGGAGCTGACGGGGCCCTCTAAGCCGCAGAGGTTGAAGGGTTGTGGAAACAAAAAATGTGGACATCATGACACGAGTAGCAAAACATGTCGTGATTTTGACAGTTTGGCGGCATCTGAGTTTGTTTGGTTGATATCTAAAATTTGGCATGCCATAGTTTTAGTGAGTCAAAAGGTGGACAAAAAATTGCTATAGATTTGGTAAGTCGAATGTGAGATTTTGAAATATTTTTATAACAAACCAAACGTTAGTTAAAATCATGACTTGTCAAATCTTTGGTAGGGTAAATTTGAGGAGTGAACCAAGCAGGCTCCACATATTCTGACTGGTCAAGGCGTGAGTCTGAGTGCACTATGCACAACACTGTGCACAGCGCATTCATGATGCATCCTCGACCAATGAACTCTCGTTTCCTATCTCAAATTCATAGGGTGAAAAATACATTTGATTCTATACATCATCATACTATGTTTCTACTTTGCAATTTATAACATACTCCTCAACTCACTACTCTACAGTAGAAATACAATACATAAGTATCTATCTTGGAGAACGAACAATAATATATAAATATAATTAATATACAACCATGTTAGCTTAATCAATATATACCTAAATTACGATAAATAAATTTAATTTCAAGGATCCAAATGGGGTCTTATATGATTTATGATTTTTTTAAAAAAATTCCAACATACTAGTCAAACTATCCAGTAAATCGATTTTGATTCAAAATGTTTCGAATCTGCATCCAAAACGTTTTTATAAAAATCTAGATCTCTATATTGTATTTAAGTTATTTTTTTAAGAACCTAGAATTTTTATTTCAATGATTGTTTTTTAAAAAAAAATCTTAAACCGTTTGCAGGAGATTCTGAATGTTACCAAACACATTTACACGGGCTGTGGGCCTGTGGCCCTGTGGGCTGCGGCTACTGCCTGCGGGCACGCACGTATCTCACACTGCGGGCTGTTGGAAACTTCCGGCGGCGAAGTTTGGGACTCAGAAGCCAGCCCCTGCAGCTGCAGCTGAGGCTCGGCAAAATTTACTACTATTCACTCATCATATCAATTGTAATTTTTGACTATATGAAGCACTTAAATAAAGTTGCAGCTGTTGCATGTTTGTATTTTTTGTCTGATTAGGATCGAGATGATTCTTTTGAAGTCTATACTTGGGCCATAATTAGGACAAAAGTTGTCAAATACAAACGAAAGTGTTACAGTGCAACTTTTCACCGTATTCTCACAACTAGACGGGGCCTCAGCAGAAATGCAGAAGCACATTTTGGGCCTCCTATATATGGATCCTAGGAAAATTCCCAGTTTTCTACGACTGTCCTATATACCATTCATGAAGTGCCACAGGTTCTGGGTGACTGGATGTTTCATTTTTGCCTTGTGCCCTGTATACAACCTCTGGACAGACAACACGGTATCGAAAAAAATATCGAAACGTCGAAGCTGAAGTAATTTTTCTTATTTACTTCTAGATAAAGAACAAGAAAGCGAATACGCATTGACAGAAGAAGCAGCATCGATTACATCACGAAAGCAACGACAGCAGAGGAGAGAGAGAGGACACCGGACCCGATCGGAATACAGCCACTTGCGTCTGCACCTAAAATGCCCGAGAACCACCGCCGGTCCGGCCGGAAGAACACGTACCAGCCAGCCAACAAGCTAGCAGGCAGGCAAGCGCAAGCGCGCACACGACCTCGTGCTGCAGTCTCTACGCACCGTACTTGTAGGTCCCGACGATCCCAATGTCCTCCGAGATCATCTCCAGGTCCCGGGAGGCGACGACGGCCATGGACATGGCCCGCCGGTGGCGCCCCGCCTGCTGCCTCGCCGCCTGCAGCTCGGAGGCGTCCGCGGCCACGGGCTTCCGCTGCTCGGCGCCGCCCTCCGCCACGGCCGCCGGCACGTCCTCCAGGGCGAAGTTCTCCGGCAGCACGAACACGCTCTGCGACGCCCGCCTCTGGTGCCTTCCTGCCCTCTGCGACATCTTTGCAGCCTGACTACACGCGGCTGGTTTCACTAGGCAGAGGAGAGGAGCGCTTGAACGAGCTACCTGCAGGTGTTGTGACTTGTGAGCAGAGGAGCAAGAAATGGCCGCTATATATAGCCTGCCTACTGCATGGCGGCGAAGGGACAACGTTTCTTTCCCCAATAACAACCCAGCATCTTGTTGTAAAAAAAACAAAAAAACAAAAAAAAAACCAGCATCTCGTAGTAGTACCAAACTAAGTACAGTAACCCGTACGTCCACACCGGCCTATCGCCTATGCATATTCGGATCCGACAGTCTGACAATTTCTGCTTCCCAAGGGCGCTGACTTGTGAAAAATGCATGTGCAGACGTGCGTCTGCATGGCCCTGCCCTCATTTCGTCAGGGGCTGGATCGATGATATCGATCGGGAGGATTGGTGCTCATCTGGCGCCTCATCAGGATCTACATCAGCGTGTGATTCCTGCAGCCCCCTGCCTACTGGGATCAACTTGCCCTGCGAGCTACGATCAACTTGGCACGTACTGTCTGCTGACTTGCCTGGCGAGTGTACTCTGTATATGAATTCCTAAGCATTTCTTGTTCGTGCATGATGTTTCCATGAAGCTTCCTGCTACGTAAACAAATGGTATCCGTGAACCGTATGTACCGGAATCTTAGGACCGGCCTCGCCAATTTTATTTCGTTAATTAGTGGCTCCACTGATGATGTGATCTGTTCTGGCGTTGTAACTGAGACGATCCACGTGCAAACCGAAAGAAGGAATCCGCCAACGAAATCAATCACAGAGTAAGAAAAGATGCGAGTACGGTATCGAGTTCCTCCTGACTAACGGTCTATTATTGGAATGCTGAAATTTTCTGATAACATTATATTTGTGAATCAATAGTCTGTTTCAGTACTAGGCAAATCATCAGTTACTTGTGATTACAACGTATGCATAATATGCACACAAGACATTTCCCCAGGTTTGCACTCAGTGTACTCTTCAATATGGCTATGAGTTATCACAATGGAATCTCTCTCTTTCCTTTTTTTCGATCTTATTTTCTTGGTGATGCAACCTGATCGAGCTGGACGCTCATGCAGCCAGAAAAGAAACAAGAAGGGCAGCGACTATCATAACTGTTAATTAAGAGGGAACCCGTGCATGTTAGTAGATTCCAAAATCCTGGCCATCGTGTCTAGCTTCACATGGGCTGCTCACATGGCACGATCCACCGGACCATCATAAGCCCACGCCTGTACAAATTATTGGTGCCCATCCCGCTCGTGTGCATCGCCAAAGTCGGGAAAACAAACGAAGCTTTTTCCTTCGATGGACTGTAAAAACCAAACGGGGTCTTAATGCGCCATGCCAACTCAAAAAAGCTCCAGCAGGGACTGCAGAGCACAGCAACTATATACACTACTTGAGCACGATTTTGATTGCATTCACGTATCGGGTTTGGAGGCGTGGGCTTGATCTTTATGTTTATTATTCACATGATCATCCTCCAGCTTACTTGAATCACACCACAGTGGTTTAGGAACTGACCGTTTGTTCATTGGTATTTGGTCAACTTCAATTACAATGGCCTTAAAACTATGCTTCATTTGAGCTTTTCAGCCAAAATCAACATTTTTTAAACAATATTTTACTCTTATAACAAATCATTATTAGTCAAAAGGGAGTGTATCCACGTCAGGTGCCTGAAGAATTGTCTAAATGTCAGTCAATAACTAGGACCCTATGATCTAGATCCAGCGATAGGTGTGTTTCTTCTTCCTTCGGTCCCTCTGCGTGCAGGTGACTGAAGAATCGCTCCTGCCGCTCGGCATTAACCAGCCATGCCAGTGCACCCCGATCCCGTCCTCGTCCCTGGCCCCGGCGCCCAGGATGCCTAGCCCTTGGGCCATCAACTCCAGCAATCTACACTCCCGGGCAGGGCTCCATTCGATTGGCCGTGTCGGGCTGCTGAGCCCCCACACCACTGCTAGGAGAGAGGTAAAGACATGCTTACCGGCACTAGATTTGCACGCTGCCACAACTCATCTGTTTAATCGCTTGGTTCTCGAGAAGAAAGATGGAGCAGGGAAAGTGACGGACAGGACAGAGACAGAGCAAGACAGCAACACAGACAGACACAAATCATACATGAGCCCTTCATCTCGCCGGACTACACGACTAAACTGACTGACAAGAAAACAAATTGTCAGGCAACTGCAAACTAATAAATCTCTAATCGAAATCAGCTCTTATTTTCATCTCTAGTGAACAAGAGGCTGTTGTGAAAACATACTGCGATATACAGAGCAGAGGGACCTACGTCCGATGACGTCCGTTCGGCATCCGATGACACGTAGAAATAAAGCACGAAAGTCATCCCGATTCTTGCTTTGGGCCATATACTTGATGCGGCCCAGGAAGCTTTTTTTCTTTTTAAACAATTCCGGAAGCCCAAAGTAGTGAGAGTTTTACCCGTATGCCATTACAAAATATCGCAATTGTCTATAAGCTATTTATTTAAAAGTTTGAAGTGCGTTAAATACTTTTTTTTTCTTTCCACGCTCGCTGGTAAGGTAATGGTGTGAAACAGGCGGATAAAATGACCATGTTATCCTCAATTTAATTGGTTTTCTAATTTTGTTCGCTCATCCTGCGACCTCCTCTGCTGTAACCGCCGCGGTGTCGTTTTCGGGCCCTTGTGATTGCATTGTGAATGCTAATGTTACAGGAATTTTCGGCAACTTGGAGGACTATCGTCGTCTTGTTTGCATCTTCACTAACACTCTAACAGAGACTCTCACCTGTGTCTAAGGCATAAACAACCACAAAAAAGACAAAGGATCAGCAGAGCGTTTGAAGAGAAAGGCCTACTGCTGCCACCGACGCGACAACGAGCCGTCTGTGCGCCTCTCGATCTTCACCTCCCGCTGCGGCTGGCTACGCCAAGTTTCACACCCCGTCGTTGCTCGTGCACCCGATGTTCCGCCACCATGACCTGTCCCCGCCGCGGCGGACCGCCATCCTTCGCCTCTCGCCGCGCATGCGACGCCGAGATCCTCTACCGTGGGCGGTTCGCGGGCGTCAAGTTCTTCCCATGCGATATCGACGCCGTGCGCTTCCCTAACCACTCTTCCTCGGCACGTTCCTCGTGGTCCCGGCGGACACCGCGCACCGTGTCGACGGTGGACCAAAACAGGCCAGAGAGAGAGAGAGAGACGGTTATGAGCGTGAAAAGCCACCGGGGTATTTTAGACAATTTCATTGTCCGGTTCCACATGTTAGACCTTTCCCAAATGTTAAAAAACAAACAAAATGGAGGCCTGAGGGAATGCTCGTGGATTGTAAAACTCGGTGACACCAAGTGCATTTGAACTTTTTAATGTCTCCTAGACAATTGCAATCTTGATTTTGTAATAGGTAGAGCTCTCCAAAATAGAAGTGGGAAAATGTACATAGTGCTCCGGGCACTCGCCGTGAAGATGGCCGCTGACCAGCTATTGCTGTTTTTTTTCCTGAAGCTTCCAGTAATATGTTCTTACACTATTTAAATATTGACAGTTATATGCTCATGTAGCTGCTTTACGAATCTTGAGGTTGTGGTGATGTTAACTTTGGAAGTACGATGAAATGCATGCAAGATGCAAACCTTCCCCTCCGCCCACCACCTACATATGGCTTGTCAATTTCACGCAGGGAGGGAACGTCAGAACGTGGTTTATTGAAGAGGAATGGGCATCACGTAGCTATTTAGGCATGTTTAAATCTCTTCCAACTTTCAATCCATTTAGTCACATTAATTTTTGAAGATATGTATGGAAGCATTAAATGTAGATGATAACTAAAACTAATTTGACAGCTTGGGCCTCTGTTCGCTTGAACTTACTAGCCAACATTGGCCAGTCATTCAGCAGTGTTTTTCTCTCATAAGCAATCAGTCATCCAGCCATACTCACGAATCTTTTGAACCTACTTAGAACATAACTAGACACTTATTACAAAAAATAAAACACTGCTATAGTATTTTTAAATTTCAATCGGGTGGATTTAAACACACCCTTAACCCACTGTGTTCCATGGAGGATCTGCCTGTTATGCTGCTATTGTCAATAATGGCTGGCCATGACCACTGACCATTTGCGTTACGCAATTAATTAATCAAATACAAAAAGAGGCCGGGGAGCTCTGAAAGGCAACAGAACGTGACTTGTCGCCACAGACATGCCTGCACGGCTGCACCCACAAGGTTACACTTCACTAATAATTCTCGTATTATTTCTGTTGTAATAAAGATAACGGACGGATACATGATATTGCAACTCTACTGTGACTCATCAGAGCCTCCCTGCAGGGTATACACGCACTCCATTACCATCTTCAATTCCCACGGAAGACGAAGACCTGCCAAAGGTGTATAGTTGCCCTACATGGCCGAACGCCAGCTGCCCTGCCCCCATCAACAGGGCACCACCATCAGAGCACCCCTTGTAGTTTCCGCCGTCGCCGGCGAAGCCGAAGTATTCGCCGCCGTACGTCGCCGGTCGCCGGCCGTGAAGCCGAACAGGAACGCTAGCTGCATGGGCTAGATAGCAGCAGCATCAGGCCAATGTTGGGGATAAAAACTAGAGAGGGACGCCATGGTGATGGGTCCTCCATGGAAGATGTTGGATGAGGATGCATATATAGAGAGCTCGATGCTTCTTCCGGCGAGTGGAAGCTTAGGTGGTGGACTGCCTTTTCACAGGCCAAAATGAGGTATCTTCCTTGGCATATTCTTGAGCACATGGAAACCTCTCCTCCCCCTTTTCCTGTCCCATGCTTTGCTTCGCTATGGAGTATTCAAAGGGATATTCCATGCCTCCGCCCGTGTACCTTTCTCTAGACGCAGAATTGGAGTGGCTTGACGAAGCATGGGCTGGAAAAGCAGCTGGTTAGCTGCGATCAGAGTGGAAGAGTCTTGCATTGCACCTGCTCCTATATTCGTCTAGCAGCGCGTAGCAGCAGGTCGTCAGACAGATTAGCATTCGCCCGTTTGCTCGTTACCCCATGAGGCCGTGAGTACTAACGTCACTAATAAAAAGGAATAAACACATATAAATATATTTCTTTCGAAAAGGTTATATGTTATTAATTGTACTGAAAAAATAAGCTTGCATTGTTGCCGCGTCATGGTGGTGTTGATGTGAGCGTTAACGTTATGAGTTGGTGTGAAGTCGACATGCACCAAGGTTAGGTAATTCATTTTCTTTTATAGTTTTATTACCACAAACACATAGCTCGAGAAGAGGTCAAGCAACACTGCAAATTGACCAACCGAGACCCATCATCATCAAAGTGGTTGCCCAAGCCCAGCCCATGCTCAGGAGCATACAGGATCCACCAGGGAACCGATGTGGCGCAAACCCCATAGAAAAGCCCAACCCCCATAGGCCCATACACAACCCAATCTCAAGATTATTCGATTCCCCGCATCTCGTCGGCAAGTAAAAAACTGGTCTTAGATAAGTTCCAAAAATAAAAAAAAAAACCTGGCGCTTCTTCGATAGTCGCAATGGCTTCGTGATTCCCTCTCTCTTTCTCTCTGCCTGTTTTTCTTTCTCGCCTGCGTGTCGCTGGGATCTGTGGAAAATCGAGGTGGCTGCGAGCGCGATGGCTGCGTCGCCGGCTAGGGCTCGCCCGGACTATTCAAGCTGTTAGTGGACTATTTGTTCCATGTGCTAGAATTTATAGCAGATTACGAACAGGTGTGGCACAGTTGTCTATGGCTTGCTTGCTGTTGTGTATTTGTAGGTAGATGAACTGATCAAACGCATGTCAAACCTGCGATTGATTGCTTGTTGCCTTTTGTTTTGTTAGTGAACAAACAAGCTCCTTTCGTCAGGCAACGTGCTTGCCTTTCCACGCTAAGGGATCTTCATGTTACCTAGTAGGAAACTAGGAATTGATGCGCTCTATCTCCTGCCTCGGTATCACTTCGATCGTCATCGGCAGTGGAGATAGCACATCCAGGATGTGTGGGATGGAGATGACGCCCTCGTTGTTTGCTGATCGGTTCCCAATCCTTTTCGATCATTATTGCAAGAACCGGGATGCAACAATTAATATTTTTTTCTCTACTCTCTTAATAAAATAGGTGCGTAGGTACATTTGCGAAAAAGGGGGAAAAAAAACCAGTTCAACATTGCTGTGACAACAATGGTCCAAGATGGTGCCAAATGCTATCATTTTGTTTTAATATTATTTATGAATCATATATTGAATATTTTATCCTCTAATCAATTTACCTTTATAAACGGTGCCTTCCCCGAAAAGGGCTATACATGCTAATGTTTGTTTTCTTCCTTTGCTTTATTGTTCTTTGCTTCATTAAACAAAAATAATAATTAAATGATAAGGATTTACATGGGGTCAACACAACAAGTGATTGCAACACAATTTTGATTTTGGCACCAAATCTATTGAACTTTCTAAGAGGACTATAAATATTTACTCATTTTTTCTCCATGTTCATGTAAAATTTCAAGCTCATTTTAAATAAGTACGAAAAATGAGAATCATGACATTATACATCAAGATAAAGTGAAAGAACTGTTAATAATCATTAAAGTTTGAAGTTGAAATTGTAAAGGAATTAAGGTTTTGTTTGTTTTAGCTAGGTATTTGAAAAAATAGCATGTATCCTAGATCGTGGAGAGCTAAGGGCCTATCTAATGCATACTCGGGTGATTCGCGATATCCTACCACCGAGTGACACACGTCTAAAGATCACTCGATTTTGCAAAGTTGACAGAACCGAATGATCTGAAGCAATCCATCACCGAGTTCTGTACAATCCACAAGATCCAAATCAAGTGGACCAGATTAAAAAAATAAACAATTAACAGATATATTTATGAAATGCAAATTAAGTAAATTCAAATGAAAAAACATATATAACATACAAAATGCAAATAAAAATAAAAGAAAAATACCAGACCAGTTCTATGTAAGGCAAATTGGAAGAAATTCAAATAGCAAAAAGAAATATAAATTCTGAGATGTAGAATCCAACTTAAATGAATTAAAAAATTAATTTAAATAATGCAAAAAATATTAAACAAACAAAATTGAAAAATAGCCAGTTTATTTCTATGCAAGGAAAATGTGAAAAATTCAAAAGAGAACCAAATAAAACATACAGACAAATAAAAACGAGGAAAAAAAGATTAAATAATTGTTCAAGTAATTTTGACCACTCTTATTTACGAATAATCAATTTACAACAATTAAACATAAAACTTACACGTAAACAAAAACGAAAAAAATAGTTCAACAAAATGTAAGATACTCCTATCAAAGAAATTAATCTGCATATATAGATACAAAACTAGGTACCTACTCCTAGCTAGGTAGGAGCTACTCCACATATGCATGCCTAGCTAGATGGCAAGCTGATGGTCTTGGAGTTGGGACAATACACCACACGACCCTACATCAAGCAATGCAACATGCACATTGGACGGCTCGTCGCCTCCGGCGAAGGATGCCATCGGACGGCAAGAAAATTGAGTGACGGAGCGGCGAGGATCACTCGTGTGACGTACAGATTCTCTGAAAAGCTACCTGTTTAGTGGCTTCACTAAATTTTGATCAATTGGAGGGAAAGGGAATTAGATCATTTCCCTTTCAGTCTCCATGGGAACTGGGTTAATCCAAATTAGTCTAACTTTTTTTTGGAAGAAACAAATCAGTCTAACTGATCTGAACACATGCTATTTGCACATTTTAAATTTGGATGAACCCATGTTCATTAGTATACTAGAGAAAAGCTTGTGCGGAATGATCCATCTCCAAAAGTTGTACATGACCATAGTGAGAGAAATAGTTCTTTGTTTTTTCGTGATTGTAGCTTGAAATATTAATGGAAAACAATGATCCATCTCCACAAAAGCCTAACAAAACGTGGCGTTTTAAACTCCTGTGAATCAAATACATACTTTGACAGAGAAAAAACACATACGTGCAGTGTAAAGATAATAGATCTAGCAAAACAGGTGTGCGACCATGTGTGAAAAAAACACCACCGTGCTCGTCAGTCATGTTCCGATATAGAAAAATATATCATCCATCATTCATCTTATACTAAAACAAAACTGGCACCCTATGAAAAAAAATCAGGAACGACATTAATTACTCACGTTGTCTGACATGGATACATGGATGGCCTCTCATTTCAAAAAAAAAAAAAAAATGACATTACCTAGCGCCGTCAAGCGTGGAACTGATGGCCTCTCATCCAGTCATTTGTCTTCCCCCACGAAACGGCCGCATCGGACCTCAGCTGTCCGCTCAGATCCACACGTTTTTCTTCCCCATCCAGATATCACACCCATGCATGGCGGCAGTGGCACGGATCAAGATTCCTCTGCCGAGCTCAGCCCTCAGGTGAATAGCTGCCCGGGGCTCCACGGCCGGCAAGGATGCGGGCGCATCGAGGGAGCCATGACGGGCAAAGCTACGCATGCACGGGGCATCCTTGCCAAGCGCGCTGAACCCAGCGGAGGTCCGCCCGCTGCTGGGACAGGGGCTCTGCCGCTGGCAAGGATGTGGGCGCAGCGAGGGAGCCTCCACGGGCGAAGCTCCACAGGCACGGGGCAACGCAGCACCGCCAAGCGGGCTGAACCCAGTGGAGGTCTATCTTCGGTGTCTCGGTGACCCGATGCACGAGACTCTCGACGACGGCCGAGGTAGAGCTGGTAGAAGCCCGACGGAGACGGCGTGATGCAGTGCGGTGCTGCTGAGCGGGGCAGGGCATGGCTGAGCAACCGAGGTGGTGCGTGGTGACCGCAAGTTTAGCCGAGGCGGAGCAGAGTTTTTAAACTCATGCGGCGTCGATGGTTCGTTTGCTTCTACTTGTAATTGCAGTGGCAGTTTCTTGTGGTATATAAATTGATCGTGCGCTAGTGGCATTTATTTTGGTAGAGGAATCGACGGAGAGCCGGAAGAGGGGTGTCGCCGGAGGAAGAAAGGCCGCTGGTTTTCTCTGTTGTTGTTGCTGCGGTGGTGAGAACTGTGGGACCCATATGTGACGTGGTCCTCTAAGGTTGCAGAGAAATCCTGTAGTGGGTTACTCGAGATTCACCTTCTTGCCTTTGTTTAACTAATTCTTCTTTCTTATCCATCTTCTTGCGTTGAATTTGGTATATTCTGTGACACACTGGGAAATTCTGACAGCCTTACAACTGGACCTGCATGCTGGCACTGTTGTGGTCATCAACAAATTAGCATTCGCTAAAAGAAAAGAAGGCATGTTAATTAAATTGAAAAAGGGTGTAATCAAGAAAATATTAACTTTGACCAATAACATATTTATGAATGCCATGAGTTCAAAGTGGTACAAAACTCCTAGTTTAGTAAATTCACTGCTTAGTGAAAAGAAAATGTATAATGATTTATTACTATTTACACCAAGGAAACGACGCAAGAGTCCATCTCTATATTTTCTTGAAAACTACGCTGTCCTAAGAAGATAGTACCTAATAACTCCACGGTAGAAACCCAGAAGTACAGAATCTAACATGCAGGTCTTGAAAACCCCGAAAGGAATTGGGTTAACTATGGAACAGTATACCAAGATGAGCAGAAACAAAAGAACAAGCACCATGAAAGAACAAACTTATGTGCATGCAGTCTAACGGGCTAGCTACAGCGAGCAATCTAACATGGCGAGCGTGTTATGTACACCCTGCCCGGCGGCGCCTAGCGCGACCACGCTCCGGCGGCACTTGGCGCAGTTCTCCGACGGCGTGAGGTTGAGGTCCAGGCAGATCCCACCGGCGACGTCGCAGGCCCTGTCGAGCAGCGGGCGCACCGGCTTGCTGGGCGGCGCCTCGGCTTCGGCGTCGGCCTCTGCCTCGCCGCGGTGCCGGCGCATGTGGCCGCCGAGCGCCTGGCCGATGGCGAACTCAAGCCCGCAGACGGGGCACTCGTGCACCCTCGGCTTGGCCGGCTGCGGCGTCGGCGGCTGCTGGCGCCCGAGGCAGAGCCCCGCCCCGGCGTGATCGGCGACGGCTGGCTGCTGCTGCGGGAGCACCCTGGGGCGCTTGTGGCTGGCGCGGTGGCCCCCGAGCGCCTGGAACGTGGGGAACTGCCGGCTGCACGTCTTGCACTCGAACACGCGCCCGTGCGCGGCGCGCGCCGCGGGGAACGGTGGCACCCCGTGGTGGGCGTGCGCGTGCGCGCGCTGCTGCTGCAGGAGGTGGTGCTGCTGCGCCTGCGCGAGGAGCACCAGCAGGCGAGCCGTGTCCGCCTCCACCTCCCACGCCGTCCTTTCCCTCTTGGCCATCGGCGGGATATAGCTGGTCTGCAACCAAAAACCACGCGGACGCGACCGGCAGGCAATTGTGTGTGTGTCAAGGGTGGCATGGGGGTGTGAGATGGCTCCTATATATAGCATCAGCAGCAGCCCCGCGCCGCGCGCACGACAGGCAGCGGATGGCGGCGGCGGCGGGAACTAGCTGCGTTCCAGCTCGGTCGGGGTCCATTTCAGACCACCGCCTGCCCTGCACGTACTCCATGAAATGGGGCACGACTCGCCTACTAGTAGTAGGTTACTAGTGGCTAGCGGCTATACCTGGTGATGATTCGACTGAGACGACCAGATCTCTGTTTTGGTCTGTTTCTACACTTTCTAGACGTGGATGTGTGTACTAGTATTTCCGAGCGCTGTACTTTGACCACCGCAGCTCTGTGTGTAAACTGTGCAGTACTATCGTCAGACACCCCTCGTGATGTCTTAGGCTCTGTTTAGATCCAGTGCAAATTATAACTGCAACTAGTCACATCAACGTTGCGGCACATGCATGGAGCATTAAATGTAGACGAAATGTTTGCATGTTTGTACTTTTTGCATGTGCATCACGAGACGAATCTTTTAAGCCTACTTGGGTCATGATTGGACAAAAGTTATCAAATACAAACGAACGTGCTACAGTGCAGAATTGCAACTGCAACTAGGATCTAAACGGAGCCTTAGTCAACATGCGTGTATACTCGTACTGACGCTGCTCTTCTAGAGAGGCTGCGCGGCGATCGGGTGACGTGCGTGCTTGTACGTGGTGGGTGGCATCCCGTCCGCGACTTTGGATTGGACGCCATGTTTTACTTCTGCCGCGACTTGGGATGCTCTGGACCGGGCACGCCTTTCAAACGCCTCTATCCCTAACTCCAAGTTGGTGTCTTGGTGACTCCTCCATCCCCATCCGCCATCCGGGTACAAACAGTATGATCATTTCAATTCATTGGGTCGGTCTACTGGCCGAACGGAGTAATCGCCATCCTCTAGAACGTACAGTGCCGTCAGTGTCTGACTATTATGACTGCAATTCTGCGCGCTGATCGATTATCTGACCCAGAAGTCAAGCATAAAAAAAGAGAGGGAACGACCCAGAAGCTCGCTGCAGCGTGAGTAGAGTTACGAGAAAGCGCGCCCTGCTGGGTAGTAGAAGACGCAATGATATTGGCTCTGTTCCCTTGAGGTTAAAATCGTTTATTTTTTTAGTCCTTTTATGGTATTTTTTTCTCACAAAAATCAGTATCAGCGTTTATTTTCAGCGGTTTTCAGCTTCAGCGAACAGAGCTATTGTATGTTTGCAAAAGAAAAAAATGCGAACAGAAGGAAAAGGAGACCTGACTTTGCTGCAAGTTTAACGACAGCTCATGCGTAACCGTTTATACTTATCATAATAAAGCTTTGCCTTTGTGGGTCCGATCATATGAGCAGTTGCACATGCTCCAATTTACATGCCAATTTTCTCTTTCCTTTCTCTTTGAATGAAATTTAATTTAATCTCAAATTCTACACGAAGATGGATCATTTCATCGCCTATCGATCTACGTTTCTTTAAACTAACAAACAACTCATGCGTTGTGACAAACTCAATTAGTATGGAAGCAGATTCCATATCATCACTAGATGTAAGTTATTCTAACTTGTATGAGCGTATGAAAGAGTCTGAATCATAAGTATGATTCAATACATATATTAGAATAGGACTCCATATTGAAACCTCTATAAGTGCGATATATTCAAATTGTTAATTTGTATGAGAATAAATAATTAGTTCAAATCGCATATGATATACGGAGAGCACGACTCAATAAGTCTTGGAGTCCGATCCCATATATATGGATCACCATTAGACACAAGTTGTTATAACTCTTAAGATATTGGGTCATAAGTCCAGATCCCGCGTATGAAAAACGAAGGGAACGAGGGCAGTTCTGAAAGTAAAAAAATAGGGCAGAAGGAAGTCTCGACTATCTAAGTAGTTAGAGGAATGTGGACGGAAAAAAATGGTACAGAATTTTTTTTGCCTCTTTAATACTGGGTATTGAGTTATAGATAGCAAATGTGTTCGTGTAGTTCAACAGAACAGATTATATATATGAATTGAACTCTATTATTACTAGACTCAAGTTGTTATAACTCATATGAACATAGAATGGAGAATTAGAACATAGAACACGTTCTCGGTACATGGCAAAGTGTGAGCATAGATTGTGATCTAGATGTAAAAAAAAAATCAAATGACTTATAATTTAGAACAGAGAACTTGTGAGCATAGATTGTGATCTGGATCACATATGAGATATGAAGAGCGTGACCAAATACGTCTTAGAAATAGACTTTGTATATATAGATCACTACTAGACATGAGTTATTTTGACTCTATACCCCATATGAAATACGAAAGGAGCAAATGCAATTTGTAGGAAGTAAGAAAAAAGAACTCTCGAGTGCCTATGTAGCTATTAGAGGGAGGGGGGAAATAGGTAGGAAGAAATTTTATCTATTTAATAGTAGATATATAGATTAGTTATTACAGATATAGATTTGCATACTTTTAGTTATATAGATATAGAGTTGCATATTTTTTTGGTGCGAGATCATGAGAGTAGCACCGGCAATAGCTCATACACACGCACGCCACACATATCACTCATGGTATCACGCGTGAAAGACACATACACTTGAAAAGCATCCCAGCGGACTGTTTATTTTGAAAATAAATCCCGATGAGGCGCACAATTCACTCCAAATCGAAATCCAACCCATGAGCGACCCCTTCCACACTTGAAGCGGACCAACCAAGCTATTGCTCGGTACTCAACGCACGTGATATCTTGTCGTAGAGAGTTATTACTACTGTTTCTTTAGGGAATTGGGATGCCGGTAAGCTGGAGGCATATCTGACTGGAACCGGAGTCATCAAGTTTATACTATATAGTGCCAACTAACTTAGTTTGACAGGGAATAATGACATTCTAGTCCATGATCAATCACGCTTTAATTACGTATAATCATCTTTGGAGTTGCTGATGTGCGCGGCCATATTTTTTGAACGAAAAGAAAGTAGTATGCAGCTAAAAGGATAAAAAAAGTGGGGGCAGCCTTGCAGCAGAGTGCAGAGACCAGCTAGCTGTGCTTCCGCGAATGTGAAGTAATCTTTCGCACCAACTAAAAAAAAAGGCTAGTATAGCTGAGTCAAATGTCAACGCGTTACCCATCGTGCTCTAGCTTTTTTTACTACAGCCACCAGGTGCCTAAAACTGTCGTAAAATCTCCTTGGATCTTTCATAAAAAAGAAGAACCTCGTTGGGCCTTTTGAGACGATCGATCCATCAGTAGTAGGTGATGCACCTAACTCCAGACGTCTATTGCACTCGTGCCACCTGGCTGCTGGCTACGTAGATAGCACGCGGAAAAATGAACCTAGCTGAGAACTGCCCGTTTGGTTTGGCAGTAGCATACTGTGAACTACTACTGCTGAATGCTGATGCCTGATGAGTACCAGTAGCATACCGCCATCGTTAGGTAGAAAGTTGCAGTCCTGGTCTTGCATGCCGTATTGTAGGTAAAACGTACGGGCGAACGACGAACGATTTGACCAATTATTTTGAAGAAGAAGAAACCTGACAATGATAGATGAACCCAGCTAATACAAGGGAGGAAAAGGTTCCTGTCAAAAAAAAAAAAAAACAAGGGAGGGAAAGGTTCATCACTTGTCTGGCATCTTCCCCATTTCTCCTACCCATCACACACACCTGGCCAAACTTTTTCTAACATGTGATCAAAACACGTGCATATGCATGTAATGCGTTTGTTTGGTTTTGAAAGGCACTCGAAACAAAAGGAAAAAAAAAATGGTAAGGTTGAACTCTCCAGGTCCAACATCTGGAAAGAGCGCAACAGAAGAACTTTCCAAAACAATTCTCTACAACCAATTCAAGTGGCTAATCTGTGCAAGGAGGAAATTCAACAATATCAATTGGCTTCTAGTCGACGTAGTTAAGGAAAGTTTTTTAGAGTTGTACAGTAGCCTCCATAGTAGTTTTGTGGTGCAGAAGGAAGGCTCGTCCCAAGTTGTTTTTCCTTTCTTTTCTCTGCCTTTTCGATAAGTTGTATTTTTTGATCTTTTGTTTTTTTTCTTTTTATTCGTCTAATAAAAATCCAGCAAATCTTTTGTCGTCTTTCTTTTAAAAAAACTCTCCAAGTCCACGTATATTAAGCATGATTGTCGTCATGTCGTCGGTCAGCACTATATCACGTCTTGAAATCCGGTGCCCCCAAAAGCTGATCTTTGTACTACGCGGCGCGCGCGCACAGAACAGAACAACCCGCCTGTCGCCCGCAAGATTCATGCTGCATGCGTGCAGCCGGCGTGCACGGGGCACCACCGCACCAACCACTACTACTAATTCCTGCTTAATCTTCCACACACAAATAAACGCCACGAATACTCACGAGTGCGTAATGTGAACCAAATCTTGGACAGTTGGACTCGGGCTTAGCTTACTATGACGACTCGGCTCAGCAACGCAATGGTCAATGGTTAAGCACGGCACGAATCACCCAGCTCTCTCGCGCTGGATCGATCGCTCTGTTTGGATTAATCTATGACGACGCATAGGCCCCGGCCCGCCGGCGAGTAATTTGGCCAGGTCAGGGGGTCGTGCTGTGCATGCCTGCATCGATCAGTTTCTTATCGTCGCTAGCTACACTGGATGCACGTACGATGGTCGATCGATCACTACTGCAAAAAAGTCAGCTCCGTATATTTAATCGCGCGACTTCTGCACTCGGTACCTGTTGAATTGTTTGTTAGTGGTACAGATGTTCGGTTGCTTGCATTGCTTGCCTGTTCGGCTGCTCCATCAGCCAAGATTTCTTTTCAGTCATAGTTTTCATAACAAATCAGCATCAGTTAAAATTAATGTTTCTTTTCAGACAAGTGAACAACTCCACGTGAAATTTCAGACAAGCCGAAATCAGCGCTGACGGAATAACCATTCGCCCACGCGAAATTTCGAGGAAGCGGAGCAGCTCGTATACTTGCTCTAGAGACACTTGCTAGTTCATTCACAATCATCACGATGCAGGACGCAATGGAACAACCCGTTGAAAATCCACATTTTTTCTTCTTTCGTTCTACCCGCTTATTAAACGGGCACATTCCAAAATCCAAGATGGAGCAACGAGAAGTACGTTACATGCTTCAGACAGCGACCTGTTCCCAATCCCATCCCACAAAGTGATTCAGTAGAACATGGGTGCTTAGTGCATGGAAGTCAAGAACGCAGTTGGAAAGCACGTCCGTTGATTTGGACTTGGCAAGAAGCGATGTGGAATGGAACCCCTGCAGGCCTCTTTGTTCACAGAAACGGCTTCACACGGGTCAATGCCTCAGCTCGATGGGTAACGGGAATATTCACTTGTCTCCTTGCCTTTTACACGCAAGCTGTTTTTCTAGTGACGGCGAGTTACAAGACAGTCAACAGCATGTGATGATGATTGATCAGTCGATGACTCCTTAGCTAATTGCGGAAAGAGAGCGAGAGACCTGCGATTTTCTACTGCTACTTGCAGAGTCATATCAAATGAGGCAATATTCATGCACCTGAGCGAGATTATCTCCGCGGTTGGCGTCAGAGATGACGTACGTAGCCATCTCAGTTTCGTCAGAGTTTAGCTTCACTCCTTTTCATATTCATTCAGGTCGCTCGATCGTTCCCATATCATGACCCTACTGTTTGATGGAGAAGAGCAAGCATCCTTTTCATGAACGTCAGATATTTGCACGGTGCACGGCGTAACCCGTTGCAGCAGAAGCGTTTTGTTTTCTCTTGCGTGCGATATGCCTGCAATATATTCCTTGAAATGTTCAGTTTACATTACAGGGTGGTAGGCGAATGACCATCCTCCATTGCAGCCAGCAAATCAAGACAAGTTATATACAAACGTATTCATGTTTACTTTTCGTTAGATACGAATTTTCAAGTATAATACGTATATACCTTTCCAATCCAGTGCGGCAGTTCCACCCTTGTACTATTCAGTACGTAGAACAATCCGTGAACGAGTTTCAAAATAATAATAATAATAATAAAATCCATAAACCCATTCTATTTCAGACTAGGATGTGTACTACTGAAAGCCAAGAAGAAACCAGACGGCTTAAACAGTTTCGGTGTCGGGTGAGCAACAGCAAATTCATGTGATTAGTTAACAGAGATAATAGGTCCACTGGGAATTTCGTCAACACATACGCAGGAATAGCCTGCAGGATGAAGCAGACACTTCTTTCAGTAACACAGTTTTGCTTTCACAACTGCTTTGTTGCTATAAAAGGAGGAAACGAGAGACCAGCATCTTGTCGGCCAGTTACAATTTGATAGAACCCAGAATATCCAAGAAATCTCAGGCCGGAATACCTGGGTTTTGAGAATACCTGGGTTGGTACATGTCTACGCTGAGATATTGAAGCAAGAATCCACAAGCTTACAACGTCTGCAAATTACACTATTTCAGTCTACAAATGCCTAAAACTATCATATCCAAAACAAACATTTTTCAAGTGACAACAATTGTATAAGCTGTTGATGTCCTTCTATTCATGTCAGGGGGAAGGGAAAAGGCAGAGGAAGATATTGAATGGCCGTGATCATTCCGGTAATTGGCTGCCGAGCCGATTGACGTACTGGCAGAGCAGGTCTCTCTGAGTGATGGCGCCGTCGTCTGCCACATTGCTGACCTGCTGTCTGTAGCCGTCATCGTGGTGGTGGGACGCCGGTATCCCATCCATCACAGCATCTTCAAGGTCGATCATGATGTTGGTGAGCAAGCAGCAGGCGTAGATGATCCTGGGCAGCCGATGCTTGTCCGGCCTCCACAACTCTCCCTTGAGCACCCGCCACCGATCCTTCAGATTGGCCAGGGCCCCTTGCACCACCATTCTCGTCGCGGTGTGACACTTGTTGAATTCCACTTTGTCTGCAGATAGACCATGCTCTTGGTATGGAGTCACCAGCCATGGAAGGAGAGGGTAGCTGGGATCCCCAACAATGTATTCTCTGACCATTGAGCCTGCTGATTCTCCAGGAAGCACCATTTGCCCAGCCAGCCTTGAGCCCTTCTGGCAGAGCCTGTAAAAGCCCGAGGTGCGCAGGATGCATGAGTCATCCAAGCTCCCTGGCCAGCCACTGACAACATCTCTGAACCGCATATCGGGGTCGACAATGGCCTGCAGGACCATGCTGTTCCTGTTCTCACCGTCTAGCCAGACATTGCTGTTGGGCTGAGCTGATGAGCACATCAGGACGTGTGTTGCGTCTATAGCGCCACAACAGTTGGGGAGACCCTGGATCTTCTCGAACTTAGCTTTGATTGTTGCCATCTCCTCAGGGTCAGGCCACTTCAGATGACTAGCGGCGCGCTCCTCCAAACATTCAATGAACTTCCAAGTGATGTTTGAGATGGCTGAGTGGTTCATCCCAAAGCGTGTTCCTATGCCCAGAAGTGACTCGCCAGTGGTCAGTCTTAGCAGAGCAATGGCGACTTGATCCTCCACACCTAGAATCACCTTATCCCCAAACCTGAAATTTCTGTAACTTTGTGTCTTTCTCGTGCAGTTCCCTTTACTCAGAGAACAAAGGTATTCAAAGGTCTTCCTTGACATCTTTAAGGTAGTCTCGAAGTTTTGGCGTTCTTTGGAAGGTTGTCCTGTAAAGGCATCAAACTGAATCATAAAACCGTATGTACACGAAGGGTTAGAATCTGGAGGATTTTAAGTTTATGTTCTGCTTAGTTTTGAGCAAAAGAGGAACATGTGTGAGACTTTACAGTGAGTTAAAATATCAAATAATCATGGTTTATGAAACAGGAGGAAATCAAGACAAAGCACTGTATCAGCAACAGTGCCCAAAATCCCAGCAGCTAATAGACAAGTATGAAGGTATTATACTGTATGGGTATGGATGATTTGTTATTGTTATTAGAAGAAGTTAAGTTGTTTGTATTTTAGATAAGGGAACAAAGTTCCAGTCTCTACCATCCGTAGATGATACACAGATGATAGTCAAGAATACAAATCGAAGCCATAAGGCTTGCACACCACAAGTAAAAACAAACTTCTGCCCAACTAGTGAGCACGGCGAACAAGGAAAACAACTAGTCCACAATACTATTCCTAAAGCACCATCCATACTTCCGTAGACTACCAAAATTAGTGACTCCCCGCTTCTGCAGCCCATCTGAACAGCGTTTAAGTTGTTTGTATGACAACAGAAATAAGTTGTACATATGATCACACAAGATACTTAATTCAATTGAAAACACACTGCAGTATAAATAGATATCTAAGCCATGATGATTTAACCCTTCATGTGACCATCTGATTAAATCATACTTCATGCCTCGGTCTGCATCAGAGTTGGAACAGGTAACTCAACTGTATCTTTTTGGTAGTGACTTCAAACTCTGATAATATCACCATTCAGCTTATTGTCAGGACAGATGCTTCCGGGTGATTCAACTAGTTTTTAGCAATAGGACGTGATTCAAAGAGAACACTGCTAGCACAAGAAAAAAAACACAGCATAGGGATTGTGCAGTAGGTCTGACCACAATACGGCCTACTAAATTACTATAGCCATCTACAGTAGGTTCAGGCCAACATATCTTGCTAAATTACTATAGAAAAAATGGGGACAGTTGTTTTTGCTAAATTACTAATTATTTTTGTGTATTCCGTCTCGCTCCTGCTCCAGGAGGCCTGGTTGTTTTTGCTTGTACATAAACAGCTTTTCTATTCCCAATCTTAATTGAAGGGAAAGCTCCTGCCAATTTTTCAAAAAAAGGGGGGGGGGGGGGGGGGGGGGGGGGGATAGTCCAATGAATCAAAATATTGAAAAGATGGTCCTTCAGATAAAATATATGGTTAACTGCACCCAAACAAAAATCTACTGTAAGATTGGGGAAAACAATCTGGTGAATATAAATGTCAGTGATCACTAACAACCAACTATTATCTTCCAAACAAGTTTCCATATCCTTTGCGGGCCTGAGGAAGAACTGTGTTTCTTCAGGAACATTTCACTTCGTCCTTTACTGAGAAGAACTCAATTAACCAAGACAAAAGAAAAAAAAAATCTCAAGACAAGTTGACATCAACAGTCAAGCAGGAGATTTTGGATTAGGTTGGCAAAATGAGCAGAATAAACAACACCTGTAACACTAACAAGCCTAAATGCAACTGCACCCAGTGTTAGCAGATCTGGATTGGACATGACGAGGCAACAAACCCTCAAATGGCAAAACTAATTGTTCTCTCAAACATTGGTGCCATCACACCAATGGCATTCACAATAACAAGTTGTTGGTGTCCAGACCCTCAAAGCAACACACCTCACCAATTTCCCATATGCCTCAGTATGGAATGCACCGCCCAGCGGTTGCTTGCCTCCGTACACCTCGCACGTCTGATGCCTACAGGCTCCCATAACCGCGAGCAACAGGAAGGAGATTCATTACGCTAAGCAACCGGTTAAGAGCACCGCGGGAGCAGATTAAGCGACACGACGCACACGACAAGCAAGCAGTGCAAATTCTGGACCGTCCTGATCTGGCAGCGCGGAATCCACCACACACAAAAATTACAATCCAAAACCCGACGCATTACCGGGGGCCGCCGCGGCGAGGTTGCAGCGACCCAGGACGCGAGCAGCGGGCGCCGTGGGAGATGGTGGTGGAGACAGGAGGATGTATGTATGTATACCTGCTGCAAGCCTGCGGGAGAAGGCGTCCCACCAGTCGCCGTCCAGGGGCTGCGGCACCGGCGGCGCCGCCTGCGCCGGCAAGGCCCTCTCGGGCTTGCGCTTCCTCCGCTTCGCCCCCCTCAGCGGTGCCATGACGAGCGCAACGCCGGAGAGACCGATCAGGAGAACAAGACAAGAGGCGCTGCCACACCAAAGCAGCAGCAGCAGCCTGCAGCCTGCAGTCCTCGACCCGGCCTTGAAAGGACCCTGGTGTTCATTGCCTAAACAGAGTTGCGGTACAACTAGTAGTAGCAGTTCTGCCGTCGCCTGTTGGTTATGCCTAGTGTATGCCGTTATGCAGGCCTCCTATTGCCCAGTGGCATGCAGGAAGGCAGGCAACAAGCAGGTTAGCCTCAGGCCTGGCCATTTCTCAATCTCATGCGCGATGTCAGCAGACCCACGCTCTGCTTCAGATTCATTCACTCTGTTCCTGTGTGATTATGACCCTCTCTTGTATACGCCTACACTGGCCCCCGAACCAACCACACACACGCACAAAGCACCCCCACCCCACCAAAAAAAAAAAAACTCTAACTACAGTGATTAGAACCCGTCTGATACGTCTTCAAACGGTTTCGGCTCCTAACTAGTGAATTACTAAATAGTGGTGTAGTTTCATCGGTTCCTAGTTGTTTTTTTTTTTAAATGGAAGAGTCAAAGCTGTAGCTGAATTGTAACGAGACCTCAGTCATTGATTTAGCTATTTTTTAAATATATAAAAATATTTACGATGCCAAAGGAAATTATTATATTTATCATGGAAAACAAATTTATAGTATAACTATTTAGGATCATACCTGTTAATGCTACTTTTTAGTTAAATTTAAAAATAGCTTGACTTACACAAAGTACACTCTTCTGGATGGAGAGAATATGTGTGTATATCATCAATTCATCATTTTATGTTTTGTGTGCGAGGAATGATAGATGGCATGCAATGCAAATAGGTAGATGCTTTTGAAAGCAGTCTTATTGGGATAGGTTTAAATACTTAAATGGAACTGTTTTTATATCTATCAGTATATCTGTCTATGGTCTGTGGTATAGTTTTATCAAGGCATCCAACCTTCTCCAACCTTAATAAACTTTGTCACAAAAATAATAGAAAACACTTCCTAAGTCAAATAATCCCAAGTTTAACTAAATATACAAAAAAAAATACTACTTTTTATACTCAATAAATATCACTAGATTGATCATGTAATCTATTTTTATGATAAACTAATTTGACTATATTTGATAAATGAAAATTTTTTAGAGGGGTCTTTTTATGGGTACTGATGAATTGAGTATAAAACTAGCTGCAACCATATAGCTAGATCTATCCCTCAAATAAAACAATCTTCTACCTGTTTATCAAGTGTGTGTTATTTGTCTCTCTTGGTTCCCATCACCGTAGTGTTGCCCACCATTGTCGGTGCTAGTTTTGGCGGACGCTAACACCGGCTAGTAACTTGTTTTGCGGTTGAGGTTTCGGATGGTGTGCAAGGAGGAACACGAAAGATTTATACTGGTTCAGGCCAAGAGGGCCCTACGTCCAGGGAGAGACGAGTCGTGTTGCCTTGCACCGGGGTGCTTGTAATAGGGGGTTACAAGCTTAATCGAGAGAGGGAGAGAATCCCTAGTCTCTTGTGCGAGGAAGAGGATGCTTTCGTTTTCGTGTAGTTGTGTTGTGTGTATGTTGGTGTCGTGAGCTTCGTCCGTCTCGTGCCTGTGACTTGCCTCCGCCCTCCCTTTTATAGTTACAAGGGAGAAGCTGGAGTTTACATGTGGTGACCTATGATGACGATACTCGGCATGGTGGGAGCAGAGGTGATCAGTGGCTATCGTCAGCCATGCCGTCGTCTTGGTGTTTCGGCGATATGGCTTCGGTCATTCGACTGATCTTCCACTGTTCGATCGTTGAGTTCCAAGGTAGCACAGTGTATGGGACGTGGCTTGCTGCGTGGCGGTGCGTCATAGCGTCGCGTCCGGTCCTACACAGTGCAACGAGAAGACTGGTTGACTCTCAAAGATTGACTCCCGAGGCTCGGGAGCCTTCCTTGCCGTCGGGAGCGTGACGGGACCGGTCATTAGGGGCGTCCTCCTTCGGGCGTGTTTTCCTCTCATGCGCGGTACCTTCCCGAAGGGCGAACGGTCCTGTTGCTATATTGCCCATACTCTCGGGTCGGCGGGACAGCCGTCACCTCTCCCATCCCTGCGAGGCTCGTGCGTTATGGGCGGGAGCTGTCGCTGTCGTAGTTGGAGAATCTCTTCGTCAGCAAGGGGCGTCATCCGGTTGACTGTCCTTAGGACGGAGTGGGAAGAGTGGAACCGTCGTATCGATCACTAGAGGAGGTATGGCAGTTGGTACGGAGGGCATGCATGAGCGGGGTGCCGTTGCCTCGCGGCGTCAAGTCAGTGGGGCCACGCCTGTAACGTGGTCAGAGGGGTCCCTTGCGGTCCAAGATTGCCCTGCTGACGTCGACTGTGCATTGGATGTCTTAGAGAGACCGTACTCGAGGAGGATGAGGAGGCTCGGGCGAATCGGAGATTTAGCGCCTGAGGGTGCCGCCCGGCCTTATGCGTGGCCACTTTGGGCCTTCTCGTGCGTAGCCTTCATGGGCTTTGGCTGGCCTTATTTGGGCCAGGTTGCGCTGAGGTTGCTTGTTTTTGCGTTGAAGTTGGGTACCCCATACTTTGGTGCCTGACAGTAGCCCCCGAGCCTGTGCGGGAGTGATGGTACTCGTCCACAGGTTCAGGTCTTTACGCTTGCCGTTGTGGTCGGGAGTAGATGCCTTTTCCGCTGGGTGCGCGCGAGCGCACCCGGCGGGTGTAGCCCCCGAGCCTGTGGGGGAGTGAAGGTACTCCTCCACAGGTTTAAAACCTTTTCGTCTGTCAAAACAATAAAGGGTAAGATAATTTTCCGGTGGGTGCGCACGAGCGCACCCGCTGGGTGTAGCCCCCGAGGCTTTGGAGGGATGTTATATCCCTTCAAAGGCTAAAAATCGTAGTTGTGCGTGCTCGGGTATTTATCAAAGGAAGATGATCCCTCGGAAATGCAGCCCCCGAGCCTCCCATCGTAAAGGGAGTTTATCCGGTGGTATTTCCGAGGTGCAGGGCAGGTTCTCAGGCCTCCGTTTTTGTATCGGAGGTTGACCCGGTCCTCCCTGTCTTTTGTTAGTTCGACCTTCACGCTCTTTTTTCGGAAAGAAGAAGGTTTGGTCCTGCTCGACTTCCCCGCCGGTGCGCGAGTCGGCATTTCCGGTGAGCTACAAACGGGTTGGTCCAAGTGGAGGTCCGTGCCCCGTTCGTTGGGGGTCGGCTAGTGGTCTGAGCACACTCCAAATATTTCCCGAGGGTCAGTTAGTGGATGTCGGGTCCCTTTGATGGGTCCTGAGGGCATGATGCCTCCCACGGAGGGATTCCACGTAACCGACTCGCTACTGGGACTTGGACACAGCGCGGGATGTCCCTTGTGACATTTCGGGCGTCGGGATACTGGTCGTTTTCGTGACCCATCCACTAGCTGTCCCTAACTCGGTTTCCCTGGGACGACTGTTCCAGCTGCTGTGGGCCAGTCTTCGATCATCTGAGAACGTAACGGGCGCCCGAGCCCGGGGTTCCTTCGTTGGGAAGGATAGAATATTGGCGGAATCGAGGTGCGCAGTTGTAATGATTCAGCTCACCTTATGAGGCGCGAAGCCTGACGGACGCGACGGTTTGGCTCAGTCGAGGCGGTTTGCGTACGCGGCGATGTGGGGATCGTGGCGGGTCCCACGTAGTTAATGCGGCGGATTCACTGCGGGTCACGGCTCAGGTATATAAGGAAAGATCATGGTGTCAGTGCTAGTTTTAGTCGGGGCTAACACCGGCTAGTAAATATGTGTTTTGCGGTTGAGGCTACGGATGGTGTGCAAAGGGGAACACAGAGATTATACTGGTTCAGGCCAAGCAAGCCCTACGTCCAGTGGAGAGGAGAGTCGTGTTGCCTTGCACCGGGGTGCTTGTAGTAGGGGGTTACAAGCTAGGCAAGAGAGGGAGGTGCTCCCAGGTCTCTTGTGTTGTCTAAGTGTATGCAAGTCGTTTGCTATTGATGTGTATGTGTGGGTGAGAACTTAGGACTTCCGGGGTGGGTCGTCTAAAGCTGGCATCTGCTCTCCCTTTTATAGTGGCAAGGGAGAGGCAAGGGCAGCGCTTACAATGCTACGTATGTTACAGTGAGGAGTTGCTGTTCCTCGTTTGACTATGGTCAGCTACGGTCTTTTCTCCGCGTCTCCGGGGTATGGCCGTAGTGGTTCGCACGATCTTGGTGAGTTCCGAGGCAGCAACAGTCGTCGGATTACGGCATGTCGTCAGCTACGGTCTTTTCTCCACGTCTCCGGGGTATGGCCGTAGTGGTTCGCACGATCTTGGTGAGTTCCAAGGCGGCAACAGTTGTCGAATTACGGCGTGCTGTAGGGTCACACCTGATGGCTGTCCTTCCGCATGATGTGACAAGAGGGTGAGTCATCTCGGGGCGTTGTCTCCCGAGGCTTGGGACTCCTGAAGGCGTGATGGGATGGAGCAGGGTGATATCTCCCCATGGTCATATTTTCGGCCTTTGAACAGTACTTCCCGAGGGTTAGGTGGGCCCGGATGGAAGGCGTGCTCGTCCTTTCGAGTGGACAGTGCAGTAGGCGCCTTTCCCGTTCTTGCGTAGCCCGTCGTCAGGCGCTCGGACTGTCGCAGTCGGAGTTGATAGACCCCGGCGGAAAATGGGGCGGCGCACCGTAGACCATACCGTGGAGAGGACGGCCGTAGTGGGCCTATCAAATCCGCTTCTAGGGAAATCCTGACAGGTGGTATGGCCGTCAGGGGCGTGCGAAACACAGTTGCGTCGAGAATCTCGCCTGACGGGACAGTGCCTGTAAAGTGGTCAGGGAGGTCTCTTGTGGTTCAAGATTGCTTTGCTGACATCACCGGTGCCTTGGATGCCTTTGTGAGATTGCGCTCGAGGGGGATGGGGAAGCTCGGGCGAATCGGAGAATGGGCGCCGAGGGTGCCGCTCTCCCGAGCTCTCCTGGGAAGGCTCGGGCGAATCGGAGATTTGGGCGCCGAGGGTGCCGCTCTCTCGAGCTCTCCTGGGGAGGCTCGGGCGAATCGGAGAATTGGCTGTCATTGGTGCAATGACGTCGTGGGCCTCCGTAGGCGCGGCCTTCGTGGGCTTCCACTGGCCTTACTTGGGCCGGGCCGCGTTGGGAATGATCGTTTTTGCGTTGAAGTTGGGTACCCCAAACTTTGGTACTCGACAGTAGCCCCCAAGCCTGTGGCGGAGTGAAGGCACTCCTCCATAGGTTCACGCTGGTTCTTCCTGTCAAAAAAGATAAAGTGTGGGTTATTTTTTCCGGTGGGTGCGAGCGCACCCGCCGGGTGTAGCCCCCGAGGCTTTGGAGGGATGGTATATCCCTTCAAAGGCTTAGAATCGTGTTTGTTAGTCCTCGGGTGTTTTTCAATTTATTTAGGAGGGTTGTTTCCTTGGAAGCGGAGTCCCCGAGCCTCCCATCGTGTTGGGAGGTCGTTCGGTGGTCTTTTCAAGGTGCAGGGCAAGTTCCCGAGCCTCCGTTTCGTATCGGAGATCGGTCGGGTCCTTTCCTGTCTTTTTTAATTCGACCTTCACGCTCTTTTTTAGGGAAGAGAAAGGTTTGGTCCTGCTTGACTTCCCCGGTGGGGCACGAGTCGGCATTTCGGGTGAGCTACAAACGGGTTGGTCTAAGTGGAGGTCCGTGCCCCGTTCGTTAAGGGTTGGCTAGTGGCCTGAGCACACTCCAAATATTTCCCGAGAGTCAATTAGTGGATGTCGGGTCCCTTCGATGGGTCCCGAGGGCATGATGCCTCCCACGGAGAAATTCCACGTAACCGACTCACTACTGGGACTTGGACACAGCATGGGATGTCCCTTGTGACGTTTCGGGCGTCGGGATACTGGCCGTTTTCGTGACCCATCCACTAGCTGTCCCTAACTCGGTTTCCCTGGGGCGACTGTTCGAGCCACGGAGGGCCAGTCTTCGATCCCCTGGGAACGTAACGGGCGCCCAAGCCCGGGGTTCCTTCGTTGGGAAGGAGAAAATGTCGGCGGAATCGAGGTGCGCGGTTGTAATGATTCGGCTCACCTTTTTAGGCACGACGCCTGACGGACGCGACGGTTCGGCTCAGTCGAGGCGGTTTGCGTGCACGGCGTTGGTGGCGGCGTGGGGATCGTGGCGGGCCCCACGCAGTTAATGCGGCGGATTCTCCGCATCCACCCACGATCCGCCGGCGGAGTTTATAAGAAAAACTTACGGTTTTTTCTTTCTACCCTAGCCATTCGCTCGCTCGACCGTTCGCTTTCTTACCTTCGTCGCCTGCTCTTTCGCCTTCGTTGCCTGCTTCGAGAGAGATTGTTGCCACGGCCGTCGTTCTTCCAGCAGCCCTTCCTCCCTTCTCTTACCATGGATTCCTCCTCCGCTGCTGTCGACGCCGCCGACGCCGTCGCCACCGATGCTACCGCGGCCGCCGCCGGCGTCCTCAGGCTGGAGCCGTGGCCGAGGTGCACTGTGACGGAGGCGCAGCTGAGCGCCTCGTCTCCCTGGGGGGCTGCGTCCTCGTACCGACGCGCAGCACCCGGAGTGGGTCGTGCCGCCACGCGACCACGAGGAGCCGAACCCCGGCGAGGGGTACGTGGTGAGCTTCGTTGCTTACCACGAGCGTGGGCTCAGCTCGCCGCCGAGCCACTTCTGCCGGGACATCCTCTTCGAGAACGGGCTGGAGTTCCACAACCTCACCCCGAATTCCATCACGCAGGCGTCGATTTTCGCCGCCCTGTGTGAAGGATACTTCGGGGTGCCCCCGCACTGGAACCTGTGGCGCCGCATTTCCCGCGTCGACTGGTACACCAAGTGGGTCGGCGCGAGGAAGCCGCGGGAGATCCAGCGCGCGGGGGGATGCGGCCTCGTGATCCGCTCTTCGTTGTACATCCCCTGTAAGGCCCCCTCCTCCAACAAGGGGTGGCACAGCGGCTGGTTCTACCTCCGCAACGATGGGGGTCTCTTCCCCAAGTTCACGGGAAGGGCGCTCATAGCTCCCCTTCCCCAATAGGAGTGGGGTTGCCCGTCGAAGGAGTCAAAGCACCTTGACGTGTACTTCGACGCGCTCAAGGAGTTGAACAGGAGGGGCCTTACAGGGGCCGGCGTGGCGGGGAACTTGCACATACGGACGGTGCTACCTCTGGTGGAGCGCCGCCTGGCGCTCCATCAGATGGTGACCGGGTCACAGCGGGAGATCACGACGATGCTGCCCCGTGACCTTGGCGAGGCTAAGGTCATGCGCCGCGTCGGCTACATGGTGGGGGGTTATCCCACCTGGGAGGAGGTGAACCGGGTGCCTATGCGTCCCTGCGCGGGCTTCCCGGCGTTGGTAAGTGTTGTTCATTCGATCGGGCCGCTGGCTTCCCCATCTTTCTCCTGACCTTTCTTCGTTCTTCGTAGGGCCTCTCGAGGACCGGGAAGGCTTCCCTTTCGCCCGTCCCGGAGGATAAAGAGCGGCGAACCCAGAACCACCTCTGGGCCACGGAGGAGAAGGCAAGGAAGGACAAGGTGACCGCCCGGAAGCAGAAGAGGGCATGGAAGGTGGAGGAGTCCTCCCAGCGCCGCTGTCGCTTGAGGGAGGCCGGGGAGCCTGAGGTGGATACCCCCACCGACGATGACGGCGATGACGACGATGAAGAAGAAGATGATTTTTCCATCTTTGATCTGATGGAGTCTGACCGGCTGCTTGCGGCAACATAGCCCGCGGTGGGCGTCGACGAACCTGGAAAGGCTCCGCTGTCAGCGTCCGCCGGTGGAAATGCCGGGGTTCGTGATCCGAACCCTCGGGCAAACCTGCCGGAGGCCGCGTCCAAGGACGCGGCTCCTGGCAGGGCAACATCTGGAGGCGGGGCTTCGCCCACCAGCAGGGGGACCGAGAGTCCCCTGTTTCGGCGGACCCTCCCTGCCGACGCGTCGTTGGTCGGCGCGGCGGCCGAAGGCGGGAGGAGTGCTGGGAAGACGCCGCCGGAGCCGGAGCCCACTGGCGCCAAGACGCCGGCGCTTGAGCTGGGGCCCTCCCAGGCTCAAGCTTCCCCGCCGAGGGGCGGTGAAGTCGGGACGACCCCCGGCGCCCAGGCAGAGCCCTCGTCACTGGGCGGCGCTGGCCCGGACGCCGGGTTGGCGCCCATTCCCCCACAGCCGGCGCAGCCCGCTCCATCCTGTCATCTCGCCGAGCGTGGGCGCTGCGACGAAGAAGAGGGTGATTCCGAAGACGAGGTAAGTATCTTTACCTGTAATTCCTTCTAGTGGGGATCCTTTCCTGAGCATTCCTTTCTTCCTTCTCTGCTTCAGGAAATGCTCGGGGGCGGACCTCCAGGTGTCGCACCTGAAGGTCCTGAAGGTGCGGGGCCATGACACGACCGGGGGGAGTGCCCGGTCGGTGGGCGAGGAAGTTCCTGCCCCCACGGGTCCGCCCGTGACGTCCGAGGCTCCTCCCTCAGGGGAGGCTATCTCGGCGGCGGTCGCCGTCGTCGTGCCCGTGATCGACCTGGAGGTGGAGCCGGCGCGGGCTTCCGAGGCCTCGACCGTCGGTTTCGGGGACGCCTCGGGGGCGCCAGCCTGATGCCGCCCCCACGGAGCCTGCTGCCACGGGGTTATCGGCCGCGGACATCCGCGCCGGAGCTCCCCCCGCCCGTGAGGAAGGCCCCTGGGCGCTGGCCTTGAGGGGACCTCAGCCTTGGGAGCTGACCACCTCCTGGATCAAGTGGGCGGACCGCGCGGACCCTCAGGCGCCGCCCGTCTTCTCGCTCCAGGACGACCTCGAGGCCCCCAAGTGGGACGCCGTTCAGGAGCTCGGGTTTAGCTCGGCGGCGGGGCTCCGCGCGATCGCTGACGTCCTCGAGAAGGACCTCCCAGCCCAGCTCCAGGTAAATCCCTTTGTCTTATAAATTTTTTCTGCATATGAGCATCGTTCTTACCGTTTTCGCTTCTTCCTTTTTTTCCAGGACCTCAAGCACACCTCCCGGGACAAGTCCCGCTTCCTTCGTGGCGGGCTCGGGCTCTGGAAGCAGCTCGACCTCAAGGAGAAAGCCCTTGTCCGCGCCCTGGGCGAGCTCGCCACCGCGACCTCCGAGCTTGCCGAAGTTAGTGTCGATAACACTATCCTGAAGGGGGAGGTCACGGAGGCGTAGGGCCGAGCCGCTGCCTCAGCGATGCGAGTGCAGGAGTTGGAGAGCGCTCTGGCCGCGATGACAAGGCAGCGCGACGCCGCCCGAGAGCTCACCGCCGAGAAGATTTCGGCCGCCGAGGCCTTGGCTCTCGACCTGGATGAGACTCGGGAGGCGTTGCGCATGGCGCTTGTCGCGGCGGACTTGGCCGGGAAGGAGGCACGGAAGGCTCGGGAAGAGGCTAATCGTAAGCACAGCGTTGTATTTTTTCCATTCTGCTCGTCTCGGTTGCTTGCTGTATTTTTACTCATCTCCGTGCTTTGTTCCCACAGTTCTGCAGGGGTCTTACGACGGTGAGGTGGCCGAACAAATGGACCTGCAGAAGGTCGCGCGGGCGCTGTGTGACTCCGTCGGCACCGGTGGAGAACCTTCGGGGATGTCACTCCGGAGCCGACTGGAGGCACTCCACGGCAGCATGAGCGGCCGCATCAAGGAGGCCCTTCTGACGGGTGTCCAAAAGAAACTGGCGGTCGTGAAGTCCCACTATGGGAATTTTGATGCCGGCCCTGTCAGCGAGGGCTTCCTTGAAGCCGACGACGCCGAGCTCCTGGCGCTGGAGGATTCGATGAAGGAGCTAGGAGAAGCGCTGGCGGGTCTCTTCCAAGCCGAGGTCGAGCTCCCTTCCCTGAACCTGCTGTGAAGAAGGAGCGGGCCATAGTGCCCTTGTAAAATATAACCTTTCGTGAGTGGCTTGAAAGGAAACAAACAATATGGCCCTTCGTGGCCTCAATATTTATGTAAATATTTGCTGAATGTTTGTTTCGCTTTGTTTCGTGTTTTTTTCCTTAGGCGTTTTTCTTGCCGATCCTGTGCCCGGGCCATCGAGCCTCGGGGGACGCTTTTCGGGTGTCGCAGCTTTAGCGGCATAGACGCAGCCGATGTCCTAGGAGCTTTGGCAGAAAGAATCCTTAGAAAAAAGCTTAGGCGTTTCCTTCCGAGTGCGGGTTAGCCTTCGAACACGGAGTGGCGAGGGGAGATGATGTGGCCCTGGAGCGTAAGCGGTCTCCGACTCGGCCGGCTCTGTCCTCTGGGGCTTCCCTCATTCTTCGAATTCTATAAGTTCATGATTGATTTCCGGAAGGAAGCGTGTTTTAGGGAGAAACAAATTCGACAAGTTTTGAATTTTTTGCGTTTCCAAAATTGTTGAATCTTGGGAAAGTCCGGGGGTTCCCCCCATCCTAGCCCCCGAGGGAGGGTCGGCCTTTTCGTAGGTTAGGCCGAGCCTCGCTTTTATTGTGCGGTGAAATAAAGGGTCATTTCACTCCCGAGTGTTGGCTCGGATTGAAAATCTAAAAATCATGTAAAAAGAGTATAAGTCGGGTCTTTTCATTGATTTTAAGATTTTCAAAATAGTACAATGCTCGGAATCTTAAGGATAAAAGCGACGTAGCTGTTCGATGTTTCAGGCGTTGCTATAGACCTCGCCCTTCTCGTTCGCGAGCTTGTATGTGCCGGGGCGTAGCACCTCGGCGACGATGAACGGTCCTTCTCACGGCGGAGTGAGCTTGTGGCGCCCTTTGTTGTCCTGCCTGAGCCGTAGCACCAAATCGCCTACGCTGAAGGCTCGGCCTCGGACGCGCCGAGCATGGTACTTGCGTAGGGATTGCTGGTACTTGGCCGAGTGCAACAGGGCCATGTCCCGAGTTTCGTCGGCTTGGTCCAGCGCGTCTTCGCGGGACGTTTGATTGCCCTGTTCATCGTAGGCTCGGACCCTCGGGGCGCCGTACTCCAGATCCGTAGGGAGGACGGCCTCTGCACCGTACACCATGAAGAAGGGCATGAAGCCCGTGGCTCGGCTTGGCGTAGTCCTTAGACGCCATATCACTGCCGGGAGCTCCGTCAGCCACCTCTTGCCGAATTTATTCAATCGGTTGAATATTCTTGGCTTAAGGCCTTGGAGAATCATGCCGTTGGCACGTTCTACCTGGCCGTTCATTCTCGGGTGGGCGACGGCTGCCCAGTCCACTCGTATGTGGTACTCGTCGCAGAAAGCCAGAAATTTCTTTCCGGTGAACTGCGTGCCGTTGTCAGTGATAATGGAGTTCGGGACACCAAACCGGTGGATGATGTCGGTGAAGAATAACACCGCTTGAGCCGAGCTGATTTGGGCGATCGGCCGAGCCTCGATCCACTTCGAGAACTTGTCGATGGCGACAAGCAAGTGGGTGAAGCCCCCGGGCGCCTTCTGGAGGGGCCCGACAAGGTCCAGTCCCCATACAGCGAACGACCAAGTGAGTGGGATCGTCTGGAGGGCTTGAGCCAGCAAGTGAGTCTGCCGAGCATAGTACTGGCACCCTTCGCAGGAGCGTACCACCTCAGTAGCATCGGCCACGGCGGTTGGCCAGTAGAAGCCTTGTCGAAAGGCGTTATCGACCATGGTTCTCGGCGCTGCGTGGTGACCGCAGGCTCCGGCGTGTATCTCTTCGAGCAGGCGTTCGCCTTGACTGAAAGGAATACAGCGCCGAAGCACGCCCGAGGGACTCCGTCGGTAGAGGCTACCGTCGATCATAGCGAAAGACTTGGCTTTGCGAGCCTGTCGTTGTGCTCTGGTCTTGTCCGAGGGCAAAACACCTCGGACGAGCCAGCTGACCAGCGGCTCACGCCAGTCTGGTTCATCGTCGTCCATCTTGGCTTCGATCTCCATTGCCTCGGCTTCGTCGCCGTCCTCAGCCAGGGTCTTGGGTGACTCCCCTTCGCCGGAAGGCTCGGCAGCCCGCGAGGGGCTTGCGTGGCTTGGAGACGGTCCGGGTTCTCCCGGGGGCTCGGGTGTCTTCTTCTTCGCCTCAGCCTCCGAGGGATCGGCATTGACCGAGGGCTTGTGGAGGTCATTGGCGAATACGCCCGTTGGGACCGTGGCCCTTTCGGATGCGATTTTCGCCAACTCATCGGCCTCCTCGTTGTACCGGCGCGCGATGTGGTTGAGCTCGAGGCCGTCGAATTTTTCCTCGAGCAACCGCACCAGCTTGCAGTAGGCGGCCATTCTGGGGTTCTGGCATGTCGACTCCTTCATGACCTGATCCACGACGAGCTGGGAGTCACCTCGGACCTCGAGGCGTCGAATTCCGAGCTCGATGGCGATGTGGAGACCGTTGACCAGAGCCTCGTATTCGGCCACGTTGTTGGAAGCCGTGAAGTGTAGCCGTAGTAGGTACTTGAGCCGGACCCCAAGGGGTGAGATGAAGACGATGCCTGCGCCAGCACCAGTCTTCATCATCGACCCGTCGAAGTACATGACCCAATATTCTTCTTGGATCGGGAGTGGCGGTAGCTCTGTCTCGGTCCACTCTGCCACGAAGTCCACAAGCACCTGGGACTTGATGGCTTTGCGTGGTGCGTAGGTGATGCCGTCAGCCATGAGCTCGATGGCCCACTTGGCGATCCTCCCAGTCGTTTCCCGATTTTGGATCACCTCCCCGAGGGGGAAGGATGACACACAGTCATGGGATGGGATTCGAGGTAGTGCCGCAACTTGCGTCGAGCAAGAACGATCGCGTACACCAGCTTCAGGATCTGAGGGTAGCGTGTCTTGGTCTCGGACAAGACTTCACTGATGAAGTAGATCGGCCGCTGTACCTGATAAGGCGTGTCCTTCTTCATGCCGCTCTACGACGATCGCTGCGCTCACAACCTGGTTAGTAGCGGCGACATACAGCAAGAGACTCTCCTCCTTCGTAGGAGGCACAAGAACCGGTGCTTTTGAAAGTAGAGCCTTAAGCCTTTCGAGGGCTTCCTGGGCCTCGGCGGTCCAGGTAAAGTGCTCGTTTTTCTTTAGCAATCGATACAAGGGAAGTCCCTTTTCCCGAGCCTTGAGATGAACCGACTCAAGGCCACGAGACACCCCATGAGCTTCTGCACGCCCTTGAGGTTCCGGATCGGACCCATTTGCGTGATGGCCGATATCTTTTCCGGGCTGGCTTCGATGCCACGCTCGGAAACGATGAACCCGAGGAGCATGCCCCGTGGGACCCCGAAAACGCACTTTTCGGGGTTCAGCTTTATGTTTTTCTTTTTAAGGCAGTCGAATGCCTTTTCTAGGTCGGCTGCTAAATCACTCGCCTTCCAAGATTTTATCGCTATATCGTCTACGTAAGCCTCAACGGTTCGCTCGATGAGGTCCCTAAAAACTTTGAGCATGCAACGCTGGTAAGTTGCGCCCGCGTTTTTGAGGCCAAATGGCATGGTTACGTAACAATATGTGCCGAAAGGAGTAATGAAAGAGGTCGCTAATTCGTCGGACTCTTTCATACGGATCTGATGGTAACCGGAATAAGCATCAAGAAAGCAAAGTCGTTCACAGCCAGTAGTCGAATCAACTATTTGGTCAATGTGAGGTAATGGAAGTGGATACTTAGGACAAGCTTTATTTAAACTAGTGTAATTGACACACATTCTCCATTTTCCATTTTTCTTTTTAACCAAAACAGGATTTGCTAACCATTCTGGATGGAAGACCTCCTTGATGAATCCGGCCGCCAAAAGCTTCTGCACCTCCTCCCCGATGGCCCGGCGCTTCTCCTCGTCGAATCGGCGCAGGCGCTGCTTCACCGGTTTGGACCTGGCCCGGATGTCCAAGGAGTGCTCGGCGACCTCCCTCGGGATGCCTGGCATATCCGAGGGACTCCATGCAAACACGTCGGCGTGCTTGTGGAGGAAGTCGACGAGCACAGCCTCCTCTTTCGGGTCGAGGGTTGCTCTGATCTTTAGCGCCCTGCCGTTGGGGGAGCTCGAGTCGGGGAGCACCTCCTTCACCCCCTCAGCGGGCTCAAAGGTGCCCGTGGCCTTCTTGGGGTCGGAGACCTCCTTTTCCAACCTTTCGGGGTCGGTCATGAGGGCCTCTAACTCCACCAGTGCGCCGGCGCACTCGCAGCACTTGACGTCGCACTGGTACGCGTGCTGGTAGGAGGCGCTGATGGTAATCACCCCCTTTGGCCCTGGCATCTTGAGCTTGAGGTAGGTGTAGTTTGGGACTTCCATGAACTTGGCATAGCATGGCCTCCCGAGGATAGCGTGGTAGGTGCCGTGGAAGCCTACCACTTCAAATGTCAGGGGCTCCTTCCTGAAGTTGTCAGGAGTCCTGAAGTAAACGGGCGGATCGATCTGCCCGAGGGGTTGCACGCTCTTTTCGGGCACTATCCCGTGGAACGGGGATGTCGTGGCCTGGAGGAGCGAGCGACTGATCCCCATCAAGTCGAGGGTCTCAGCGTAAAGAATGTTGAGGCTGCTGCCTCCGTCCATGAGGACATTGGAGAGCCACGTGTTGCCGACGACGGGGTCGACAACAAGCGGGTAGCGTCCCGGTGATGGGACGTAGTTCGGGTGATCGTCCCGGCTGAAGGTGATAGCGTCGTGGGACCAGTCGAGGAAGCGTGGTGTCGCTGGTCCGACGGAGTAGAACTCCCTGCGCTCGCGCTTTCGCTGCCGCGGCGTAGGGGCGGTCCCGGGCCTGCCGAAGATCATGAGGCATTTGTCGATGGGCGGGAACTCATCGTCCTTCCCTCCCTTGTCCTCCTGATCCCTAGCGGGCTTCTTGCCGGCGTCGTCCTTGAACGGCTGCCAGCTGTAGTGCTTCTTGAGCATCACACACTGTCCGAGTATGTGATGCACCGGACCCTGGTGATAAGGGCACGGCTTGCTGAGCATGTCGTCGAAGCGGCCTCGAGGGGGTCATTCCCTCTTGGGCTCGGTGGCCGCCACGAGGGAGTCATCGCGGAGTGGGGCCTTTCCATTCCCCTTCTTCTTCTTATTGTTCGGGCCTCGGGAAGAGGTGTCCTCGGGGGCCTCCTCCTTTCGTTTGCCCTTGGGGTTGAAGAAGAGGGCTCCTACCACCTCATCCCCCGAGGCAAAGCTGGTAGGGATCTTCATGAGCTCGGAGACACTGGTGGGTGTCTGGCGCCCGAGCTCATGAACAAGCTCTTTGCAGGAAGTTCCTGCGGCAAACGCTCCGATGACCTGGGGCAGCTCGTTGTACTGCTTGGAGAAGCGCCGGATGTAGTCCCGGAGGGACTCGCCCGGTTTCTGCTTTCAGCTGCGGAGGTCCCAGGAGTTACCAGGGCGCACGTACGTGCCCTGAAAGTTCCCTACGAAGATCTTGACTAGATCGCTCCAGTCAAAGATCATCCACGGGGGAAGGTGCTCCAGCCAAGCTCTTGCAGAGTCGACGAGGAATAGGGGGAGGTTGCGGATGATGATGAGGTCATCCTGCGCGCCGCCAAGCTGGCACGCAAGACGGTAGTCCGCTAACCAAAGTTCGGGGTTAGTTTCCCCCGAGTACTAGGCTATGTTGGCTGGTTGTCGGAACCGGGGCGGAAACTTGGCCCTTTGGATGGCCTCGCTGAAGACGCGAGGTCCTGAGGGCTCGGGTGAGGGTTCACGATCCTCATCCGAGTTGTAGCGCCCGCCCCAATGGACGCTATAGCCGCGCGCGGCTCCGTCAGTCTTTCGCTGACCGTGGGCTTGTAGAATGGCTCGGACGTCGACGTCCTTGCCAAGCCGTTGGTGGACTGGCGGGGCCCTTGGAGCCTCGGGTCGAACCGAGGCTTCGCGCTCGTGGCGTGCTATGCCGCCACGCTGGTGACTTTCAGCGCCACGGTGTCGCGACGCTGAGCTTTCCGCCGGGAGGACGGCTGCATCCTCCAGGAGGTCCTTGAGCTGATTCCTGAGCTGTCGTGCCTCCTCGGTGGAGGGCTCAGGTATGCTCCGGAGCAGCATCGCTGCTTCCGCGAGCTTTCGGCTTGCCCGGGGGGCGGCCCCCGGTGTCTCGGCCCCGTCGTCAGCAACGATCCGGGCCTGAACATCTCGGGCTCGACACCGAGCTGCTCCTCCATCGCTCTGCCGCTCGCCGTGCTCCAGCGTAGCTCGCAGCTGGGTGAGGCGCAAGTGGTCCTCATCCATCCGCGCCTCAAGCTCCCGGAGCTGCTCTAGCTCCGGGGTTTGTGGTGCGGAGCGAAATGTTCCTGCCCCCTGATCCAGCGGCGGGGCTGACTGTGCGGGCCGCGGGGCCGCTGGAGGGGGCGTGACTTGTTCATGCTGGGGTTGCGACGGAGGGGGTATGTCGTCGTTGCCCCCCGAGTGGACATCCTCCACCCGCCCCTCATCGGGGTGCATCAAGTTGTAGCACTCCCGAGTGGGGTCGATGTAGGACTGGTCCGAGTTGGAGATGGCGCTCGGTGCATTCTCCCTCGAGTCATCGGTGTGGGCGGCGAAGTCCACATTTGCCCAGAACTCGTCATCATCGTCGCTGTAGCTGCGACGAGACGACGAGGTCTGGCCATAACGGTCCCTCCCCTCCGAGTGTTCTCGAGGGGTGAGGTTGATGGTGGTATCTGTTTCCCCACCGCCATGTGTCCTGGCACTTTCCCCAGGGGACGGCGGTGAGGATGCCACGTGGTCCCCCACGAGGCTGTCCTGGCGCTCGAGGCGCTGGACTGGAGTGTCTGACAGCTCTTGCAATAATGCATGCACTGCACGAACGTGGGCGTCCATGGCGGTCTGGAGCCCAAAGAGGGACGACGGCGCCGTGCCCCTCCCTCGGTGAGGGCGGAGAGAAAGATCAGCCGGCGTCGCGTTTCCGCTCGCCCCCGTCCTTCGGGCAGTGAGCGGATACGTGACCGCTGGTGCCGGAGATCCCGGGACAGCGGCTGGTGCAATATTGGTTCCCCCGTTGGGGGTGCCTGGTTGGCCACATCTCCCGCTGCGAGAGGCTGGTTGGCGCTGCTGCGCCTCCTCCTCCTGATCCGCTGAGAGCGGCGTGCAACGTTTCCCTCATCCTCTGAGGCGGGTGGAAGCGTTGCGGGGGTCCCTTCTCCGGCCGCCTGCGGGGCCGGAGTTGGGACGACAACGACGCGGGGGCCGATCGGGCGCAGGTTCATCTCGAGCCCTTGGCCGGTGGCCACGAACTCGTGAGTCCCGAACCGGAGTACCGCGCCAGCGGGAAGCGTGGTGGAGCTGGCTGCCATCCGAAACCTACATCAACTTGCAAAAGGCCCCTACCTGGCGCGCCAACTGTCGGTGCTAGTTTTAGTCGGGGCTAACACCGGCTAGTAAATATGTGTTTTGCGGTTGAGGCTACGGATGGTGTGCAAAGAGGAACACAAAGATTATACTGGTTCAGGCCAAGCAAGCCCTACGTCCAGTGGAGAGGAGAGTCGTGTTGCCTTGCACCGGGGTGCTTGTAGTAGGGGGTTACAAGCTAGGCGAGAGAGGGAAGTGCTCCCAGGTCTCTTGTGTTGTCTAAGTGTATGCAAGTCGTTTACTGTTGATGTGTATGTGTGGGTGAGAACTTAGGACTTCCGGGGTGGGTCGTCTAAAGCTGGCATCTGCTCTCCCTTTTATAGTGGAAAGGGAGAGGCAAGGGCAGCGCTTACAATGCTACGTATATTACAGCGAGGAGTTGCTGTTCCTCGTTTGACTATGGTCAGCTACGGTCTTTTCTCCGCGTCTCCGGAGTATAGCCGTAGTGGTTTGCACGATCTTGGTGAGTTCCATGCAATCAATGCACTCTACACCGCTCTTGAGTCTCATGTGTTTGAGCAAATCAAGGATCTTAATTTGGCTCATGACATTTGGAAGCGGTTGGAGGAGACATATGAGGGCACGCAAGAGGTCAAGAATGCCAAGGTATACATGCTGAGAGAGAAGTTTGGCACTTTCAAGATGAATGAAGATGAAAGTGTGCCGGAGATGTTTAACCGGCTACAAGTAATAGTGAATGACTTGAAGAGCTTGGGTGAGGACATCAAGGACAAGGACTTTTCTCATAAGTTCTTGAGGTGTGTAAGTGCATTCGCCCCCTATGTGGGATTTTGGTGATTAATGACAATCAAATTAGGGACTGACGGTTTTATCAAGATTATGTGCAGGTGTTAGTCCATATGAATGAGCAAATTGAAATATTTGGTGAAACAGCACCCCTCCAACTTGACCGAGTTACTTGGTGATCTTTACTCATAATTTAGCAAGTTTTATCTTTTATTGAGTATAGGACTACCGCACTATCAAGAGGGATGCATAGCTAGTTGACTAGTAAAAGGTTTAAAGTGCTCAAATATTGACTTAAACAAACATGCTTGAGAGACACCTTCACACACTTGTGCACTGCCCTATCCTGTTCTGCCCCTGGAGAATCGGTAGTACCGGTCTTGGACCGGTAGTACCGGTAGGACTTAGAGCAGGATCCTCTCCAGCGAACTGCTTGCTCTCGGGTTCCACAAAAGTTTATTCCGGTAGTACCGGATTTTAATTCGGTAGTACCGATGTTGAACCGGTAGTACCGACTCTGAATCGGTAGTACCGGTAGGACTTAGCGCCGAGACTCCTCCAGCCAACTCGCTGCTCTCGGGTTTGAGTAACCTTTATTTCGGTAGTACCGGATTTTAATCCGGTAGTACCGGTTCCAGAGCGGTAGTACCGGTACTTGACCGGTAGTACCGGTAGGACTTTGCCCAAGCAGTTACTCAGGGTCTGGATCGGTAGTAGGTTGACTGTTGTATCGGTAGTACCGGTGTACCACCGGTAGTACCGGTTAAGTCAACTTGACTGACAAACTTTTCTACCGTTGGGGCCTCGTGCAGTGCGTGTGTCAGACTTTTAACGTTCGATCTGCTGAGGTAGCATCGGTACTACCGGTAGGAATCGGTAGTACCGGTAGCTCCCAGACGGAGGAAGTATAAATACTTCTTCCCTCTTCTTTAGAACGTAACCCACTTCATTTTATTGCCTACCAACCCGAGACAACAGCTCTCTCTTGCTCTCCCACTCTCTCTCACACATATTCATTGCTCATAGCTCAATCCATTGCAAGTTTCAAGTTGAGAAGTGAGATTCGAGTGAGGAAAACTTAAATCCATTGTTTGAGCACTTGATTCCTCCCTCTAGCCGGCTTTGCTTTGCATTTGTTACTCTTGGGTTCTTGGAACCCTAGGCGGCTAGGCGTTCTTCGGGAGAGCCCGGTTTGATCCATTTGTGAGGGCTCCCCGAAGTGTTTGTATCACCCAAGATTCTAGTGAAGAAACTCAAGTGACCTTTGTGGTAACCTTGAGTGAGGAAGGAGGTGAAATAGACTCCGACCTTTGTGGTCACCTCGACAACGAGGAGTAGGCCTTCCTTTGTGGATTGACCGAACCTCGGGATAAATAACTTGTCCCTTGCTCTCTTTGTTGTTGTGTCTACTTGTGGTGTCACGGCTTCGACCGTGCTCTTTCTCTCTCTACCTTGTTCTTAGGTTTGGAGGCCCGATCTACGATTTGGTGGTGATTCAAGTTAGGGAGAAGGTTGCAAGGGACTCTACATACACTTGGGTGGTTTGGTATAGCATAGATCTAAACTTACTCTGCAGTTAATCTTGGTTTCGTAGCTATCTGTTCTTGACCGGTAGTACCGACGTATTGCATCGGTACTACCGACATGTATCGGTAGTACCGGTAAAATCCCGGTAGTACCGGTCTCTGTTCTCACTTTTCAATTGAGTTTGAGTTTCAGGTTTTATACTACGCCTATTCACCCCCCCTCTAGGCATTGTAGATCCTTTCAATTGGTATCGGAGCCTAACCCTCGTGTTAGCGCTTCACCGCGTGAGGGAACACAATGTCGGAGATAAGTGAAGCTCAAATGACCCAATTTGCCGAGAAGATAGCAGAAAAATTATTGGAAAATCAAGCCAAGCACTTTGAAGAGCAAATGAGCAAGATGAGAGAAGAGATTGAGAGCTTGAAGGTAGCCTTGAGCAACAAGAATGAGAAGCAACCTAGTACATCAAACTCAAAAGGTGGTGCAAATGAAGAAGAGAAAGATCAAGAAGGTGACAAGACACCAAGAGGGTTCACCGCTACATCCTTTGACTACAATCTATTGAACAAGACCAATGTGAATCAAATGCCACACATCAATCTTGGGAAGCCACCGCCGTTTGATGGGATCAACTACAATGATTGGGCACACAAGATGAAGATGCATCTCATTGCGGCAAGATGTTGGGAGATAGTGAGTATTGGCATTCAACCTCCGGAAGTAGATGGTGAAATCACTCCTCAAGATGTACATGATTTCCATCTTAATGCTCAAGCCGCATCATTGATTCTCTCATGCCTCAAGCCCGAAGAAAGCAACAAAGTGCATGGAATTGAAAATGCCAAGATGATTTGGGATACACTTAGAGTATCATATGAAGGTGATGAAAGTGTGAGAAAGTGCAACATTGAGTTACTACATGGGAAGATTGAAAATTTCTCTATCAAGAGCGGAGAGACCACTCAACAAATGTTTGATAGATACATGACCTTGATCAACAAGATAAGAGCACTAGGTGATGAAAAGTGGGATGACAACTCGGCGGCAAGAAAGTTATTGAGAGCATATAGGGTCAAGAACAAGACACTTGCGGCAATCATCATGGAAAGGCCAAACTATGAGAAGATGACACCACATGAGATGCTAGCAAAGATAAAGCACCATGAAGTCCTTGATGATGAAGCTATTGAAGATCAATCACAAGAAACAAGCAACAAGAAATGTGTGGCTCTCAAGGCAAATCATGAACATGCATCAACTCAAGAAAGAAGAAAGAAGTACAATGATGATAGCTCAAGTGAAGAAGATGATGATTCCGATGATGAAGCCGCACTCCTTGTCAAGAACTTCAAAAGATTCATGAGAAGAAGGATGTCAAGGAAGAGCTATGGTGATGGAAGTAAAAGAAACAAGAAAAGAGTTTGCTACAAGTGTGGTGCCCATGATCATTTCATTGCCGATTGTCCGCAAAACAAAGAGAAGAACAAGTCCAACAAAGATGATGACAAGAAGAATAGAAGGAAGAAAAGAGGTGAAGCACACATTGGTGAAGAATGGTATTCTAGTGATGAGTCAAGTGATGATGAGAAGACTAAAGGGAAGGACAAGGAGAAGGGTGCCGCAAACATTGCTATTCACAAGACATCTTCTCCAAGCTTCTTCACCAACAACTCATCTTCATCCAAGCTCTTCATCAACCTCTCCGACGACGATAACGTCACTCCAACTTGCCTTATGGCTAAGGGGGAGAAGGTACCACACAACTCTCCTACATGCTCAAGTGATGAACATAGTGATAATGAAAATGATGAGATGAATGAATATAAAAGGAATTTGATAATAAAATTTGGTAAGAAAGGAGGCAATAAAATAATCAAATTGCTAATGAAACTAGAAAGTCGGAATGAAAGTCTTGAAATGCAAGGTGATTTGATTTCGCAAGAAAGAGAAAAGAATCTTGCACTTGAAGCTTCTCTAACCGAAGAAAGGTTGAAAGTTGAGAAATTGACCGTAGAACTATCCTTAGCCAATGACTCTATTAAGAGGTTGACAAAGGAGTGTACCACGGCCAATGACTTAATTGCTAGTGTAAAGAACAAGTATAGCATAGCTCAAGAAAGCCTCACAAGCTTACAAGAAAAGTATCAAAAACTTGAGCTAAGCTATAATGCTCTTTGCAATAGCCCCTCAACCTCTTCCAAGGTTTCCGATGACTCTAACACATCAACAAGTAAAAGTTGTAAAAGATGTCAAAATGTTGATATAAATGCATATGCAACTAACCTTGTTGAAATAGCAAAGAAGGACAAGGAGATTCATAGGTTAAACATGATATTGAGAAATGGATGCAAGTGCAAAGACCAACAACCAAGGCTCACTCTCAAGTTCGCAAGGCATCCATCCATCAAGGAAGGAGTTGGTTTTAGTAAGTATAATGGCAAAGCCAATGGAAGAAACATGATCAATGGAGTGCCTTGTGTGAGGTTCAACAAGGGAGTTCCTCTCTTTGAACTCATAAACAAGGCAAACAAGGTCACAAGTCCATCTACTCCGCTTGCAAATGACAAGTCCAACAAAAAGATGCAAGTGGAACAACCCAAGCAACAAGTGCCCATCTCACGAACCTATGCTAGTGATTACATGTGTTGTTGGGGTAAAGATGGCAAGATAGTTGTGAAGTATGTTGGTGTACTCAAGAAGAGGGAAATCATGAGGAGTGTTTGGGTGCCTAAAACTTATGTTACTAACCCCCTAGGACCCAAATCCATTTGGGTACCTAAAACAAGAACTTGATTTATTTTTGTAGGAATATGCCTCCGGTGGAACAAGTTGGGTGTTGGATAGTGGATGCACCAATCATATGACCGGAGCAAAGAACATGTTCACCTCATTTCAACCAAATCATGATTCATGTGAAAACATTGTGTTTGGCGACAATGGTAAAGGAGAAGTGCTCGGTTTGGGTAAAATTGCTATCTCAACCGAAAATTCTATTTCGAATGTTTTACTTGTGCATTCGTTAAGTTACAATTTGTTATCCGTTTCTCAACTTTGTGAAATGGGTTACGATTGTCTCTTCACGGATAAGGGTGTGACCGTCTATAGAAGAAGGGATTCCTCTATTGCATTTACGGGTCGTTTGAAAGGCAAACTTTATCTAGTTGATTTCACAACTAATAAGGTTGAGCCCGAGACTTGTTTAATGGCAAAATCTAGCATGGGTTGGCTTTGGCATCGCCGGCTAGCACATGTTGGGATGAGGAACTTGGCCCAACTTCAAAGAGGCGAGCACATTCTTGGACTAACAAATGTTTCATTTGAGAAAGATAGAATTTGCAGTGCATGCCAAGCCGGAAAGCAAGTAGAAGCAAAGCATCCAATCAAGAATGTTGTATCAACCACAAGACCATTGGAGCTACTTCACATGGACCTATTTGGACCCGTCGCTTACCAAAGCATTGGCGGTAACAAATATGGACTAGTAATTGTTGATGATTATTCTCGTTTCACTTGGGTGTTCTTTATGGTAGATAAAAGTGAAACACAAGGCATCTTCAAGAAGTTTGCAAGAAGAGCACAAAATGAGTTTGAAGTGAAGATCAAGAGAGTTAGAAGTGACAATGGAACGGAGTTTAGGAACACCAACATTGAAGTCTATCTAGATGAAGAAGGCATCAAGCATGAGTTCTCGGTTCCATACACTCCACAACAAAATGGTGTTGTGGAGAGAAAGAATCGAACTCTCATTGAAGCCGCAAGATCAATGTTGGATGAGTACAAGACTCCACGCAATTATTGGGCGGAGGCGGTTAACACCGCTTGTCATGCCATCAACCGCCTATATCTTCACAAGCTTCGGAATAAGACTCCATATGAGCTTCTAACCGGTAACAAACCTAAGGTGCACTATTTTAGAGTTTTTGGTTGCAAGTGTTTCATACTTAATAAGAGAACCAAAAGCTCAAAGTTTGCACCAAAGGTACATGAAGGTTTTCTACTTGGTTATGGTACTAACGAACATGGATATCGTGTGTTCAATAATGTCACCGGCAATATTGAACTAACGGTAGACGTGTCCTTTGATGAATCTGATGGCTCTCAAAAGGAGCAAGTCAATGATGAGCTTGTAGGTAAAGATGTTCCTCCAAGTGAAGCAATCAAGAAGCTTGCCATCGGTGATGTAAAGCCCAAGGAGACACAAGATGAAGAAGAGGATTCAATTATGTATTCCCCTCATGACTCAACTATTTATCATGTGCATGAAAATGCATGTGGTGAAGCTTCCGCACCTACTACTCCGAGTGATGGGAATACACATCAAGCTCATGATCAACATCAAGGAAATGATCAAGACCAAGGACAAGTAGAAGATCAACAAGATGATCAAGAAACAAGAGAAGATAGTGCAACAATTGATCAAGATCATGATGATGATGGTCCAATGCAAAGAAGATCACTAGTGCCACATCCAAGAGTGCATCATAGCATTCAACGGGATCATCCCGTTGATAACATACTGGGAAGCATTCAAAGGGGAGTCGTCACTCGCTCACGATTAGCTTCTTTTTGTGAACATTACTCGTTTGTCTCCTCTTTTGAACCCATGACAGTGAAAGAAGCACTTAAGGACATGGATTGGGTGATGGCCATGCAAGAAGAACTAAACAACTTCAAACGGAATGAAGTCTGGTCCTTGGTGGAGAGACCCAAGCAAAATGTGATAGGAACCAAATGGGTCTTCCGCAACAAACAAGACGAGTTTGGAGCCGTGACAAGAAATAAGGCACGGTTGGTAGCTCAAGGATTCACCCAAATCGAAGGTTTGGATTTCGGTGAAACTTATGCACCCGTAGCTAGGCTTGAATCAATTCGTATATTACTTGCCTTTGCTACTTACCATGATTTCAAGCTATTTCAAATGGATGTAAAAAGTGCATTCCTCAACGGCCCCCTATCCGAAGTGGTGTATGTTGAGCAACCACCGGGCTTTGAAGACCCTAAATTTCCCAACCACGTCTACAAACTCGACAAGGCACTCTATGGGCTCAAGCAAGCCCCTAGAGCTTGGTATGATTGTCTTAAGGACTTCCTTCTCAAACAAGGGTTTGAGATAGGAAAGGCCGATCCCACTCTCTTTACTCGCAAAGTTAAGAATGATATTTTTGTTTGCCAAATATATGTCGATGACATAATATTTGGTAGTACTAATGTGGCATTTTGCGAGGAATTTAGTAGGATTATGACAAAGAGGTTTGAGATGTCTATGATGGGCGAGTTAAAGTACTTTCTTGGTTTTCAAATCAAGCAACTCAAGGATGGCACGTTCATTAGCCAAATCAAGTACACCAAAGACATGTTGAAGAAGTTTGGCATGGACAAAGCCAAGGCCATCAAGACTCCAATGCCAACAACCGTCCACAATGATTTACTAAAGGATGGTAAGGCCGTCGATCAAAAGGTATATCGCTCCATGATTGGATCTCTTCTCTACCTTTGTGCCTCTAGGCCGGACTTAATGCTTAGTGTAGGAATGTGTGCAAGATATCAAGCTAATCCAAAAGAATGTCATTTGATGGCGGTTAAAAGAATTTTTCGATATTTAGTTCTCACTCCTAATTTTGGCTTGTGGTATCCTAAGGGCTCTACATTCGATTTGATTGGCTATTCCGATTCGGATTATGGTGGTTGTAGAATCAATCGAATGAGTACATCCGGGACTTGTCAATTTCTTGGTAGGTCCTTGGTGTCTTGGAGTTCTAAAAAGCAAACGAGTGTTGCCTTGTCCACCGCCGAAGCCGAGTATGTTGCGGCCGGCGCTTGTTGTGCCCAACTACTTTGGATGAAGCAAACCTTAAAAGACTTTGGTTGTGAGGTAAACAAGATTCCTCTTTTGTGTGACAACGAGGGTGCCATTAAATTGGCAAACAATCCCGTAAACCACTCTCGTACAAAGCACATAGATATCCGGCATCACTTTTTGAGAGACCACGAAACCAAAGGAGATATCGTTCTTACTCATGTGAGAACCGAAGATCAACTAGCCGATATCTTTACAAAACCCCTAGACGAGTCAAGATTTTGTGCTTTGAGGAGTGAGCTAAATATCATTGATTCTAGTAACCTAGAATGATCTCTTGCACATGTTCATTGTTTTCACCTAGAGATTATAGAAAAATCGTTGCAAAACTTACATTTATGTCTTTCAAAATCTATTTTTTTTTTCAACATTCCTTCAACTGTGACTATGGTTTTGTATTGCTTTGCTGGTGTCTAGTCACATTTGGAAGGGTTCTAGTTCCTCATTTAGTTCACCTTGGCTGTAGAGTACCCCTTCCTGTTTCTGGACTGTCGGTAGTACCGGTTTCCGGCCGGTAGTACCGGCCGCTTATCGGTAGTACCGGTGATTCCGTCGGTACTACCGGTAAGGCGTGGGTCTGGGTTAAAACCTCTCTTCTCCTTCTCTTCTTCTCTTGCCTCTTCACTTCTTTCCCACCCGGCCCGTCCCCTGCCTCTCTCTCTCTCGCCCCCTTCCCCCATCCTCCTCCCCGATCTCCTTCCTCCCTCCTCCATTGCCAAATCCCTTTGAGGAAGATCTTCTCATCTCCTTGGAGCCTCTCTTGGACGACTTGGAAGCGGCCCCAACCTCTTCAAGCTTGCGGATTCGGCCCTATTCGTTGAGTCAAGGTACTTGGGAGTTTTCTCTTTCGATCTCCCAATGTGCTTAGTTTGTGGCCGTGTCTTTGCTTGAGGAAGTTCCTACGGACATGTTCTTGCCTGTGCTTACCTTTTCCTCTCAAGTTCATGGTTGGTTTGGTGATTCCCCATGGATTGTTAGGGCCGCGGGATGTGTCGGTAGTACCGACCCCCTGTCGGTAGTACCGACCCCCGTCGGTAGTACCGATATCTGGCCGGTACTACCGGTCCTGTTGCCCCACTAATCCATGGTGCCTCCCCATCTCAACTCTGGCTTTGGGACTCTCTCTCAATCTCTTGCTTATTCCTCTTGTTCTCTATCCTTTGCAGCATGTCTCGTGAAGGTGGAAAGCGCAAGAACCCCGTCCGTGCCGCCCGTGGCGAGAGCTCACATCGAGGTCGCGGCTCCCATGGCGGAGATGGCGATGATGAGCCGAGTGGTCAGCCTCTCCACTCTAGCATGTATTCGCACGTCCCACGCTCTCATGCGGAGCGCGCGAGGACCGCTCCTCCGCCTGCTAGGGCGTCGGATGCCGAGGCAAATATTCGTATCCTTGGCAAGGCGATTGATCCTCGGGTTGTCCCTCGGACCCCCGAGCATGTGCAGCTAATTCTCTCTCGCAATCTCCCTCGCCACCAGCATTTCAACGCTCGCATTCGCGCTCCTGCAGCTGGTGGTGGGTTTTCAATGCGTTCTCCTATTGATTATCGTCACAAACTTCAAGAGTTGAGGCAGCAACGCAATGAAAATCCTTACCTTTATGTCAAGGATCCCTCTCTTGAGGCTCGTTTTTGGAGTCAGTTCCAGTTTGATTACTATCATTCTGTCATTTTGGGTTGTCAAGAACCCACTGGTGTTGTTCCTATCATTGCTCCCAAAGCAATTGATCTTGTTTCCCTTCGTGCTTTTGATGATCCGGATGTTGTTGCTTTGGTGAATGATCTTGAGGCGTGGGGTTTGCTAAATTTGATGGCTTTTCAGTATTCCTGGAATACTGAAATAATTGCTCAATTTTACTCCACCTATCATTTGGAAGTTGAGAATCGTGTCATGCATTGGATGACGCAAGGGCAGCATTATCGTCTTGATTATGTCACTTTTTCTCGTCTTCTTGGGTTTGGTCAAGCTGACCGTGATGCTCCTAGTATCTTTGATGGGCATGATCATATCACCTATCGGGACATCCGGCACTTTTACCTTCCCGGGAAGACTCCTGATTTCAAAAACACCTATCTTCGTCCCTATTATTATGTCCTCAATAATCTCATTCGAAGCACCATTGATCCAAAGATTGGGGATTCATTGCACCTTCAGCATGATGCTCCTAAGATTCTCTTGCGCTTTGGCGAGAGGGGTGCTCGCTTCTCTGTCTCGGACCTTCTTTGGCGCAAAATCTATTCTGCTTCTATTGATCCTCAGCGCCACCTTCCATTTGCTCCCTACCTAATGCACATCATTGAGCAAGTGGTTGGTCTTTCATTTGCTCATGATCGCAAGCATGAGCAAGTCAAGGTCCGGAACCTCCACACTCCTAAAGCCAAGAATGACTTCCTGCGTCTTCGTAGGCCTCCACAGGATGTGGATGAGGAGGATGAGGAGGACTCGCCCCAGCGTCCGTCTTCGGTGCGCCGCACTCGAGGTGCCGCTCGCTCCACCGCTGACCCTAGCTCCTCTCGGGGCCCTAGCTCCTCTCGTGGGCTTGGACCTCGCCGTCGTCGCAGTGGTGCCATCAAGCATGCACTCCAGAAGATTTTCTCGGCCTTTTGCTATAAGGCTGAGAAGGATGACCGCCGCCTTCGAGCTATTGAGGACAAGCTCGGCATACCTCCTTCTTCTCCTTTGCGCGAGTTTCGCGATCCTTTTGAGGAGTACGCCGAGTCTTCACGTGCAGCGGGTGGTCAGGAGGATGAGGATGAGGATGAGGATGAGGATGAGGACGAGGACGAGGACGAGGACGAGGACGACGACGATGACCAGGAGGAGCCTTCCGATGACGACATCGACGAGGACGACGACTAGCTTTGCTTTCATGCGTGCCTACCCTTTTTGGCACTTGATGCCAAAGGGGGAGTGTTAGGCTTTATTATGATGTAATAAGTAAGTTGCGACTTGCTTTGCCCCATGGTGGTCCAGACTTTAGTTATGGTTTGTAATATTTATATATTTCGTGGTGAACTATGTGTTGGACAAGAACTTTGTTGGTGTAATGCTTAGTTGGAGGTATAACTCTTGTATTCAATGTTATCTTAGTGAGTTTGCTTTTATCTTGTGGTTTGTGATTTATTTGTGACTTGAATTTTTCCTATGCTTCACGCTTATCACTTATTCTTGTCACACTCTTTTTGGCATCCCACGAATTACAAGATTTAGGGGGAACCTCTCTAAATGTATGCACTCTTGACTATGGTCGTTATTTGGAATTCAAATCCTATGCATACATTAAGGGGGAGCTCCATCCTAAATGTTGGATTCAAAAGCTTCAATTTATCTCAATCATATATAAGCCTAATTTGGTTGTCATCAATTACCAAAAAGGGGGAGTTTGTAAGTGCATTCGCCCCCTATGTGGGATTTTGGTGATTAATGACAATCAAATTAGGGACTGACGGTTTTATCAAGATTATGTGCAGGTGTTAGTCCATATGAATGAGCAAATTGAAATATTTGGTGAAACAGCACCCCTCCAACTTGACCGAGTTACTTGGTGATCTTTACTCATAATTTAGCAAGTTTTATCTTTTATTGAGTATAGGACTACCGCACTATCAAGAGGGATGCATAGCTAGTTGACTAGTAAAAGGTTTAAAGTGCTCAAATATTGACTTAAACAAACATGCTTGAGAGACACCTTCACACACTTGTGCACTGCCCTATCCTGTTCTGCCCCTGGAGAATCGGTAGTACCGGTCTTGGACCGGTAGTACCGGTAGGACTTAGAGCAGGATCCTCTCCAGCGAACTGCTTGCTCTCGGGTTCCACAAAAGTTTATTCCGGTAGTACCGGATTTTAATTCGGTAGTACCGATGTTGAACCGGTAGTACCGACTCTGAATCGGTAGTACCGGTAGGACTTAGCGCCGAGACTCCTCCAGCCAACTCGCTGCTCTCGGGTTTGAGTAACCTTTATTTCGGTAGTACCGGATTTTAATCCGGTAGTACCGGTTCCAGAGCGGTAGTACCGGTACTTGACCGGTAGTACCGGTAGGACTTTGCCCAAGCAGTTACTCAGGGTCTGGATCGGTAGTAGGTTGACTGTTGTATCGGTAGTACCGGTGTACCACCGGTAGTACCGGTTAAGTCAACTTGACTGACAAACTTTTCTACCGTTGGGGCCTCGTGCAGTGCGTGTGTCAGACTTTTAACGTTCGATCTGCTGAGGTAGCATCGGTACTACCGGTAGGAATCGGTAGTACCGGTAGCTCCCAGACGGAGGAAGTATAAATACTTCTTCCCTCTTCTTTAGAACGTAACCCACTTCATTTTATTGCCTACCAACCCGAGACAACAGCTCTCTCTTGCTCTCCCACTCTCTCTCACACATATTCATTGCTCATAGCTCAATCCATTGCAAGTTTCAAGTTGAGAAGTGAGATTCGAGTGAGGAAAACTTAAATCCATTGTTTGAGCACTTGATTCCTCCCTCTAGCCGGCTTTGCTTTGCATTTGTTACTCTTGGGTTCTTGGAACCCTAGGCGGCTAGGCGTTCTTCGGGAGAGCCCGGTTTGATCCATTTGTGAGGGCTCCCCGAAGTGTTTGTATCACCCAAGATTCTAGTGAAGAAACTCAAGTGACCTTTGTGGTAACCTTGAGTGAGGAAGGAGGTGAAATAGACTCCGACCTTTGTGGTCACCTCGACAACGAGGAGTAGGCCTTCCTTTGTGGATTGACCGAACCTCGGGATAAATAACTTGTCCCTTGCTCTCTTTGTTGTTGTGTCTACTTGTGGTGTCACGGCTTCGACCGTGCTCTTTCTCTCTCTACCTTGTTCTTAGGTTTGGAGGCCCGATCTACGATTTGGTGGTGATTCAAGTTAGGGAGAAGGTTGCAAGGGACTCTACATACACTTGGGTGGTTTGGTATAGCATAGATCTAAACTTACTCTGCAGTTAATCTTGGTTTCGTAGCTATCTGTTCTTGACCGGTAGTACCGACGTATTGCATCGGTACTACCGACATGTATCGGTAGTACCGGTAAAATCCCGGTAGTACCGGTCTCTGTTCTCACTTTTCAATTGAGTTTGAGTTTCAGGTTTTATACTACGCCTATTCACCCCCCCTCTAGGCATTGTAGATCCTTTCAAGGTGCTTGCCCGCAAGATTTGCAATCATCAAGACCTTACTTGCAAGAGAAGAAGAAGACATGAACAATGAAGAGGTGGTTGAGGAGAAGAAGAAAAAGAGTGTGGCTTTCAAAGCTACACCCTCCAAGAGCAAAGGCAAGGCCAAGATGTTTGAGCTAAAGGAAGAATCTACCTCTAGTGATGATGAAGATGATGATGCCATGGCTCTTCTAGTACGCAAGTTTGGTCGTTTCATGAAGAGAAAGGGCTATGGTTAAGGCAAGAAGAAGTTTATCTCAAAAACAAGCAAGAGCCAAGGAGATGCTTCAAGTGCAAGAGCTTGGATCACTTCATTGTTGATTGTCCTTTCAATAGTGATAATGACAATGAGAGTGATGATGATAAGAAGAAGAGCAAGAAGATGGACAAGAAAGAGAAGAAGAACAGGAATGTGACTCTCAAGAAGAAGAAGAAGAAGGGGCAATCATATTGTGTCACTTGGGATGATAGTGATGCCTCTACCGATGATGATGATAGTGATGATGAGAGCAAGACCATCAAGAAGAAGGCTATGGCAAGCATTGCTCTCAACAACAAGCTATCTCTCTTCGACACTCCATCTACATGCTTGATGGCCAAGCCATCCAAGGTACAATCCGATGATCAGAGTGATGAGGAGGAGCTATCATGTGATGAGCTTATGTCCATGCTTGATGATGCCAATACTTACATTGAGGCCAAGAGAAAGGAGTGCAAAGAATTGCGCAAAGACAAGTTAGCCATTGAGCAATCCTTTGATGAGCTCTCGAAGTCTCATGAGAGGCTAATGGAAGCCCATGAGAACCTCAAGGTTGCTCACTCTAAGCTAGAGAAAGCTCATTCCTCTCTAGTGGCCGAAAATGAGAAGAGGGCATCCATCAAGACATGTGACATGGGTTCATCATGTGATATCCTTAGTGACATGTCAATTTCTTCTTCTACTTTTGTTGTCACTAACCCTTTTTGCAGCTCCACCACTCCTATTTCACCTAAAGTTGATGACTCTAAGTCCTCACTTGTGGTAGAAAACAAAAACCTCAAGGACGAGGTCAACAAGCTCACCCATGCCTTAGGCAATGCCTATGGTGGGGATGCCCGCTTGCTAAAGTGTTTGGGTAGCCAAAGATTTAGTCACTCTAAGGAGAGACTAGGCTATACCCCCAAGAAAAGGCAAGGCCGCTTTTGTGACTTACAAAGCTAGCTTTATGAGGAACAATGGTAGTTATTGTCAAAGATGCAAGCAAGTAGGGCACCATGAGCAATATTGCACGGCCAACAAGATCAAGCAAGTCAAATTTGCTAGTGCGACTTCAATTCGCCTTGATTCTTGTTACATGCTCATCAAGGGAGTGAAGGGTGTTAAAGCCAAGTATATTGGTACACCAAGAGGCAACCCACGGATAAGATTCATTTGGGTGCCTAAGTCTTTGGTCACTAACCTCCAAGGACCCAAGAATGCTTGGGTACCTAAAACCAATTGATCTATTCTTTGTAGGTCAATTATAAAGACGGAGGAAGACATTGGTTGCTTGATAGTGGATGCACTCAACACATGACCGGAGAGTCTAGTATGTTCAATTCTATCAACTCAAATGGTAGCCAAGAGTTTGATTCTATCACATTTGGTGACAATGGAAAAGGCAAGGTGAAAGGATTAGGCAAGATTGCTATCTCAAATGATATGAGCATATCAAATGTGTTGCTAGTTGAATCTCTCAATTTCAACTTATTATCGGTTGCACAACTATGTGATCTTGGTTTCAAGTGCATCTTTGGTATTGATGATGTTGATATTGTTAGTGTGGATGGTTCCAACTTGATCTTCAAGGGCTTTAGATATGGGAACCTATACTTAGTGGATTTCAATGATAGTGAAGCAAAGCTTTCTTCATGTTTGATTTCAAAGTCAAGTCTTGGATGGTTGTGGCATAGAAGACTTGGACATGTTGGGATGAAGCAACTTGGTAGATTGGTCAAGCACGACATGGTTAGAGGCTTGAAGGATGTACACTTTGAGAAAGATAGGTTGTGTAGTTCTTGTCAATTTGGAAAGCAAGTTGGGAACACACACCCTAAGAAAAGCATGATGAGTACATCTAGTCCACTTGAGTTATTGCATATGGATTTGTTTGGTCCAACCACTTATGCAAGTATCGGAGGAAGAAAATATGGCTTTGTGATAGTTGAGGACTTCTCAAGATATACTTGGGTCTTCTTTCTAGTTGACAAAAGTGAAGTGTATGGAATCTTTAAGTCTTTCATCAAGAGCAATGAAAATGAGTTTGATACAAGAGTGAAGCAAGTTAGGAGTGATAATGAAAGTGAATTCAAGAATACAAGAGTTGATGAGTTTTGTGATGATCTAGGAATCAAGCATCAATTCTCGGCAAAGTACACTTCTCAATCAAATAGTCTTGTCGAAAGAAAGAATAGAACTCTCATTGATATGGCAAGAACCATGCTAAGTGAATACAATGTTAGTGATGAGTTTTGGGCTGAAGCTATCAATACGGCTTGCTACTCTAGCAACCGTCTATATTGTCATCCAATGTTAAAGAAGACACCCTATGAGCTCTTGAATGGAAGAAAACCCAACATTGCATATTTTAGAGTGTTTGGTTGCAAATGCTATATATTAAAGAAGGGCACTCGTTTGGGTAAATTTGAGAAGAAGTGTGATGAAGGATTTCTTCTTGGGTATTCAACTTCAAGCAAAGCATATAGAGTATAGAACTTGGCACATGGGATAGTTGAAGAAGTCCATGATGTTGAGTTTGATGAAACCAATGGGTCTCAAGAAGAGAAGGATAATCTAGATGATGTTAGAAGACCTCAATTAGTTGATGCTATGAAGAACATAGACATTGGTGACATTAGACCGAGACAAATTGAAGACAATGATGATGAAGTCACCCCTCCTATTGTACAAGTGGAAGATGATGCAAATCAAGCAAGCTCAAGTGAATCTCAAGCTCAAGCTCATGATCAAGATCAAGACCAAGCTCAAGATGCTAGTTCATCTCATATTCTCCAACCAACTCACATTGCAAGAGATCATCCTCTAGATCAAATTGTTGGTGACATTAGCAGAGGTGTACAAACAAGGTCAAGAGTGGCTTCATGTAATACCTCTGGTATTGCAATTTAATTAATCTGCCATGTCATCATGTTTAAATTTAAGCATTTGCATATGATTGTGCTTAGGGCCTAGGGTGATTTGATTTCAACTAAAGTCTTGATTGTGTAATTAAGTCCTTAATCAAAAATCAAAAATGAAATTAAATAAAAATCAAATTAAACCCTAAAGTTGACCTAAAAACCCAATTCAAAATCTATATGGAATATGGGAAAAGTGTCTTAATAAAATTTGTAGAGTTTTACTAATGGAACAACTTTTATTTTTGGATATTTTGAAGTTATATTATAAAAATTCAAATTAAACTCAAATAACTATATTGAAATTTACATTTGAAACTTCAATTTCAAAAATATTAAGAATCTTCAAAAACATCCTATATAGAAGTTGTCAAGCTCTCTGAGTAGGACAAGTTTCGTGTTTACCAATTTTCAAGTTGTTGAGAATAATCAAAAGTAATTTTAAAATTTCAGTTTGAAATTCAAACCCTACTTTTACCCCCTTTTCTGTAATTTGAAATTTTGGCCGAATTTGAAATTGGTGTCAAAAGCAAAAATGATCTACACGAAATTCTCTACAACTTTTGTATTCACCACTTCCTCGGATTCGGGCTAGATCAGATCCAATTTGCATCAAATAGCTTGTGACCTACTCGGCCTAGCACTGTAGCTACAGGGAGGGGACCCTCCTATTCATCTTCCACGTCGCGTTCGCGCGTGCCGCGCGCGGCGCCGGGCGCCGTCCGGCCGGCGTGGGCAACCAGTGCCGCTGTCGAGCAGCCGAGAGGGGGCCCCGGACCCAGCCGAGCTTATCCCCTCCCTTGCCCGGTGATATAAACCACCACCGCACCGTCCCGACCTCATTTCTCCTTCTCGCGGCCGCCGTCGAGCTCAATCGGAGTGCGGTGAAATTCACCGTGACCAAGCCACCATTGCCTCTTCCATCTCCAAGCAAGCTCGCTAGCTTCCTTGCGCGTCGATTGGTGCCATCGGTGTGGGCTGTGGTGCCTCGAGCATCCGGGAACGCGGGTCGTCGTCTCCGCGTCCGGCCGGAGCCGAGCAGAGCGCCACCGCACGTCGGGAAGCCGAGGCCGGTCTTTTAGGGTGAGGTTCTACCGGAACTTGTGTGCGTTTTGGGGTCCTTGTGTTTCTCAGCTTCTCATGTGCTAGATGGTTCACCATTTGGTGCTCTAGGATCACCGGAACGGGAAAGGTCATCGCCGGTGCTTTTCGTCGCAGGTCGGCACGTCGTCAAGCCCGCTCCTCCGTCCCGTCTCCGTCCCAACCAGCTAGTGGTTTAGGGTCGTGGTGAGTTCCCGAATCGTTTCCTACCTTGAGTTGGTCGCGTTCGTTTCGCGCTCGCCGGCGTGTGGTCCGCCGCCGCCGCCGAGTCGCCGGAGGGACCGACGAGCTCGTTGCCGGTCGGGTCTAGCCGTTTTAGGTCTCTAGGGTGGTGCCTCTAGGCTCTGCTCGGTGTCCGGTAGGTTTCCCTTGTCGGAGGAAGGCTGCCGGCGGCAAGCCGCCGTGTCGCTCGCACGCGGGAGTCGGAAAGGGCAGAGAGCGAGAGGTGGGAGAAGAATCTGACGGCTGGGGTCAGCCTGTCAGTGTTTCCGTGCGGAGGCGCGTGAGCGCGCGGGAGGCTGACGGCTGGGGTCGGCCTGTCAGCGACCCGGCGTGGGCGCGCGCATGCGGCCGTGGCCTGCGCTGTTGGGCCATAGTGGGCCGAATGGCCGTTTCTCTTTTTCCAGCGATTTTCTAATTGCTTTTTCATTTTAATTTAAATGAATAGTGTTAAGTTTTGATATTTTTGTATGGATTAATATACTGCACCAAAAAGTATGAAAATATTTCTAGATACTCTCTGTGATGTGTAGAATTTGATAAAAATATTAAATACAGGATTTGGGTGTTTTCTGTATTAATTAAAAATCAGCACATTAAATGTTAAAAGGAACTTTAATGGTTTTTAATAATTTCTGTGATGTTCCAAAAACCATGAAATTTATTGTGTCACTGTTTGGTACTAAAATCTATCTGTTGGTGCATTTTGACATCAAATGAAAATAGTTAAATATTTATTAAATTATATGTTAGTTTAAATGATAATATTAGGAATAATAAATGGAATGATTATTGATTGGTGTGATTTTTGGATTGATTGAGATTCTAGGTCAATCACCTTTATGACCTAGGGCAGTATGAATTAGATTATTCATGTCTAGCTAAGATAGGGTCATATACACATGTGTGGTTTATTTATTATTAAATTTCGTCTGTCATTTCATGTGCATCACATTCATAAATTCATTCATTGCAAACGTGTAGTGACCGAAAATCCGGAGGTAAAGTCTGAGGGTCCATCTGAGGAGACTACTCAGGAAGTTATACAAGGATTTGATATTTGTGGAACTGACCCGGATCCGACACTCTACGCAATTCAAGGCAAGCCCCGGTGCATTCAGCCCATCCTTGTTATTTAAATTATTTATCACTTGAGTTAATCTACTGCATTAGGTTATTAGGAGTTGAGTGATAACCTATTGATGCATTACCTTTCCTTGACCACATATTATACCTAAGACCCTGATTTATTTAAAGGTATTAAAAAAATGCTTAGTCATGCTTAATGATAGAATTGCAAAATGCTATTTTGAAAACTGTGATAATATGAAACAAATGAATCACTTTATGGGATCGGTTATGTCCTTGTTGGTTGGCAGTGTGCCTAGCTAGTTCATTGTCAACCGCAAGGATGGGTTGTTCCGTTTGGTCGACCATCTGTTGGGTTAGAGTCCCAGCGATCCTCGCCATCGGAAAGGGATGTGAAAACCGGGTAGTTACCAGTGTACTTGGGTTAGAGTCCCAATGCATGGTTTCTAACGGAAAAATATTAGGGACCGTTCGTTGTCAGGCCTGCTGTGATCAAGACTTTGCAACTGGCCACATACTACGGAAAGCCTCTGACTCCGGTGGCTCTACTGCTGGAACCGACAACCACGCACTGTGAGTGGAGAGATGGCGAGAGTAGCGTGTACCCTCGTGGCCGTCGTGCCTGGAGATGAGAGGAGTACTGTGCTCTCGGGTGGCGCAGGACCGGTTTCGGGGTATGAAAAGCCGTGGTAGGCGGGGTTGGCGTATGCAAGCTTAAGTGCTACATACGCAGTGTGGATAGGGATCCCCAGCTGGGTATTAATCGATTCGAATCGTCGTTGCTCCTCGGATATGGAGACTTGATCCTCACCCCTACATCGGAAAGTGGTTCGGAACTAGGATTGTTTTGAATGAATTAAGCAAATGAAAGAATGCTGATATATGAGAAAGAACTTGGAGAAATGGATAATGATGAATAGTATTATTAAAATAAAATATTGATTTAGGATTAGTAATGCTTTTTCGCAAAATTCTTGAACTCTTGCTAAAGCCTTACCTTGACTCCCCTTAGCCTGCATTCCTGAGTCTAATCTTACACCTTTAGTCGGGTAAGTCTTGCGGAGTACCCCATGTACTCAGGGTTTGTTAACCCCGTTGCAGGAGGGCAGCAGGAGACTGACGTTTGTCTCGCTCCGTGCTGCGTCACCATCGTCCAGGAGAGTGAAGAAGACTAAGGTTAAACCCTTGGGCAGGGTTCGTGTAATATTTAACTATCTATCGTACTGTTGTTCCAAACTCTACTGCTACTCTTTTATATTTATGGTCTGTAATAACTGCACTTAATTTTATTTGAACACTGGTCTGTAATATTAAGTACTATTTACTCTTCCGCAAATTCTACTCTGATGTATTTTGTTATGAAATGTTGTAACTCTGTAATGACTTCGCAATGGGATCCTGTCGGAGATAACGGGTGCTTATGAAGCCCGGCAGAGCCCGCCTAGGTCATATGGAACACGGGTCGGGCTTTCAGATGTCATTAGTGACGTTGACAGGTGCCTGTGGGCCATGCGATTTAGGCGGTTCTGTTACACTTCATTTTATGAGCACTATTCATTTGTCTCACAAGAGGAGCCTACCAACATTGAGAAGGCACTCAAAGATGAGGATTGGATAAATGCTATGCATGAAGAGCTCAACAATTTTGAGAGAAATCAAGTATGGAAATTAGTTCCAAGACCAAGTGAACACAATGTTATTGGCACCAAGTGGATCTTTCGGAACAAGCAAGATCAAGATGGGATTGTTGTGAGGAACAAAACTAGATTGGTTGCACAAGGTTACACTCAAATTGAATGCTTAGACTTTGGAGAAACCTATGCACCAGTGGCAAGATTGGAAGCAATCCGGATCTTATTGGCATATGCATGTGCTCATGATATCAAGCTCTATTAAATGGATGTCAAAAGTGCATTCTTGAATGGCTACATCAATGAGTTAGTTTATGTTGAGCAACCTCCCGGTTTTGAAGATGATAAGAAGCCCGATCATGTATATAAGCTCAAGAAGGTCCTGTATGGCTTGAAACAAGCACCAAGAGCATGGTATGAGAGGTTGAAGGACTTCCTACTCTCTAAAGGGTTCAAGATGGGAAAGATTGACACCACTCTCTTCACTAAGAAGATTGGGAATAACTTGTTCATCATGCAAATCTATGTTGATGATATTATCTTCGGATCAACAAGTCAAGCATTTTGTGAGGAGTTTGGAGAAATGATGGCCAAAGAGTTTGAAATGTCCATGGTAGGTGAACTTAGCTACTTTCTTGGACTCCAAATCAAGCAATTGAAGAATGGCACATTTGTGAGTCAAAGCAAGTATATCAAGGACATGGTGAAGAAGTTTGGATTGCAAAATGCAAAAGCAATCTCAACACCAATGGGCACTAGTGGAAGCTTGGAACCAGATGTAGAAGGTGAATTGGTTGATCAAAAGCAATATCGGTCAATGATCGGTGGTCTACTCTATGTGACCGCTTTTAGGCCGGATGTGATGTTTAGTGTGTGCATGTGCGCAAGATATCAAGCCTCTCCAAGAGAAAGTCATTTGAAGGCAACTAAAAGAATTGTGAGGTACTTAAAGAGCACACTTAACATTGGTTTGTGGTATCCCAAGGGCTCTAACTTCACATTGATAGGCTATGCGGATGCGGACTATGCCGGTTGCAAAATTGATAGAAAGAGCACTTCCGGTACATGTCAACTCTTGGGAAGGTCACTAGTTTCATGGTCATCCAAAAACCAAAATAGTGTTGCACTTTTTATCGCCGAAGCTGAATACATTAGTGCGGGAAGTTATTGTGCACAATTGCTTTGGATGAGACAAACCTTGAAGGACTATGGATTGAAATTCAACAAGGTTCCATTGCTATGTGACAATGAAAGTGCGGTGAAGATCACAACCAATCCGGTGCAACATTCAAGAACCAAACACATAGATGTGAGGCACCATTTCATAAGAGATCACCAAGCAAAAGGAGATATTGCAATCACAAGTGTAGGCACCGAAGATCAACTAGCCGATATATTCACCGAGCCACTTGAAGAAGCTAGATTTTGCAAACTAAGGAATGAGTTGAACATACTTGATTACTCCAACATGTGTTGATGCACTTCATGAATATCCTATGACATGTCTATTCTCCAAATAAGGCAAAGGTATCATTGTTTGACATGAGAATTCATACTTTGGTAGGACTTGTTAGATCATATAGACATGATTTTGTTCTCTCTAGGTCATTCATTGAAAGCTAAAATGGTTTTGAAGTCTATATGGCATCACTATTGCTTGGTTGATTGCTTGATCTAGTGATGGCATATAACTTGTTCATGAGGATGCAAACCTAGTATTGAATCTAGATTAAATGAGTAACTAAGTGCTTAACTCAACATAGGCAAGATAACCCCGAGTGGCGTGAAGAAGCTTGTCTTTGGTTCAAACCGAGTTAAGACACTTGTACAAATTTGCTAGATTGAACCAAAATTTGACTACAAAGGTCTCTCTTTTCATTAACTTGACCCTTTTGTGGTACTTGATGCCAAGGGGGAGAAAGTACAAAGATAAAATGACAAAGGGGGAGAGAACTTGAGCTTTGCGATGAACCATCATTAGGTCGATGATGGAAGAGCAATAGGCCAAAGTAAAGGGATCAAAATTTTGAATCATAACCTTTACTTAAGATAAGCTCACCTTAAGGGGGAGCAAACTCATGAACTTGGTTGTTGCATTTGGAATGTGCACTCACATATGTTTGATGCACTCGTATATGTTTTTACATTCTATTGCCATGTTCTTGAGTGGAGTATGCTAGTATAAACTTGTTTGATGACTTGATAACTAGCATGCTTAGGTGGTAGATAGATGATCTTGTTCTTTACAAGTGGTCTTACAAGTGGTTCTTGAGCATTGCCTATAATGTTGATCTCACGGTATGCTCAAGTTTTGTGATCATCTAGTTATCAAAAGTGCTAAGGATGGAGATTTCCGCAACTTCGATATGAAATTTTCAATCGGTATCACGCTTCAAAGGTTTATCCTAACCATCCTAACACATCTTGGTGGAAATTTACTCTCTATATATGCATATGTGCAAGCTTTCAAATCCAAACTCATGCACATATGTAGGGGGAGCTAAATAGCCACCAAACCGAATTTGTGTTGTTTGTCCTTTCCAAAAATATGACAATCTTGTTCGGACAAGCTCACAAGTTCAAAAACAAACTTAACTCTTATCTTTGTAAGGGATGTCATCAATTACCAAAAAGGGGGAGATTGAAAGCCCTAGTTTGGTTTTGATAATTAATGACATCCTAAGGACGAACCTAAGTTGCTAAGTGATGGCAAGGTTTAGGTTGGTCAAACCATGGAGTGTGGAGCCTAGGAGACCTTGTTGATCAAGATGGCTCTACCATGGATCAAGTGAACAAGAAGTGAGGTAATCAAGTGTTAAACAAAGTCATGAAAGCAAAGGTATAATCCAAATAGGTTTTCCTTTTAGTGAACAAGATACCTAGTGGGTGTGTTCACATTTAGGATAGATAGCCGACTATTAAGGGGAGAACGAGTGTTGGATTACCTTCAAGTGCTCTAGGTTGCAGTTCTTTGCATTGAACTAACACAACCTAGAGATCAAAGTTAAAACCCTTGGAAAATGTTTTGAAAATACTAACACACTGTGCACAAGTTTTCGAGACCTTGAGTGTTAGCACATAAAAGCAAAGGGTGAGAAATAGACTTGAAAAACGCTGAGAAGTGAGCGTCGGACTGTTAGCAGGGGCAGCGTCGGACTATTGTCCAGGGTCCGACGCCTAACCCTAGTTCTGGCCAATGGCGAGCGTCGGACGCTCGGTATGTGAGCGTCGGAGCATTGCCCTCTCCAGTCCGACGGTGCCGAGCAACGAGGTGTGACGCGTGGCACAATCTGAGAGCGTCGGACGATGGAGCTTAGTCCGACGGCGAGCGTCGGTCCGACGCAGTTTTCACAGTTTCAGACCTCTCTGGAAGTATCGGACTGTGCGTTTCATTAGTCCAATGGTGTTCGCTTAACAGTCCGACGGTACGCGCGTAATGAACTGGGAACAGGGCGTCGGACGGGGCGTTTTAGTCCGGTGACCACAGTCCGACGGTCTGCAGTTGGGCGCGAGCAGTAGCCGTTGTGATCCAGCGGCTGAGGTTGAACGAGAGTTGACACGTGGCGCGCATCCGAGCGTCGGACGCTGGCGGTTAGTCCGACGGTCGGTCCGACGCCCCGAAAAGCGTGTTAACAGCTGTTTTTCAGTGGGTAACGGCTAAGATTGCACTTAGGGGTATTTATACTCCTTCCCTGGTCACTTGGTGACAACTCTTGCACACTTGAATCATTTGCATACTCTTTGTGAGCATCCTAAGCCTCCCACTCACTCAATTGATCATCTCTTGTTCATCCATTTGAGTTGAGTGATCCTCAAGTGCATCATTGCTTAGTGATTTGCATTTTAGAGCACTTGAGAGCAAGCCAAGGCTGAGTTCTTATTCTCTTGGGGCATTGCCGTGTCCCTAGCGGCTTGGAGGTTATTCCGGTGTGAGGTTGATTGGTGCTTGTTCAAGCCCACACCGAGGTGATTGATTGTGAGAGGTTTTGTGGTTCTCCTCAGCGGAGTGCCGAAACCAACTCTAGTGGATTGCTCGTGGTTAATAGCCACTTCTCTTGTGTTGGTGAGCGGCTCCCGGTGAGGGATTGGCGTGTGAAGCCTAACTCGCAATCCACCAAGGAAGACCGGTGCCACAACGAGGAGTAGCGTGACGGCGATCACATGAACCTCGGTAAAAAATCGAGTGTTCCTTGTCTTCTCCACCATCGAGTGGACTTTTGTCTTTCCGGTATTCTATTGGGTTTGATCTCTTGGTTTTCATATTGGATATCTCCCGGTGATTAGTCTTCACGGCGTGCGGACTTCACTTCAATCAAGCCCATTGGTATAATCCACTCGATCTCTCTTCCTTGCGTTTACTACTTGTTTAGGTGCCGTCTCCTTAGGATCGAAGGAGTTGGTTTCTTGCGTGTTGAGTGCTTGTATTTGTGAGTAGCATATTGTGTTAGGTGGCTTGCATAGAATAGTCTAGAGCTAGCGCTTTGTCTCGCTTGCGTATCTACTAACGTGTGGTCTAGTTTTTTGCTAGAATTTTTAATAGGCTATTCACCCCTCCTCTAGCCTATACGGTCCTTTCAGAGGTGCCGCCACCCATGCCCCCACCAAGGGATGTCACCATCGAGACTCCCTCGGGCGAGCGGGCGGCGTCCGTGCTACGGAGCGGGGCCGGGCGCGATGCCGAGGTGCTGGCCACTCCTCCACCGTCGGCGGAGGCCGGCTCGTCCGCCGAGCTTGCCGCTCCGACCGACTCTGGGGCGGCGAGTAGGAAGAGGAGGGTGGTGCCGAAGACCACGTAAGTCATTTTTTGTGTGATTTTTCCTGCCGGAGTTCTGTTTCAATGTAATGACATTACCTTTTTCTTGTTGTCGCCGCAGCGCGCGGTCCGGGCTATCTCTCCGGGTCTCTCACTAGAAGGTGCTGAAGATCTGGGGAGATGACACGGTCGGGAAGAGAGCCCGCGCCTCGGGTGAGGAGACTCACCCTCCCGTGGGTCTGACGTCGGCGTCCGAGGGACCTTCTGCGTGGAGGGTGACTCCGTCCGAGGTTGCTGCTGCCGCATCCTCGGCTGCTGCGGCGGCGGTTCCGTCGCCAGCCCTCGGGACTCCGGTCGTCGGTTCTGGAGGCGCCTCGCGGGAGCCGACCGTTGACGTCGTCGCGCAACCGGTCGCCGCGGACTTGGCGGCGGCGGACGCCGCAGCGAGGGCTCCTCCTTTTCGCGAGGAGGGTCCTTGGGCGTTGGCGCTGACGGGCCCGCCCCCTCGGGAGCTGATGTCACACCCGATTTTAAGAACAAAATCGAATGCACAATATATGTATGCCAGGATCAATAAACCATATATATATCGACATCATAATAGTATCATCACAATGCTGAATAAATAATCGTAACATTAATACAAAAGGACCCGTAGGTCTAAAAGAAAAGTACATAAATGATAACTAAATCTCCAGTGGAAAGGGACACCATCTCCACAGGAACGTCGACCGGGGACAGCACCAGCCTAGTACAAGGCGTCGGGGTCGAAGCCACCGTCCTCCACGTAGTCCTCCTCGTCAACGCCGACGTCTGGGTGGGGTAGCAGGGGGACAAAGAGGAAGGGTGAGTACATCAAAATGTACTCCGCAAGTGTAGGAAAAATATGACATGTGGCTTATAACAAAGGTAGGCTGACTTGGTTTGACACAGCACCTAAAGCGACAAAATCCTATCACCTGAATTTCCTAAGCACCTATTTAACTAAGTGAACTCTCATCTCCTCAGAGTAACCAAACCTCGAAAGTCCAACCTTGTAAACCACACCTGGAAATCCATCCAAACAATCAACACTTGGAAGTCCATCCAAGCACCCGTTCCTTTTTCAAAGGAACCACCCAACCAGAACCAGAGTAACCAACTAATCCCGAGGACGTCCAAGCCAGCTCTTGACCGCGAGCACGGCTGATATATCAGTTTTACACTCTGCAGAGGTTGCACACTTTCACCACGAGTCGTGTTGTTCCCCATTATGCCAAACACTGCCTAGGTGAACGGCGGGGTTACACTACAAGGCCTTTACAAAGCCCCTCTAAGCCTGTTTTACACGTACCTCTAAGGTTTCACTGCTAACATGGGTAACGACCCATTGCAGAAGCCCCCTCTCGAGCCACAAAACATTCCCCGTGTAAAGCTAAAACTTAGAGTGACTAATTAATTAGCCAGGTCCGTCCCATTCTAGCCTCATGGTTGCGCTGTAAAGCCGGGTTACATGCGTCGGGAACCGGGTCCAAGGGATCCAGGCAGGATAACTAGCATAAACCCATTCCACCATCAACAACAGCCGTTACACGGCACAAACCAAAACCTCCACCAAACGGTCCATCCTGCCGGATTTGCCTAAACAACATGTTTCTAAAAAGATTACCAATTCCACATGTTGCATAGATCATTAATCAATATTTAATTAAACTCTTCCCAACCCAAGACTGTAAGGCTAAGCATGACTTGTACCCTTTTTTTTCCAAACCCAGGGTTGTAAGGACGATAATCACAAGTTCTAGTAAACCCTATCATGGGATTCAAAATTAGACTCTGCATGCAACTAAGAAATCTAACTACTCTAATACAAAAGTAAATAAAATAGGTGCAAGATGAGCAAGGACACTTGCCTTCGTAAAGCGTAGGGTCTGGGGTATCGAACACCTGATCAGGGAGATCCTCACTCTCAACATCGTCTGGCGACAATCATCATACATGGCCCACAATAATAAAATAAAATAAGAAATAGTACACCAACAGTGGAAAAACAGTATAAAAAAATTATAAAATAATTATACTCATTTCTACGATCATTTCGATACAAAGATCACGCAAAACGGATTTAAAACGTAGAAGTTATAAATTAAACGGGGTTTCCTATATTATTTTAATAAATAAATATTAAACAGAGAATTAAAGGTTGCAAAAGTGACTAACAGAGACATTAGCAGGTAGTTTATCAAATTATGAATCTAACACAATTTGAATGGTTCAAATCGGATCAAAAATGGAGAAAATATGACTAAATTAATTCCAGTGGCAATTCCACGAATAATGGAAGTATTTTTATAATTAAAACAATCCAATATCTGGTTTTAAATGGAACCTGGACGGAGGGTTAATTATGCAAAACTGCAGGATTTATATCGAATTAATTCATAGACTCATTGCACAGTATGGGTTGGACGACGGGTTCTATTATAGGAATTGTGAAGGGCTCTTTAGCAAATCTACCCGCGAAGGGGTATCTTCTTTTCTCAGCGCTTGATCTCAGATCGGATGGCTTTAAATAAAAGAAGGAAGGAGAGGAGGGAGCCGTCACCTGGAAAGGAGCTGGACGCGGCGGTGCTCCATGTCCGGCGACGAGGAGCTCGCCGGAGCTCTCGGATTCCGAGCGACAGGCCTCCAAACGACGAACCGAAAGCACCGGGTGAGAGAGGGCGCGGTTGCGAACTCATCTATTGTCAAAGGAGCGGCCGGAGAAGGGTTCGGTGCGGTGGCCGCCATGGGCAGCGGCATCGAGTTCGCCGGAGTTAGTGGAACGGCCGCGAACGTGCACTAATCGACTCGGGACTTATACGATAAGAAATAGGAGGTATCAGTGAACTCTATTAAGGCCACGATGGGGCCAGAAATAGAGTGGGGAGGGGCGGCCTCCATGGCCGGCGATTCAAGGTGGCTGACGCACGCGGACAGGGACCTAGAGGCCACGAATTCGATAAATTAAAGGCACGGGAAGATCTAGGATGACACGGGGATGCTTACGACAGTGCTAATTTGGGAGAAGGAAGGACGAACGCGACTGTCGACGACGAATGGCTGTGGCGGAGCTCCGTTCGGTGGCAGCGTCGGACGGTGGGGAAACTCCGGGGCAAAGGGGTTCCGGGGCTTCACGCTGCTACAGTGGTCCTCGGAGACGGCTAGCTTGCGTCAGAGGAGCGCCGGGGTGTGCCAATTGCCGGAGGGGTGGCTCTGTGCCGCAGCGACCGCTCGGCAGGCGGCGGCGATGGCAGCGCTCGGTGTGGCACGGGAGAGGAGCAGGAGGTTAGGGGAGATGCTAAATTACCTCGGCCTGTAGCTGCATGCTAAAATAGAGGGGAAAGCCACGAGGATAGCAGAACCGCCGCGAGGAAATCGGATCGCGCTCGCGTTCTGTTTCCATCGCTGCCGATCGTATAGGCCCGGGAGGAAGAGGATGACAGGTGGCCCCCACCTGTCGGCGAATCACAGAGAGAGGGAAAGGGTGCACGGGCTGCGGCTGATTGTTTGGGTCAGCAACAGAAGATGCGAGAGGGAGGGAACGAGAAAAAGAGCAGCCGCTGGCTCCCTGACCAGCATGCCGAGAAGAGAGAGTTTCTTCTCTTTTTTTTTGCAATTCATTGGGGAAATAAAATATGATATATAATGTTAAATAAAATAGGGACTTTATAATACCGGGGATATTTTCCGTTAGAAAAATATAAGGCTTTGATCACATTATTTATTTATAATTAAGATAGCAATCGATCGAAGACTATACAAATTTTAAATATAATATTTTTTTCATCCAACGAAAATTATGCAGGCAACATGAATGTAACAAAACATTAATAATAATTCTATAAAATATTATTTACTACTATTATTAATTGGCCATAATATTAATAAAATAAATAATTGCTAAAATTTAAAAACAGGGTGTTACAAGCTGACGTCCTCTCGGATCGAGTGGGCGGATCGGGACGACCTCGAGGGCCCCGAGTGGGACGCCGTCCAAGAGTTGGGGTCCGACTCGGCGGCGACCCTCCGCGCGGTCGCCGATGTCCTCGACACGGAGCTCTCGGATCGGCTTCGGGTAAGCCTCAGGTGTCTTGTAACTTCTCCTGCGTGTAAGCGCTCGACTTACCTGCTGTCGTTTTTTCCTTCCTTCTTAGGGCCTGATGCGCACCTCCCGGGACAAGTCCCGCTTCCTCCGCGGTGGGCTTGGCCTTTTGGAGGCAGCTCGACCTCAAGAAGAGGGCGCTCGACCGTGCCCAGAGCGAGCTCGCTGCCGTGACCTCCCGGTTCGCCGAGGTGAGCGTCAGCAACGCCCTCCTGATGGAGGAGGTTGCGGAGGCGGTGGGCCGGGTCGCCGCCTCGACCAGGCGGTCGCAGGAGCTGGAGAGGGCCCTAGCCGAGGCAACGAGGGAGCGCGACGCCGCCCTGCGGCTCGCCGCCGAGAAGACCTCCGCCGCCGCATCACTGGCCGACGATATGAAGGAGACTCAGGTGGCCCTCACTCAGGCGGTTGGCGAGGTTGACTTGGTGCGGGGCAAGGCGCCGAAGGCTCGGGAGGCGGTGCGGTTGGCTAAGGAGGAGACCGACGGTATGCGTTGTGTCGGGCTCTTTTTGCTTCGTTCGTCTTCGTTACTTGCCGCCTGAAACCCTGTCTATTTTCTCGTTTCGTACCTTTGCAGCTCTGCAGGCCGCTTACGACGGCGAGGTCCGCGACAGCCAGGAGCTGCAGTGGGTGGCACGCGCCCTGTGTGACTCCGTCGGCAGCGGCGGCGAGCCCCCGGGGATGTCGCTCCACAGCCGACTGGAGGCGCTTCACGGCAGCATCCACGACCGCGTCAATGAGGCCCTGCTGACCGGAGTCCAAAAGACGCTGGCGGTCGCCAAGTCTCACACGAGAACTTTGACGCCGGCCCCGTCAGCGAGGGCTTCGTTGAGGCGGATGACGAGGTGCTCCTGGCGTTGGAGGACTCCATGAGGACGCCTGCAGAGGCGCTGGCGAGCCTTTTCGAGCCCGAGGTCGAGCTCCCTCCCCTAGACCTGCCGTAAGAAGAAGGCGGGCCATCATGCCCTCGGAAAAAATTTGTCGTGAGTAGTTAGCAGGGAACAAACATGCGGCCCTTCGTGGCCATAATATTTATATAAATATTATTCTATGTTTGCGTTTTGTTCGTTCTCAGCGTTTTTCTCATAGGTATTTTCCTCTACCGACTCTGTGCCCGGGCCATCGAGCCTCGGGAGACTTTTCCGGGCATCATGGCTTTAGGGGCATAGATGCAGCCGGGGTCTAAGAGTTTCGATGAGAGGGAAAAAACTTAAGAAGAAAGCTTGGCCGAGTTTTCCCGAGGCTCCTGCCTTTGCCGAACGTCTCTTCCGAGCTCGAGTTATCCTTCGGACGCGGAGTGGCGAGTGAGGATGCCGTAGCCCGGAGGCGTAGGCGGTCCCGCGGCTCGGCCAGCTCTGTCCTCTGAGACTTCTTTTGCTCTTTCGAGCTTTATAAGCCTCGGTTTGGCTTGGGTGGGAGATGTGCTCGGGAAATGAAAAAATTTCAGCGAGTTTTGAAATTTTTAAGTTTCGGATTTTTCGTTGCGGCTCGGGAGAGTCCGGGGGTTCCCCCCGTCCTAGCCCCCGAGGGAGGTCAGCCTTAAAGATAAGGCTGAGCTGAGCCTCACTTTGTTATGCGCAGGACCTTACGAGTTCGCTTGTTCCCGAGGGTCGGCTCAGGATAAAATCAATATAAAGAAGGACGAAATGATTCCTTTTATTGATTTCATGACTTATACAATACAATCGATCAAGGTTCAGGGATAGAAGCGACGTAGCTGTTCGATATTCCAGGCATTGCTGTAGACTTCGCCCTCTTTGTTCGCCAGCTTGTACGTCCCAGGCCGCAACACCTCGGTGATGATGAAAGGCCCTTCCCATGGCGGCGTCAGCTTGTGACGTCCCCTGTTGTCCTGCCTGAGTCTCAATACCAGGTCGCCTATATTGAAGGCTCGGCCTCGGATGCGCCGAGCGTGGTACCTGCGAAGGGACTGTTAGTATTTGGCCGAGTGCAGCAGGGCGACGTCCCGTGCCTCGTCGACCTGGTCCAACGCGTCTTCCCGAGAGGTCTGGTTGCCTTGTTCGTCGTAGGCCCGGACCCTCGGGGCACCATACTCCAAGTCCGTGGGGAGAATGGCCTCAGCGCCATAGACCAAGAAGAAGGGCGTGAACCCCGTGGCTCAGCTCGGCGTAGTCCTCAGGCTCCATATCACCGCGGGAAGCTCAGTTAGCCACCTCTTGCCGAACTTGTTCAGCCTGTTAAAGATCCTGGGCTTGAGGCCTTGGAGGATCATGCCATTGGCATGCTCCACCTGGCCATTTGTTCTCGGGTGGGCCACCGCCGACCAGTCCCTCGTATGTGGTGCTGGTTGCAGAACATCAGGAATTTCTTCCCTGTGAACTGTGTGCCGTTGTCGGTGATGATGGAGTTTGGGACGCCGAATCGGTGAGTGATGTCGGTGAAGAACAGGACCGCCTGGGTTGAGGTGATCTGCGTGAGTGGCCGAGCTTCAATCCACTTGGAGAACTTGTCGATGGCGACAAGCAGGTGGGTGAAGCCCCCGTGCGTCTTTTGGAGGGGCCCGACAAGGTCCAGTCCCCACAAGGCGAAAGGCCAGGTGAAAGGGATCGTCTGGAGGGCTTGGGCCGGGAGATGTGTTTGCCGAGCATAGTGCTGGCATCCTTCGCAGGAGCATACTACCTCGGTGGCGTTTGCTATGGCTGTTGGCCAGTAGAAGCCTTGTCGGAAAGCGTTGCCGACGAGGGTCCTCGGTGCGGCATGATGCCCGCAGGCCCCAGCGTGTATTTCTTCGATTAAGCGTTTACCCTGACTGAAGGGGATACAACGCTGGAGGATGCCCGAGGGACTTCGTCGGTAAAGTTCTCCGTCTACCATTCTGTAGATCGTGGCTTTACGTGCCAGCCGCCGAGCTTTGGTCTTGTCCGAGGGTAGGATCCCTCGGACAAGCCAATTGACCAGTGGCTTGCACCAGTCTGGTTCGTCATCGTCCATCTCGGCTTCGGCTTCCGACGCCTCAGCGTCGACCTCCATCACCTCAGCCTCGACGTCGCTGCTATCCTTAGCCTCGGCCAGGGGTCGCCTTTCTCCCGAAGGGTCGGCAACCCCCGAGTGATTTCCGAGGTTCGGGACGGCTTCGGGCCCCTCGGGACGAGCTCGTTTCTCCTTGCTTCCCGAGAGGTCGTTGTCGACTGTCGGTTTGTAGAGGTCGTTGGCAAACACCCCCGTCGGGACCGAAGTCCTTTTAGATGCGATTTTTGCCAACTCGTCGGCCTCCTCCTTATACCTACGCGCGACGTGGTTGAGCCCGAGCCGTCGAATTTTTCCTCGAGCCGCCGCACCAACTTGCAGTAAGCCGCCATCTTTGCGTCGTGGCACGTCGACTCCTTCATCACCTGGTCCACCACGAGCTGAGAATCGCCTCGTACCTCGAGGCATCTGATGCCCAGCTCGATGGCGATGTGAAGTCCGTTGACGAGTGCCTCGTACTCCGCCACGTTGTTGGAAGCGGCGAAATGCAGCCTCAGGAGGTACTTGAGTCGGACTCCGAGGGGTGAGACGAACACGATGCTTGCGCCGGCACCCGTCTTCATCAATGACCCATCGAAATACATGACCCAGTACTCGTCCCGGGAGAGCTGCGGTGGCAACTGTGTCTCGGTCCACTCTGCCACAAAATCCGCCAACACCTGGCACTTGATGGCCTTGCGTGGCACGTAGGTGATGCCGTCGCCCATGAGCTCGATTGCCTATTTGGTGATTCTTCTCGTGGCCTCGCGACTCTGTATCACCTCCCCAAGGGGAAATGATGACACCACGGTCACAGGATGTGACTCGAAGTAGTGTCGCAACTTGCGCCGAGCGAGGACAATTGCGTACACCAGCTTCTGGATCAGAGGGTAGCGCGTCTTGGTTTCGGACAAGACCTCGCTAATGAAGTAAACCGGCCGTTGCACCGGTAGGGCATGCCCTTCCTCTCGTCGTTCGATGACAATTGCTGCGCTCACAACCTGGTTAGTGGCAGCAACATATAACAAGAGGTTTTCTTCCTTCGTTGGCGGCACGAGGACCGGTGCTTTGGAAAGTATAGCTTTTAGCCTTTCGAGGGCTTCCTGGGCCTCGGGGGTCCAGGTAAAATGCTTATTTTTCTTCAGTAACCGATACAGGGGATGCCCCTTTTCACCAAGCCTAGAGATGAATCGGCTCAAGGCTGCAAGACACCCCACGAGCTTTTGCACACCTTTGAGGCTTCGGATCGGGCCCATCTGAGTGATGGCCGATATCTTTTCCGGGTTGGCTTCGATGCCACGCTCGGAAACGATGAACCCGAGGAGCATGCCCCGAGGGACCCCGAAAACGCACTTCTCGGGGTTTAGCTTTATAAGGTCATCCTACGCGCTGCCAAGCTAGCACGCAAGACGGTAATCTGCTAACCAAAGCTCGGGGTTCGTTTCCTCCGAGTATTTGGTTATGTTGGCCGGCTGTCGGAACCGGGGCGGGAACTTGGCCCTTCGGATGGCCTCGCTGAAGACGCAAGGTCCTGAGGGCTCGGGTGAGGGTTCGCGATCCTCATCCGAGTCATAGCGTCCGCCCCGATGGACGCTATAGCCGCGCGCGGCTCCGTCAGTCTTCCGCCGGCCGCGGGCTTGCAGAATGGTTCAGACGTCGACATCCTTGCTAAGCCGTTGGTGGACTGGCAGGGCCCTTGGAGCCTCAGGTCGAACCAAGGCTTCGCGTTCGTGGCGTGCTATGCCGCCACGCTGGTGACTTTCAGCGCCACGGTGTCGTGACGCTGAGTTTTCCGCCTGGAGGACGGCTGCATCCTCCAGGAGGTCCTTGAGTTGATCCCTGAGCTGTCGTGCTTCCTCGGTGGAGGGCTCAGGTATGCTCCGGAGCAGCATCGCTGCTTCCGCGAGCTTTCGGCTTGCCCGGGGGGCGGCCCATGGCGTCTCGGCCCCGTTGTCAGCAACGATTCGGGCCTGAATATCTCGGGCTCGACGCCGAGCTGCTCCTCCATCGTTCCGCCGCTCGTCGCGCTCCAGCGTAGCTCGCAGCTAGTTGAGGCGCAAGTGGTCCTCGTCCATCCGCGCCTCAAGCTCCCGAAGCTGCTCTAGCTCCGAGGTTTGAGGTGCTGGGCGAGATGTTTCTGCCCCCTGATCCAGCAGCGGGGCTAACCGTGCAGGCCGCAGGGCCGCTGGAGAGGGCGTGACTTGTTGGTGCTGGGGTTGCGGTGGATGGGGTACGTCGTCGTTGTCCCCCGAGTGGACGTCCTGCACCCGCCCCTCATCGGGGTGCATCAAGTTGTAGCACTCCCGAGCGGGGTCGATGTAGGACTAGTCCGAGTTGGAGATGACGCTCAGGGTATTCTCCCCCGAGTCATCGGTGTGGGCGGCGAAGTCCACATTTGCCCAGAACTCGTCATCATCGTCGCTGTAGCTGTGACGAGACGACGAGGTCCGGCCATAACGGTCCCACCCCTCCAAGTGTTCTCGAGGGGTGAGGTTGATGGTGGTATCCGTTTCCCCACCGCCATGCGTCCTGGCACTTTTCCCAGGGGATGACGGTGAGGACGCCTCGTGGTCTCCCACGAGGCTGTCCAGACGCTCGAGGCGCTGGACTGGAGTGTTCGACAGTTCGTGCAATAATGCGCGAATTGCATGAACGGGGCATCCATGGTGGTTTGGAGTCTAAAGAGGGACGACGGCGTCGTTCCCCTCCCCTGGTGAGGGCGGAGAGAAAGTTTGGCCGGTGTCGTGTTTTCGCTTTCGCCCGTCCTTCGGGCAATAAGCGGATACGTGGCCGCTGGTGCCGGAGATCCCGGGACAGCGGCTGGTGCAACATTGGCTTCCCCCGTTGGGGGTGCCTGGTTGGCCGCACCTTCCGCGGCCGGGGGCTGGTTGGTGCTGCTGCGCCTCCTCCTCCTGGTCCGTTGGGGGCGGCGTGCAACGTTTCCCCTGTCCTCTGAGGCGGGTGGAAGCGTTGCACGGGTCCCTTCTCCGGCCGCCTGCTGGGCCGGAGTTGGGACGACAAAGACGCAGGGTCCGGTCGGGCGCAGGTTCATCTCGAGCCCTTGGCCGGTGGCCACGAACTCGAGAGTCCCGAACCAGAGCACCGCGCCAGCGGGAAGCGTGGTGGAGTTGGCTGCCATCCGAAACCTACGTTAACACGCAAAAGTCCCCCTACCTGGCGCGCCAACTGTCGGTGCTAGTTTTGGCGGATGCTAACATCGGCTAGTAACTTGTTTTGCGGTTGAGGTTTCGGATGGTGTGCAAGGAGGAACACGAAAGATTTATATCGGTTCAGGCCAAGAGGGCCCTACGTCCAGTGGAGAGACAAGTCGTGTTGCCTTGCACAGGGGTGCTTGTAATAGGGGGTTACAAGCTTAGTCGAGAGAGGGAGAGAATCCCTAGTCTCTTGTGCGAGGAAGAGGATGCTTTCGTTTTTGTGTAGTTGTGTTGTGTGTATGTTGGTGTCGTGAGCTTCGTCCGTCTCGTGCCTGTAACTTGCCTCCGCCCTCCCTTTTATAGTTACAAGGGAGAAACTGGAGTTTACATGTGGTGACCTATGATGACGATACTTTGTATGGTGGGAGCAGATGTGATCAGTGGCTATCATCATCCATGTCGTCGTCTTGGCGCTTCGGCGATATGGCTTCGGTCATTCAACTGATCTTCCACTGTTCGATCATTGAGTTCCAAGGTGGCACAGTGTATGGGACGTGGCTTACTGCGTGGCGGTGCGTCATGGCGTCGCGTCCGGTCCCGCATAGTGCAACGAGAAGACTGGTTGACTCTCAAAGATTGACTCCCGAGGCTCGGGAGCCTTCCTTGCCGTCGGGAGCGTGACGGGACCGGTCATTAGGGGCGTCCTCCTTCGGGCGTGTTTTTCTCTCATGCGCGGTACCTTCCCGAGGGGCAAACGGTCCTGTTGCCATATTGCCCATACTTTCGGGTCGGCGGGACAGCCGTCACCTCTCCCGTCCCTGCGAGGCTTGTGCGTTATGGGCGGGAGCTGTCGCTGTCGTAGTTGGAGAATCTCTTCGTCAGCAAGGGGCGTCATCCGGTTGACTGTCCTTAGGACGGAGTGGGAAGAGTGGAACCGTCGTATCGGTCACTGAAGGAGGTATGACAGTTGGTACGGAGGGCATGCACGAGCGGGGTGCTGTCGCCTCGCGGCGTCAAGTCAGTGGGGCCACGCCTGTAACGTGGTCAGAGGGGTCCCTTGCGGTCCAAGATTGCCCTGCTGACGTCGACTGTGCATTGGATGCCTTAGGGAGACCGTACTCGAGGAGGATGAGGAGGCTCGGGCGAATCGGAGATTTAGCGCCTGAGGGTGCCTCTGTCGCGAGCCCTCTCGTGGAGGCTCGGGCGAATCGGAGATTTGGCGCCCGAGGGTGCCGCTGTCCCGAGCCCTCTCGTGGAGGCTCGGACGATTCGGAGATTTGGCGCCCGAGGGTGCCGCCCGGCCTTATGCGTGGCCACTTTGGGCCTTCTCGTGCGTAGCCTTCGTGGGCTTTGGCTGGCCTTATTTGGGCCAGGTTGCGCTGAGGTTGCTTGTTTTTGCGTTGAAGTTGGGTACCCCATAGTTTGGTGCCCGACAACCATCATCGTTGCCAAATCCACGCCCCCCAACTGCACTTCGTCAATTCAATATCTCCAGTTGTAGATCACAATATCCATATCATCGTTGAAGGATTCCAGAGAATTTTGAATGAAATTAAGTGGAGATGATACGGATAGTATGCATCTAAGCGTAGGAAGTTAGTGGGATAATATGGCTATTAGTGGGAGACGATGTGGATAATTAATGAGAAATAATATGAATGGATGACTGTCTATTGAGATAAGCTTAGGTATTACTTTGGCGAGGTAATTGCTCTCCACACATCCCCCTCTCCCTTTCCATCTTCTCCTCCCTCTTACCTCTCCTCATCCTTGTGGATTAGAATCTCCCCTCTAACCCCTGCCCATCCGCCCCTACCACCCACAATGGATAGTCAGTGAGGGATAACTTGGATGAACGACTACATATAGAGGTAACTGTCCATGGAGGACGTGTGGATTACCTTTAGATATAAAATACATGACAGTTAAGTGCTCTATGCAATAATGTCTGGCGAAATGCTTCCCTAAACTAGCATAAGAAAGATAAATTGATGATGTCCAAACGTATGCATTTGGGGTGTATTTATCTTGTTGTATTACATGCAATTCTCTTATTTTCTTATCTACACCTAAAAGACTCTAAAGAAATGATCTACTAGGCGATACCAAATCTCGATCCCTACTCACGTATCCGCATTTGATACAAATTGCCCTCTAACCTGGAACTCACGCGTCCATGTCATATCTAGTTCCAATACCAAAATTGAATCCATGTCCTCGCGTCTAATACGAAGCGATCATTGAGGTTTAGTAAAAAAAAATGTAACATCGGTACAACGCACACAGACATATAGTGTATATATAAGCAATTACCTCAGACAAGGATGGCTTGCTCCTCCGGAGGAGAGGCCGTCCACGTCATCCGAAATGTTTAGTCTTCGGATCTTCGAATGAACGGTTGAGATCATTAGAATCGGCTTTTTACTGAAGCAGATTCTACGCTTTTTTTCTTACTTTCACGGTCGTCGACCCAGCTTACAGGACTTCTCGTCTGAATCATGCTAACCAAATATATACAGAGCTTCTGATTCTCCTTGGCCTTCTCCTTTACTCCCGACGCTTCCTCTCCTGCTCTCTCTCACGCTCTCTCCCGATGAGAGCGAAACACTAGGGTTCAGCCTTTCCATTGCCGCCGCTCCCACGGGCACGCCCCCACGTGGCGGCGGCAGCGGCGCGCAGCACGGCGCCGGCGACGCGCTGCCGCGGGCGGCCCCCGAGCTCTTCGACGGCGCCGCCGCCCCCGCCGGCGTGGCCGCCCCCTCATGTCCTGCCCGGCGTCGCGGGTGGCCCTCGTCGACGTGGCCGACCCGACCTCGCCTGGTTCCTCCTCAGGTAGGCCCTCCTCTGTCTCAGCTCTCCCCTCTCTCTCTCTCTCTCTCCCTCCCTCTCTACCCACCACTAGGTAGGCTAGGGCACGGGCGGAGCCACGGCACGAGCGGAGGCCCAATGCGGGCGGCGCTCCGGCACGGCCGGCGCACTGGGCCACCTCTCTCTTCCTCTCTCTCGATTTGGCGCGGCACTGGCTGGGCCACGCAGCGGCGAGCCGCCACCGCTCTCTTCCTCTCTCCCTATGTGGCGCTGGTGTGGGTGCCCCCGACGTGGGTGGTCCTCGGCGGGGGCACAACCCGCGCGGAGCACAGGCGCTACTTGGTGGTCATCCTCATCTCCTCCGTCAACCGTAAGGTTTGTCGCCGTCCTGACACTGGGTTGGTCCCTCCTCCATCTCCACCTCTGTCTACTGTTTGACCTTCATCTTTTTCTTCTCACAAATCCCAGTGATGGAGGACACCTAGCGCCACAACATGACATCAGGCGTCAGATAGGTACTCCCGATTCCTCTTGTCTCTCTGATTGCTCCTCACTTCCTGTTCTAGGGTTTGGGCTCCAATGCTAATGCTCCACTGTTTGTCTTCTCTGTATTGATCACCGGAAAGAATGCTTCAAGCAAGCTGTGGCGGCACAGCTGCTGGTCAGGCCGAGGGCTAATAGCCTGCTATGTCCTCTTCTGTTACGACTTCAGACAACTGCTTCCTACCCAGCCACTTGGAGTCTGATTGTGATAAATCTCCTCATCCCCATTATCCATTGTGGTTAGCATCCTCTATTTTTTTTCTTATTTATTTATGATTTTCTGTGTACATTTCTTTGCGTCAACAAACTGAAGTGTTTAATTGCAGGTGCCTCTTGCAGAGATATATATGGGTGAACAGAGTGTCCATTTTTATCTCTGTTCTTTCTGAACTAGGACCTCACCTGCATATACATGTTTTTTGGTTGCTTTCTGAATTTGGACATAACATGCGTATACATTTTTTCTGTTGTAATCCACCAACAAAATAATACTTACATCATCTTTGATAGATTACCACTTATAGCATCACCATGACAATCATGGGGGCCTTTCCAGCAATTATGTAGCGATCCATGTACCTGCAGCAAAGTTAGCTAACCTTACAGCCCTTGATTTGTTTTTCTGTAAGCATGCACGACATGACAGCTACTGTGTAGGCTAATACAATCACCGAAACCCACTCTACTTTCAGACATTTCAGTTCCTTTGAATATAACTTATGTACTCATACCACAACAAAAAACAGTTATTTTGTGTCACCGAATACATTTATATATGTGTTCTTATCACTGCATATCTCTTCTAATATGCTTGTTGCTCACAAGTAATTTTGAGTACTTAATCTTTCCATTCTTGCTTTATGCCATCATGTGTCATGGCTCTGTACAATCCATAACCTTGTTATTTGTTTGTTAGCAATAAGAATGTATGACCTTAGATTTATTTTATCAGCTCACTTTATGATTACCAGTGATCTGATGGTGTGTGAGATATTTTATTGCTTTTCCACACCAAGTGAGATGGATCCTTTATTAGGATATAATATGAATGAATAAATATATTGCATATACATTTTTAATGCCATATTACCGTACATCAATGAACTTTTTAAATTGAATAATGTATCGATGAAGATAAAGATTTAGTGCATGCTACATTGTTGAGGCATTACGTTATTTTTCTCAAATGATTGGATCTTTCACAGCCCAGACTGAGGCAGAACTAACAATGCAGGTCTACTACTATAGAGAAAAAAGAGGATGCCAACCAGAGCAAAATTCGTGGACAGATGTGGTATTGATACTTTTTTTGTTTTCTCCTCAGCTCATCGTTTACCTACATATTTTTTTAAATCTTGATATTTGGTTATTAAGATTGTGTCCATAAAATATGCTTCTCTAAAAAAAAAACTTGGTCCAAATATAAGTTGCCAGTGATAAAAAAAATCACCTGCACTGTTTGATTTGTACTATCCTTTTTCTTAATAATTGTTCTGATATCATACTGCCTTTTTTCAGAGGACCATGAATGACCAGGAGCTGTTGTCCTTTTTCTTCCTTCATGTCCTGCATATGTTGGAATTTAAGAGACCTACCAAAAACAAGTATACAGTTGCCAAAATTAATTTTGTTTCAGTCTTCTGTCAATCAACATGTATTTGAAAGTGAAGATTGAATTTTACCTGCCATGATTGCAGGCAAGTGAAGGAAAACCTCGTTGAACCGTCTGCCCAGAGCGAACCATAGTCGCCTTCATGGCGAGGCAAGTTAACAATACCTTCGGTGGCTCTTGCAGTGTCAAATTTAATTTGACCAAAGTTAATACCACCTAATATAATGCAGCATATGTCCATAAAGCATAATTACTGAACTACAAAGTTGGAACTACGTGGAGCAGCAGTTCGACAAACGGATATGCTTCAACAGGTGGAATTCCCAAATCCTTGATACTTTACCGTAATTACCATCTTTCTGTGCCACAAAGCTGTACAAGGAAGGACGGTGCAGCTTTAATCTCATGTGGTAGCAGCAAAGAGTTCCCAATAGTCTTTAATATGTTTTGGTAGTACAAAGAGTTCCCAATAGGCATCGATCTCCTTATTCCAACTGTTAGGAATAAAACTCCAAGCCATGGGTTGGCAAAATACATGCAAATTTAAGCTATTCCTTCAACTTTGACTTTGATTCATGAGATTGCAGAACGTATTGCCCTGGTATCTACCATTTTCTGATTTCCATGGACTTCCTGTTACACGCTTAGTGGAATTGGTATTCCATAATAACTCATTAGTGTGTCCATGCCTGCATGTTGTCATGACTAGATTTGCTTACTAATCTATGCTTTTGGTTATTGCCAAGTTGTGAGAATTGCATATATATAAAGAATATAATATATGACAAGTGGGCGATTGATGCTCTTGCTATTCCTTAGGTTTCTAGGTTTTTACATGTATACCTTTGCATTGGTTGGTTACAGGAAGGGTCTTTACTAAGAGAAGAGATAGGGGAGCCATTTTGTATGATACTTTGTTAATTAATATGTATACTTGCAAGTGGTAGAAAAAAATGTCCCTTTGTTTTAAATAAATCTCAGTAAGGTAGATTTTATCATAACAAAACTTGGAACTTATCCTTTGTTGTGTTGTATGTAATTACTCAGGTTCGAAGTTTAGAAATCCACACACTTGAAAAATCAGATGATTTGTGTCTCCTAATAAAAACAAGAAACATTGGTAATTCATTGTTCATCCTGCTGCTAAAATAATGATGTTACTCTGTTTACCTGGTAACATATTATTGCTCACCTTGCCCACCATAACATGAACCCATAGGTATTCCAATTTTTTTTTTTTGTTCTCCTAACTACGTGCCTTCTATGTTGGCATTGTTGCTATGGAGAGGCAATTTCCTTCAAAATAGCAGCCATCTCTTTTGTCAGGTTCATTCCCGCTGCAGCTGTGTTAGGCCTGCTTGGTTCCAACGGTCTACTTAACGTGTTAAATTTTACGATAGCTCTGTTGTTTGATACCTATGCAGCTACTATTTTTCAGGTAAATTAATCATGGCCCTACTCTCTCTATTTCACTCTTCTGTTAAATTCTGTTTGCTCTAAGTGTGTATTTCAAAACAGAAAAAGACATACCAAAAAGGGGTTTTGTTAAGAATCATTTAAAGAATAAGGTTACCTACTGTCATGCCATGCCTATCCTCAATTTTTCCTCATCATTAGTGCATGTACCATTGCAACATTGTCCGATAGAAATCTGCCCCAGCAGAAAATTGTATCCTAACTGAACATTACTTATGCTCTGTTTTACAGCTCTCTCTTAGTCAATGATCTTGTGTTCTGCTATGGCAGACAACATTGCTCACCATGTCTCTGCAAATCCAGACACTGCTCAATGTCATCGCAAATGAAAAAAAACCCAAACACATAGCCATATCCTATTTATCATTCCTTTTGTACACACTATCTCAACTGAGTTATGGTGAGATACCCACCCAACAGGCCTCATCTGAATGAGCCATTTATATCTCAGCCATACATACATAGTATGTAATATATTTGTTACCATTTCAAATAGTCCAATTCTTCCTATTTTTTTATTATACTATTAATATACCAGCAGCGGATCAAAAAGAGGTTAGGCACTGAAACTTAATTTTCAAAAAACTATAGAGGCTTTATTTTTAGACCACACTAAAAGTATCAAAATTATTATACCCTTTAGCAGAAAAAAAAGTATTTTTACTTTTCAGGAAGAACAGGACCCCACAAATCCACAGCCACATCCAAAAAAGTAAGCCATCTTCGTCCTATGTCTAATATTCTCGTACTGTACTAAGGTGCTATCATTGTATATTTGAAGTTCGAAAGGATAACCAACCATTTCATATTTCAGCAACCACACTAAGTCAAACCTATTTGTACAATGACTGCATAAAATTGTAGATCTAGAATTAAATAGCTTTTATTGCAGGGAAGAAACCATGGACGCAAATCTTCCTCACACCACCAGCACAGGTAGACACAGGTTCTAAAAAAAAAGGTCTCAGCAACCCGTGCTCCCTCCCAGCCCCAATGCTTCTTTCCCGCGGTTGCTTGCGGCCGTCCAATTTTACACTGCCGGCTATCCAGAGCTACTCTATGTCATTCTCTTTCTCACCTCTGAGTTTCGCTCTTCCCTTTTCTGTCACTGAATAACAGTCCATAATAGCTGTATAGACAGTTCAGTTATACCTCCAAACTCATTCTCCAACAACATATCTGCTGGCTACTATGTTCACAAACGATCCGTTTCTAACTACAGAGTTATTCAGTTTCATCAGCTGCCTACCAGCCTCGTTTGCATGAAAATTGTATGATTCCGTTATCTTTCTAACCTCAATGAATTGCTGTATTTTTAGTGATTTAATCCCATGTGTGAATGTTTTCGGCGTGTGACCGCAACTCTCCGATCACATACCTGTGGGTAATCTAATTTGTCTTTGGTTCTTGCTCATAATTTGCCCTGTCCGTGAAGCAATAAATGGAAGATTCCTCTGGCTGCTGCATTCTTACTGAAGCTCGCCTTTTGCACACCGTTTCATGAATGTGCAGGCGTCAATCACAGTAAGATACTCCACAGACGATATTGACTCAACCTCCCTAAACAATTCTCCGAGCATCATATCATCACAACTGTAGAGACGGCTGCAAATTTTTTTTTTTCAAAAGTCAGTTATAAACTCTCACCAAATTAGTTCATGATCTCAGCAGCCAAGTTATTTCTAAAAGATGAATAGAAGCTGTTAGAATATAAGCTGTCAGATTATAGATGGTCTTGGAGAATAATTTTTGGAAGAGAAAGCATTATTATAAAAAAGGTTGACATCTAAATTACCTACAATGCTAAATAAAGCGAATGTTTTTTGGGTGCGTCCTGCCACAACCTTCTCCTGGAAATTTCTTTTTTAGTCATACATGTTTGGAGTTCTTCTAGCTTCTGTGAAATAATGCACTATACATTGCTGGTGCATATAGGTGTAGGGCTGCAACATAGACTGACCATGAGTGCGGGGCTATTTGAATGTTCTTTACAAGCTATTTGCTCTCACAAAAAATATGTGCAATTGTATGGGTGACAGGTGATCTTATCAGTTACCAAAAACCTGATATCAGGACATACGGAAGTTCCATGTGATTTCTTGTCTTTTAAATGTTTAGTTGTTCTGATCCCTTTGGATTCTCACTTTATTTCCCCAGGCACCCATCAAAACCTCGTTGTGTTGACCACATCACAAAAGCAGTAAAAGGAGAAAGTAGAACATGTACTTCAACAAAAGAATGAGAGGAATACAAAAACTGAATTATGTGTTGACCTTCAATTAAACCAGGCTATTGACCAAACTGTTTGAGAGATCTATGAGGTCGTCAGCTCTAGAAATTTGCTATACCAGTTGCTACTGTGTATAATACTGGAATTACACGTGTTCTATATAGTGCTGTTTGTTGTTTGCCTCTTAGTACATTAAACATCATATGTATGTATCATGTACTGTTTATCATTTTAAATTAATTTTCTATATTATGACTCAAATGTTGCCTGTTTGTTTGCCGCAAGGGGAAACGGGCGCGTGAATGCGCGTGCCCCAGCTACTAGTAATGGACAATGGTCAATGTATGTGGTGTAAGGTGGACAATTTGCTCCCGGTTCCTCAGAATCGCACTGAATTCCCCTCGGTTTCTCCACGCTGTGCACAAAACCAAGCCCGGATTCGAGTTGGTGCTGGGTAGGCAGGCCCTGGTGGCCTATTTTGCCGACGACGGCAAACCCGGCCCGGCAGCGAGACGCTCTCGTGGAATAGTCGTGGAGTCCGTGATAGGGGTGAGTGCGACGGCGGCGTGGACGCGTCGCGGTCACGTCGCGTGGCGCAGAGACGCAGAGCGGTGTGCCGGCCGCGCGATGCCCGAACCGTTCGTGCTGTGCTGACCACGCGACGCAGGTACACAACCACTCCTTGATTCCCCTCTCCTCTCCCCCTTCCGCATTCGTCTCCCCAGCTGGTCGGACTTCTCGCGCTCCAAGAACTCGGCGAGGTAGGTGCTCTCCACACGCCCTCCTCCTTGGCTCCTACTCCTCCTCTCCCCTTCCCATCTTTCTTTCTTTGAACGTAACTCCCTTTCCCGATCTTTCTCCCGCCTCTTATCCCGATCTTCTCCCGCCTTTTACCTCCTCTCGTAGCTGTGAATTAGACCCCCCCCCCCCCCCCCCCCCCGCCCCCTCCAACCACCACCCAAATGATTTGACCACTATGTTCGTCGCTGTGGTTTCCATAACTGATTGATCCGTGGGGATCCAGAAGGCCTGAATTGATATGATCTGAGAGCGATTAGCGTATTTGCAAGCGGGGCTCTGATTGTCTCGATTTCGCACGGGCAGATCTAGTTGATTTTTCGTACCGAAATTGTTTGGGGAATTGATGGTTCACGGAGTGTTAAGCAATTCAGGGATCTGCTTGGCTCCGGGCTGGGACTTGGGAGCATGTGGAATTGGGTTAGGTATGCGATTGCGTTTTTTCCCTGATCGATGTTGGACAAGGGCATGCGCACACCTTGCTGTCCCTACAAGAGTCTGAAGGCAACCTGTTGTGCGTGGTTGTGGTGACACTGGGGAGAATGCTCATACAAGACATCTCTTGCCGCAAAATTGATGAAGATCAACAAATTAGAGATAATATGCAAAGACAAAGATTAGATAAGAGATATGAAGAATACATTTGCTTGAAGCACCACAATGATGCAGCAAATATATCAGCATAATCTGTATCAAACTCCTGTGTAGGACTGCGTGCCTTTTGCACGGTCTAAAAAAGGACCACCCATGTAGGAACTTTTTTCCACAACGGCATAGCCGAATTTCATTACTTAACAGCAACAAAATTACAGCACTTTGTTCAAAAAACAAAACTAGAACGAACGACCGAAAAAACCACATTGGATAGGGCACACAGGAACTGAAATAGCAAATGAATATATGGTTACACTTTTAAGTCGATAACATGTGTCATTTGTTTGTGTGTTGGGAAGTGGTTAGAGTTCTTTCAATTATCAGGTGACAAAATGGTTATGTTTAATCATGCGTCTTATCTTCCTGCCTTCCTGGCCCTCAGTTATGATTTTTTGAGGCATTCAACTACTTGTAGTATCATTGCATCACTGATATATATATATTAGTGTTGATGTTCGTCATCCAAGATCAAATACATCATGCTAGGTCACTACTTGCTAATATGCACCTGATTTTGCTGTTGTCAGGATGGAAATGTTTTTCGGCAGCTTTCTCAGTGAATCAGCATCATCGCAGAACCTTTTCGGCCACCCAGATGTCGAGAGATGCCCATTCCTGAGGAACATCAATGGAGCTACAACCTTCTCCTTCACTTCTGCTTTGCCAGTAGCTGTAAGATCTGCTTCCTATGACCTTTTGTCCTAGCTGCTATTAATGTCATCAGTTCATCTGTTTCTTGACAGCACATGCTTTTGTGCAGGCTCGAGGAGGCAAGGGTCCAATTTTTGAGGATGGACCAGGCTTTGAGTCAGCATTCAAGCTTTTCCATGGCCGAGATGGAATAGTTCCCCTTTCAGAAAGATCATATGTATCTGATGAAAACCGTAATGAGAGCGTTGATGTGAAGACTGAACCTGCTCTGCCGTTTAATCCATTGGCTGCTAGAGCAGCCTCAATAAGTCTATCAGCATTTGGACCATTTGGTTTTGGCTTCTTCAACGGCAAGGGCAAAAGGCAGAACAAGAAGCCCAACAATCTAGATCAGTCCCACCAGAAGCCCAAGACACCAGATCAGTCTTCCATGAAAGTGTGTTCCAACGCTTTTTTTTATTATTATATGTCTCATTCCATTTGTCTGATGATATGTTATGGCCATATTATTTGATTTATTCCATCTTAATATCAACCCAAGTTTCAATGTGTAACGTCAATTATTTTAAATTTCATCCAACTCAGAACATTCCTAGCTATCCACTACATTGCTATATCCAATGGAGAGTGTTGTTGATCAGAGAACCATAGGTCCATAGCTGTCTCATTCTGCTTGCTTTAATTTGTTGGATCAGTGTTCTCATTCTCTTCCATGGGTTATTTTTTCAGCAAAAAGGAGTCAACCCACCATCACACGAGGCATTCAGCGATGAGTGGTTGGAAAATGGCCAGTGCCCACTTGCGCGGTCTTACCGGGCAATGAGTGGTGTTTTGCCCCTCGTCGCCAAGGCTTTACAGCCACCAGCTGGTATGAAGCTGAAGTGCCCACCTGCTGTGGTTGCTGTCCGAGCTGCCCTTGCACGAACTGCACTTGTGAAATCCCTGCGACCACAGCCCCTGCCCTCAAAGATGGTAGCCATTGCACTACTGGGGATGGCGGCAAACATCCCTCTTGGGGTGTGGCGGGAGCACACCAAGAAGTTCTCTCCTCAGTGGTTTGCAGCTGTCCATGCCGCTGTTCCGTTCATTGCAATGCTGAGAAAGTCTGTTGTGATGCCCAGGACTGCGATGGCATTCACCATAGCAGCCTCTATTGTTGGCCAGACTATTGGGTCAAGGGCCGAGCGCATCCGTCTAAGGAATCAGGCGGCTAAGGGTACTAGTGATTCTTCAACAAATACTGCTATGTATCCAAACAAAAATGGGCATTGCAGCGACACTGAAGGCAAGGCATGGGATCCCCTCGCGACGAAGATATCAGGCTCAGCTGCTAGGAGTTCTCCTGCGCCAACCCCAAGCATGTGTTTCTGATTGTATTGTGTGTCTGATTCACGTAATCTCTGCAGAGATTATGCCTGAATCATTTTATCTTATAGTGTCATGTAATTGCCTTGTGTCCCTGAAACTGAGCTGCCGATGGGGCGATAAGTGGAATAAGAGGGTGCTACCGTAATAGTATGGTAGCACTGTTTTCTTTGTTGCTGTGGTCGAGATTGATGTATGCATCTGTAATTTGATGCTGTTGCATTGTTATTTAAATCTCATACCTTGTCTGATTAAGGAAAGTCTGCATTGTGTTCAACTTTGAATGAACTGTCATGTGAGCAGTTTTGGGAGCTTTGTTGTGTGCATGTATTGCATATATGGTTTGGTTTTGTGAATTAAAACTCTGCTGATTCCTGGGAACTGAGATGATGCACTGCATGGTGTGCTAACTCACTCGCTTCTGTAAATCAGATGAAGCAATCACATGTTTATGAAACATTGAAGCACCCCCCCCCCCCCCCCCCCCCCCTCCTTTCAGATAATTCTTATACCATTTGATCAGTTGAAGCTTTCTGTTAACATGTAATGTTTGCAGTTATGAAATGAGGCGCATGTCCCTGAAATTGTGTGAGAAAGCTGATTCTGTTTATGTCTATATTTAGTTTAAGGCATCATATGTAAGAAGTGAAATGCAATACCTGTTCATTTGCTTGCCACTTGCCAGTGCTGGTATTTGTCAAAGTTTGAGAAAGCAACATGCAAAGAATGGTGCATCCAGGCAGCACTGTAATTCGGCTGCGCCTCAGAATTTCCTTCTGATATCAGGGGCTCTTTCTGTCTGTCACGTGCAATTAGGTCCGCTCTGAATCTTTCCTGTGTTCTTTGTAACACAGGTGGATTACAATTTATACTTGATTGACAAGCCTTGAAAATTTTGTGTTGCGTGTGAAATCTTTTTTCCTCGAATACGCAAAGACTTGCATATCATTACTATTAAGAAGAAGAGATTTTTTTTTTATACAAACAACGCACATCCAGCGCACTAGGTAGTCCAACATCCGAACCTTCCTAGGAGATTGCCCCCCCTCCCCACTTCCCTCCTCCGGTTTGATATATTACATAGATAGCACAACCAACGCGCGAACACCGTATTGCCTTACGTGTCTTTCACAAAGAGCTCTCGCGCGCGCGCCCGTTGAATGCCAGAAACAGCACGTCAAAGGCCTCCACATGACACGAAGATAAGGTCTCGGCATGCAAGGCGTCGAATATCCCCCTTGGCGCAGGTGAAACCGTCTCGGCCAGCGGCGCAATCCCCAACCTTTCCTTGAGGAGTACCTCGCCCGCTGGGACACAGATATGTGTGCCAACGGTTGAGCCGCAATCCGAGTGCTCTTGCGCCTGATGGTCTCGGTCATCCTGGTTGCCGCCCTGGGCCGTTGTGGAGAGGCAATCAAGGGCGGCTGAACTCTGACGCAATATACATCTGCCATCTGAACTATAGAAAAGGCCAAATCCAATTTCAACTTGAGTCACTGTACGCAAGCGTTAATTTTGGTTAATGCTGAATTATTGTGAGACTGTTGTATGATTGAAAAGAATAAAAAATTTATAGAATCTGAATGTTTCTTATAAAATAATGAGAGCTATTACTACATGCTTAGCTGTCTAACAACCGTCCTGAGGATGAACCCAACGTAAGATATGATGACCTGCCTTTTATCTTCGGAATGATGCAGGTGGCAACTTAATCGTGGCACAAAAACATGCATCGCCGAAATCCCAATCGCGTTTATCAGCACAAATCTAGCCGCACAGACCGCAGAAAATGTGGCGCTGCCCTCGCTGGTGTGGTGGTAGCTGGGCCTGGGCCACCCACGTGTGGAACGAGCAGGAAGGTCGGTCATGTCTGGGCGCCTTGGGCGACTCGAGTTGGTTCTCTCCGTCGCTTCTCCATCCCACCACCGCCGTCGCCCCCACCGGCCTCCCTCAACGCCGTTAGTCGCCCGGGGCCGCCGCCTCCTTCAGCGCTGCTTGACGCCTGGGGCCGCCGCCTCCCTCAGAGCCGCTCGCCGCCCGGGGCCGCCGCCTCCCAGCGCCGCTCGTGGTGGCCTCCCTCGGTGCCTGCCTTTTGTGCCGCTCTCTTCCTCGATTCGCCAGATTCGGAGCTCGAGAAGGGTGTCCGCCGACCGCCGCCTCCTTCTTCGTTCTGCGGAGCCAGTGCGTCGTCGTCGGCCTCTGCTTTCTCGGTCGGCGCCAGAGCAACAGTAGCAGCAGCGGGGCTTCGGCGGAGCGCTAGTGCGTGCCGTCGCGTCACCGTTGCGTGTGGTAATCGCCGTCACCCACCCGGCCCACTCGTCCGTGCTCCGAGTCGTCGGAGCTCCGTCTCGACTGCGTCCTCTGACTGCTGCGTCGAGCGGCCTCACAGCTGAGACGCCACGAAGGGGCCCGCTGCAGTGCCTAGCAGCTTCCGGCCTTCCCAATCCTGGGTCCCGACGCGGTCGCACAGTAGTGCGCTGCTGGAGCCTTTCCCTGTCCGGGTTACGCCGGTGGTTCTGTCCGCCCGTAGACTCCCTTCGCCGAAGGTCTCCGCTGGCCGGTTCCCGCATCTCCTTGGTGCCCCAAGCTCTCGCCATCGCCGGTTCCCGCGCTGCCCAACGCACTCGCCGTCGCCCCCCTCTGCGCAGTCGTCGAAAGCGACAGTGTGGATACGAATCCTCTGGTGGCTTGAGCTGGCACGCCTGGAGAGTTCGACTCAGGTGAAAACAACCGTGTTTGAGCTGGCACACTAATACCTGGAGAAATCAAATTTGTCTTCAAAAACCCCTCAAAGGCTCTTCTCGGCAATCTTGGCTCTGGTGATTTAGTCCAAAAATAGAGAGAGGAGGGGTTCTACTCAGACATTGCTGCCGATCTCATCAGCCTAACCGCGCTCGGGCTGATCAAGGGGCTGCCTGGCGTAGCTACCCGGCCTTGGTGGTAGGGCGATGGCGGCGGCGAAGTCTTCAAGGAGAAAGATGGTTGATGATGGTGATGAGGTGGAGAAACTGCTCAGCACGCTTAGCCTAAGCGAGGTAGAGAAGGATGGTGTGGTTTTGGCATTGGCAGAGAAAGAGAAGTTGCCGGCGGTGAAGTGGTTGGCAGCGGCCCGGCTGTTGACGTCCAAAAAATTCAGTGAACAATCGTTGATCTCCATGATGTTGGCGGCATGGAATACGGCTAAAGAAGTGACGTTTCGACCTATTGGCAAGAATCTGTTTTTGGTGCAAGCTTTTTGCTTGGGAGATTGGAAGAGAATTATGGAAGAGGGTCCTTGGATTTTCAGGGGCTATGCCTTGATGATCGAGGAATTCGATGGTGCAACACCAGTCCCGGCGAAGCTCCCAGGAAGCATACAAGTGTGGGTTCAAATTCATAAGATTCCACCGCTGTATAGGACTGAGGAAATTATTCGGAAGCTGGCTAGGAAGATCGGGGATTTGGTCATGGTTGAGATGAAGGTGGTGGCAAGTGGTAGAGGAGATTTCCACAGGGCGAGGGTTTGCCTGGACGTGGCCAAACCACTTGTCCGTTTTGTTGCACTCACACCCGAGGGAGGTGATCCAATGTACCTTCAGGTGAAGTATGAGAAGATGCCACGCTATTGTGCACACTGTGGTTTGTTGGGGCATAACCATCTGGAGTGTGGCTCAGGCGAGTTTAAGGACAATGAATTCCAGTTTGGTGGTTGGATGCTTGCTGAAAATGACTCTTGGCGGGCTGGAACACCTCGTGTCCGCTTGGCAGTAGGAGGAGAGCAGCGTGGCCCGCGGCCACAGGAGGAATATGCTGGACCTGCAGATCGGAGGAGATTTGTGAGGGTGCGAGGAACTAGGGGAGGCCGGTTTGGTGCTAGCCATGGCTCGTGGAGAGAAAAGAAGAAGGAGGGAGATGAAAAGAAGGCGGACAGTTCTGATTCAAGGAAGAGGGACTCCAAGGAGGCAGGTTTCAGTGAGGAGGTGGCTGACTCGGCCTCAAGCCCTATTAAGCCGATTCACCTCGCCACACAGGAGGATGCAAGTGCAAAGAAGAAGCTGTTTGACGATGGGAAGGAGGAACAGCTTGCTGTCCCACCACCTCCCCCTCAGTACGTGTCTCCAAGGGACAAGAAGAAGTTGAAGAAGCATGGGGCAGCCCAGGAGAAGAATGAAGCTATGGCGACCTCCGACTCGGAGGGTCGCCGGGATCAATGAGTTGTCTAAGCTGGAACTGTCATGGTTTGGGCAGTGCTGCGACAGTTAAGGAGCTTCGCGAGTTGGCGAAGCTGCATGCCCCTACCGTGCTGTGTGTTCTTGAAACCCAGGTTCACAAAGCACGGGTGGAAAGTCTTAAAAGTACTCTAGATTATGACAATGCCTTTGCTGTTAGTAGTTCAGGGCGCATTGGTGGCCTTGGCATTTTTTGGAACAATAATACTAGAGTTGAAATTTTACCGTATTCTCAGTATCACATAGATTCCATTATAACTGAGAATGGGGGTGTCCCATGGCGGTTGACATGTGTTTATGGTGAAGCACAGGTAGCGGAGCGTCATAAGACATGGGATATGCTGAAGTTCATCAGGGAGCGTCATAAGACATGGGATATGCTGAAGTTCATCAGGGCGACCTCTTCACTGCCTTGGATGTGTATTGGGGATTTCAACGAAGTCCTATCGCACTCGGAACATGAAGGTACACAAGAAAGAAGTTGGAGCCAGATAGCGGGATTTCGAGATATGCTGGATGTGTGTGGCCTGGTTGATCTAGGCTATGAGGGTCGGTGGTGGACCTTTGAGAAGAAAGTTGTTGGTGGATCCTATTGCCGAGTAAGGCTAGACCGTGCACTGGGTAGCACGGATTGGTGTGAACGCTTTCCGATAGCAACAGTCCGCCATTTAACCTCGGCGGCTTCAGATCATGGCCCGATTGAGATCAAGTGGGAGGACAGATCATGTGCTAGAAGAAAGAAGAAGACATTCAGATATGAGGTAATGTGGGAATCACATGCTGATTTCCGGGATACTCTCGCTCAGGCGTGGCACAGTTTACCGCCTGTTCATGATGTTGAGGGTCTTCAGAACAAGATTGCTGCTGTGTCAAAGCATCTTGGGGGTTGGGAAACTTTGACTTTTGGCAATGTCAAAAAGGAATTGAAAAGCTTGAACGGGAAGTTGGATCGTTTGCGGTCGGATCCTCACAGAATGGGTCCATCCCATGAGGAAATTAAAATTGCCGAGAGAATTGTTGAGTTAAATCATCGTGAGGAGATAATGTGGAAACAGCAGTCACGCGTGACTTGGCTCAACGAGGGAGATCGCAACACTCGATTTTTTCACATGCGAGCATCTCAGCGTAAAAAGGGGAATAGAATTTCTAAGCTGAAAAGGGCAGATGGAAGCTATGCGGAGGATGAGAGTGTAATGGTCGCGATGACGACGGAGTTTTACCAAGCTCTGTATACGTCCAAAGGGACGACAGACATTGACCTTCTCCTGGACATGGTTCCGGCCAAGGTTTCAGCAGAGATGAATGAGGGGCTGTTAAAACCCTTCAACTCAGAGGAGGTGAAAAATGCTCTGTTCCAGATGTTTCCGACAAAGGCTCCTGGCCCGGATGGTTATCCTGCACATTTTTTTTTAGAAACACTGGGAACTCTGTGGCAATGAAGTTACAGAAGTGAGACAAGATGATCCTGCTATTTTGAACAGTATGAATATTGTCTTGATACCCAAAGTTGATAATCCGGAAGAACTAGGACAGTTTCGGCCCATCAGTCTGTGTAATGTGCTATATAAGATTGCGTCCAAGATGGTGGCAAACAGGCTCCGAACGATATTGGCTGAGATTGTTTCAGAGGAGCAGTCGGCATTCGTACCTGGTAGGCTCATTACGGACAACATTATTACAGCCTATGAATGCTTGCACTATATGAAGAAGAAGAGGGCAAGAGACAAACGGTTTTGCGCCCTCAAACTTGATATGAGAAAAGCTTATGATAGGTTGGAGTGGGACTATTTACAGAGAGTTATGATCAAGCTGGGCTTTCATCGGGGCTAGGTTGATATGATACTGAGGCTGGTCAGCTCAGTTTCCTTCTCTGTGATTTTTAATGGCAGTAAGTTGGAGAGCTTCAAACCGTCCCAGGGCATTCGTCAAGGGGATCCAATCTCCCCCTATCTTTTCCTACTAGCAGCGGAGGGCCTTTCGTGCCTTTTAAAATCTCGATCACAGTCATTAGAGCTCATTGGCATAAGGATGGCTCCCTCGGCACCAATGGTGAGTCACCTACTCTTTGCAGATGATAGCCTGTTGCTATTCAGGGCAAATAGGGAGAATGCGGAGACCATGAGGGATGCTCTAGAATTATACTGCCGAGCCTCTGGGCAGCAAATTAACTTGGACAAATCCTCGATCCACTTCGCTAAAGGCTGTAGCGAAATGACACGTTCTCAAATAAAGGATGTTCTTCAAATTCAAAGTGAAGCCTTGAGCGAGGTATTTGGGTATGCCAACTGATGTTGGATCATCGGCCACGGGAGCGTTCAAGTATCTCAAAGATAGAGTGTGGAAGAAAGTGCAGGGTTGGATGGAGCAATGTTTGTCGGCCGGGGGTAAGGAAGTTCTTATTAAGGCCGTCGCTCAAGCTATCCCGATGTATTCTATGGCGTGCTTCAGACTACCACGGGGACTGTGTAAACATATTGATGGCCAGCTGCGTGACTTTTGGTGGGGCAGCAAAGAGGGTAAGCGGAGGACATGCTGGGTAGCATGGGATCATATGACAATGCCGAAAAGCTTTGGAGGGCTCGGGTTCAGAAATATCGAACTCTTTAATCTAGCACTGCTTGCGCGGCAAGCCTGGAGGATGTTACAAGATCCTGAAACTCTAAGTGCAAGGATATTGAAGGCAGTGTATTTTCCAGCAGGCGAAGTGCTAAGTGCCGAACTGGGTCCAAATCCATCGAGGGTGTGGAGGTCCATTGTCGATGGAATCCATGTCTTGAAGCAAGGTTTGATTCGACGAATTGGTTCGGGTGAAACAACGTCGATCTGGGAGTCACCCTGGCTACCTAGAGACGGTATGTTGAGACCACTTCGATCAACCAAAGCTAACCCACCTCGGTTGGTGTCTGAGCTTATTGATCCTGTTTCTCGCACTTGGAACCAGCAGTTATTGAGAGAATTCTGCTCATCGTTAGACTGGGAGACCATTGAGAACATACCGATCAGCACAGCAATTCAAGGTGATTTCTGGGCTTGGCACTACGAGAAGAAGGGGATTTTTACTGTACGATCGGCTTATAGAATGCTTGTACGAAACAAAAATCTGCATGAGGCCTGCGAGGAGAATAGGCCGGGTCAGTCAGACACGAGCAGGGAGGAGCAAGGATGGAAGGAAATTTGGAGGGTTAAAGTCCCATAAAAAATCCGAGTATTTCTATGGCGTCTGGCTAGACAAGCGATCCCAACGGGAGACGTTCGACATCGTAGGAACATGTCTCCAAATGCAATGTGCTCATTATGTGGTCAGCAGGATTCTTGGAGGCATGCACTGCTTGAGTGTAATTTGGCCAAGTGTGTATGGACTCTTGAGAAGGAGGAGATTACGGAGCTGCTGAACCATATTGATACTCATGAGGCTAAGACTTGGCTTGCCGAGGTGATGTCGGTACTCAAACATGAAGATATAACAAGAGTAGTAGTCCGTCTTTGGGCTATTTGGTTTGCGCGTCGCCAGGCAATTTTTGAGAATAGCTTCCAAAGTCCATTTTCGACAAACAGCTTCGTGGAGCGGTTTATTAGTGATTTGGATGTAATCAAACCAAAGTTGAAGCAAAACCAGGTGCCCAGTGGTGTGCCGAAACGGTGGATCAAGCCACCTAGGGGCCTGGCAAAAGTAAATGTGGATGCAGCTGTTTCAAAAAATTTGAAGAGAGCATCGGTAGCGGCAGTTGCAAGAGACGACACCGGGAATTTCTTGGGTGCTTCGGCATTGATTCTAGAAGGATGTTCTGACCCGGAAACAGCGGAAGTGGTAACATGCCGTGAAGGACTAGCGCTGGCTAGTGACCTGAATCTCCATTCCCTCCGTATAGCGAGCGACTGCGCCAATGCAATTGTTAGTATCCATGGAGAGGGATATGGGAGGTATGGATCTGTCGTTCAGGAAATCAAGACCCGGATGATAGGCTTCACAAAGGTAGAATTTGTTCAAGAAGGAAGACTTTCAAATGTTGATGCCCATTGTGTAGCTAGGAGTTCGGTTAACTTTATGGTAGGAAGACATGTGTGGTTTGTAGATCCTCCTGATGGAGTTTGTATGAATTATCCAATTGAATAAAAATGGGGGGAGTTGTGCTAAAAAAAAAAAACCAGTTTTGTGCTCCTTCCCGTTCAGCACAAGAAGCCGATGGATACGATTACGACCGTCTTTCCTCCCCGAGTCCTGCACTCCTGCATATATTCTTGCCCCCTTCACCAAGATGGCAACTGGAAACATGGTTACGTACTTCTTATGCGTGGCTGCTACTCTCCGAGTTGTGGGTCATGTTTTTGCAACCAAAGCTTCCAAGGAGTCAAGGACTAGGAGCAGAACACATCGCCCAAAAATTGAATCGTCGGTAGACTTGCAGAGTGGCGACGTCGCCAAAGTACATAACGCTCGAGAGCTATCGGATGGTCTCTCTCTGAAGGCAGGCAGGATTAGGTCCATGTCCCAAAGGTGCCCGACACGTGAACTGCCTCGTGGGCCTCCAGATAGACGGCCCCTCACTAACGCGTCTTCTTTCGGCCTGGTCCTGCGTCCACCTGAATGATAGTCTCCTTGGTTGCAAACTAGATGTTCGACAGATTTTTTTTGGTCTCACTAGTCACTACAATAGATGGCCAAGATGTGTAATCCTCTCATGCAAAGGCGGCGTTCAAAGAATGCATGGAGCCATGGACAATAGAAAATGACGAGATCCGCGTTCTTCTTCCTACCTGCCAGTGCCTTTGAATTGAATTCCTAGCCCCAGATTTTCATTTCGCCCGTGTAGAACGTTGAAACCACCAACGATCACATGTTTGGGCGTGCGCTGTCAAAATCAAACACATGAGACGAGAAATGTCTACTTCTGGCGAATTCCCACCCCCATCCTCCTCTACCATCTCTCTGCCTTTCGGAGCACGTAATAGATTAATATATAAAAGGAATCATTGAAAAGTTACAAGTCAAATCCGCTCAGCCTTTCGGAGCACGTAATAGATTAATATATAAAAGGAATCATTGAAAAGTTACAAGTCAAATCCGCTCACATGTCATAGTGTTAGGCTCTTTCCTTTCTTCCGTTATTCCCGAGTTGTAACCTGCCACATTTTTATAAGTTACAACAACCGAAATCAGCTCAGCTTATCAGCTTCAGCGAACAGAGCCTTAGTACCTTATAAGTTTGACTAATTATAGATAATAAAATATTAGTATCTATAATAAAATATCATTAGTAATTATGAAATGTACTCCATCCATCCCAAATTGTAAGTATTCCAAGAATCTTGGAGAGTCAAAGAATTTCAACTTTGACCAAGTTTATATAATAAGATAATAATATTTATAATATTAACTAAGTATCATTAGATTCTTCACCAAATATATTTTCATAGTAAACTTATTTGGTGTCATAAATTTTTGTATTTTCTCTATAATTTTGGTCAAACTTGAGATAGTTTGACTCTCTAAAATTCTTGGAATGACTTACAATTTGAAACGGAGGAAGTATTTTATAACACATAAATTTGAAGCTATAAATTTGTTGAATAGTATTCGCAAGAAATTTTGGTCAAGCTAAATCAGGTATACTGACACTAACGCGTAGTACTTGCTCCAGTAACCCTCTCCCTCCGCTCTCAACAAATAAACAACACAACCAACTACTCCATGAGTAACTACTAGCCTAGTACCAGCCAAGTACTGTATGTCACTACCAGTACCACCGGCTGTTCGCGTCAGGCCCGTCCGGATGTAATCCTCATCCTCGCATCGGCATCCAGCATGACGACATGCACATCGACATCAAAGCTACTAAGCCCCAAGTTGACTCGTACCGGTATTATCTAGCTGATCTGCTATCTTTCCAGAATCCAGATCTTGTGTGTTCTGACTCTGACCGTGAAACCTCCAGAGAGAACACTCCACGAACTCGCTTCGTGGACTCGTACTCTCCTTCCTGGGCCAAGAAAAACGCACAGACTCTCTCTGAAAATAAACATTAATTTTGACTGATGCTTATTATTTTGTGAAAATTGATTTTTGCTGATAAGCTCAAGTGGACAGGTTGAGCCTACAGGAATTCCGCGTTGGGTTTTACAAAATCTGCCTGCCTGTCGGCAGGGGCGTCCCTGGGCCCGTGCGAGCCGTGCGACGGAACATGGCCCCCAAAATTATAGGGCCCCAAACTTTACTAAGTATTCTAAGTGTGTATAGTAATTATGAACTTTCTTTTAATTAATAAATTAGTAAAACTGTATTTTTTGGCCCATAAACGTAGCCTTCTGCAACATATGAGTTCACGACCTTACGATGACATGTTACTTCATTCGAGAGATAAAAGCGGCCACACGATTCCAACTTATTTTCATGCTTGGTTCGTTGCTTTCTTTCTATTTTCTCAAAAAACTAGAGCTGTCCCTATTATACCCTATAGCAGTAGGTCAGGACATAGGAACTAGAAAATCAAAAGCGTACGATCGATCCTTCTCTATACTACTATACTTTGCAAAAAAATTAATATATGTCATCATTTTCATATTTCGACGCTAATGAATAGGTCTTCATAATTTTTTTTACAGGGTCTCTCATTTTGCCGGGAGGCCCCTGCTGTCGGCTGCCGCCAGCCGCACGCACAGGGGCAGGGCAAGTGACGGCTCGTCGGCGCCGGTTGCTTGGCCTCGCCTGCTTCGCGCATCTGCATCACAGCTTACGTACGTTGCGCGTCCGCCGCCGCAGCGTGCCCTTATTACCGGTCCGTGCGCGTGTGGACTCGTGGCCGGTCGACGTGGTTCGCTCGCGCGCCGCGCACGAAATGAAACGAAACTAAACTAAACCATGTGCATGCGGCGGTAAACGCCGATGGATGGATTAGGTTCATTAGGTTGCTTCTGGCCTGGCTGGCGGTTCGATCGCCATGCTGCTCTGCTGCTGTAGTAGCAGTAGCACCGTCTTCTGCCGTGAAGAAATGGTCGCCGCAGTTTGGATTCGTCAAGATATGCACGTACACAATTCACGGGATGAATAGTCAAGAATGGATATGCATGTGTGCAAGCGACGTACGTATGTACGTACACACAATGATGGCGCAAGTTGGTCCATGGTGAACAAGTACTCTAACTAACCGATCATCCATACGCGAATGCCGACTGATACATATGCCTTCTTTACGAAATTGCCAGGGTAGAAAGGTGACGTCACATGCATATGTTTTACGTTCCCGGCCGTGCACGATCATCCTGCACTTAGCTGGAAAGTGCGAATGAAAGAGGCTGCGCGCGGGTGGGTCCAGACTCCAGAGTCAGCCGGTCGCGTAGGATCGATCGAGTTCCTGTGACACCGCCATGGCCAGGATGATGATCAAGCCATCTGAACGACCGAGTGTCTACCGGAAAGCATCTGGACGCGTGGCAAAGCACGCAACCCCTAATTAAGCATGTGTTCCGATCCGAGAGGCGCGCGCCACGGGTGGGGTGACGACCAAGTGTGATACGTACGAGTACGAGTGCGACCGCGTCACGTTTCTTCGTGTCCAAGCCTCATCACATCCAAGCGGCCGCTGGCCTGCTTGTTCTGCCTAGTTCGTAGTTCGCACGCACAAACCCTGACGTGAACGCCTCCTCTTCAATCACAGATACCCCTGCCCAGTCATCGCACACACACCATGCAAGCAAGCAAGCGCGCTCGGCCCGGTTTGTATATGAACACGTACGTGCGCGTAAGAGTGGAATTTTAGTAGTATGCAAAATAATATATATATATATATAAGGAGGAGAATCGCCAAACGTCGGCTGCTCTCTCTAGCTCGATGGTCATGACGCTTACGAGACACGAAGCGGAGGAGAGCAAGGAGATGGAGGGCCTCCGGGCGCACGCCGAGGCGCTGCTCACGCTGTCGTCGCCCGCGGCCGCGGGCGGCGGCATGCCGCCGCCGTCCTCGGCGGCGCCCCGCAGGGCCATGGCGGCCGAGGGCGTGTTCGAGTGCAAGACGTGCAGCAAGCGGTTCCCGTCGTTCCAGGCGCTCGGCGGGCACCGCACCAGCCACACGCGCCTGCAGGCGCGGATGCTCAGCGACCCGGCGGCCGCCGCCGACGCCGAGAGGGACAGGGCGCGGGTGCACGAGTGCGCCGTCTGCGGCCTCGAGTTCTCCATGGGCCAGGCGCTCGGCGGCCACATGCGCCGCCACAGGGGCGAGGCGCCGCCAGCCGCGCACGACGACGACCCCGCGCAGCCGCCGCCGGACCGGGAAGACATGCCGGACCTCAACCTGCCGCCGTTGGACGACGGCGTTGCCCAAGGTCCACAGCAGTCGTTGGATGATCATCGCGGCTCCGAGCCTCAGCTGCTCAACCTGCTTGTATAGCGTAGCGTGCACGAACGGATGCTTGCGTGGTGATTTGGAGTTGTAAATGAATGGTTACAGACATTTTGGAACCGGAACATGAAATGGAATTCTTCGATGATTAGCTTAATTAGTTTCATAGTTTGTTCCTAGATTCAATTCAATTGTTTTTTTGCTTCTTTTGCAAAGCTTTTGTCTATTGATCGGTTCAATTCATTTGTTGCAAGTAAAATTGTCAATATGTTATCTAACTGCTTGTTGCGCTAATAACTCAGTTGGTGGTTCAGTTAAATTAATTAGAAAACACAATTTATTTATAGAAAAACAGATGACAGTTACTCCAACTAGTTGCACATGGGAACTACAGTAGGAAGACAAAGCACTTCAATCCTGATGATTTGTTGAATGTCATCAGTTCTTTTTTGGAAGGAATAAAGATGGTCTTATAGCGTGTTTAAAGATTTACCTCTTTTCAGCTTCAACTTTGGATTTTTAGCTTTGTGTTACCAAAAGAAAAGAAAACTACACATATATAATGCGATTCCACCCAATTCATCTTATGAATTTGTCGGTGCTAGTTTTAGCGGGGCTAACACCGGCTAGTAAATATGTGTTTTGCGGTTGAGGTTACGGATGATGTGCAAAGGGGAACACAGGAATTATACTGGTTCAGCCCAAGCAAGCCCTACGTCCAATGGAGAGGAGACTCGTGTTGCCCTGCACCGAGGTGCTTGTAGTAGGGGGTTACAAGCTAGGCGAGAGAGGGAAGTACTCCTAGGTCTCTTGTGAGTGTCTAAGTGTTTGCAAGTCGTTTGCTATTGGTGTGTGAGAGAGAGAGAGCTTAGGACTTCTCAGGTCATGCTCTAAAGCTGGCCTCTGCTCTCCCTTTTATAGTCGCAAGGGAGAGGCAAGGGCAATGCTTACAATGCTATGTACGTTACAGTGAGGAGTTGTTGTTCCTCGTTTGACTATCGTCAGCTACGGTCTTTTCTCCGCGTCTCCGGGGTATGGCCGTAGTGGTTCGCACGATCTTGGTGAGTTCCGAGGCAGCAACAGTCGTCGGATTACGGCATGCCGTAGGGTCACACCTGATGGCTGTCCTTCCGCACGATGTGACAAGAGGGCGAGTCGTCTCGGGGCGTTGTCTCCCGAGGCTCGGGACTCCTGGAGGCGTGATGGGATGGAGCAGGGTGATATCTCCCCTCGGGCGTATTTCCGGCCTTTGCACAGTACTTCCCGAAGGTTAGGTGGGCCCGGATGGAAGGCGTGCTCGTCCTTTCGAGTGGACAATGCAGTAGGCGCTTTTCCCGTTCTTGCGTAGCCCGTTGTCAGGCGCTCGGACTGTCGCAGTTGTAGTTGGTAGACCCCGGCGGAAAACGGGACGGCGCACCGTAGACCATACCGTGAAGAGGACGGCCGTAGTGGGCCTATCAAATCCGCTGCCAGGGAAATCCTGACAGGTGGTATGGCCGTCAGGGGCGTGCGAAGCACAGTTGTGTTGAGAATCTCGCCTGACGGGACAGTGCTTGTAAAGTGGTCAGAGAGGTCTCTTGTGGCTCAAGATTGCTCTGCTGACATCACCTGTGCCTTAGATGCCTTTGTGAGATTGCGCTCGAGGGGGATGGGGAAGCTCAGGCGAATCGGAGAATGGGCGCCGAGGGTGCCGCTCTCCCGAGCTCTCCCGGGGAGGCTCGGGCGAATCGGAGATTTGGGCGCCGAGGGTGCCACTCTCCCGAGCTCTCCCGGGGTGGCTCGGGCGAATCGAAGAATTGGCGCTGAGGGTGCCGCTCTCCCGAGCTTTCCCGGGGAGGCTCGGGCTTATCGGAGAATTGGCGCTAAGGGTGCCGCTCTCCCGAGGGTTGGCTGTTATTGGTGCAATAACGTCGTGGGCCTCCGTAGACGCGGCCTTCGTGGGCTTCAGGCGCGGCCTTCGTGGGCTTCCACTGGCCTTACTTGGGACAGGCAGCGTTGGGATTGATCGTTTTTGCATTGAAGTTGGGTACCCCAAACTTTGGTACCCGACAGTAGCCCCCGAGCCTGTGGCGGAGTGAAGGCACTCCTCCACAGGTTCACGCTGGTTCTTCCTGTCAAAAAAGATAAAGTGTGGGTTATTTTATCCGGTGGGTGCGCGCGAGCCCACCCGCTGGGTGTAGCCCCCGAGGCTTTGGAGGGATGATATATCTCTTCAAAGGCTTAGAATCGTGTTTGTTAGTCCTCGGGTGTTTTTCGATTTATTTAGGCTGGTTGTTTCCTTGGAAGCGGAGCCCCCGAGCCTCCCATCGTGTTGGGAGGTCGTTCGGTGGTCTTTCCAAGGTGCAGGGCAAGTTCCCGAGCCTCCGTTTTCGTATCGGAGATCGGTCGGGTTCTTCCCTGTCTTTTTTAATTCGACCTTCACGCTCTTTTTTCGGGAAGAGGAAGGTTTGGTCCTGCTCGACTTCCCCGCTGGGGCACGAGTCGGCATTTCCGGTGAGCTACAAACGGGTTGGTCCAAGTGGAGGTCCGTGCCCTGTTCGTTAGGGGCGGCTAGCGGCCTGAGCACACTCTAAATGTTTCCCGAGGGTCAGTTAGTGGATGTCGGGTCCCTTCGATGGGTCCCGATGGCCTGATGCCTCCCACGGAGGGATTCCACGTAACCGACACGCTACTGGGACTTGGACATAGCATGGGTTGTTCCTTATGACGTTTCGGGCGTCGGGATACTGGCCGTTTTCGTGACCCATCCACTAGCTGTCCCTAACTCGATTTCCCTGGGGCGATTGTTCGAGCCACGGAGGGCCAGTCTTCGATCCCCTGGGAACGTAACGGGCACCCGAGCCCGGGGTTCCTTCGTTGGGAAGGAGAAAATGTTAGCGGAATCGAGGTGCGCAGTTGTAATGATTCGGCTCACCTTTTGAGGCGCGACGCCTGACGGATGTGACGGTTCGGCTCAGTCGAGGCGGTTTGCGTGCGTGGCGATGGTGGCGGCATGGGGATCGTGGTGGGCTCCGCGCAGGTAATACGGCGGATCCTTCGCATCCACCCTCGATCCGCCGGCGGAGTTTATAAGAAAAACTTACGGTTTTTTCTTTCTACCCTAGCCATTCGCTCGCACGACCGTTCGCTTTCTTACCTTCGTCGCCCGCTCTTTCGCCTTCGTTGCCTGCTCGAGAGAGATTGTTGCTGTGGCCGTCGTTCTCCCCGCAGTCCTTCCCCCCTTCGCTTGCCATGGATTCCTCCTCCGCCGTTGTCGACGCCGCCGCCGATGTCGCCGCCACCGATGCCGCCGCGGTCGCCGCCGGCCTCCTCAGGCAGGAGCCGTGGCCGAGGAGCACTGTGACGGAGGCGCAGCTGGAGCACCTCGTCACTCTGGGGCTGCTGCGTCCTCGTACGGACGCGCAGCACCCGGAGTGGGTCGTGCCGCCGCGCGACCACGAGGAGCCGAACCCCGGCGAGGGGTTCGTGGTGAGCTTCGTTGCTTACCACGAGCGCGGGCTCGGCTCGCCGCCGAGCCGCTTCTGCCGGGCCATCCTCTTCGAGAACGGGCTGGAGCTCCACAACCTCACCCCGAATTCCATCACACAGGTGTCGATTTTCGCCGCCCTGTGTGAAGGTTACTTCAGGGTGCCCCCGCTCTGGAACCTGTGGCGCCGCATCTCCCGCGTCGACTGGTACACCAAGTGGGTCGGTGCGAGGAAGCCGCGGGAGATTCAGCGCACGGGGAGGGTGCGGCCTCGTGATCCGTTCTTCGTCGTATATCCCCTGTAAGGCCCCCTCCTCCAACAAGGGGTGGCACAGTGGTTGGTTCTACCTTCGCAACGACGGGGGTCTCTTCCCTAAGTTCACGGGAAGGGCGCTCATGGCTCCCCTTCCCCAATGGGAGTGGGGATGCCCATCGAAGGAGTCAAACACCTAGACGTGTACTTCGACGCGCTCAAGGAGTTGAACAAAAGGGGCCTTACAGGGGCCGGCGTGGCGGGGAACATCCACATGCAGACGGTGCTACCTCTGATGGAGCGCCGCCTGGTGCTTCATCAGATGGTGACCGGGTCACAGCGGGAGGGCACGGCGATGCTGGCCCGTGACCTTGGTGAGGCGGAGGTCATGCGCCGCGTCGGCTACATGGTGGGGGGTTATCCCACCTGGGAGGAGGTGAAACCGGGTGCCTATGCGTCCCTGCGCGGGCTTCCCGGCGTTGGTAAGTGTCACTCGTTTGATCGGGCCGCTGGTTTCCCCATCTTCCTCCTGACCTTTCTTCTTCGTTCTTCGTACGGCCTCTCGAGGACCGGGAAGGCTTCCCTTCCGTCCGTCCCGGAGGACAAAGAGCGGTGAACTTAGAACCGCCTCCGAGCCATGGAGGAGAAGGCGAGGAAGGACAAGGTTATCGCCCGGAAGCAGAAAGGGGCGCGGAAGGTGGAGGAGTCCTCCCAGCGCCGCCGCCGCCTGTGGGAGGCCGGGGAGCCTGAGGTGGATACCCCCACCGATGATGACGGATACGACGATGATGAAGAAGAATATGATTTTTTTTCATCTTTGATTTGATGGAGTCTGACCGGCCGCTTGCCGCCACATAGCCCACGGTGGGCGCTGACGAGCCTGGAAAGGCTCCGCTGTCAGCGTCCGGTGGCGGAAGTGCCGGGGTTCGTGATCCGAACCCTCGGGCAAACCTGCCGGAGACCGCGTCCAAGGATGCGGCTCCTGGCAGGGTGACATCAGGAGGCGGGGCTCCGCCCGCCATCAGCGGCGTGGTTCGGCCGGAGGGGCCGGGGACGGGCTCAGGCCCGGCGCCCGAGATGCCCCGAGGTTCCAGCGGGGGGACCGAGAGTCCCCTGTTTCGGCGGACCCTCCCCTCCGACGAGTCGTTGGTCGGCGCGGCGACCGAAGGTGGGGGGAGTGCTGGGAAGACGCCGCCAGAGCCGGAGCCCACCACCGCCAAGACGCCGGCGCTTGAGCTAGGGCCCTCCCGGGCTCAAGCTTCCCCGCCGAGGGGCGGTGACGTCAGGCCAACCCCTGGTGCCCGGGCGGAGCCCTTGTCACTGGGCAGCGCTGGCCCGGATGCCGGGTTGGCGCCCACTCCTCCGCCGCCAGCAGCCCACTCCATCTGTCGTCTCGCCGAGCGTGGGTGCTGCGAAGAAGAAGAGGGTGATTCCAAAAACGAGGTAAGTATCTTTACCTGTAATCCCTTCTAGTGGGAATCTTTTCATGAGCGATCCTTTCTTTCTTCTCTGCTTCAGGAAACGCTCGGGGACGGACCTCCAGGTGTCGCACCTGAAGGTCCTGAAGGTGCGGGGCCATGACACGGCCAGGGGGAGTGCTCGGTCGGCGGGCGAGGAAGTCCGTCTCCCCACGGGTCCACCCGTGGCGTCCGAGGCTCCTCCCTCGGGGGAGGCTATCTCCGCGGCGGCCGCCGTCATTGTGCCCATGATCGACCTGGAGACGGAGCCAGCGCGGGCTTCCGAGGCCTCTACCGTCGGTTCCGGAGACGCCTCGGGAGCGCCAGCCGATGCCGCCTCCACGGAGCCTGCTGCCGCAGGGTCATCGGCCGTGGATGTCAGCGCAGGAGCTCCCCCCACCCATGAGGAAGGCCCCTGGGCGCTGACCTTGAGGGAGCCTCAGCCTTGGGAGCTAACCGCCTCCCGGATCGAGTGGGCGGACCGCGCGGACCCTCAGGCGCCGCCCGTCTTCTCGCTCCGGGATGACCTCGAGGCCCCGAAGTGGGACGCCGTTCAGGAGCTCGGGTTTAGCTCGGCAGCGGGGCTCCGCGCGATCACCGACGTCCTCGAGAAGGACCTCCCGGCCCAGCTTCAGGTAAGTCCCTGTGTCTCGTAAACTTTTCCTGCATATGAGCATCATTCTTACCGTTTCCGCTTCTTCCTTTTTTCCAGGACCTCATGCACTCCTCCCGGGACAAGTCCCGCTTCCTTCGTGGCGGGCTTGGGCTTTGGAAGCAGCTCGATCTCAAAGGGAAAGCCCTTGCTCGCGCCCAAGGCGAGCTCGCCACCGCGATCTCCAAGCTTGCCGAAGTTAGTGTCGACAACACTATCCTGAAGGGGGAGGTCGCGGAGGCACAGGGCCGAGCCGCTGCCTTGGCAACGTGAGTGCAGGAGTTGGAGAGCGCTCTGGCCGTGATGACGAGGGAGCGCGACGCCGCCCGAGAGCTCACCGCCGAGAAGATTTTGGCCGCCGAGGCCTTGGCTCTTCGACCTGGATGAGACTCGGGAGGCGTTGCGCCTGGCGCTCGGCGCGGCGGACTTGGCCGGGAAGTAGGCACAGAAGGCTCGGGAAGAGGCTAACCGTAAGCGCAGCGTTGTATTTTTTTTCCATTCTGCTCGTCTCGGTTGCTCACTGTATTTTTACTCATCTCCATGCTTTGCTCCCACAGTTCTGCAGGTCTCTTACGACGGCGAGGTGGCCGAACACCTGGACCTGCAGAAGGTCGCGCGGGCACTGTGTGACTCCGTCAGGCACCGGTGGAGAACCCTCGGGGATATCGCTCCGGAGCCGACTGGAGGCACTCCACGGCAGCATGAGCGGCCGGATCAAGGAGGCCCTTCTGACGGGTGTCCAAAAGACACTGGCGGTCGTGAAGTCCCACTACGGGAATTTTGACGCCGGCCCTGTCAGCGAGGGCTTCCTTGAAGCCGATGACGCCGAGCTCCTGGCGCTGGAGGATTCGATGAAGGAGTTAGGAGAAGCGCTGGCGGGCCTCTTCCAAGCCGAGGTCGAGCTCCCTCCTCTGAACCTGCCGTGAAGAAGAAGCGGGCCATAGTACCCTTGTAAAAAGTAACCTTTCGTGAGTGGCTTATGAGTAAACAAACAATATGGCCCTTCGTGGCCTCAATATTTATGTAAATATTTGCTGAATGTTTGTTTCGCTTTGTTTCATGCTTTTTTCCTTAGTCGTTTTTTCTTGCCGATCCTGTGCGCGGGCCATCGAGCCTCGGGGGACGCTTTTCGGGTGTCGTAGCTTTAGCGGCATAGACGCAGCCGATGTCCTAGGAACTTTGGCAGAAAGAATCCTTAGAAAAAAGGCTTAGGCGTTTCCTCCCGAGCCTCCTCCCTTGGCCGAGCGTAGATCTTATAGGTTTTCTTTCGAGTGCGGGTTAGCCTTCGAACGCGGAGTGGCGAGGGAAGATGTTGTGGCCCTGGAGCGTAAGCGGTCTCCTCGACTCGGCCGGCTCTGTTCTCTGGGACTTCCCTCACTCTTCCGAATTCTATAAGTTCATGCTGGATTTCCGGAGGGAAGCGTGTTTTAGGGAGAAACGAATTCGACAAATTTTGAAATTTTTGCGTTTCTAAAATTGTTGAACCTCGGGAAAGTCCGGGGGTTCCCCCCGTCCTAGCTCCCGAGGGAGGGTCGGCCTTTCCGTAGGTTAGACCGAGCCTCGCTTTTACTGCGCGGTGAAATAAAGGGTCATTTCACTCCCGAGTGTAGGCTCAGATTGAAAATCTAAAAATCATGTAAAAAGAGTCAAAGTTGGGTCTTTTTATTGATTTCAAGATTTTCAAAATAGTACAATGCTCGGAATCTTAAGGATAGAAGCGACATAGCTGTTCGATGTTCCAAGCGTTGCTGTAGACCTCGCCCATCTCGTTCGTGAGCTTGTACGTGCCGGGGCGTAGCACCTCGGCGACGATGAACGGTCCTTCCCACGGTGGAGTGAGCTTGTGGCGTCCTTTGTTGTCCTGCCTGAGCCGTAGCACCAAATCGCCTACGCTGAAGGCTCGGCCTCGGACGCGCCGAGCATGGTACTTGCGTAGGGATTGCTGGTACTTGGCCGAGTGCAACAGGGCCATGTCCCGGGCTTCGTCGACCTGGTCCAGTGCGTCTTCGTGGGACGTTTGATTGCCCTGTTCATCGTAGGCTCGGACCCTCGGGGCGCCGTACTCCAGATCTGTGGGGAGGACGGCTTCTACACCGTACACCATGAAGAAGGGCGTGTAGCCCGTGGCTCGGCTTGGCGTAGTCCTTAGACTCCATATCACTGCCGGGAGCTCCGTCAGCCACCTCTTGTCGAATTTATTCAATCGGTTGAATATCCTCGGCTTAAGGCCTTGGAGAATCATGCCGTTGGCACGTTCTACCTGGCCGTTTGTTCTCGGGTGGGCGACGGCTGCCCAGTCTACTCATATGTGGTACTCGTCGCAGAAAGCCAGAAATTTCTTTCTGGTGAACTGCGTGCCGTTGTCAGTGATAATGGAGTTCGGGACACCAAACCGGTGGACGATGTCGGTGAAGAATAGCACCGCTTGAGCCGAGCTGATTTGGGCGATGGGCCGAGCCTCGATCCTCTTCGATAACTTATCGATGGCGACAAGCAAGTGGGTGAAACCTCCGGGCGCCTTCTGGAGGGGCCCGACAAGGTCCAGTCCCCATACGGCGAACGGAACAGTGAGTGGGATCGTCTGGAGGGCTTGAGCCGGTAGGTGAGTCTGCCAAGCGTAGTACTGGCACCCCTCGCAGGAGATTACCACCTCAGTAGCATCGGCCACGGCGGTTGGCCAGTAGAAGCCTCGTCGAAAGGCGTTACCGACCAGGGTTCTCGGTGCTGCGTGGTGACCGCAGGCTCCGACGTGTATCTCTTCGAGCAGGTGTTTGCCCTGACTGAAAGGAATACAGCGCTGAAGCACGCTCGAGGGACTCCATCGTAGAGACTGCCGCCGATCATCGTGAAAGACTTGGCTTTGCGTGCCAGACGTCACGCTCTGGTCTTGTCCGAGGGTAAAACTCCTCGGACGAGCCAGCTGACCAACGACTCACGCCAGTCCGGTTCATCGTCGTCCATCTTGGCTTTGATCTCCATTGCCTCGGCTTCGTCGCCGTCCTCAGCCAGGGTCTCAGGTGACTCCCCTTTGTTGGAAGGGTCGGCAGCCCCCGAGGGGCTTGCGTGGCTTGGAGACGGTCCGGGTTCTCCCGGGGGCTTGGGGGTCTTCTTCCCCACAGCTTCCGAGGGTTCGGTACTGACCGAGGGCTTGTGGAGGTCATTGGCGAAAACGTCCGTCGGGACCGTGGCCCATTCGGACGCGATTTTCGCCAACTCATCGGCTTCTTCGTTGTACCGACGCGCGACGTGGTTGAGCTCGAGGCCGTCGAATTTCTCCTCGAGCAACCGCACCAGCTTGCAGTAGGCGGCCATCCTGGGGTTCTGGCACGTCGACTCCTTCATGACCTGATCCACGACGAGCTAGGAGTCTCCTCGGACTTCGAGGCGCCGGATCCCGAGCTCGATGGTGATGTGAAGACCGTTGACCAGAGCCTCGTATTCGGCCACGCTGTTGGAAGCCGTGAAGTGCAGCCGCAGTAGGTACTTGAGCCGGACCCCGAGGGGTGAGATGAAGACGATGCCAGCGCCAGCACCAGTCTTCATCAGCGACCCGTCGAAGTATATGACCCAATATTCTTCTTGGGTCAGGAGTGGCGGTAGCTGTGTCTCGGTCCACTCTGCCACGAAGTCCGCAAGCACCTGGGACTTAATGGCTTTGCGTGGCGCGTAGGTGATGCCATCGCCCATGAGCTCGATGGCCCACTTAGCGATCCTCCCAGTCGTTTCTCGATTTTGAATCACCTCCCAGAGGGGGAAGGACGACACCACAGTCACGGGATGGGATTCGAAGTAGTGCCGCAACTTGCGTCGAGCAAGAACGATCGCGTACACTATCTTCTGGATCTGAGGGTAGCGTGTCTTAGTCTCGGACAAGACTTCACTGATGAAGTAGACCGGCCGCTGCACCGGTAAGACGTGTCCTTCTTCTTGCCGCTCTACGACGATCGCTGCACTCATAACCTGGTTAGCAGCAGCGACATACAGTAAGAGACTCTCCTCTTTTGTAGGAGGCACAAGAACCGATGCTTTTGAAAGTAGAGCCTTAAGCCTTTCGAGGGCTTCCTGGGCCTCGGCGGTCCTGGTAAAGTGCTCGATTTTCTTTAGCAACCGATACAAGGGAGGACCCTTTTCGCCGAGCCTTGAGATGAATCGACTCAAGGCCGCGAGACACCCCATGAGCTTCTGCACACCCTTGAGGTTTCGGATCGGACCCATTTGCGTGATGGCCGATATCTTTTCCGGGTTGGCTTCGATGCCACGCTCGGAAACGATGAACCCGAGGAGCATGCCCCGTGGGACCCTAAAAACGCATTTCTTGGGGTTTAGCTTTATGTTTTTCTTTTTAAGGCAGTCCAATACCTTTTCTAGGTCAGCTACTAAATCACTCGCCTTTCTAGATTTTATCACTATATCGTCTACGTAAGCCTCAACGGTTCGCCCGATGAGGTCCCCAAAAACTTTGAGCATGCAACGCTGATAAGTTGCACCCGCGTTTTTGAGGCCAAATGGCATGGTTACGTAACAATATGTGCTGAAAGGAGTAATGAAAGAGGTTGCTAATTCGTCGGACTCTTTCATGTGGATCTGATGGTAACCGGAATAAGCATCAAGAAAGCAAAGTCACAGCCAGCAGTAGAATCAACTATTTGGTCAATGCGAGGTAATGGAAATGGATACTTAGGACAAGATTTATTTAAACTAGTGTAATCGACACACATTCTCCATTTTCCGTTTTTCTTTTTAACCAAAACAGGATTTGCTAACCATTCTGGATAGAAGACCTCCTTGATGAATCCGGCTGCCAAAAGCTTCTGCACCTCCTCCCCGATAGTCTGGCGCTTGCATCTGGTACGCATGCTGGTAGAAGGCGCTTGCATCTGGTACGCGTACTGGTAGGAGGCGTCGGCGTACTCGCAGCACTCGATATCGCACTGGTACGCGTGCTGGTAGGAGGCGCCGATGGTAATCACCCCCTTTGGCCCTGGCATCTTGAGCTTGAGGTCGGTGTAGTTCGGGACCGCCATAAACTTGGCGTAGCATGGCCTCCCGAGGATGGCGTGGTAGGTGCCGTGGAAGCCTACCACTTCAAATGTCAGGACCTCCTTGCTGAAGTTGTCAGAAGTCCCGAAGTAAACGGGCAGATCGATCTGCCCGAGGGGTTGCACGCTCTTTCCGGGCACTATCCCGTGGAACGGGGGTGTCGTGGCCCGGAGGAGCGAGTGACTGATCCCCATCAAGTCGAGGGTCTCAGCATAAAGAATGTTGAGGCCGCTGCCTCCGTCCATGAGGACTTTAGAGAGCCTCGTGTTGCCGACGACGGGGTCGACAATGAGTGGGTAGCGTCCCGGTGCTGGGACGTAGTCCGGGTGGTCATCCCGGCTGAAGGTGATAGCGTCGTGGGACCAGTCGAGGAAGCGTGGTGTCGCTGTTTCGACGGAGTAGACCTCCCTGCGCTCGCGCTTTCGCTGCCGCGGCGTAGGGGCGGTCCCGGGCCTGCCGAAGATCATGAGGCATTTGTCGATGGGCGGGAACTCATCGTCGTTCCCGCCCTTGTCCTCCTAATCCCTGGCGGGCTTCTTGCCGGCGTCGTCCTTGAATGGCTGCCGGCTGTAGTGCTTCTTGAGCATCACACACTGCCCGAGTGTGTGATGCACCGGGCCCTAGTGATAAGGACACGGCTCGTTCAGCATGTCGTCGAAGCGGCCTCGAAGGGGTCGTTCCCTCTTGGGCTCGGTGGCCGCCACGAGGGAGTCACCGCGGAGTGGGGCCTTTCCCTTCCCCTTCTTATTCTTGTTGTTCGGGCCTCGTTAAGAGGTGTCCTCGGGGGCCTCCTCCTTCCGTTTGCCCTTGGGGTCGGAGAAGAAGGCTCCTACCGCCTCGTCCCCCAAGGCAAAGCTGGTTGCTATCTTCATGAGCTCGGAGACACTGGTGGGTGTCTGGCGCCCGAGCTCATGAACAAGCTCTTTGCAGTAGGTTCCTGCAGCAAACGCTCCGACGACGTCGGAGTCGGCGACCTGGGGCAGCTCGTTGTACTGCTTGGAGAAGCGCCGGATGTAGTCCCGGAGGGACTCGCCCGGTTTCTGCTTGCAGCTGCGGAGGTCCCAGGAGTTACCAGGGCGCACGTACGTGCCCTGGAAGTTCCCTACGAAGATCTTGACCAGATCGCTCCAGTCAAAGATCATCCATGGGGGAAGGTGTTCTAGCCAAGCTCTTGCAGAGTAGGCGAGGAATAGGGGGAGGTTGCGGATAATAATAAGGTCATCCTGCGCGCCGCCAAGCTGGCACGCAAGACGGTAATCCGCTAACCAAAGCTCGGGGTTCGTTTCCCCCGAGTATTTGGTTATGTTGGCCGGCTATCGAATCCGGGGCGGGAACTTGGCCCTTCGGATGGCCTCGCTGAAGACGCGAGGTCCCGAGGGCTCAGGTGAGGGTTCACGATCCTCATCCGAGTCGTAGCGCCCGCCCCGATGGACGTTGTAGCCGCGCGCGGCTTCGTGAGTCTTTCACCGACCGCGGGCTTGCAGAATGGCTCGAACGTCGACGTCCTTACCAAGCCGTTGGTGGACTGGCGGGGCCCTTGGAGCCTCAGGTTGAACCGAGGCTTCGCGCTCGTGGCGTGCTACGCTGCCACGCTGGTGACTTTCAGCGCCACGGTGCCGCGACGCTGAGCTTTCTGCCTGGAGGACGGCTGCATCCTCCAGGAGGTCCTTGAGTTGATTCCTGAGCTATCGTCCCTCCTCGGTGGAGGGCTCAGGTATGCTCCGGAGCAGCATCGCTGCCTCCGCGAGCTTTCGGCTTGCCCGGGGGGCGGCCCCCGTTGTCTCGGCCCCGTCCCCGTCGTCAGCAACGATTCGGGCCTGAACATCTCGGGCTCGACGCCGAGCTACTCCTCCATCGCTCCGCCGCTCGTCGCGCTCCAGCGTAGCTCGCAACTGGGTGAGGCGCAAGCGGTCCTCGTCCATCCGCACCTCAAGCTCCCGGAGTTGCTCTAGCTCCGGGGTTTGAGGTGCGGGGCGAGATGTTCCTGCCCCCTGATCCAGCGGCGGGGCTGACCGTGCAGGCCGCGAGGCCGCTGGAGGGGGCGTGACTTGTTGGTGCTGGGGTTGCGATGGAGGGGGTATGTCGTCATTGCCCCCCGAGTGGACGTCCTCCACCCGCCCCCATCAGGGTGCATCAAGTTGTAGCACTCCCGTGCGGGGTCGATGTAGGACTGGTCCGAGTTGGAGATGACGCCCAGTGCATTCTCCCCCGAGTCGTCGGTGTGGGCGGCGAAGTCCACATTTGCCCAGAACTCGTCATCATCGTCGCTGTAGCTACGACGAGATGACGAGGTCCAGCCATAACGGTCCCACCCCTCCGAGTGTTCTCGAGGGGTGAGGTTGATGGTCGTATCTGTTTCCCCACCGCCATGTGTCCTGGCACTTTCCCCAGGGGATGACGGTGAGGATGCCACATGGTCTCCCACGAGGCTGTCCAGGCGCTCGAGGCGCTGGACTGGAGTGTCCGACAGCTCGTACAACAATGCACGAACTGCACGAACGTGGGCGTCCATGGCGGTCTGGAGCCCAAAGAGGGACGACGGCGCCATTCCCCTCCCCCAGTGAGGGCGGAGAGAAAGTTCGGCCGGCGTCATGTTTCCGCTCTCGCCCGTCCTTCGGGCAGTAAGCGGATACGTGGCCGCTGGTGCCGGAGATCCCGGGACAGCGGCTGGTGCAGTATTGGCTTCCCCCATTGGGCGTGCCTGGTTGGCCGCATCTCTCGCGGCGAGAGGCTGGTTGGCGCTGCTGCGCCTCCTCCTCCTGATCCGCCGGGAGCGGCGTGCAACGTTTCCCCCGTCCTCTAAGGCGGGTGGAAGCGTTGCGGGGGTCCCTTCTCTGGCTACCTGCTGGGCCGGAGTTGGGACGACAAGGACGCGGGGCCCGATCGGGCACAGGTTCATCTCGAGCCCTTGGCCGGTGGCCACGAACTCGAGAGTCCCGAACCGGAGTACCGCGCCAGCGGGAAGCGTGGTGGAGCTGGTTGCCATCCGAAACCTACGTCAACACGCAAAAGGCCCCTACCTGGCGCGCCAACTGTCGATGCTAGTTTTAGCGGGGCTAACACCGGCTAGTAAATATGTGTTTTGTGGTTGAGGTTACGGATGGTGTGCAAAGGGGAACACAGGAATTATACTGGTTCAGGCCAAGCAAGCCCTACGTCCAGTGGAGAGGAGAGTCGTGTTGCCCTGCACCGAGGTGCTTGTAGTAGGGGGTTACAAGCTAGGCGAGAGAGGAAAGTGCTCTCAGGTCTCTTGTGAGTGTCTAAGTGTTTGCAAGTCATTTGCTATTGGTGTGTGTGTGAGAGAGCTTAGGACTTCTCGGGTCGTGCTCTAAAGCTGGCCTCTGCTCTCCCTTTTATAGTCGCAAGGGAGAGGCAAGGGCAATGCTTACAATGCTATGTATGTTACAGTGAGGAGTTGTTGTTCCTCGTTTGACTATCGTCAGCTACGGTCTTTTCTCCGCGTCTCCGGGGTATGGCCGTAGTGGTTCGCACGATCTTGGTGAGTTTCGAGGCAGCAACAGTCGTCGGATTACGGCATGTCGTAGGGTCACACCTGATGGCTGTCCTTCCGCACGATGTGACAAGAGGGCGAGTCCTCTCGGGGCGTTGTCTCCCGAGGCTCGAGACTCCTGGAGGCGTGATGGGATGGAGCAGGGTGATATCTCCCCTCGGGCGTATTTCTGGCCTTTGGACAGTACTTCCCGAGGGTTAGGTGGGCCCGGATGGAAGGCGTGCTCGTCCTTTCGAGTGGACAGTGCAGTAGGCGCTTTTTTCGTTCTTGCGTAGCCCGTCGTCAGGCGCTCGGACTGTCGCAGTCATAGTTGGTAGACCCCGGCGGAAAACGGGGCGGCGCACCGTAGACCATACCGTGGAGAGGACGGCCGTAGTGGGCCTATTAAATCCGCTACCAGGGAAATCCTGACAGGTGGTATGGCCGTCAGGGGCGTGCGAATCACAGTCACGTCGAGAATCTCGCCTGACGGGACAGTGCTTGTAAAGTGGTCAGAGAGGTCTCTTGTGGTCCAAGATTGCTCTGCTGACATCACCGGTGCCTTGGATGCCTTTGTGAGATTGCGCTCGAGGGGGATGGAGAAGCTCGGGCGAATCGGAGAATGGGCGCCGAGGGTGCCGCTCTCCCGAGCTCTCCCGGTGAGGCTCGGGTGAATCGGAGATTTGGGCGCCGAGGGTGCCGCTCTCCCGAGCTCTCCCGGCGTGGCTCGGGCGAATCGGAGAATTGGCACTGAGGGTGCCGCTCTCCCGAGCTCTCCCGGGGAGGCTCGGGCGAATCGGAGAATTGGCGCTGAGGGTGCCGCTCTCCCGAGGGTTGGCTGTTATTGGTGCAATGACGTCGTGGGCCTCCGTAGACGCGGCCTTCGTGGGCTTCGGGCGCGGCCTTCGTGGGCTTTCACTCGCCTTACTTGGGCCAGGCCGCGTTGGAAATGATCGTTTTTGTATTGAAGTTGGGTACCCCAAACTTTGGTACCCGACAGAATTATACCTTCACTTTTTTCCAACAACGTATGAGTCGTAAAAGGGTGTAGCTCGTAAAATTGTAAAGCTACACAAGTGTGTTCATATGTTAGGTGGATGGGAGTTGGTATTCACCACAAAACCTTACATGGAATGTATAGGAAGCAATTGAATTGGTGTTATTCTCAAATTAGATTTTGAGAAAACATACAACAAATTAAGTCAAATCATAACCAGAATTTTATAAATTCTCCTGTTGCTCCTTAACGAAGCACATGCCAGTGCATGCTTTCTAATAAAAACTTCTCCTAATGAGGTGGACTTCTCCTACTTAAATGTATCCTAGTGAGATTGTAACTAGGGGTAGTGTTTTATAGTTAATTAAAAATAATTAAAAATATTAAGAGAAGTCCACCATTTTGATAATGAATGGTCGTCTATACAACAATATTTGCGAACAAAGTTTTCATTTCACAAAGATGGTGCAGTTCGATTGATATGTGGTGTTAAAGTGAATAACGATATGATCATTGCTTCCATACAAAGGAGGGTGTTCAAAATACCAACAGCAAGCCGAGTGACGGAGCCGTAGTCAACTACTAACTGCACAACGTATATGTCCTAGACTCTTAACAACTGCACTATAGGCCTGTTCGCTTTTGTGATCTGGTTACCGGGGGTCTTCATAAAAACGGCGACGTGATAAAATTCATCCAGACTTCCAGAGAGCCGAAAAGTCCAACCAACTTAATACTGGGCCGGAATGTTTCAGGCGCAACCATTCCTCCTGGAATAGCTGGGCCGAACGTTAAGCTCTGGGTTTTGCACTTGGAAATTGGAACAGCCGGTATTCAGACCTCTTTGTTGAGTGACACAAGGCACGGCACTGGTGACGGTCTCGACTTGCCATTGCCACTCATATGCCACGTCGTCCCCAAGACGGCACACTGCTACAGGACCAATATCGGTCAGGAAAGAGATTGATGTGAGAGGAGATGGATCAGGCTTCAGGATGAGGGAGCTCATCGCCTGATCGGCTGATCCCATCGTGGGGACCGTGCTGGGGTTTAGTGACTTTGGAAGCAGACAAATTGTATGGTGAAGTAGTAATAGCAGGGACAGAATTGCCTGATCATCAGGTTATTCTTTGTGCCATAGCACCAAAAATTTACCGCCTCACTGAAGAACCTATCCCAGTCCCCAGAGAAATGAAGTGACACAATCGAGTACTACTGCTTTGCCCGGATTCTATATCTATATATCAAGTACTGGGGACGCTGGGAGGAATCTGAGGGCGGGAAGTAATAATAGCATAGCGCATTGGCACCGTGCTACCACGTACTACATCCATCACGATTCACGCAGCAGCACGGCCAGGGTTCATCACGCCTATATATATACGGTACAAGTACGTGAACACGCGAAAGAATAATTTTAAACCCATTAGCAGAAGAGAATCAGATCACTTGGTAGTAAACAGTTCAGGCATTGAGGAAGACTGAACATAACTGTTCGACTGGCTGAAAAAACGTTAATTTTATCATATACTTATTTGTTATAAGAGAAAAACATTGTTCCGTCACTAAAAAGAAGCACTAATTTTGGTTGACAAGCTCAAGCGTTTTCATGGATTAACATAAAAGTGCTAGCTCACACGGAAATCAGAGACATTCAGCATCAGCATCTAACAAGCACACGATATCAGACTAGACTACAGGACGCTCATCTACTGTTCCCAACGCAAGAAAGAAGGCGCATGTATTATGTATAGAGCGCCAGGTCGCCGTTTTCGCCGCGGGACCAGCGTATCGCCGTATCGTATGACGGCCATACGCTACGAACGAAGACGCCCACGTCATCCCGTATTATTCCCCTGCGCGCTGCAGGAGATGACCAGGTAGCCGCCGTCTTTCTTGCCCTTGGGCTTCCGCGGGATGCAGCGGTCATGCAGGTCCCCGGCCTCCTTTGCCAGCTCCAGCTTTATCACCCTGCAGCCATGCATATTCAAGTATCGTATTCAGCACGGCTCCAGATCATATCATCATCATATCACTATCTCATCATCACTATTCTCGTACTCTACGTCGCGCATGGCAGTAGCGCAGGGGTATGTAGTACAATTTCTTATTTCTAGGCACTCGTAAATGCAGGTTTTGTTCGGAACCCGATTAGGACTCATCTCTACCACTGCTTCAAAGCAAAGCAAAGGCTTGAAAATGCCTGACAAAGCCTGCTGTTATTACAACTTACAAGCTCACATCAGTCATCATCAAGTTAACCAGTTTATGAGTAGCTTCAGACTAATCGTGGATCGGAGCAGGTCCCGGGCTCCCGTCCCGGCCAAGAATTGAAGCCCCGGCCGTTCCATCCTGGCGAACGAAATTATCTACCCCGTCCCCGCGATCAGTGCGCGACAGCTCCGCGAGACCTACTTCTATTTATGGAGGTGACCACTACCCGGGCGAGGCGTATCTTGCGCGTACGGCAATGGCGCGGCCATGGGCGAGCCAGAGCCTTAACTCCCCGATTAGGACAGTCTGGTTGGTTCAATGTAACAGTGGCAGGGCAGCTCATCCTGCTGGCATAGGACCGACGACTATCAGCTTGAGGCGTCTGGCGTCTCGCGTAAGCGACGGACGGATCAGTTTCCGGCTCCTGCCGTGCCGCCTGCGCCGTCGCGTCAATGATTATTGCGACAGGGATGGGGTCATGGGGATGTGTTGTTCTTCCTTACCTCTCCGCGTTGTACGACGACGACCGCCGGAGAACGGCCGGGTCCTGGGACGACGTCACGTCGTCGGCCGGCGAGCGCTTCGCGGTCTCGATGATGCTCCCGCTGAAGTACTCCTTGTCCTCCACGACCTTGGCGCGGTACGACGACGGTAGCTCCACGGCCGCGGCGGACGACGCCGGCGGGCGGGGCGGGCGGCGGGCGCCGCGGTGGTGGTGGTGGTGCGCGCGTGGCAGCACCGGGGAGGCGCGCGCGTCGCGCACGGACACGGAGCCGCATGAGATGAGCTGCATGAGGACGGAGGACGCCGCCCTGGCCCGGCCGCTGCCGCTGACGGCCGCCACGACGCGCCCGTCCGCCTTGATCAGCGCCTCCAGCGTCTCGGGGCTCGTCGACGCCGTCGGCGGCGACGACGTCTCCGCCCTGCTGAGCTCCTCCTGCGCGGCGGCGGCCAGGACGACGACGCGCCTCTGGTGTCCGCCGCCGCCGTCCTCGGTCTGCGTCGCGGCGTCCGCGGCGCGCTCCTCGCCCTTGTACACCACGTACTCGCCGAGGTCAGCCGCGCTGGCGCTCTTCATGGACCGGTGCGCCGCCGGCCTGCCGTGCGCCTCCCACCTGGCGGCAGAGGACGACGAGGTGGGCGTCTCCTGCGAGCCCGAGGACGACGACGACGCGGCCGCCGCGTCGACCATCAGCGCCGGCGGCGGCGGCGGCACTGGGTGCAGGCGCTCGGTGCCCTTGAGCACGTACTCCCGCCCGACCACCGGGTGGATGTAATCGTCGTCCGACAGGTCGTGCCACACGAACCCGTTCCGGTAGCTCCTGCATAGATAGCATTGCAGCGAAATGGCGAGTGTCACGGCGTGGTGCACCACACACACTAGTTCGCACTTTATTTGCAGCATTGACCAAAATAAACGAGCAGAGAAGACACGGCCCCCAACCTCTTGGACGCCCACGAGTACATGCGCGCCATCCCTTTGCCTCGCAGCGCGTCGAGCCGGTCGATCACATCTACGCTCACAAAGGAAACGGAAGAACAGAGCAGAGACGCTCAGCGCCATTGCAAGGGAAGGCAGAATGCGACGAGAATGAAGCTGCTGGTGCAAGGAACGAAAGCATTCGAATCTATCGTACCTCGGAGGTAGAGGCCGTCGGGGCAGGAGAGCGCGACCTCCATGAAGTGCGGGTGCTCCAGGTGCCCGTTCCTCGCCAGGTAGTAGACGACCGCCGCCCTCGCCGCCGGGCGCGGCCTGGGCGGCGGCCTAGGCGGCGCGCCCATCTCGGGGCTCCTGGGCTCCTCCCGCCACTGCAGCCTCGCCTGCTCCGCTCTCGCCCTGCTGCCCGCCATGCTTTACCAAACCGGCCGCCGCCGCGCTCTTTGTCGCTGGACTAATCGACGAGCAGCCGCCGCGCGCTGGCGTCGTCTCGTCGCTGGAGGAGTGCTAGCGACTAGCGAGCGAGATCGTAGTAGCGTTTAAATGGCGCGAGTGCGACACAAGGGAAGGTGCAAAAGAAAAGGGCTCAGAGGCGCAGCGCGCACTGCAATGCAGGCATTGAAATCGTGCTAGGACCAGCGGCACTGCAACCGTAGCGACGTGTCACTGTGTGTGGGTGTGGCTTGGTCTACTCTACACTAACCGAAGTGTGAAAGGCGATTGAGAAAAAAAGATCGGTAGAAAACTCTGCCTGATCTTTGTTGTTTTCTCCTTGGTTCCTCTTTGGCTACTGAGGTCAACTAGCTGCTGGAGCAGGTGCATTTTTGTATGGCAGGCGCAGGCAGACCGTCCTGGTCAGTTAAGAGCTGCTATGATGGGAAGTGCTGCTGCTATAGTACTTATTAACCGGAGCTTAATTACTGGTTTTTCTATCTAAAGGACCTTAATTACTGTCGGTGTTGACTAGCTAAACTGAGGCTTGCCGGGTTGCAAAGACTTCTAGGATGGTGAAAACGGCAGCTGGTTTAGCGCTGCCAGCGAGTACTACATCTATAAGAGCAGTTGTTTAACTTGCGTCTTTGACTTACGCATGGGGAATGGCGAATCAACGCTGACCAGACATACCGGCGAGTCCAAGGCCAAGAAAAATGGCAGTTCCTACTGGTCCAAGTCGAAGGCCTCTTCACCGCATCGTAAAAAGTGTAGTATCTCATGCATGCTTAAGAACAGGCTTAAAACAAACTAAGCCTCTGTACGTTTGGGCTTATAAGCAACTTATTTCGGTTTATTTTCAACTCTAGAATAGTATTTTCTTCAAAAAAATCGGCTTTCAGCGAACAGAGCCTAAATGTTGAGATGGAGAAAAAATGAAATGAGAGGAGAAGCAACCTCAAAAAAATACTCTCTGAGAGACAAGTATGGCCAATTTTAACGGTGAAGATGCAAGGATAGATTGATAGGTAGGCTGCAAGGATCCTTACGACCATCATGAGTCGGTTATATTAGAGTAACTACGTTATAAACTGGTTAAATGTTGACATGGAGAAAAGAGAAGAGAGAGGAGATGCAAGAGTCAAGAAAGTTTATGTGAGAGATAAGTGGACCATATATTAATAGCGGAGAGTTAATTATTATACGGATGAGCTGAGAAAAGCTGTAAAGATCCAGACCATTGATCAACTCCAATAGTTGTTGATATTTTCTAGGGAGTTGCAAACCTAGCGCCGCCAGCCACCGCATCCCTCCGTCCACCACCGCTGGCCCCCCTCCCTCCCCTCCGGTATCTCGTCGGAAGTTGAAGGGAGTGAGGATCCATTCTATTTATAAATTTTCTATAGTAGATCGAGTCATTAAGGTTGGTGTCTCTCTATGTCAAAGTTTTTGCTATTAGAGGTTTATCTCCTTGTTCTCGTCCTCTTCAGGTCATGGTGTTAGGGAAGGGTGGAATCATTTTGTCCATGGCGACTTTGTTGAAAATGAGGGCGGCAACCACGGTGTTAGTATCTTCATCAACATGATGACATAGAGGCTTTGTTTTCGGACTGCGGCGTCAAGTCAGAGATGATGTCGTTGCCATAGAATAATTTTCTTCGGTCTCTTTTCTGTTTTGTTGTGGTTAGATCTGACCATAATGAAGGACTAGGAAGAATAAGTTTCAGATCAGTCTTTCTCATTCTTCGGTGGCAGTAAGAAAAAGAAGAAGAAGAAAGACACCAGAAATGAGAAGTTCTTCAATTCCGCCTACAAGAATGTTGGATCGTCGTTCGTTGGTCATTTGCCAAGTGTTTGTCTAAGGGTTCATATATACCGTAAAGTATCAAACATGTTAGATTTTGAGTTGTTGTATTCACGACTGTGGGTACTTTTTATAATTTGGAGTGCTTATAACGTGTTGATGTATCTAACTATTATATAATATAATATAATATAATTCTTCTTTTTGAAAAAAAAAAAATCCTTACATAGCATTGCACTTATTAGCCTTGCTCTCACTCCCCTCCACCAGGACCGTTCTGCTTCGATGTCACCGCACCGTTCCAAGTTTCCAACGATTTGTTTACTGGCTCTACGTTCTGTTTTGATGTCTGATGCGTGTCTGCGCTGCGCATATACTACAAAATAATATTAATAATCTTGTGATGTGCATCATGTGAGTGGATCGAGCACGGGTATGCCGCGCTGATGTTGGTAACATTTGGAAGCATTTGCGTGCAGGCGAAGGCTGCAATCCCTGTCCTGGCCACTTGGGGGCCTCCGAGTTCCAACCCGCTGCTCTGCGTGCGTGTACTACATATGCATGGGAGAAGATGGGACAAGTATACTAATCCGAGCCACGTGAGAGGGAGGGCCCACCATAGGCCACGCTTATAGTAGCAGCTAAGTAATAATCAAAGGCGTTTAGGATCGGGCCCCCGATGCCCAGTGGCCCCCTGCTCGTCAGCGTTTCCCTGGGCAGTTGAAGAAGTCAACAAAGCCTCAAGTTTAACCGCGCCTGGCGCGGGCGACAGGCGGTGAGGACAAGCGGGAGGCTCCACCGGCTACGGGATGAGACGGCAATGCCGCGCCCGCCAGGTGCGGAAAGCGAGAGCGCACGACGGACGGGCGGCGACACCGGGGAGGGGAGCTGCCGGGGCGCGCGGGGGATCGCGACTGCGTTTGACCCACGGAGACGGAGACGAACGGGACGGTGCGGTGCGGAGTTGCGGACGCGCCACCGCGGCGGGCGTCGAGATCCGCGCGCGGCTCGTCGGCCTGCCGTGTGACATATTGTTTTTCGTCTTTTTCACAGAACTCCTCGTCTTTACCGCGCCCCGGTAAGCGTATGCGTATGCGTATGCGTATGCGTAGCGTAGCGCACTGATTAACCCTCCGAGGCCAGTCGAGCTTTTCTGTCAGGCGAGCAATCGATGGCTCGCTCACGTTCACGCAGCCGGCCAGCCGGTATCCTGCGTTTCCTGTCCAGAAGCTCATCGTACGGGACGCCGACGCATGTTTCTTCTTTTAATTTGGAATGGCAGATTGATTTGGCGGAGCCAACGATGCTTGGTCGGTAGGAACACAAAAATACAGGTACAGTACTCCTCCTGCCTTATACCTGGCATGTGATTTAGAGCTTGGGCAAAAAAAGTCCACATCCGTCTCCTAGTGCAGGAAAACACCAGAATCGAGGACAAACTAGAGCTGGAAGCTTGCGGAGCCCCGAGCAGCAGTGCACGCGTCGGGACACATGTGTAACGTGCCGTCCGATCGATCTTTGCTACAGAGTATACGTATATAAGAGCTGCAGAGTACCGACGAGGCCTCAGCCCGAACAAATCGGAGTCGTGCACCGTCATGGAGCTCGCGCGATCGAATCGCCAGGGTCACGGAGAGTGTACTTTGCCACTGATCCGTTTGATTTCTCTGCTGCTGCACTCCTTTTCTTCACGCGCCGCGTCGGTCCAGCGCACGCCGCCGTGAAGAGAGAGGACGGGAATGGAATCGGGAATGGGATCGGTTTTCTTCGATGCGATCCGGTACAGTAGTTGCAGAGAACATGCGTCAGCCGCACACCGTTGTAGCAGGACAGCAGATCATACTGGACGCTCGGACGAGATAACAAGAGAGGACTAGTTCCATGATTTTTGTTGTTGTTAAAAAGGACTAATACTCTGGCTATTGACTTTGCCGGCATTTTGCCCCTGCAAGGAACTTTTGGTGGTCCGCTAGCTGTGGGTTGGAGTTTCCGGTTCTAGTGTTGGGGTCTTCCTTTTCAGTCGACTGGGATCGTTCTGGAGGCGATCGGCGTCTGATTCCGGTCTTCGTGACGATGTTGTCGGTGTATTCATTATTGTACGGTACGGTTTCGTTGGTGGCCTTGCTACTTTTGCGTATCTTCAAAAGTGATGTTGCGTCCTCTGTTGGGTATCGGCCTTGAGCTTCCATTTCGGATTTCTGTTGTTGCCTTGTTGGCGATGGAGGAGAGGCGAGCAGCGGTGATTCCGGTCGACTGAAACGGCGATCACTAGGAGCTGACCTCAATGTAATTTAATTTTGTTACCACCATGTTCTTTTGCCTGAAAAATAAGCGCTGATTTCGGCTCGTGCTGATTTGTTCTGAGAGAAAAATATTGTTTAGTGGCTGAAAATAAGCGCTGATTGTTCAAAAGAACAAGCTTGTTGTGTGAGCTCTTTTGCAAGGGGCTGGATGTAGTATCCCTCCCTGCTTAATAAAATCCAACCCGTTTCTAAAAAAAAAAAAACTTGCCCCCAACGGAAGAGTCGAGAGAGTGAGAGACCGCCGAGTCTCCTCCTGCTTGGGCCAAGTGGTCACCGACCTGGCTCGCAAACCCCTCACAACCAGGGTCAGGCCCATTTACAGCCTAACTAATTTTTTCGGAACAGGTCTTCAATTTTGGCCCACCAACGGAGGAGAGTAGGGCAGATCACGTAGTCGCTCGGTCGCTCGCGCCGTCACGCGCTGCTCGCGGCTTCCTCTTCCGGTCATCCCGCTCGCATCACGCGCCGCCGCTCCCGCCTCCCGCCTCCAGTTCGCCTCTCGCACTCGCCGGCACCGGCGCGGCGGCACTTAGCCCGCTCGGTCTCGCGGCCCCCGCCTCCGCCCCTAGGCAGTCACAACCCTCGGCGCCGTCGCCATGGGTAAATTCCGCAAGCTCGGTCGCAATTACTCCCACCGCCTCTCGTTGCTCAGGTATTGCTTTTAAGCCACCTCAATGCCCCTATCCTATGGCTCTACGTCGCCCTGCCGCTGACCTGTGGATTTGTCTCCTCGGCAGGACGATGGTATCGCAGCTGGTGAAGCACGAGCGCATCGAGACCACCCTCGCCAAGGTACTCTCTTTCGCATAACGGTGTTTCTTCGAGTATGGGTGTGGTGGGCAGGCAGGATTTGTGCTCGAGGAGTGGTGATCGTTGAATGCGTTTCCTTTGCCGTGGTTCGTTTCAGGCGAAGGAGGTCCGGCGGAAGGCGGATCAGATGGTGCAGCTAGGGAAGGAGGTAATTGGAACACAACTCCCCTGATGTTATTTAAATTCCAACGAAGTATCGCCTATCGGGGGGCATTTGGTGGTATGCATGAATCTATGCAGGCAGTGGCTGGAAACAACCTATCATCAATCATTTCTGAGAAGTATGCACATAGATTAGAAGTACAATCATTTCTGAGAAGTATGCACATAGGTTAGAAGTATTTGTAAGAAAGGAAATTCCTATGTTTGCGGCTTCTCAGCAACGAGTAGAATTCACCTCTAAAAATTATATTTGGAGATGCTTCTCCACATGGCCTGTATGCATTGCTGCCTGAATTGAAGTCGGATGCTATTGGGATCTGATTGTTTGATTACCGCTTTAGAAATAATGCTTCATGTCTATTTGTTTGACACTGCTTCATTGAAATCTCAATTTGACACTTATAAGTAGTTATTTAACAGCTCTTTTTAAGCAAAGCAATCTGGTCAACACCTTTGGTTTTATCGATTATGCAGACCAGCATCTTTGTTTCTGGCATAGAACTTAGCATCCTTTGTTGTCAATGCTAATTTGTAATATAGGATCCAATGACGCTAACATCCTAGGATGCATTTGGCATGGCTCCAGATTCTGACTCAGTTTGGAATGATTCAAATTCACCCTGAAAGTGTTTCGTTGATGAATTAATTCAGCTGTGCAATTGTTTGAACAGCTGGTTGGGTTTTGGGAGATCTCGGTGGGCAGCAGGGTTCCTCATTGTGAAGGGAAAGCTCGGCGTGGAATGGAACTCAATACAGAAGGCAAGCTTGGCATGCGTCGGAGCTCAAAACTGAGGCAAGCTCGCCGTGGAACAGACATCAGCGTGGAGGGAAAGCTTGCTATGAAAGAGAGGTCAGCATGGAGGGCCATGCTTGCCATCAAGGAGGACCTTGGCACGGAGGGGAGATGGGACCTGGAGCTCAGCACGAACAGCAAGCTTGATCCCTGTCGGGAGCTCACATCAGAGATTCAGAGGACGAGCTTCGCACCAATAGAAAGCTCAGCGCCATGGAGTGCCAACCGTAGAGACAGGGGATACTGTGGTCGATGAAACATGTGGGTTAGTCAGCGTGAAATGTGGTTTGACCGACTTGCCTCAGTGTGGAAAATGGCGAATCAATTCACTGTGATTCCCTCATGGAGCCAACAGAAGAAAAGGCATTTGACGGGGATTTGCTGGTTTCTCAAAGGAATCAGCAGCAAGAATCTGTGTTGAAGTAGCCCTTAGTCATGGATTAACCTTTCTTTGTGGAGACCCAGTAATCCTAGATATGTTATTCTTTTGTCAGAACCAGAAAAAAAAAATGTCCCAGAGGTGTATGCAATTGGCATATGATTTACAGCCCTATAGCCTTCCTTAGAAGCTTATTTGCAACTCGAACTTATTTTTATCATGCCTGGGCCTTGTTTTGATTTTTCGTGACTTGATGTCTCAAAGTAAACAATGCAGAAACTTATATCATATATTGACACGATATGTAGGGTACTGAGCATGCAGCAAGACGCGCTGCTGCCTTTGTTCGGGGTGACGATGTCGTTCATAAGCTATTCACTGAGCTAGCCTACCGCTACAGGTAATCTGTTTTACCTACACATGATTCACACAATTTTCTTTATCTGCATTCGATATGTTATTAGCCCTATTTCAGAATTGGTGTGATGTTGTCGTTTTGATGTCTGAAATAGGCACTAAGGCACAAGGAGAACAACTATGGCTCTGTTCGCTTGAGCTGGAAAGCTGAGCTGATTTTGGCTGAAGCTGATTTATTGTGAGGGGAAATACCGTTCCAGAGCTGAAAAATATGTGTTGTTTAGTTGAAGCGAACAGAGCCTATAGTACAATTTTCAATGGATATTCCAGAACCTTAGTCCTAGCAATAATATGAATAATTTGGCATTAAAAACTTTTTACTATTCATCTAAAAGTTGTATAATAGTTTATTTGATAGCACAAATGTGAAAATTAGAATAGAATGCCATGTATTTGGAAGCAGAGTGGATTGGAACTAATTGTATATTCTTATATTGCAGAGATCGAGCTGGTGGATACACAAGATTGTTAAGAACCAAGATACGTACTGGTGATGCTTCAACAATGGCATACATCGAGTAACATTCTTATCTATATTTCTTGTAGACCAATTTACCCATACAGCTTCTCACAGTGTGTTATAGTTTGGTGCATATCGAAAGTTCATAGTTCCTTCGTACTTCGTTTAGTGAAAGGAGCTGGCTATATTATTTCTAGTTTAGTGAAAGGAACTGGCTATATTATTTCTAGCCAAGTACACCCTTTGTTTTTAAATATATGACATTTAGGACAAGCTAATTAGTTTATTTTATCATGTCCTACATGTCATATATTTAAAAAATGAACGGAGTAATTGGCTTTGCTTTACTGTTTTTTACATCCAAATAGTTCAATATGGATCAGACTGGAATGACCCGTCAAATGACATATAGCAGATTCCTTGTAGACATGTATTTATCCGTTATGTCATATGCAGGTTCGTCGACAGGGAGAATGAGCTTCGAGAGGCCAAACCTGCAACACCGCCGCCTCCTCAACGAGCCCCTCTTGATCCATGGACCAAGTCACGCGCAAGCCAACAGTGGGCAGGACCTAAAATCACCAAGACCTCGGAATCTGACGGCTTATGAGCTAGTGTATCTATGTTCAATAGAAAGCTTCAGTTGTTTTGTCACAGGAGATTTTTTTTTTTCTGTGGAGATAACTAATCGAATAATTCAAACATTATGCTTCTAGTGCCCAATTGAAAATTGCAAGGCTGTTCACACAGGAAGTTTCGAATGAGAGAGGTGTATCTCTATTTTGCTTATTGCAGTTGTAACAAATCGAACTGCATATTCGCATTCATGTATGGATCGTTATCGCCGTTTAATTTCTGATGCTGTGTCTTTCACCATTAATAAACCTCAACTATAGTTAGATTTTTTTTTAAAAAAAAAAAAACACTCAACTGCAGTTTGTTGAGTTGTTTTTCCTGCTATGCTCGGATGCTCCGGTTCGCAGTTTATGGGCGTCAAGTTTATATAGAATCGTGGACGTGAGCTATCTCGCTAATGAAATAGCAAATCGGAGAGGACCTCGAGGAAGATGATCATCTTTCTGACCTGTTCATATTAGTGTTTTTCTTTTCATAACAATTCAGCTCTACAAATAACATTCTTTTCCGTGTCTTCCGCTTCTTTCTATTATGGCTGCCAGTGCCACTGCCATGCGACATGCTGGTACAAAATCTTGACACCCAAAGCCCATGATATCTTAACATAATCAGTTTCGCCACGGCACCGAGCCATGGAGTAACCAAGTTCCAAAAAAAAAAAAAAAAAAAAAAAAGAGCCATGGAGTAACCAAAGGCCCTGCCGTAGTCAGCGTTCGTTGTTGCGCGACCACACCCAGTACGTCGAAATCCTGTCGGTGTCGGGGGATCCCTCCATCCCCAGCACCCCTGGCCCAACTCATCATGTGGTAGCCGCGCAGTGCTTTGTGCCCACGGCGCCCTGTCACGCGCGCGCCACTTGCTCGACGGAATGCCGAACCGGGACGTCGTCTCGGCCACGGCCGCCGTCGGCGCGCTCACCCGCCGCGGCCGACACCGCGACGCCCTCGCACTGTTCTCCCGAGTTCTCGCCGACGGCGTCGCGCCCAACGAATTCACCTTCGGCACCGTCCTGCGCTCGGCCACGGCTCTTCGAGCCCCCCGCGTCGGCGTACAGCTCCACGCCTGCGCTGCCAAGCTCGGCCTCTGCTCCAATGTCTTCGTCGGAAGCGCCCTCCTCGACCACTATGCCAAGATGGGCGCCATGAGGGAGGCCCAGGCCGCGCTCGATAACACCCGTGAGCCGAACGTGGTCTCCTACACCGCCCTCATTGCCGGTTTGCTCAAGAACGGGATGTTTGATGAAGCGGACCGATTGTTCCGGCGCATGCCAGAGAGGAACGTCGTCTCCTGGAACGCGATGATTGGCGGGTGCAGTCAGGCCGGTCTGAGTGAGGAGGCTGTCAGTCTGTTCCTGGAAATGTGCCGAGAGGGTGTCACGCCGAATGAAAGCACCTTCCCCTGCGTGCTCACTTCTGTTGCCAATGCAGGGGCACTTGGCGTTGGCAGGAGTGTTCATGCATCAGCCATCAAGTTCTTGGGCAAGCTTGATGTTTATATAGGTAATTCTCTTGTGAGCTTCTATGCCAGGTGCGGCAGCTTGGAGGACAGTGTTTTGGCTTTCAGAAAGATTAGTCGGAAAAACGTGGTCTCCTGGAACGCACTGATCTGCGGGTATGCACAGAATGGGAAGGGAGAAGAGGCTTTGGATGCTTACAGGATGATGAGAGCAACAGGTCTCAAACCAAATAATGTCACTCTTCTTGGCTTGCTGTTTGGTTGCAACCATGCTGGTCTGGTTGATGAAGGTTATGCATTGTTCAAGACGGCAGAGATGGAGCAACCTGACATACTGAAACCTGAGCATTATGCTTGTGTGGTCGATCTACTATCTCGTGCCAAGCGGTTCGACGATGCCAAGAGGTTTCTTGAGAAGCTACCCTTTGAGCCAGGCATTGGGTTCTGGAAGGCTTTGATAGGGGGCTGTCAGATTCACTGGAACAGGGAGCTGGCTGAGAGCGTTGCAAAGCGCATTCATGCATTGGATCCAAAGGACACATCTTCCTACATTCTTCTGTCAAATGTTTACTCTGTATCAGGAAGTTGGGAAAGTGTGTCTATGATCAGGAGGGAGCTTAAGGAAAAGGGGCTGAAGAGGATCACCGGCTGCAGTTGGATTGAGGTCCAGGACATGGTCCATGTATTTTTCAATGGAGACTGTAGGCATCGTCAGAGTGATGAAATTTATTCGATGCTTGAAGCTTGTTTTTATTCCATGGAAGATGAACCTGAACACTCAATTGTGTGATGATGACAAATGAGTATATAAGACAGGATATTGATAAGTGTGTTTACTTGTCATGGTCTTCTTAACCTTACATTAGGAACACACCAGACCATGAGATCAGACTTCAATTCAGTGTTGCATGTTCAGCCTTCATCAATGCATTGAAGTGGCAGAAATAAAAGTCCATCCCTGAATCCTAATTCCGAACAGCAAAGGAAAGCTGAAAATTCCTGCCCTAAAGACGAGAACAAAACTTAGCCTCCGGTCAGGTACTCAGGTGCATGGTGCCACAAATCCCTCAATCTATCTTCATTTTGGTTCATTTTTAAAAAAAGAGCATGGTGCCACAAATCGTCCGAAATCTGAAAACAACACAGAGCTTTATATCATTTTCTTGAAATTTGTCATGATAAATTCAGTTAGATATCCATGAGTTCGTGATAATAAATTTGTCCTGTTGAGTACTGAAACTGGCCACAAGGCAAACATTGCCACAAATTAAAAAACAGACTTCATATAGCAGTGCCGGATGATTTATTATCTGTACCTTCTCAACCATTTCTGTTGACAAATGTTGTTTACCCATAAACCCCTAAACACATTATATCTTCCAGGAGATTAATTTTAACCCAAGGCAATCCCAAACAGATATTGGCGGGAGATGAAAAAATTTAGGGCTCGTCACAAATTTAAACAGCAAGGCATGAAAGAATCAAGACAAAATTGACAACCTCCTCAAGACATGAAGGAAATCATATCAGCACAATCGCAATATATTAGAAACTTCCACAAGGATAACTGATACATTTAGCAGATATAACAAATTCTACATTGTTCCGCGAGAAACCCAGCACTGGACTAAACATGCGAGGAAACGAAACAGGGACCGAAACACCACGCAGCGGCAGAGCCTAAGAGGAAGTAAACTTGGTAACGGCCTTGGTGCCCTCGGAGACGGCGTGCTTGGCGAGCTCGCCGGGGAGGACGAGGCGCACCGAGGTCTGGATCTCGCGGGAGGTGATGGTGGGCTTCTTGTTGTAGCGGGCGAGCTTGGCGGACTCGGCGGCGAGCTTCTCGAAGATGTCGTTGATGAAGGAGTTCATGATGGACATGGCCTTGGACGAGATACCGATGTCCGGGTGCACCTGCTTGAGCACCTTGAAGATGTAGATCTTGTACGTCTCGACGCTCTTCTTGGCCTTCTTCTTCCCCTTCTTCTCGCCGCCCTCCTTGCCGGGCACGCGCTTCTCCGCCCTGGGCTTCTTCTCGGCCTTCTCCTCCGCCGGCTTCTTCTCCGCGGGCTTCTTCTCGGCCTTGGGCGCCATCAGGAATCGATCGAGCAAACGAACGCGAGCAGGGACCGGGAGGCGGCGGATTGGGGATTTGTTGGCGCGGTGGCAGGCGAGACGCGGCGAGTGCTCGTGGCTTTTGGCTGTGTGCTCTGGATGGAGGATGCGGTGGGGTTATATAGAAAGGTGAGGCGGGACGTGATTGGTGGAAGTGGTGGCGGCGCGGATCGCTGAGATGGCGGTATGTGAGGCGTTGGATGCGCGGGACGGCTGGGATTTCAGCGCGCGGGGGCGGTTTGGGCGTGGGGACGCGTGATGCCGCGGATCCGGGTTGGTTTAGGCGGTAAGCGGGGGTGTGGGAGCCGAAATTGTGAGCGGGAAGCCGCCAAACAGTGCGAAATCGCGTGTCTTTGGGCGCTTTGGGTTGGAAATTTTTTTTTTTAGGACCCTGAGGCGCTGGGGCTTGGGCTGCCGTGCTGTATGCTGGCGTGGCTGGTACGGTATGGCTGGCTAACTTCATTATTTTAAAAGAAAAACACTGCTGAATGGCTCGTTGGTGCTTGGCTGGACCAGCCAGCCGAACAGAGCCTAGTTTGTGGATTTGGTTACTGTAAAATTAGGCGATTGTCCAAAGGATAAGCATCGTAATAGAACAGCAAGTAGGTAGTTCGTCATGAAAATACATTACTGGATATTGCTGGAAAAACGAAAAAAGAAAAACAAGGAAAAATATGATTGTTTCGTGGGGATGTTTCTGGTTGAGGAATTTTTTTTTTGGACTTGCCTGCGCCGGATGCCCGATGCGCGAGGCCTGTCCGGACGCGCGGCGACTCCTGTCCCGCACCCCGGCAGCTGGCCCACTCCGTGCGCGCTCGCCTCGCCGTCCAGGGCGAGCCGCGGATTCGGCGACAAGTCGGCAAAATCAGCCACACATGCGCTCCCCTCCTTGTCCTACCCACCAGCCACCCCTCCAAACGGTGCCACCAGGTCACCACCACGCCCCCACCTCCCCCTGCGCGCATAGATCTGTCCCACCCACAACCTCACCGACCCTAGCACCCAACCCTAACACCTCTGCCCCGCCACCAGCTCAACACCATACTCCATCCCTCCACCAACTACAAACAAGGGGGAAAAAGCTATTTGCAACATCAAAAGGCGCCTTAATGAAACAAAACAAAAATAACTAATGAAATAAATGAAAAAAGGCTATTGAAACATAAAAAAATAATGCAACAGAAGGAGAAAAAGTTACTGCAATAACGAGAAAACAGGTACTACAGCAAGAAAAAAAAAGCCAATGCAACAAAGGAGAATAAGTTGTTGCAACAAGAAGAAAGAAGTTGTAACAGGAAGAAAAAGCTAATGCAACAAAAGAGAAGAAACTACTGCAACATCATAGAATCATGCTTCGCATCATTTGTTGCTATATAGTTTAGATCTGACTCGCCACAAGGAGAAGAAGCTACTGCAACAAAGTAGAAGGAGCTATTGCAATAAGGAGAAAGAAGTTGTTATAACAAAGGAGAAGAGCTACTGCAACATCAGAGAAACGTGGTTCACATCATTTGTTGCATGAAACCATAGATCCAGAGGGCGGGGAGGAGGAGGAGGAGGAGGAAGAGAAGGGACCAGATCGAGATCCAGAGGGGAGAAGAGCTACTGCAACATCAGAGAAACGTGATTCACATCATTTGTTGCATGTAACTTAGATCTGCCTCACCATAAAACCTTAGCGGCCACCAAAACCATAGATCTAGAGGGCGCGGGGAGGAGGAGGAGGATGAAGGGTGGAGGAGGAAGAGGAGGGACCAGATCGAGATCTAGAGAGGGAGCGCGGGAGCAAGAGGCGCCTCATATCCAAATCCTTCCCCACCTACCTCGTCGGAGCCCATTGAGCTCGTGGCGCACGAGGACGACAATACCGGGGAGAGAGTGGAGGTCGGCGGGCTCACTAGATGCCGCCGCCATCGCCCCCATTCCCGATGGCAGAAGAGACCGAGCATGTCACAGCAGGGGAGCGGTGCGGGGGAGGAGGGAGGGGATGAAGGAAAGAGGAGGGAAGGGAGGAGGGTGGGCTCGCCGCTGGCATCGCACGGCGCGCGCGGGGAGCAACGAACGGCCAGAGCGGAGCAACCGAGAAGAAGGAGGCGACTGAGAGGAAGACTCTGGACGCACAAGAGTGGTGGGTGAGTGTGCGGTCGAGTGGGAGCTGGCCACGTGGAGGTGGACTGCAGGCGCGTGGCGTCCGGCACGTCCGGACGCTCGGGCTGTATCTTTTCCTATTTTTTTTAGTTGAGCCATTTAGATGTACAAAACGTATCCATTATATGAAAGTTCTAGATTACCTTCGAGCAAAGTTGAGAGCTTATATATTGATTTTGTAAGTAGCCAAACATTGTATATTTACATTTGATAGCCGTTTAGGTTCTTAGAATATCTCCAACAACAACACCCAAAATACGATACTCATTCTATGTCTGGGTTGCGCTACAGTAAATGAATTGAATACCTATTTTTAGTCTTCTCCAACAACAACATCTAAAAGATAATCCTTGCAACGAATTTCGAGGAGAGAGGTAATTAATTTTGATCTTGAATATATATTTAGAGAATTATAGTGAAATCTGATTTTGCAAAAGGGAGCCTAAACTTAAGGCTTTTCCAAACATTGTGATAGGTATGTTTACTGTAGGAAAACGTGGTGCAATATAAAGCATGCAACATGTGATTTACCGCTTCTACCCTGTAATCATAGTTATTTAAATTGTAACAAAATTTGTCATGTTTTCAAATATTTATTATGTTATCTGATGTTGTAATACCTCTGGTATTACCATTTTAATAATCTGCCATGTCATCATATTTAAATTTAAGCATCTGCATATGATTGTGTTTAGGGCCTAGGGTGATTTGATTTTGGCTAAAGTATTGATTGGGTAATTAAGTCCTTAATCAAAAATCAAAAATAAAAATTAAATAGAAATCAAATTAAACCCTAAAGTTGACTAAAAACCCAATTCAAAATCTATATGGAATATGGGAAAAGTGTCTTAATAAAAGTTGTAGAGCTTTTAATATGGAACAACTTTTAGTTTTGGATATTTTGAAGTTATATTATAAAAATTCAAATTTAACTCAAATTACTATATTGAAATTTACATTTAAAACTTCAATTTCAAAAATATTAAGAATCTTCAAAAACTTCCTACATAGAAGTTGTCAATCTCTCTGAGTAGAACAACTTTCATGTTTATCAATTTTCAAGTTGTTGAGAAGAATCAAAAGTAATTTTAAAATTTCAGTTTGAAATTCAAACCCTACTTTTACCCCCTTTTCTGTAATTTGAAATTTTGGCCGAATTTGAAATTGGTGTCAAAAGCAAAAATGATCTACACAAAATTCTCTACAACTTTTGTATTCACCACTTCCTCGGATTCGGGCTGGATCAGATCCAATTTGAATCAAATAGCATTTGACCTATATGTCCTACTACTGTAGCTACAGGGGAGGCCCTGTTCACCTGCCGCCCGTACGCGGCGTGCGCCGGTCGCCGTCCGGCCATCCCAGGGCCCGGCCGTCGCCGTGTCGAGCTCGGGAGGGGGACCCGGACGCGTCCCGACCTTATCCTCTCCTTCCCGAGTGCGTTAAAGGGCGTGGCGCGGCGTTTCTCTCATTCCTCCGCCGTTTCCCCCGCTCCGGTGAGCTCTCGGTTCTCGGCCGAATTGCCCACCGTCGAACCACCACCGCCCAATTTGTCATACCCACGAGCTAGCCATCTCCTGGCGCACCTTTTGGACCCGACCTGGCCACTGTTAGTCGTCGGAGATCAACGTACGGCGTGATTTTCTCCCCCACGGCCAGCGGAGCGCCGCCGTGGTCTGTCTCTCTGCGAACGGCTCGCCTCGGTGAGCTTATCCTCCTATTGCGGAGCGTTCCGAAGTCCCTGTCCTTTCTTGAGTCTCATGAGTTAGACGTTTTTGCGTTTGGTTTACAGTGACCGCCGGAACGACGACCTCGCCGTTGGAGCTCGCCGCCAAACTCACTGCCGTCGTCCACCGTGCCTCTCCGGTCGCTCCCCGTCCTGTCCAGCTAGTACACTAGCCTGTGGTGAGCTTCTCGGTAACCATCGTCTCGTCGGTAGAGCATTTTGGTCCTCGGAAGGCCGGGGCGCGGCCGCGCCGCCGTGTCTCCTCCACCGCGGTCGCGACTGGGCGCGACACCGTCGGCGTCTCGTCCGTTTAGTCAAGTCCGGGGGTCCGCTAGGTCTAGGAGCTCGTGTGGGTGCCCTCGGTTGCGCCGCTGGGGTCGCCGGCGGCGAAGGGCGCGTCGGGCCGCCGTGCGCGCGCTCGAGCGGGCGCTCGGTGGGAGGTGGGAGAAGGAGCTGACAGGCAGGGGGCTGTGGCGCGAGCGCGCGGGCGAGTGCGCGAGCGCGCGCGGCTGGGCCGTGCTGGGCCGGTGCGGGGTTGCGGGCCGGCTCGGTGGCGCGCGCAAGCGGCCGTGGCCGGCGCTGTTGGGCCTTAGTGGGCCGAATGGCCGTTTCTCTTTTTTCCAGTGATTTTCTAATTGCTTTTTCTTTTTAATTAAAATGAATAGTGTTAAGTTTTAATATTTTTGTGTGGATTAATCTACTGCACCAAAAAATATGAAAATATTGCTAGATACTCTCTGTGATGTGTAGAATTTAATAAAAATATTAAATATAGGATTTGGGTGTTTTCTATATTAATTAAAAATTAGCACATTAAATGTTAAAAGGAACTTTAATGATTTTTAATAATTTCTGTGATGTTCCAAAAATCATGAAATTTATTGTGTCACTGTTTGGTACTAAAATCTATCTGTTGGTGCATTTTGACATCAAATGAAAATAGTTAAATATTTATTAAATTATATGTTGGTTTAAATGATAATATTAGGAATAGTAAATGGAATGATTATTGATTGGTGTGATTTTTGGATTGATTGAGATTCTAGGTCAAACACCTTTATGACCTAGGACAGTATGAATTAGATTATTCATGTCTAGCTAAGATAGGGTCTTATACACATGTATGGTTTATTTGTTATTAAATTTCGTCTGTCATTTCATGTGCATCACATTCATACATTCATTCATTGCAAACGTGTAGTGACCGAGAATCCAGAGGTAAAGTCTGAGGGTCCATCTGAGGAGACTACTCAGGAAGTTGTACAAGGATTTGATATTTGTGGAACTGACCCGGATCCGACACTCTACGCAATCCAAGGCAAGCCCCGGTGCATTCAGCCCCTCCTTGTTATTTAAAATATTTATCACTTGAGTTAATCTACTGCATTAGGTTATTAGGAGTTGAGTGATAACCTATTGATGCATTACCTTTTCTTGACCACATATTATACCTAAGACCCTGATTTATTTAAAAGTATTGAAAAATGATTAGTCATGCTTAATGATAGAATTGCAAAAAAAATGCTATTTTGAAAACTGTGATAATATGAAACAACTGAATCACTTTATGGGATTGGTTATGTCCTTGTTGGTTGGCAGTGTGCCTAGCTAGTTCATTGTCAACCACATGGATGGGTTGTTCCGTTTGGTCGACTATCTGTTGGGTTAGAGTCCCAGCGATCCTCGCCATCGGAAAGGGATGTGAAAACCGGGTAATTACCAGTGTACTTGGGTTAGAGTCCCAATGCTTGGTTTCTAACGGAAAAATACTAGGGACCGTTCGTTGTCAGGCCTGCTGTGATCAAGACTTTGCAACTAGCCACATACTACGGAAAGCCTCTGACTCCGGTGGCTCTACGGCTAGAACCGACAACCACGCACTGGGAGTGGAGAGATGGCGAGAGTAGCGTGTACCCTCGTGGCCGTCGTGCCTGGAGACGAGAGGAGTACTGTGCTCTCGGGTGGCGCAGGACCGGTTTCGGGGTATGAAAGGCCGTGGTAGGCGGGGTTGGCGTATGCAAGCTTAAGTGCTACATACGCAGTGTGGATAGGGATCCCCAGCTGGGTATTAATCGATTCGAATCGTCGTTGCTCCTCGGATATGGAGACTTGATCCTCACCCCTACATCGGAAAGTGGTTCGGAACTAGGTTTGTTTTTGAATGGATTAAGTAAATGAAAGAATGTTGATATATGAGAAAGTACTTGGAGAAATGGATAATGATGGATAGTATTATTAAAATAAAAGATTGAGATAGGAATAGTAATGCTTTTCCGCAAAATGCTTGAACTCTTGCTAAAACCTTACCTTGACTCCTCTTAGCCTGCATTCCTGAGTCTAATCTTACACTTTAGTTGGGTAAGTCTTGCGGAGTACCCCATGTACTCAGGGTTTGTTAACCCCGTTGCAGGAGGGCAGCAGGAGACTGACGTTTGTCTCGCTCCGTGCTACGTCACCATCGTCCAGGAGAGTGAAGAAGACTAAGGTTAAACCCTTGGGCAGGGTTAGTATAATATTAAACTATCTGTCGTACTGTTGTTCCAAACTCTACTGCTACTCTTTTATATTTATGGTCTGTAATAACTGCACTTAATTTATTTCGAACACTGGTCTGTAATATTAAGTACTATTTACTCTTCCGCAAATTCTACTCTGATGTATTTTGTTATGAAATGTTGTAACTCTGTAATGACTTCGCAATGGGATCCTGTCGGAGATAATGGGTGCTTATGTAGCCCGGCAGAGCCCGCCTAGGTTATATGGAACACGGGTTCGGCTGTCAGATGTCATTAGTGACGTTGACAGGTGCTTGTGGGCCACGTGATTTAGGCGGTTCTGTTACAGATGTGCAAGTTCGAAATATTTGAATAGTATTATGAACGATGAGTGAACACTGAGAACGAATCTATCCTTGCTTGTGAGATGTTGAGAAGATGTAGATCATAGCCCCGCGCCATGTGTGTAGGCCATCACGGGGGACAGAACTTTACATTCAGAACATATATTACGCACATACATAAATTTTAGAAAGAAGAACACCTATCCACTGAGTGCATCTGTTAGGTGCTGATGATGGATGCCAGCTTAGGCTGACTCCAACAGCCCTCACCTAAAATGAAGACGCATTCCAAGTTTTGGGTTCTCTACAGCACATCGATTGGCTACCTGTATTCTTCCGTCTCCAACAGGAAGGCAAAGAAGAGCGACCCAAAATGCCGAGCGCCGGCGATCTCCTCCACGGCGAGCGGCGCCCGCCCGCCTCCCTCCCCACCAAGCGCGTCGAGCTATCTCCCTGCGCGGCCGCGCTCCCTCCCTTGCATAGCCTCTCTCCTTACCTCCGTCGTCTCCCACGGCGAGCTTGTAACATCCCAGCCCAGGGCTTAATACGATTAATGGATACTCATACCAATAAGTTGCAACTTCTTTTCCGAAAGCCCATCTCCAAAAAAACTCTAAGATTAAGCGAGTTTGGCCTGAAGCGATGGGTGACCGACCCAGAAATCCTTCCCGAGTGCGCATGAGTGAGGACAAAGTGCGCAGAAAAGACTGGTGTTGCTCTGTGGGGGCAGTCTATACCCTAGAAAAGCTGCTTGATGTAAGTGGGCCCGGCCTAAAAGAGACGGGATGTTACATAATGGTATCAGAGACCACCCTCGCAGTTTCACGGGCGCGTGTGACGCAGTTGCGCAGGCATGGTGCGCATGGCTGGTGTGGACACGGAGTGGTCACACAGCATGGCACATGCGCTGGCACTGGATGCACGGACGTGTCTACACCACCGTTGCGGTCATCCCCTTCCCTCTCTTAGTGGTAGGCCATGCAGACGCAGAAGGCTGGAAAAGGGACGCAAATTTGGGTTCTGCCAGCCGACGCACCCAAAATGGGTCAGGGATTTGCCTCCTCGGTTGGAGAGTGGTTTCCCTCCCCAATTACACTGTGCAGAACCCATTTTGGATTTGGGTCACCAAATGGGTGAGATGTTGGTAGAAAGTCACAAACAAGAAAAACATATAACAAGATATATAGAAAGTAGATATAAAAGTGACTTAAATGGTTCAGTGTGGTGCTGACGATGACAGTACTAACTTGAAGGATTTGTGTGACAACATTGATGAGAGATACCGAAGGATGACGACAGGCATTGGAGAACGTTGAGGGGTTCGAGATCCGATATGATGTAGATAGACATCACATGACGTTGGAGGACACCAAATGGCAACAATCGACTCTAACGGATGATCCGACCATGATAGGTGTTAAGTGATGTAGAAGAACATCAAGGGGCACTTAGTAAAACTAAAATATCGTGAAACACTAAGGAAACATGAGTGACATCAAAGGGACACAACAGACATCAATGGACAATAAGATTGATCTTGTAATTTTAGTTGGATCCAGGGAGAACCTAAAAACATCACTAATCAACATGGACTCAATGAATACTTTACACTTTCCTAAGGGAGTGTCGGTTGTGGAGAGTTGATTTTGTAATTTTGGTTGGATCTAGCGAGAAACTAGAAAGAAAGATCTCTAATCAACATGGACTCGGCAAATCCTTTTACACTCTCCCAAGAGAGTGCCAATTATGGAGGGTAACCCATAGCAACTTGTTGACGGAATCATAAACCTACCATTCAGATCTATATCTAAATACTTAATATTTAAAATTGCATCTCTATTTTTGTGTCGACCTCTAGCATAACTATTCGGGGCATGGAAAGTTTGTGTCCTTTTTTAACTTTCCAAACACCACTCATGCACTCTATGGCTTGTAGATATAGCTGTGATCATATGAAAGGTCCTAAATGGCTAGAGAGGGGTGAATAGCCTATAAAAACTCTATAAACAACACTTAAGACAAGAGGCTAGATAATAAAACGACGAAGCGAATTTAAGCGCTAGCCTACTAAGAGATGCATGCCACCTAACCATTCTACACTATAGTCTCTAAGATCACACACAAGAGGCTAAGTCACTACTCTACTCTACTCCTAAGTGAGCAACTACAAAAGAGCTACACAAAAATAAATGCGAGAAAGTAAAGGGTAGAGAGGGTGATTTTTATACCGTCGGTGGAGAGAAGATGAACCAATCAATGAAATCAAACACAATAAGCAATAGAGATCCTCGGCAGAGAGATAACACAAGATTTTTTACCGAGGTTCACTTGCTTGCCGGCAAGCTACTCCTCGTTGTAGCGATACACCCACTTGGAGGTTCACGCGCTAATTGGCATCACACGCCAAACCCTTCTCAAGGGTGCCGCACAACCAACACAAGATGGGGATCCACCAAGCTACGAGCAATCCACTAGAGTAGCTTTTTGTGATCTCCCGCGGGGAAGGATCAAGAACCCCTCAAATCACCGATCGGAGGCGGAGACAATCACTAACTCCCCTCAACGATCCACGCAGGTCCAAGCCGTCAAGGAGTCGGCAAACTCTAAGAGTAACAAGAGAATCCGCTGCGAAATCCACTCACCAAGTGCCTCTACATGATCACAAGCATGCAATGCACTTGATGCTCTCCAATCTCACCAAAAGATGATCTCAATCAAGTGGAATGTGTGTGAGAGGAGTGGAGAGGCTCACTAGCTTGTAGAGTCAATGAAAATGTCCAAGAGAGAGAGCACAAGCTGGCCACTCCACTACTTATAGCCCCCACTCAAAGATTCAACCGTTACTCACTGTTTTCGGGGGCACCGAACGCTCCTTTAGTTCACACCGGACGCGTCCGGTGTATCACCCAGCGACACGTGTACTAGCCGTTTGAATTCGTTCGCTGCGTGCGCTATTGACAGTTACTAACGCTATCAAAAGAAGGTAGCCAAATCTATCCTCTAGCAATAGTAACAATACTTCTCAACGCAATCACAGGGGTTATCAATCCCTATGCTCAAAGTATGTGAGTGTTGGCCAAAAAGGCTATGGGTAGCTCTAAAGGATAGGTGATGGGATTCTGCAAGTGCACAAAACTATCGTGTAGCACTTTACCTAGGAGTACCATGTGTCGAATTTATATTTTCCCAAAAAAAAGCAGGGTTTGTGATTCCAAGGATATGATAGTCAAGGATCTAGATATGGATAAATGGGGTAATAACCTTAGTAAGGATAAATCAATGAAGTATAACTAAGGTGGAAACACACACTAGGTAGCTCTGGAGTTTTTAGGGGAGAACTCTATCTCAGTAAAAGATCAAATGATTGTTATACCAAAGAGACTGCTATACTTGGGACACGCAAAGTCCTAAACTTGTCGGGGTTCGACTGATTAGGCACCGTACGTCCCGAAGTCCTACGCTTATACCGGATACTAGGCCGAACGTGGTGGAATACAGAGGATCCTAGGGCTGTCACCACCTAGCACCTACCACTACTATCCGTGGGCCTAGCGGCACTCAAGGGTAAGCTATAGCCTAAGCACCACGCTTAATCTATAAAACTTCTACTCTAACTCTGGCCAAGGAATTAGAGCACTCTAACCAAGCAATGAGCAAGTATAGAGCTACTTAAAGTAAAACAATAGTAAATGAAGAAGGGGATCTTTATTACCAATAAGAGTGAAGAAACCACAGAGGAGGTCGCCAACAAGCCCGGCTCCACCGCAGACTTCTTCCTTTTCCCGACTTCTCTTCAACCCTCTACTCTTCTCTAGCTAGCACTATTCCTAAGAGCAGAGCTTCGCTAGAGAGAGAGAGAGAGGAGCTTGAGCTGAATCTCAAGTGGATTCTCTAGTGTATTTCTAGTGTTTCTTGTGTGTTCCCCCTTACAAGTGAGGATCTTAGCCCTATTTATAGTGTAGGAGTGCACCAGAGGTACTTGTAGAGCTCCTGAAGGTCGGTGGCGCGAAGGAGAAGGGTGGGCGCCCTCCTAGGGGGGCGGGCGCCCCCTTGGATCCACCGTCTTGCATCCAGCGGCTCTCATTCCTCCCCATAGGCGGTTGCAAAGTCGGTTGATGCCTTGGAAAGGCGGTTTGCAACCCCTGGGAGGATGACATGTGGGTCCTTCAATCCATGGCACATCACTTGATCACCGTTGGATGAAAACCGACTTCAATTGATGGTGTAGATGACTCCTGGACACCTTCCCTCGGATTGTGGACGTGGTACTCAATTCGGACAAGGCGGACGCTCTGTTGATAGGGCCACCGGATCCTCGTGCCTTGTATCTGAGCCATTGATGTTGTTTCAACGTGCTACAGACCATTTGGGAGGTTGCCACACGGATCAGTGAAGTGGCAAGTGCCATTTGACACTTTGGACAGGGCGGGCGCCCCTCCTCTGGCTCCCACGTGGCAGGTAAGGTGCTGAGGTGTCTTGCCTTATTTTGTTTTGCCTTGTTTCCACCATTTTTCCAGCATACACAAGATTTCTCCAAGGACATGTGGAACTAGGTAAGTTTGAAGGTGGGTTCTTTACTTTTCATGTGGTTTTACCTTGATTACGGGTGAAATGTTGACGGTAAAATAGGGTGTTAACGACCGTCAACACACGCTCACACCGGACGCGGAGCCGTCACACCGGACGCTCCGACGCTCATGTCCGGTGTCCACGTAGAGAGGTTCCAGAGAGCACATTTGCTCACCGGACGCGTCCGGTGCAAGGTCACCGGACGCTCCTCGGCGTCCGACGCTCCAACGGCTCTCTGCTGCTCGCCACGTCAAAGGCACCGGACGCTGTAACAGTGTTTCCAGCGCGTCTGGTGATCAAATTCGCGCGTTCGGTGAAAACTTAACCAAACCGACCAGAGAGCACAGGGATCACACCGGACGCGTCCGGTGCTACCCCACCGGACGCTCTCAGCGTCTGGTGCACACGTTTTTACACCTTTTCAAAGAGTTAGCCACTGGACAACGTCGACAAGTTTCCGGTACACTTTTCTACTAAGTGAAATCACCGAAAAGCGCTGAATCCTGCCTCGCACGCTCGGCAGTAGGGAGAGAGGACCCAAACCCCTCTCTACCACTCAAACTTCACCCCGTTTCCAAAGGCGCTAACACTTCAAAGTGTCTTTTACTTTAGTGCACGTGTGTTAGCATTTTCCAAAGAGTTTTCCACGGGTTTTGTTAGTGTCACTAGCATCTACATGCATATGCAATGAATATGAACACCTAGTGGCACTTTGATAACCGCATTTCACAAACGATTTCTCACCTCTTAATAGTACGGCTATCTATCATAAATGTGATCACTCCCTCTATGGAGTCTTGATCACCAAAAGCAAAAAAAGGTCCTAATGGTTATACCTTTGCCTTGAGCTACTAGCTTTTCATCATCTTCATTCTCATCACTTGATGAAGCTTGTGGACACTTTTGATGATGGACTTATACCATTTTCACGGATGCCGTCACTAGGGCTTTCTCCTCTTATTGATGGGCTTACACCATTTGCATGGATGCCGTCATTGCCCTTCACTCGTGGCCTCCACCGATCCGGTCCTTTGCTCCATCTTATTGTTTGCTAATTAATCTCATGAAATACTTAGAGCAAACATTAGCAATTAGGTTTCATTCATTACCCAGAACCAACCATGGGCTTTCACCATACAAATTAGAGCTACTTTGGTAGAGATTCAATTATTCCTGTGTTTCACTTCTTGATTATCCGGATGAATGGTTCCGGCGGGAAGCAAATGAGAATCAATTGTGGAAAATGAATGGGGAGCCGCAGGAAGTAATGGAGAGCGGGTTTTGCCAAGAGAATCATTTCATAATTGATTATCGTCTGCTCCCCACCTTGCTCTCCACGAGAATCACTCCTTTAGAAAATCAAGAAGTGAAGCACAAGAAACAAGAAGTGAAGCTCTTGGATAGTCAAAGTTTTCCCTTCATTCCAAAGAATAAGGGAAGTCTATCCTAAAATCTTGGATAGTCAAAGTTTTGCAAATTTAACCAAATTTATATAATAGGATAATAATATTTATGATATCAAACTAAGTACCATTAAATTCTTGATTAGTTATATTTTCATAATATTTCTATTTGATGTCATAAATTAATGGCTGTGTTCGCTTGAACTTGCCAGCCAGCATCAGCCAGCGATTCAGTAGTGTTTTTCTCTCAGAACAATCAGCCAGCCAGCCGTACAGTCCAGCCAGCCGAACAGAGTCATAATATTTATGTTCCCTATATGATTTTGTTCAAAGCTTAAGATGTTTTGATTCTTCGAGATTCATAAAGTGACTTAGAATTTGAAACGAGTACTTACTTAGTTCATTTGGCACACACAAACACGTTTACTTAGAATCGAATTTAGGAAATGGTTGGGGTGACGATTTGGTTAGGGTTCGAGTTTTGAGAGACTCATCTTTACGTGACTTTTGGCCACACTTGATAAGGGGAAAAAAACTCCCTTATTTGCCCCATATCTAAGAACATGACCAATAATAAAGCCAAGTGCTTGACTATTAGCTGAGTTACAAGAGCCAAGATATATAATGGTAGTATCTTATTGGTCTATAAGAAGTTTATTATTATTAATTTTATCCATATTTTACTAGTTTGATACTTGTATGTCAGCTAATTTTCTCTCTCTCTATCTCTACCCTTTTCTTCTCTACTTCAATATTTGCTTGGTTGCTATAAAGCATAGGTTTTTATTTAGCTAATTTCATAGAGCTACAGTGCTGTTTTTCTCTATCTGTATGAACAAAAATCTTTTTAAAGGTAAATATTCAGCAGCTGTCTGGTGGATCGAGTTTTTTAAAATCAAATTTGACTGAGAGGCTGTTCGTTTATTCAGAATTTAGCTTTTTTTCAGTCCTCGCAAGAAATCAGCTGAAATCAGGCTTCTTCCAGAGATGCGAATAACAGCCACCCGACAGACAACGGGCCCATATCCACCAGGAAGCAGGCACCCAGCCTGTTCTTTTGACTGAAAAATAAACGCCGATTTCGGCTCGTGCTGATTTGCTGTGAGAGAAAAATACTGTTTCGTGGCTAAAAATAAGCGCTGACCAACTTTGACTCGCTTCGCTCCCCGGCGCAGATGGCGGGTCCTTGACCCTAAAAACGGCGACAGGCAACCGGGATCGACGAGATGTTCAAGCGCACGGGCGGCCCGGTGCCCAAGCAGCACGCCTTCTCATCGCCAGCTTTGCAGGTCACCCGGTACGATCCTTTCAGACTTCGTCTCTCTTTTTTATCCCCATCTCGTCCTATCATCCCCGCGGCTTACACCTATGTCTACACCAATCAATGGATCTCATATGCAATTATCTGTTCTGTTGCGCCGTGATCCGATCTTCCCTGGCTTGTTGGATCCATCGACCCATCGCAAGATCCCCTTACGCAGATCGGGCTTATAGACGCAGACTGCAGATACGCTGGTTGGCTGGTTGCTTGAATAGTTGTCTCTTCGCTATTGGGATTTGTGGCCTTTGTTTTTTTTAAAAAAAAAGATTTGGATTTGGGACTTCGACGTCAGTATATTGTGAATGCTAATTGGACGTCAGTTTAGTCGTACGGTCCCGGCCTGCACCTCACTTTGTTTTCACCTGATAGGAAAGCCGACACCTCCCATTTGCAGTGCATATCTGACATATTAGATCTTTCCTTGATTCGGGATGCTGAGTTGCCTGTTTGTGCCTGCCTTTGTTGGCTGACATGTTCGCCCTCATCGGAGGAACAAAGCTACTTATATTGGTATGGCTGCCTCTAGCATTCACTGGTTGTTGCAGTAAGATTCTGGGTGTTATCTTGTTCATACTTTTGTTTACATACACGATTGGGTTTATACCTTATCTCCAGTGCATCTTATTGTCGCGTCCACTCTTTTACATATTGAATGCAGGAGACGCTTATATTGTTAAGAGAAAGTGATTTCTTGGAACAATCTGTCTCCACTGATATATGCTCACATTGTAGTTCATTTTAGTTTTGTAGTTAGTCAAAGTTTTTGAACTTTACAATTCATAGAAAATAATATAGACATATGTAATACCAAATAAATGCACTATTCAGACCTATTTGATGTTATAGATGTTAATGTATTTTTTTTTATAAACAGTCAAAGTTTGAAAAGTTTGACTCATAACAAAACCAAAATATAGGCGAGATAGTATTATCTATCTACTTTATTGTAGTCACATATCAGAATTTCAACCAATTGGCCAACTGGGAATTCATATCTGCCATCTGTGCTTTATTTTCTGTGAATGACACTAATCCTTAGCAATGTATTTTTGGGGCGGAATAGTCAAATTCGTCCTTGAACTATCGCCAAAAGCTCAGTTTAGTCCCTGAACTATAAAAACGACCGTTTTAGTCCTCAAACTTTCACAACCGGCTCAATTTCGTCCCTAAACTATGAAAACGACCGTTCTCGTCCTCAAACTTTCGCAGCCGGGTTAATTTCGTCCTTAAACTATGAAAACGACCGTTCTTGTCTTCAAATTTTCATAGCTGGCTCAATTTCGTCTCTGGTCCGATGTGGAGCGCCACGCTGGCTTGTCTCATCATTACCCAGTCAGCTGGAATCAGTTTTCGAAAGCCTGTAACTGATTTATTCTTATTCCAACTTGTCACAACTAGTTGTAACTCTTCAATACAAAATGGAATGAAGATGATTTTTTCATAAAAATTGTAGATCTCGATAAGATCTACAACTTTCTAGTTTTAATGTTTTTTATTTGAGGACATTAAGATACTCAAAAAGTTCATATTATGGTGCTAAAATTTTATATTAACTTTTATATTAATTACAAGCAGCAGCAGGTAATTATTATGGTGCTAAAATTTTATATTAACTTTTTGAGCATCTTAACATCCTTAAATAAAAAAAATTAAAACTAAAAATTTGTAGATTTTATTGAGATTTACAATTAAAAATCATCTTCATCAATTTTGTATTGAAGAGTTACAACTAGTTGCAACCAGTTGGAATAAGAATAAATCAGTTGTAGACTTTCAAAAACTGATTTTAGCTGACTAGACGATGACGAGACGAGCCAGCGTGGCATTCCACATCGGACCAGAGACGAAATTGAGCCGGCTGCGAAAGTTTGAGGACGAGAACAGTCATTTTCATAGTTTAAGGACGAAATTAAGCCGCCTGCGAAAGTTTGAGGACGAGAACGGTCGTTTTCACAGTTTAGGGACGAAATTGAGCCGGCTGTGAAAGTTTGAGGACTAAAACGGCCGTTTTCATATTTCAAGGACTAAACTGAGCTTTCGGTGATATTTCAAGGACGAATTTGACTATTTCGCCTTTTTTTTTTGCTAGCGTATGAATTCTGACACCTTTACCATTTCAGAGTTTGCAAATGTGTTGAAGACAAAGCATGGTCATATAGCGAAGCGGATATCGCGTTAGATTCCGAATCTAAAGGTCGTGGGTTCAAATCCCACTATGATCAATTTATTTGTTTATTATTCTTCTCTTTTCTGTTTTTCTTTGGCAGAAATTGACATTTTGGCCTCAACTGCCACAAGGTGTCCAGCCTTGCACCCTTGTGAAAATAGTGGTCCCATTAAGCCTAGTGCCTTCAGCGAGAATTGTGATGGAGTGCAGAAATGTTGCAGCGCTGACGTTTTATGGGCCTGCAGCTGTATGTAAACGCAGGCTTGCATGATATTAGTTCATTGCTTACAATTGTCAATATGCTGCCTGCTTGTAACTGATGCTTAATGGTGTTAGTTTTTATGGATTATGTAAGATAAGATGGAACCAGTCTCAGTCATAGAAAAAGCTACTATTGTTCGTTTCATCAGATATTGGTGAATTAAACACAGTTACAGCTCAATTGATTTATATGTAAGTTTACACAGCCTTCCCATTCATACTATGTTGGTAGTTCAGTATATATATCTGTGTTCAAATATTTCGTCCGTTACTCGCACAAAATGCACTGCAGAGTTTGGTTTACAAAAAGTAGATCCACAGGATTTAGTGAACTGAGATTTGCGTGCCCCATTTGCGCAAACCATGCTCAGATACAAGGAAAACAGGTAAAAAATCAAGGCATCCAATGCATTCAAGACACTCTAGAGTTTAGACAGACAGAAGTAATAATATGGAACAAGGAACTTCCTCGTTACGCTAACAATTGCACGATTTTACTGATATGTTTTCTCAACGATTAGCTGACATGAATGGCGCCTGCTTATACCAGGTTTACCACCAAAGTTACGACAACTGGTGGCACTTTAGGTTTGTCAAACATTAGAGCCCAAGCCACACGATACAAACAGAACCTTCAGAACAGACCACGTCCCAATGCAATTCTTGTGCAACTATCACCAATGAACAGACGCTAAATAGAAAATACACATGATGCTGGTGTCAGCTGGGCACTGGGCATTTTGAGGTTGACAGCAAAATCTTGCAGCCTGACATGGCATGGTTAATTTCCCCAGTACTCCATTTTCTTCAGAACATTTCCTGTGATTTCCGCACGATGCGCCTAACCTTTTTCTTGAAATCCTTCCCGCTTCTCCCTCCATTCCTTCTGCACGAGAAATAACTGGTCTTCAGAAACAGAGAGGCGCACTTTGCAACATTATAGTGATAGGAAGTCCTCACGCAAATAGCTAGCACTTGTTCTTGACATTAACAATCAAAGGATATCTGGATAAATGTGATGATGCATCGATGCATGATATGTAACGGAATTATGCAAATAATAAATTCATGACATTGCAGGAGTAACAAGTCGTATGAGAACTCAGAACTCAGATTCCAATGCTGGGTATTAAATCAAAATTTGTTTGGGCACAACAATGATGGCACTAAGACACTATGTTTGAGACATCGCAGCACTGATTTCTTCTTTAATACTGACGTGCTATCTTGTCTTGACACAAATAAACTTGTTGTCATTTTACAACTACAAATTGGTGACAAATACAACATGACACAGACATGAAGTACTCCCTCCATTCCAAATTATAAGACGTTTTGGCTTTTCTAGATACATAGCAAAACCTATTTATCTAGAAAAGCCAAAACATCTTGTAATTTGTAATTTGTAGGGGTCCAGCAAAGCAAATCAGTATGAAGTAAATTGTTAGGCGAACTTACAGCTGCCTCAATGTTTGCTGGAGACTCGTCATTTGGACTAGAGAGCATTGATATAATGCTCAGAACTATGCTTTCAACCTGCAAATGGATAACAATCATCAACTTAACTAGTGATAGCATACTAAAGTACTCACTCATGAAAGAAGTCTTCTGTTTATTATTCTACCTTGAGACCAAAACAACGCATTATCTATCTATCTATCTATCTAGTGGAAGCTAGGCAAATATAAAAACTCTTCATGACCTGATGATGAATCCAAAAATAAGGAATTCACTGTTCTGCCTTAGTTACTCAGGATTCCTAATTGCTTAGTTGTGGACAAGCATTGTATCAGGATATATGACAATATTTCAATGCGATTCACTTGCAGTTAACCACATTCATGATTACAGATCCAGCAGTGAACTTTTGAATGTTGTTTTGATGATGTATCCCAGTAAATTTTGGTCCTATAAGTGGAGAACATAACATAAAAATGGAAAAGAAAGGTATGTGAATACAGTATACGAAGTCGTACTGTGTGCACGGGTGTCCAACGCTCACTTGCGAGCTCATAACCGTTTGGATCTTCACCAGGTGGATGAAGGATAGAGATACACACCCGCCCATCTGGATAAACTGGCATTTCCCCAAATATTATGCATAATGTCAGAAAACATAACTGCAGATAAGATCAAGTAAATAAATACAATTTTCACTAATAAAAATCTGACCATTTGGATGCCACATTTCAGAGGTAAATCTGACTGATGGCGGGCTGTTTGGGTAATTTTGTGGGAAGCTCATTATTGCATTGAAGTACCCTCCAGTCACTGCAAAGTAAAAAGGTTAATGTTAGTGTGTTGCACAGAACATAAATAAAATACTATTTACATGACTTCATGAATAAAATACTTTTCGCACAGAAGATAAATAAAATACAATTTAATGACAGATACAAGGACAGCAAATCAACAGTATTAGTTAAGGTCTGTTAGTAGTTCAGAGTTTCAGACAGTGTTAGATGAACTTCTTTCATTCAGAACTCAAGATACATTTTCATTTCAGATTGATATGTGATCAACTGGAGTAGCCAGGCAATTGACAAGACTGGCAGAGGTAAACACCTCTTTTGAAGCTAATAGAATATCAAGGAATGTATTAAAGTATTAAAGTGGAAATACATTGACCACACAACCAAACTACTTGGAATATTTTTTAGGTTCCACTTCAATTTTCCTTGCACACTCTGTTTCTGAAAAACAAAGTGAACACAAACATTTCAGCAGTACAAAAACCAAAACAAATAACTAATAGCTCCACTGTTAGCCCTTCAGTTCAAATAGAAAATCATGCTGTAAGAGACTCTGCAACTCGAGCAGCCAGCCAGTAAAAAAAAGAGAGAATGCATTATTATAACTCTGTCCATGATACAAGTTAATCATCCTATCGCTTGATCAGGATTTATCAAAGAGAACATACTTCACAGTAATACTTCCAGTCTAACATTCCTGTTTATTTGGTGTCAAGCCAACTTCTCATGCCTCCAGGTTGTACAAAGAGGCATTATAATAATCATGTCACCTTTTAAGCCTGACTTTGCTGTCAATAAGAACTGAATTTTCTTCATAAAATGTAACCATTCAATTTTATGTAACCAATTGAAAATATGCAATATGCAGCAGAAAAAAGCTGACAGAAAAAAGACGCAAATTACTTCTGATTATGTAGTTAAATTTACCACAAAAAATTCCAAGTTGCTTTACTACTTGCCACACTTCAGCTAGTGGCAGGTTATTCAAGTGATTTCCTAAGTTCCTAGTGTGCCGCATGCTCTCTCAATACAAACCAACCCACCTTTATGAATGAGATAACAGTTATCAAACACTGCAGGCATTTACAAACCATATATAGTGAACTCATTTACGAATACTAGTGTTATTTCAAATTTATCAGTATTGGAATCAGTGACCCAAAATTTATTTGAGTTAAATACACTGGCGGCCCTTTAACTTGTCGGTCTGTGTCACTTTGGTCCATAAACTTGTAAACTCAAAAATTCGGCCCCTGAACTTGTCGGCCTGTGCCACTTTGGTCCATGAACTTGCAAACTCGAAAATTCGGCCCCTGAACTTGTCGGGCTGTGCCACTTTGGTCCATAAACTTGCAAACCGGAAATTCGACCCCTAAAATTGTTATGGTGTTTACCGAAGGCCCATTTCCCGTCCAGTGCGGCCTCCAGTCGACGCGGCAAGCACCAGGATGTCGATAGATTTTTTTTTTTTATTTTTTTTTTTTTTTTTTTTTTTTTGCGAAACTCAGTTACAGACGCAGACGCTCACATACGAGCGCACACCTATCCCTATGAACGCACGCACGCACACCCTACCCCTATGAGCATCTCTAAAGAACCGAGCTGGACCGGCAAATCTCGAGATTGATGAAGTCACCACAGGCGCCTCGCTGTCGACGGGCATATCGCCTACCACTAAAAGAATAGCGCCGTTGAATCCTAGAATAAATCGCTGTCGACTGGAATAACACATTTTCCTGGATATATTCCAGGATTTAAGGGCGCTATTTTTTCAGTGGTAGGCGACGTGCCCATCGACAGTGAGACGCTTGTGGTGACTTCGTCAATCTCGAGATTTGCGGGTCCAATCCGGTTCTTTGGAGATGCTCATAAGGGGTAGAGTGTGCGTACGTGCGTTCATAGGGATGGGTGTGCGCTCGTATGTGAGCGTCCGCGTCTGTAACTGAGTTTCGCAAAAAAAAAAAAAAACCAATCGATCGACATGCTGGTGCTGCCACGTCGACTGAAGGCCTCACTGGACGAGAAATGGGCCTTCGGTAAACAACATGATAAGTTCAGGGGCCGAATTTTCGAGTTTGCAAGTTTGTGGACCAAAGTGGCACAGTCTGACAAGTTTAGGGGCCGAATTTTCGAGTTTGCAAGTTCATGGACCAAAGTGGCACAGCCCGACAAGTTCAGGGGCCGAATTTTCGAGTTTGCAAGTTCATAGACCAAAGTAGCACAGGCCGACAAGTTAAAGGGCCGCCAGTGTATTTAACTCTTTTATTTTCGTATGCTGAACTCCAAAAAAGAAGAAGGCATAACTAGAGTATCCAGTGACCATTCTAATTCATAATGTATTTGAGTAATTATTAATAAAATAATTCACATGGCATTAGGATTCATGTATTTCATCTCTACCTACAATCAAATTTCAAACCTGGGCAGAAAGACTGTCTGCTATTAAAATTCTTCTCATGCACCCAACAGGTTGACAAAATTAAGGTGACTCTACTTGAGTCAAGTAGCACAAATTCATTCCATATTAAATTACAGAAACAAGAAATTGTCGCAACTATCTGCTACAAACTTCAAAAAACACATACAGAATCATTTCATAACATGATGCAGAACCTATACGGTCGCCAGCAGCATGCCTATGGTGCCTATTTTACCCCATATTTCAATACAAACCCCGATTCAGAGTATACGCAGCTCATCCCTCAACTCCGATTAACAATTCCCTAGGCCCTGATAAGCACTTGAAGACCCCGATTCTACGTACTGCTACAGCTAAGAACATATTCTTAAAAAAGAAAAACGGAACTATTAGCGGATTAACAGAGAAGCCCACGCACCTAGAACCAAACAAACTCGATGGAACTGGCCAACTGGGCACCGGCCAAGTTGCCAATTTGACGTCCTACTAGGAGTAGGCTACCCGTTACAACAATCAACAAGCAACGAAAATTTCCGCTCCGCACCAGCCGCCTCCACCAGAAATCAATACCGTATAGTAAGATTTCCAATCGCTGCTTCCGGTCCACAGCAACACACAAACACCATCATAGGACATGGCACCGACACAACAAACAAACAAATAATCTCGACTAGGCATGGAAGCACGCGTGAAATGGGGAGGATCCGACTCACTATAGGGTATCAGGCGGGCCGATGATGGTGACCTGCCACTCGAAGACGTTACTGTCGTCGACCAGCCCAGCCGAGAACCCATCCACCGGGTGCTTCGCGAGATCTGCGCCAATCAGCACACCACAGACCAACCCAAGGTCAATCAGCCAAACAATCCGCAAAGAGGAAAGAAAAATCGAGCGGAAACATATGCACGGGAACTCCGGCGGGACGGACCTCTGAGCTGCTTCTGCAGGAGGAGGTTCGCCTGGCTGGTGGTGGCCGCCATGACAGGGATCGGTGGATGCGCTAGGGTTTTGCGTCGCGCGGAACGATTCCGCTCTCGGGACGCGGTGACGCGTGTTAATGGGCACCGCGGGCGCCTTATTTATAGACGTGAGGTGTGGAGCTCGGCGAGGATGGGAATCAGGAGGAGGCGAGCGGTGCGGAGGAGAACGAAGCGTGGTTGACTGCTTGCTCTGCCCCTGCCTGTCTTCTCTGCTCTGCTAGCCAAGGGGATAGCCTATTTATGGAGACTGGTCAATTTGGGGGCAAGATTATGATAGCACGAAGCTAGTAGTACAGATTGGAATCATACTCGGTACAATTGCTATGAGTTGTTCTCTCGTATACGATCATGAATTCAAGTTATATTAGGATGTCATGAATCCAAATCATATACGGGATATGAAGAGTATGGGGATAATTTATAGGAACTAAGAAATATTAGTGAGACTCTTTCACCATTAAGATAATATACTAAAGAAACCATTTCTTAAAACAAAACTAGCTGGTAAAGGTTTAGTTTGGAGAACTTTAGCCTTTTCAAAGCACCTTCTCGATGAGCTTTCTATAAAAGCTTAGAAAACTACCCTGAAAGAACTCCATTGCTTTTAGTATACAGTGTAGTTTTTGGAGCTTTTGTTAAGAATAAAGCCCAAAAAAGATAAGTCGAAGACGAATGAAAAAAAATGTAAAATGAAGAAATGAAAACTCGAAAAAGATCATTATGATTCCCAAAGAATGAAGGGGGAGAAGCTCCAACAGGGCCAAAAGTCTCACATGTTCGAACATTCATGCTATTACGCAATAGTGTTAAAGTAGGTTACATTTGACCAAACTTATATTAAAAAATATTAATATTTATCGTAATATAAATAGATACCACTAGATTGGTCATGAAACATATTTTCGTAGTATATCTACTTGGCGTTGTAAATAATGATACTATTCTTAAAATAGTTTGATTTTGACTAAACTTACATTCTTTTTCGGGGGAGAGAGAGGTAGAAAAAACCTATTTTGTAACTTACAAATAAAATAAGCGCGAGTACTCAGTTTGGATTGAAGCAAAAGAACTCAAACTGAGGAGTGCACGAATGTTGTTCCACTAGGCACTACGGTGTTCGTTCTCTGCAAACACATGACGAAATGGTCATCAGGAAAGAATTGGTGTCTCTATGACTATCTCAAAAAGGTCCACAAACAACGGCATAAATTAATACTAGTACTACGCTAGCCCACATGAGCACAATCAAACTTTGCACCAAACAACCAACAATTGGAAAACACAAGCACTCTACTATACGGCAACTAGCCCATGTTGACAGATGGAACAGTCGGTTTCAGTCTAGCAGAGGAGGAATTGTAAATTTGTAACGCTTCCTGCTTCATGGAAAAAGGCTGACCGATGATAGGAAGCGAGCTCGGAATCACCGTCCTGGAGCCGCCTCCGCGGACTGGCCGACATGCTGTTTCAGCGTTTCTGCCCCATGATCATGGGTGCAGACATGCAGAGTGCAGAATAAAGAAAGGACGCAGTCAACCAACGTATCCAGCCATTGAGAACCTGCATGCTTCGGCCATCCCTGGGCCCGGCGATGGATGAGCATGAGCTGCAGATATATGGCACATGACAGGGCTCGGCCACGGCGGCCAGGCAGGAAGACTGCGCGGACGGTGCCGACGTGAGCGCCAGGAACCTGGCGTCAAGGGACGGACGAGGGCAACGCGGCACGGCAGCGAGCGGGGCACTGGACTGGAACCGGACGAACGTTTCGGGCAAATGGGCCGACAAGGGTCGCGTGGGTGCGCGCTCCGCACCCTCGCCGCGAGCGGCAGGGCAATCCCACTCCCACCCATCCGTTGCTTTGCCCACGCCGCGGCCAGCGCGACGTGAAATCATGATGAGCCACCGACCGCCGTGCCGTGCCGGCCCTTCCCCTTTGCGGCAAGGGAAACAGAACCCCAGGCCGGAATCGGCAACTTGCTCGCCCGAGAGGAGCCCACCATGCCGTGCTCGTTCTCTCGTTACGTACTTCGGCGAGCCGATGATCAACATGTTCGGATGTACACCGCACAGCAGGGTCTTCAGCTGTCAGGGGCCAGTTGCCAGTAGATTGAGGGCTTGTTTGTAAGGGGGCTTGTGGCCGGCCTGCGGCTGGCCTAGAAATGACCGGCCAAGGCTCGGTCCACGTGGCATATGAGCATCATTGACTTCGCCTTATTCCTCTCCACAAGTTTTGTAGTAACTCTACCAGAACATTTCGGTGAACCGAACTGCCGAAGTTAAATTAAACAGGAATGCATGCCAGCCACAGCCAACCATCCAAACTCGGAACTAGCTCATGTCCAAGTAGTCAGTAGTCACCAGCCGGCCAAAGCCTAGCTCCTTGTGTTTTATGTAAACAAATTATTAGGCGGATCAAGCCCAGGTGCAGATCGAAGAATAACCAAGTCATCAAGCACAAAAAAAAGAACGCTACGCGCGCAGCCCCAAAACGTGATGCACTGCACGTCACCAAAGACTACAATTTCGGCAGAGCCGCTTTTCACCGGCCAGAGCCAGAGGCGACGATAGCCGAGAAAGGACGGCCATCGTTTTCCCGGGCGGCCCCAGCGCTACCACCGGAGCCTGCCGGTCCGGTCCAAAGCACGATAGCCGATAGGAATAGGATAGATAACGATCGGAACGTGCCGCCGGATCGTACGAGTACAAGAGCAAAAGTCTCACGCTTCGAGCCACAAATAGTGCGGTCTCCGATCCGACCACGCCGGTGGACCACGCAGGCTACTTGAGCGCAGGCCGCAGCCCCGCAGTGGCACAGATCCTATCTTTTTTCGGTGACCTTTGCTGATCTTATTCTTGGGTCTTTCATTCAGGCAACAAATCTAGGAGTAGCTGGGCATCAGGAAAAAAAAAAAACAGCCCGTATCTTCAGATGATCTTTTGACTTTTGGTCAGCAGCCTCTGACCTGATCATAAGAGACGTTGGTGGGCTGACTTCCCACTTCGCGACAACAACGCGCCCATACTCCCTAGAAGGGATGAAAACGGATGGAATGCGAACAAATATCATTGATATTATATTTGTTTTCATATTTCTACTCGGCTATGGATTTGAATACGAATAGTATCAGCTATGTCAGATAATATACGATTGGATATCGATATCATAAATATGCGATTTGAGCATTCAGGTACGAATACGGTATCAGATTTTGAATATTCAGACTTCGATACGGACGAATAAAAAACTCTTCTAAACGGAGTTGGTCTCGAATATGATAAGAAAATATCCATATCGTTCTCATCTATACTTCGCAGCTGCAGTTGCATGAACTACGGCGCAGTGCAAAGGAGAGAGAGGGAGAGGGAGTGTGTGCTGGAGACCTGGAGTTCTCACCACGACAGGCGGCTCGGCCTGAAGATCGATAATGCGCACAGCTTGGCTGGCGTTGATGATGGTTACGTCGAACTCCAGCACACTGAACTTCGGCGAGGTATAGAGGGCAGTGCACTTTTGAGTCAACGTGACATTCGAAGAACTCACGGCTTATAAAGCATTTTCATGGGACTTCTCATCAGTCAGTGCAAAGCCCAAAAACAGTCACCTTCATTTCGTTTAGCCCACGCCCACCCAAAATGAGTCCATTTGAGACCCAGGCACACAGCACAACGTCAATGGGCTGAGGTTTGGTGGTCGGAGTCTTTTTGTTCCTTTTGAGACATGGTGATAGGTGACATAGTGAAAGTATACGCTATAGACAATCCAATTACTAAAGACAAATGCTCCTAATCTAATAGGCGTACAAATATATTTTTCCCTCAATTATTTTGAACTTCAAATTCGATTTGAAAACTTTCACATTTATGGTACTTAGAAAGTTCAATATGAAGCTTGGAAGTCGAAGCTAGCACATCGAAGCTAGCACATCCTACCCGCACAACGGCACAAGCGAATACTCTTAATTCTCTGTCATCATACTTACCACATGAAATGTTCACGCGATTGTTTGCATGTTGAGAGCGCTGGGAGCCTGGGAGGGAAGGGCATTCCATTTCTAGCCTTGGTTGTTAGCTGAAAAGATATCCTAATAACCCCAATGATTTCCTATTGGAATTCGAACACCGTGCCGTCCACAATTCCATTCGATACGCTCCTCCCACAGTCCCACCACACAGGCACACAGCTGACAGTGGCCGTTTGCCTATGATCGTGTACTACTGCACGTTCTTATCCACTGTGATGATAATAGTTGATAGGGACCACGGACCACCCACGTTTCGCGGTTTCACTTTCACCTATAGCGGCGCTAGTACCTACGGCTACAGCAAGTTCTGCGTGCAGTCACGCGCTCCGCCTTTCACCGCTTCCGATGCTCTGCCTCCTAAAGCTCTCCTAAAGCTCTCTACCCTCAGCCACAGCCCACACGGAGGATGAACCGAGCTCATGCACCGGCTTTCATCAATTTCACATGTCTGTTGGGAAATACACTAATGCATAGAATCGAAATATTTCATTCATAAACTGTGGGGAATATTGGCATATCTCAAAAATAACTAACCAACGTTCTCTTTAAGATGCCAATCTCGCTGCACCGTTTCTTAAGAAAGTTGGGCTCAATTCTGTGCGGGGAGGTACTAGGCGCCAAGACGGATAGAAACAACCCGATTCCATGATCAAAAGGCAGAGATAAAGCTGACAAAAATGGAACGGGAAAGGGACAAGGCAGCACCAGAAGCACAGACGGTGCATGTAGAGGGCCGAACAGCTAAAAAGGGCAGAGAGATAGAGAGAGAGCACTCAAGTTACGCATGGGGGTGGGGTGGTTGGGGGGGGGGGGGGGGTGAGTTCATGAGTAGATAAGGTGACACTGCAGAAATTCATGAAAGCGTATGCAATGTTTACCTCCAGCTTATTCAGGCTTATTTTTAGTTATAGAACAGTGTTTCCTCTAACGTGTTTCAGCAAAGAGTTCTTCGTTCTATACTTATAGTTTAGCAAGTGATTCAACATTTGAACATGCGCGAACGATCATTCCAGTGCTCATTGTCAAACAAGTTTATTTCAGAATGCAAACTGTAGTAGTAAGCAGCAACCGCATCACATGCCGTCTTGCGGCCAGAACGCATACGTACATCCAACGGCCAGTAGCCATGCCCAGTAGTACCTACAGCTACAGACTACGGCCTGCTACAGACCACAGTCCACAGAGCACAACGAGAACAGTAGAACACAGCCACAGCCCACACGGCCCACAGCTATTCCAGCACAGAAACGCGCACATACTACTACACTAGACAACACACGCACCGCAAATCCTACCTCTACTGGCCAGTAGCCACACTTGCTGACGGCGGCGGCGGTCCGAGCTCGATCTACTAGTGGCAGAAGATGACCTTGAGCTCGCGCGGCGCGGCGCAGTCGTGGGTGAGCGAGGGGCTGTCGTGCGCGTAGGTGAAGGCCTGCGGGCACTCGCGCTTGAAGAACTCCGAGTACTTGGACGCGCGGCAGGTGCGCGGGCTGTTGTACATGTTGCGGCAGCACAGCTCGTCGGTGCGGAAGGCCTCGCAGCCGCTCTTGCACGCCAGGACGCTGCCCGCCGGGGACCGCAGCTGCAGCTCGCCGGGGCAGGTCTCGGTGAGGTTCTTGCGGCAGGCGAGGACGGGGCAGTTGCCCCGGCCCTCGTGCGGGGTCACCGACAGGCCCACGTTGAAGCCGTCCACCACGCTCACCCCGTACGACGTCTGGTCGCCGCCGCCGCCGTGGTGGAGGCTCACCTGCGCCAGCGTCGCGGGCGCCGCGCCGCCCAGCCCGCCGCACTGCAGCCGCCCGCCGCAGTCGCCCGTCGCGCAGTGGAGCTGCGCGCCGGAGCCCGCGCAGCCCGTGCGCGCCCAGATGCGGCCCGACCAGGGGTGCGCCGGCGCCGGGAACGACTTGTGGGAGAGCGGCGGGAGGAAGAAGCCGCCGCCCTCCAGGACGTCGTGCCCGGAGTTGGCCTGGATGCCCGGCCACACCGGGTACGGGCAGTTGTTCACCACGGTCAGGGTCATCGGGGCGTAGTCGCCGGCCACCTGCAGGAGGCCGCAGCTCAGGAGCGAGGTGGCGAGCAGGAGGAGCAGCTTGGGAGAGGAGGCCATGCTTTGGGTTCTTGCTCTCAAGAGCTGGTTGTGATTTGTGGTCGTGACAAGTGAAGTGAGGGCCGGGGTTTTAGGCGGGGTGGTTTTATAGGACGTGGCCGGGTGGGTGGGCGTCGGTCCAGTGACCAGTGGGCGTCGTGGGTTTTGTTGGGCTAGCTGTGGCGAACTGGTGCGGGCGTGGCCGTGCCTCGAGAATTCTGCCTCGACGCATCGACCCCTAGTTGGCTAGTTCCAAGTTCCAACCTTCGGATAAACGCAACATTTGTGCAACCGCAGTGTACCCACAAAACATATCGTTAGGACATCATTATGCATACTAAAGAGTAATCAATTAGAGGGTATTATGTATTAAATATAGACGAATTTTTTACATGTTTGCATAGTTTGCTTGTAAATTACGAGACAAATCTTTTAAACTTATTTGACATGATTGGACACTTATCGTAAAAGATTATACACATGCTATAGTGAAAAGTTTTGTAAAATTTCTAGAACTAAAATATCCAAGCAGAACACATAGAAAACATTTGTAAATCGAACACAAAGAAAATATAAAAAAATCGCATTGAAAACAGGGTCCTAAAGTGGAGCTAGCATCCGCCACGTAGCTTTCTTGGCAATGCACACTGTTTTGTTCTATTGTGACCTTTTTTTTTTCTCCTGAGCAAGCTCGTGCGATGTGGTATGTCCGTATGTGGCCTGTGCCAACTGCCATCATCATCATCAATATCACGGCTACGCAGGCTGCAGGGCCATCGGACGGTCAGGAGGGCCTGGGGCCCTGGGCCGAGTGGTGCGCCAGCTTTCATGGCACGGTACCTGTGTGTGGCACCGCACAGCAGTCGTTTCCCGAATCATGCACCGCCCGGCCCCGATCGTATCATGACGTGCGGTCTGCATCGTCCGTGGGTTTTGTTGTGGCGAACTGGTGCGGGCGTGGCCGTGCCTAGACGCATCGGCTGCCTTTTGCATTTTGAAAAGCAGTAAACAACAACAGAGGTTCGAGCTTTCATCGACACCTAGTTCCAAGTTCCAACCTTCGGATAAACGCAATAGTAGGACTAGGCCTACGGAGCCCCGTTCAGAATTCAAGATGTACTCTACTGGAATTACTTCTCCGTACCTCTATAAAAATATATCAGAGCAGTGGTACCTGTGTGTGGTGCCGCACAACAGTAGCAGTTAACACATAAGAGCACGTCTAATGCAAGCATATATCCATAGTAGCCTCAGATAAAATGATCAGATCCACGTAGATTAAGCTCCAAGGCCACCAAACTCACACCGGAAGCCACAATTAGCCTTTTCTTTCTCCACTTTCACATTGCCCTTTCCATCAGTGTCTTTAGCATGAAGCACTAGTGACCTGCAGAAGCTCCTCTGATAACCTGTGAGCCACTACTTTAGCTTCACCATGGCATCCGAACCTAACTGGCTGGTTTATGCTACAAGCCATGTCACCACGTTGGGCTGGCCTAAGGTTATTTGCATTCATCATACTCTAAATTCATCTTCTAAAAAGAATATTCCGTCCTGATCATCGAGATTATTTCTTCTATACTACTTTTCCCGCACTCATCTATTCTTTATATACCATACTCTATACTAACTCTCAACAGCGGCCCTCATTTGTCATCCTCTATAAATTTTATCTAAATATACCCATGTGAAATCTTGTTTTGAAGGATTTATTAAAACGAATTTAATGATGCAATCGAAATTTAATTTGATTTTTTTTTGTGAGTTGTAATATTTTTTAGTTAGTTGAAACAACAGGCCCGCCACTGCATGCATGTCAGAGCGTGCAGGCTCTCTCTCTCTCGTGCGTCCTCTCCCGCGTGTATGGATGGGAATGGGTCCGGTCAACCATTGGGTAGTTGACCTGACCCACGAAAGTAGGGCCAATGGATCATAAGGACCGGTTTCAAAGTTTAAAATGGGTCGGTAGAGCCTGATCTCATTGACTTAATAGGTAATATGGGTTGACCCACTAGTCATAAAATAATATTTTTATTTAATTTTTTTAGTCTTCTCTATTTTTCGAATAAGCATGGTTATTCATATAACTTATAAATTTGTCTATTCTTGAAAGTGCATCGACATATATTATATTTAAACTGCAAATATTTAAAACTTAAATTTGGTGTATTTATATAACTACGTCTAATTTATATTTTTTGAAGCACATCAATAGTATCACAATACTTCTCAATCATATATTTCATAAATCTTTTTAAAAATAATGATCATACTCATTGCTCATAATAGGAAGAAGTCGACCCATACTATCCATTGGGCCAATTAGACCAAGACCTTTGGATAAAACGGGTCGACCTATGGCCCTTAAAGTTGGTCTTCGAGCCATAGGACCGGGTCCAAGGCCAGGGCCGGGTCGGCCCATTCCCATCGTGACCCGCGCGTGTTCTCTCCCGTGATTGGTCACCAGGCCTGGTACCGGACATACGCTATTCCCTTCGGAATACCGTACGTATGCACCTCCTGGAAAATAACGGACATCTTTACAGTACCCGGTGCAGATGATTTTTAGGCTATATTTGTTTTCAGGATCGAGTAGAGAATGCTAGTGCGGGTAGTCTAACAGTCGTTTCCCGCAGCGGGCAGGCGAATCCCGCCACCGCCCGGCCCCGATATCTTATACACTAGCTTCACCGATCGTATCATGATGACATGAGGCCTGCATCGCGAATAATTCTCGTTATATGGAATCTTTACACATGTACATAGAGCATTGCATAGAGAATTAAATGTAGTTAAAAAAATAATTAAGTACACAGTTTATTTATAAATGTCAGGACAATTTTTTTGAGTCTAGTTAGTACATATAGTTGAACAAAAAATATCAAATATAATAAAAATGCTACAATACTATAACCTAAACTTTTTCCAACAAAACGGGCCTGGCCCTATTTCGCTTTATCTTTTTCAGTTTTCGCATTCGGCGGTCGGGGGTGGAACCGTCCATGTCTGGATGCCGAGTATCGTGTACTGTATGAGGGAAACATTCATGCAGGTCTTGACCAGGTAGAATTTTTTTCTTTAATGCACAAATGGCTACTTTATAGTTCAAGAGAATGTTTTGTACCACTGATTTTTTTTTGGCGAAAAGGGAAAATATATTAAGCGAATACACAGTACATCTTCCCTTTTACAAACTGGCACCTGAAGAAAAGAGAAAATACAACTGAGACCACACAATACATCTTCCTAAGCTCCGGGAACCAGTTCTCCGACCGCTCCACCGACGGGCCACATCCACCTCCTCCATCGCCAAGGAGCTCCAAGCATTGGAAACACCGCAAAATCCATCGCCCAGTCCGCACCAGACGAATCTCTATCGTTGAACGAGAATCGGCAGCTCCAGGACGACCAGGGAGGGGAAAGGAATTCGCTGCCACCGGCCAAAGAACCGGCAACCGGAAAAGGCATCCACCGCCACCGAGAGACCCGGCAGCGAGGACGAACCACCCACCCACGAAGATGTACAGAGCTCCCCCCCCCCTTTCGCAAGCAAAAGAGAAGCGCACATACCCGACGGTGACGCCACCGTAGCCGCGCGCCGAGCCCTTTATTCGCCGGCGAGGGTTGGTCCACCCGCCACCCAACCCAGGCAGGACCGAAGATCCAGCGAAGATGTCGAAGAAGAAAGCCCGCAACAAGCCGTCGCCCCAACATCCTCGCCGCCGTCCGCCGGAGCCATGGATTCGGAGGAACCCTAACCCTAACCTACACCTAGTAGTATAGGGTAGATACACCGGACACCAAATCCGTAGTTCTACCCCACCTCCGGCGCTGACGAGGTCATCGGAGGCGGCGAGAACTCGCCGGATTTGGCGCCGGAACGACGTCCGCCTCGGGTTCGCCCTCTCCGCCTGTTTCTACTATAGATGGGGAAAGGAGCGAAGGGTCGAGGCGCGGAACAACAGAAGGAACCATTTTCAATGAATTTTGTACCACTGAACTTGAACGACATTCAGTTGTTTCTCTTCTCTTAGGCGTTAAAATGTTTGGACACACACAATAGTTGCTTAGTAAATGGCTGTTTAAGCTTTTCAACGAAGACGGTTTATGGCAAGAGGTGCTAAGAAGAAGTATGTAAAGGATAAGTGCCTATCTCAAATAGGAAAACGCCCAGGAGATTCACATTTCTGGACGGGGTTGATGGAGCTAAAAGAATTGGTACTACAGTATGGAAGGTTCAAGGTATACAATGGCCGCTAAGTGAGATTTTGGGAGGACGTGTGGATTGATCAACAACCGCTAATGCGGGTGTTCCCAGCTCTGTATAGAATAGTAAGAAAAAAGGGAGTCTCGGTAGCTAGCGTACTAAGGTCAACCGCGATGAATATTTCGTTTAGGCAAGGAAAAGTTGGGGAAAGATTGGAGGAATGGCTTAAACTTGTTTCCTTGGTGTTACAGATAAACCTAAATAATAACAGAGATTGCTTCATTTGGCTTTTGAAAAGAAATGGAGTTCTCTCATCACAGTCCCTTTACAGGGAACAAAAGAAAAGGGTGACGGTCACAGAAAAAGAAGTTTTTTTGGAAAGCAAAAATCCCTCTAAAAATCAAAATCTTCCTCTGGTATTTGAAAAGAGGAGTAATATTAACTAAGGATAATTTAAAGAAGAGAAAGTGGAAAGGAGATTATAAATGTAGCTTCTGTGGGATGGAAGAAACTATTCAACATCTTTTCTTTGACTGCAGTATGGCTAGGGCTATTTGGAACACGTTATCTATCACCTTTAACTTTCAACTTGCAAGAAGCATTTTGCACATGTTTGGTTCTTGGCTAAGGATCATGGGTCCAGGGCTAAGGGGTCAAGTATTAGTGGGAATTGCGGCCATATGTTGGGCATTATGGTTGAATAGAAATGATGCAGTGTTCCAAAATGTGGTGACTAATTCTTATTTGCAGGTATTTTTCAAGGGAACGTTTTGGATCAGGCAATGGTCCATGTTGTCTAAAGAGGAAGAGGGAGGAAAGCTGAAGGAAGGCTGCAGGCGTCTGGAAGGGGTAGCGCTGCAGTGTTTTGGTGATGTGAGATGGAAGAATCTGAAAATATTAGGGTTGTAGAGGTCTGTTCAGGGGTTTTTCAGCTGTATTTAGCTTTTCAGATTGCTAGTATCGTCGGTGCCTTCTGATGTAGGCTTCAGGCTTTGCTGTTTTTGTTTGAAACTTGTCCGCTTAGCGGAGACTCGGGTTAAGTCCCTCGTGTTAACTTTTGCTCTAAGCATTTACTTGTGAATGTGAAGGCAGGATTACTGATTCCATTACCTAAAAAAATCGGCTAATAACAAGTTGAATACTTTGCTAAAAAACTAGCTCAACTATTAGCTCTTCTGTTTAAATATACTAGAGCTTTTTAGCTAGCCAGCAATTAACTCAGCACATATTTGGTTACCTGTGAATTTTTAGCCAATTAGTAACCAACTTGACTCTAGAAGACGTGTGAGTTCGTGCTTCCTCTAGGGCTCAAACGCATTCAAGTTTTTAACTGTATGATGCCACATGATAGCGTGGCACTGACCACGGTGATGATAACAACACAACTTTAGCCATAATTCAAACAGAAATTTCTTCAGGAAATTAATCAGGTGCACGTAGAGATTTGAGAAAAATATCAAACGACGACGCAACTTTGGGCACACTTGATGCAATATTCAAACGGCGTAGAGATTTGCACTGCATGTGGAATGTAATCTTTTTACTAGGATACTTTTTGCTAGACATCATGAAATATTTTCAAGAATAACAGGTTCGATTTGCATTTAAAAATGTGTGAGTATTCAATCAGAAAAGGGGAAAAAAGCTTCCACAAAGCTATTGTCTTCGAAATTTGAAAGTTGCATCGAAACATACGGTACCCACCTGTCTAATCCATTTATATATTTTTTTGGTGCTCGAGACCCTGTTTTAGATTGGCCTATCATCCACTCCCTCAATTCTAAATTAGAAATCATTTGATTTTTTAGTCTAAATTAAACACTCATCTTAGTTAAAAATTAATGTAAAGTATCACCTTTTTTATGGCTTGTTTTATGCATTACAGTTCCTCAAGTTTTACCTACGTTTACACAATTTTTTAAGATGAATGATCATATAAAAATCAAATCTATACCTATTCATTGTCTGACTGTCCAAGCTAGCCCGCGCGCCGCTGCCCCCTGACCTGACGCCCGTGGAAATCACGGCCGCTGCCCGCCACCAGAGTTCGATTCCTGGGGAGCATGTATTTTTTTTGCCTGCCGTGCAAGGCCCACGCTGCAGTGACCCGCGACCACAGTAACGACCACGACGCGGACCAGTCAACTTTAGATCAGACATGATGCGATCGTTGCATGGACCCTGGGCGCCGTGCCTGACTGGCGGGCCCCGCAACCAGGGATGGCAGAAAAGTTGCTGCTCCACGTGTCGGGTAACAAAGTATGGGGTACCCAACTTTAACGCAAAAACAAGCAACCTCAGCGCAACCTGGCCCAAATGAGGACAGCCGAAGCCCACGAAGGCTACGCGCGTGAAGGCCCAAAGTGGCCTCCCATAAGGCCGGACGGCACCCTCGGGCGCCAAATCTCCGATTCGCCCGAACCTTCATGAGAGGGCTTGGGACAGCGACACCCGCGGGCGCCAAATCTCCGATTCGCCCGAGCCTCCACGAGAGGGCTCGGGACAGTGGCACCCTCGGGCGCTAAATCTCCGATTCGCCCGAGCCTCTTCATCCTCCTCGATCGCGATCCCTCTAAAGGCATCCAATGCACAATCGACGTCAGCAGGGCAATCTTAGACCGCAAGGGACCCCTCTTACCACTTTACAGGCGCGGCCCACTGACTAGACGCCGCGAGGCGACGCACCCCGCTCGTGCACACCCTCCGTACCCACTGCCAAACCTCCTCTGATGACCGATACGACGGTTCCACTCTTCCCACTCCGTCCTAAGGACAGTCAACCGGATCACGCCCCTTGCTGACGGAGAGATTCTCCAACTACGACAGCGATAGCTCCTGCCCATAACGCAAGAGCCTCGCAGGGACGGGAGAGGTGAAGGCTGTCCCGATGACCCGAGAGTATGGGCAATGTGGCAACAGGACCGTTCGCCCCTCGGGAAAGTACCGCGCATGAGAGGAAAACACGTGTGACAGAACCGCCGTAATCATAGGGCCCACATGCCACGTCATCGTCCCTAAGGACCGTTGACTAGTCTGCACGAGTTCCCTTTGACTTAGGTGGCCCGTCGGGTCTCATAGGAAACCCTAATTTCCCCGAGGATCTCATTGTAAAGACCTTGCAAGTATTACAGCAGTTTACACAAATAATTTGAATCAGAGTAAAGAGTGCGGAAGTATTACTTAAACATAGATTGCAATTACATTATCCCAAACCAGAGTTTCGCAGTGGAGTAGCTGTATACAACTAAACACCCTGCCCAAGGGTTTCATTATATACACATCTTCATCCATGTACGATCCGATGACCGGCACGATCCTTCGTAGAACTGTTTACTCAACTTACCTGCAACAGGGGGTTAACAAACCCTGAGTACATGGGGTACTCCGCAAGACTTACCCGACTAAAGGTGTAAAATTAGACTCAGGAATGCAGGCTGAGGGGAGTCAAGGTAAGGCTTAGCAAGAGTCAAAGGATTTTGCGGAAAAGCAATACTAATCCTATTTCAGTATTTTGTCTCAATAATATTATTAATCATTAACCATATCTCCAAGTTCCTTCTCATATATCAACATCCTTTCATTTACTTAATCCATTCAAAAACATCCTAGTTCCGAACCACTCTTCGCTGTAGGTGTGAGGATCAAGTCTCCATATCCGAGGAGCAACGACGATTCGAATCGATTAATACCCAGCTAGGGATCCCTATCCACACTGCGTATGTAGCACTTAAGCTTGCATACGCCAACCCCGCCTACCACGGCTTTTCATACCCCGGAACCGGTCCTGCGCCACCCGAGAGCACAGTACTCCTCTCGTCTCCAGGCACGACGGCCACGAGGGTACACGCTACTCTCGCCATCTCTCCACTCCCAGTGCGTGGTTGTCGGTTCCAGCAGTAGAGCCACCGGAGTCAGAGGCTTTCCGTAGTATGTGGCTAGTTGCAAAGTCTTGATCACAGCAGGCCTGACAACGAACGGTCCCTAATATTTTTCCGTTAGAAACCATGCATTGGGACTCTAACCCAAGTACACTGGTAACTACCCGGTTTTCACATCCCTTTCCCGATGGCGACGAAAGTTGGGACTCTAACCCAAGCAGTTGGCCAACCAAACGGGAAAACCCATCCACGTTGATGATAATGGACTGGCCAAGTACACCATCACCAAACGAGGACAATACCAATCCCATAAAATGATTCATTTGTTTCATATCATCACAGTTTTCAAAATAGCATTTTTGCAACTCTATCATTAAGCATGACTAAGCATTTTTCAATACTTTAAATAAACCAGGGTCTTAGGTATAATATGTGGTCAAGGAAAGGTAATGCATCAATAGGTTATCACTCAACTCCTATTAACCTAATGCAGTAGATTAACTCAAGTGATAAATATTTTTAAATAACAAGGAGGGGCAAATGCACCGGGGCTTGCCTGTTGCTTGAAGTAGACGAAACCCTGACGTCAATCACCGAGAAGGATCCACGTCCACCGAGTGAAAACCTTACTCGGGACACGCTTCAGATAATAATCACCGCGCGTTCACTACACGAAATAATAATACAACACTTATATGATGACATGTATGCCATGATGCAGGAGATGCACAGAATCACCGATCAATAGTAAGTAAACTTAATTTGAAAGTTGAGTACAACTTTCCTTCACGATAAAGTTGTAAGTCAACAAAACTAATTACTATCGAGTATTAACTACTTTGATTTATTGACCATTCTAACAGTCATTGAAAGTCGGATTGGTTTTTCCCCTAAAACATTATTATCCCATTGCCTAAACAAACTATTAAACCCTATCATTATATAAGACGAACATAAATTACTAGCATTCCAAATTAACAATTCAATTAAGAATCCAAACACTAATTAAGGTGCCAAGGATCATCTCAAGTTAATGACCCAGGGATATCACTCAATCCAAATGTTACACCACACAAAAGTGAATTAGGGTTTCTACTCAATTTTATTAATCAACCAACAATTAGGATTTTTGTTTTGGCATTTAATTACTACCTAGGGTAATTCATCTTATACTTACAGAGTAAATGATCATCAAAACTTGGAACAGCAGGGTTCAGGTGCTACAAGAGGTTTAACCAAACCCTAAAAGATTTAAAATTTTAATCCTAATGACATTTTCTTAATTAACCAATTAGGCAAGTAATAAATAAGAAGTAATTAAATTATTTCTATTTGCGCTCAAAATTTTACCATAGATAGTACTTATCCTAAAACAGTACCAAATTAAATTTCATGATTTTTGGAGTTATAGAGAACTAATTAAAATTACCCAATGTTGCATTTATTAATTTTTGTGCTGATTTTTAACCCCTGCAGAAAGTGCTCAAAACATGCATTCAATATTTTTGTTAAATACTACATCCCTCAGAGAGCACACACAATTATTTTCAGAATTTTTAAATTAGTAAATTAATTCCTATAAAAATGACAAATTGGCTCACTATTCTCTCTATCAGGAAATTGGAAAACAATTTTTATTCACGAGGAAAAATGGAAAACCCTATTTGGCCCAAGCCGGCCCAACGCCTGCAGGCCGGCCTACACAGCCTAACTCCCACCCCACTCTCTCTCAGCTCTCACGCTCGGCTGGGCCGGCCCACTCGGCCAGAGAGGCCCGCGCTCACCTGAACTCCCACTCTGAGCCACTGACAGCCCGACCCCATCTGTCAGCTGTTCTCTCTCCCTCACACAGAGCGCTCGCGCGCGCGGCGGCACCGGCGGCGGCGACAAGTCGCCGGTGACCGACCTCCGACGACGGTAATGCCACCCTAGCACTCCCATCCACCTCACCAACACACCTAGGTAGTTAGTTGAGCGGTCCGTGTTCTTGATCGGGCCAGACCGCGGCCATGGCGGCTCGGCTAGCACGGTGACCGGCGGCAAGCCGTGTCCTGACTGCTCCGGCGTGTTCAGGTTTGGGAAAAAGTGTGGGAAAACTCACGGTGCTCACCAGAATCTACTGCGCTCCCAGGTTTAGAGTAGAGGATGGCCGGAGACAAGCTGTTGATGAAAACCGAGACGGCGGCGACGGATTCCGACGGCGAGGACCTCGTTCCCGATGAGCTAATGCGGTAGAGGTAAAAGGGAAAAGCCGATCATCAACACGGAATCAAACCGGATCATAAACGATAGTCGAGGTCATGATTTACTCACTGGGCCGACCTGGCCACGTGAACGGAGCTCACGGCGGAGCTCTGCCGGCCGCCGGGACGAAGCCGTCGGCTCGTAGTAGCTCCGGTGACCAAACAACTGAACAAATGGATCAAGCAGCTGCGCTAGGACATGGCGAAACTATGGGGAAAATGAATTGAACGGTGGCACATGGTGGACGGCAAATTCCGCCGGCGACAGCGAAGGGACCGACGGCGGCAGTAGGGAGAAAACGGCAAGAATGGCGACGGTGGGCTCTTATAACGGGCATAGGGACTATGGACGCGGCCGGGCCCCCCTCCCACGAGCTCGACACGCCATCGGCTGGACCCCGGGCATCACCGGCGGGCGGCGCGGCACGCGCGCCCTGCCGTGGCAGAGCACAGAGCCGGCCCCCCCTGCGATCTACTGTAGCAGTACACCCCTCTCCCCTTTTTTTGCAAAATTACCCCTTATTTTGTATACAAACTTGAAAAATGTCCTTAATAAAAGTTGTAGCAAATTTTGTGAAGTTCAACTTTGCTTTAATCATGTCCAAATTCTGCCTAGTTTTGAAACTATTTAAAAGGGGGTAAAACTTGAATTTGAAATTGATTTGCAATTCAATAAAATTCTCCAAACTTTTCTCAGCAACATGAAAATCTGTAAATATGAAAGTTGTTCTACTTGTTGAATCCTACAACTTTCATTAAAGGAGTTTTGTCAGATTCTTCATAGTTTTTGACATAGCATTTAAATTTCAAATTTCAAAACACTCATTGGAGTTTATTTTGAAATCTCACTGCATAACATCAAAATGCCCAAATACAAAAGTTATTCAATTTAAAAATCCTTACAACTTTCACTAAAGTAGTTTGCCCTAATTCTTGATATTTTTGAAATGGCATTTTATATTTTATTAAACAAACACTAATTGGGTTTTAAATTTAAATTTCTACAAGTAAACTTTAAAATCTATAAACATGAAAGTTGTTCCATTTTGTAAGGGCTAAAACTTTCATTAAAGGACCATCGCCAGATTCCTACTAGTTTTTGAACTCGTATTTCAAGTTTAAACTTTAAAACCTAAATTAAGATTTTATTTGAAATTATTTTTAATAACTTCAAAATTTCCCAAAATAGAAGTTGCTTAACTTTTAAAGATTTGCAACTTTTGTTTAAGGCCCAACACTTAATTATGCTTAGTTTTTGTTGTCGAGGTTTTAGGTCTGATTTAGGGTTTATAATTGATTTTCTTTTTGTTACCCAATTCAATTTAGATAATAACATACAAAACCCAAACATTTACATAACAAATCATTCTTAAGAACTTATATAAAATCACATGTTGAAATAAAATCAGCTTTGTTAATACATAGTAAAAAAAAATGAGTTTATGCAGGATGATTTACATGCAATGATGATGACATGGCAGATTTTAATTAACCGTAACACCAGAGGTGTTACAGCCTTCCCCCCTAAAAGAAATCTCGTCCCGAGATTTAATAAGTGGCTAGAGCCTTAGGTTAAGTAATGGAAAAGAAAATGTGTCAAGTAAATATTTTTCAAATCTTGACTGTAGAGCAAGTAGGGATCTTACATTTTATAGGATTTGAAAGGGGTAAATTATTTTTAATGGTGAGCTAAGAACTTAAGAATGTTTTTAGGTGAGAAATTCTCTGGTCTCTCGGGTAACTTTTTTCTTCTGAAGACTGATTCCAACATACTTGTGCTTTATCCTGTTGAAGTCGTTTGAGTAACACGATCTCTTATTGGTTTATGACCCACACTGAGTATCCGGAGTGCGTCAGATCTAGTCCAATTCCACTCCTACCAAATCAATAACCCGATTTGACACTTGAAGTTACTCCTCGAGTGGTGTCGCATGAAATACAGCCTATGCAGCTGACAAGTGTTCAGACACTTGAGTTGATAAGCTACTAGTCCACACTTCTCTTACTTCCTGTTATGAGGAAGATTCTTATTTGACCTAATCAGTTGTTTCTCAACACTAAAACTTAAAACCTTATTTCTTCGAAATACAACCCTTGCGAGGAATATCTTTTAAAGGTGGGTTTCAAGGAGGGTGAGGGCACATTAATTGCGAGCTACGATGATTCAGGAGTGCCGACTACGATACCAGTGTGTACCCTGGTAGGGTCTTATGTGACTGGAGTTCACAGAAGATTCCAAGTTTTGACACGGCACCATAGTCGCGGGTCGAGACACCATCATAGAACACATTCAAAGTAACCTCGGTAAAAAGAGAAAAATAAATCGACTGTATCTATGATGTACAATGACCACAGACCTTGATACGAGCATATACCCATCAGAATCTCATGTGATTGTGAGTCACAGGAGATCCCAGGTTGCTATATTGTATCGCAGCCGCAGATCATGTTACATCATAGCAAGATGAATTTGTTTCTACCTACAGTGCAGACAAGGAAACTTTATAGGTTGCGAAGCTACAGTATGTCACAGCCCTAGACCTTGATACCTGCGCGTGCCTAGCGGAATCTCGGCGTGGCCATGGCACGTGAGAGACCCTAGGTTTCGACGCGACACCATGGTCACAGGTCATGACAGCACTATAGGCACAACCATAATGATTTTGGAATAACATGTTTGATTTAAATGAGAGATACGTGTCGGATCAAGGCATAACACGTATGCAGATAAAAGTCATGGTCTAGTGCTAGGTTTTCATCCTGAGGATGTAAGTGAATTTAAATGCATCATAAAGTTTTCGTCGAAGTGAGTTTTCAAAATATATGTCAAGATATTTATAAATAACCAAGAATCGATAAAACAACATGGAATCCTCAGCGGATCACAGATACCACTTCCAAGTGATTGGATCTTAGGTATCTTTTCCAAATTGGTTCCTGTTATTCTATCGGATGAAATTAAGATGATTGCAAAGACAAAGAATCTTAAGAATTCGGAAAGATCAGATGTGGATTCTCAAAGTGAGTTTTGATATAGTTATAAAGAGCAAAAGGATTTTGAAACTCATGAAGAAATATGGATACGAATTCTTGTAAAAGATATTTGGAAAAGGGAGTGAAAGCACATTAATTGCAGGCTAGGATCATGACCATCAACCTTGACAACAGCGAGCGTCCGGTAGTACTTTCCCATGGTCGTGATCCATAGGAGACCCCAGATTTCGACGCTGTGTCACGGTCTTGGAGCACGATATCCCATAGACTACAATTACAATAGCTTTCAAAGAAATAGCAGTGTTTTGAAAAGAGAAGATAAAAATTTTACATCGATGGATTTATTAAATCAAGGATTAGCCAAAGTTTTGTGTCGATTTGGAATAGTGAATGAGTGCATCCAGAAGTTTTCCAAGGACTAGAAACTTATGGAGCGAAGTTTAGCGGTGATAGCAAAACCTAGTCCTATGACAAAATTTACCAACTGTTGAACACACATAACACTCAAAATCTCAAGTATGAAATGATCTGGCCGATGACATAGGATTATTCGAGGTTTACACATTAGTTCACATTGACTACTAGTTTAGGTCGACTTACTCCAACTTATGGAACTACCATTACACCAGTTTCCCTACCGACACAGGGTTTTGGATTACCAGGACACTTAACCTCAGACTTGACCTGATCTGACACTGGGTCTAGGAGACTACTTAGCTTCATAAACTAATCGACTCGACCACTCACTACTTCTGATTCCGAGTCACTAGCTACTTCCTCAAACTCTTCATCGGCATTCTCTGCTGAACCAGACAATTCCTGATGGTCAGCTGCTGGAACATCTATATCTGGAATTGGATCATTCATGGCATGGAGCATTTGCACTTCTCGTTGCAGATCGGCAATGTTCTGATGGGCTGCCTGAAGTTGTTGCTGATAGGTATTATGCAGGCTCCAAAACATCGCATCCTGATGCTGCAGATATCCAACGGTCTCTCTAAGACCTTCTCTTGCCATTACGGCATAAGAATGAGCTTCTTCGCGCTGCTGGATGAGAAGTCCTGTCTGAAGGTGAAGACTATCCACCAGACTCTCTAGTTCTTCTATGCGGTGCTGGTCTGCTTGTCGCTGTGCTTCGAGTGCTTCCACCTGGACGTCCAAACCGATCTTTTCTACATCACTGATCTGAGCAGCCTCTTGCCATTTTAGGACTTTCTTACTTGCCTTCTTCTTCTTGAGTTCTGTACTCTTGAGGGCTTCATAACATTCAGCGTAAAGTTCCTGCCACTCCTCGCGTCCTTGCTCACGGGTCAGATGGAGGTTAAGGACGGCTAGCATGGCTCGAGTAGTGGCTACCAATATGGGATCCTGCTGATCAAACTTTTCTTCCAATTGGTTGGCTTGTCGTTGAAGACCATCCCAATTCCCTGGGGCTTCTGACGGAAATATTCTCAGAGTAGAAACTCTGACTTCCTTCTGACACCTGAAACAGATCTTTCTCAGGACTTCCAATGCTGTAGCCTGAGCTCCTTCCCAAGGACTCATACCTTCTGCCTGTGCTTCCCAAGCTGGCCAAAACAGAGCAGTGGTACAAGCTGGGATCCGAAGTGACACTTCGTACCACGGCCGACCAAGGACAACAGTACGGGACCAACGATACTTTGGTGGTTTCGAGTAGCCTACTTCCTGAAGTAACTGCCACAACACCGTAGGAGTTCCGAACATAGCCAGGCATTCGTCGATTCCAGTGGTAGGGTCTTGGGGATCCATCTATTGAAAAGAAAGGTAAGAATTTGTTTTTAACAAAATATACATTTGGAAACATGCTTTATTTTAGAAAGTAGAGATTTAATTTATATCGGGGGTATTACTAATAGTTGTAATGTCATGATGCATGAGCGTTCCAACGCAAGCCAGGATACCCTGACATATACGTAATATACCGATTAAATTAATTATTAGAGTGACATGCACTCAACGTTTTCAAACATAGGGCATACTTAAGGTGCTAATCCACTACTAAGCTCAAAACCTAACTATAGATCTATAGAAGTAATCGAGGAAAGATGCTATAGAATGAACGAGGAAAGTTCAGAAATAATTCGGACCAAACTACCCCATTAATTTTATTCATTCGAAATCCTTTTGAAGTTTTTGTAAAGTAATACTGCAAGTGCTTCACAATGAAATGCTCTGATACCACCTGTGACAGAACCGCCGTAATCATAGGGCCCACGTGCCACGTCATCGTCCCTAAGGACCGTTGACTAGTCTGCACGAGTTCCCTTTGACTTAGGTGGCCCGTCGGGTCTCATAGGAAACCCTAATTTCCCCGAGGATCTCATTGTAAAGACCTTGCAAGTATTACAGCAGTTTACACAAATAATTTGAATCAGAGTAAAGAGTGCGGAAGTATTACTTAAACATAGATTGCAATTACATTATCCCAAACCAGAGTTTCGCAGTGGAGTAGCTGTATACAACTAAACACCCTGCCCAAGGGTTTCATTATATACACATCTTCATCCATGTACGATCCGATGACCGGCACGATCCTTCGTAGAACTGTTTACTCAACTTACCTGCAACAGGGGGTTAACAAACCCTGAGTACATGGGGTACTCCGCAAGACTTACCCGACTAAAGGTGTAAAATTAGACTCAGGAATGCAGGCTGAGGGGAGTCAAGGTAAGGCTTAGCAAGAGTCAAAGGATTTTGCGGAAAAGCAATACTAATCCTATTTCAGTATTTTGTCTCAATAATATTATTAATCATTAACCATATCTCCAAGTTCCTTCTCATATATCAACATCCTTTCATTTACTTAATCCATTCAAAAACATCCTAGTTCCGAACCACTCTTCGCTGTAGGTGTGAGGATCAAGTCTCCATATCCGAGGAGCAACGACGATTCGAATCGATTAATACCCAGCTAGGGATCCCTATCCACACTGCGTATGTAGCACTTAAGCTTGCATACGCCAACCCCGCCTACCACGGCTTTTCATACCCCGGAACCGGTCCTGCGCCACCCGAGAGCACAGTACTCCTCTCGTCTCCAGGCACGACGGCCACGAGGGTACACGCTACTCTCGCCATCTCTCCACTCCCAGTGCGTGGTTGTCGGTTCCAGCAGTAGAGCCACCGGAGTCAGAGGCTTTCCGTAGTATGTGGCTAGTTGCAAAGTCTTGATCACAGCAGGCCTGACAACGAACGGTCCCTAATATTTTTCCGTTAGAAACCATGCATTGGGACTCTAACCCAAGTACACTGGTAACTACCCCGGTTTTCACATCCCTTTCCCGATGGCGACGAAAGTTGGGACTCTAACCCAAGCAGTTGGCCAACCAAACGGGAAAACCCATCCACGTTGATGATAATGGACTGGCCAAGTACACCATCACCAAACGAGGACAATACCAATCCCATAAAATGATTCATTTGTTTCATATCATCACAGTTTTCAAAATAGCATTTTTGCAACTCTATCATTAAGCATGACTAAGCATTTTTCAATACTTTAAATAAACCAGGGTCTTAGGTATAATATGTGGTCAAGGAAAGGTAATGCATCAATAGGTTATCACTCAACTCCTATTAACCTAATGCAGTAGATTAACTCAAGTGATAAATATTTTTAAATAACAAGGAGGGGCAAATGCACCGGGGCTTGCCTGTTGCTTGAAGTAGACGAAACCCTGACGTCAATCACCGAGAAGGATCCACGTCCACCGAGTGAAAACCTTACTCGGGACACGCTTCAGATAATAATCACCGCGCGTTCACTACACGAAATAATAATACAACACTTATATGATGACATGTATGCCATGATGCAGGAGATGCACAGAATCACCGATCAATAGTAAGTAAACTTAATTTGAAAGTTGAGTACAACTTTCCTTCACGATAAAGTTGTAAGTCAACAAAACTAATTACTATCGAGTATTAACTACTTTGATTTATTGACCATTCTAACAGTCATTGAAAGTCGGATTGGTTTTTCCCCTAAAACATTATTATCCCATTGCCTAAACAAACTATTAAACCCTATCATTATATAAGACGAACATAAATTACTAGCATTCCAAATTAACAATTCAATTAAGAATCCAAACACTAATTAAGGTGCCAAGGATCATCTCAAGTTAATGACCCAGGGATATCACTCAATCCAAATGTTACACCACACAAAAGTGAATTAGGGTTTCTACTCAATTTTATTAATCAACCAACAATTAGGATTTTTGTTTTGGCATTTAATTACTACCTAGGGTAATTCATCTTATACTTACAGAGTAAATGATCATCAAAACTTGGAACAGCAGGGTTCAGGTGCTACAAGAGGTTTAACCAAACCCTAAAAGATTTAAAATTTTAATCCTAATGACATTTTCTTAATTAACCAATTAGGCAAGTAATAAATAAGAAGTAATTAAATTATTTCTATTTGCGCTCAAAATTTTACCATAGATAGTACTTATCCTAAAACAGTACCAAATTAAATTTCATGATTTTTGGAGTTATAGAGAACTAATTAAAATTACCCAATGTTGCATTTATTAATTTTTGTGCTGATTTTTAACCCCTGCAGAAAGTGCTCAAAACATGCATTCAATATTTTTGTTAAATACTACATCCCTCAGAGAGCACACACAATTATTTTCAGAATTTTTAAATTAGTAAATTAATTCCTATAAAAATGACAAATTGGCTCACTATTCTCTCTATCAGGAAATTGGAAAACAATTTTTATTCACGAGGAAAAATGGAAAATCCTATTTGGCCCAAGCCGGCCCAACGCCTGCAGGCCGGCCTACACAGCCTAACTCCCACCCCACTCTCTCTCAGCTCTCACGCTCGGCTGGGCCGGCCCACTCGGCCAGAGAGGCCCGCGCTCACCTGAACTCCCACTCTGAGCCACTGACAGCCCGACCCCATCTGTCAGCTGTTCTCTCTCCCTCACACAGAGCGCTCGCGCGCGCGGCGGCACCGGCGGCGGCGACAAGTCGCCGGTGACCGACCTCCGACGACGGTAATGCCACCCTAGCACTCCCATCCACCTCACCAACACACCTAGGTAGTTAGTTGAGCGGTCCGTGTTCTTGATCGGGCCAGACCGCGGCCATGGCGGCTCGGCTAGCACGGTGACCGGCGGCAAGCCGTGTCCTGACTGCTCCGGCGTGTTCAGGTTTGGGAAAAAGTGTGGGAAAACTCACGGTGCTCACCAGAATCTACTGCGCTCCCAGGTTTAGAGTAGAGGATGGCCGGAGACAAGCTGTTGATGAAAACCGAGACGGCGGCGACGGATTCCGACGGCGAGGACCTCGTTCCCGATGAGCTAATGCGGTAGAGGTAAAAGGGAAAAGCCGATCATCAACACGAAATCAAACCGGATCATAAACGATAGTCGAGGTCATGATTTACTCACTGGGCCGACCTGGCCACGTGAACGGAGCTCACGGCGGAGCTCTGCCGGCCGCCGGGACGAAGCCGTCGGCTCGCAGTAGCTCCGGTGACCAAACAACTGAACAAATGGATCAAGCAGCTGCGCTAGGACATGGCGAAACTATGGGGAAAATGAATTGAACGGTGGCACATGGTGGACGGCAAATTCCGCCGGCGACAGCGAAGGGACCGACGGCGGCAGTAGGGAGAAAACGGCAAGAATGGCGACGGTGGGCTCTTATAACGGGCACAGGGACTATGGACGCGGCCGGGCCCCCCTCCCACGAGCTCGACACGCCATCGGCTGGACCCCGGGCATCACCGGCGGGCGGCGCGGCACGCGCGCCCTGCCGTGGCAGAGCACAGAGCCGGCCCCCCCTGCGATCTACTGTAGCAGTACACCCCTCTCCCCTTTTTTTGCAAAATTACCCCTTATTTTGTATACAAACTTGAAAAATGTCCTTAATAAAAGTTGTAGCAAATTTTGTGAAGTTCAACTTTGCTTTTTGAATCATGTCCAAATTCTGCATAGTTTTGAAACTATTTAAAAGGGGGTAAAACTTGAATTTGAAATTGATTTGCAATTCAATAAAATTCTCCAAACTTTTCTCAACAACATGAAAATCTGTAAATATGAAAGTTGTTCTACTTGTTGAATCCTACAACTTTCATTAAAGGAGTTTTGTCAGATTCTTCATAGTTTTTGACATAGCATTTAAATTTCAAATTTCAAAACACTCATTGGAGTTTATTTTGAAATCTCACTGCATAACATCAAAATGCCCAAATACAAAAGTTATTCAATTTAAAAATCCTTACAACTTTCACTAAAGTAGTTTGCCCTAATTCTTGATATTTTTGAAATGGCATTTTATATTTTATTAAACAAACACTAATTGGGTTTTAAATTTAAATTTCTACAAGTAAACTTTAAAATCTATAAACATGAAAGTTGTTCCATTTTGTAAGGGCTAAAACTTTCATTAAAGGACCATCGCCAGATTCCTACTAGTTTTTGAACTCGTATTTCAAGTTTAAACTTTAAAACCTAAATTAAGATTTTATTTGAAATTATTTTTAATAACTTCAAAATTTCCCAAAATAGAAGTTGCTTAACTTTTAAAGATTTGCAACTTTTGTTTAAGGCCCAACACTTAATTATGCTTAGTTTTTGTTGTCGAGGTTTTAGGTCTGATTTAGGGTTTATAATTGATTTTCTTTTTGTTACCCAATTCAATTTAGATAATAACATACAAAACCCAAACATTTACATAACAAATCATTCTTAAGAACTTATATAAAATCACATGTTGAAATAAAATCAGCTTTGTTAATACATAGTAAAAAAAATGAGTTTATGCAGGATGATTTACATGCAATGATGATGACATGGCAGGTTTTAATTAACCGTAACACCAGAGGTGTTACAACACGCCCGAAGGAGGACACCCCTAATGACCGGTCCCGTCATGCTCCCGACGGCAAAGAAGGCTCCCGAGCCTCGGGAGTCAATCTTTGAAAGTCAACCAGTCTTCTCGTTGCACTGTGCAGGACCGGAGCGACGCCATGACGCACCGCCACGCAGCAAGCCACGTCCCATACACTGTGCCACCTTGGAAATCAACGATCGAACAGTGGAAGATCAGTCGAATGACCGAAGCCATATCGCCGAAGCGCCAAGACGATGGCATGGTTGACGATAGCCACTAATCACCTCTGCTCTCACCATGCCGAAGTATCGTCATCATAAGTCACCACATGTAACTCTAGCTTCTCCCTTGTAACTATAGAAGGGAGGGCGGAGGCCAGTCACAAAGGGAGACACGAAGCTCACGACACCAACATACACACAACACAACTACACGAAAACGAAAGCATCCTCTTCCTCGCACAAGAGACTTGGGATACTCTCCCTTTCTCGACTCAGCTTGTAATCCCCTACTACAAGCACCTCGGTGCAAGGCAACACGACTCGCCTCTGCACTGGACGTGGCGCCCTCCTGGCCTGAACCAGTATAAATCTCTCGTGTTCTTCCTTGCACACCATCTGAAACCTCAACTGCAAAACACAAGTTACTAGCCGGTGTTAGCGCCCGCCAAAACTAGCACCGACAGTTGGCGCGCCAGGTAGGGGCCTTTTGCGTGTTGACGTAGGTTTCAAATGGCAGCCAGCTCCACCACGCTTCCCGCTAGCGCGGTGCTCCGGTTCGGGACTCTTGAGTTCGTGGCCACCGGCCAAGGGCTCGAGATGAACCTGCGTCCGACCGGGCCCCGCGTCCTTATCGTCCCAACTCTGGCCCAGCAGGCGGCCCGAGAAGGGACCCGTGCAACGCTTCCACCCGCCTCAGAGGACGGGGGAAACGTTGCACGCCACTCCCGGTGGACCAGGAGGAGGAGGCGCAGCAGCGCCAACCAGCCTACGGCCGCGGGAGGTGCGGCCAACCAGGCACCCCCAACGGGGGGAGCCAATACTGCACCAGCCGCTGTCCCGGGATCTCCAGCAGCGGCGGCCACGCATCCGCCTATTGCCCGCAGGACGGGCGAAAGCGAAACACGACGCCGCCCGAACTTTCTCTCCGCCCTCACCTGGGGAGGGGAACGACGCCGTCGTCCCTCTTTGGGCTCCAGACCGCCATGGATGCCCACGTTCGTGCAGTTCGCGCATTGTTGCACGAACTGTCGGACACTCCAGTCCAGCGCCTCGAGCGCCTGTACAGCCTCGTGGGAGACCACGTGGCGTCCTCACCGTCACCCCCTGGGGAAAGTGCCCGGACGCATGGTGGTGGGGAAACAGATACCACTATCAACCTCACCCCTCGAGAACACTCGGAGGGGTGGGACCGTTATGGCTGGACCTCGTCGTCTCGTCGCAGCTACAGCGACGATGATGACGAGTTCTGGGCAAATGTGGACTTCGCCGCCCACACCGACGACTCGGGGGAGAATACCCTGAGCGTTATCTCCAACTCGGACCAGTCCTATATCGACCCCACTCGGGAGTGCTACAACTTGATGCACCCTGATGAGGGGCGGGTGGAGGACGTCCACTCGGGGGACAACGACGACATACCCCCTCCATCGCAACCCCAGCACCAAGTCACGCCCCCTCCAGCGGCCCTGCGGCCTGCACGGTTAGCCCCGCCGCTGGATCAGGGGGCTGGAACATCTCGCCCCGTACCTCAAACCCCGGAGCTAGAACAGCTCCGGGAGCTTGAGGCGCGGATGGGCGAGGACCGCTTGCGCCTTACCCAGCTGCGAGCTACGCTGGAGCGCGACGAGCGGCGGAGCGATGGAGGAGCAGCTCGGCGTCGAGCCCGAGATGTTCAGGCCCGAATCGTTGCTGACGACGGGGCCGAGACGCGGGGGCCGCCCCCCGGGCAAGCCGAAAGCTCGCGGAAGCAGCGATGCTGCTCTGGAGCATACTTGAGCCCTCCACCGAGGAGGCAAGACAGCTCAGGAATCAACTCATGGACCTCCTGGAGGATGCAGCTGTCCTACAGGCGGAAAGCTCAGCGTCGCAACACTGTGTCGCTGAAAGTCACCAGCATGGCGGCATAGCACGCCACGAGCGCGAAGCCTCGGTTCGACCCGAGGCTCCAAGGGCCCCGCCAGTCCACCAACGGCTTGGCAAGGACGTCGACGTCCGAGCCATTCTGCAAGCCCGCGGCCGCGGAAGACTGACGGAGCCGCGCGCGGCTATAGCGTCCATCGGGGCGGGCGCTACGACTTGGATGAGGATCGCGAACCCTCACCCGAGCCCTCAGGACCTCGCGTCTTCAGCGAGGACATCCGAAGGGCCAAGTTCCCGCCCCGGTTCCGACAGCCGGCCAACATAACCAAATACTCAGGGGAAACGAACCCCAAGCTTTGGTTTGCGGATTATCGTCTTGCGTGCCAGCTTGGCGGCGCGCAGGATGACCTTATTGTTATCCGCAACCTCCCCCTGTTCCTCATCGACTCTGCGAGAGGTTGGCTGGAGCATCTTTTCCCACGGATGATCTTTGACTGGAGCGATCTGGTCAAGATCTTCGTAGGAAACTTTCAGGGCACGTACGTGCGCCCTGATAACTCCTGGGACCTCCGCAGCTGCAAGCAGAAACCGGGCGAGTCCCTACGGGACTACATCCGGTGCTTCTCCAAGCAGTACAACGAGCAGCCCCAGGTTGCCGACTCCGACGTCGTCGGAGCATTCGCGGCAGGAACTTCCTGCATGGAGCTAGTTCACGAGGTAGGGCGTCAGACGCCAACCAGTGTCGCCGAGCTCATGAAGATCGCTACCAACTTCGCCTCAGGAGATGAGGCAGTGGGAGCCCTTTTCTCCGACCCTAAGGGCAAACGGAAGGAGGAGGCCCCCGAGGGCACCTCTTCCCGAGCCCCGACCAACAAGAAGAAGAAGGGGAAGGGAAAGCTCCCACCACGCAGCGACCCCTTGGTGGCAGCCACCGAGCCCAAGGGGGCACGGCCCCCTTGGGGCTGTTTTGACGAAATGCTAATCAAGCCGTGCCCATATCACACAGGTCCGGTACAGCACACGCTCGGTCAATGCGTAATGCTCAAAAAGCATTATGGCCGGCAAGCGTTCAAGGACGAAGCCGGCAAAAAACCCGCCAAGGACCAGGAGGACTAGGACGGGAAGGACGACGGCTTCCTGCCCATCGACAAGTGCTTCATGATCTTTGGCGGACCAGGGACCGCCCCTACGCTGCTCCAGCGAAAGCACGAGCGCCGGGAGGTCTACTCCGTCAGGCCAGCGACACCTCGCTTCCTCGACTGGTCGCTCGACGCGATCACGTTTAGCCGGGATGACCACCCGGACTACGTCCCGTTGCCAGGACGTTACCCGCTCGTTGTCGACCCCGTCATCGGCAACACGAGGCTCACCAAAGTCCTCATGGATAGAGGTAGCGGCCTCAACCTTCTCTACGCTGATACCCTCGATTCGATGGGAATCAGCCGCTCGCTACTCCGGGCCACGACGTCCCCATTCCACAGGATAGTGCCTGGAAAGAGCGTGCAACCCCTCGGGCAGATCAACCTGTCTGTTTACTTTGGTACCCCTGACAATTTCAGGAAAGAGGTCCTAACTTTTGAAGTGGTAGGCTTCCGCGGTACCTACCATGCCATCCTTTGGAGGCCGTGTTACGCCAAGTTCATGGTGGTCCCAAACTACACCTACCTCAAGCTCAAGATGCCTGGGCCTAAGGGGGTCATAACCATCGGCACATCCTACCAGCACGCGTACTAATGCGACGTCGAATGTTGCGAGTACGCCAGCGCACTGGAGGAGTCAGCTCTCATCGCCGACCTCGAGCAAATGGCGAAGGAGGTCCCCGGCCCCAAGAAGACCACGGGCACCTTTGAGCCCGTCGATGGGGTGAAAGAGATCCCCCTCAACCCGAGCTCTGCCAACGGCAAGGTGCTGAAGATCAGCACCACCCTTGACCCCAAATAGGAAGCCGTGCTCGTCGACTTTCTCCGCAAGCACACCGACATGTTTGTTTAGGGTCCCTCGGACATGCCAGGCATCCCGAGGGAGGTCGCCGAGCACTCCTTGGACATCCGGGCCGGGTCCAAGCCGGTGAAGCAGCGCCTGCGCCGATTCGACTAGGAGAAGCGCCGGGCCATCGGGGAGGAGGTGCAGAAGCTTTTGGCGGCCGGATTCATCAAGGAGGTCTTCCACCCAGAATGGTTAGCAAATCCTGTTTTGGTTAAAAAGAAAAATGGAAAATAGAGAATGTGTGTCGATTACACTAGTCTAAATAAAGCTTGTCCTAAGTATCCATTTTTCATTACCTCGCATTGACCAAATAGTTGATTCTACTGCTGGTTGCGAACGACTTTGCTTTCTTGATGCATATTCCGGTTACCATCAGATTCGTATGAAAGAATCCGACGAATTAGCGACTTCTTTCATTACCCCTTTCGGCACATATTGTTATGTAACCATGCCATTTGGCCTAAAAAACGTGGGCGCGACTTACCAGCGCTGCATGCTCAAAGTTTTTGAGGACCTCATCGGGTGGACCGTTGAGGCGTACGTAGACGATATAGTGATAAAATATAGGAAGGCCAGCGACTTAGTAGACGACCTAGAAAGGGCATTCGACTGCCTTAGGAGTAAAAATATAAAGCTAAACCCCGAGAAGTGCGTTTTCGGGGTCCCTCGGGGCATGCTCCTCGGGTTCATCGTTTCCGAGCGTGGCATCGAAGCCAACCCAGAAAAGATATCGACCATCACACAGATGGGCCGGATCCAAAGCCTCAAGAGTGTGCAAAAGCTCATGGGGTGTCTTGCGGCCTTGAGCCGATTCATCTCTAGGCTTGGTGAAAAGGGGCTTCCCCTGTATCGGTTGCTGAACAAAAATGAGCACTTTACCTGGACACTCGAGGCCCAGGAAGCCCTCGAAAGGCTGAAAGCTCTACTTTCCAAAGCACCAGTCCTTGTGCCCCCAACGAAGGAAGAAAACCTCTTGTTATATGTTGCTGTCACTAACCAGGTTGTGAGTGCAGCGATTGTCGTCGAACGACGAGAGGAAGGGAATGCCCTACCGGTGAACGGCCGGTTTACTTCATTAGCGAGGTCTTGTCCGAAACCAAGACGCGCTACCCTCAGATCCAGAAGCTGGTGTATGCAATCGTCCTCGCTCGGCGCAAGTTGCAGCACTACTTCGAGTCACATCCTGTGACCGTGGTGTCATCATTCCCCCTTGGGGAGGTGATACAGAGTCGCGAGGCCACGGGAAGAATCGCCAAATGGGCAATCGAGCTCATGGGCGACTGTTGACACTTCTTAGCGCAACCACCAGAGATAGGGTGTTAGACTATCTCTGATAACGGCGCCAGAAGTGCCCTGAGGGTATTTCTTATGTCTATTGGATAATTCCGCAAGCGCACAGAATATACCGCTATAGCACTTCACCCAGGAGTATTTCAAGGTATCATTATTTATTTTTATCCCAAGGGAAAGCGGTTGCTAGGAATAATTAATAAAAAGAGAGAGATCCTTAAGTCTATGCCAACTTAGTACCAACTAGTGGTAGGGGGGTAAATCGATAAATAGAGGAAAGGGTAATGACACCAACACACAACAAGTATTAAGATAACTAAAAGATAACTAGTAGAGTATAGCTAGGTGGGAGGACAACAAGTGAGTATAAGACTCCTATGACACTTACTTTACTCTTATGACTTATCCTATCAAATAGATGACTTATACCAAGATAGTACCTTACTACCGGTGTGCAGGGGGTAAGTGCGAGACAATAGAGGACAAAACCTCTACCCGAAGCGCCTACACTCTTATGGGAGCCTACCTTTTAAGAAGTTGCCTAAAACACGTGGAGGGATACTAAGACTAGACAGGGCTGTCACCACCTGCTAGCACCCACAAACAATCCGTGCGACAAGCGGTAATCAAAGGCAAGATCTAGTCTAAGCACCACGCTTACACTAAGTCTTACTATTCTACCTGCGTACCAACAACTAGAACACCCTATGACAGGCGATGAACTAACACACGTTGAGTTGGGACAAGATCACTATCAAGTATAAGACAAGTATAGAATAGGACAAGACACAACAATACTATAAAGAATAGTAAAGACTAAGTAAGAACTTAGTGAAGTAAAGTAAAGATTATATATATTGATAAAGATAAAGTCTTACAGAAGAAAAGGTACAAGAGTTATACCAGACTCTCCAGTAGACGTCTTCGGAGACTCCGAGCGCAGCTCGACTCGACTCTAACTCCCACACTAGACTAATACTACTACTAAAGAGTAGAACTCTAGCTTGCTCCTTGAGTTGTATGGTGTATGGTGTATGGTGTGTCTTGAAGAGGAGTGGGCAGCCTCTATTTATAGTGGATAGTGGAGGGATGCCACGTCAGCAATCTGTGTGCTCCTCAACTCTCCACCCTTGGATCCATCGCCTTGTAACCGCCATAACATGGACGGCTGTGGCAATTTGAGCACGTGGGAAGCATGCTTGGAGTCGGTGGAGGCCAACCGACCTGGCTGGGCACCAGGGGGTTCGGCCGACCCCCCTATGACTGGTGGGGACTATGATTGGTGGGCCCAGCTAGGATCTTCTAGAAGCTGTCCCCACCAGTCAGGGAGTGTGCAGGTGGCTTGGGCCCACTTTCTATGGTTCGGCCGACCCACCCCTGGTAGGCTGGGCCTACCAGCGTGGTCCCCATCTGTCATAGACTCTCCCCATATGTTGGTTCTATCTTGGTTGCTTCGTTTCATGCCTCAATCCGTGTGCCTTTGATCTCCACTGTTGAATGAAAGCACAGATTGATCTGATGGATGAAATAACTTGGTTGGAGTGTCACACGGATCCTGTCACGTCACCAGAGCTAGGTGGGCCCCGTGGGTAGTTCGACCGACCCATGGGTGGGCCCCCTTGGCTCTGGTCTCCTCCATTTGATGTTGTATGCAATGTGTTGAAAGGTGGTGGCCTGGGGCAACATATCATGGTTCGGCCGAACCATGTAGTTAGCCCCTAGCTGCTTACTTTTGCACTGATTTAGTGTTTCCTGCAATCACTAGCTAAGAGTACATGTGGAACTAGTTATTGATAAAATATGCTCATGATATGTTTATCTTCCCTTGAATCCGAGGCCTGTTGACGGTGTTTGAATGTGGAATTTTAGGGTATATCCACCGTCAACAGCGACGGCATCACCTACGCGTCACGCAAGGCCATCAAGTTCCAGGTGTTGGCGGATTTTGTGGCGGAGTGGACCGAGACACCGTTGCCACCGTAGCTCTCCCGGGACGAATATTGGGTCATGTACTTCGATGGGTCGTTGATGAAGACGGGTGCCGGCGCAGGCATCGTGTTCGTCTCACCCCTCGGAGTCTGACTCAAGTACCTCCCGAGGCTGCATTTTGCCGCCTCCAACAACGTGGCGGAGTACGAGGCACTCATCAACGGACTTCACATCGCCATCGAGCTGGGCATCAGACGCCGCGAGGTATGAGGCGATTCTCAGCTCGTGGTGGACCAGGTGATGAAGGAGTCGACGTGCCACGACGCAAAGATGGCGGCCTATTGCAAGTTGGTGCGGCGGCTCGAGGAAAAAATTCGACGGCCTCGAGTTCAACCACGTCGCGCATAGGTATAACGAGGAGGCCGACGAGTTGGCGAAAATCGCATCTGAAAAGACTTCGGTCCCGAAAGGGGTGTTTGCCAATGACCTCTACAAACCAACAGTCGACGACAACCTCTCGGGAAGCAAGGAGAAACGAGCTCCCAAGCGTTCCGAGGGGCCCGAAGCCGTCCCGAACCTCGGAAATCACTTGGGGGCTGCCGACCCATCGGGTGAAAGGCAACCCCCGGCCGAGGCTAAGGATAACAGCGACGCCGAGGCTGAGGCGATGGAGGTCGACGCTGAGGCGTCGGAAGCCGAACCCGAGATGGACGACGATGAACCAGACTGGCGCGAGCCACTGGTCAATTGGCTCGTCCGAGGGATCCTACTCCTCGGATAAGACCAAAGCTCGGCGGCTGGCACGTAAAGCCAAGATCTACAGAATGGTAGACGGAGAACTTTACCGACGAAGCCCCTCGGGCATCTTCCAGCGTTGTATCCCCTTCAGTCAGGGTAAACGCTTAATCAATGAGATACATGCTGGGGCCTGCGAGCATCATGCCGCACCGAGGACCCTCGTCGGCAATGCTTTCCGATAAGGCTTCTACTGGCCAACAGACATAGCAGACGCCACCGAGGTAGTACGCTCCTGCGAAGGATGCCAGTACTATGCTCGGCAGACACTTCTCCTAGCCCAAGCACTCCAGACGATTCCCTCTCACCTGGCCTTTCGCCGTATGGGGACTGGACCTTGTCGGGCCCGTCCAAAAGGCGTCCGGGGGCTTTACCCACCTGCTTGTTGCCATCGACAAGTTCTCCAAGTGGATTGAAGCTCGGACACTCACGCAGATCACCTCAACCCAGGCGATCCTGTTCTTCACCGACATCATTCACCGATTCGGCGTCCCAAACTCCATCATCACCAGCAACGGCACACAGTTCACAGGGAAGAAATTCCTGGTGTTCTGCGACCAGCACCACATACGAGTGGACTGGTCGGCAGTGGCCCACCCGAGAACAAATGGCCAGGTGGAGCGTGCCAATGGCATGATCCTCCAAGGCCTCAAGCCCAGGATCTTCAACAGGCTGAACAAGTTCGGCAAGAGGTGGCTAACCGAGCTTTCCCGCGGTGATATGGAGCCTGAGGACTACGCCGAGCCGATCCACGGGGTTCACGCCCTTCTTCTTGGTCGATTGCGCCGAGGCCGTTCTCCCCACGGACTTGAAGTATGGTGCCCCGAGGGTCCGGGCCTACGACGAACAAGGCAACCAGACCTCTCAGGAAAACGCGTTGGACCAGGTCGACGAGGCTTGGGACGTCGCCCTACTGCACTCAGCCAAACACCAGCAGTCCCTTCACAGGTACCACGCTCAGCGCATCCGAGGCCGAGCCTTCAATGTAGGCGACCTGGTATTGCGGCTCAGGCAGGACAATAGGGGACGTCACAAGTTGACGCCGCCATGGGAAGGGCCTTTCATTCATCGCCGAAGTGTTGCGGCTCGGGACGTACAAGCTGGCGAACGAAAAGGGCGAAGTCTACAGCAACGCCTGGAATATCGAATAGCTACGTCGCTTCTATCCCTGAACCTTGATCGATGGTATTGTATAAATCATGAAATCAATAAAAAGAATCGTTTCGTCCTTCTTTATATTGATTTTAACCCGAGCCAGCCCTCGGGAACAAGCGAACTTGTAAGGTTCTGCGCATAACAAAGTGAGGTTCAGCCTTATCTTTAAGGCCGACCCTCCCCCGGGGGCTAGGACAGGGGGAACCCCCGGACTCTGCCGAGCCGCAACAAAAATCTGAAACTTAAAAATTTCAAAACTCGCTGAAATTTTTTCCTTTCCTGAGCACATCTCCCACCCATGTCAAATCGAGGCTTATAAATCTCGGAAGAGCAAAGGAAGTCCCAGAGGATAGAGCCGGCCGAGCCTGTGGGACCGCCTACGCCTCCGGGCTATGGCATCCTCACTCGCCACTCCGCGTCCGAAGGATAACTCGAGCTCAGAAGAGAACTAATAAGATCAACGTTCGGTAAAGGCAGGTGGCTCGGGAAAACTCAGCCAAGCTTTCTTCTTAAATTTTTTCCTCTCATCGAAACTCTTAGACTACAGCTGTGTCTACGCCCCTAAAGCTACGACACCCGGAAAAGTCTCCCGAGGCTCGATGGCCCGGGCACAGAGTCAGTAGAGGAAAATACTTAAGAGAAAAGCGCCGAGAACGAATAAAAAGCAAACTGGAAATAATATTTACATAAATATTAAGGCCATGAAGGGCCGCATGTTTGTTCCCTGCTAACTACCCACGACAAATTTTTTCCGAGGGCGCGATGGCCCGACTTCTTTTCATAGGCAGGTCCAGGGGAGGGAGCTCGACCTCGGGCTCAAAAAGGCTTGCCAGCGCCTCTGCAGGCGTCCTCATGGAGTCCTCCAACGCCAGGAGCACCTCGTCATCCGCCTCAACGAAGCCCTCGCTGACGGGACCAGCGTCAAAGTTCTTGTACTGAGACTTGGTGACCGCCAGCGTCTTTTGGACTTCGGTCAGTCAGAGCCTCCTTGACACGGTCACGGACACTGCCGTGAAGCGCCTCCAGTCGGCTGTGGAGCGACATCCCTGAGGGCTCGCCACCGCTGCCGACGGAGTCACACACGGCGTGTGCCACACGCTGCAGCTCCTAGCTATCGCGGACCTCGCCATCGTAAGCGGCCTGCAGAGCTGCAAAGGTACGAAACGAAAAAATAGACAAGGTTTCAGGTGGCAAGCAACGAAAACGAACGAAGCAAAAAGAACCCGACACAACGCATACCGCCGGTCTCCTCCTTAGCCAGCCGCGCCGCTTCCCGAGCCTTCGACGCCTCGCCCCGCACCAAGTCAACCTCACCGACCGCCTGAGTCTCCTTCAGGTCGTCGGCCAGTGACGCGGCGGCGGAGGTCTTCTCGGCGGCGAGCCGCAGGGCGGCGTCGCACTCCCTCGTCGCCTCGGCCAGGGCGCTCTCCAGCTCCTGCGAGCCGCCTTGCCGAGGCGGCGACCCGGCCCACCGCCTCCGCAACCTCCTCCTTCAGGAGGGCGTCGCTGACACTCACCAAGGCGAACCGGGAGGTCATAGCGGCGAGCTCGCTCTGGGCACGGTCGAGCGCCCTCTTCTTGAGGTCAAGCTGCCTCCAAACGCCAAGCCCACCGCGGAGGAAGCGGGACTTGTCCCGGGAGGTGCGCATTAGGGCCCTAAGAAGAAAGGAGAAAAACGACAGCAGGTAAGTCGAGTACTCACGCGCAGGTGAAGTTACAAGGCAACCGAGGCTCACCCGAAGCCAATCCGAGAGCTCCGTGTCGAGGACATCGGCGACCCACTCGGGGCCCTAGAGGTCATCCCGAAGCGAGAAGACGGGCGGCCCATGAGGGTCCGCCCGATCTGCCCACTCGATCTGAGAGGACGTTAGCTCCCGAGGGGGCGGAGGGTCGCCGCCGAGTCGGACCCCAACTTATGGACGGCGTCCCACTCGGGGCCCTCGAGGTCGTCCAAAAACGAGAAGACGGGCGGCCCATGAGGGTCCGCCCAATCCGCCCACTCGATCCGAGAAGACGTCAACTCCTGAGGGGGTGGGCCCGTCAGCGCCAACGCCCAAGGACCCTCCTCGCGAAGAGGAGGAGCCCTCGCTGCGGCGTCCGCCGCCACCGAGTCCGTGGCGAGCGGTTGCGCGGCGACGTCAACGGTCGGCTCCCGCGAGGCGCCTCCGGAACTGACGACCGGAGTCCCGGGGGCTGGCGACGGAACCGCCACCGTAGCAGCCGAGGATGCGGCAGCAGCAACCTCGGACAGAGTCACCCTCCCCGTAGAAGGTCCCTCAGACGCCGACGTCAGACCCACGGGAGGGTGAGTCTCCTCGCCCGGGCGCGGGCTCTCTCCCCGGCCAGTGTCATCCCCCCGGATCTTCAGCACCTTCTGGTGAGAGACCCGGAGAGATGGCCCGAACCGCGCGCTGCGGCGGCAACAAGAAAAAGGTAATGTCATTACGTTGAAATAAAAATCCGACAGGAAAAATCGACACAAAAAATGACTTAGGTGGTCTTCGGCACCACCCACCTCTTCCTACTCGGCGCTCCGGAGCCGGTCGGAGCGGCAAGCTCGGCAGACGAGCCGGCCCCCGCCAACAGTGGAGGAGTGACGAGCACCTCGGCATCGCGCCCGGCCCCGACTCCGTGGCACGGACGCCGCCCGCTCGCCCGAGGGAGTCTCGATGGTGACATCCCTCGGCGGGGGCATGGGTGGCGGCACCTCCAGGCCCCCCCCCGCCTGTGGCCGTCGGGGCGATCAACGACGCGTCGACGGGGAGGGTCCACCGAAACAGGAACCCTCGGTCCCCCCGCCGGAGCCTCGGGGCATCTCGGGCGGCGGGCCTGAGCCCGTTCCCTGGCCCCTCCGGCGGAACCCCGCTACTGATGGCGGGCGGAGCCCCGCCTCCTGATGTCGCCCAGCTAGGAGCCGCATCCTTGGACACGGTCTCCGGCAGGTTTGCCCAAGGGTTCGGATCACAAACCCCGGCACTTCTGCCGGTGGACGCTGACAGCGGAGCCTTCCCAGGCTCGTCAGCACCCACCGCAGGCTGTGTGGCCGCAAGCGGCCTGGTCAGACTCCATCAAGTTGAAGATGGAAAAATCGTCTTCTTCTTCATCATCGTCGTCGTCGTCGTCATCGGTGGGGGTGATCCACCTCAGGCTCCAAGGCCTCCCTCAGGCAGGCGGCGGCGCTGGGAGGATTCCTCCACCTTCCCCTCCTTCTTCTGCTTCCGGGCGGTCGCCTTGTCCTTCTTCGCCTTCTCCGCCATGGCCCGGAGGCGGTTCTGGGTTCGCCGCTCTTTGTCCTCCGGAATGGGCGGAAGGGAATCCTTCCCGGTCCTGGAGAGGCCCTACTGACGAACGAAGGAAAAGGGTTAGGAAGAAGATAGGGGAAACCAGCGGCCCGATCAAGCGAACGAGACTTACCAGCGACCGGGAAGCCCGTGCAGGGACGCATAGGCACCCGGTTCACCTCCTCCCAGGATGGGATGACCCCCCACCTATGTAGCCGACGCGGCGCATGACCTCCACCTTGCCAAGGTCACGGGCCAGCATCGTCGTGCCCTCCCGCTGCTGACCCGGTCACCATCTGATGGAGCGCCAGGCGGCGCTCCATCAGAGGTAGCACCGTCCGCATGTGGAAGTTCCCCACCACGCCGGCACCTATAAGGCCCCTTCTGTTTAACTCCTCAAGCGCGTCGAAATAGACGGCCAGGTGCTTGGAGCTCCTTCGACGGGCACCCCCACTCCCACTGAGGAAGGGGAGCCATGAGCGCCCTTCCCGTGAACTTGGGAAAGAGACCCCCGTCGTTGCGAAGGTAGAAACAGCCACCGTGCCACCCCTTGTTGGAGGAGGGGGCCCTACAGGGGATGTACGACAAGGAGTGGATCACGAAGCCGCAACCCCCCGCGCGCTGGATCTCCCGCGGCTTCCTCGCACCGACTGACTTGGTGTACCATTCGACGCGGGAGATGCGGCGCCACAGGTTCCAGTGCGGGGGCACCCTGAAGTAGCCTTCGCGCAGGACGGCGAAAAATCGACGCCTGTGTGATGAAATTCGGGGTGAGGTTGTGGAGCTCCAGCCCGTTCTCGAAGAGGAGGGCCCGGCAGAAGCGGCCCGGTGGCGAGCCAAGCCCACGCTCGTGGTAAGCAATGAAGCTCACCATGTACCCCTCGCCGGGGTTCGGCTCCTCGTGGTCGCGCGGTGGCACGGTCCACTCCGGGTGCTGCGCATCGGTACGAGGACGCAGCAGCCCCAGAGTGACGAGACAGGTCCAGCTGCGCCTCCGTCACGGTGCTCCTCAGCCACGGCTCCAGCCTGAGGACGCCGGCGGCGGCCACTGGCAGCGTCGGTGGCGGCGACATCGGCGGCGGCGTTGACAGCGGCGGAGGAGGAATCCATGGCAAGCGAAAGGGGGAAAGGGCTGCAGGGGAGAACGACGGCCGCGGCAACGATGGCTCTAGCGAGGAAGCGAAGGAGAGGAGACAGGCGACGGGAGCGAGAAGGCGAGCGGCCGTGCGAGCGAATGGCTAAGGTAAAAAGAAAGAAACCGCGATCTTCCCTTATATACCTGAGCCGTGATCCGCAGTGAATCCGCCGCATTAACTACGTGGGACCCGCCACGATCCCGACATCACCGCCATCGCCGCTCACGCAAACCGCCTCGAACGAGCCGAACCGTCACGTCAGTCAGGCTTCGCGCCTCATAAGGTGAGTTGAATCATTACAACTGTGCACCTCGATTCCGCCAATATTCTCTCCTTCCCGACGAAGGAACCCCGGGCTCGGGCGCCCGTTACGTTCCCAGGGGATCGAAGACTGGCCCACAGCAGCTCAAACAGTTGTCCTAGGGAAACCGAGTTAGGGACAGCTAGTGGATGGGTCACGGAAACGGCCAGTATACCGACGCCCGAAACGCCACAAGGGACATCCCATGCTGTGTCCAAGTCCCAGTAGCGAGTCGGTTACGTGGAATCCCTCTGTGGGAGGCATCATGCCCTCGGGACCCATCGAAGGGACCCGACATCCACTAACTGACCCTCGGGAAACATTTGGAGTGTGCTCAGGCCGCTAGCTGACCCCCAACGAACGGGGCACGGATCTCCACTTGGACCAACCCGTTTGTAGCTCATCGGAAATGTCGACTTGCGCCCCGGTGGGGAAGTCGAGCAGGACCAAACCTTCCTCTTTCCAAAAAAAAGAGCGCAAAGGTCGAACTAACAAAAAGACAGGGAGGACCGGGTCGACCTCCGGTACGAAAACGAAGGCCCGGGAACCTGCCCTACACCTCGGAAATACTATTGGATTGTTAACACCAAATTTTGGGCTGGGAGCCGATAGCCGATGCCAGAAGCCGATAGCCGATACCGGAGGAAGATAACCGATCTCGGAGGCCAGATTCCGTCCAGCGGAAGGAAGGAAAATAGCCGATTGCACGGTGAATCGGTTATCGGGCGAAGGTGACAGGAGGCGTGCAGCGTCGGCATATGGTGACGTCATCCAGAGTCCGCGCCGCCAAGATGCGATCACGATCGGAGTCCTGTTATGAAAGGGAAGTTGGGACTCCAAGTTACCTTAGATATAGGATAGTTTGTTGATTTCCTTATCTATTAATGAGTTGTAATTCGACTAGGACTCTAGCTACGCTCAGGGTATAAATATAAGCCCTCAGCCATTGTAAAAAAACAACAACATCAATACAACACAACTTTCGGCTCCGGCCAACAAACCCTAGAGTCAGTCGAGTCCGGCGAGTTACTTCATCCAGGCTGGGTGTCATCCGGTGGACGCAGGCTTGCTTGTAAGTATCGTCAACCCCCTGTTAAACTATGTCTTTTTAGCGTCATCCGGTGGACGTGGAAGCATGGCGGACCAGGGTCCTTGCTAAGCTCTGTTTCTTTGACGTCATCCGGTGGACGTGGGAAGCACAGTGAGTCAAGGATGATTCACGCTGGTTTACCCGATCAATCTGTGTTAACCGTCATCCGGTGGACGAGATGCAGATTAGGACGGTTTTCACGCGCGGATTAGTTATCGATTCGTGTTTGTTTGCTTGATTAATCTATTAGTTAACGTCATCCGGTGGACAGGCTATAGATTAAGACAGTTTGCATGCATGGATTAGTTATCGGCTCTAGTTAAATTTGGTAGTTTAGCTAGATTCATTAAGTTACCGATGTTGCTTATGTTTATTGTTTATTATTTAAAGCAATCATCAATTTGCCCGTCTTGATCCATATGCATCGGCTTGTATCTAATAGATTTATATGTTCAACGAATTATGCTTGCCATTCGTTTTATATTGAATGCTTTGCACTAACCGATTGTATTTTGGATCTAGATTAGATACGGGTCGCACTCAAGTAATAAAGTAAACATTGTCTAGATTCAAAGGTTAACGGATTTAAGTTGCAACTTCATCATGACTGCCTCGATCCGCTCGATCTCCACTGTTGCAAGATTGTGATTTAGATCTATTAGCCGGAGAGTTCAAACATTGTCTACTTTATAGGCTTGTATGTTGCCCGTATACACCGAATCGGCTAAAGTAGCCGATTTCATCTTATTTTACATTGAGACATCTTATGATCATGTTAGCTTACTGTGACTACATCTTTTATAGCATATTTCTGTCTAAAGCAAGTATATATTATTGAATTCATGTCTGAATCGGTTAACTTGAGTTATATGCATGTTTCGCTACAATCGGTTCATAACATGGCGGAATCGGCTTTCTAGTCGATCTCCCATTACATCGGCTCTTCGAGCCATACAGTTGGAACTACCTGGACATACCGGTTAGTTCCGCCCTGTGATTACTGATTACGTCTTGTTTCCTTGTCAATTGCAGGTCAAATTGACTGGCACGCTTGGGTATTACTGACACTCTCAGACCGGGTCCGAAGCTAGCTGGATCTGCGAGAGCTTTACTGCCTCAAGGGTCGTTTCCGGCTTCGCTGGTGTGTTGGGCTTAGGGAACCACTTTTTGCGCCAACATGGATAAACTCCCTTTACGATGGGAGGCTCGGGGGCTACGTTTCCTGAGGGATCACCTTCCCTTGATAAATATCTGAGCACGCGCAACTACGATTTTCAGCCTTTGGAGGCATATAACATCCCTCCAAAGCCTCGGACGGCTACACCCGGCGAGTGCGCTCGCGTGTACCCATCGGAAACTATCTTACCCTTTACTGTTTGACAGACGAAAAGGTTTTGAACCTGTGGTGAAGTACCATCACTCCCCCACAGGCTCGGGGGCTACACCCGCCGGGTGCGCTCGCGCGCACCCAGCGGAAAAGGCAGTCTACTCCCGACCACAACGACAGGAAGACTTGAACCTGTGGACGAGTACCATCATTCCCCCATAGGCTCGAGGGCTACTGTCAGGTACCAAAGTATGGGGTACCCAATTTCAACGCAAAAACAAGTAACCTCAGCGCAATCTGGCCCAAATAAAGCCAGCCGAAGCCCACGAAGGCTACGCGCGTGAAGGCCCAAAGTGGCCTCCCGTAAGGCCGGACGGCACCCTCGGGCGCCAAATCTCCGATTCGCCCGAGCCTCCACGAGGGGCTCGGGACAACGGCACTCGCGGGCGCGAAATCTCCGATTCGCCCTGAGCCTCCACAATAGGGCTCAGGGACAGCGGCATCCCTCGGGCGCTAAATCTCCGATTCGCCCGAGCCTCTTCATCCTCCTCGAGCGCGATCCCTCTAAAGGCATCCAATGCACAATCGACGTCAGCAGGGCAATCTTGGACCGTAAGGGACCCCTCCGACCACTTTACAGGCGCGGCCACACTGACTAGACGCCGCTAGGCGACGGCACCCCGCTCGTGCACGCCCTCCGTACCCACTGCCATACCTCCTCCGGTGACCTGATACGACGGTTCCACTCTTCGCACTCCGTCCCAAGGACAGTCAACCGGATGACGCCCCTTATTGACGAAGAGATTCTCCAACTACGACAGCGACTAGCTCCTACCCATAACGCACGAGCCTCGCAGGGACGGGAGAGGTGACGGCTGTCCCGCCGACCCGAGAGTATGGGCAATATGGCAACAGGACCGTTCGCCCCTCAGGAAGGTACCGCGCATGAGAGAAAAACACGCCCGAAGGAGGACACCCCTAATGACCTGGTCCCATCACGCTTCCGACGGCAAAGAAGGCTCCCGAGCCTCGAGAGTCAATCTTTGAAAGTCAACGAGTCTTCTCGTTGCACTGTGCAGGACTGGACGCGACGCCATGACGCACTGCCACGCAGCAAGCCACGTCTCATACACTGTGCCACCTTGAAACTCAACGATCGAACAGTGGAAGATCAGTCGAATGACCGAAGCTATATCGCCGAAGCGCCAAGACGATGGCATGGTTGACGATAGCCACTAATCACCTCTGCTCCCACCATGCCGAAGTATCGTCATCATAAGTCACTACATGTAACTCTAGCTTTTTCCTTGTAACTATAAAAGGGAGGACGGAGGCCAGTCACAAAGGAGAGACACGAAGCTCACGACACCAACATACACACAACACAACTACATGAAAACGAAAGCATCCTCTTCCTCGCACAAGAGACTTGAGATACTCTTCCCTTTCTCGACTCAGCTTGTAATCCCCTACTATAAGCACCCCGGTGCAAGGCAACACGACTCGCCTCTCCACTGGACGTAGGGCCCTCTTGGCCTAAACCAGTATAAATCTCTCGTGTTCCTCCTTACACACCATCCGAAACCTTAAGCGCAAAACACAAGTTACTATCCGGTGTTAGCGCCCGCCTAAAACTAGCACCGACACCACGGTTACCTAGCAGCTGTAGGTACCAGGCGAAAGGAAAAAGAATGGTCAAAATATTGAAGTAAATGTAATTTTTATTTCTGTGGAGTCAAGCAATTTATATCTTTGACCACCACGCCAATAATTTTTATATTTGATAGATTAATACCTAAAGATCACATTATTCTTTTAGTTGCGATTTTGGTTGATGTGATATATATATAGTACAGGGTAGTATTTATATTTGATTTGTTAACACCTAAAGGTCACATCACTTTTTAGCTGTCGTTTTTGTCACTTTTAGTTTCCCTAATAGTTTTAGAGCCTAAAAAAGTCAAAATTCTTAAAATTTTAAAAACATCTTACAATTTAGAATAATGAAAATAGATATAAATGATTGACATCGTCGTTTCACATGAATGTTCGACATTGTTATCTCCTGTTGCAACGTACGGATATATTTGCTAGTGAATTATAACGTAAAATGAAGAACATACTCGGTCATGCAATTCGGAAATCTGTAGGTCAGAATGGCTTAGAATCTCGCTTGTATGGATATGATTATGAGATTTTTTTTTTGCCATCAGATCTTAAAATTAACTGATGAGATAAAAAATTTTAAACCGGCCCGATATTCCTATTTTGATCTCTTTTTCTTAAGCCGAAGGAATCGTAACTAACGAACTAACACACGTGTAAATCATGGACAGCTCAGGTACCAGTCGTAAATAGAGCAATCCTCGCTAGCTTTCACGTTCCAGCCGTCGCGTTAACCACCTCCCCTCTCCTTTCTGCCGCGCAGAGCCCCAAATCGCGGCGGATTCCTCCGCCCTCTGCCCTCCTGGGAGCTGCTGCGGCGCCGGGGTTTCGTGCACCGACTTGTTTGCCCGCCTCCGCCTCCTCCTCGGCGACCCATGGCTCTCCTCGCCCCCGCCATCTCCGGCGAGGTACGCGCCCTTCCTTCTCCGCTTTCCCACGGAAACCTGGATCGCCCTTGCCTCTCGAGCGATCTCTCTCCCGCTCGTTCACCGGAGGGATCGTGGTGTCGTTGTCGTGCAGCTATGCTAATGTATTAGTCGTGTATGGTCTCTGTCAGCTGGGTTTGGGTAAGTGGACGAATGTGCTGATTGGGGTTTGGCGCGCCTGAATATTTTGTACCGAAGGGCTGTGGCAGATCGTGGAACAAAACAGGGAGTTTCTGTTCGGTGGTTATGAAGCTGCTGTGCGGGTTGAGCCAAGTATGGTTGCCTTCCCCAGGGAATGAGGGAATCCTAGCCATTGTGGCCCGAAATTAACCTTGTTCCCCGTCACTGAAGGGCTGAATTGATTGTTGTGAGAACTAGGACAGTCCTGTAACCGCCATTGATCTTGCAGTGTATTTTGTCAATATGGTTAGAAATTAGTATTATATTAGTGAAATGACTAGCCTATTAGGCGGAAAAATATGGACTGGATGCGGATATATATCACCAATATTACATTTGTTTTCATATTTCTACTTGATTCGAATTCGAATACGGATAGTATCAGCTATGTCGTATAGGATACAATTGGATATTGACATCACGAATATGCGATTTGAGCATTCGGATACGGATACGGTATCGGATGCTAAATATCCGGACTCGGATTAGAACTCCTCTAAACGGATTCGGTCTCGAATGCGGCCAGAAAATATCTGTACCTTTTTCATCCTTACTTTCAAGTATCAATCCAATTTTAAATCATCATGTGAGCTTATTCGTGATATCTGATATGAACCCACCTCCTTACATACTCATATTCGCCAAAGCTGACTGAATGGATAATGACGTGTGTGTTTTAATGTGTTCAGTTTTGTTTTGGATTTAGTGGTTTTCAAGAGTGCACATGAATTGAATTTAAAATACCCTTTGTGTAGCAAATTTTCAAGAGTATCTTGCTCCATTAGCACCAGGGTATTTGCTTATTTACAAAACATTGTTCATTTTGCTGGTTCCTTTTATCCTATTGTCCAAAATGTAATGGTTGACCTGGAATTTAATCTCTCTTAGTGCCTCTGAATAACACTTGAATAGTCAAATTCCTGAGTTGTGGATTGTGTTAGTACTTAACTTTTCTGTTAATGATTTCAGGATAGATTCTTTATAGATTTCACAATTTCCAAAAAAAAAAAAAAAAAAATTTGCAACATAAACGTTATTTATGATTTGTGTTAAAACTGTATTTGCAGGTTGGTTTGCGGCTCTTATTGGCGCCGCTAAGCTCTAACATAGTCATCCGTACAGCCAGGTACTTAGTTCTAGTGAAATTTTATTGTGATATGTTAACATGTTTATCTCTGTGTTGTGTTCCGTTCATGTTGGTACTAGTGTGGAATAATGAGCCAACTGCACTTTTTTAGCTTTCTTCGAAATTGGTATAATCCTATTTATCATAGTATCTTGAATTGTCGGAGACCCAACTTCAAACCGAGCTTAACGAGACAAGGCGAAGTTGAAATTCATTCGAAATAAAGTTATTTTCGTTTTAAAAGAAAAACGAGTTCAGTCCCAGCACTTTTGAAGCGAGCCACCGAGCCAGCTCAACGAGACTTTTGTCCCAGCCCTTTGGTTGGTATGATACAAGAAAGGTCGATAGCTTATGCTGGCCTACAAAATAGTTTATGTTATAAACTGTCGAATGGTTGTACTGATGTCCATTCCTTTTAGTTTATCAGGTTTATATTTTTCTGGAAACAGGTTATGCTGGCAATAATCAATAGCTACAAGTTCAATCTATGTGAGCTGAGCATCATCTGTAACTAGAGCATTTCTGTCTGCTATTAGGCACGATTTTTTCATGTTAAATTGCTTATTTAATAGCGTGATAAATGATAAAGTACAGTAATACACATCGTTTTGGTTTTCCTTTTATAAAGTGTGCTGTTATCATTGTATAGGTAATGATTAATTCGTGGTTTTTTATTTTTCACCTCATGCTGCTGCAGTTGTGCTGTGGGGATTGGTCTACCTGTATACTCCACTTTCAGAGCAATAGAGAAGAAGGATGAAAAAGAGAAAGAGCGGTTGCTTTTGTATTGGGCAGGTCTGTAACGAGATGATTTTTTTTTTTTTAGAATTTTTTCAATATTAGCTAATGAACTTATTTTAGTATATTGATGAAAATGCTTTACACACTTTTGCTTCTTTTAGCATTATATGCAGCAAAGCTGTGCCACTGTGCATATGTTGTTGTACCTTTTGGAGTTATTCAGCTGGTCGTATTTGACATTCAAGTAATATTCTGGATTTAGTACCCACAATTTTTTTCCCGATGTAAATAATCTTAGCTAATATTGCATGGGCACAAACTTGCCTTCTCTTGATTTAACGAGTTATAGACTTGGATCCTGTTTGGGTGTCATATAGTTCCCAGAAAGGGGGAAACCATGGTGTTGATAAATTGTAATTTAGAAACCAAGTGCTATGTAATGTCACAGTTTACAAAGAAGAGGCCTGGGTTCGAGTTTCTTAAATTCTAAAAACGGTTATGGTTTTGGCAATAGTATGGTTTTTTAAACTACAAAGTTTATTATTTATTATATCCAAACACCTTATAGTTTTTAAAACCAAATTCTTTTAGCAAAACCATAGTGTTTTCTGAAAATTCCAAAATATTTTGCATTTGACGAGGGCCTTAATAATAGCATAATAATGAGGAGTTTTAGTGTGGCCAAGTGATAAATCTAAAGATATCTGCGTTTTGTTTCTCATTGCAGTGTTGCTTCTATTACATTGATATTGATATCTGAACCATAACTCCTTTCCAACATGTTCTTGCAGCATATGGATCTTTTAGCATTGCTGAAGTGTTTGCAGATAAGCTTCTTTCAAGGTATGAATATTTGATGTTATGGAAGTGTTTGACATGTTAATTGAAGAACTATTTCTTGTTTTTTGTTATGATCATGAAAGCAATGCCACTATTCATAGAGCACTGGTTGTTACATTTTGTTCTGCAGCCTTGCATTATTAGACTCCATGTACTCTTGTTATTATGTTTTAAGGAAGACCTTCTCGCTAGAATTATTTTTAGTAAATGATGCATTGAGAGTCTGTTTATTTAAGAAAATCCTACAGTAACTTGCTACATTTTTTTATTTTGTTTTTGTGCTTTTCATTTGACAAAGTATTGTTTGCGCACTTGATTATTTTACTTTACATTTGCCATAAGCAACATGCCTTCTTTTTGTGCTACTTCATTTGGCATCAGTTAAGTGTTTATTTGAACATGCGTCTGCTGCTGTTTTCCAGTGTTCCTCTCTATTATCATGTGAAGTTTGCTATCCTTGTGTGGCTCCAGTTCCCTTCAAACAATGTAAGTTTCCCTTGCCCCTTCCATCCCTTTGTCTAAATTTCATATACTGTTCAATGTTCAACTTTACCATTTTACAACTAGCTCAAATGCACGATCTTAGTGGCACTTGTTCTTTGAATTTCCTGTTCTCTACTTCCATGAGCTTTGTTGCTGCGTCCCATAACCTATTCCAGTTCTCTTGTAGTGGGAGTTTGTCATGAAAGCTTTATGTATGTTTTCCTTTCTATTGGTTATGAAGTACTGCATACTCTTGGATTCTTTTAAACATCATATCCATATTTTCTCGTGACAAGACTCATGCTGCCTTTTGGACAAAAAAGTTTAACCATTATATTGCTTGCTGTATTTTTGATGATTGTTTTGATCAAGTTCGTGTCCTTTGCTTTCAGGGATCCAAGCATGTATACAAAAGATACCTGCGCCCATTTTTCCTGAAACATCAAGCAAAAATTGATAGGTTTCTGAATATTCTGTCAAAGGAACTTGTAAGTGTGTTCACTGTGCATCTCATAGACATTGTAGTTCATGGATATATATACTGATGCAAGTAATACTGTGCAAAACCAGTCGAAGTTTGTGAGCAGCCATGAAGATGAAATTCGTTTTATAGAGAATATGGCCATCAGAGGTGCTACAACAGGTATACGACTGGGAACACCCTGTATAATATAACAAACTAAAACATCATGCACGTACATCAATCCGACTAACTGCTTAGGAAAACGAAGTAAAGATAATTTCTAAAGTTGGGTTTAGACCATAAATAATAAAGATCTAGTCACAATTTGGATCTCAACATTTTAAGACTGATTTGTTTTGGGGCTCATATGCTTGCATGGTCTGCTGTTATTTTTCTACATTTTTCTACTGGAATGGGCCTAACTTGCCTGTGCCTTCAACATGGCTTCATATGCACATTCTTCTGCACATAGCAAATTTCTCATCCTGTCCCGTCTGCCTCACAGTTGTGCTTTGTGACTTTAGAATATCTAGATTTGAAGGGAAATCACTTTATTCTTCTTTTGTTTGTGACAGCAAACTACATCGTAAATGGCCTTGACCAACCTGAAGAAACAATTGAAGGTCCAAATACAACTGTGACGGAAGAAGCCGGTCTGTCGGGAACTGAAACTTAAGCTGAATTTTCTATATTTGCACACGATCTCGCAGCAAATGCAATCTGGGTATGCTTCAAATTTGTTCGCTGAGGTCACCCAGTTTGTTTGGACTGTAATACGACTGTTCCTGAGGGACTAATTCTAGATGCAATGTTTTAAACCCTGTTCTTTTGGCTGAAAAATAAGCGCTGATTTCGGCTCATGCTGATTTGTTGTGAGAGAAAAATACCGTTTCGTGGCTGAAAATAAGCGCTGATTGGTCAAAAGAACAAGTTGTTAGCTTTAGCTAGATATCCATATAGCAAGTAAAATGGGTGTTGGACAAATTTGTAGTACCAGTTTGTCATTACATTACACTGTAAAAATGACCCGGTGTGAAATGCAGTTCGCAGCTATGTTGTGTCATCTTTCTCGCGGGAGCAATTTCAATCTTGCCATGCACAATCTTTCTAAGGACTCAGTTGGTTTTCCTGGATTGGACCGTTTCCGCCTGGAATTATTCCGGCAGGAAACGAACATGGCCTAAAGCATGAATTCGCGGTGGTATTCCGGCCGGAAACGAACATGGCCTAAAGTATGAATTCGCGGTGGCTAGCATGCTTTGAAACATGTACTTGTGCGTGCTTGATCTACATCAGTGGTGCATCATAATTCATCATTTGAATTTGGTGGCTTCTTTTCCTCATTAGCTTGTGAAGAATTATGTAATGATGGATCAACTTATTCCATTTCTCAAACGAAACAAAAAAAAAAAAGTGAGTAGCGAGAAGGGTAATGGACTACATTTTGTTTGTCCTTCTGTTGGGAAGGCACCTGCCCTCTGTTTCAGCCTCCTGAAGCCCTGAACAAGCCGTGTGTCACTGTCATGCACCATACAGAACATGGTGTCATCTCTCAGTTTTCCTAACAATTCAAAAGACATTGCAGTCAATAGTAATTTAGTTAGGGACCTCCATTGTAACTGTCCGTAAACTTTTTTTTTTCTAACGAAATACAAATTTTGTATAAGTACAACTTCAGTAGAACACCGCTAGTATGAAAGCAGGTTTCTCCAAGAAGAAAACCATTAATGCTTCTGTTTGGTTTTAAATTATCACTCTGTTCAAACTATCCGACGTATCTAAGTACATGATAAAAACAAAATATCAAGAAAAGCTAAAGCGTCATATAATTTGAAGCGTTGAGAGTGCTAGTTATAGAGAAAAATATTAACATTTACCACAATAAAAAAGATAAACTACAAAAATGTACTTCATATTTATGTATCTAGTGATACTAATTTAGTGCAATAAATGTACCCTTTTTAAAAAAAATAAATTGTTCAAATTATTATGATTTGGCTTAGTATATTTTAATTAGAACAACTCTAGGATTAATATATCTAGGGCGAATGAGGCATGATTTGTGACTTTTTAACATTTTGCACTGTACACAATAAGTTGTACTCCCTCTATATCGGAATTAGATTATGTTTAGGATAATGACACGGTCCCCCAAAGTATGACTTTGACTTCATATTTCTATAAAAATACTTATTGAAAAATAATATATGTATACTTTTATAAAAATATTTTTGAAGACAAATCTATTTATATAGTTTTTATATTTTTAAACTTAATAATTTAAAAATTATTTATGATTTATATTCTCAATATTTGACCAAGATCTTTTTTAAAACATCATCTAATTCCGGAGGGAAGTATATCTTTAATTATACAAGAAGTTGTATCTTCTGATCTTATTATTATAATAAGCGACAGGTGTACAAATTCTCTACTCTAGTCAAACATTTTGGCTCCGTTCGGTTCAGCTGAAAAGCTGAGCTGATTTTGACTAAACCTGATTTATTGTGAGAAGAAATACTACAGACTAAAAAATTTTTTATGGGCTGTTTTCTAATAGACAAGTCACACTGTTGCCTCTTCTATCTCACGTTTGAAGATAATAACACAAATTATCGGGTGATATGACAGCAGGTGTGCTACAGTGCTGTGTGGGGCCGTTAGCAGAGTTTCGGTGATAAATAAACCAGCGCCAAGCCGCCAAAATACCCCGACCGCCGAACCGGTATCGAGCCATCGCCTAGAACACAGTGGAAGGCACCAGACTACTAGGAGGTGATTCCATCACGCGACCAAAGACCGGAGTCTCCCCCAGGCCCACCGCCCAGCCGGGGGGTTGTTCGCCGACGTGTTCCCACTTCCCACCTGTCACGCCCCCGTCTCCCGGACCGCACCATCCAGACCCTTCCAGAACGCCCCTCCGATCTGAATCGGACGGTCGGTTTCCACCGCACTCGAACGTTCTCGAACCCACGTCATCCCCCGATAAAACCCCACGCCCTGCCTCCTCCCTTCCTCAGCTATCGTTTGCAAAAGCAAAGCACGCGCTTCCAAACTCTCTGCGAATTCTCCTAGATCTAACAGTTTCCACTACAAGTTTCGATTCCTTCTCTCGTTCGAGAGCGCGATTCTCTCATCTGGTGGCAATGGCGAAGGGCGAGGGTCCGGCGATCGGGATCGATCTCGGCACTACCTACTCGTGCGTCGGCGTGTGGCAGCACGACAGGGTGGAGATCATCGCCAACGACCAGGGCAACCGCACCACGCCGTCCTATGTCGCCTTCACCGACACCGAGCGGCTCATCGGCGACGCCGCGAAGAACCAGGTTGCCATGAACCCCATCAACACCGTCTTCGGTACGTGCTCACTCCTCCCTCTGCCTGACAAGTTTCTCTGAATGCTTAGAACCTCTTGTATGCTTAGAGTTGTTTAGTTGGATCTAAAATCGTGTTCTCTCTGTGATGATTAATTTCCGTGCTTTGTAGCAACGAAAATAGGAACGTCGTAGCATGAAGATAGAACTTACACACAAATCTGAGCAACGTGTAATTTGGTGCTTGTAGTGGTAATTATTACTGTTAATTATTACTGTTGAATTTAAGCACCTGTTCCTGTCATAGGGCACTTATATTCAGAAATTTACTGTTAAATTCGCTACATGGTTTCATACTGAATAGTATAGAGATTCATACTATAGGTGAACAGGACTAAATGCTAGTATAGAGATCCGTATTATAGGTGAATACTAAACAGTATAGTGCATAGAGATTCATACTATAGGTGAATACTTGGTTCGTCTGCAGAGCTTATTATTTACCAAAATTAGATATTATTTACCAAAATTAGATACTCCTAATATGTTTTGTGTGTGTTTTGCTATTAAATTGTTATTGCCTGAAGGAATAAATATAATAATTGACGTAATTTTGATGTTCATCTCTGCTCGTTTGTTGTGGCAAAATTAAGATAGTTTTCTCGTTGTAAATTACTGTTACCTGAAGAAATAAGTAACTGACATTATTCATTTGTGATGACAATTGCTATGATCATTTTGGTGCTCTGCTTGCATATTGAGATGCTTGTTTTTACATATTGTAGGTCTCCCTGTTTTCTGTCAAAATGTCAACAAAAAGTTGATCTGATTGGAATGATATCTTGTTCGATGCCTTGTCCCAAGTGCTGTCCGCTGTTACTCACACAATCTTGCTCATTTGATTGTAATGCAGATGCCAAGCGGTTGATCGGCAGGAGGTTCTCTGACCCGTCAGTGCAGAGTGACATGAAGCTATGGCCGTTCAAGGTCATCCCAGGCCCTGGTGACAAGCCCATGATTGTAGTCAACTACAAGGGTGAGGAGAAGCAGTTCGCTGCTGAAGAGATCTCTTCAATGGTGCTCATCAAGATGAAGGAGATCGCTGAAGCCTACCTCGGCTCTACCATCAAGAACGCAGTGGTGACCGTGCCGGCCTACTTCAACGACTCGCAGAGGCAGGCCACCAAGGACGCCGGTGTTATTGCGGGCCTCAATGTGATGCGTATCATCAACGAGCCCACTGCCGCTGCTATTGCCTACGGTCTTGACAAGAAGGCCAGCAGCTCCGGCGAGAAGAACGTGCTCATCTTCGACCTTGGCGGTGGCACCTTCGATGTGTCGCTCCTCACCATCGAGGAGGGCATCTTCGAGGTGAAGGCCACTGCTGGTGACACTCACCTTGGAGGCGAGGACTTCGACAATCGCATGGTGAACCACTTCGTCCAGGAGTTCAAGCGCAAGCATAAGAAGGACATCAGCGGCAACCCCCGTGCACTGCGCCGGCTGCGCACGGCGTGCGAGCGAGCCAAGCGCACGCTGTCATCGACCGCCCAGACGACCATCGAGATCGACTCCCTGTACGAGGGCATCGACTTCTACTCCACGATCACCAGGGCTCGCTTCGAGGAGCTCAACATGGACTTGTTCCGCAAGTGCATGGAACCCGTGGAGAAGTGCCTGCGCGACGCCAAGATGGACAAGAGCAGCGTGGACGACGTCGTGCTCGTCGGAGGCTCCACCCGCATCCCCAAGGTGCAGCAGCTGCTGCAGGACTTCTTCAACGGCAAGGAGCTGTGCAAGAGCATCAACCCCGACGAGGCCGTGGCGTACGGCGCGGCTGTCCAGGCCGCCATCCTCAGCGGCGAGGGCAACGAGAAGGTGCAGGACCTGCTCCTGCTCGACGTCACGCCGCTGTCACTCGGCCTGGAGACTGCAGGTGGCGTCATGACGGTGCTCATCCCGAGGAACACCACCATCCCGACCAAGAAGGAGCAGGTCTTCTCCACCTACTCCGACAACCAGCCGGGCGTCCTGATCCAGGTGTACGAGGGTGAGCGCGCGAGGACCAAGGACAACAACCTCCTCGGCAAGTTCGAGCTCTCCGGCATCCCACCTGCTCCGCGCGGCGTGCCCCAGATCACGGTCACCTTCGACATCGACGCGAACGGCATCCTCAACGTCTCTGCCGAGGACAAGACCACCGGCCAGAAGAACAAGATCACGATCACCAACGACAAGGGCCGGCTTAGCAAGGAGGAGATCGAGAAGATGGTGCAGGAGGCTGAGAAGTACAAGGCCGAGGACGAGGAGGTCAAGAAGAAGGTGGACGCCAAGAACACGCTCGAGAACTACGCCTACAACATGAGGAACACCATCAAGGATGACAAGATCGCCTCCAAGCTCCCGGCAGAGGACAAGAAGAAGATCGAGGATGCCGTCGATAGCGCCATCAGCTGGCTGGACAGCAACCAGCTGGCTGAGGTTGATGAGTTCGAAGACAAGATGAAGGAGCTCGAGGGGATCTGCAACCCCATCATCGCGAAGATGTACCAGGGAGCTGGAGCGGGCATGGGCGACGCTGCTGGCATGGATGAGGATGCCCCGTCTGGTGGGAGCGGTGCTGGTCCCAAGATCGAGGAGGTCGATTAAACTAGTTGTCCGAGGTTGGTTTGGTGTGAGGTGGAGTACTGAACTCTGAAGGTTGTTTGTGAACTCTGGCTGCGTTCGATTCTGCTGAAAAGTGCTGAAACTTTCAGCACTTATCTGGTAGACCACTGTACAAGTGCTGAAACTAGAAGTGCTGAAACAATAATAGCTGAAATGTGCTGAAACTTGAGATTCACTTTAAATTTGGCGCCAAATTCAAACTCCTGGCGGCAAATACAGTTTAAACAACTAACAGCAGATTCGCTGCAACCTATAACACTAATAATAAAACCTGCTGTGCTCGTAATACATTTGTTTCTTACAATTGCACATACAAATTGGCATCAATTAATACAACCTTCACTTCTACAGCATGGGATACAAGGCCTGCTATCCATACCATGGCCCCTTCTACAGCACATACAATCTGAGTTTCAGTAGATTAGCCTACAAATGTGGCCTCCTATCCATACCATGGCCCCGGCTGCACACCACCATTGTAGTTCATCTCAAAAACACCACCAGGCAGCACTTCATTTCCCCCAAACCAATCCACCCCATCATCATACATCACATCCGTTGCGTTACCATGATTGCCGGCCGTGTCCCCAACGCTGTGCTCCTGAGTCCAGTTACTCGGCCCGCCCTCTTCATATTCCGCTGTCCAGTTACTCGGCGCGCCCTCTTCATATGCCGGTTGCATTTGCACATAGCTGCCGTACGGCGCGTGTACCTGATAGCCATAGTATCCATAGGCTCCTGCTGCTGCATTCATGGCCTCCTCTTGACTCCTGCATGGTACACAGGTCGTGCATTAGGGCCTATGAGATAGATCTTCCTTCCGGAACAATTGTATAGCCTCACAGCATCACATATTAACACAAACGGTTGAGTAGAACAGTAAAACAGAGCATACACAAACGGTTCAGTAAAACAGTAAAATAGGGAGAGCATCACATATTACAGTAAAACATAGCTTAACCAAACGGTTGAGTACATGCGTAGAATAACCGTTTCTTGGCTTTAACATGTACCTGGAGTATCCATAGGCGCCTGCTGCTGCATTCATGGCCTCCTCCTGACTCCTGCATGGTTCACAGGCCGTGCATTAGTAAGCATAACCCTACAGAGCGAAAGACGTGCAACCAACGAATCTCTATTCCATACCCTGCAGCCAACATAGAATCCATCCCAGCAGCAGCATGGACCTGTAGACCAGCACCATATGTGGACTCCATCTGACCTTGAGCATAGCCTTCGGGCAAGCCTGCTGACTCCTCTTGCCGCCTGCATGTTACACAGTCTGCACATTAGTTCGTAAATCTTTCAGCGCAGCATGATGTCATACCATATGTATTGCATACCTTGCCGTGTACATAGAGTAGAGACCATTAGCTATGTTATCCCTCATGGTCACCATATCATTGTACGCTTGCTGGCTTGGCCAAGCCGACACCGGATATCCTGGCTGCGCCGCTGCACCATGCTCCCAGTCCCAATTGTAGTTGTGCAGACCGTAGCACGAGGTTACCATCTTGATCATCTTGTCCTCGTTGTACAAAGGAACTCCTTGCAGCAGAGGCCACTGCCGCTTCGTGACTCCGAAGCTCCTCTCCACCGTTGCACGCAGGCTTGAGTGCACTTGGTTGAACCGGTCCGCCTCCGTGAACAGACGGTGCGGTACACCTCTAAACTCGTCAAGATGGTACCTTGTGCCTGGGTACGGCGTCAAGTAACCCTTTTCCAGCTTGTACCCTGAGTCCGCCAGGTAGAATCGCCCTGCACACAAACAACATACACCATACAGCAGGTTAAGAACTGCTTTCTTGTACCATATCTTATCCACAACAAAGTACTAACAATCCTTACCTGGAGGTGGATGAGGGAAGTTTGGTTCCAGCCGGCACTTATCCAATATGTGCTTGTCATGGTTCGCACCAGACATACCGGCACCCACGAACGTGTACCTCATGTCCATATCAACAATGGCTAGTACATTAATAGCAGTGTATCCCTTTCTACAGTAATAGGAAAGGGCCTTTTTCTTGCTGACAATAACTGGAATGAGGGTTCCATCTCGGCAGCCTATGCACCCATCAAGCCACGGCTCATATGGTTTTAGCTTAGCAGGCACAGTAGAATAGGAGGTGTCCCTCGGAACAATTATTGAGTCACAGAATTTGTACATCACATCTGCAACATGTGATGTCTTCCGACATATGGTGTCCATGGACCGCTCAAACCTATCCCCTGCTAGCCTTGCCGGGCCAGCGTGGGCAACTGTCCACACAGAAATGCCTAAAGCTTCTAAGCTAGTAGTCTGTGCTGTTGCTTTGAGGCCGTAATCATCAACTAAAATTTTATGCAAGTGTAGGAATGCAGCAGGTGACATACGAAACGACCTGAAGCATTTTTTGGGGTCGGACAGCTTCTGTTGGATCCATTGCAGGCCAGTGAGGATTGGCACTGGCAGCGGTCTACGAACAGCAGCTCGCCTCAGAATTGCTGCAGCAGCCAGATTGCCCAGCTCAACTCCTATTTCGCACATAGCCAGTACAACCTCCTCGTCGCTGTCCAACTCGACATCGTCGTCCATGTCCCTACACGAAGATGGCAAACAAATAGTAAAACAAATTACGACACTTAATTAAAATTTACAAAGTTATAAGGAAAAAAATTACCTTAGGCAATGTACCAGCCAGTACTGTATTCCTGGAAATATGCCTCGGCTCAGCCCTGCACTGACACAGCTGTTAGTAGTAGCAAATGCACTGACACAGCTGTTAGTAGTAGCAAATGCACATAATTAAATTTGGACACATAACATAGTACATCACATATTACAGGGAATGTAATGGTAACATCATAACTGTTCGGACCCGATTTACACAAATGACCTCAACAACTTATTACACTCTCACAAGAAACTTGTTCATCAACAAAACTCAACAACAGAATGAACTCAAACGAATGCAGATAACAGAGCACAGAAATGCATGCAGATAATAGCTGTAACTCAAACGCCGAGACTGCGCATTCGAGCCTCCTCCAATCTCCAGCTCAGAGTTATGAAGCTATCACGCCCTTCCTTCGTGGTTTGACTTAGATAGGTTTCTTGTTTCACTGGATCTTGACAAAGGATCAAAGTCTTGGTGTGAACATCAGATCCCTCGCTGTGGCCATCTTCTGCCAACTTCGCCCTCACTACCCCGAGTTGTGGGTTGGGATGACCGCCGCCAAGCCTGCGACTCCTTGATTTTATGGTCTTCACACTATCAGACAGCTCAACCAAGGCCCCCCGAATCTCGTTGACATGCTTGGTAGGACTGTCCACAACTTGCTCCCAGGATCTCTTTCCAAGGGCTCCAGAACCACTTCCTCCAGTACGCTGAGGTGTTGTCGGAGGTGTACTGTCTTGGCTGTCAGCTGGGGTGCCTCCAGAGGGGCTGGCAGCAGATCGATGACCACCAGAGGTCATGAGAGTCCCTGGGTCATCGGGGAGATGGCCGAATAGAGTGTACAGCATGTCCAGGAAGGGAGGAGGTCGCACGCCGCTTGAACCCTGCAATGTATGAGGCCGATTGTTACCAATGGTCATATTAGGGTAGAAGAAGGATTGAACAAATGTCAGGCATGAGCGAACCTCCTCGTCGTCCGCTGGAACAACATCTGGGTGTCCGATGATAGCGCCAGTTGTCGGGTCACGTCCAAGGCCACTCCGATTCTGTGCCCTGCGCCATTTCAAGAACAACCCACGGAGATGACCCAACTTGTTATGAACTTGGTCCTTAGTGTAACCAGCATGCACCCGTTCTTCCAAGCCTCTTGTGACATTCTTCCAGCCAACTCTGGTCGGACCTTTGCCGACAAAGTGATACTGCTCCTTCTGCTCCAGACAGACCTCTAGCAGGGCCCTGATATCCGCATTGGACCACCAAGCACGTGGCTCTTTGGTTTGCTGCGAAGGCACACGTATTGCATAACAAGCGAAAAGAAATTCCCTGCCCAACTGGGCAAGGAGAAGAGCAGGATGATGAACTGTGGACTACCTCGCTTGGCGGGGCTGGAGCCTTGCCCTTGATGCGGTTCATGGTTCGCCGCTTCACTGGAACCGGGCACTCCTCAGGGGTGGACGAAGAGGCCACCGACGAATTAGCCAGGATACGGTACCTGAGTATGGGTCATAACGTAAACAGAGGTTAAAAAGCATGAGATGACAGAGGTCAGCCTTACTAATGTAAGCATGAGATTACTAAGCATGTGATCCTCCAGATCCGCCACTGCCACAAACGAGCAACAACAAACAACCGAAGAAGGGAAAAAAGGAAAAAGAAGACCGAATGTTAACTAACTACTCATATGCGTAACAATATTAACTATTGGATCCTCATAAAGTACTAACCAGTATGTTTCAGGCAGACGACCCACCAGGAAGTGGTGCCGTTCTAGTATGGAGCCGCCAACCTAATGGCACAAGGAACCGTAGAAGCATAAGGAAGACAAACTAGACCGGAAGTTACGAAGCAGAACAATGGGAGCGGTGCATACCTGCGTCAGAGTCGTTTGCTTCACGTTTGGAGGCGGCGACGTAGGGAACGCGCCGGGAAATGCTTGCAGACACCAGATCCGGCCGGCTGTCAATGGTTGGTGCCGAGTTCTGCCTCAAACGCCGGGGGGTAGAGGGTGCACGCGGAGGGGAAGAGTGGCGCCGCCGCTGGAAACCGCAGGCAACGGATTTGAGGAAGCAGATCCGGCCACCTTTGAAAGGTGGCGGCCGAGATCTGCCTTTAAAGCCGGATGAAGAGGGCCGCCGCCGGGTGAGGAGGAGGGGCGCCGCCGGGGGAAACTTGCCGGCAACGGGGTGCAGGCAGCAGATCCGGCCACCTTTCAATGGTTGCGCCCGAGATGTGCCTCAAATGCCGGTTGAAGAGGGCCGCCGCCGGGGGGGGGGGGGGGAGGAGGAGCGCCGCCGGCGGAAAGTCGGCGGCAACGGGGATGTAGAGGGCCGGCGCCGGGGGGGAGGGGGGGACGTCTCGCCGGCGAGGGAGAGCGGCGTGGAGTGGCAGCACGAGAGAGGAGAATGCGGGCGAGAGAGATGCGGCCGAAACCCTAGCTCTACGGACGCAAGAAGAGAATGAGAGCGAGAGAGAGGCGCCCGGCCGAAATCAGCGCTTATATGCTTCACGCGTTCGGATGGGCTGAAGGGCCGAACGCGTGAAACTTTCAGCCCATTTCAGCGCTCCCGAGCTTCAGCGCGTTTCAGCACTTTTCAACACCACCGAACGCGCCCTCTGAAGGTTGTTTGTGGGAGTCATGGCAGAAGTGATGTTGCCGTAGCAGTGTACTGCGGTCAGACTTTTCAGAAATAAGTTTTTGTTCCTAATTTGTTTTTGTTCCGAATTTGTTTTCTTATAAACCATGTGTTGATCGGTTCGAGGAGTTCGTATCGTTGCCTTTCTTGCGTTTGTTCTAATGCCATGCTAATGCAGCGCTGTTTGCGATTCTGAGCATGGCCAAATTTGGCGTGGTTTCTGGATCCCAAGAACGATATGAATTTACATCGCTATACCTCCATGTACTGTCCTGAAAACTTCTTTAAGATGAGTGCTTGATTGATGGGAAGACAAAATGTGTTACTGTTTATCATTGTTTTCAAATGGATGGCTTGTGATGTGTTACTATTTAAGGGGATGGCTTGTGACCCTAAGATGTAAGATGTTTGGTCAAAAATTCACACCAGCGCAAATCCAGAACTCATCTGGAGCGAAGAACTCCGTCTCAGTTCTTTTCGGACGGCTGTAGATTTCTAGGTACAGTATATAGTAATATATGCACAAAATTCGGTATAAACTGGTGCTATTGGTTAATGAAGTACTCTTAGGCCAGCGATGGCACCAATCACAACTGTAGAACAACTAGAGTGTTGTTTCTGAAGAGATCAAGCACCATCTGAGGCACTTACAATACTACAATCATCAGCTCATTTCACCTTTTTTTTTGGGATAACCAGCTCTTTTCACATTTATCTAGGGTATATAGTTGCACCTGAGAAATGCTTCAAGAATCAAGGGCAATAGCGTCTATAAAGGGGCATGCTCATATTGAAAACGTTACAGCTGATTCACTTTACACACAACTGCACAAGCACTGAGTTCATAGGTTGTGTTTGGTTGCCTGGACTATCCTAGCCCGTCTTATTTTTCTATGCCAGGCCAGTTAAACCTTAGTGTGTATGCAATATACCACGTGTTTGGTTGCCTGGATTATCTAAGCCTGTATTTAAAAATGTATTTTGGTTGTCTGGCTCTCTAGCTGGATTTGGATAACGTATCTTTGGAAGGTAGTTTACTCCTCTCACACATTCATCGACACCGGTGGTGCTGTATCTATTCGTGTACGCTGTGTAGCTTGGGCCAGTGGCACAGGAGTAGTGGGAGCAAGACTTAGCCTATTGGTGTGAAATAGAGACTAGTGTAGAACGATCGACCGGCGGCTGTGCTGCCGAGCTTGAGGCAGCGGGAGAGGTGGGAGAGGCGCCATTAGGGCTTCGGCCCCTGGCATCAATCGCGGTAGTCGTGAAGCAGGCAAAAAGCATATTCGGATGCGTTAGCCACTCGATGGAGCCTCCTTCTCGTAAGGCCACGGCAACAAGAAGATTCGCATGCTCCTCGTGAGGCCACGGCTAGATGCAGATGCTCGCCATGGGAGGCCATCGAGGGTGGACGGCGCGGACCATCGGACCCGAGGTTTCGGGCGTGTAGGCAGGAGTCGCCGCCGAGTTCTGTAGGTGCGAGGCTAGCGTGGCCAGGTGGTCACCGGGGCTTGGCCACACGGGCTGCTTGGACGCCGGACCGGTCGAAGAAGAAGAACCGGGAGGTGAGCTAAATACGCTATTGTTGCTTGTACAAGCCTGGCTTGCTGGAAACGGTGGGACTGAGCGTTTCCAGCAAGCCAGGCCAACCCCTCCTTTTTGCATTAGTGGAGCCAGGCTTAGAGCATTAGCTAGGCAACTAAACACAAGAAAACTGCACTAGAGAAGCCTGGCTAGTCTCTTATGCAAGCAACCAAACTACATGGCATTAGCTGGCTAGCTGCATACATTTTCTGCAACCTATATAAACACTCAGCACTACAATCTCTCTTCTCCGCTACTAGTTTCTCTGCTTACAATTTTTCAGCCATAGAATAATATTTTTTCTTTCATAACAATTCAGTCGTACAATTCAAAGGGTGGCCTGTGATGTGTTACTATTTATCTTTGTTTTCAAAGGGGTGGCTTGTGAGGCTGTGACCCTCTTTAAGATGTTTGGTCAAAATTCCACACCAGCGTAAATCCAGCACAATGATCAAACTTCTTGAAATGACTTACAATTTAGATATAGGGAGTAGTAATATGTATGCAAATGGTTTGCATTATGCACATTATAAAAACTATACATCTAGAAAAATAAAAATGGTCTATAGTTTGGAACGCAAGTAGTTTCTTTACGGCAAATAGCAGTATAAACTGGTGCTATTGGATAATCAGAATCCAAGATACAAGAATGAAGTAACAAACTCAGACCAACGATGCCACTCACCACAACTGTAGAACAACTGAACAAGAGAGTTAGTCTTAAAACACACTAATATGCACCCATGTTTTTCTCTTCTTCCCTTATGAGGCACAAGACTACATCATGAACTCAATTCACCTTTTTTTTTTTTAATAACCAGCTCATTTCACATTTACCTGGGGTATATAGTTGCACCTGAGAAATGCTTCAAGAGCAATACGTTTGCAAAGGGGCATGCTCACATTGGAAACGTTACAGCTGATTCACAGTACACAACTGCACAAGCATTGAGTTTACAGTTGCAGGCTCAGCATTAGCTGGCTGGCTGGCTGCATATATTTTTTGCAACCTATATATAAATAGAAGTATGATCTTGTTCACTCAGCACGACAATCTCTCTTCTCCGCTGCTACTTGTTTCTCTGCTTACAAAAAAGGCCCGTGCCTAAGGTGTTTGGTCAAATATTCAATAACCTGTTATTTTTCCCTTCATAATTGAAGTGAATCAAGCAATACACTGTAAATTTTGGGAGGGAGACAAGAAACTGGTAGGTAGTACAAGCAGATAGTCACAATCCAACAAAACAAACAAGTGGCAACCCAGAATTATTATTATTATTAACTGAACTTAGTACAAAATCTAAACATGAGGGTTAAAAAGACACCCATAACACAAAAGCTAGAACAAACTATTCTTCAGCAAAGTCTTTTGTTGCTGAAGAGACTTAGTATGGCACAAGCACTGAAAACATTAGGCAAAGCACAAGCATACTGAATCCTTGATCCTCAGCTAAATTTGGCATTAATCTGGGGTTACAAACAAGATGGAACATGGTGCAGAGAGAGCTTAGGTCAAAAGCAGATCATTAGCTCCAAAGTGAGGGGGTCGCAGAGAGACCCTAACTTCATGTTCTTCAGGTTCATTTCCTCGTTTTGGGACCATGATCTCAAGCACTGAGGCAGCCTCATCAAAACAAGCCTCCAGCTTAGCATCTTCAGGGATACGAGTAGCTAGAGGTATTTCGCGAATAAAATCCCCAGGAGGGCAATGCTCGGGGGAAGGATCAGAAAGTGTGAACATCCTACCATGTCTCCTTATATGTTGCATCCTAGCAGTACTAACACAAACGATCTTCACAATGCCATGAGTCAGAGTGTTCCTCCACGAAACCTTCACCCTCTGCTGATCAACAAACGGCAAGCTAACCATTATCAAGTAGCCCTGGTCATCCTCGTAGATAGACTTGGCAGCAGTCACTGGCCCACAAGTGTTTCTCATCACCCCAGCGAACTCATGGAGCCATGCAGGTTGAGCTGGTGAATGCATCTCCACATCTTGTTGTGTCTTCTGAGGGCAAGAATTCAGTGGGAAGAATACCTCCTCATCCATGGCTTGTGGGGATAATTCCTTCCTGCGCTTGCTGCTAACTGGGGAGAGATCCATACCATCTTCGCCTGAATGATTGGACGGTGATGACAAATTCAAGCCCGCTTTCTTTGAGTTTTGGGTACCATTGCTCTTCATGACAGGCTGTGGCTTCTCAAGCTCAAGCTCAGAATTTGGAATGGTCCTCCATGTCCCAAAATCACTGGCTTCCTGCGGGATGATGAAATTGACCTCCCTCCCTGTAAGTTCTGCCCACCTCCTAAGGTCTGCCTCAGTGAGGCCTGCAAGATTTGGTGACCTGACCACCTCGATACCATGAATACATTGCGGGTTTGACAGCCCCCGGTAGTGCTTACGCTGCATCCGGTGCGACCGCACAAATCCCCTGTCGACACTGAATGGGAACTGCGGCTCACCAGGCCGGGAGTGCCCGTTCATGTAGCTCCTGAGCTGCATCTTCCCCAGAGCATTCTCCGGCCGCTCCTTGAACACCCACATGTACATGTTCTCCATGTCGTGCTGCACCAGGAACATGTCAAGGCGGAGGTCCGACTTGTCGAACCCCGAGACGCCGCTGTTGTCCCGGACGACCTTGTCCTTGCACTTGTCGGAGAGCAGGGGCTTGAAATAGAAGGTGAAGAAGAACCAGGCGCCCCAGATGCTGTCCCCGCGCTTGGCGGCCTTCCGGCTCCCGGCCTTGGGAGCGCAGCTGAGCACGGCCTCGGCGCTGTAGACCTGCGGGCCGAGGCCGACGCCCAGCATGTCGCAGAGGTCCGTCTGCCAGGGCTGGTTGATGTCGGGCGGAGGCGCGCCGGAGGGCGACACGGCGTGGGCGCGGGCGCCGACGCCGACGCCCCCTCCGATGAGGGCCTGCACCATGGCGCCGACGGCTCGGTCGTCCGGCACGGCGAGGTGGCCGGACGGGTCCATGGAGAGGAGCGTGCAGGGGCCGTGGTGGCCGCCGCCGCCGCCGCCGTTCTCCATGGAGAGGGTGGTGACGAGGTCTTCCCCCATGGCTGCTGACTCGCGCCGCGGGGTGGTGGGGTGGTGCTAACCGCGGCCTCCGCCTCCTGTGGTCCCTCGCTCCCCAGCCGCTATCTAATCGGTGGCCTCATGATCCCTCCGCACTCCAAGAAGGCGTCCCACAGCAACCAGTCATGCACCCATTCCATGAACCCCACCATCAATTCCACCACAAATCTTTGACCACCCTCCTCCTTCTCCTCCTCCTCCGGGCCAAATCCACACGACCCACAGAATGCCGCGCTCGATGGAACGAAGAAACCGAAACAAAAACTCTTCTAAACTGGGAATCAAGGGACGGGCGGCAGAAAGAGAGAAGCAGGGCGGTGCGGTGTCACCTCCAACAGCAGAGATGAGCTTTCGCCATTAAAGCGAAGGCGTGGTGGGGAGCGAGGAGATGCGGTGGCAAGAGCGCGGGGAGGAAGGCGACGACATGCGAGGGTGGGGTGGGAGTGGGAGGTTGGGAAAGGGGAAGAAGGGAAGGGATGGTTGCCGGGGGCGGCCGGTTTTTAATGGCCTGCCGCTCTGTCTCACGGACGCGGCGCGGAAGAGCCCTCCACCGGATAGGACCGGGCAGCCCTTGACGGCCACGGCGTTAGGGCACACGCACGCCACACGGTCTCCAAGCCAGGCCGGGCCGGGCTGGGCCGGGCCTCGACGTCCGCTCGTTATGTCAATTTTTTCTTTTCCTTTGTACTAGAAAATAAAAAAAAATCGGCGAATCACACATGCTTGGATGCTAGCAGATAATATACTATATACTATCCTAGTTGATAGGTGCTATAATAAGCCATAACACTGTCAGTGACTTGGGATGACTTGATATTGCCAGCAAGTTATCAATTATTATTATATCTAGTCGTAGATCAACAAAGCTCTTCGCCGGCGTCAATGGGCAAAGCATGGTGCTGGTATCAAACTGCCACGACTTGTCCACTGTTTTGTTCTGGCGGAACGCATAAGCAAGTGGCCATTTAATTTACCTGTTAATAAGATGCAAGAAATTCCCGGTTAGGAGAACGAATTTCACCTTCACATTCCAACGGAATTTTCAAAAGCTAGGAGCATTATCCACCTGCTTTCGGATACGGTATGGATATTTCATATGTTTTTGGAAACTAATTCGTTTAGAAGAGATTAGCGCTGTTCATATTTAAGTGTGGGTATTTAATATCTGTAATACCAAATGCGTATGCAAATAATTAAGTTATGTGTTTATGATGTTATAATATCCAATCATATCATATCTGAAATATTTGAATCCGTATCCAAATAAAATAGAAAAATAAATATAATATCAGTGATACCTGAATGTATCATATCTATTTATATCCTACTAATACGTATTCTCTCCATACAACAAAACATACAGTTTTAACACGCAGTACCATGATTTGATATCTTAAATTTGTTTAATTATAGATAGAAATATTAACATTTAGAGTATCAAATAACTATCATTATATTAGCTATGAAATCCTTTTTTTTTTGTTCTGTTGCGGCGGTCGTTGGACTGCAAATCTGTTAACTAGTCGTGTCTCTTTCTGTTGTTAGCCTTCGGAGGAGTTGCAGCTGTCTGTTTGTCGATCTTGTGTTAATAGGAGTCTTTTTCTGCTGAAGGTTTGATCCCAAATTGCAGTGGCTCGTGCTTGCTGGGGCAGTTCTTTCTTCTGTTTTCTATCTTGTCTGTAAGCCTAAATGTTTGTATTTCCGTTATCTTTTAATGGAAATGGGGGTTCCCTCGCGTGGAAAAAAAAAAGCTATGAAATATATTTGTCATAATAAATTAATTTAAAATTATAAATGTGCACTGGAGCCGGAGAAGTACGGGCACGGCGTCAGCGAGCAGAACCCACGAGCGCAGACGGACGCGGGGGCTTTTGTTCCGCAGTCCGCACCACACCGCCGCTGCCCCTCTCCTTTCCCCGCAGCTTCTATTTCGTGGGTCAGGCGCGCGATACTTGTCCCCCCTTCGCCCTGCCCTGCAGCCCTGGCGTCGCTTTGAGGGCTTTGAGCGAAAGCATAGCGTGTGATTCCAGTCGCGGCCCATCGCTTTCTGGCGGTGGCCGTGCTCGTGTGGCCGTGTGGCCGAGCTGCGTGCGTACCAGGCTCCTGATCGGTTTCGGATCACAACAACGCTTGCGCGATGGAAAAGAAAGGAAATTCATGTGGAACCGTCTTTTCTGGATCCGCATGTGAGCGTACACACACGCAATGCGGGTTGCCTCACGCGTTGTTAACAGCTGGGTCGGTGGAAATGTCCTTCTCAACTGTTTTTCTAGGCACGTGTCTAAACGCTCCTGCACCTCATTATTTGCTGGATATTTCTCTTAACCGGACAAAACGATATCATATACAGTACTGTAAATTGGTCTCGAGATTTTACTAACGAACGGAAAGTTTAGACATCCAGTATTTTAGGCCGGGTGAATCACGAAGGAATTGTGTTGCCCAGTCCCTAGTCTTTCAGCAACAGGCGAGTGATACACATTCGTCTCTAAATATCCGTCATTTATGTTTTCAATGAAAAACTTTAACTAAATATATATAAAGACATTAATATTTATAATGCATAATTAATATCAATAGATAAATTTTTAATTATATTTTTTCATAAATTTATTAGAGATATAAATGTTAAATGTATTTTTTACAGATTAAATCAAACTATTAGCACACGTACTAACAGCGAAAGAGAGTGTGCTCAGTTTTCAGTACGACAGTGGACAGCCTTCTACTAGTTCATCGTGTCCCTGTTTTCAATCTCACCGCCCGGCGCCCGCTGACCGCGTTTCAATTCTGTGGTGCGGACCACCGTGGTAACTTCCGAACACGGGATGGTGACTACAGAAAACCGGATTCCCATATCGACAAGACGACAACTCATCACGGACACGGCTAGGATAATCACTTATCAAGGCCCCGCTTTATTAATATATAAATATAGGGAGATACGTCCTCCCGGACGTCCGGACAGAGCCAGTGCTCCGTCCGCCCGCATAGATACACCCATCTACAGCACTATACTGTATGCATGTACGTATGTTTTTGTTGTTACCTATTAAAAAAAGTTATAACTCATAAAATAAATATCCAAATTAAAATCCGATCGCACCATCGTATTTCTTATAATAAACTCTTTAAAACAAGATCCTACATGAATATATTTTGATAACTTTTTTTTACATATACAATATTTCAATATATTTTTGCAACATTACTACAAAACACATACAACATACTTCTGAAACTACTGAAACACTGGGTATGTACTTTTGCAACGTGTATGTTTCACCTCTTCCTCTAGGACGACACAAAGCTGAGGAAGGGAACGACCGGTTTCGGTTAGCTGGCAACGGAAGAGGTAGACGACGGCTAATGGGAAGTAACGACGGCCAAGCCGGAATTGTCAGGGATGAAGGATGGCCGCTATGAAGCGCACAATTAAATAAGAAAGATAAGCATACGGGTAGATGGACGATGACGGTTGTTGGGAAGAAACGAGGTCGTGCCGGTGGTGGCGGAGAAGGGTCGCTGCTGATGGCGGACCTCCCGATCCTACCGATGAGCCCATTAGCTAGCTGCAACAGCAGATCTACTTTTGAAACATCAATTTACGACATTTGAAACATATGTACGAAACTACCGAAACACTTGAAACATCCGTATGAAACATTTAAAAAAAATACTTGAAAACACTTGAAAATCATTTGTAAACATATGCAACATTTAGATAAAACACTTGCAACACACATGTGAAAACATATGCAACGTCCAGATGAAAGCACTTGCAAAACATTCATTTTAAAAAAGAGATGAAACATGGAAAACAGGCACTTGAAACATGACGTCCAAAAGAGATGACATATTTTAAACAACGCTTAAAATATGCATCTGAAACACTTACAATATAGGTAAATATTTCAAATATTCTTTTGCAACATCCATATCAAGAAAAAAAATAAAGAAAAACCGGAAGCAAAACGAAAAAGAAAAACAAAAACGAAAAAGATGAAAGAAAAAACAAAAAACAAAAAAAGGAAAAAGGAAATGCAAAAAAAGAACAAAAACGAAAGAACCAGAAAAAAAAGAAGGGCAGATGCGGAGCGGGAGGGATGCGGACCACAGCGCTCGGTGGCGCGTGCGTCCGGCCGGATCGAACGACCGACTAGTATCATTACCGTAATATATATATACTAGTATTATATAAGTGCATCATGATAGGCTCATAGTTTTGATCACTGCCCAAATTAAAAGTGGGTAGTAACCTATGTGCAAAGCCCACGGTGATGATCTTAGTCGCCCATAGCTCCTAAATTATTATTGTTTATTTGTTAATGGTATGTCTCAAACAATCATCCAACTATATATAAAATGGAAACCAACTTAGCGAGTATTTAGTTCCTCTCCAAAAGGTTACTAACCCATCGGATGTTTGGATGTACTAAAAAATAACTAATTCCAAATATTATAACTGTTTTGTGAGACGAATCTTTTAAACCTAATTAGTCTATAATTTAAGAAAATCTAATTAGTTTATAATTTGAGAATGTTGTACTACAGTAAATATGTGCTAATGACGGATTAAATATGTTTAATAAATTCATCTCGTGGTTCACCATCGGATCCCATGTGATTTCTCATATGACACTCTAAAACTTTACGTCTATGGATTTAATTAACACCTTTTATATAAAACTTCAAATAAAGGGGGTGTTGCTACACCTTTTATATAAAACTTCAAATAAAGGGGATGTTGCTTGGTCGTCGATTCTGTTTAGTCATGGACTCCTGCCAAAGTTTGAAAATAGTGTACCAAGGACGCGTTCATATTTGACTTGTTGTCGCCCGTTGTCCAATCTCTCATTTCTAGGACCAAATTAAAGTTGGCGTTGATTTCTTTATCATTAAATACACAACAAAACTAAACCAACCTATCGCCTGCCTTCTCTGCTCTTATCATGGTGGTTGGTACACCGAGAACAAGAATGGCATGGTGTAGTACCTGGTGGGGCTTCCGCTCCGTTCCCTTGAACTTACCGGTCAGCATCAGCCAGTTATTCAGTAGTATTTATCTCGCACAATAATCAGCCAGCCAGCCATATAATCCAGTTAACCTAGCCATCAAGAATAAGATTCAACAACCCTTTGTTTTTACTCTCTCCGTCCCAATAAATATGCAATTCTCACATATCGAGGAGTCAACGATCGCAAAGTTTGACTAGAATTATATGAAAAAATACTAACTCTTATGAGATAAAATAAGTATCATTAGATCGGTTACGAAATATATTTTCATAATAAATTTATTTCGAGACATAAATATTAATACTTTTTGTTATAAACTTGGTCAAAGTTGACATAATTTGACTGGCACGTTTCCCATAATTACATATTCAATCGGACGGAGGGAGTATCTCACAACCATGGCACTTGGTCACCTGGATGGCGATGGTTTCCATTCCAAATCCCAGCATAAATAATAACAGGTGCTTATTAGCTAGGCGCATTTAACTATTGCCATTATTGAGTTATTGAAATTGCATGCTTCCAAGAAGGATGGCCAGACATTTTTATGGAAAAAGATTTAGGGATATTTTAGCCAACCAACAATTAAGGGCCGCATAGCGGGGACGATGAGTGGACAATGGAGATGGAAAATTGTGGTCAGTTGATTGAGTTGAGGTCATTTGTGGCTGGGCTCATGATTCGGGTGGTTCTGGTCCGGACTCCTTCCTACATTGTATTTGTACCAAGGAGCTATTTTTAACTCTCGTCTCAAAATGAATTAGAACTCTTTTTTTTTTCTTCATCGGTTTTGGGTCCTTCGCACCATGTAGCAAGGAGTCAGAGCCGTTTAGAGCCATGCTGAACAAGGCCTCAATGAGTCGCTGCAGAGAGGTGGCATTGGTACATATGCTTGTAGAGAGATAGCTTGAGATAAGGTAAAGGTACATAGGAGAGTATACTTTATCGAGTTAGGTAGACAAAAGAATGAGTGTAATGCTTGATGAAACACGAACAAAAGAAGGAAAGGTGCAAGGGATGTTGGACATTTTTTAGAATCACAGTATAGGCGGTAATACTTATATATGTATACACTTACTCATATGAACACATGCACACATTGCCTTCTCGAGCATCTTCGAAAGACTGAAATCGAGCCAACAAATATCTAGTAGATTCATTCATGATTTACCATAGACGTTTTGTGATGGGCACGTTATCTATGACTGAAACCACAACAATATTAAATATTAGAACAAATCTGGAAAAATACAAAGAACTTTGCTAAGTTAGTGGGCAGGTTTTACAACAAGAAATATATCGAATTTATCACCTAAGATGATTTGGGGAAAAAAGACAATCCTATTTTTCTGTAGTGAATAGGAGTAACGTAGCAAGCCTTCTCTACTCGTCTCTGTTACTTTCGTTTGTGTGGTAGTCATTCTCAAAGTTGGGTGAATTATTTGTTTTGGAAAAAAGTTGGGGTGAATTATTAGCTCCTATGTGCCACTATCTGATTGGATGGTTTATCGTGGGACCGGGGCTACATCACAAGCAGACATTATCAGTTGATTCCAAAAATTTTCTCCTCCAGCTATAATTAACATTGTTAGATTTTTAACAATTTCACCCTGCGGTCAGAAATGAGAAAAAAAATTACAGATGTGGGTAAGCTCATCAATCCATGTAGCTAATAATACAATATTCCATTTAAGGAAACAACTAGTACTTATTATATTTAGGTCATAATTGAGAGCATTATGTAGGCAATGATAGAAAAAATATCGCCATGTAGCCATCTGTCTCTGATGATCTGGTAGTTGGAGGCATGCTTTTCTAAGCACTAGAAGAGAAAAGTTATCACTGCCAACGATGATGCAATGAAACCACCACTAGCACCAACTGTAAATAATTTTACAGCTATGACAACATGGAAGTTTTGTTGCGCTAGATGACTGTTGGTTGTTTTTTTTTTAGGAAATCAGGAGGAACCAAGGTCTCCTACTGCAAATAAATTAATAAGAACGAAAAGAGGACAACAATTACTGGGGAAGAACAAAGCAAGGCAAAGCAATGCAATGCAAAGAGGGAGGGAGATCAGGGTACATCAAAGGACAGAAAAAAGACCCAGGGAATTACAAATTTGAACTGATCCATGATTCAAGTAAAGGGGAACCTTATTCTACGAAGCAGCAGTGTGGCTTCGATCTTCACATAACTCTTGCAATCTTCTACTAAGGGGGCTTTGTTTCTGAATATAATACATCGTTTCTAACCATCCAGATTGCCCAACACCAAATAATAAAGATGTCTACGGAGAATTGAACCATTAATTTGGATTTCCATGCTTGAACTATTTGTGGAATTGAAAGATTAATTATCCGCAAAATCGAAGTTTGTCAAGCCCCTAGTAGCCTTTGGCAAAGGGCAATAAAAGAGCAAGTGCATGACAGTTTCTTCTGGAGGGTGTTGAGAGAGAACACAATGATACTCATCTATAACCATAGCACTTCTTCTGATCACATTCCTTGTACTCAATCTATCTCAAGAGCAAGCCAGAACAAGATACTGTGTTTCCCTTGGTAGGAGGTTTTCCAAAGTTGAACCTTTTTTAAACAAAATAATGTTGTACGCTTGGCTAGCTCTTCTATACGTGAAGAATGATTCTAAAGATAGACTGAAGATGCAGAAGCAAAGACGCATTTGTGCTAGCAAGATCGCCATGAATGGGTAAAAGACAAAAGAAAAGTGACAAACCACTATGAGCAAGACAAGCCAAAACAAAATATAGCTCGGGCGTCGCCCGATGGCTCCTCCAAGGCGAGACGCGAGAATGACACACAACGCACTCGTGCGCTTCTAAAAATTCACACATGTCGTGCTGTGCCAGCCGTACATATGTGATTGCCAATAGGAGTAGTTTCCATTTCCCCCGAACAGGTGTCTTCCGCTCCGGTGCGCCCGCCAACACAGCAGCTCCTGCCCTGTCCAAACAGTTTCCCGCACGACGAAGCTAAAGTATTACTGTCTTGTACAAAATAGATAGATAGATGTCATTCTCGCTTCCGTAAAAGACATCCAACTTTGACTAATTTTATATTAAAAAGTATTTATATTAAACGTACACAACTAATATCATTGGAAAGATCTTTAAATCTAGTTTTTTAACAAATTTATTTGAAAATAAAAATATTGCACATATTTCCTATAAATCTAGTCAAAGTTAAGAAAGTTTGATTCACACACTTTTCATAGCGTCATCTAATATGAGATGGATGAGGTATAATATAATAATACTACTGTAATTTGCTGTATTATTGGGGATTTTTTTTTTGTCAGTGCCTGGGATACTGGCAATACTGGGAGTGGGAGGATCATCGGTGCAGGGCACGAGCGGCAGTGCAACCGTGATGTGTCCTGCAGCTGAATAGGAGCTCCCCCGGATACGAGCGTGGGTGCCGTGTACTATCTCTGATCCGGCCTGCTTTGTTTTGTGAAAGTCGCCATTGCAGATCTGGTACGATTGAGGCAGGTGAAAAGATGATGACAGGCTTTCAAAGTTTTCTTTGGCAAGCTGCACTTACAATTTGTCTGCGTCTGATTCGGTTTTCAAAGCAGGGACGCTGCGCACAACTGAACAGAATAGAAATTATGTCAAATAACCTGAATTTTAATAGAAGACTCATGGGAAAGTTCAGAAGAGCGCTTGACGACTGTGAGCTTATGGAAATAGTGCTGTAGAACAGAAAGTACACATGGTCCAATGAGAGGGAATGCCCCACCTTGGTCAGATTGGACAGAATGTTTTGCAACCCCAGCTGGGAGGTGGCCTTCCAAAATTTCGCCTTGAATACCTTGCCAACGGGTGCCTCCGACCATTGCCCGTTGCTGCTCACGCGCCAAGATCAAGTGCCCAGAAAAGCGGTGTTCAAGTTGGAAAACCACTGGCTCAAGATTGATGGTTTCAGGGAGACTGTGATGGAGCCTGGAACAAATCTCAGACAGGATCAGCTCTAACGATTCTAAGCAAGAAACTCACAGAGACAGCCAGGGCCCTGCGGAATTGGAGCAAACCTCTCTTCAGTAATGTTCGTCTCCAGCTGCATATCGCAAATGAGGTCATTTTCAGGCTGGAAACTGCACAGGAAAGGAGACACCTCTCTGGTGAGGAAAACAAACTAAGAAATGACCTGAAGATCAGGATGCTCGGCCTAGCGGCAATAGAGAGGAGTAGGAGGAGACAGGCCTCCCGAATCGCCCATATTAAAGCCGGGGATGCCTGCACCAGATTTTTCCACCTCAGGATGGCAGCTAGAAGGCGCAGACAGTATATTCCGGCACTTAAAAAGCAAGATGGACCTTTGGTTTGGAACCATGAGGCCAAACAAGAGATTCTGCAGGATTACTTTGAGAACTTGCTTGGCACCAAGTCTCGTCGGCTTAGAACTCTGCATTGGCCCACCCTACACCTAAGCAGCCTGAGAGAGATCCCTGGCTTGGAACTGGACTTTCTCTGAACAAGAGATCCGGCAGGCTGTCCTCGGTCTACCTAATGACAAGGCGCCGGGTCCGGATGGGTTCACTAATGATTTCTACAAACACTGTTGGGACATCATAAAGCATGATATCACCGATGCTTTCCAGGCTTTCCACATTCAGCACAATGGTGCTTTGGAGCACTTAAACAGGGTGCAGGTGGTGCTGATTCCCAAGACCGAAATTGCCCCAGAGCCAAATCACTTCCGACCCATAAGTCTGATACACTCCTTTGCAAAGTTGCTGACCAAGGTACTCGCAATCAGATTATCTACATACATTGATGACCTCATCTCCAGTTCCCAGAGCGCATTCATAAGGAAGAGATGTATACAGGAGAATTTTCTCTATGTCAGAGGCTTGGCACGAGCTTATCACAGAAAGAAGATCCCTGCGTGTCTAATCAAACTTGACATCACCAAGGCTTTTGACTCCGTCTCCTGGGAGTACTTATTAGAACTGCTTAATAAAAGAGGCTTCCCAACAAGGTGGCTTTATTGGCCGGCAGCAATCCTCAGATCATCCACATCAGCCATCTTACTGAATGGTTGTCCTGGGAACAGTATCAGACATCGCAGAGGTCTACGACAGGGTGATCCGCTATCACCCTACCTTTTCATTCTTGCAATTGACGTCCTCAACCAGATCTTCGACCATGCCACACAGCAGGGGCTGCTATCTCCCTTGAAGGGTAGGCAGGCACGCCTCCGTTTATCAATGTACGCCGATGATGCTATTATTTTCGCCAATCCAACACAACCGGACATCATCTGCATCATGGCGATCATGAGGGCCTTTGGCGAAGCCACGGGACTCAAGGTTAACATGCAAAAGAGCACGGTTGTGCTGATCAGATGTGCCGACCTGAATATCGATGAAATCCTACAAGACTTCCCCGGACCAAGAGTCAACTTCCCAATGCAATATCTGGGTCTGCCCCTAACCCTGGGAAGGTTGAGATTGGTACACTTGCAGTACATACAGGATAAAGCCAAAAGGCGAGTGGCAGGCTGGCAGGGTCGCCTGCTGAGCGTGGCTGGTCGGAAGGAATTAGTGTGCTCCGTCCTTAGCTCCATCCCGGTATATTTGCTCACTGTGGCCCATGTGCCCAAGAAATTCTTGATGGATCTTGACAAGTTACGGAGGAGGTTCCTCTGGGCAGGTGACAAGGAGCTGTCGGGCGGGAGCTATAAGGTAGCTTGGTCAAAGGTGTGTACGCCGAAGGCGCATGGAGGGCTGGGTATCCCTGATCTGACCAAATTCAGCAGAGCCTTGCGCATACGCTGGCTCTGGTTCTCTTGGGACGATGCCGACTGTCCTTGGAAGCACCTAGAGCTGCCGGTTGACAAGGTGGACATAGCCCTTTTCAACGCGGCAACCAGAGTGACAGTGGGGAATGGTCACAAGGCTTCCTTCTGGGCTTCAAGATGGCTGCAAGGTGAGGCTCCAGCAGACATCTTCCTAACACTGTTCGGGCATAGCAAAGGAAAGAATCGCTCCGTCCGAGAGGCTCTGTCGGATGAAAGATGGATCAGAGACGTTGACCACAACATGTCTGAAGCGGTGCTCAAGGAGTTTGTTGAGCTTTGGGCGAAACTGCAATGCGTGCACCTTCAACCTACACAGCAAGACAAGATCACTTGGCTTTTCACCCCGGACGGGCAGTACTCTGCTAGTTCGGCATACAAGATTCAATTCCTGGGAATGACGCTATCTACGACGGCTGTTGCGATATGGAAAACAAAGGCTCCACCAAAATGCCGATTCTTCATGTGGCTCATGCTCCAAAATCGGCTTTGGACAGCTGCAAGGCTATTGTTGAGAGAATGGCCCAACGAGTATTTCTGCCAACTTTGTATACGAAACCTAGAGACAACTGTGCATCTTTTCAGGGATTGCCAATTCTCCAAATTAATTTGGGATTTGGTGGGTTCATGGACCCGGACGCCTTCACTGACGCCGACAAGCTGGGCAAGGGATGGAGACATTGCGCAATGGTTCCTTGGCTTGGGGAGATCCGCTAGCAGAGACAAGCGCCCAGGAACCCAGTCACTTATCATACTCACTCTTTGGGAGCTGTGGAAAGAGAGAAACAACCGAATTTTCACTGGCACCCACAGCCCCCCTGAACAAGTGTTCCGCCGCATACAAGATGAAGCGTGGACCCGGATACGAGCAGGAAACAAAGGCATCGAGGTAGTGCTAGCGCCGGCTGGCCAATTAGAAGTAGCGATAAACCCTATTATGTAATACAACTTTAGTTTCCCTAGGGTTGCCATGGCCGCCTCCTGGCGAAGCCGTGGATTCTAGGCGCACCTTGCGCCATTCTTTGTAATTATTGCTAAACTCCCTTATCAATGAAAGCCGGTAACGGACCTTTCGAAAAAAAAGGATGGGCGTGTTTGACATAGCTTCAAAGCCTAACTCCAAGGTAGAGCTAGTTTTAGTTAGCCAAACACTAATTCTGGTCTCTGGAGTAGCCTAAATTCTCTTAGACCTCTAGTTCATTTTTTTTAGCACCTCTTTCCCAACTCTAGGACCCTTCAAAATAGACCTAGATAAGAAGTTTTTTTTAAAAAAAATTACCTGTAATTGCCATTGGTTACGTACTCTAGACAAGGACATCTCCAGAGTCAGCTCTACGTAAAGATCTGAAATGGAGCTGCTCTAATTCGAACCATCCTAAACAGGCCGATTGAGTGTGTGAGCCAACACATTTTGGCAATAACACAGCCGAAAAACAAGTGATGACTAGTCTCTTTTTCTGAACAGAAAAGACGAGACTCATCTTCAACTTTTCTTCTCTTAGATAGATTGTCCCTGATAAGCAATTTATTGTTAATTAGGAGGGATCTGAATATTTCACACGGCAAGCACATGAACCGGCTTAATGCCCCAAAATTAATGATCTTATATAAGGATTGAGAAGAATAAGTGCCTTTACTAGTAAAGTGCCAAAACGAATTCATCTTCCTCATTTGACAGCAGAACAATAGCTTGTGATCACAAAAATAGAAGGGACCAACACTAAACACCAGATGATATATGCAAAGGTGAGGTGACGACATTGAAGCAAAAATATTAAAATTTCCCAAATAAATATGGCAAATGCAACCCCTTGTATTCAAAATATGAGTGACACATAATAAATTTAGACCAATGATCTTTATATTAGTATAATTAGGGACCCAACGACATTAATCCTCAATCCTCATTAGGCACGCTAGAAAAAGATAAACTCCAAAATTCGTTAAGAAATAAAAAAAACATTTGGCCATTTGTTCCATAATCTCTAATCATCATTGGCACAAATAGGCATAGGATCTCTATTCCTTTTCTCAAATTATCATCCTTGCAACAAGCACATGAGACGCTATTAACTAAACACACGTCAAATGCATATGGATGTGTGATGAAAATGGAAAAAATGACTAATGAAGGAAAATAGATAAATTAATTACAACTAAAGCCTATCACAATTGGTTAGATCAAAAGAAAGTGTCATAAATTTTCAATACTTATATATCTCAAAAAGTTACTAGTCCATCTGAGCATGGTTGGATAGACCAATTAATCAAATTACATTTCTAATGTGAAGGAAGATCACTAGATTTTCTAATTCTTAATATCATTGAATAAGATATGTTTTCAAAAAAAATTAGCGATACTCCCTCCATTCTATATTATATTTCATTTTATTTTTTCGTCCTAAATCAATAACATATAACCTTTACCAATTTTTTTACAAAAAATCTATTAACATCTATAAGTTCAAATAACTACAACACCAAAATATATTTCATGAGAATTTATTAAGAGAAAATTAACGTTGCATATGTTGATCAATTTTCTACAAATGTGGTCAACATTAGAAAAGTTTGACTTAGTACAAAGACTAAAGAAACTATAAATTTATATCATAAAGAAACCAATGGTTAGACTATATATTTTTAAATTTTTATTACATAAAATGGAGGGGCTAGTAATTTTACTATGTAGTCACAAAATATACATCTTTATCTCTAATGGCCTTCAGGTATTGTTTAAAAATAATCCTAACTAAACTTTATTATAGAATACAAACATTTTAGCCATGCCAATGGTAAGGCAACATTGTCAAGCTTAAGAAATATGGAAAAAGCTGCTTACCACTACATCCCACTTCAAACCGACAATGAAAACAGATTAGTCATACAAATTGCTTTTATGAAGTAGGTGGTGATCACCTTGGCCACGGTTTTCACCGTCGGTTTGAAACCGAGGGTGAAGAAGATGAGCAGCACCACCTATTTTTACCATCAACATGTAAAATCGGCAGTGATGTCGATTCTATAGTAATCTGGTATCTGCAATAATTGTACTATAACCACATTATTCCTAGATTCGCTAAGGTCTTGAGTTGAGGCAATTATTCAGTCCATGATAAGGACATTTATGTTTCATGTGATCAATGGCCAGGTTTATGTGGCAACCTTTGTGCGAGGCCCATAGATTGAGCTGGTTTGAGTGTTGAGTACGACCTGTTTGGATCACATGCCGATTTATAAATTATAAAACGGCTAAATAGTAGCTAATGATAGCTATAGTATTTGGATTCCTAGAGTAGCTCTTATAGTTGTTTATAGTATCAAAATAACCGCGGAGAGCTAGCTTATGTGAGATTATAATATCTAGATTGTTGGGTTATTGTTAGTTGCATAATAGTATATGGACTATTATTTGGATGAGAGCGACATAATTTGTAGTTCGTCTTCATAAAATATGTTCTATAGCTGACTTAAACAAGCCCTATAGCTCCTAGACCAGATCCTAGTAATGATTCACAGCAAGAAAACTATACAATATAAACAGTCTTCCATACAAATGAAGAAAACGATTTGCGTTCAAAAAACAAACAAAGAAAATAATAAATGGCACTACGCCCTATCGCTCGATTGTTCAGATATGAGACTATCAAGGTCAAACATATACACCCATGCATATACTAAAATCTGACTTTGCCCCTGGTATGGTCCTCCTCTTATCTCTTCAGCCAGTGCTGCACGTTACTGGTTGTTTATCGAGCAGAGGAAAGCTAAAGGAACCTATCGCCTCCTCTCTTATCATGGCAGTTGATAGGGGGGAAAAATGGCAGTGGCGGGCCTTGAACTAGCCAACAAATAATACAATTAACTTATGCTACTTTGGGTTACATTATTGGTCTCCACAGATTCCAAGAACGTGTTTTGTTCATCATCTCGATTAGCGTTGGATTAACTGGGACATGATTGCAAACATGGCACTTGGATGGGATGGCGACGTGTTCCATTCAAAGCTTACAAAGATGATGTGTAACCCTTCATCCCAAAATAAATGTCTTTATATATCTATTTGAGACCATTTACAATGGTTGGCATCGCTTGCCCTCGCTTCCCCTCTACAAAAATAACTTTTTTGTTCTTTTAATTCGTGGAAGGATAATATCGTCATTGTGCAAGGTTCTTCCATCGCGTCGCACACGCCCTAGCCCATCCGGCGGCTGACGGTGCTGATGTCAGTGGCGACGTGAGCACGGCGGTTGTGAACTTCCAGAACCAGATCGCGGCCGCCATAAAGAAACGCACTGGGCATGCGCCGACTGGTGTGTTGCTGCTCTGGCTTCCCTACGCCGGCGGCGAGCTGTTCACTTGGAGAAGGCCTACTGGGCACGTAAGTTCACCTTCTGCAAGCTGCTCCGTCAGGTGAGCAAGCAGTGCCAGCTGGGCGGGTACGGTCACGTGTCTCTCATCGGCGTGCGCACATCCTGTCCGATTTCCTGGACGAGCAGCTCATCGGCGTGCGCATCCTAGAGCAGTTCTCCAGCAAGGTGGACTCGGCGGGAGATACGCTGCAGAAGCTGACCAAGTGGCCATCGACGTGCTTGCCTCGCTAGCCACAGACGGCAGACGAAAAGGAAGCGATTATGGGCACCGGAGGGTTGGTCAAGATTCTGCTCTCCATATTCGTCCATGGCGAGGGGAAAGAGCTCGGCCATGGCGCCGGCGAGGCACCGGCGATGCTAGAAAAAGGTCCTTAATTACTGCATTTACTTTTTGACCCTTTATTAAATAAAAAATCATTAATTTTGGTGTCCTAATCTTCTTAATTTTAGAGGCGATGAGAGACGATGGAAGGTGATATGACACATATGGACCCACCGATCATAGAGACACCAATCGTCTCCCATCACTTTACTTTTATTGCCTCTTATCGCTTTTCATGCTCTGGACCAATCTAACGTGGACACACCTATCGTCTCTCATCGCTTCTCCAATCATTGTAAATGGTCTCTATTTATATATGTCAAACTTTCTTATGTTTGACTAGGTGTTATTATTATCAACATTTCTACCTCTAAATAAGTTTATTACAAATTATATTTAATGATCTATCATTAATATACGAGTTATACTATACAAATTAAATTTTTTATATTTTCGGTTAAAGTTAAAAGCTCTTGACTTGAGGGAGCAGCACATCGTTCTCGGCAAGACCTGTGTCACGTCATGAAATGGACTCTTCGAATTTGCTTGTCGCTTTGTCATTTGCTAGCTAGTGTTATTTTCTACTGAATAATGTGTCATTTGTTCTCCGATGTTCTTTTTTTTATGGAGGGCTAAACCATGCACGCCCATGTCATCTCAAGTTGAGTGAATTATTAGTCCTTGGGTGCGACGATATGGCTGGATCATTATCTTTAGTCTTCTCAATTATCATGGCTAAAAAAAAGACTATAAAAACACTTTCTTGACCAAATCCTTTTCTGAGTTTTTGCTCGTTCAATCAGGATTGAGAAAAGTACTGTGAGTGAGGTTATCACCCCCATGTTGTTAGCATTATTTTAATCTAATAATTGAGCGCATTATGCAGGCACTGGCTTAGAAAGAATTGACCTTTGTCTACCCCCATCCTGGGATTCCAGTCTAGTGGTGGGAGGCATGTTTTTTTTACTGCTCTTTCTATTCATTGAAATTGAAATGGTTTTACTACAATAATAAATAATAGAATGGTATGCAGATATATAGTAACACAATGCTCCATCCATCGCAAAGTGGTAACGTATTTTATACAAGGAAGTTAAAACTCACATTTTCAAACTTTGATCAACAGTTTAGAATATAAAAACAACACAATTGATTTGTATTCAAAATGTGTTTGAGGTGGTATTGAATCTTTAGTAAATGATAACATGTGGTAGAAAAAGGTAGGTAAGGGTTAAAATCGATTATGTGTGACTTTTCATTGTTCACTAAAATATATCATTTTAAGGCGGATGGATAGACGTAAGGTGGGATGTACATAAAGGCGCAAATAAAACTAATTTTACTACTTTTCTTATATTTTTAGGTGGTTGATATTTTAAATGATTTTAGGCAACACTCTTAGTATAAGTAAATTTTTGTCATTTGTCCTTTTATAGAAATAATTGTAAATTGCTAATTGTCTTTGTGTCAACGCAAAACAGATTTTGTCGGGTTTGTCTAACGAGTTTTTTTTATCGGTACCTAAAAATTGTAGACTCCGCCTAAAGAAATTGTAACAAACAAAATATGCAATTTTAGTACAACACATATGCAATAACTGTCGTCAAAAAAAACTAAAATTCAAACACCTGAATTTGAATTTTAGCAACAATAAAAATTAGTTTTAACCGAAAAAGTCGAACAACTGCAAACCGAATACTGGCTTATTATATTGATTCTTCAGTTCTTCTGCAGAATGGTGGATCCAGCGGGCAGGGGAGGGGATGGGAGTCTCCGAGACTTTGGAGTTTGGACGAGTGCTTACCACGTTGCCGAGGTGTAAATTACTCGGTGACGGCTCGAGTGGTTGTTGTCTCAAAACTTGGGGCGGCAGTCAGCAGTACAAAATTGTCATCTTGCTGTTGTTTAGAGCGGCATGTCTCGGGATTCTTGGCTCCGCGCAAGTGGACGGCACGCTGCTCTTAGTCAGATGAAACAGAGAAAGCCGAAGGGCGAAGGCCAATGCAAAACCGGTGGCGAGTGACACCCGCTTCCGCTTGCCTCCAACGTGTCGAGCTACCAACGAACAACCAGCCGATCAGCTCTCCTTCTCAAGCGATCGGCGATCGCGAGTCCCTCGTCTCAGCACGCAACGCAACTCCGCGAAGAATCATCCGCGACCACTGGTAAATCAGTTTTATCTGGAGAAGGAGCAGTGACGCGCCGTCCGTCCACTGGTGCACGATCGAGACGCTATCTCTCCATGCCAGCCGCACAAAATTGCCCATAGGTTTTTCAGCTCCCACTGAGCTATACATGGTTGCCGAAAAGCGGCGAAAGCGAAAGCAGCAGATCGCTGGCTCCCTGGGCGGCCCCCGCTGCGACCTCGCCAGCAGGCACACAGGATTTGCAAGCGCATGAAGATGCAGTGCGCGGCCGCACCTGTTCTTTTCTTCGTCGCTGAACTATCGCCGCGCAAGCTCTGTTGGCAAGGCGAGACTATTAAGGTAAATGGCCTCACTGCATTATTGGTGGTGGCGGTGAATTTCAGTACTCGTCAGTGCCTGCCTTGGCGATCGAGCAGAGCACCGAGTGCTGTGCCCTAGGTGTGCAGTGGGAGCGTGATGTGTCCTGCTGCATGGAAGCTTCAGAAGCGAGCTCCCCCGGATACGAGCGGGGGGCGCCGTGGTCTGCCCCATGTTTTCTACTCTTCCTTCGGTGCAGATCTGGTGGGAGACGCCTAGACTAGTGATAGGTTTTCAGTTTTGTTTTTGTTTCTTGCATCCAGGTGCAGTGGCTGCGATTGTCATTTGTCTGCATTTGGGACGTTTTCAGAGCGAGCGCTGCGCCGGGGGTGTCCACGAAAGACAAACAAACGTCACGGTGTTTTCAGATACCATGGGCTCGGTTGACGCGAGCAGCATCAGATGCCATGAGACCATGCATGACCCGATCCCATGTATTCCTCCATTTCTCCCAGAAGAATAGAGTAGATACCAATCATGCTGCATAAGTGGTATGGCAATAGCAGCCTAGCTAGCAATAGCAGGCACGGAGGCACAGCACGCTTGAGAACAAACGAGGTGGAGCTAAAATGCCACACGATTTGGCGCGGAAAAGGTGACGCTGAAACGCACGTACTTCCAAATTGGAAACGAACGGGCCAGGTCTTGTTGCGATCACGATTATTCATCTTTTTGCCTTTGATTTGTCCTCCTGCTGCTAAGTTTTTTATACGTGAATTATTGAATTGGGGTGGGGGGACATCGCACAGTAGAAGAGAAAGGAGATTCGTTTGCACAGCACCTCCCATTTCAGGGCGCATGCAGCACAGCAGCGCCATCGTGCTTGCTTTGCTCCAATCCGTATCATTCAGGTGCTGCAAATCAGAACAGCTTATGATACCAGCTACTCCTCTCCTAGGCTGCAATAATTGTGTGCAATAACCACAACCTTTCGATCTGATAAGGTTGTGGCTTCAGATCCCCTACTGTAGTATCTGATCGTCTATTCTGTTGTCATCGTTCTACTTTTTTTTTTTCTCTTGATAAAAAGCTGGATTTTTTGTGGTACAAGTATCTGATGTGCTTGCACTATGGTGAACAGAAGGACTGTACTTACTTCAGACTACTCATTGATGTGTACGGTCGTTTCAGTTTCCACATCTGCTATGTTTCGATCACTGAGTTAAACTTAGTCACCTAGACCAGTTCAACTAGCTGTTTTGGCTCTCAGTAGTCCAAATATCGAAACAGCATATGACTAAACTTTAGTTAGACTAACAACAAGTCTTAAGTGATCCAAACAGACTCTCAGTATAAGAACCAGAAGAACATTGCAGCATCAAACTGCACAAAAGATACAATATCTTTCGTACAAACTGGAGGCAGAATTAGTTTTATAGCAACATTATTGAGGAGATAGGAGCACCATAGCGTGCAAAAGCTCCAGAAATGATGGAGATCTGAAGGAATCTCCTGTATTACTTTTATGAGGCTGATGGCCGCCTGCGGCCTGTCCACTTGTCCCATCGAAATCCATGTAAACTCCCCGGGGCCTGAACTCCTGTAAAATCGTAGTGAAAATTGCTGTTATGTCAAAGGAAGCTGCACTCATCTAGCTTGATGTGAGATTTTAGTACAATATATCTCCTGCCTCCTGGTCATGGAAAAGCATCTTGTTTGTTTCCCCGAAAGCAGAGGCCTGATTTCATGGCACTTCAAAGATGACCTGACAGAGAGGAGGCTGAAGAATAAATCAAATGCCATGCTACACTTTCAATCTTTCAGAATAGAAAGCTGGGATCTTTGTGCTCGATCTGGCTCGGTTTAGCAGTTAGCACCTGGAACCGTGCGTGTCAAGGGCAGAAATTTCGGATGGTTAGGTTCCCATCGCCGTCCACAAAAGCTATGCAGCCTCCTCTAGCCGTTTGACAGATCCATGACCGCAATGAGCCTAGGCTTAGTTCTTTTATCTGGTTCTGGACATGACCTCCAAACCAACGACAAACACGTGATGATGCTAACAACAGGCAGGCCCGATCGATCGATGCCACCAACAACTCCCGCGACGATGCGTCAATTTGGTTGGTGCCTTGCTTTTTCTTGTGAGAAGTAGATGAAGGACACGCCAAGGCCAAGTATGAAAGATGGAACCCTCCATGTTCTGAAAGATATGCTTGAGAAAGAGATGGGTGAGTCTGAACATCAATGCATAACTCTTATGCTGCCACTAAGGTGCGCTGTATCAAACTTTTTTCTCTACCATAATACAAATACGCGCAATCCTTTTGCATAACCGAGAATAATGAAAGAGATGAACAAAACCCTTTCCTGCATCTGCTGCTGTCAGTGTAATGTCGTACTCCCCTTTTGCTGTTTGTAGTACCATCTACGGAGTATCTTCAGTAATGCCCTTTTTTCATTTAATTACGTATGCTTGTAATCATGCCATTGTCTTGTTTGTGGCCACAAATTCTCGTATGGTTGCAAAGATGAGCTTTTAACCGCCTCTATTTTAAGATATCTGCGTGTAAGTGGTTTGTTACGTTTCTTGTTTTGCATTGTGACCCATGGAACCTCTTGAGGTCAAGCATGACCTTGGTGAGCCAATCTGCCCCTTGGGGTAGCAGACTCACAGGTTCATCGTGCTGTGCAGAATCTTTCGCTCTGCAACGAAGAATTATCCTCGGCCTCGCTAGTAGTGGGCTAGTTCAGTCCATCGATCACCTTTCGTGTAGTACCAGCAACTTGTAATCTTTCAATATCAATCACAGTACAGATGCAGAACGAGCAGACATTTCAATGCAGAACGCTGCAAAATGGCTGATCAGCGAGGGCGCGGCGCCGCCTGGGAAGCGCGAGATGGGCCTTGGAATGCGGGATCGGGCCGATAAATGCAGGCTGGTGCCTGGTTTCGCGGGCTCGAGACTTTCTCTAGTGAGCTGAGAACTAGACTGCTGGAGAAATTAGCCCACCACAAATATGAATGGGCTTGAGATTGCTTCGCAATTCTGATGCGCATGGATGATTTTGCGGTATAAAAACCAAAAAATGATCCGAGCAGGAGCAGTGCATAGTTAATTAAGTTTCTTCAAGAATTCAAGAGGCAAATATCTTACTATTACTAATTGAAGGCCTCAATGAAGACTCCACGTTAATCCTCTCCAGATGCTCTAGAAAAAGAGAAAAATACTATAAATTTCCACGTTAATCAGAAACATCTGGCCATCCAATTGGAAGTCTATAACCATATATGACCATTGGATTCATTTTAGGAAATTACCCACCCACGTCGGCAGTTAATTATTAACAAAAAATCTGAATAAAAATATTGGAGCCAATCTATCATGTCATAGTAAGATACATCTCTTGATCGGTTATTAATTAATCCATCCAATAGTAGGCACGTCGGCAGTTAGTTATTAAAAAAAAACTGAATAGTAAGATACACATCTTGATCGATACCGTAGTAAGATACATCTCTTCCAATAGTAGACACGTCTATTAAAAAAAACAAATAGTAAGAAACACATCTTAACCACCCGGTATATTAAAACGAATACACGCTTGGCCACCGTTTGTCAACCACGTTGAAACAGAAAGCCATCGATATTCATCGTTCCTCTTTCAGCTTTCAACAACTTTAGGTACAGTGTCAGACCACCTTTAATTTATATTTTTTTTGTCAAACCACGACGCAATCAGAAAATTAAGCTATATAGCTGATGTATTCACCTTTCATTTTTTTTTCATCCTTTGTATATGTGTCAACCACGAAGAATTCAGATAGAACTCCATCTGTTCACTCTTCAGCCAGTTGTTTGTATTACCTTCATCATTCATAACAAAGGTATGCCCATATTGCTGAATTCATTGCGATCTTATCTCCTATGGTTTACCAAAAAAGATACATTAATGGCATCACAGGTTCCAATGGTCACCAAAACCTTAAGTGAGATTAGGCCAGGAAAGGAATTGTGGAAAATCAAAGCACGGGTCACTAGAATGTGGGATGCAATGTTGCTTGCTAGTGGTGAACAAATCAGTCTTGATATGATCCTTATTGACCATCAGGTATTATAATTTTTCTCTTTGTTTGAAAAGTCCTTAGATTGCTTCAAGATTTCATGTTAATGGTAACAAAACTAATTAGGGGACAAAAATGCATGGAGTTATCAATAAGGCATATATGGAAAAATTCAAACCACTAATCAAAGAAGGTAAAGTTTACATAATTTCAAATGTCAGAGTCACACCAGCTGCACAAAAATATCGACCAGTGGAGAATGATAAGGTACTCAATTTCTTGCCCACAACTGATATAAAGAAGATCAAAGACAGTGAAGACATTCCAAAGTATAGTTTTCAATTCTTCAGCATAGACATGCTTTCTAATAGAGTAAACATGGACATGTACCTCTCAGGTAATCTACTGGTAACATTATAAATTTTGTGATACACCTCTCATTTGATCACTATTTGATAAGAACTCATATTTATGTATGATAGATATCATAGGAGCTGCAGCACACATTGGACTGATAGAAGAAACTAGGACATACTTTGGCGTGACCAAAATCCGTGATATTGTGCTCCTGATTAAGTATGATATATTTTTTTGATTCATAAGCTACCAAATTTTATACGTTTGTATGCATGGTACTGTTTTGTCTTTGCACACCTTAAATTAGATTATTTTTGCTAATGTTTTTGCAACATATTTCATTATATTATTTTTAAACTCTTAAATTTGCAGTGGTGAAGAGGTTAAGGTTCGATTTTGGGGGGCCAAAGTTGATCAAATCGATGAGACGGCAAAATCTCATGTCATCGCAATAACATCTACAACCGTGAAAAAATTTGGCGGTAAGTCTTCATTTAATAACAAAAATTCAATAATACCTTTTCCATTAAACAAGCCTCCAAGGAAATTAAATAATTGTTATTTTGCAGAGTATTCTTTGTCATCAACCAATGCTACACAAGTTTTTGTAGATTTACCTATTCCTGAAGCCATGGATGCACGTAATAGGTAAAATAAATTAAAACAGTGTACGAATTTTTTTTATACCTTACACTCTTAACATGGTTAAATTTTTTTCTATGATAAAGCCTATCTTCAAGTGGTATTAGTATCGAAGAGATTCATATTGATGATCATTTAAAAGGGACTTTGGAGGAGCAAATGCAGTACAATAGAAGAACTTTAGAAGAATTAGGTTTGATTTTGTTTGACTCATCAAATCAGGTATGTATCTGTTCGATCATTATACAGAAGTTTGAAAAACTTATATGTATATAAATGATACCAATATGTGTTTACAGGATAAGATATTTACTGTTGAAGCAACAATAATTGCAATTAATGCAAAATTTGGCTGGTACTACATATCGTGTAGTAGAGGTGATTGTAAAAAACAACTGGAAAAAAGGTTTGATCACTACTATTGCAGTAAATGCGGCAAGCGAGCTGAACCTAAAGCACGGTAAGTGACTTAGCAACTTCCAATCCTATATTGTACTATTTTTGTAATTAACAAGAGAATATTGTTTACAGATTCAAAATTAAGCTTGAAGTAAGAGATGAAACATCAACTGCATCTTGCGTGCTCTTTGAAAAGGAAGCACAAATGCTAATTAGTGAATCAGCAGATTCATTGATGAACTCAGTAAATTATGACACTAAAGAGGTACCAAAACAGATCCAGGAAATATGTGGTCAAACATTGATTTTCCAGTTCTGACTGACTGACTACAACTTCACAAGTATGAGACCTGATTACACTGTTTCAAGACTATTTTTGACAAAAGAAACAAATAGTTCAAGAATCTACGTGGCAAAAATAAAAAAGGTAACAATTCTCGAGCATTATACTTTATTGAATAACCCTTTTTAATACCCATTTTTTACTTATTTTCGATAGGAAGTAGAAGATACCTCGAATGAATATCGTACAGTTACTCCTAAGAGTGAAGATCCAGACAGTGATGGAACTTTTGCCAAAAAAGTATCAATTGTAGAAGAAGGCATAAAGGCTGGAGAAAGATTGGCTGCAAAGGTATACTTAATTAGAATTTTTTTAAAAAGAATAATAATAGTAATAATATTATTGTCCGTGCAAAGTTCCAGGACCTATCAAGAAAACTGGGTACTGACATGTCTGATGTGCTTAAATCAGAAAACAATGTACGGCAATGAACAAACACATTCTATTTCCAAATTTTAGATCAAGTATATTTCTCTTTAATAAAGCTGTTCATATTTGTTTGCAGGGAAAAAATTATGTTAGCAATAAGAAATATGCAAACAGGACTACTTCCAGCAAAAAGAGAAAACAGAAAGAAGAAAAGAAGTCCAATAAAAATTCAAACAAAGAGGTAATCCATAAAAAAACATCATCTTATGATATATTTTTTTTGTTGCGCATATGAACAAATCAGAGGTGACGTACAGAACAATCAGCTTCAATTATATTTCTAGGAAACTTAATAAGTTATTCTCATTGCAGGCAAGCTCAGGCAAAAGGCAAAGAAAAGAATCTAACAAAATTAACTGAGGTACAAGGAGGAGCATAAAAGAAGTGAAGAAGGTAATTTGAAAAAACAAAATATTGCTTCAAGAAGGTCTTTATTACTTGACATAAATTTATACGTTGTAGAAAGAGCAAATCAGTGCCATCAAAAAGAAGAAAAAAAAGACAAGAAGAAATATAATTGCAATACTTGACTCAGATGAAGAGACAATTCAGAGAGAGAAAAGGATTTGTAAAATAGAAGATTCAGATGAAGAAATGTATGAAACTAACATTTCAAAGGAAAATGATCATGTCGAGGTATTGATATACTCATTTTCATTTAAAATTGTAATCATACTTTTATAATTGAATGATTTAAATATGTGAAGGTCCATCAAGACACGTTAGATTGTAATACCCCGGGTATTACGGCTAATTAATTTTGCCAAGTCATCATATTTATTTTTGAGCATCTGCATATGAGTGTGATTAGGGTCTTTAGAGTGACTTATTCATTAATGTTATGGATATCATAATTGAATCCCTGATTTGCTAATTAAAAACAAATCAAAAGAAAGATTTGAATTTAAGCCCTAATCGGACCCAAAACCCTAAATCAAAATCTACTTGGAATCTGGTCATGGTCTCTTCATAGAAGTTGTAGATCTTTTTATATGTAACAACTTTTATTTTGGGTGTTTTTGAAGTTCTTCAATATAAATTCAAATTAAACCCTAATTACCACTTTGAAATTCAAATTTGAAATGTCAATTTAAAAACTATTGAGAATCTGACCAAACTCATTTAATGAAAGTTGTAAAGCTACTCAAATAGGACAACTTCTATTTTGGCAATTTTTCAAGTTGTTAAATAAATTTAAAAGTAATTTTAAAAATTCAGTTTGAAATTTAAAACCCTCTTCTACCCCCTTTTGAATAGTTTCAAAATTATTCAAAATTTGGAGTTGATCCCTAAACCAATGTTGTTCAGAATTTCGAAAACTACAACTTTTATGTTTACATCTTTCCAAGTTGGCACACAAAATTTTGAGAAATCAGTCAAAACCGGTTGAATGGCACTTAATCGGGCTACAGTAATCTGCCCCCTCCTCTGTTCGCGAACAGGGGCCGGCAGCCGTCCGCGCCGCGCGCGCGCGGCGCCGCCCGTGCCGGCCGGCCGTGTGCCCCCCCGGCGCAGTCGACCTTGTAGGGGACCCCGCACCGACTCGGATCGGCTTGTTCCCTCCCTTCCAGCTCCTTAAATGGCGACGGTCGCCCGGTCCCCGTCGCTCTTCTCTCTCGCTCGCCGTCGTGCCCGCCTCGGTTTGTGGCAAAATTCGCCCTCACCGAGTCATCACCGTTGCCTCCAGCTTGCTGTTGATTAGCCAACTCCTTTGCGCGTCGTTTGCCACTGGTGGTGCAAGCCGTAGAGGTCCGTGTGCGTCGGAACGTGGTCGCCGTCTCCGCGGGTGTCCGGAGCACCGCCGCAGCCACTCCTCGCGCGACGAGCTCATTGTGGTGAGTCTATCTGCCTTAGACCGTCCGTTTGCGGCTCTATGAGTCATACCTTAGCTCATGCTCGCAGCGGCGTCCCATTTTGTCCCCTAGGATCACCGGAACGCGACTTCGCCGTGGAGGCCGAGCCGTTGCGCGCCGCCGCCGTCGTCAAGCTCGCTGCTCCGATCCATCTCAGCCTCGGCCAGACGTCGGACTAGAGTCGTGGTGAGCTCCTGGTCCTCCCTGCCCTTTTTCCTTCTACTCTACCGCACCGTCGCGGCCGGGCCAGGGTCGCCGTGCCGTCGCATCCGCCATGAGCGAGGTGGAGCTCGTCGGAGGCACGTGGGGTCGGGGTTAACCTAGCTAGGGTGTGCGCTGGGCTTGGGGATTCTCGTAGGTGCGCGCGGTTTCATTGCCGAGATCGCCGGCGGCGAAATCCGCGGCGGGCCGCCGCGAGTGCGCACGCGCGCGGGCGCGCGGGAGGTGGAAGAGGGAGCTGACAGGGGGGCCCCGCCTGTCAGCGTCCCTTAGCGCGCGCGCGGCCGAGCGCGCGGGCCGGTGCGGGAGCGGCCGAGTGGGCCGGCCTGTCCGACTTGGGCCGTTCTGGGCCAGATAGGCGTTTTCCATTTTCCCGTGGAATTTCAAAGGGATTTCTATTTTAAATTGCTTTGAATAGTTCCTGAGTTTTTTATTTTTGTAGTATTATTTCTGTTAATCTAAAAATCATGAAAATAATTGTGGATACTCTCTGGAGCATGTAGTATTTTATAAAAATATTATATATAGGGTTTGGACACTTTCTGCAGGAACTAAAAATCAGCATATTAATTAAGAAATGCAACTTTGAGCAATTTTAATAAATTCCAGAATTATCCAAAAATCATGAAAATTTATGTGGTACTATTTTAGGGTAAGATCTATCTGTTGGGTAAATTTGGGCTCAATTGAAAACTCTTAGTACACTTGTTAATTAAGTATGGGGTTTATGGGTTAATAGAATTAAGTTAAGCGCATAATCCCTATTGTTTGGTGTGATTTTGGATTGATTGGCTCAAGGGTCTTTCACCATAGTGATCCTTGACAGAAGTATTAGGGTCGCATGCTGGTTGTAGTAAAGCTGTGCAGCGGCTTTCTGTGACCGTTAAAATGGTCAATAAAACAAAAAAAAATAGGAAACATCGCTTTTACCTTCCATAAAATGTTTACAACTTTACCGAGAAGGAAAGTTGTACTCAAGATCTTAATGGTTTACTTTCAAGCACTTCATTTGTTGTCCTCATGCCATGCTAAGCATCCATCATTGCATACGTGTAGTGCCCGTTCCCGAGGAGGTCCAGGTCGAGACTGCTGCTGAGGAGGTCACTCCAGAGGTTATCCAAGGATTCGACATCTGCGGGACCGATCCCGACCCGACGCTGTACGCAATTCAAGGCAAGCCCCGGTGCATCTAGCCCCGCCTTGTGTTTTATAAAATTTTTATCACTTGAGTCTATTAATGCATTAGGTTGATAGGAGTTGCTTGGCACCTATATTGATGCATTACCTGCCTTGATACATAATATCCCGGAAACATGTTTAAAAATAAAAATATTCAAAAATGCTTAGTACTGCTTACTCAATTTAGAGTTGCAATAAAAGGCTATTTGTGACCTATGAAAATGTGATAATTAAGGATCATGAAAAAGGGGAAGGGACTTGAGTCCGTTCGGAAATTGTGTACTTGGGTAGCAGTCCCAATGCACCGTAACCGTCGGAAAGGGATTTTCCGTTCGTTGGTTGTGAATTTGGGTTAGAGTCCCAATGCTTGACCATCGGCGGGAAAGGGATTTGAAAACCGTTGGGACAGTTGTATTTGGGTTAGAGTCCCAATGCAATGTCGCCGGCGGAAAAGAATTAGGGACCGTTCATTGGAGGCCTGCTGTGATCGAGACTTTGCAACTAGCCACATACTACGGAAAGCTCTGACTCCGGTAGCTCTGCTACCTGAACCGACAACCACGCACTGGGAGTGGAGAGATGGCGAGAGCAGCGTGTACCCTCGTGGCCGGCGTGCCTGGAGAGGAGAGGAGTACTGTGTTCTCGGGTGGCGCAGGACCGGTTCAGGGGTAGAAAAGCCGTGGTAGCCGGAGTTGGTATATACAAGCTTAAGTGCTACATATGCAGTGTGGATAGGGATCCCCAGCTGGGTACTAATCGATTCGAATCGTCGTTGCTCCTCGGATATGGAGACTTGATCCTTTGACCTACAATTGAAAAGTGGTTCGAAACTAGGTGTTTTGAGAATGAGTAAGAATTTTGAAGGTATAATGATATATGAAAAGGAATTTGGATATATGGATATGATTAAAATAAGACTGAGTTAAAATATTGAAATAAGTTAGTAATGCTTTTCTGCAAAACTCTTGACTCTTGCTCCGGCCTTACCTTGACTCCCCTCAGCCTGCATTCCTGAGTCTCAATCCTTTTTCTTAGTCGGGTAAGTCTTGCGGAGTACCCCAGTACTCAGGGTTTGTTAACCCCATGTTGCAGGGATTCAGCAGCCGGAGATCTGTTTCGCTCCTTGCTGCGTGACAGTGGTCCAGGAGGGTAGTGAGGAGGATTAAGGTTGAACCCTTGGGCAGGGTTCTTATCATTTAAATACCTTATTATGTTGTATCGTCAGTCCACTGCTACTTATTTTAAATATGGTTTGTAATATTTGTACCTTAATCCTATTTGGACAAGTGATTTATAATCTAAGTATCTTATAATCTTTCCGCGCTTTTACTCTGGTGTAATTTGTTATGAAATGTTGTAATCCTGTAATGACTTCGCAATGAGATCCTGTCGGAGGACATCGGGCGCTAATGTAGCCCGGCAGGACCTTCTAGATCATTTGGGACACGGGTCCGGCTGTCAGAGGTCATTAGTGACAATGACAGGTGCCTGTGGGCCATGTGATTTAGGCGGTTCTGTCACAGCTGGTATCAGAGCGTTCCATTGCTAAATCATTACTGTATTACCTTGTAAAACTTCAAAATGTTTTGGATCATAAACTTAAAATTTGCTATTTTGGTCCAAATTACTCATTCTTGTCTAAATCTGTATTATAGTTATGGTAGCCAGTGGAATAGCACTATTATTAGCCCTATGTTAAAAATTATTTATGTATGTGTTATGCTTGCATTGGTTTTAAATTCGTAAGTACGGTTCATGCATCATGATTAATTCATTTCATAAATAACTTCCTCCTTAAAATGGGTTATGGGTTAGGATCTATCAAACCTATTCTTGCTAGCCTGTATTACATCCTCGCTAATCCCAACTTATCTTCTCCAGCATGGCACGCTGCAAGCAGACTGCACGCAAGATGACGGGACCCAGGGGTGTGCCGCGTCACCAGCTGGCGCCGCGCGACGGGGAGGCCTCTAGCAGTCGTCGCCCCCGCTGCAGCCGCGCTGAGCTACAGGAGGAGGTAGAGAGGATGAGGGAGGAGATGAGGAGGATGGTGGAGGACTTTGCCGCCGCTCGTCGGGAGCACTACCAGGACGTAGCGACGATCGACCGACTGCGGACTTCTGTGGCTCGTCTGATCGCGCAGAGGGATGCCACCTGGGCGCGTGAGGATGCGACCAGGGCGAGACTGCACGAGCTGGAAATTTACGTAGAGCAGATCGAGGACTACAACGACACATTGCACGAGGAGGTGCATAGGCTCAACGACGAGCTTAACCCGATCCTGCAGCCACGTGTTGAGGACCCCGAGGATGGGGTGGTCGTTGGTCCTGAGGATCAGGACATGGAGGACGTGGACGAGGAGATTGAGCCTCTCCAGGTGATCGTCGAGGAGGACGCCGACGAGGACGTCGAGGAGGGCGTCGAGGAGCACGTGGCGGAGGTTGACGAGGACGGTGTCGTCTCTGACGGGACCGTGGGTGACGACGACTAGACTAGCAGCAGGACTAGTGATGTCAGTTATTCGTACTATCTAGGGTATTGTAACATCAGTATTGCCAGGAAGACCTTAGTTATGGTTTGGGAACTATGTTAAGTACCGTTTATGTACCCCGGTTATCGTATTGTATGGTGTGTATTGTATTAAGACGTGATTAAGTAATCTAAGACTCAGTTTGGCTTAATCATGCACAGATGCCTGTTAACACCCGCTCGACTGGCGCTGGTACTTCTGAGGACAGGGCCATTCCGCAAGCACCGCCGATCCCACCCACCTTGGCTGATGCTATTGCTGCCTTAGCCAATGCTACGGCATTGCTCGCTCAAAACCGAGATGACCGTGGTGGACGCCGTGGTCGCCACAATGACGAGGAGACGACTTATGTGGACTTCACAGACACCCGTCCACCAGTGTTTACCAAAGCGGATGAGCCGCTGGAAGCAGATGACTGGCTCCGTATCATGGAGCAGAAGTTTGGATTGATTCGCTGCACGGAAACCCAGAAGCCGTTGTTTGCAGCACAGCAACTCCGGGGCCCCGCAAGCGCTTGGTTTGCAAACCTCCAGTCAGCGCAGCCGATAGGGCATCAACTTACTTGGGCGGAGTTTCGTGAGGCTTTTCGTGCACATTACATCCCTGCGGGGGTGATGAAGATGAAGTTGGATCAATTCTTGGCTCTGCAACAAAAGGAATCCACAATCATGCAGTATGTCAGTCAGTTCAACCACCTGTCGCAGTATGCCCCTGAGCATACTAACACTGATCAGAAAAAGAAGGATTGTTTTGTCAGGGGTTTGAATTTCAAGATTCAGCGAAGTCTGTCCAACAATCTCAACTGCACTTATCATGAGGCTGTCAACTGTGCCATAGCTTTTGAAGAAAGTAACCGCAAGCACCAAGAAGAGAAGAAAAAGAAGAAGTCTGGGTCAGCTGGATCTTCTGGTCATCAAAAGCGCCAGAAAATCATATACCATCCTACTCACCATACCCGTCCCCAGTATCCTCATCAGCAGGTCGTAGTTCGAACTGCTGCTACTTCTCACACTTCTAACCAACAAAGCGCCAACCAGCCGAATGCCCCTGGCATTCGCGTAACCACTCCTCAAACAACTTACAACCAGCCCTGCTACAATTGTGGCAAGATGGGACATTGGTCCCGCAACTGCCCGTATCCCAAACAATACAATCAGAATGCACCGAAGGCTCCTGGTGGACAGCAGCAGCAGACTCAGCACCGTGGCCACCAGCAGCAGGCCCAGAAGGGAAAAGTTGTGAGAAAAGCAGGACAGGTCTACTACACGCAAGTTGGAGACATTCCTGAAGGTGAACCCGTCATGCTGGGTAGGTTCCCTGTCGCAAGTCATCCCGCTATCATGCTTTTCGATTCTGGTGCATCGCATTCATTCATCAATCGTACATTTGTTGTCAAGCATGAAATTCCGATTGGGCTCATAGAGGAAAGTTTCCTTATACAGTCGCCCGGAGGGCGCATTAGTACCAAAGAGATAGTACATCGGGTGCCCATAGAACTTGGCGGGCATATGTTCCCGACCTCAATGATAGTGCTGAAGGATCAGGATATAGATGTGATATTAGGCATGAATTGGATGTATCAGCATAGAGCTCTCATAGACGTGCTGAATAGAACCATCAGAGTGAATTTGCCTAATAGTCAAACTCAACTTCTTATCCAACTTCCCATACCCCAAAGAGCAGTTGGTAGGGTATGTGCAACCGCAGTTACTGAGGTGCGGAACATTCCGGTAGTCTATGAATTCCCAGATGTATTCCCTGATGAATTGCCTGGTTTACCACCTGACCGTGATGTAGAATTTGCCATTGAGCTGAAGCCTGGAACAGCACCTATTTCCCGTAGAGCTTATAGAATGCCGCCGAAGGAGTTGGCAGAGTTGAAAATTCAGTTGCAGGATCTGTTGGATAAGGGTTTCATCAGGCCTAGTTCATCCCCCTGGGGTTGTCCTGCTATTTTTGTTAAAAAGAAGGACAGTTCCCTCAGACTCTGTGTTGATTACCGTCCCCTCAATGAAGTCACTATCAAAAATAAGTACCCTTTGCCTCGCATAGATCTACTTTTTGACCAACTTGCTGGGGCCAGAGTGTTCTCAAAAATTGACCTCAGATCGGGGTACCACCAAATAAAAATCCGTCCCGAGGATATTCCCAAAACAGCCTTCACCACCAGATATGGCCTATATGAATATCTAGTTATGTCTTTCGGCCTGACCAATGCCCCTGCCTACTTCATGTACCTTATGAATTCAGTCTTCATGCCTGAGCTCGATAAGTTTGTGGTCGTGTTCATCGATGACATACTTGTCTATTCCAAAAACCCTGAAGAACATGCCAAACATCTTCGTGTAGTCCTAACTCGTTTGAGAGAACATCAACTTTATGCCAAGTTCAGTAAGTGTGAGTTTTGGTTGGACAGAGTTCCGTTTCTTGGGCATATTCTGTCAGCCGAAGGTGTATCGGTTGACCCAAGCAAAGTGGAAGAGATCTTGAATTGGAAGCCACCAACCACAGTGCATCAAGTTCGTAGTTTTATGGGAATGGCGGGATATTACCGCCGTTTTATTTCGGATTTTTCCAAAATATCCAAGCCTATTACCAGCCTATTGAAGAACGAGGTCAAGTTTGTCTGGTCCCCTGAGTGTGAGCAAGCATTTCAGACTTTGAAGAAGTTGTTAACCACTGCCCCAGTCCTAGCTCAACCGGACATTGAAAAGCCATTCGACGTATACTGCGACGCTTCGGGAACCGGCCTGGGTTGTGTCTTGATGCAAGAAGGCCGAGTCATTGCTTATGCGTCACGACAGCTTAAGCGTCATGAAGAAAATTATCCCACTCATGATCTAGAATTGGCAGCGGTGGTCCATGCACTAAAAATTTGGCGTCATTATTTGCTTGGCAGTACTTGCAAGCTTTACACCGATCACAAGAGCCTAAAGTATATATTTACCCAAGAAGAGTTGAACATGAGACAACGAAGATGGCTCGAGTTGATCAAGGATTATGACATTGAAGTGCATTATCACCCTGGTAAAGCAAATGTGGTTGCCGATGCGCTCAGTCGCAAGGTTCATTGCAGTTGTTTGGCAGTAAAGCCTCGAGACCTTTCTTTATGCTATGAACTAGAGAAGTTGGGGTTAGAGATAGTTGAACAGGGTAGTTTGAACCATATTAATATTGAGACCACCATCCGTGATGAGATAATCGCAGCTCAGAAAGGAAGCAAAGGCGTCAAGCATATTAAGGAGAAAGTCCAAACTGGTACGGTAGATTGTTTCAGGATTGACGAAGAAGGGATCGTATGGTTCAAGGGTCGGCTAGTAGTTCCAAAGGTACCCGAGTTGCGACAAAAGATTTTAGATGAAGCACATTTGACTAGATTCTCCATCCACCCTGGGAGCAATAAAATGTACCAAGATTTGAGGCAAAGGTTCTGGTGGACCAAAATGAAGATAGAGATCGCTCGATATGTAGCGAAGTGTGACACTTGTCAGAAAGTGAAAGCTGTACACATGAAGCCCGGTGGAGAACTGCAACCACTGCCTATTCCTGCATGGAAATGGGAGGACATTAGCATGGATTTCATCGTAGGTCTGCCAAAGACCTCCAGGGGTTTTGACTCAGTCTGGGTTGTGGTTGATCGCCTCACTAAGCAAGCCCACTTCATCCCCGTCAAGACTATTTACACTGCTGTGAACTATGCAAAGCTGTACATCCAGAATTTGATGAAGCTTCATGGTGTGCCCAAGACCATTGTCTCTGATCGAGGTTCTCAATTCATTTCCAACTTTTGGAGGGCCTTCCACAAGTCACTTGGAACAAAGCTTCTACATAGCACTGCGTACCATCCGCAGACTGATGGACAGACTGAGAGAGTCAACCAGGTGTTGGAGGACATGTTGAGGGCCTGCGCACTCAATTACACAGAATCTTGGGATGAGTGCTTGGCACTGGCGGAATTTTCGTACAATAACAGTTACCAGGAAAGTATTAAAATGGCACCGTTCGAGGCGGTATATGGTCGTAGGTGTCGAACACCCCTGAATTGGTCTGAGCCTGGGGAAAGATGGTACTTCGGCGTTGACTTGGTGGAAGAGACTGAAGCAAAGGTGAGGCAAATACAAGATAACCTGAAGGTTGCACAGTCGCGACAGAAGAGTTACGCCGATCAAAGGCGTCGTCCTTTGGTGTTTAAGACAGGAGATTATGTCTATCTCAAAGTCTCCCCCATGAAGGGAATTAGTCGGTTTGGAGTTAAAGGCAAGTTAGCCCCTCGATACATTGGACCATTTCAGATCATGGCTCGTCATGGGAAAGTAGCTTATAAGTTGAGGTTGCCAGATCATCTCTCAGCCGTACACAATGTCTTTCATGTATCACAACTCAAAAAGTGTCTTCGGGTGCCAGATCAAGTCATGGATATAGAGGGGATAGAACTCCAACCTGACCTAACATACTCTGAATATCCTATTCGAGTCTTGGATCGGAAGGATCGCGTCACTCGGCGAACCACTACAAGATGGTACAAGGTTCAATGGAGCGAACATTCCGAGGATGAAGCCACCTGGGAGTCTGAAGACTATCTCGCCGAAAACTTCCCCGAGTTCTTTGCTACATTGTAAACGTAAAGTTTCTGGTTATAATCGGTATGAACTTCCCTTATTATCTTATGGTAGGAATTAGAGTAGGTTTACTTGAGACATTTTCTTTTCCATTACTTAATCCTAAGGTTTATCGTCTATCAAATCTCGGGACGAGATTTATTTAAGGGGGAAGGGCTGTAATACCCCGGGTATTACGGCTAATTAATTTTGCCAAGTCATCATATTTATTTTTGAGCATCTGCATATGAGTGTGATTAGGGTCTTTAGAGTGACTTATTCATTAATGTTATGGATATCATAATTGAATCCCTGATTTGCTAATTAAAAACAAATCAAAAGAAAGATTTGAATTTAAGCCCTAATCGGACCCAAAACCCTAAATCAAAATCTACTTGGAATCTGGTCATGGTCTCTTCATAGAAGTTGTAGATCTTTTTATATGTAACAACTTTTATTTTGGGTGTTTTTGAAGTTCTTCAATATAAATTCAAATTAAACCCTAATTACCACTTTGAAATTCAAATTTGAAATGTCAATTTAAAAACTATTGAGAATCTGACCAAACTCATTTAATGAAAGTTGTAAAGCTACTCAAATAGGACAACTTCTATTTTGGCAATTTTTCAAGTTGTTAAATAAATTTAAAAGTAATTTTAAAAATTCAGTTTGAAATTTAAAACCCTCTTCTACCCCCTTTTGAATAGTTTCAAAATTATTCAAAATTTGGAGTTGATCCCTAAACCAATGTTGTTCAGAATTTCGAAAACTACAACTTTTATGTTTACATCTTTCCAAGTTGGCACACAAAATTTTGAGAAATCAGTCAAAACCGGTTGAATGGCACTTAATCGGGCTACAGTAATCTGCCCCCTCCTCTGTTCGCGAACAGGGGCCGGCAGCCGTCCGCGCCGCGCGCGCGCGGCGCCGCCCGTGCCGGCCGGCCGTGTGCCCCCCCGGCGCAGTCGACCTTGTAGGGGACCCCGCACCGACTCGGATCGGCTTGTTCCCTCCCTTCCAGCTCCTTAAATGGCGACGGTCGCCCGGTCCCCGTCGCTCTTCTCTCTCGCTCGCCGTCGTGCCCGCCTCGGTTTGTGGCAAAATTCGCCCTCACCGAGTCATCACCGTTGCCTCCAGCTTGCTGTTGATTAGCCAACTCCTTTGCGCGTCGTTTGCCACTGGTGGTGCAAGCCGTAGAGGTCCGTGTGCGTCGGAACGTGGTCGCCGTCTCCGCGGGTGTCCGGAGCACCGCCGCAGCCACTCCTCGCGCGACGAGCTCATTGTGGTGAGTCTATCTGCCTTAGACCGTCCGTTTGCGGCTCTATGAGTCATACCTTAGCTCATGCTCGCAGCGGCGTCCCATTTTGTCCCCTAGGATCACCGGAACGCGACTTCGCCGTGGAGGCCGAGCCGTTGCGCGCCGCCGCCGTCGTCAAGCTCGCTGCTCCGATCCATCTCAGCCTCGGCCAGACGTCGGACTAGAGTCGTGGTGAGCTCCTGGTCCTCCCTGCCCTTTTTCCTTCTACTCTACCGCACCGTCGCGGCCGGGCCAGGGTCGCCGTGCCGTCGCATCCGCCATGAGCGAGGTGGAGCTCGTCGGAGGCACGTGGGGTCGGGGTTAACCTAGCTAGGGTGTGCGCTGGGCTTGGGGATTCTCGTAGGTGCGCGCGGTTTCATTGCCGAGATCGCCGGCGGCGAAATCCGCGGCGGGCCGCCGCGAGTGCGCACGCGCGCGGGCGCGCGGGAGGTGGAAGAGGGAGCTGACAGGGGGGCCCCGCCTGTCAGCGTCCCTTAGCGCGCGCGCGGCCGAGCGCGCGGGCCGGTGCGGGAGCGGCCGAGTGGGCCGGCCTGTCCGACTTGGGCCGTTCTGGGCCAGATAGGCGTTTTCCATTTTCCCGTGGAATTTCAAAGGGATTTCTATTTTAAATTGCTTTGAATAGTTCCTGAGTTTTTTATTTTTGTAGTATTATTTCTGTTAATCTAAAAATCATGAAAATAATTGTGGATACTCTCTGGAGCATGTAGTATTTTATAAAAATATTATATATAGGGTTTGGACACTTTCTGCAGGAACTAAAAATCAGCATATTAATTAAGAAATGCAAATTTGAGCAATTTTAATAAATTCCAGAATTATCCAAAAATCATGAAAATTTATGTGGTACTATTTTAGGGTAAGATCTATCTGTTGGGTAAATTTGGGCTCAATTGGAAACTCTTAGTACACTTGTTAATTAAGTATGGGGTTTATGGGTTAATAGAATTAAGTTAAGCGCATAATCCCTATTGTTTGGTGTGATTTTGGATTGATTGGCTCAAGGGTCTTTCACCATAGTGATCCTTGACAGAAGTATTAGGGTCGCATGCTGGTTGTAGTAAAGCTGTGCAGCGGCTTTCTGTGACCGTTAAAATGGTCAATAAAACAAAAAAAAATAGGAAACATCGCTTTTACTTTCCATAAAATGTTTACAACTTTACCGAGAAGGAAAGTTGTACTCAAGATCTTAATGGTTTACTTTCAAGCACTTCATTTGTTGTCCTCATGCCATGCTAAGCATCCATCATTGCATACGTGTAGTGTCCGTTCCCGAGGAGGTCCAGGTCGAGACTGCTGCTGAGGAGGTCACTCCAGAGGTTATCCAAGGATTCGACATCTGCGGGACCGATCCCGACCCGACGCTGTACGCAATTCAAGGCAAGCCCCGGTGCATCTAGCCCCGCCTTGTGTTTTATAAAATTTTTATCACTTGAGTCTATTAATGCATTAGGTTGATAGGAGTTGCTTGGCACCTATATTGATGCATTACCTGCCTTGATACATAATATCCCGGAAACATGTTTAAAAATAAAAATATTCAAAAATGCTTAGTACTGCTTACTCAATTTAGAGTTGCAATAAAAGGCTATTTGTGACCTATGAAAATGTGATAATTAAGGATCATGAAAAAGGGGAAGGGACTTGAGTCCGTTCGGAAATTGTGTACTTGGGTAGCAGTCCCAATGCACCGTAACCGTCGGAAAGGGATTTTCCGTTCGTTGGTTGTGAATTTGGGTTAGAGTCCCAATGCTTGACCATCGGCGGGAAAGGGATTTGAAAACCGTTGGGACAGTTGTATTTGGGTTAGAGTCCCAATGCAATGTCGCCGGCGGAAAAGAATTAGGGACCGTTCATTGGAGGCCTGCTGTGATCGAGACTTTGCAACTAGCCACATACTACGGAAAGCTCTGACTCCGGTAGCTCTGCTACCTGAACCGACAACCACGCACTGGGAGTGGAGAGATGGCGAGAGCAGCGTGTACCCTCGTGGCCGGCGTGCCTGGAGAGGAGAGGAGTACTGTGTTCTCGGGTGGCGCAGGACCGGTTCAGGGGTAGAAAAGCCGTGGTAGCCGGAGTTGGTATATGCAAGCTTAAGTGCTACATATGCAGTGTGGATAGGGATCCCCAGCTGGGTACTAATCGATTCGAATCGTCGTTGCTCCTCGGATATGGAGACTTGATCCTTTGACCTACAATTGAAAAGTGGTTCGAAACTAGATGTTTTGAGAATGAGTAAGAATTTTGAAGGTATAATGATATATGAAAAGGAATTTGGATATATGGATATGATTAAAATAAGACTGAGTTAAAATATTGAAATAAGTTAGTAATGCTTTTCTGCAAAACTCTTGACTCTTGCTCCGGCCTTACCTTGACTCCCCTCAGCCTGCATTCCTGAGTCTCAATCCTTTTTCTTAGTCGGGTAAGTCTTGCGGAGTACCCCAGTACTCAGGGTTTGTTAACCCCATGTTGCAGGGATTCAGCAGCCGGAGATCTGTTTCGCTCCTTGCTGCGTGACAGTGGTCCAGGAGGGTAGTGAGGAGGATTAAGGTTGAACCCTTGGGCAGGGTTCTTATCATTTAAATACCTTATTATGTTGTATCGTCAGTCCACTGCTACTTATTTTAAATATGGTTTGTAATATTTGTACCTTAATCCTATTTGGACAAGTGATTTATAATCTAAGTATCTTATAATCTTTCCGCGCTTTTACTCTGGTGTAATTTGTTATGAAATGTTGTAATCCTGTAATGACTTCGCAATGAGATCCTGTCGGAGGACATCGGGCGCTAATGTAGCCCGGCAGGACCTTCTAGATCATTTGGGACACGGGTCCGGCTGTCAGAGGTCATTAGTGACAATGACAGGTGCCTGTGGGCCATGTGATTTAGGCGGTTCTGTCACATAGATGGAGAAAGTAAGAAACAGGAGACATCGAAAAACAAAAAAAGGATGCACAATTGCTCTACAACCAAAAAAGAAGCCAATGATTCAGAGGAAGAAATGGATGGAACAGAGATTCCAATGCAAAATAATCATGAGGTATCAATATACTTACTTTTCTTTATATTTCTAATCATACAGAATATTTGTTATATAATATTTTATTTACAATTTAATATTTAAATTTCGTGAAGGAACTGGAAAGCGCAAATCAAGAAAAGAAAATTGATCAAGATGAGTTTGGTAAAGAGAGTAAAGTGCAGAGGACACAAAAAAACAATCGGAGAGGCCTACATTGCTGTAAAAACAAAAAAGAAACCAATGCAACAGAAGATGTGAAGCTACAAAAATCTAGCCCCGAGGTAATAATTCAAATTAAACCTTTTGTTCTCCTAAATAATACAATAATAATCTAAATTTCGATATTTGCAGAACAAGGACAATGAGCATCCGACTCTGTATAGGTCAACAAGACAAAGGAGGAAACCTGCAAAATACATATAATAGGTACACGATTATTTTTGTGCAAAAATATTTATATGTTAGTCTTTCTTCATATAATAACTAATCTTATAAACTTTCATAATTTGCTCAGCAGTCATTCATATTGATACATGATGGGATGATATTTCAGGATGCCTTGAGATGGAAGTTTCAGAAGACGTCTCGACAAGGAAGTTTCAGAAGATGTCTCCAGATGTTTGGAATAAGCACAAAAAATATAGTTGTTAGGAAGAATAAGTAAACAGTTTGATTTGAATGTTATGGCCGCCATGCCCTATTTATTTCGTTTGAGAGTTTGTAATAAGGATATGCTACAGTTGGGAATGGGTGTTTCAAAAACAAAAAAATACAATTTCTGTTGACTTAGAAAAAATTGGTAGATTTCTTAATTTTCAAAAGCTATATGGTCTAAAGGAAAGATCATGCACATCAAAATTAGTAAAGTAAATAAAACAATAAACTTTGCTTTATCTATTGGAGGTTCATCCTCGCCGGTTACTGTGTCAAAGTCCTTTTGCAAAGTGGTGGACACCTGCGCTCATCACTGGAGGTGCAATGCGCACCTTGCAGGCACCTTCGGATTCGTAACCATTGAGAGCGTAGGTGTCCACACAACCCAAATTCACACTGAAAGCGACCCCACCATCTGCACAACGTTATGAGTTTGCCTACAGTAAACCTTATCCTAAACTGAGAGTGACGACGAGACAATACACAAATAACATTTGCTAGAGTTGTTGGCTGAGAGACAATGAGAAAGGGAGGAAGGGCGGCTTTGGGACATGAGATGAAGGGGAGGGGAATGCGTAGCCGCCGGCGAGCTCCAAGGAAAGGATCGTGGCATAGGCCAGGTACGTTGTGCTGTACCTTGACATACCCAAGCTTGGGCCAGATCAGAATCATGGTGTGCACATGCAAGAGATGTTATTTCTACAAAGGTATGGTGGATTGAGTCGGGTGCTGTGGTCTACTAAATCAGAAGTAGAGGAATTGCAATCCACACGTTCAACAAAAAAAAAACTTCTCAAAAAAAAATGTACATCCTGTAACAAACATTATTTTAATATAGTTAAAAGATCACGGTGCCTAAATATTATTGTTCCATATGCAACAACCACGGCAAAGATAATGGAAGCGTAACAATACTTACTTACAGCACCGTTCGCCGCCGCCGGAAACCCCAGCAAAGCTAATTCAAGCGTAAAAATACTTACAGCACCGTCCTCTGCTGCTCGCCGCCGCCCGCCCGCCGCCGGAACTAAGAAGATTGAACTATAGGTATCTACGACACAGTTGGACGCCGCCGGAACATACGTCTATAGCCACTTCGACGGTAACACCTGCCGCCGGAGAGTGACCCAAACAATACAAGGTAAGTACGTCCATCCATTACCACTACTAAAAGTGAAACCCTGAAAATATCGTGCCATAGATTTGTACTAACTAATGCACCTTTCAATCTTGAATCTATTTCAACATTCTAAATTCAAAAGAAAAACAACAAAATTCCTTGATTTTTACATTTTCTTTATAATAATATCTCCAAAAGAGGAGAAACATATTATTGAGAAAAAAGAAGGTACAAACTTAGATATAGTTCAATTATAATCATCATGTTTTCAAATCATATATTCATAATTTACACAAAAAAAAATCCTTGATTTTTCAGGAAAAAGGAAGCGAAGACGGTGCCAGGTATAATGTTCAGAACAAATGATCATCTCCATCATATTTCGTAACTTACTATCTAATCATATTTAGTAAAAACGGTCAGGACATGCATATAGATGGACTTGAAAAGGCAAGAATGAAAAGGAAGCAAATAATGAACAAAAAGAAAAACGACGAACGTTTGAAGGTAGATTCCAATAGTCCTCAAAACACACAAAATGTACAGCAACAAGACAATAAAAGGTAATAGCGTCCTTTTAAAATTATTAATTTAATATTTTCCTACTGTACAACTGTACTTGACCTTTACATACAAAATGTTGCAGGCCTACCAATGGAATATCTACATTCAACATTACCAAAACTCAAACAACAATGAAAAAGGTATAATGCAACAACTCATTTATTTTCATGGATACATAATATTATGCAGAAATTATAATCTCTCTTTCTCAGAATGAACTCAAGGATCAAAGCACAGAGCCAAAGAGGATGAAAACGACAAAATGAAAAGCAAGGTAAACATTTCACCAACTCCATGACGCAACTGATCATACAAATGTACCATTCTTTATAACAACTAACTTGAATATTCTTTTCCTTATAATTCAAGTAATTCCTTCACAAGTCTATCAAGTATCCATTTTACGGAGCTGCATCAAGAAACGGATAACCAGGGAAGCCTAAGGTAGCTGATTTTAAAAAATCATACCGTTTTTACTAAAACCATAGCAGTATTTAATAACAAAAATTTGGACTTATTTCCAGTTACACACATGAAAGATTGTCATGGAGCAATGAAAATCAAAGTGAAAGATCTGCATCAAATCCTCCAAACCTGACAGCTCTGTCTAACCAATCAGCAAATCAAGATTTTGCAAACAAACAAATAGCTGATGCATGTAGACAAAAAGTTATAAAGTCACGAGCACTTAAAAAGAAGTAAACTTCCAAGTCCTCGAACTGAAGCTTCAGATTTTGGAAGACCTACTTGCATATGCCCACATTGTGAAGCTATAATGTGGTATCAAGAAAGAAACAAGCACAATTCAAAGAAAACAAGGCCAACATTTGGACTATGCTGTAAACAAGGGAAGGTGAAGTTGCCACCACTGAAGAAACCTCCACCATATTTAGAGCAGCTGCTTTGCTATGATCAAAGGGGTCAACCATCAAACTACAGGCAGAATATCAGATATTACAATTCAATGTTCGCGTTCACTTCGATGGGCGGACACATAGATCATGAGATAAATAGACGAGGTGGTGGACCTTATGTCTTTCGCTTGAATGGTCAAAATTACCATCAGATTGGAACACTGCTTCCTAAAGAAGGAAACAATCCAAAATTCGCACAGCTATACATTTATGATACGGAAAATGAGGTGCAAAATAGAATACAAGCATCTACGTCCAAGGGAAACAACCAACAATTAGATGAAAACATCGTCACTGGATTGTTGGAACTGTTAGATGAGAACAATGCTTTGGTTAAGACATTTCGCATGGCAAGGGACAGGTTCAGAGAATCGGATTTCCAGACTGTCAAAATACGACTTATAGGTCAAAGAAACAGAGATGGAAGACAATATAACTTGCCAACTGCCTCTGAAATTGCAGCACTAATTTTGGGAGACCAAAGCGATGAGCCTTTGGAAAGAGATATAATTGTCGAAGACAAGGATAAACATCTCCAGCGAATTTCAGAATTGCATCCAAGCTTCATGTCTATGCAATACCCATTGCTCTTCCCATATGGAGAAGATGGGTTTAGGTCTGAAATACCATATGAAGGCATACAGGACAACAAAAGTGAAAGGAAGTATGTCACCATGATGGAATATTATGCATATCGCATCCAACAACGCTTGAATCAGTCAACTGTACTGCTTATGAGTGGTAAATTGTTCCTCCAATTTATAGTAGACGCAGCAGCATCAATAGAACAATGGAGACTCAACTGGTACAGAATGCATCAAGGCACGCTACGGACAGAGTTGTATAGTGGGCTCCAAGATGCAATCGACAATGGGACACAAGAACTGATCAGATAGGAAAAAGAATTATTTTGCCTTCATCGTATACAGGAAGTCCAAGAAATAAACAACAGTACTACCAAGATGCTATGGCAATATGTCGTTGGGCTGGATATCCGGATCTCTTCCTCACTTTCACATGTAATCCAAAGTGGCCTGAAACACAGTACATGTTGGATAGCATACCAGGACAAAAGCCAGAAGACCGTCCAGATGTTTACAACAGAGTATTCCATATAAAGCTACATGAATTAATTACAGAGGATATAAAAAAGAAGAAGTGCTTTGGGCGCACCATAGCAGGTATTATGACCATACAATTTTACTTTGTTCTAAACATCTATTAATTACATAAAATTAGTATATTAAAATCAAATTATTATTGAATCCCGGATATCAAAAATAATGTTATCTTTTTCACAGTTGTCTATACAATTGAATTTCAAAAGAGAGGACTACCCCATGCGCACATATTGATCTTCCTGGACCCTAAAGACAGAGACCCCAGCTCGAACAATATTGACAAAATCATATCGGCAGAGATCCCAGATAAAGAAGATGACCCTGAGGGATACATGGCGGTACAAAATTACATGATGCATGGACCATGTGGAGAAGCAAACCATAAATCAGTATGCATGATCGATGGAAAATGCTCAAAACATTTTCCCAAAATGTTCTCTCTGGAGACAACAGTTGATGAAGAAGGATATCCAATATATAGAAGAAGAGATGATGGGAGAATTGTGGAAAAAGACAATGTACAGCTAGACAATCGATATGTTGTTCCCTATAATAGAGATCTCATAGTCAAGTACCAAGCACACATAAACGTTGAATGGTGCAACAAATCCAGGTCGATTAAATACTTATTCAAATACATCCACAAAGGAGATGATAAAGCAATGGCAAAGCTTATAGCTATAGAAAACAATGATGAGATACAAATGTACCTTGATGCACGATACTTATCGGCAGGAGAAGCATCTTGGCGTATTTTAGGGTTCGAGCTTCAGTATAGAGAACCATCTGTTCAAAGATTACAATTCCACCTTCAAGATGAACAGGTAGTCGTGTTTCCGGGCTCAACTGACCTTGAAAAGATTGTATATCGCCCTGGCATAGAAAAATCAATTTTTACAGAGTGGATGACAGCTAATCGGATGCACGAAGATGCGCGTGATCTGACTTATGCGGAATTTCCAACAAAAGTGGGCATGGCATGCAAAAGACGTGGAGGTAAAAGATCCATAGGCAGAATCTATTATGCTCACCCTGCAAGTGGAGATAGATACTACATGAGAATATTGCTGAACATAGTCAAAGGGTGCAAGTCATTCAAAGACATTAGAACAGTGAATGGTATAGTCCATAACACTTACAAATCAGCGTGTTATGCACTTGGTTTACTGGATGATGACAAGGAATGGGATGATTGTATCAAAGAGGCCTCATATTGGGCTTCTGCACCACAGATGCGACAACTATTTTGCACCATACTACTATTTTGTGAAGTCACTGACCCGGCCAAGCTATGGGAAACAAATTGGGAACTACTCTCTGAAGACATACAGAGGCGCCAAAGGAGGATCATGAACTTTGATACACTAAAGTTGCAGCCAGAACAGAAGAAAAACCTTACATTGATAGAGGTTGAGCATTTGCTAAGCAAAAGTGGAAAATCACTAAAGGACTTCGAAGGAATGCAACTACCAGACAACACTGTCATGCAGGGTCTAAGAAATAGGTTGCTAAATGAAGAGCTCAACTATGATAGAGATACTCTTCAAAAAGAGAGTTTGGAGATGCTAGGAAAGTTGAATCTTGATCAAAAGAAGGCTTTTGATACAATTATACAATCAATAAGCGGTAAACTTGGCAAACAAATATTTGTCAATGGATATGGTGGAACAGGAAAAACATTTCTTTGGAAAGCTATCACAACATCACTAAGAGCTGAAGGAAAAATAGTTTTAGCTGTAGCATCCAGTGGGATAGCAGCACTACTATTACCAGGAGGAAGAACAGCACATTCCAGATTTCACATCCCACTGAACATCAATAATGAGTCTACTTGTGATATCAACCAAGGATCATTTCTTGCAGAACTTTTGAACAAGACATCCCTGATATTGTGGGATGAGGCACCTATGACAAACAAACACTGCTTCGAGGCACTAGACAGGAGCTTAAGAGACATCCTCAGATTTACAGAGGAAAATAACAAATACAAGCCATTTGGAGGAATTACAGTAGTAATGGGTGGTGATTTCAGACAAATGTTGCCTGTCATACCTAAAGGAAGGAGGTCTCATATTGTTGATGCATCATTAAAGCGCTGGAAGCACTTTGAAGAAATAAAGCTCACGAAAAATATGCGACTAACTGCGCTTACAAGTTCTGGGGAAGAAAAAAAGGAGACAAAGGAATTTGGAGAATGGATACTCACCATTGGAGATGGCTTAGCGGGAGATAAAGAGGATGAAATATGGATAAAAATCCCACATGATTTGATTTTACAAAAAGAAGAGAATGAATTGGACACAATTGTCAACAATACATACCCAGAACTATCAAGAAACTACAATAATAGAACATACCTAGAGGAAAGGGCCATCCTATGTCCAAGAAATGAGATGGTGGACAACATAAACTCTTACATAATGAGTCGAATACCTGGTGAAGAAACAACATATTTCAGCTCAGATACAGTATGCAAAGCAGTCTCAACAAAAGAAAGTCAAGATCAGTTGTATCCAACAGAGTTTCTAAACAGCTTAACATTCCCTGGAACTCCAAATCATGAGTTACGGTTGAAAGTGGGACTGCCAATAATGCTGCTAAGGAACATCAATCAAAGTGCAGGTCTATGCAATGGAACAAGACTGACTATAACACAGTTAGGGAAATGGATCATTGAAGCACAAATAATAACTGGAACAAACATTGGAAATAAGGTCTACATTCCAAGGATCATCATGTCACCTACTGAATCTAAATGGCCATTTAAGTTGAAAAGAAGGCAATATCCTGTATCAGTGTGCTTTGCAATGACGATTAACAAAAGCCAAGGGCAATCGTTAAAAAAGGTTGGTCTCTATTTATCAAAACAAGTCTTCACACATGGACAACTATATGTTGCCGTGTCACGCGTCACAAGTAGGGAAGGACTGAAAATTATGATTACAGATGAAGAATCTCCAGAAGATAATGTTGCCAAAAATATTGTGTATAAGGAAATTCTATAATACTCTATGAATTACTACTTTCGTAATCATCTGAATGCTGAACAACAAACATTTACAATACTCATCAATTTCATTGTTCAGGTAATTCAGACACAAAGTATTCTTATAATACTTAATCACTGCTTTTTTTACTATTGACTCTAATTAATTGGTGAACAGATGATGAATCATGTCTACAGTACCGGAAAAAACAATACCATGAGCGAGAGATGGCGGCCGCGAGAAGATCAAATCCGAATCGGCGAACGGGGCTGTTCAGCATAGGCAAGCCGACGACCTCCGACACATGGACTTTTCCATCCAGACCTACGCTCTTGCAGGATCCAATCCAGGAAAGCAGCCGGATGCAGGTGCTGAGCTTCCGCCGCCGTGACCTCAACTGCAGTTAGTGAGGCCGGCCGCTGCTCAACTCCCTCAAGGCTGTCTTTGCGAGCTGCTATTGATGCTGTGACTGTGAGCGTGAACTACAGAGAGAAGAAAGGGGATGTGAAGGGATATAATAAAAAACTCCCAAGACAAATCTTATATGTTTTAGTTACATCATCAGTCGGACTCTAGAACTTTCGGTTGCGCAGTACTATGCCAAAAAAACCGATAAGGTCCAACAACTGAAAACGGCCCATTAAATACAGTTACAACCTCAAAAAAAAAACTCACTGAGCTTCAAAAAAAATATATTATTTTTATTAAAAAAAGTATCACATGACAAATATGACTCGACCATCATAAACTAACATAAAAAAACTTAATTTTTTTCCAAAAAAACATATACTTCTACTACACACAGAACAATAACTAAACAGAAACCAACAACCAGTCCAATTTTTTTATTAAAAGTACATATAAGAAACAACAATTATAAAAATGAAAAAAACATAATAATAGCTTATACGAAATAATCTTGCACGGGTTGATGGACTAGTAGAACTATATAGAAGGAATGTTTCACAGCAACTAACTCTGGCTATTAATAGCAAACATCGGTAGAACTGAATATGCCAAGAAACGATCAACAATGGGTGAATAATAAAAACACTACTAGTAGCATCTTAAGGAACCCCTACATTGTTGCTACAGACAGGTATGAAACTCAACTCAACAATGTAAACAGTTTTGGTTCAGCATAGGCAGCTTCGAGATGATGAAGCACACCAACAACCCAATGCAACAAAAGGAAACGGCAAACGACGGGTCCATCGTCGGCTCGAGATCACACGAACGTCTGCCTCGGCTTCCATCACTCGAGCTCGCAAGATCCACCTGACTTGATCCTGATCCCATCAGCGGCCTCCGGCCTGGAGACCGAAGAAGTCATAGAACGGCAGCGCGGGCGCCTCGTCTTCGCCGTTGCAGTTGCTGCCACTCTCCACCAGGCCCTCCGACTCCTCGGAGACCGAAGCGGCGGACGCCGTCGACGTCGACGTCAGGGAGGCGCTGCTGCCGGTGGCGGCGGCGCACCCCTTCTTGTTCTTGTCGCGGCGCAGCACGAAGGTGGGCTGCAGCGGGAACAGCTCGAGCGTCTCGCGGCTGGGGCCGACGCGTTCGCTGCCGTTGGCAGGCAGGAAGTGCGGTGCTCCGGCGGCGGCCGGGTGCTGCTGCTGCTGCTGCTGCGCGGCGGCCGTGATCATCATCTTGTCCTGCTGGCCGAGCTCCATTCTCGGGTACTGGTACATGACTGTCACCTCCTGCTGCTGCTGCTGCGGGTAGAAGTAGGCAGCATTTGCAGGGGGAGCCTGCGGGGCAGCCATGAAGAATGGAGTCCTGTAGATCACTACAGGAAACGTGTGGTGATCCATTTGACGACAAGTTAGCGAACATATTGATCGATGACAGTTTCAAGCATCGCGTATAACAAGGCCAAACGAAATCAACCGGCATAAAAAACAAGGAGCTAATTAATTACTGTCATCTAAAGCAATGCCATGAATGCTACCAATCATCTGATGATGGTTGAGCCAAATTTATCAACCTGCGTAAGAATTCAATGCTACTCATACTAGACGCAACCAAAAGTACAGATTCAAGATCATTTTTTTACGGGGAAATGCTTGCTCGTCATTACGGGTCGCCTGACAGGCATTGATTGGATGGGAAAGAGGAGCAGGTTGAGGAATGATGTGGAAGGCTGTGTCTGGCCATTTCGGTGGCAGAGCTGAGCTGAGCTCCGCAGCCGCAGGCATGGCTTTGAATGAATTCCTTCAAACCTGGGGCAAAGCAAAGCAAAGCATGCACGGGGGACAGGAGCTACAAAAGGGCAGGCCGGCAGCGTTAAATCGCATAGGCATGATAACGAGTACGAGGGTTCGCTCTGCTTGACCACACTGCTCAGATCGCGCCAAGCTAGGGAAACAAGGGTCAGGCTCAGGTTCTAGCCCTACCGCTGCTGCTCACGACGAGAGAGAAAATAAACAATAAAACAAGCCAGGCGAAAGTGAAACGGGAAGGTGTGACACTTTGAACAGCAACAGCTAGCTACTCATACGGTACACTAGTAGTACAGGCAGGTCGTGCACATGCATCGCACACGCGCACATATTATTGTGAGCACACTCAAGAAGCAGGCGCGTGCATGCAACGCACGCACGCACGGACCGTGGATCAGCACAAGTGGTAGAGTGGACTGCTAGTGTGGCCAGTGCTACGACTACGACCATGTTGGCCTCGTGTCCCTGCGCCAGTGGGCCCACGGATGACCATGCACGTCAATCGCCACGGTTGTCATGCGACCCACACGCACGCACGCTCACAAAAGAAAACCTTTGACATGGAAACAGCCAAGAAAAAGGACGGCTATTGGCGCAAGCATTACATGCAGCAGCGAGCACTGGAAACGGCACCACGTCAGCGTTGACTATCACATACGACACGCGCGTGAAAGCCATGAATCGGCTGGAATGGAATGGCAAGAAAGCCTTCCTATCCTGCTAATTAAACTCGCTCGACGCCGCACGCGCAAAAACTAGGAAAACTGCTCACAAGCAACGCCTAATCGAGGCCGGCAAACAATCGATATGGACTGAATGGAAGACTATCGGCGCTAGCTGTGCTAGTAGCAGCAAAAGAAAGTACAGCGAGACCAGGCAATCATGAGGTGATGATGACGATGATGATGTAATACGTACCACGCGCGCCGCCGTTGTTGTTGTTGTTGCTGCATGCAGCGGGGGTAGGCGGCGGCGGCGGCGGCGGCATGGCCACGTCGGCGGGCGGCGCCGGCGCCTGCGACGGGACGCGGCGGTGGCCGTGACGGTGGTACGGCGGCGCGGGCGGCATGGTGGAGAGCACGGGCAGCGGCGGGGGCCGGCGGAGGATCCTGGTGAAGTAGGCGAAGCCGTCCTGCTGCTGCTTCTGCTGCTGCCTCTGGCGGCGGCGGGCCTTCTGGTTCTGGAACCAGTAGAAGACGTTCTTGCCCTCGATGGCGCCGTGCTCCCGCAGCCTGCCCGTGATCTGCTGTATCTGCTCCGCGCTCGGCGTCTGCAGGCCGTGCTCGAACAGCCCCTCCAGCACCGCCACCTGCTCCTTGGTCGGGTTCCACCGAGCGTTCGCCAGCGCCGCCGCGGACGCCGGGGACAGCGGCGGCCCCTCGTCCAGCATGCCGTTGGCGTTGGCGTTGGCGTTGGCGTCGGCGGAAGCGGCGGCGTGCTGCTGTGGCGTCTCCATGGCTCGATCGGTCTGTCTCTTGGATGGACACTGCCTGCCGGCTTTTGGGGAGGAAGGAGAGGGGGAGGGCGAGGCGATGCGTGTGCGCGGCCGGCGTGGGGGGGTTTTAAAGCGTGCATGAGAGTGTGAAGGGGAGGGCGGGGCGCGTGCTCTCGTGTGCGCTGTACGGCATGTAACGGCAGCCGCGTTTCGGTGTGGGCTGTCGCCTTGTACTCAAAGGGACCGGGATCGGCCTGGAGGCTGGACCAGCCCCCTCTCGTGTGTTCCGCACGTACGCGCGCCGGCGCCGTGCCAGCCATGAGCCATGTCGTCGCGATAAGCACCCGTACGTCCGGCAAGTCAAGTGGTGGGTCGTCCGGCTGCACGATGCACATGCATGGATCGAGCGTGCACGGCGCCGCGCGAGCCAAGCCAGGCGAGCGTACTATACGTTTCCTGGCTTTTGACCGTGATACGTAACAACCTTGTGCCAGCAGTAGAGGATGTAACGGACGGTCACGAAGCGAGCGTGGCCCGTGTGCTACCCGCTCTGCTTGGTGTGTTGTTTGTGGCTCGCCGCGCGCGGGCACTGAAAACAATGGCCGGGCCGGGGAGGAGGCGCTGCGCAACGTAGCCGAGGCGATCGAGCGCGCCGGAGAAGGCGACTGCGAGTGCTGAGTGCGGGTGCGTGAACGAGTGCTCGATGGCTCGAGGAGCTCCATCGGCGCCGCCTCGGGAATGAAAGGAAATTCTTTGTGAAGCTTGTGCCAGCACCGCCGGCCTTTTCGTGTGCCTGGCCTATTTCGGCAGCGTTAAAAGTAGTAATAAGTGCACCAGTCGAACGCAAGCAGTTGGCCACCAAGCTAGTAGCTAGCTGCTGCTGCTGCTGCTGGCGCCGTAGTACAGTTTTTGCAATCCTTGTGTAAAGTTTTTCATCGTGGAATGGAAAGCGTGTCTGGGAGCAGACCGGAGTGAGGCCCTGTTTAGATGCAGTGCAAATTGCAACTGCAACTAGTTCTATCAACGTTGCGGCATATGCATGGAGTATTAAATGTAGACGAAATGTTTGCATGTTTGTACTCATGTACATCACGAGACGAATCTTTTAAGCCTACTTGGGTCATGGTTGGACAAAAGTTGTCAAATACAAACGAACATGCTACAGTGCAAAATTGCAACTGCAACTGGGATCTAAACGGGGCCTGAGTTGTTCCGTCGCATTCCTTTTTTTTTTGTTACTTTAATTAACTGATGAATACTACTCCGTTTGAATTCACGGAATTGCCCGTCCAATGGAACCTACGATTTGATCAGTTGTCAGGCTTGATTGAGATTCCCGCCACCACCCCCCCCCCCCCCCCCCCCCCCCCCCCGCGTCTTCATTTGCGCGTGTCTATGGGTAACATTTGATAATCTTCTGTTTATTTGCCTTTGTTTGGGTGTTCTAATTTATCATACTAGTAATTTTTTAGCATTTCTTAGCGAGTTTCACCTTGCTAGTATAACTCCTACCACCACTATTTCAAATCATAAAATATTTTGTTATGTAGCCACAATATATTAGTTTTATTATGTAGCCATAAGATACATTTAGTATGCATCCATACTGATTTTGGCTTTTTCTAGATTTTTATTTTTATTTTATTATGTAGCCACAAGATATCAAAGTATGTAGCAAAAGCATTATATCTAGAAAATCCAAAATGTCTTATAATTTAGAACCGAGACATTAGTAGCTAAATCTTTTTGGTATATAATTATTTGGGTCCAACTATGGAAGGTGCTAAAGATCATACTTGACCTGATTCTAAGTTCTAAGTAGTTTTGTCTTTCTAGATAAAAGTGTATAGATTTTGCTATGTATCTCGACGTAGTGTATATGTGCTAGGCTATTCTTAGTATTGAGTAGAGAGTCTAGTAATGTTGTTTTCAAAGACTATCATATTATGCAAAATGAAATAATACTTGCTGAATGCATAGTTTTTATTCTAGTATTTCATATAAATTTAACTTGATGACTCATATAATGTTGGTAATGGTGTGAAAAGAGTTTCATACTGGCATGCCATCCAAAATATTTTTGACACAACATATTAAATGCAGATGAAAATGAAACATTCAATATCAATTGTAAGTTTTATTCTTGTGTACCATAGGTCCATAGGCATTTAATTTCATAAGTTATGGAGAGTTGCCAATTGTATCTAGAGTTTCAACGTCCCCATAAAATTCATTTTCATCCTTCTCTTTTTTATGCACCATTTTTTAGAACGGAATCCCGGTTATGAGATCTAAATAAAAAACCTAGCCCAACACTGGTAGTTGAAAATAATAATAATTAGATTTCCTTCTTCGCTATGCATTCCCCGGTCATAAAAGATCATCGCATGCTGCACAAAGCCACAAACGAGAAACAGTGATGACCAGCCGATTTAATTTGGGGACAGAAGCAGGAGTCTATGGATTTTACACATTCGTAGGCGAAGAGCTAGCTAGGCATGCCGCCATAGGTAGGGATTGAAATGGCAAGGCACATTGGGAAATGGAGACAGGCCCGGGCCGGGATCAGGATAATTGTGGGCGTGGTGCACCGTGTTTGGAGCTGGGGGCATGCAGATGCATGCGAGCCGAGAGAGCAGCAGACCAGACGGTTCGGCGAGGCGGATACTGAGAATCTCGCATCACGTTTCCCCGTGATCTAAATGTGAGCGTGAAGCGGAGCCGAGACGTCGCCGCGCCATATGCCATTACTCCTCCTCACAAGCCGGGCCGGGGCACTGCAAATTGGCGCTTGCATTGCCTTGCCGCGTTGGGAAGTGCCACTGCCATGGCCATGGCCCTGTGGCCTGGCCGGCTGGCCTAGCTAGCCGTAGAGGTAGACCCGTAGAGCCGGGCAGGAGGCTACCCGGCCCTATCCGTGCCTGCGGCCAATCGCCTCCGGATGGGCGATGCATGCAATGCATTGCATTGTTCTGACTACATAGGGCATGGATTGGATGGCTTTGGCTCACGGTCGCACGGCAGGATCCGCGGAAAAGATTTGCCTCATTTTTTAGGCGAGGCGAGGAAGGATCGCCGCCGCGCCATCGGCATTAAAAACTGCTGCGCTGCGCTGCCTGTGACTGCCCGAGCCGGTTGGGAAACGCGACGCCGTGCCATTAGGCGATGTGAACAGCACCAGCACGGGGCAGGGAAAACAGTCGAGCGAGAGCCGCGCGAGCCAGCCATCGGCCGGCGGACATGGCTTTCTTTGCTCGTATGCACGCCCGTGAGCTAGACGACGCTCGGCCTCTGCAACGCGACACGACAAGAGGCGTCCGAGTCAAACATCCTAAAAATCCGGACACACAGCGCGGTGGTGCGTGTGCCGTGGGCAACAACAGCTCGATCGGATCAAACAAAGCAGTGGAACAGGGACCCGTTGGAGCAGACATTCTGAATGGGTGAGACCAGGGACACGAGAAGCGTACGTACAACCAAGTTTTCAGTGTCCGTATTTTAGTTTTGACTTCGTTGGCAATTTCGGATCCTCCAAAACCATTACTTACTACTACCAGAGTCCAGAGCCCCAGAACAAGGTGTCACGATACCACACACTTGGGGAGAGAGACCACGGCGTGACAAAGAAGAGCGGGCGCAACAGGCCCAAGTATGTGAAGCTATGAGGCCCTTAATGGATTTGCGCCATCTGCTCAAAGAAGCCCAAAGAGGACCTAGAAGCCCCAGGTGATCAGGTCGAGGCCCCTGGTGATGTAACTGGTCTTGTATAGTGTCGTACATGTCGTTATTGCCAAGTAGTCCTGTCTATAAAAAAAATAAAAATAGTCATGTCTATCTCTCCTATAATTGGATTTGCAAACAAAACTACCCTCCATCGAAATCTACGGCCACGAGTGCATCTAACCATGATCCAAGTCGAAATCTACGGCCACGAGTGCTGTTAATCTTGATCCAAGGGCTGTAATCCGAAATTTGTCAAAAACTCACCATCCCACATCCCTTCACCCGAGCCACACTCCCACCTCTCGCCCCCTAATCCCGGTAAAAAAAATACCGGCACCCCTAACCACGGAAACAAAAAAGGAGGCGAACGCGTACAACGAGACGATCGAGAAGACGGCGCCGGTGCTGACGCGGGTGTCGCCCAGGCCCTTCGGCGCCTCCGCCTTCGCCGTCAGCTTCTACGTATCTGGCAAGAACCAGCGGCGGACCGCCGCCGGCCGAGGGCCTGCGCGTGGACCGCTGGGCCACCGCTGAATGCGCCCCCAAGAAGGCCGCCTGCACCGCCGCCGCAGACGTCGAGGCCGACGAGCGCTGCCGCCTCCGCTCGCTCGCTCGCCTTCTCCAACGGCCTGCTCCAGCGAGGCGACCCGGTGTCGCCGCGCCCGACGCACCGCGCGCGCGGCTCGGCCCCTGCGCCATCGCAAAGCGGTATTGAAGTTATCGGCGCTCGAATGACCGCCCTCCACGGATCTGGCCGTCACCGCCAAGGAGATGCCAGACCTGGCCATGGCACCGGTGGATCTAGTCGCGGATGCGGTAAAAAAAACGCATAGGTCGGTCCTTGCGCCAGGATCCTCACCCATCTTCTGGATTTGTGTCGTGTGGTTGGCAGCTGCTTTATTAATCTATGTCGTGATGGATCAGTGCTAGGAGCAGAAGCGTGATGGACATGGGGATGGCTGCTGCTGGCTTGAGCATGGTGAACAAGCGGATCACATATCAAGCTGAGAAGATTCCTCGGTTTTTTTTACGCTTCTATTTTATCTTTCATGCCTCCTGTTCTATCTGGACTTCAGATTAGCGAAGAAGTAAATGAATTACTGATTCTGATATGTAATATGTCCTTGTAATTTAACTTATCTACCATTATCTGCTTGTCTTTGTGTTGTCAGGAATGAATAACAGCATATGTTTTCAGTTATGCAATATTTGAATTTAAGGTAATTATATATGAGACTTTTTCATCATATTTTTTTGTTAACTATTTTTCAGAGTGGCTAGTTAACTATTTTGATTATACTTGTGTCTATTTAGCTTATCAGTTAACTGACGCCTAGCTCTTGCCTCACATCTGCTTGTCTTTTTATCACCTATTTTGCAGATTGATCAGTTATATACATGTGTCTATTTTGCTTATCAGTTTAACTGACGTCTGCTCTTGCCTCACCAATATTGAAGATCTCTCGGTGCACGTTCAGTCATTTCCAATACGGAATCCTAAGATCCATCTGCTATTTTTTAATTTATATATTGTCATTCTAGCTTTACAATATATTGGAATGCATGCCTCAGGTTAGCACTCACGATCTATGCTGGTCTGATGCAATGTAAATATGGCTCCTGGTCAGTGTTATCAGCGTTACTTCAGCTCTCAGCCATGTGCAATTGCTAATTTGACGATCATCTTCAATTGCTGAATGCAACAGCTGTGCAAAATTTGCATCTTCTTACTGCTTAGATTACATCTTTTACATATGTAAATCTGTCAATTGATGCAATTACTCTCTTCAAACCGCTCAAATCTCACCAGATATGTCGTCTGGTCACCAGATATGCAGATTGTGTTTTCTGAAGCCTGGTGGGTTGGAACAAAGGAAGATAATCCGGAAGAGCTCAAACTCGAGTTTCCAAAGGAATTCCAAAACGTTTGTGCTCTTTTCAAGCCAGCCCCATTTGTTTTTCTCAGATCGCTATGTGTATGCTTATCCATTTTCAAGTGATAGGATGGCACAGCAGCAGCAGACTGTTATTTCAGAGGTGGTGCAGGTGCTTCCATCGATGAGTGGAAACCAGTTAGACAGTCTGCTAGGAATGCAAGGAAAACCTTGAAAGTAGGACCCTTGCGCTCTCTCTGGCTGCTGACATCTTCTTACGTTAATTAGTTTATTTATCACTCATTGGCATGTGAAGTCAAGTAATTAACAAAGTCCTCCTTGCTGTCTTTATATGTACACAGACTTATCTTCTGGAGATGACTATCTGAGAGTGGTAATGAAAACGAGGTACCTGAGGACTTGGATGATAAGGTGGTAATGAAACAGTGGTTTGAATATTAGAGTTGCATGGATATTGCAGACAGACATTCTCACTTGTATTTGTTCCATTTTAGAGTTAATTCAGTTGAGCCAAGACTTTTCAAATAAGAGATAATTGCTCTCCAGTTAAAAAAACTAAATGATTGGGCACTATTTTTTTTAGAGAGAACAGGAATGATTGGGTACCGTTACTTTAACCATAGTGCTACTTAAGGAGCATGGCACTACTTATCCAGAGTTGACATTGCTGGTTATTTTCTCGATCATGAAACATTTTCAGATTTGGTGTAGTTCTGGTGGAGTGGAGGAGCGCCACGGCGCAACATTCATGACGACAGGTGATGACAATGCTTTCTTGGTCCGTGGCAGAGGAGTTTACTCTTTTTGTTACGTGGATTACCAATATGTCAGCATCATGATAGGTGGCAGATAATGGGATCTACAAATTGTAAATATTGTCCTTTATGTAATTATAATGCTGAATTACTGATGACACTGATCAGACTAAAGGAAAACTATGTCGACCATAATCTCACCCAATATGTGGGACCCACCTGTCAGTTATAACTTTTTTTTTTCTCGTTTCCTTCCTTGTTCATCAATCGTGATAACAAAAATATGTGTGAAGAAAAATACTTAGTTGTGCTGTAGTATACTACTGATTGGAATTATATTTGTCACAATTATTTTTGTTTGTGTGAAAAGTGTCACACGAATTTCCGTTTACCTTTTAATCGACTATTGGTTGTTTGATTTGCATTACTCAATTAAACCGTAGCGTTAACACGGGCATTATACTGGTGCAGAGTTATAATGGGATGGCGAGTGACACGTCATGACATGACACAGCCCACTCGCTCACGCTCCCTTATGCCAATGATGTCACCCGTCAAGATCGACATGCACGTGCGCGTGCAAGGTGCCACATGGGAACAGTTTTTTCTTGTCATGGACGGTGCCAGCCAGGAGGTTTCGTGTGGGCGCCAACGCACTGGTTGCACACCCGCAATGGTTGTCCTAGTTGGATTGAGCCGAGATGCTCGACCTACTGGCGTGGGCGTCGCCCTAGTGCCGTGCGAGGACCTCAACGAGAGCATGGCCTCAAGGTGGCTACAGATCCAATCTAGTTGGAGAGGGAGCGGGCCGAGCACGAAATTAAGAGCCCACTTACAAGAGATTTATGTATGAGGAGATCATAAGAGATAATGTCAGGTTGGTCACACGTATGAGGAGATTATGGGTGAGTATGGCTGTATGGGTGAGTTTAGGACTGATTCAGAAACTCTAATCCACAAAATCTAAAACGAGACGTGCTTGAGGAGATCATGAGAGATAATGTCAGGTTGATCACACGTATGAAGAGATTATGGGTGAGTTTGGGACTGTTTCAGAAACTCTAATCCACAACATCTAAAATGAGACGTACTTTGTAAAGGCGTTGGAGCAGCTCGGCAGGCTTTGAGGGCGAATGATTCGTAGCTGATTTGAAAATCCCAGATCTCTGCGAATCGTAGCGAGCAAAACATAATCTTACTGAACAAGATTGAGACCTGGACACAATCTGATGCCACCCATTCGGACCGACGGCGCAGAGAGGAAAAACCCAATGAAGAGGAACCTCAGGCTACCTCAGTTACACACCACACAATGCAAATGACTCATACTGAAAATATGAGCTTGATACATTCTAACCAATTTGGTATCTCAAGCAACCGAAATAACTGAAGTTCATCAACTATCAAAGACAAGAGCCTCTCAAAAAAAGAAACCTGTTGTGATATAGTGCCAAAACTTCATAGATTTACTCAGACCAACCATTGGGTTGATCTTGGGGCCAAAACAGCGCCTAGGCTAGAAAGATTCTATTATCAGGAGTTACTGAAGCATTGAACACAGGATGAAACGAAATAATGATTGCGCAAAATCTATTTCTTCTTGTCGGCAACACCACCACCAGACCTGCAAACCATGACAACAAATAAAGATTATTTGCAAATCCTTAGAAGGTTCATGTTTCCCATAGCAAACCGAGACAAAAAGTAAAGATTGTTTTATGTTTGTTGAGAAATCCATAGAAGCTTCAAGTTTCATGTAACATAATTAAGTACTCCATCTGTATTAAAACATCAGACAAGCTAACTAAGTTTTTCAACTATTTTATCTTGTACTAAACATAATTATATTTAAAACACCAATAACAAGTAGCTACGCTAGTACTCCATTCCAAATGTGCGGAGTATATCTAGATGCATATAAAAATCTATATATACCTAGAAATAACAGAGTGTCTTATAATTTGGAATGGAGAGAATACATAATTTCAGTTGTATGCACTGTAGACTGTATAGTGCTATGCTACAGTATTATAAAAGCATAAACGTATCATTAGCTTTAGACAATAGCTACATGGTCAGAAAAGCTGTACTGACAATCATTGGAAGACAACTACTAATGAAAAAAATGAACAATAATCAGTCAGTTATCAGCCAGCCTGCCCTGACATGGTACCAATCTACTATCGAATTGCCGACAGAACATATCATACCTTCACGGCTTCGCCCATGAACTTAACAGGTCTGCTACCAAGATAGTGCCAAAGGATTCATTGCAGACTCATGACACAATACAAAGCTCACATTTACATAATATAAACTGCATTACGATGAAACAGAATGAAATAGTAAGCACAGTACAAAATGGGAGAGACAGTCCCGTACCTCATCTTCCTGATGACATTTGACATCTCCTCTCGCTTCTTCTTTGCTCTCTTGTGAGTACCAAGCTTCCTCTTAGCCACCTTGAGTGCACGCTTGTCCTTCCCAACCTTGAGAAGCTCAGTGATGCGTTTCTCATAGGGAGCAAAACCAGCAACCTCCCTAATCAAGCTTCTGACGAAAGTCACCCTCTTGGTAGCTTTCTGAAATAAAAGGGCCATGATGAAGATATAAGACCATGATGCTGAAATTTTAAAAAAAGTCATTAGCAACCAGAAAACATTAAAAAAAAAAAGTAAGATACCATCCTGTCAAAATTCCATCAACTGATTCAGGAAGTTGCATTTAGCAAGACGTTTTAGAAACAAAATCAAAATGTGACTTAGCCATCATGTGACTCATGTCTCGCCAATAAATATCTCTCCCCCTGACTAGCAACATGAAGTAATGAAATCCTCAGATTGCCAAAGGTGAGATGAGGAATGATGATCAGTATGAACTGTGGTGCTGCTTGTTAGTTACAGTAATGATACTAATTCTAGTATAATTTCCACAGATGTTTTAAAACTGTAGTTTTGCTATGCCCAAAGCAACACACCAGTTTAGTAGACTGACCAATTGAGACCGTTCAACGTCAAACTCACATTATGCCTCAATACACCCAAACCCATAGCATAATGCAAATAAGGAAAAACTTCTGCATAGGAATCATGTGTTGAGAAGGTGCATTTAGTGAGAAGTTTAGGAAACATAATCAAAATGTGACTAAGCTTCCACATTATATCTCACTAATTAATATCTGCCTCCAGGACTAGCAACTTGGAGTACTGAAAAATCTCCAGGTTGCCAAAGATGAGATGAGGCAAGAAACACAAAACAAACCTGTTTTTTTTTAAAAAAAAGACTATTCAATGTACAGATGTTTATAATTCCATAGCTTTTTCGTCCAAAAGCAAGAGGCCTGTTTGACCTAACAATTTGGATTATTAAATTGTTAAACCCCAATTTTCTAACGATTAATGGTACACCAAAAGTGGCATCGTAGTTCAAAGAGTCGACCATATCAAAAATCTTAATCTCTTACCAAGTCAGAACTAAAATTATTGCACAGAACAGTCAGCGTTCCTTTATGTCCAATACACAAATCATAACCTGCAATTCAACTCAGATCTATACAAGAAGCATGGCGCAAAATAGCAGGAATTGGCTCCGTGAGGCTGTATTACACCCGCAAATGAGATTGCAGAGCATTACTAAGTGATCGGAGGCTTAGGAACGGATATTCTTACCCCCTTGCGATCGGACGGGCGAAGCGGCAGCTCTCGCTTGGTGACGATGTGTCCCTTGTTTATGCCGACGAAGAGACCTGACTTGGCCTGCGTCGGTGCCATGGCCGGTTTCGTACTAGCTCCGCTGACCTGAAATAAACGCAATCGAAGAGATCAAATCGAATTGGACACAGAATGAAGCGAGGGACTTGTAAGATTGAACGGCGATTGAAGTTACCTGAGTCGGCGCGAGTGAAACGCCGCCGGCTCAAGTCTGTCAAAAAACCCTAGGTCTGGGAGGGAGTCAGACTATATAGACGCACCCTCGTGGTCAGATTCTTTTTGGACACTAATGGGCTGCTAGGCCGGGACGATTAGGGCTTGTTGGGCTGTTTCAGATATTAGGTTAAGTTTTGAAGTTGTGCTGTATATGACGTAGGTATCTTTACACCTTAAAAAGACCAAAGTGCAATCGTTCATAGGCAGAACTAAAGTTGCCGACTCCACTCCACCGCTGTAACTGGCCTCTCCTCACTCCCGTCGCCCGTCGCCCCTCGCCCCTGCATCGTGCCGCTGCGCCGCCACAGCCCACCTCGCAAGCCCGCCCCGCGCACGCCCTGCGCGGCTGTCGCCGGCCCGCCTCGTCCTGCACCACCGCCCAGGACGCACAAGCTCCACCCCCAAGCCCGCCACGACCCGGCCCACCACCCGGCTCCCGCCGAGTACACCGCACGCACCTGCGCGCGCCCCATCGGCACCAAGGTCCAAGGCGCCGGCCGCCTCCCCGACTGCAGGCGAGCTGCCGCCCGCCGCGTCTCCACCGCTAACCCTGCTGAGGACGCAGCATCACCCCTCCGAGGACGCAGCATCGCCCCCACCGAGTCTGCCTCGAGTGGCCGCCGCCCACCGCCGTTCTCGATTCTCGTCGCCGTGGTGGTGGTGGAGTTCGGGCGGGCGGTAGCGGAAGCCCGCGGGGAACTCGTCTTGCCTGCACGCCAAACCATCTCGATCCCCGGCGCCATCGTGGTCGTGGAGGCCGAGCGGGCGGCAGCGGAAGCCGGCAAGCCGAGAGGCCCTCCCCACCATCTGGCTCGTCCGCGTGCCAACCCCGGGCGGCACTAGCTAGCTAGCCCCGGTGCGTGCGCGTGCGCGTGCGCGCGGTCCGCGCCGCAAGCATCCTTGCATTCGACGGAATGAAAGACAATTTCAACCGGGACCAGGGCCGCTCGCGCTCGATTTGCTGTCCTTCCCATGGCGTGCAGCACGACAAGCAAATTCACCATCGCACCATTTGCTCAGGTCTCTGTTAGATCTTCATCGGGTGCTTCCCCGGCGACGAAGACCCAACAGGTATGCCCACCCTTTGTCTACCATAAATTGAGGTTGTAATACCCCGGGTATTACGGCTAATTAATTATGCCATGTCATCATGTTTATTTTTAAGCACCTACATATGATTGTGCTTAGGGACTTTAGAGTGACTTATGTATGAATGTTATTGATGTTGCAATTGAATCCCCAATTGGTGATTAAAAATAAATCAAAAGAAAAATCTGAATTTAAGCCCTAATCGGACCCTAAAACCCTAACTCAAAAACTACTTAGAATCAGGAGATGGTGTCTCAACAAAAGTTGTAGATCTTTTAAAATGGAACAACTTTTATTTTGGGTTTTTTTGAAGTCCTTTAATAGAAATTTAAATTAAACCCTAATTACTACTTTGAAATTCAAATTTAAAATACTAATTTGAAAACTATTGAGAATCTGACTAAACTGCCTTAATGAAAGTTGCCAAGCTAAACTAATAGAACAACTTTTATTTTGGAAGATTTTCATGTTGTAGAGAAAAATTTCAAGAATTTAATTGGATTAGAAATAGAATTCATATAGTAGTTTTACCCCCTTTTAAGTATCTTCAAAATTATTCAAAATCTGAACTTGGTCCCAAAACCAAAGTTGTGCAGAATTCAAAACCCTACAACTTTTATTTTGGCCAAATTTCGTGTTGCTGCACAAAAACTGGTCAATTTGGTCAAAAATCGTGTGAGAGAGGCATTAAGTGCTACAGTGCCCTGCCCCTCTCTCCTGTTCGGCCACAGCGTCGGCAGCCGCCCGCGCCGAGCGCACATGGCGCCGCCCGTGCCGGCCGGGATCTTGTTCCCCGGCGCGGCCGCGCGTGTGGAGGACCCCGCGCCGCCCTGGATCGACCCGTCCCCTCCCTTCCAGCTCCTTAAAAGGCGACGGTCGCCCGCTCTCCACCGTTCTCCCCTCCCGGCCACCGTCGTGTCAGCCTTGAAATACGGTGAAATTCGCCCTCACCATTGCCTCCAGCTTACAGTCGATTAGCCAGCTCCCTTGTACGTCGTTTGCTTCCGGTCGTGCGAGCCGTAGTGGCCCGAGCGCGTCGGAACGTTCGTCGCCGTCTTCGCGGGTGACCGAAGCGCCACCGCAGCCATCCCTCACACGACTAGCTTGCTGTGGTGAGCCTCTCCTTCCTCGACCTCCCGTTTGTGACTCTCTGTTTCATGCTTAAACTCATGCTCGCGACGGTTTTCCACTTCGTCCCCTAGGATCATCGGAACGGGACTTCGCCGTCGAGGCCGAGCCGCTGCATTCCGCCGCCGTCATCAAGCTCGCCGCTCTGCTCCGTCTCAGCCTCAACCAGCCGTCGGTCTAGAGTCGTGGTGAGCCTCTGGACTTTTCCCCGTGTTTTTCTTAAACGCTACCGCGTTCGGATGGCCGGAACAGGGTTACCGCGCCGCCGTTTCCGCCATAGGCGTGTTAAGGCTCGTCGGAGACGCGTAGGGTAGGGGCTAACCAAGCTAGGGTGTTCGTTAGGCTCTGGGGTTCATGTTGGCACGCTTGGCTTCGTTGCTGGAGTCGCCGGCGGCGAGATCCACGGCGGGCCGCCGCGTGTGCGCGCCTGTCAGCGTCCCTGGGAGAGAGAGCGCGCGCGCGCGGGCACGCGGGCGAGAGCTGGGCCGGCCTGCGGTTGTTGGGCCGCCTCGGGCTGAAATCGTTTTCTTTATTTTCAGTTGAATTTCAGTGCCTTTTCTAATATAAATTAAAATGAATAGTACTGTTATTTGTTATTTTCATAGAAATATTTCTGTTAAGCTAAAAATCATGAAAATAATTGTGGATACTCTCTGGAGCATGTAGTATTTTATAAAAATATTAAATATAAGATTTGGACACCTTCTGTAGGAACTAAAAATCAGCATATTAATTAATAAATGCAACTTTGGACAATTTTAATAAATTCTAGATTAATCTAAAAATCATGAAAAATTATATGGCATTGTTTTAGGGTAGAACCTATCTGTTGGTTAAGTTTGGGCTCAATTGGAAACTGTTTGATCACTTGTTAATTAAATATTGAGTTAATTGGATAATGGAATTGATTTAAGCAAATAATCCCGGTAGTGGGTGTCATTTTTGGATTGATTGGGTTCATGGATCTTTCACCATAGTGATCCTTGACAAAAGTAATGTTGTTACTTGTTAGTTGTAGTAAAGCTGTGCAGCGGCTTTCTATGACTGTTAAAATGATTAATAAAAACAAAATATGCAAACACCGTTTTACTTTCTGTAAAACGTTTACAACTTTACCGTGAAGGAAAGTTATACTCAAGGACTAAATGGTTTACTTTTGAGCATTGCATTCATTATCTTCACACCATGCTAAGCATGCATCATTGCATACGTGTAGTGCCCGTCGCCGAGGAAGTCAAAGTCGAGGCGAAGAGGTGACTCCGGAGGTCATTCAGGGATTCGACATCTGCGGAACCGAGCCCGACCCGACGCTGTACACAATCCAAGGCAAGCCCCGGTGCATTCAGCCCCGCCTTGTGTTTTATAAAATATTTTATAACTTGAGTCTATTATTGCATTAGGTTGTTAGGAGTTGTTTGTCACCTATATTGTTGCATTACCTGCCTTGATGTGTAATACCCTCGAAACCTGTTTAAAAACTAAAATGTTCAAAAATGCTTAGCCCTGCTTAATCAATTAGATTTGCATAAAAATGTTATTTTTGCCCTATGGGAATGTGAAATTTATGAATCATGAGAAATGGAAAAGGGATATGAGCCCGTTGGGAAAATTGTGCACTTGGGTAGCAGTCCCAATGCATCGTTACCGATGGAAAGGGATTTTTTCGTTCGTTGGTTGTGAATTTGGGTTAGAGTCCCAATGCTTGACCATCGGCGGGAAAGGGATTTGAAAACCGTTGGGACACTTGTATTTGAGTTAGAGTCCCAATGCAATGTCGCCGGTGAAAAAAGAATTAGGGACCGTTCATTGGAGGCGTGCTGTGATCGAGACTTTACAACTAGCCACATACTATGGAAAGCCTTAACTCCGGTGGCTCTACTACTTAAACCGACAACCACGCACTGGGAGTGCAGAGATGGTGAGAGCAGCGTGTACCCTCGTGGCCGGCGTGCCTGGAGAGGAGAGGAGTACTGTGTTCTCGGGTGGCGCAGGACTAGTTCAGGGTCGTTGCTCTTCGGATATGGAGACTTGATCCTTTGATCTACAACTGAAAAGTGGTTCGGAACTAGGTGTTTTGAGAATGATTTAAGAATTTGAAAGTATGATGAAATATGATAATGAATTTAGAATTATGTATTATGATTAAAATAAAATTGAGATGAAATATTGAAATAGGATAGTAATGCTTTTCTGTAAAACTCTTTGACTCTTACTCGAGCCTTACCTTGACTCCCCTCAATCTGCATTCCTGAGTCTCATCCCCTTTTTTCTTTAGTCGGGTAAGTCTTACGGAGTACCCCAGTATTCAGAGTTTGTTAACCTCATGTTACAGGGATACAGCAGTCGGAGGTCTGTCTCGCCCCCTGCTGTGTGACAGTGGTCCAGGAGGGAAGTGAGGAGAAGTAAGGTTGTACCTTTGGGCAGGGTTCTTATCATTAAATGTTTAATTATGTTGTATTGTCGTTCCACTGCTACCTACTTTTATTTATGGTCTGTAATAACTGCAACTTAATTTTATTTGGACAAATGGATTATAATCTAAGTACTTTATAATCTTTCTGCGCTTTTACTCTGATGTAAATTTGTTATTAAATGTTGTAATTCTGTAATGGCTTCGCAATGAGATCCTGTCGGAGGAAAACGGGCGCTAATGTAGCCCGGCAGGACCTTCTAGATCATTTAGGACACGGGCCCGGCTGTCAGAGGTCATTAGTGATAATGACAGGTGCCTGTGGGCCATGTGATTTAGGCGGTTCTATTACAGCGGTCCCCTGATCGATTGCGAGGATGATGCATAACTGATGGATTGCCAGATCTTCATGTAAGGATTGTTCTGTCCATTCGAAGAGGGTACTCTGAAACAATTTACGCCTAACACTTGACAAGTAAATTGACAAGGATTGTTTTATATCGAAAATGTTCTGCTTCCAATATTGCTGCATACTTAGTTTCTGAAATTGTTTCATGCCTGGGTTTCAAACATTGTTGCTTGTTCACGGGAACCTGCTTGGCAGAATCCCGTCCTTGCCTGCTGTAGTTGTTTACCTTTTTGTGTACACCTATGCGGCAATTCTTCCATGAAGTGCTTGGAAACACTATATGGTTTACTTATCCTGCCAGCCATTCCCACCATTGTGTGCTAATATTCAGACTTAACCCTTAACAGTTAGATATCAATTTGACAAAGATGAGTTAATCAACCACCCCTCCCCCCTCTGCCCTTTCTCTATCGACTCTGCACACATTCAGTAAAGAACATTGCATAGCCTGCCAGATCAAACAAAACTAAGTTGCCCACAATAGAGGGACCAATGCAAACGCTATATTTTCTTTCATTCCTGGATGGTAAACTAACATGGTATGCACTTGCAACACAGTAATTCTCATGCTGCAACAAGTAGGGAAGGCTTTGCAACTCTTTAAATTGCCCTGCCCTTTCAAATTTAATTTACTGATTTCCTGATAGTTTTTTAGATAAGCTGTAAATTCTTTATTTGAGATCTGTTTTAAATTTTAGAATTTATGACTGCATAATACTGCAAATTTCTATATATCTGAGCCAAGCTAAAAAAATTCATCAATCTTTCATCCATTCATCTGAATTATAGAACCCACATCTGAATTATAGAAGTCACAAGCCTTTTAGCATCATGTAGATGCAGTGAACAAGGAGGGGCCATGTTTGTTGGGCTTGTAGCATTCCTTTGCAGCCTGGCAAATTGATGGGCAAAGGCAGAAGAATAGGGCAGAGACCCAGCCCCCTCCATTTCTCATAGAATGCTGGCTGCGATTGTACGAAGCGAAAAGACAACGTACAATGCAATTTATGTTCCAGGTGACCATATCATGATTGTATGTATTGAATTGTAGTAGTGTCATATGCCAAAAAATGAGATAAAAATAGCACAAGTTTTCCCTTCTCCTGAAATGTCAGGCAATAAAGAAGCGAGTCCCTTATAGATTTTTCCTCTTCTGTTGTATACTTATAAGCCTCCAATTTAGTGGTGGCACTGGTACATATGCTTGGTAAAGAGTGATAATTTTACCTTTCAGACCTTCATGCTTGCTTTTGTTGTGCATGAGCAATGATTATAAAACATATTATTTTATATTTGTAGGACAAGACTGTGGTAAGCAAAAGATTGATATCAAGCAATAACACGGCGCCAGCAATGTTTGTTATGCACTATGCTTCTCTTGTGTACACCCACATATTAGAGTTATGCATCCAGTCGAGATTTGACTGCACTACCTTATTAAGTGGTAAATCTGTTGAGGCCATAGAAATAAAAATTTCCTTCTGAATTCTAAAGGTGAAGATATATGTGTGTTATGTTTTTTATGTAACTGCGTGTAGATTCTGAAATTTTTTTTGCTGATTTTCATCGTATGCAAGCTAGATAACAAACAAATAAACGTTGAACTCTGGATTTTATTTTTCTAAACACCGGAATAGGTCCATTTATTAGTTGATCTATGTAATCATGGTGTCAAAACTGATGAGTCTGATGAGGGTTAAGAACTTGTTTCTGCTTTGTTGATGCAATACTAGGGATTACAAGAATTACTCAATATAGTAACATGAGCATTCAAAGTGAACATATGCTTTTGGTTTTAACAAGGTCTATCCTCCCTTGATTTTCAGTCCACTGAACCAACAAGCATTTCCTTAGTTGAACCAGACTCTAGCCTGGCAACACCATCTATCTGTGGATAACGAATGTGGCGGCTAAGATTTATTAAACATAACAGTGTCTATTTTCTGATTGTGAATAGAACATGAAAGGTAGGATCTCAACCTGAAATTAAGTGAAACAAGCAAATAATTTCCTTTTGCCATGTCGACATGCTTGTTTATTCATGATGTGCAGCATGCATGTACAACTTTGGAGTCTATAACCTATTATCAAATTTGAGTATCAATCTAAAATCCCATATTTTCATCTTTGCAGCGCTTGAAGTTGCTTAGAGGGTACAAGTGTACAACAGGTGAGGGTCAATCTCAACATCTAATTGCTAATGGTTGAATTCTTGGGATAAGATGTTGACTTCCGTGTTTTGCTCAGTTCCTCCAGGCTTCTCAGTGTTTTCATGCATGTACAACTTTGGAGTCTATAACCTATTATCAAATTTGAGTATCAATCTAAAATCCCATATTTTCATCTTTGCAGCACTTGGCAAGTTGCTCAGAGGATAAAGTGTACAACAGGTGAGGGTCAATCTTAGCATCTAATTGCTAATGGTTGAGTTGTTGGGATAAGATGTTGGCTTCCGTGTTTTGCTCAGTTCCTCCAGGCTTCTCAGTGTTTTGCCCAGTTGGCCAGGTCCTTCATACGTGCACACGAATTCAGGAATGACCTGAGTGAACTTCACCAGATACCTTCACAAGCAAGCGATATGTGAAGTATGTCAGACGCAGGATTGTTTGCGTGGCCCAAGGAATGATGTTTTGCATGGACTTCCTTTTTCCTTCTAATTAACAATTTTGTGAAGATGGTAATGATCTAATTTTAATATTTATTGCATGTTAGAAGACTTCACATATATGTTACCTATATGATTGTATGTTATAGAATTTTATGAATACCCGTAGCAATGCACGGGCACTCGCCTAGTTTTTTAAAAAAAATTAGAGTGTTTGTAATGTGTTGCCTGTCATTATATAATATAATTCATCTTTCGTCAAAAAAAATTATGTTAGTTTTTTTATTTTCTTTATTTGGATGTTATTTTCCTTTTTATTTCGATTATGAGATATTTACCAATCGTATGCACATAATTTTTTTTTTGGTTCGGTCTATCCAATGACTTCGTGTCCTAACAATTGCTTTTTTCTCCATCGTACATCTTCCTCCTCACCTCACCATGGTCACCTTCTTCGCATCGTCCATCCTGCGATTCGGCCATGGGCCACGGCGAGCTCTCGCCATGGTGCCCCAGGCTTGACCTCATCCGGCTGTCTTCACCGTCGCTAGGACTCAAAAACCACCTTTCTTCGTTCCCATCGCCGGTCGACCTATCCCGGAGCCTCCCTCTAAAGCTATCAGATTTGAAGAAGATGAACAAAAGAGGTCGGATTTGGGGAAGAATGAGATAAAGAGGGAAATCACTTGTCAAATGTTGCTAAAACACTCAGTTATCATATATCTATTATTCCGATTTGGATTGGAGCTCAAAACTATATCTGTTAGTGGGTATCCAATACCCTTATTCAAACCCTTACCCACCTCATTTGGGTAGGGTAAGACTTTTTTTACCCAACAGAAACAGGGAGGGAAGGTACGAATAATGGATTATTCATCTATAAGACTTTAGCTCAGTTAATTGTTTATTAGTATAAATGGGTGGATTAGATAATATAGTATGTGAGACCTAAATGTGGATTTTACTGTAATAATCTGCACAATGTTTCTACCTGCTATAACAAGCCATCTACAACTGTTTTAAGTCAATCTGGTGAGAATATTGAAGTGTTAACATGAAGAAGTTTTAATTTTAGGTCAACCTTTTGATGTGGGTCCCACATATATGACTAGAAACATTAATATACACAAGGTGATGCATGTTATAACGAGTCATCTTCAACTAATTATAGTCTTACGAGATTTTAGGTGTCAACGCAACCTTTTTATTTTTAAGGTCTAACTTTTATGTGGGTCCCACATATAGATCTAAGCATGTTAATCTACACAAAGTTGCATACTACTATAGTGAGTTATTTCATCAAGTTTTAATCAGTTTCACTAAATTTTTAAGGTGTGAATGTGAGATTTTGAATGTAAAAGTCCAGTTTTAATATGCAACACACGTGTATATATAACAAATACATGTGTAAAATATTAGTAGAAAGTAATAACGCAATTCAAAACAATGAGTATGGATAAAATAGGTTATTGTCTGATGCGTATGGATAAGAGTGGAGAGGGCGAGAAAAGAATAACAATGATATAGATTTGTACATGAAGAAGCATGGATTTATCCATACCCCTCACATGTGGCAGTTATACTCAAAACGCTGCCCAACAATCTCATATTTGATGGAATGAGACTGGATAGTGTTGTTTGACCCAGGTAAGCTCAAACAAGCTATAAGCCGCTCTATTCGTTTGAGTTAGGTTCACCTTATTTTCAATCACAGAATAATATTTTTCTCTCACATAATTCAGCCAAACAATTCAGCCCGACCGAATTTCAGTTCATTGACTGTTTTTTTCGGTATCTAACTTGTTACCATCTAATAATTGTAAAAACATGTGATTTTACATAATAACTAAGTGATCTGATTCCGCGATCCTAGTAATAAATAGAGTCTACATTTCTATAATTTTCATATTTACGATCTTATCTAAAGCCTAATTCTGATAGGATCTATAGTCTACTACAATTTTAGCAAGGAGAGCCGTGTCTCCTCCACCGCCGCCACCCTCGAATCCGAGTGAACAACCCTCCACGGTTCCATTAAACTTAGGACTTGTCGGGTCCCATGAACCATACCTAAGAGGCTAAGATAGATTCCTTGCTTAGCTAATTTACATAGCCTTTGTCCTTTTGATAACCAAAAGATTAGTACGTTTTGAGCGTTTTGCATCACTTTAGCCGTCGTCTTCAATTTACAGTACATTATAAAATTGATAACATATTTTACATCATAACACGCTATGCCCTATGATATGCAGTAATGCAACGAAATTATTAGACACTGACAATTAACAACCGGCATTCATCAATAAAAAAATGAGATCCAAGAATAATCATTAGTTCATTACTGAATAGACAATGCTTAGTCTAGTGCGTAGGCAACAAAATTGGAAAACTCAAGCAGAGCACCGAGCAGCATGTACAAGTAAGGCACCACGCGCAGGCAATGGGGCGCTTGGCTGCTGCTGGCGCCTCTGGCTGTCCAGTGCCTGCTTGTCTCATGGCCAGCCGCAATGGGTTGCTGGCTTGCTGCGGTGCATGGCCAGCGGCCCAGCGCCTAGCGGCAATGAGTTGCAGTTGCATCATAAAATTTGTATAGCTGTTTTATTTGTTCGATATTTGTTTTGAGAAATTGTTATCCCATGTAACTTCTACGCTCTACGTGTATGTTTTAATATGCTGGGCATTTGATGTTAGAATTTTAGGCAAATTCAGGTTTAATTTATTCCAAAAAATAGTATAAAAATAACAGTGATAAATATGTGCTTATTCACAATGGAACAGAACATAAAAAACATGAATGATGTGTCTAGCAGCAAGCAAATAATCATGTAGAACATGCTAACCAGTAGGGTTTTGATCAACAACATAAGCGGATGATTGAATAGCATATATGAATCATACCCTGCGGCAAAGCCGGTTGCAACAGAAGAGGAAGCCATGTTGCCTGTTGATGTAGTCGTCCCGATCGGTGCAGTGCAGAGGAGTTGCAGGGTCGTTCTGCCCGCGACCACAATCGTCCAGGGAGCTCCTTCGATCGCCGGGAACAAGAAGAAGAAGACGTAGCGAGTAGTCGTGCCGCAACACTCCCTAAAAACGTGATCGCCAATCTCCACCTGAGCAGGGGAACTCGATGTCGGCGTGCGTTTCGGAGGCTCCTACTCTCCCAACTCATGTGCGCGCACGAGTCGGGACAGGGAGAACTCGAAGAACAGCTGAATTGGTGGCGCCGTGTGTGTATAAGAGAAAACTAGTTGCCCGAATGTTGGAGTACGTTCTGCTTTTATCCAGCGGCCAGGAAGACCAAAGAGCGCGGGGAGATCAAGAGAAGAAAGCGGAAGAAATGCTCACGGAAGAAACTCCCGTCTTCATGAGCAGAAACTCTCGTAACTCTCACCATTAGAAATAGAAACTCCCTCCATTTAGGACTAAAAACTTCCAGCCCATACTGTCATTTAGGAGTGAAAACTCCCTCCATTTAGGACTAAAAACTTTCAGCCCATTAATATCATTTAGGAGTGAAAGCTCCTATAAGTCCCTGCCATAATTGTCTTGAATGACAAAACAAATACATACATTGCGTGCATGTATATATCTCACTCCAGCATCTCGTTCACATAATATTAGCGCACAATATTTAAAACAAGTAATAGAATTATTCGATTTAATTAGATAAAATATTAGGTCTGGCCAACATTAAATCTAACATTTTAATAGTACAAGTATTCTCCAATAGTGTTTATTAAACTCATTCTTTAAAGAATTAGAGGAACATCAATTCCAATGAAAAATTGCTCTCTATATCTTGATTACTTGGAGAACTAATCTACTACTATACCTAAATAGGAGGAACCCACTACAGGAATTCTCTGAATTCTCAGCGTGCCACGTCATCTTTAAGGCCTACAGTTCACCATCGGTCAGCCATTTCCTTCCTGAAGAAACTCTGTTCTTTCCCGCAGCAACTCCTGTGCCTCTCTCTCTCTCTCCTCCCCACTATCCCTCCACCTCCCCTGAACCATAATCTCTCCACTGATGCCATGCAGCGTACTGCGCCATTCATGCGATCCAATATCATCATGGCAGCGATATACGATCCAATCGCTAAGAAGAAACTGCGCCATCTTTTGGCCCATTGGTCTCCCCCTAGCTCTTATAAATAAAAAAACCTTCCGATGTTTTTTTTTCTTCCATCAGTGTGCAGGCGGCAGCGTTGCCCATCAGTCCATCACTGTTCCCCATCAAACTCTGAACTTTCGACACCTCTGCGATCTTATCAGTAGGATATTACGCCTCGCGGCGGGCTGAACCTGTATAAACCTCGTGTCTCGCGCTTACTGCGCAACTCTTACTCGTCTCAGGCGCACCTTCACCGATCATCTACTGCCTTAGGTATACCCCTCGGTAGACCGTCGACGATATCTCGTCGACAACCATCGAGCTCGCAATTTCCTATCGCTGCCCTAGCACGCTGCCGCTAGGTTTGCCTTTGACGCTGTCATCTGGTCGTCCTTGCCCTCCCCGTCATGGCCACCACACCGAGCTCGATGGCCACGACATGCCCCCTCGTGGCCGGATGCCATGCGCGGGAGCTCCAGTAGGTGGCCATACACCGCGCCGGGTCTCTCCGCCGTGAATCGTGAATGTGTGATCGTGTGATGCCGAATGCCAAAGCACCACATGCGGGGCTCGAGTCTGCGGACGGCATGGAGCGTGGTCGCGTGCCGTGCCAGATCCCTTCGCCCACCCTTCCGTGGAGTGCGCGACCATGTCACCCGTGATCCCACAGCAGCAGCGTCTCCGCTCTGTTGAGTGGTCAGGGCAAAGAAGAATCTAGAGTGAAAAAGGTATTTTACTTTTTGAGTCGGATGAGCTAGAGTTGATATATAAGACCAATCCAATAGCATATGTGGTCGACTCGACAGAGCTTAGGAACCACTGAATTCACATGAACCATCTCCACGGTAAGTCGGCAAGATGCTCATTAGGCAGCCATCCTCAAACCCGAAGGCTTGAAGAGCCATTACTGACGGCGTTACATATGATCATTGCATCAACTTTAGTAAATTTGTACAACTGTTTTTATAAACAGTAAACCAACAAGGATAATGTTATTTATTTTGTCATTTTATTTCACATTATTATCCATTGTTTATCTAAAGTTTTCCATCAATACCACTGCTACTCTCTTGCTACCATAGTGGATGCTACATATGAGTCATCAAACTCAAGAATTTCGTCCTACCTTGTGCACAATAAATTCTCGCAGCAACGCGCGGGGTATCGTCTAGTTAAATAAGTTGTCGGATAGCTTTTTCAAAGATGGACATACAGTACTTTCTTAGAGTTGGTCTAAATAGCGAAATGCTAAAGGCCTGCGCGATTGGTCTCTCCTCTAATAAAATGTGCGAGCCGTCACACACAAAAAAATTTTCCTCCTAAACGAGCACAAATCACAAAATCACAAGAAATATTTTAATGAAAGGACAAGGACAAGGTCAAAAGAAGAGAGGATATATAGAGAAAATTCGAGTGATGAGTTCGTCAAAAATCACACGAGTGAAGGATGGATTTTCTCTAAAGCAAACAACATTTGCCCCAAAAACTACTGCTATAGTAGCTCTTTGTACTTCTTATTATCAAGCTTGTCCCTGTAGCACGGATGTCGGTAATTGCAGCGTCGCGTCTTCGGGAAATTCTTCCAATCAAAACCAGTCGCCCTGATTCAAGTCAGGTCACAGTCACAGAGAGGATATATCAATTGAAGCGTGCGGATTATTCCAGATCATAAAGTAGTAGTATTATCAGATCTCAGATTGATAATCGGACGAAACGTACCGGGAGTCATCCTCGGGCACAGGACGATCCAGCTCCCTGAACCACCGCCGCGTATCCTCCCGTTCCTCGGCTGTCAGGCTGCGGATGTACGGGTCGGTCGCTATCAGCCACCACATATCCGCCTTGTCAAGCAAGGCGGCGACGGAGGAACACAGCGCCGCGTAGGCGGAGGACAGCACGGATCCCATCGCCGCTATTCGACTCGATCCGGTATTTGCAGACTGCAGACACTCGAACGCGCGCGATTGTATACGGTCGATCTCGTGCCTGTCTAATCAATAAGAGAGAGCGAGAAATCAATCTGATGGGATCCGGTTTTCGGAGTCCGATCTGATCAACACCTCCTCTTCCTGACGGCCTGACCACGAATCGGAAGATAGGGGCCAAAACTAACACGGGAGACGGGGACTGAGACAGGCGCTGCCGGTGCCTGTGGCGTTCCGGATGGGGAAATCCTTGATGGCTCGCTGAGAAGGCCCAGTATACCTTTGTCCTGCAATCTCTTCTCCATCGCATGGTCTTTCTTGGATTCTTGGCCCACGATGGCCCGAGGTTTTCTAAAAATTGCAAATAACCACTTCATATACTTTATATACCTATGTAAATTCTTAAGGGTAGTTTAGTATTTTTCTCTTCCTCCTGACGTACAGTTACCCACGATCACGGACAGGAAGTCTAGTAAGAAAACTCTCGCTACAAGGGTTCACTGTTGCTCAATCTGCCGAGGAGCTCGTTGTTGTGTACCGCCGCCGCCCGCCGCCCATAAAGGATTCGCTGCTATTTTTGACCTCTGTCGTGCATCTTTTTCTGCATGGCCAATGAGGGGATGATAGTCGATAAGTATAGTTTCTCATTCTCCACCTCTCGCTCAACCACTCTAATCTTTTGACTACACGCAGCGTGGTGGTGTTCTTGGCAATGTGTTCTCCCTCACGAACAAGAGAAGCAATGCCCTTTTTTCGCAGCAACGAAGGAAGACGAAGATGAGGCGCATGAAGACATAGTGACCATCATATAGCCTTGCCCACTTATATATGAAACTGACAAAATAATTTCCTGTCGCCAGTAACGGAAATAACTAAAACATCATGACCCACTAGCTGCGCTTGCCCATAAACACTCATTAATCCGCCGGTTACACTACATAAGGGGCTTATGCATATTACACGCCTAGCATTAACTAGTCTTAGAAAATTTCTTTGATTTAACTGTTGACTACAATAACAGACAGTAAATTAAGTTGACGTAAAGATCATACTAACATCTTGAGGATGCTAAAAAGGGTAAAAAAGCCCGTAATTCCTACGCTACAAAGTTGCCAATGAGACCGTTGTGGCATGCATTGGATTTGTGAATAGCAAGAAAGGGTGTGGTTCGGTCCGGACATACCTCAGTGTCGAAATCAGTCGAAGGCAAGGAAGAAGCGCAATGAGAAGAGGTGAAGTTCGTGCCGAAGGAGGCCGCTGAACCAGATCGATTGGCAGCTCCGAGCAGTCTAGCTCATGCGTTCAAAGCCCCAAGGCCGAGATGCCAGCCGTCCTGTTGTCATGTCACCGGTTAACCGCAAGACGATGGAAACGGGATAGTAAAAGAAACGGGAATGCTATATGACACTCGAGCGTTTCTCCGCCCGCCGATGCGCGATTTTTGGGCTCTCCGATCCGCGAGCGGAGGCAGTGGCGGCCGTCCGATCCCGCGCGTGGATGAGGTCACGGCTCCTTCCTCCCTCCCCTCCGGCGGCGGCGGCGGCCAAGCTCGGTAGGCTTCCTCCTCCTCCTAGGGTTAGGGTTCCGGCGAGCCCTTTCCCGGCGGGTATAGAAGGGGCCGGTCGGGGGAGGTAGGTAGGCCAGGCGGTGGGGATGGAGGTGGGCGGCTTTGGGGTCCTGGCGGCGGTGGAAGCGGCCGGGAAGGTCGGGGCGAGAGAGGCTCGCCGGAGCCGGAGAAGATGACGGCCGGGAAGATCGGGGTGGGTCGCCGAAGTCGGAGAAGATGGCGGCTAGGGAGGGTAAGAGGGTGGCCGCCGTGGGCGCGGCCCGGCGGCAGGGCGACGAGCTGGAGGGGAAAGAACAACAGTGAAAAAAAATCGAGTGTGGGTGAGGGGCTAAAACACCCGATTGTCAGGTAGACAGCCCCAAAAGAAAAGCTCAGATAAACCGAACCTCGGCCATGGCTGTGTGACTGCTTTCCAGCTTGCCCAACCACGAGACACAGCATGCAGTTGTAACTGAAGAGGACTCCAGTCTCTAGACGTTTGTAGGTTCGTAGAGGGAGATCACGTGAAAAAGCTACAGATTGTTTAGCTAATTTATTGACTCCCTTTTGCTATTATTCGAGGCTTAAAGTGGAGGAGGATATAGAAATGCCATTGCTACATGGACGCGACGAAACGGGTTTTATGCGTGCGGCATGCCATGATGCTAATTGCCAATGTTGGCTCAGCTGGCGCCTAGTTCAGCCAAGGCCCAAGTGCAAGCCGCATCGGCTGCATCGCGTGCACGAAGCGAAATTAGGAGGGTAAAGCCTGGAAAGACGGCAGGAATCATTGACGGCCTAATCGGACAAATGGGCGCCCGAGACCGAGACCACGGAAAGCGTACACAGGTGAGGCCGTTCTGTAGCTGCATCGCACGCTGTGCTGGACTGCTCTTGCGCGCAGTCAGGTCTACTCCCTATCTCTTTTTCTATTTCCTTCGCGAACTCGGCGGACCCAACAATTTTTTTAAGCTTTTTTTTAGAAAATAGAATATATTAATATTTGGGATGAACTTTAGGCACAAGATAAACCAAAACTAAGAAAACATACACAGGATCGTATAAATTGTAGAAACACAACAGACGATTAATAATTTAAGATTATACAAATAGTTAGAGAATTGCAGCGCCGGCAACATGAGGGTCAGGGGTATATATCTGCGCCTACATTTCCTCCGCCTCTTGATCCATCAGGCGCTGCACGAAGACTGCATCAGCTTCGGGGCATGTTCAGGGTGACGGTCAGGCATCAGTCAAACTCCCTGGTTCAGGGATATTTCTGTTTTTTTTTTTTTCAGTTTTGCTCCATGAACTTAATCATGGAGCAGCTTTATCATAGAATTTATAAAGCGGGTGATACTGTTTGGCACACGACTCCGCTTCAGTTTTAGGAATGAGATGTTTTCACAAATAGTCTATTATGCCTCTGATTGAAATTGTACTTGAAATTGTCATAATTCAAGTACAAATAATTGTCCATAGCTAAGCAACTATAATTCTATAAAGGAAGTGTTACAATAATTCTATGGCGGCGACGGAGTGCGACGCTACGAGTATGAAGAAAGTCAAAGGAATAGCTAGGATCAGTGACGGATCCAGAAAAAATTATAGGAGGGGCTCAACTAGACTAGGCCAAGCCTGGCGGGAGTTCAGCAGAGGAAAAGGGCCCACTAGGTGGCCCACGTCGCTGCACAAAGCTTTCTTCTACCTCGAGACGGTCCTGTACAGGCAGCCATGAAGAAAATTTGTTAGAGGGGCTTAGAGGAAGCTCCATGGTTTTAGCGGTAGAAGGAGGGGCTTGAGCCCCTCCCGCCCCACCGCTAGATTCGTCCCTGGATGGGATGGAAATTAAGGAATGACAATGTAGCTAATTATGCCCTAACTCAATGAGAGAGAGCAAAACTAAGAAAACTTAAGTATCCCTTGAGGTACTAAAAAAACATGGAGTTAACCTCTACCTCTATCTTTTTATGTGGAGCGGAGTTGGTGGAGTTAGATGTGTTTAGCAATATGGAGTTGAAGCGGAGCTGAAAATGGATTCATGTAATAAATAAATAAATAAATAAATAAATGAGTAAATTAGAACAATGGACTGTGCACTATACGTTGGAGAGAAAAGCTTAGCATGTTCCTGAGCTCTATACGTTGGGTTGTTGGGCCACTACTCTACTAGGTGCCCGTCCACCACAGGAGCCCATCATACCGGTTTGTTGACTTGTTGCCTGTTGGGCACGGCCAACATCGAGCTCAAAAAAAAAAAAAAAAAGAGTTCTTTGCTTTCTCAACAAATTAAACCCGGCGAATGACGGCATCGCCAAGAGCCCAAGACGCCAACCTTACACAGTTACCCTTGTGTTTAATTGTTCTTGGATGCTATGAGATCGCGTGAGGCAGAATAACGTCTAAACCGACTCGGTAACACATGGCTTCTTCTTTTTTTGGGAAAAAAGAGAGAGAAACTGGCGGACATCGGCCATCACCGCTCGAACAGGCCGAGCATTTCGTGCTGCTCGCCCGCCCGCAAGGGCCTCGAAACCTTCTGTGGCCTGACCTGACCTGACGATCAGATGGCAAAACGTTCGTTGTCGCTGCCCAACTTTTCAGCTGAGTAAAATCTCTCCAGGTTCTTCGTCGTGGACTCGTGGACGCAGACGGCGTCCTGTGCGGCTGTGCCGCGCTGTGCGGGCACTGCATTGAACAATAGCGGCAAACATGGTCTCTTGTTGACAAAATCGATACTACGACGGGGGTATTTGACCGGAGCAAACCCGTTTATTTATTCGTTGAGTTTTCTAGCAGCCCTTTTCGTGCCAAACCCATTTATTTCGGCACGCGAGGGCGAGTCCTGATCCTGACTGCCCAACCAGAAGAGTCCACGGATTGTCCTTTAAATTCTAGTGCAGTAGTGCGTGCTGATGAGTGCTCCAGTAGTCGAGTGGCATGGGGCCACGCCACCGTTTTCCATTTTTCTGGACGCCAATTCGTTGATCCTTCGAAGGTCCATCCATCATCCCTATAAAAACTGCTTATCATCACCCTGAAACGAAGCAGAACGCTGCACGAAGAACATTCATTCGGTTCTCATCCAGAACACATGCCACGGCGTGCCGGCGTGGCCGGCGGACGACGCCGCACAGCCACACGAGCACGCATAAAATAGAGCCCGCACCGCCACCTGCCCTGCCCTGCCCTGCTGCCCTCACCCACCCAAGCCGTCGGCACGCCTCGAGAGCGCCACGCAGAGGCAGGACGCACCACGTGACCTCAGCCGCGCCCACCACCACCGGTCCACCGCCATGATGGACCCATGGCTGACTCCTGGCTCCTATGCTGGGCCGGCACCACGCAATGCGGGCGGATTCAAAATTCAAACATCCGTTCTCCCTGTTGACGTTTTGTCACGGTCGCCATCCCCGTCCTCCCTTTTGAACGTTTCAACAAAAAAAGGATCGCAGAGCCAGAGCGCAGCAGCAGCCTCTCCCCCACCAATTAAGCTCGTCCAGTGAGCAGCCAGGCCAGAGAGCCTCGTCCCGTTCCCACCTTTGCCCCACTTTGCTCCGACGGCTCCGCCGTGCGTGCGTCACCGGCGCTCGTGGTTTGGTTGGGCAGCCAACGGCTCGCCCGGCATCGTACCGCTTGTTCGCTTGCGCGGCCGTGCGGAGTGGTTGCTGGCCGACCGCCGAGGTTGGGCGGGCATACCGATAAAGGCGAGATCGAAGGCGTTGTCTCATCCTTGCTAGCGTCCGGCTCGATCGCTCGCTGTCTCGTCTCGGCTTCTCGCCTCGCCTCCTCGGCGGCAGCGGAATTCGATCGATCGGGACATTGAAAAAGGGGAGGGCGGGCGATAGTGCGCGAGCGTTTGTGGTGAGCTGCCATGGACGCGCCCTTCTTCCACGAGCTCAGGCGGCAGGCCTCCTCCTACCTCACCGGCAAGATCCGCTCCGCGCGGCTCGCGCTCACCGACGTCACCCCGACGCAGCTGTAAGTCTCGCTTTCCTTGTTAATTACCTGTGGCTCGCGCGCGCCGTGGCGCTCGTTCTGATGTTGTGATGGCCGGTCGATCCCTTCTGTCTGGCGTTCGTGTGCGTATGTAGCCTGACAGAGGAGGCGACGAACGGGGACGCGTCGCCGCCGAACGTCAAGACGATGGGCCTGATAGCCCGGCAGGCGTTCGAGGTGGACGAGTACGTGAGGATCACGGACATCCTGCACAGGCGCTTCGCGAGCTTCGACCGCAGGCAGTGGCGGGAGGCGTACAAGGCGCTGCTCCTCCTCGAGCACCTCCTCACGCACGGGCCCCGCAGCGTCGCCGTGGAGTTCCAGAAGGACACGGAGGCCATCCAGCGGATGGCCACCTTCCAGCACATCGACGAGACAGGGTGATTAATCATCGTGCTCTGTTCTGCTCTGTCTCACGCCCATGCATACCATACGTAGTTATGCTGTGACGCTCCGCTGACGCGATCCGTGATCTCATCGCAGCAGCTTCAACTGGGGCGTGACGGTGAAGAGGAAGTCGGAGCGCGTGCTCAAGCTGCTGGAGCGCGGCCCGTTCCTGGAGGAGGAGCGCGAGCGGGCGCGCAAGATCGCGCGCGAGATCAAGGGATTCGGCAGCTTCAACCTCAGCAGCGCCTCCCACGCCGCCGTGTCGTCGCAGCAGCCACAGCCTGGTGACGACGGAAGCCGCGGCTACGGCCGGAGCAACTCGCAGTACGAGGAGCGGTGGAGGCACCACGATGACGGAGACGGCGGCGGCCTTTTCGGGCGGAGCAACTCGCAGTTCGAGCAGCGGTGGAGGCACAGCAAGGATGGCGACGACAGCGACAAGGAGAATCTGATACGACAGAGCCCTGAGCCAACGACACGGGTCGCCAGAGAAGTGGAGGCGGAGGGGGAGGAGCAGGAGCTGCACCACCACCACCACCACCCGTTCCACGAGTTCGGGCAAAAACAGCGGCCGGAGGCGATGCTGCTCCTGAGCCAGTGATAGGATCAGTCCGTTCGTGCCATGGACTCATGGTGATGTGAAGACAACCGTGTGCTCAACTACTACTGGCTTTTCTCCCTTCCTCAAAGGCTGATGCAGGGTCAGTATTTTACTGACACTGCTTGGCCCTGGTGCATCATGTATGAGGACATTGCTGTTCTCATGGTTTCTGTTCGCCGTGCGCCATGAACGGCTGCTTGGCCCTGTAAATTTCTATCCTAAAGTTCTGATGCCATCATGCCAGGATGTACTTACGAGAGAACATATATGCAAGTCTCTAGATTCCAGCAAAGCTCTGGAAACGCATTCTAGGAGTGACAGAATTAGATTCTCCTGCCCAAGTGCGTCTGGGATAATCTGCTACGAGTAGTCTGAACACATAATATATCGAAGGAAAGCAAAAGGCAGAATGGACTAATCTTTTGTTCTGTTGTCTAAAAAGAAGCATTAATTTCGGCTGATATTGATTTGTTAAAAGGGGAAACACTGTTCTATGTTTCAAAAGAAGCCAAGATTTGGACACGTGAACAGAGCCACGATAAAGGCAAAAAAGCTAGGGAGATAATACAGTCCACACCATCTATCCATGCAGAACCACTATTGAAGTAACATTCCAAGATTATTATCAAATGAAAGCACAACCATAAAATTGTAAGATAAACATTGACTAAAGGGAAAGGCCGCTCTGAGTACTGTTTCTACTGAACATTTGGAATTTAGTTGCCATTATTGCACTGTTTACCTGCGATATGACCAAGTCAGTACTAGCTAGGGATGGAGTAAAAGCACGATGGCCCCTTGCTGTAGTGTAGCACGAAGGCTCTCAAGCTCGGGTCTAGGACAAGCACATGTGTTGCACAACAGACAGATATGAATAGATTCCTAAGGCAACTTAAAACCTGTACACTGTTGTGGTGGACCAGTGGCACACCTTTTTTGACTCAGCTATCATGCTTACAAAATCATCTGTCTCCTACTAGAGGAGTATAGCATAATTGTGTGTAAAATTAGTCAGGCATACAGTTCTTTCTAGACCAAATATCACTGATGGCGTTAGATACAGATCAACAGAAGAATTACCGACTGCCAACCATCTACAAGTTTGCAAGATAGCAACTGTCAGAGACATATCCGACAACTAGTACTAGCAATCCTATAAAGTGCACTGTCTCCGCTAGGGAAAAAATTACGAAAAAAAAGAATATATTAAGAGGGTCCACAGTTTCCTCGATCAATAGCTAGTGGTAACTCACATATCCAAGTAACCAGAAATACTGCAATTTTCTGGTCAGTTTCTGCTAGTTGAATCCCCCCCTCTGGCTATCAGATCAATAACCAGAGGAAAGCAGAAGCTGCTACCTCTTGAATTTCTATAACAAAAACCAATGCTTTACTGATGTCATTGCAGCATATGCCTATGTATTTTACTAGTGCCTTTTTACATTTGTTTTACCTTAGTACAATATAGCTAATAATATCAGAAAACATAAAGTACAATAATATACATGAAGACAACATGTGATTACAAAGTCACACACTAACTTCCACAGCTGCATCGAACAAAAGCCTCCGCTGACATCAAACCTGTCCTACCGCTTCCTGTCCTACCCAAGAATTTTTAACATGTGACATGTCTCCTTTCACATCTTTCAAATCCTTCGATAATAGGAGTACAATTTTACAGCAATGGTAAAGAAGAAAGTAGCTTCCACTAACTGAGCTTACTGTGGTACTACCGTAGTCTTGATATATGGAAGCAAATGCAAAATTGTGAATATCATAAAGAAAATGGAGAATCATGTGCTGATCTTGCCATAACATTCTATATAGAGAGAGCAGGTCTTGTAACAGAAACATGGGGGAAATGATCAGATTCAGATGCTATAAATACTAAGGAACATGTGGTATATTCCAGTTCCATATTCAGTATTAAAGAATATAGTTATATCAGAACAGTTGGCTGTACCAACAGTTGAAAAGTGCAGTGTATGCAGTAGATCACAATGGTGATTTTAAGATCAAGCCCTTGGTGACAAGACCAATGAGTGTGCAGGACATAGATGCAAATGCAGCAAACAGTTCCTGCGTAGACCTTTTTTTTGCTTCTGCGGGCTCTGAGTTAGTAGCCCTACAAAAGCAACATAAACGAGTCATCTGTTACTTGTTCATCAAATCCCCACAATACGCCCCGTGGTCGCTACTTTTTCTGCATGTCACAAATGGCACTCCATTCCATTTCTTTGGTGATAAAACCACCCAAACTCCATTGTTCACTGGGAACACTTATATGGCAAATGGTATACCTCAAAGAGCTTCTATTCTGCTCGCCTTTTTGAGTGACAAAGGGGTGGTGCCACACTAAACAGTACTAGGACTCTAAATCAGTTTAAGTTATATCAGGTTTTAGTCAGTAACTATTCCAAATTGCGCAAAAAAATCTCATTATGCAGCAATGCTTGATTGATGATGTGGAAATAATTGGAACGGCTCAAGACCTTAAGCCCTTAGGTTCCTGCCCATGTTCATCATATAGTAAGCACAACTGATACATGTCCTAGTAGACTTTGTAACTTAAGTTGTACTAGGTCTAAACCAACTATATCTCTTGGATTCTATTTTTTATATATGATCATAAATATCTATAGTGCTAACAGATCAAACTCATGTTTGCAAAGAAAGGGTCAAATGTGGTCAGCCATCATAGTCAATAGTCATCCTCAACATCTCATCTCAGGGTTGGGTCCCACGAGGTCATGACTCCTACAAAGTACGCATGAGCTGCACATGACAGAACAGGCACAGGCCCAGTAACTAATCAACTACTATAAAACATGGGCCACCTCTCCAGGGAAACTACAAACGAATTATTACGCATTGCCAGTGGTCCTGCAAAGAAAACGACTGCTCGCACTGAACACTGAAGCACCAATGCCAGGCATATCAGTTGTAACATGTAGCAATGACATATCAACAAGTATTTCTCACTCTGATATTCTCTCCCTCTTTTTGTGGTACTACAGCTATTTGAATAATTTGATAGGTAGTTGTACAACGATACAGCCTATTGCCCTAATGGGTATTTTATGATCAACCATTAAACGTTTATAATCTCCAAACAAAGAAACATTGTTTGTGTCCAATTGGCCCTGATTTTGATTGATGCTGATTTGTTGTAAGAAAAAAACACTGTTCTATGTCTGAAAAGAAGGCGAAATCTGGACAAGTGAACAGGGCTATGTGTTGCTGGCCATACAACATTCTATTATACAACTCAAACCAGTAATAACCAAGACACGAACAAAGTGTTGGATCTTGAGATGAGATTTAATGAATCCACCTAGAGTGCTCAACTGGTGTATTTAAATTTACCACACCAAATTTCTTTAGTGAGCGGGTGTGTCAATAAGCTCCAATAAAAAAACTTTTACACTTTGGAGCTCAGCTGACAACCAGCTTGTCACTCTTAAGACCTGAGTTCTACCACTAGAGTCAAAATAGTCAAATGATCTAATTCTAACATGGTAGAGTAACTTCTTTTCTATCATGAGTATTCATACCATAACAGCATTGCAATATCATGAAAAACTCAGCCAGGGCCGAAATGAGATAGAGCAACTACCTACACATTCCATTGTGATATATCCCCTTGCCCTAGGAATCTGGACCTATTGAATTCACTCCAGATATAATCTGAAGTCGAGTTGAAGCACAAATAAAAAGAGAAGGATGCTCAAAAATAGAAAATACTATTCATTGTTGAGCAAAAGGACTGCATAGATTTGTACACATGATATTATTTCCCTTTGCCACATGACAAAATGAAAAGAAAATAGAATAATCAGGTGAAGCAACTAATTCTTTTACTACGCATCTACGGAATCCTCTCCCCAATCCATCCGTTTCCCGGTGTAGACATTCTAGACAGTAAGAAGTACAAAAACTGAGCACAAGGAATGAAGCAAGCAACAGGCACGACCAGAATCTCATACCAGAGACAGTAATAGATGCAGCTGTAGATAGATGAGTCCTATACACCACCAAGTCCCCTTTGCTGTCGGCAAAGCAGCTGACGACTCGCTATCTTCGCCGTGGAGGTCAGGCGGGGATGAGAGCCTTGTCTGTGGTGTTTGCTCGCTCCCGACGTCGCCGGGCGCCATCGCGGCCGAAGGTGGCACCATGGCAGTGTTCCCAGAATCGCCGCCACTGAACATTTCCTTAGGCAGTAGAACCTTGGAGACGGCAAAGACTGCCACAGGATTTTGGTCGAACACTGTGCGGGTGATGGATGCCTGCACGATGCCTGTGTCAATGGCAATGGAGCCATTGACGCGGGTTATGTTTAGAGTGAAGTGGCCAGCCTCGGCGTGCTCTGTGGCGAGAGTGGGCTGAACGGGGTTCACGATGGACTCAAGGGAGCCCAGCGGGTAGTAAGAGTGCAGCACATGGAAGCGGAGCACGACGGCCTTGCGCTCAGCGGGTAGGGACTGGAGGCGGTCGGTGGCGGGGAGGCCGGCAAAGGCGTCGTCGGTGGGGACGAAGACGGTGATGCCAGCACCGTGCTCGTCGGCCTCAAACTCGCTCGCCACACCGGAGGCCTGCAGCATGGAGGCAGCAACGTAGAACCCCCGCGCGTCGGTGAGAACCCGGGTGATGTTCACCGGCGGTGGCGGGCGGCTCTCAGAGGCGGCGAGGTCGAATCCGGAGGGTATGATAAGTCCACCCACCGCAAGCACGCTGAGATTGTACGGGACCGCGGTCACGGCGCCGAGGACCGTGGCGTTCGATCCCGGGGACGGCGCCGGCGAGCGGACCACGACGGTGGTGTTGGCCCCCACGGTGAGGTTGACGGCGCCGAAGTCGGAGGGCGCGCGGCCCGTGGTCTGAAACAGCGTCGTCACGAGCTTCCCGGAGGGAGAGAGGCGGGCGAGGTCGGACGGGGAGAGGTACTCCAGGAGGACGTGATACCTCAGCACGTCGGCGATGTCGGCGCCGGCGCCAGCTACGAAAGCCGAGGGTGACTGCGGCAGGTTGGCATTCGGCACGGCCAGGAGCGTCAGGGACGACCTCCCGGCCAGCTCCCCGGCAACGGGGGTGGATGCCAGCAGCCGCGCGAAGTCGGCGAAGTTGGGGAACGCCGAGAGCACGGCCGTCACGTTGACTCCAGCTGCCGGGGAAGGCAGCGCCGCCGCCGCGAGCAGCACCAGCGCCGCTGCCCCTAGCGCGAGGCGCGGCGAGACGGGAGCGGCGCCCAAGCCTCTCCACATCTCGCCAGTGGAGGAGCAGTGGAGTGGGAGAGTGAGGAACAGATAGATGACGACGGGGAGAGGGACGGGGGTTGCGGAATGCGGTTGCCTGATGAGAGGGAAATATTTTGGTCTTTCGCCCGCCCCCACCCCCCTTTTCCTCCTCGGTGGTTTACGGTTCCGCTGCCCGTGGTTTTCTTTGCTGTCTGAACGTGACTTGAGGTGGAGGGAAGAGCGGTGGGAATTAATGGCGTGGGTGTGTAGGTGCTTTGGACTATGGCTCTGTTTAGATCCAGTGCAAATTGCAACTGCAACTAGTCATATCAACGTTGTGGCACATGCATGGAGCATTAAATGTAGACGAAATGTTTGCATGTTTGTACTTTTTGCATGTGCATCACGAGACGAATCTTTTAAGCCTACTTGGACCATGATTGGACAAAAGTTGTCAAATACAAACGAACGTGCTACAGTGCAGAATTGCAACTGCAACTGGGACCTAAACGGAGCCTATAGCAACTACGCCAGCTCCCAACCCGCCAGGCGTTTGCAAAGTTTGTACCATGACATTGGTCTCGTCAGGCGTCACGTGTGCCTTGGTTCTTCTCTTCGGCAAATTGGCGCTCAGAATCGGCGAGTCGTCATTCTAGGCTCTACAAAGATAGGGACCAGTCCTCTCCACCACTCTTTTCTTGCTTATATCATCCTTTAGATATGCTTATATAAAATCTAAAAAATAAAATGTCACTGTAAGCCACCTGACCCTATACGGCTATATCCTGTTTACCTAGAAAAAAAGAACAATGATCTGATACCGTTTACATATCTAGAAATTTTCTACATAGGCATGCCAGTGTCCAAATTGTGCCCAAATTGGTGGGCACAAGTGTAAAAGTGTAAAGGTGGTGCGACTATGGCTCTAGAAAGATTACTTTAGTTAGGGGAAACCTTGATCCAATCGTAAAAGCACCGTGGCAAAAGATGTATCATCGCAATCAAGAATAAATAAGGAAGCGTCTAACTCAGCTCCATGCGCAAGTGATTTCACGAGGAAAAAAAATGTTCTCAGCTCACCAGCTTTCTTTTCCAAATGCTGGATGATGCCGTGTAAGAAGATGGAAGACCAGGCCTGATCGTAAAACCTGCTTCAGATCACCGCAGTTAACAATGCTGTGGTTCCTACACAACGACACAATAAACTCAACCAACGAGCGCAAAGACAATTAGAGACCACATTACCTTTCCCATGACGTACTAGATCATTCTGACAATATCACTACAAATGCAATGCACTGGCATAACCTGCCTGTTTCTCCAATAACATCAAAAACAAGAATCTAGTAGTATACCACTTACTTTTAGGTGGTTTCCATCTTTGAACTGATAGTCATCGCTTAGGTGTCCAACCAAGTAACAGCAAAAGTAAAGTTAAAAATAAAAGCATGTAATACATTAAATAAGTAACAGAAAAGAGGACTGGTCATTTGAGATAGTAACTTGAGAAATTGATTAAAAAAGGCAAAATAAACAATATTCGTCTTGCTACAAAATTGTGTATGATAAATTCTTCATGGTTGAGCAATGTACAAGGAGTACAAGGGATCTTTAGTACTACACAAACAGATTGACACTGGCTGTTAATGAATAGCCCTAGATATGGGTACATACATCTATTCTAAACATGGATCATTGTATTGTTAGTGCCAGGGTTAGATGTAAAGAATTTGATATATCTCAGTAGGGATGCTTGGAGGACATGGAACATCTCACCACCAGACGCATGTGGAGATTAAGGAGTGGGTGCTGAGAAAGAATTGACGTTAGTGAATCAAGTCAAGATACAACCATTATATGCTATCTGGCCATGATGGATTTGGAGTGTTCTGATTTGTTTGAACGGCACATGCAATCAGGGCATGGAAAGGTGTATACAGATTCATTTGCTCTTTTTATTTCAATACCCTTCATGTCACTATGTGCTCTCATATTGAACAATTGACGTTTCAGTGACTTCCATCTGCACAGAACCAAAGCTGAAATTTAACAAGTTGAAGATTTCATGTCTGAGAGTCAAGAATATAAGGGAGCACTGAAGATACAGATAACCAAACGTCTAGAAACGACGGTAATGACATACCCAATACGTGGACTATCAAAGAGTACGGCCAATCTTCTTTTATCGGGCTTAATTGTCTTCGCATGGCCACCATACAAGTATCTTCTATGCCCAATAAGGAAATGAGGGAAATTTCCACCTTGCGTGGTCACAAAAACCTCACTGTGAACACAGACACTGTAGTCAATAGCTGCCATCCTTGAGGAGAAGTTCTGCAGACATGTGTAGTTTGAGTAAATACTTAAAAGAAAAGGTCAGCAAAAGAAAAAAGATGCAGTTATCCTATTACCTTGAATGGAGCAAGTTCTTCATCCAGTGCCAATGTTTCTTTTGTTTGCAAGAGAGGGAACATTTCAAGGAGAGGAGACATGTTCTTTTCTGCTTTATATATCCTTCCAGAAGCCAAATATATCGCCGTATTATTGTTGAAACCCATTCCACGCAGCATTAATCCAACCTAAGCATCACAAGTATAAGCATGTACAGGTTCAGGACCGTTTGTCATATTTGCTTGAGGATAAAATTCCTGAAGCTTTGTTCCAAGCAGAAACACCATCTTTTAAATACAGACATACCTCCAAAGGGGTCATTGGACATTTTCCGTTCATCCTTATTGCTCCAGGCCTTATTACACGTCCTGGCCTAGTGAACTTCCCTCTCCAACCTTTTTCCCTGGCTGCATCCAGTTCCTTCTTCTCATTGTCACCACCATCGAAGACACAACAAGAGAAGGCTACCATATCCTGAAAAAGGAATGATTGGTGATTGAGAATTCTCCAGTCTACTCACATGGACATACCATCAGAAACAAAAACAAACAGAAAAGTGAACTGGTGTGTTCATGTACTTCTGATAAATATGGGTCTGAGACCTAGCAGTATCTGAAACATCATGATTGTTCCTCTACACCCTTGGAATGTTTAATTGTTGCAGGAACAAATGGGGATAGAAAACTAACCTCTTCAAAGCGGAGATGCACTGCTACGTATTTCCCATTGTTTTCAGCACTTCTTTCTCTCATCCGAGAAATTAAAGTGTTAGATATGGTAGTGATTGGTTTAGAAAATTTTAGGGCTTCAAAATTTGCTAGACATCGTAGACGTTGAACAGCAGGAGGAGCATCAAATGAAAGCCGATTTGCAAAAGGTGATATCCTTATGAGCCTGAAATTTAGAGAGAAGTTCCAAGTTCACATAAGCAAATAATAAATCGTACTAGGGGATATGACAAAATAGCAGATTGCTTCAGAACTGCAAATCAGTAGTGGCTTCAACCAACCTTTCTTCGATCAACTTAGGGAGAACGATATCTTCATAGAACTTAATAGGAGACCAAGCCTTTATCTTGAAATTAAATGCATTACTCAGATTGTGACCAAATCGCTCCATTATGAACTCAGGCACCTTGTCAACCACCCGGACATCATTTTTTAAGCGTTGGATAAAGTAATCCTCGTCATAAATATCACTAAATTTGCTGTATAAAAAATAGATGTAAGTAGCTTCATTTGTGTTGTAGTAAGCAAAAATTGTCATTAGTTGGCGATTTTTATCATTTGGCATGTCACCGGATAAAAAAGGTTAAATATTTTCAAAATCAGCAGAATGTTATCAGGAGATTTACAAATGAAACCACTAACCATGTACATAACAGATGTTAGTGAAAAATGAGCATATGTACAACAGTGGTCTCTCAAGTGGCTTACTGATGTAAGCTAGCACTTTAAAATTCAGTATTCACCATAATGAAGTATAAGACATTAAACACAATATTGCATGACCGCATGCAAGAAAGGAAAGTACTTCCTACATCAATCTTTTATAAGGTGTATTTGATTGCAAAAAAGTCAATATTACTAGACTTTGACAAACAATCAGTGAAATTATATGAATTTTCAGTGTACAAATAACTGGATTATACTCCAAAAAAGTTTTATATAGTATTGAATTTGGAAAAAGTGACCATATTCTAAGAGAAACAAAAGGTGAAAATATGTTTACAAAGGCTTCCTAAAATCAAAATACTAACTATTAAAATGAACGGAGGAATTAGTTCACAACAACTGAGGTTTTATGAGCATATCACAATCAAATACCAACATAGCAGGCATCATTTTGCGACTTGTATGTAAGGACTAGGGCTCTGGGATTTGGTCTGAATTGAAACTTCGGCGAAATTTACCCAATTCGATGAGGCCGGAACAACATCGTACTCGTCAAGAATTTGGGTCCAATTTGAACTTTTAATCTATAGTCTAGAGTTCAAACAAGTTCTTCCTTGGATATAAAATTGCAAACCTATCAAGCTCTAATATAGCTTTTCATCCGCATGCCTTTACATTAAATTGTACCAAATATCATCTAAACATGAACATTTTGACCAGTCAACACAACTGAATTCTGGCTCGGATTTTCTGAAATACACCCATTTTGGGTGGTATGAACTTTTTCTCGTTTTGAATCCCAGAACCCTGGTGAGGATTTGTACAGTTGTGCGAATTCTGGCTATTTTGGGGGGTGATGATGGATTCAACAATCAGAAGAATAACCTAAGGATTGGTGCAATGACATGAATCAATGACAGGACACATAAAAGTCAGGAGAGGGAGGAACACCTGGGATCCCTCCAAATGCTGTGATAGTGGAAGTTTGGGATTACAAGAGTTGCATTCAGAAAGCCGGCAACAGCAACTGCATTGCAGATCTGCAAAACAAGTTTTCAAGAAACAATAGGAATGAAATCAGCAAACAGGATTACAACATAAACCATACAAAGTGGTAATTGACGGAGGCCCTCAGATGGAAGCTAAATACCGATGTTCGTTGTTGATTCAAACCACCATTAGCCTCAATGTATATGTAGCCATTTGATTCAGGCAAACCTACCAAAATTAATTAAATATCATTAGATAATTCCCTCGAGATAAAAATGTATAATACAAAATGGTGCCTCTTAATAAAGCACACAAAATACAGCGATATGTAATAGTAAAGTAAAATATGATATGCACAAAATATAATACTGCAATCCAAAGGTCTATATGCCTCTATCAACAGCTCACTAGCAATTTAGCATTATGTGTACTTGCTCATATAATGTACTCTTATAAGAAAAATGCTCAAAACCTGAGCTAGACAGACCTCAGACATGCACCAGCCAGGTCTGCAAATGCCAGGACTGCTCTTTAGGCTGTCCAAATTCCAAAATAGCCCAATAACATTGATGAAAGCATAAACTTTAGAAAATTTTCGATAATTCAACTTTTTAATAAGAACTACAATTCAACATGGGTCCCAAGCCTATATTGTGATGTAAGTTGTAATACAGAAATCACTGCTGATAATGTTCCGATTTTGTGAAAAAAAAAGTTTTTAGAAGCCATAAGCCTGCAACTGGTTCAATGCATGGAACTTTAGCACTTGGCAATACACAACTGCACATAAGATCTATCGAATTGGACCATCATAAAATCAGTGGCGGATCTAGGCATTATCTGTGGGGCCCACAGGTTTTGCCAAAAACACATTTAACCCTTCATATAATTTGTCAAAACTTGGGCTAATTGACTTAAAGTTAACAAGCTTGGCCTCATAGGTTTTGAATCCTGGATCCACCACTGCAAAAAATAATAATAAGGTAACCTAAACCTGAAAACATTGAATGGTAGGAATGGAACAAACTAGCTTCTTTCAAAATCAAGAGACATGCCGCATGAATAGACTACATTTGTAATTAGAAATATCGCAACCTGTGAATCATTAAATACAACTTGTAAAATGAAAAAAGGAAAACTGTCGTACCATTGGTATTATTGCTTATGCAAGGTCTCCAAACACTACCTCTGTAAGCATGCCGCCATACAGTTGCTAGCTACAGAAGTCAGGAATATCACAATGAATAAAAATGAAACACAAATAAAAACATCCACAACTGAACTTAAGATAAACACACAAATAGAGGCAGGAACAGGACAAGTTAAAATGACAAGTCCCAAGCAATAGAAGAGAACAATAATTTTCTACCATGAAGAATATACTACAAGGTAACATCTGGGAGCTGTGATGATGTAAACGAATATAACAAATCAAACAAACAGTAAAATATCATTACCCCAGCCCGAAACCACTCCACAAGGGCAGACAAAATGTTGCAGATTTTATACAACATATGTGAAGGTAACAAAGCACATATGCCTTTTTACCGAGAGAGTTAGGTACAAAGGTATTGATATACCAACAGGACTGATGCATATGTTATTATCTGCCATAGACCTAGGTCATTTCCCTTGAACTATGGTGAAATTAGCCTACCACTTAGTTATCCTAAGATACCAAGTATCTAGGAGTTGAGAAGGTAATTTGATTTACAAAGTTCCATGCATTGAATAATAATCTCAGGAAACCTGTTCTGTTTTGGAATTAAAATGAATTTGGTAAATCACTGGGAACAATGTCAAGCATTGAGGGTGTTATAAAGGCACAAAAAAAAAAGCAGATTATAAAAACACAAATGAGAGGTATTACACAAATTCCCTGTACACATAAACTTTTATGTATTTTACGATATGTTTTTTAACTATACACAAAAAGGCGATATGTAAAGAAGGCATTGTATTATCAGTTGCAACGGTTGGTCTGACAAAACTCCCATGTCCAATAATATGATTCTCACCAAGCCAACCATTGTCATTTAATAATATTCCATGACCCCGCAATCTGAAGCAGGTATCAACTGGTGAAATGTAACCGGTTTGGTCCTGTCATTCACTGCAAACATGCCCGAACTAGTATAGCTTATAAAATATGAAATCGGTACTCCACACATATTTCTATGAGTTTACTGCCGTTCTCCAACAACTAGAAGATAATTTAATCCGAAACTTCGACCAAATCAGCTGTCACTAAAATAAACTGAACACCGACTATTATTCCCAAGCACACACTTCACTGTCTCTGCTCGGTTAGTTAACATGCTCAGTGTTTGTTGTATCAGACAATCCAAGTACGGAACACTAGAACTTCGACACCCCAGCAAGCTTGAAACCCACGAATGAAACAAAACCACCAAATATTTCCATCACAAGCATAAATCCCCCGTCCCGTAGATGGGTGCTGATGCGCAGGAGTCACTTACAGCGTCGGTGGTATTATCGGCGTCCATGTCGGCGCGGAGGCGGGCGTAGAGCTGCGGGCTGCGGTACATCGACCCGGGCGAAGGGCGCGAGATGATGCGGGGCACACTGTCGAGCGAGATAGAGCCCATGTAGAGCAGCATCGCCGCCACGTACAGCAGCGGCGCGAAGAGGAACACCGCCTGCCGCCGCAGCAGCGCCGCAAGCACCGCTCGCGCAACCCTCCGCACCGCGCCCCCGCCCCAGCCCGCGCCCGCGGGGGCCCTCGCTGACCATCCTCCCTTCGCCGAGGCCCTCCTCCCCCACGCGCGCCGCGGCGACGACGGAGGCGACGGCACGGCCGCCCCGGCCCCCGAGATGCCCAGCCGGCTGTACGCGTGGTTCTGCATCGAGACCTCTGGAGCCGGGACCTCCTAGTATGGGCGACCTCGCGCCGCCCGGGCTCTGAGCTGGAGTCCAGAGCTCGAGTTAGGGATTCTCGCACGTGATCGCACCTCCGCGGCGGCGTGGAGCGGTAGAAACGGAGGGAACCAGCGGCAGCGGCGGCGGCGGCTGCTGGACGGTGGCGCTGCGCTGCTCTTTTGCGGAGGGACGGCGCGTGCGCCGTGCGGGCTCGGGGCTCGACTCGACCGCTCTCGCCTCTCGGGTGGGGTGGCTCGGTGCTGGACTGCTGGTCTGCTGGTTAGTGGGCCCGGTGCGGTGGGGGCGGTGGTTTCGGTGCGTCGGATTTCAGAAAATTTGTGCTTTTGAGGCGTGGGTTTGGTCGCACGCTCTTGCGCTGACCGGGATTTGGCTTTTTGGCTCGGGGGCGTGGGGTGGTGCGCCGCCGGGAGTAGATTGCCGTGGATTTGGTCATCTGGATTCTGGACGGTTCTCAACGCTTGGATTTGGGGAGGCGGCTGCTTGTCTTGAACTTGAACGGTCCTACCACTTTGATTTCTACGTACTATAGGCTCAATCACCTTGTAAGATGAATGTATAATCGGCCTCTCCATTCGCCTTAATTTAATTGTCTTGTCCTTCTCAGTTCTACGTCAAAGGATGCAGGAGGTTGATTAGCGTCATGCACGGGATCTTTACGAAATCCTTTTGACTTTTTTATTTGGCCTTGCTGCGTGTGCACGTGGCCGCACTTACTGGTTCCACTTCAGTAGCCACGTCCTCTAATGCATGATGCATCTGTATGCTGTGTCATGGGAATATTGAGGTCTTCCAAATAAACATCATAATCCGCTTTTGTGACCATGCTTGTTGAGTATCCATACTCTGAATCGAGAACATGCTACCAATAACGATGATAAATCATACCAAATGCCTCGTACAAGATAATTATGTTCACAATAGCTCGCCAGCGATCTATGTTCACTGCTGAGGACCTGAGGTACGGCATGGGAGTTGGAAGTGTTCCTTGATAGCTCGCCATGGCTATAAATGACTCAATGATCATTCATTAGTGAATTGACAGGGACTGCTTCATCACGTCAGCACTGTAAATTGTACTCCCTCTCTTCCTAGGAGGGCCCCCCCCCCCCCCAACAGCATTAACTATTAGAATATATAAAATAGTATTAGCTCTTGTCTTTCATCTCCACATCAGTTAGCTAGGAGTATATAATTAGCACCATCGCATACGCTCGTAAATATTTGTCGCTTTTTACTTTTTGAGAAACAACTTTGATTATATATATCTCTCCTATAATTGGATTTGCAAACAAAGCTACTACCCTCCATCGAAATCTACGGCCACGAGTGCATCTAACCATGATCCAAGTCGAAATCTATGGCCATGAGTGCTGTTAATCTTGATCCAAGGGCTGTAATCCGAAGTTTGTCAAAAACTCACCATCCCACATCCCTTTACCCGAGCCGCACTCCCACCTCCCGCCCCCTAATCACGGTAAAAAAAAATACCGGCACCCCTAACCACGGAAACAAAAAAGGAGGCGAACCCGTACAACGAGACGATCGAGAAGACGGCGCCGGTGCTGACGCGGGTGTCGCCCAGGCCCTTCGGCGCCTCCGCCTTCGCCGTCAGCTTCTACATGTCTGGCAAGAACCAGCAGTGGACCCGCCGCCGGCCGAGGGCCTGCGCGTGGACCGCTGGGCCACCGCTGAATGCGCCCCCAAGAAGGCCGCCTGCACCGCCGCCGCAGACGTCGAGGCCGACGAGCACTGCCGCCTCCGCTCGCTCGCTCGTCTTCTCCAACGGCCTGCTCCAGCGAGGCGACCCGGCGTCGCCGCGCCCGACGCACCGCGCGCGCGGCTCGGCCCCTGCGCCATCGCAAAGCAGTATTGAAGTTATCGGCGCTCGAACGACCGTCCTCCACGGATCTGGCCGTCACCACCGAGGAGATGCCAGACCCGGCCATGGCACCGGTGGATCTAGCCGCGGATGCGGTAAAAAAAACGCATAGGTCGGTTCTTGCGCCAGGATCCTCACCCATCTTCTGGATTTGTGTCGTGTGGTTGGCAGCTGCTTTATTAATCTATGTCGGATGGATCAGTGCTAGGAGCAAAAGCGTGATGGACATGGGGATGGCTGCTGCTGGCTTGAGCATGGTGAACAAGCGGATCACATATCAAGTTGAGAAGATTCCTCATTTTTTTATGCATCTATTTTATCTTCCGTGCTTCCTGTTCTATCTGGACTTCAGATTAGCGAAGAAGTAAATGAATTACTGATTCTGATATGTAATATGTCCTTGTAATTTAACTTATCTGCCATTATCTGCTTGCCTTTGTGTTGTCAGGAATGAATAACAGTATATGTTTTCAGTTATGCAATATTTGAATTTAAGGTAATTATATATGAGACCTTTTCATCATATTTTTTTGTTAACTATTTTTCAGAGTGGCCAGTTAACTATTTTGGTTATACCTGTGTCTATTTAGCTTATCAGTTAACTGACGCCTAGCTCTTGCCTCACATCTGCTTGTCTTTTTGTCACCTATTTTGCAGATTGATCAGTTATATACATGTGTCTATTTTGCTTATCAGTTTAACTGACGCCTGCTCTTGCCTCACCAATATTGAAGATCTCTCGGTGCACGTTCAGTCATTTCCAATACGGAATCCTAAGATCCATCTGCTATTTTTTAATTTGTATATTGTCTTTCCAGCTTTACAATATATTAGAATGCATGCCTCAGATTAGCACTCACGATCTATGCTGGTCTGATACAATGCAAATATGGCTCCTGGTCAGTGCTATCAGCGTTACTTCAGCTCTCAGCCATGTGCAATTGCTCACTTGACGATCATCTTCAATTGCTGAATGCAACAGCTGTGCAAAATTTGCATCTTCTTACTACTTAGATTACATCTTTTACATATGTAAATCTGTCAATTGATGCAATTACTCTCTTCAAACCGCTCAAATCTCACCAGATATGTCGTCTGGTCACCGGATATACAGATTGTGTTTTATGAAACCTGGTGGATTGGAACAAAGGAAGATAATCCGGAAGAGCTCAAACTTGAGTTTCCTAAGGAATTCGAAAACATTTGTGCTCTTTTCAAGCCAGCCCCATTTGTTTTTCTCAGATCGCTATGTGTATGCTTATCCATAGGGATGAAAATGGTATGGATATTTATCCGACCGTCCGTTCGATCGAATCCGTTTAGAGGTGTTCAGATCTATCCGTATCCGAGTTCGGATATTTAATATCCGATACCGTATCCGTATCCGAATACTCAAATTGTATATTTATGATGTCGACATCCAATCGTATCCTATCCGGCCTGGCTGACACTATCCGTATTCGAATCCGAATCCGACCAGAAATATGAAAACAAATGTGATATCAGAGATATCCGTTCGTATCCGATCCGTTTTCATCCCTACTTATCCATTTTCAACTGATAGGATGGCACAGCAGCAGCAGACTGTGATTTCAGAGGTGGTGCAGGTGCTTCCATCGATGAGTGGAAACCAGTTAGACAGTCTGCTAGGAATGCAAGGAAAACCTTGAAAGTAGGACCCTTGCGCTCTCTCTGGCTGCTGACATCTTCTTACGTTAATTAGTTTATTTATCACTCATTGGCCTGTGAAGTCAAGTAATTAACAAAATCCTCCTTGCTGTCTTTATAGGTACACAGACTTATCTTCTGGAGATGACTCATCTGACAGTGGTAATGAAACCGAGGTACCTGAGGACTTGGATGATAAGGTGGTAATGAAACAGTAGTTTGAATATTAGAGTTGCATGGATATTGCAGACAGGCATTCTCACTTGTATTTGTTCTATTTTAGAGTTAATTCAGTTGAGCCAAGACTTTTCAAATAAGAGATAATTGCTCTCCAGTTAAAAAAACTAAATGATTGGGCGCTATTTTTTTAGAGAGAACAGGAATGATTAGGTACCGTTACTTTAACCATAGTGCTACTTAAGGAGCATGGCACTACTTATCCAGAGTTGACATTACTGGTTATTTTCTTGATCATGAAACATTTTCAGATTTGGTGTAGTTCTGGTGGAGTGGAGGAGCACCACGGCGCAACATTCATGACGACAGGTGATGACAATGCTTTCTTGGTCCGTAGCAGAGGAGTTTACTCTTTTTGTTACGTGGATTACCAATATGTCAGCATCATGATAGGTGGCAGATAATGGGATCTACAAATTGTAAATATTGTCCTTTATGTAATTATAATGCTGAATTACTGATGACACTGATCAGACTAAAGGAAAACTATGTCGACCATAATCTCACCCAATATGTGGGACCCACCTGTCAGTTATAACTTTTTTTTCTCATTTTCTTCCTTGTTCATCAATCGTGATAACAAAAATATGTGTGAAGAAAAATACTTAGTTGTGCTGTAGTATACTACTGATTGGAATTATATTTGTCACAATTATTTTTGTTTGTGTGAAATGTGTCGCATGAATTTCTGTTTACCTTTTAATCGACTATTGGTTGTTTGATTTGCATTACCCAATTAAACCGTAGCGTTAGCACGGACATTATACTAGCACACCCCCACACACACACACACACACACACACACACACACACATATATATATATATATATATATATATATATATATATATATATATATATATAATATTTATGATACATAAGTACTTCTCTGTCTGAAAAAGAATACACCGACGATTTGTGTGCTATGAAAAGTAGTCTAGGTTTGATGAATACTATTAATATTTATGACTCTAAATTAATTTATTATGAAAATATATTTCGTAAATGATCAAACGGTATTTAATATTTATTTAATATCATAAATATTGATATTTGTTATCTATAAATTATCAAACTTAAGACAGAAAACCATGACACTGAGTTAAAATTACTTTTTTCAGATGAAGGAAGTAGTATTATTAGAGAAAGATTTTTTTATTCTAGTTTTTAAATAAATTTATTTAAAGATATAAATAGTGCACATATTTTAATACATATCAACGACAATAGTTGATTAGGACGAAGAAAGTATGTATTAATTATGCAATGTCTATCAATCTCCATATAAATAAATTATCAACTTAGTAAATATGTCGCTATGGTACGATAGAGTAAAGAATAATTATCAAATTTCATAAAATTTGGAATGAGTTTTATAGGTTTATAGGAATGAAACTATATAATATTACAGAATGTATAAGTTTTGAAAAATGAGATATAGAACTTCTGCTAAGACTAACCTTATGTATTACTCCTATAACTTTTTTGTTGAGTATATGGACTGTTTTTAACATGGCTTTACAGATATTACTTCATCGTGCCATGCAAATGCCAGTTTGGAACTTAATACGCATGAAGCATGTAAGGTGCCATGTTCAACGGTGACAACAATATGCATGAATAATGAATTGTTCCCGCAGAGGTCAAGGTGGTTGCACACAAGGGCGCAAGCAACGCCGCCGCCGCTCGGTGGATGGAAATGCATTCCATTCGGCACACCTGAGCTTCACAAGTAAAAATATTTTTTTTTAAAAATAACTTCATAAACAACTTTTTTTTTTATAAAACTGAACCGTTTTGAAAATATTATTTGGCAAAACAGTTTTACCAGCAACTTCATGCATGGTGGAGAGAGAAATGAGATAGAAACATGTGAGAAGCTACTTTTTTCACCTTCATGATAGCTTATCCTTTTGTGAGAAGGAGAGAAAAATAGCTTCACGCATGAAGCTGTGTTAAAAGTGTTTAGTAAGAAAAACAGCTCACAACGGCTTCACCAAATAGCCCCTTAATATATAAGACTAATATTTATGCATCATAAATTGTAAATATTATGTAAAGTGGTATGTGTATCATTAAATCATAAATAATCCCTCCATACAGAAAAAAAATATCATTCAGGACAGCGACACGGTCTCTAAATTACTTTGACTTTATATTTCTATAAAAATATTTACTGAAAAGTGATATATGTATATTTTTATAAAAATATATTTGAAAAAAAAATTATTTATATAGATTGCATATTTTCAAACTTAATAATTTAAAAATTATTTAAGATTTATATTTCTAATGTTTGACAAAAAGGTTTGAAAACGATATTCTTTTTTCGAGGGAGTACTTGAGGACCGTGCACGTTGGCTACTTCGGTCACAAGCTCCTCGTTCGCCCAGAGCCCAAAGGTGGTCGAGGAGCTTAGGGAGCGCCTGCTCTGCCGGCAACCGTTCTGTGGAATTCGTTTCCTCGTGTCCAGGCGTGTCCAATGAACGTAAACCTTGAGAGGTGCCGCCCCTCGCAGCTGTCCGCTCCGATTCCTGTCGTCCGCAAGCAACCAATCAGACCCCCGGAAGGTTTCACGCGAGCTCCCATGGCGACGACCACGGCCGCAGCTGTGCGTCGGCTCTGCGTGGCCGCCGAGGTGCGGTCTGCTCTGGCGGTGCTCGCCCGCGGGACGAAGTCCGGCGACGCGGCGCTGGACGTGGCCGCGTGCACCGCGCTGGTCCACGGATGCTGCCAGAGCGGCGACGTCGTGGAGGCACGCAGAGTGTTCGACGTAATGCCGCGCTTGGGCGTGGCCCCTAACGAGGTCACGTACACGGCGTTGATCCATGGCTACTTCGTTCGCGGACACAGAGAGATGGGGTTCGCCTTGTTTGAGGAGATGAGGCGTGGCGGAGTCGAGCCGAACCTCTACACCTACAACTGCTTGATCGGGGAATGGTGTAGGACAGGGGAGTTCAAGAGCGCCCGGCTCCTATTCGACGAAATGCCTTTGAAGGGTGTCGTGCGTAATGTTGTCAGCTACAACATCCTGATTGGAGGCCTATGCAGGCACAGCAAGCTGAAAGATGCCGCTCAACTGTTTGAAACAATGAGAAGGGAGGGTATCCGTCCAAGCATGGTGACTTTCAATCTTCTAATTGATGGCTATGGCAAGGCTGGGAAGATGTCTAATGCCTTACATTTCTTCAATCAGATGAAGGCGGCAGGGCTGCCACCTAGTGTGGTGACATACAACGAGCTTATAGGTGGATTCTGTCGTGTTAGAGATATAGCCCGTGCAGTCAGGGCTTTCTTAGACATGAAGGAGCGTGGTTTGGCACCCACAAAAGTGACATACACCATACTCATCGGTGCATTTGCTAAGGAGAATGAAATGGACAGGGCTTTTGAGATGTTTTCAGAGATGGAGAAGGCTGGGTTGGAAGTGGATGTTCAGAGTTATGGTGTTCTCCTGCATGCACTCTGCATGGAAGGGAAGATGATGCATGCCAGGAAACTGTTTCAGTCAATGGATTTGAAAGGTGTCAAACCGAATAGTGTGTTATACGACATGATGATCTACGGATATGGGCGGGAAGGGAGCTCATATAAGGCTTTGAGATTGATCATGGAAATGAGGAAGAGTGGATTGATTCCGAATGTTGCTAGCTATTGCCTAACGATCCGTCTTCTCTGCAATGAAGGGAAGTGCATTGAAGCTGATGCTTTGATTGATGATATGGAGCATGCTGGTTTGCAAACAAGTGAATCCATCTGCAAAGTAGTATTCGATGCCAAGGCAAGATTGCATAGTTCTACTGATGACCCTTTTACTTAAAGTAGCCAGGCACATTGTTTCTGTTATCTGCCAGGGAATAGGTTACTATAATTATCCTGTGGAAATGGCAAGGTGGTAGGCAAAGAAAGACTGATAGAGAGGGGAAAAGATTTACTGAATCCTGTCCTATAGCAGCATTTCAGTGTTTTGTTGAACTTACCCTCACAATGAGCATGGTTGGTTGGTCCCTAACTCCCTATTTGCACAGCAGTGAAAGATGAAAATACACGTGCTGAGACATTTTCCTGCTAAGTGTATCCATCTGCGAACAAGTGTATGGATGCAAAGGCGAGAGTGGCCTGCAGACAAGTGAGTTCATCTGCAGAGTATTATTGGATGAGGCAAGGCTGGATGGTTCTGCCAAGGAACCTTTTACTTAAAGTAGTCTGGCACATTGCTTTTGTTATCTGCTAAGTCATATGTTGCTATATCTATCATGGGTCCATGACAGTGGGGAGATGATATGCAAGCAAAGGACTGCTACATTGAAGTTCTACCGCAATATCTCTTGTAGAAACATTTTGGTGGATTACTGTAGTTCTCCTTTGCAATTAGCTAGAGTGATCGGATCCTATTTGTACAGAGGTGAAAGATCAAGACCCCACGTGCTGAGACAATTTCTTGCCAGACAAATGTCAGTACATTTTCGTTTCCAAAGTCAATTTTATTCAAGTACCATCAACTAATTTGTTCTGGATGCACCAATTTTGTCAAGTCGGATTTTCCCTTGTTAGTGGAAGGTCAAACAGGCACTCTCAATTAATTCCTGCTGAACTCAAATGATTGGCTGCCAGCCATCTCTGTCATCTTTTTTTAACTACCTGTCATTCTGTCCGGACTCACAACAAAAATGCAACTATTCCTGTTTATATAGTATTTCACCCTAACCTATCCATGTGAGTTTGATTAGAATAGCCTTTTAGATTGATGTCTTCGTGACTTGTGAGCAAACAGGTATATCAATTCAAATTATATAGGAAACTAGGAAAGGCATATCTAGCAGAATATTGTTTTTTTTTACAAGGTAGCAGAATATTGTTGAGCTAGTCCTTGAGCACTAATGTTATTTAAGGCCACGTGTAACATGAGGTTGGTTTTAGCCTGTGACAAGCTAAACGCCTGAACCTGGCAATGATTTGTTCTACAAGTCTGCAGTAGTCAGTTGCTGGGGCTGTTTGCTTTGCTCCCAAACAGAGCTGCCTGGCGCTAGTGCTGCTCCAAGACGTGGCTGCTCGTCTGGAAGGCTGCGAAGCCTGTCTACTGTCATTCACCCCTTTTCACCGAACTAAACAGCCTGATGTATTTGCTGCACCATTGGGTAGTGGCGTGCCGAATCTAATTTGCTCCATCGAAGCTTCTGATTTCCACAGCCGACGTCATTGATTAACAAGATTGTTGGGTGTCGTGTAAGAATTCATTCGTGGAAATTTGATAATAGTATTCTTCATGTCATCTTGATTTGTTTTTTTTATGGAAAGGTCGTGACGGGAACGTTGTGTCTTGGAGAAGCTAGTGTTAGACTATCTCCAACAAGTGTATGTATATGGATACCCATATCCAAAATGAGTCTTTAATTGTACTGTTTCAGCCTCCAACAGAATACTCATATCAGAGACCTATTTTGGGTCTCATAAGAGATACAACCTAGATTTGAGTCTTCTCTCTTCTCGAAACCCATTTGTAGAGAGATTCTCATTTAGGTGTTATTGTTGAAAAAGATTCAAAATGGGTATTGAAGCTATTCATTGTGGCACAACCCAAATGTGAAATAGGTATTGTATTTTGGGTGTTGTTGTTGGAGATGGTCTTATATCGCACACAAAAGCTTGTACTGCCTCTCCGTCCGTGGTCCGTCCTACTCGGAACGCATATTGCATCCCAGGTTCAGCAGATGTTAGCCTAAATGTTTTAAAGAACTAAACAATCACGTATCGTTTATTTGAGCTAAAGGAACTTTTTTTAATCACACACTACAGACACAAACGCTCACAACGTACATTCTGTATAACATTTACACGACGTGTAAATGGACTAAACGGCCATGTATGTAAACAGTGGGTTCAGCCCATCTCCATCTTCATTGCACCTCTTATATTTACAAAAGGAGGACGATGTTGGTGGTGCTATTGCTGATGGTGGTTAGAAGTTATGGATGAGAGGTAGAGGAAAAGCTTATAGCAGATGACGGCGAATAAGTCGAGACATAGCATCATCTAACTTGGATGAAAGACGATTCGATGTGAAAGTTAGGAGCAGTCGTGCGGAGATATTTGAGACAGGAGGACTACAAATTTATCACTCCGTTCGGATGAGCTGAAGTGTACGACTGAATTATTGTAAGAGAAAAATATTGTTCAAGCGAACAGAGCGTATGTCCTATATATCTTATTGGTAGAATCCTGATGAGTTACTGGATTCATTAATGACATGCATTCTATATTAGACTAGTCTTACTGGAAGTTTCATTCGTCCTTAATAAACCGTCATGTATGATTTTTATGACGTATCACCGTATTTAAGAAGAGAGAAATGAATTTTATGTGATGAAACTCTTCGCAAACAATTACCAAATCACAGTGAGTCATAAAATAAAATGTCTATAAAACTCTAGAATGGAACTATATATTGAAAATGATTGTTTCATTCAAGTTTCATTGCATTCTACTTAGCTTGAAAAGAACAATATGAAACTCTAATGAAACCGGCTATAGTAACGGATACTACTTTTGCTGAAATTGTATATCCCATAATAGCACACGGTCTAATAGATAGGTGTGATTTCTTTATTTTTAATCCCTTTATTTTCAAATTAATCCAAATTAAAAATTATCTCATCAAGATTTTGAGAACTACGACTTTCATATATAATAATTATTTTTACATGACAACATATAAGAGATATATGATTTTGTGAGGCACTAAGGTGGCAAGTCCTGATACACGATTAATATGATGTAAACAGTTTCGATTAGATTTTTTAGCATCTTAAAGATCTCAAATAAAAAGACTTGAAACTATACTTTTTATATAAAAATTATCTTTATTTCATGTGATACGAAAAAGATTTATTTTTCCTAAGAGTCTTTCATGCTTGCCCGGGGTGATGGGGTGGCAAAACTAGATTTTTTTTTCTAGCGTAAAATTGATATCAAGCGCGATAGATCTTATCGCGCCAACGCTCATGACATGGTAAATTGATAATGTGATTTTGCCACTAGTAACACGTCAGACCAAAATGGTTAAAAAAAAGCAGATAAAATTATCTTTTAAAATAAGGTATATATATATATATATATATATATATATATATATATATATATATATATAATAAAAAGTTCACAGTTTCTTTTACGGGGAAAGAATTTTTTTTTTGAAATTACGGGGAAAGGAAATTCACAGTTGTAAGGCTATCCGCACCCCACCACCTCTAAAACACACTTTTAAAGGAATATTTGTTCTGATCAGCAAGGATTCTATTCTCTATATCAACTTTTTCCGCACCCATATTACCCTATATCATACTCTATATCAACCATCATCACGTGGGGTCCACCTATCTCTACCTTTATCTCCTCACAGGCTCACACCACCGGGCTGGAGAGAGAATATAGAGGAAAATGCACCCCTGGTCCATCAACTTTGCTTAAGATATCATGTAGGTCCCTGAACTTTCAAACTGTATCTATGGGTCCCTAAAGTTGGCAAAATGTATCATTTAGGTCTCAAACTTTCAAAGTGATCACCGTAGATCCCTAAACTTGACACAGGGTGTCATTCAGGTCCCAAACACCGTAGATAATTCCAGCACCGAATTTTAAAAAAAGAAAATCTAATTTCGGGTACTGTAACCTACAATCTATAAAATATTCCAAAAATTGTATTTTTTTCATACGATCTCCGATGAAGATGTGTTTTACATTGTAGCTTGCGACGAGATCTATATCTTTCTAGTTTCGAGTTTTTTAATTTGAGGTGGTTAAGATGCTCAAAAAAATTAAACAAAATTTTTCAGCAGTATATTAATGACGTACAAATGCGTGTCGCCTTGGAAAAATCATATCTTTCTTATATACTATTAAATTGAGATACTTTCTATATAAAAGTTGTAGAGTTCGACGAGATCTACAACTTTCTAGTTTTAACTTTTTTAATTTGAGGTCGTTAAGATTCTCAAAAAAATTAAAACGCTAATTTTAGTTTTGCACAGTGGTTTTGTATTTTAAATTTTTTTGAGAATCTTAATGACCTCAAATTTAAAAAGTTAAAACTAAAAGTTGTAGATCTCGTCGAACGCTACAACTTTTGTATAAAAAGTATCTCAATTTGATAGTATATAAGAAAGATATGATTTTTTCAAGACGACACGCGCTTATACGTGATTAATATACTACTGAAAAATTTGGTTTAATTTTTTTAGCGTCTTAACCATCTCAAATTAAAAAACTTGAAACTAGAAAGTTGTAGATCTCGTCCCAAGCTACAATTTTTATATAAAACTCATCTTCATCGAAGATCGTATGAAAAAATACAATTTTTGAAATATTTTATAGATTGTAGCTACAGTACCCGAAATTAGATTTTCTTTTTTTTAAAATTCGGTGCTGAAATTATTTACGGTGTTTGGGACCTGGATGACACCCTATGTCAAGTTTAGGGACCTGCGGTGATCACTTTGTAAGTTTGGGACTTAAATGACACCTTTTGCCAACTTTAGAGACCTATAAATATCACTTTGAAAATTTAGGGACATAGATGACATCTTAAACAAGTTGAGGGACCGGAGGTGCATTTTCGTCGAGAATATAACGTTTGTATGTGCATACGCTAACTGTGAAGGCTCCCTATAATAACAAACGCAACAATAGAGGCATGCATACCGAGCCGCGGTGCAGCACCAGAATCTCCAAATCAGGAGTACAGGGCTATTTAAAGTTTCCCCGTGCAGACAGCCTAAAGCTGAGATTGAGAACGAACGGTGCAGAAAAAGGAATCGGGAGCCGGATGCGGCGGCGGCGGGTGGATCCAAGTTCGGTCCGCCGCACCAGCGCACAAGAAGGGGAGCCGTTAGGGGGTTCAAACTCCTGGCCCGCAACGGTAACCGCGCGCCGTTAGGAAACACAACTACCGCGGCCTTTTCGTGATCAGGTTGGCACGGCAACCGACGCCGCCGTCAGGCCCTCCGTCACAAGGCCGTGGCGTCCGTCGTACGTTTCGTTCCGGCTCCGGGTCGCATGATCGCATCGCCCCTGTTTCTGCATCACACCCCTTAACTTTAGCAAATCACAAAAAGAACAGTGCACTAGATGTCTCAGCCTGGAGTCCATTTAACGAAACTTTGGACATGCACTTATATGATATTCGCACGTTTTAAACCCTCTTGAACAAAGATGAAGGCGACTTGATGTTTTTTTTTGTAATAGTAAACACGGTTATGATGTTTAAGGGCATGTTTTTAGATATGGCTAGCTAGTTGACTTGTTTAAGAAATTAGAGTTAATTTAGGCTAAATTTTAGCTATATCTAACAATTAGCCCTTTATTAAACAGGTCCTATTTTTTTAAACGGTAACAGGTCCTAAGTTTGACATGTCTACTTGCCCGTTTCTTTTGGCGAAGAATTCGATTAGCAATAACTTAACACTTCAGGGTCCGATTAGTAAAATAAGGCGGCCATAATTTATTCTTCTGTTCCTCCTACTCTTCGGCTTTCCCCCTGACCTTCAACGGGCGAGGTTTTTTGAAAGCATCCTCTCGCGTCTCCCCCTTCAACTCCCTCGACCCCCAACGGAAGCCGTAGAGAGGGGCAGCGAAAGCTTACTCTTTTATACCTTCTAGGGTTTCGGGACTAGCTTCTCTCTCTTGGCGCCATCTCCCGCGGTCCCGCCTCCCCCCGCCGCCTATCGATTCGCCGCCCGGAGCCCCAATTCTATACACCGGCTGTTCGATCTGGGATCCGCTAGATTCGTAAGGCGGCGTTTCGTTCGATCTGTTTTTGGGGGTGATTGCCGTGGGGGATTTGATCTGAAGTTCGTTTTTTTGTGTGGTGATTTTGCGGTTTTAGGTCGGGGCGGTGATGAGGAGGTGATGGGTGCGATGGCGGAGGCGGAGGCGGCGCAGGAGGGGTGCGTGGAGAATCGGCAGCCCCTGGCGGCTTCGAGCTCCTCCGAGTCTGATGGCAGCAGCTGTGGCGTCGGAGGGCGGCCGGGGACGTCGCCGCCGGTGTCAAGCTCCGGGAATTCCATCTCCGTTCCGAGGTGAGGCCTTTGCCCGCAGCTGCTCCTATCCGGGCAGGGATCTGGGCTCTTAACCGTTGAATAGTACCGTTTGATTTACCTTGTTTGGATGTGTTGTGCCCTAGAGTGGTGGGTGTTCTGGAGTGACAAGAATGAGCCTTTTATGGATTTGCACGGTGGTTGTGTGGTTCTCTCGTTGGTAATTTGCCCGTTCTGTGATGTGGTTAGCGTTTACCTGGTACTTCTTTTAAGAAATTTTTGCTGCCAGGAATGCTATCCTATTGGAGATTGAAACAGGTGTGCCGTGGTGGTTTTTAATAGTAGGTTTCCTGTCTTCTGCTGTATCAAATAGGTTCCTGGGGTTTTAGTTGTTGCAGTTTGCTTGCCTTCTGAATTCAGTTGCGATGGTTGCTGAATTCATAACTGCATTTTAAATTGGCAGTGGCGGTGGACTGGTGGTGCAGTCTTAGTGTCGTACGAGCAGCATAGCGTGTAAAGATGGAGTCAATGTGTAGTGATGGTTGTGGATGATATAGCATTTGTAACAGCTGTGTTTGTGACGAATACAGTGTTGCAATTATAATTCTATGTTATGCTTAATTGCTTATTACATCTGTATTCTATAGGAAGGCTACAAATACACACATGTAACTCAGAGGTACGAATACTATTTCAATATAGGACTAAAGCTTCTTGTGCTGTACTGAAGCTAATCCACTATGGACCACTGTCCACTATGTAGAACCTTGGTCCTAGTTTCATTAGGCAGCTGTTGCTCAAGCCCACCCTAAAACAAATTAAGCATGGCGTGAACTGCCCCCCCAAAAAACATACCTTAATGATGAATGGTGCCACAAAATGTCAACATTTTTCTGGTCACAAAAAGTGGCAGGAAGTGACGTGTGTTTGAGTATACAATTGATTTCGTTGGGTTAAAATTAATTAGTTTCTTTATAAATTTGTGAGGGATTACTTGTATTGTTATGATTGTTTGACAGTCTTCACATGGATGAGATGTTTGCATGCTTCAGTACTTTTCGGTAATTGCAGCATGCACATATTATTTTGGAATTTTCTCACTTTGTTGTCTGTAAAGTGGATCCTCAATTATGGCATCTTAAGGTTACAAATTAAATGCTTACCTATGAAGACGTAAGCTACAGGGATGATCTCCAGGCTTGATGCCTCGATCTAATAAGAATTGTGAATGTTTCTAACTGTACCTGATATATCCTATTTCAAAAACTACCCTCCTATTTGGGCTAGTCAGCTGATGTATATCTGTGCAGTATCAGTAACTTCTGGCACCTATTATGTTATGTTTTACGCACAGACCTCACCCAGTTCATAGATATATTCCTCTTTTTTTTTTCTTTTTTTTCTAATTCGTTTTTTTCATTATAATGATAGGCGAACTAGTGGACCGATAAGAAGAGCTAAGGGTGGCTGGACACCAGAAGAGGTCAGTATCTCCCATTCTCTGTTATAACAACCTGCACATGTGCTAGAAGTTTCTGTTTTTTCCCTTTTAACATAGCTATGAAATGTTACTAATTGGGTTAAAAATATGCTAACAGGATGAGACACTTCGGCGGGCTGTTGAAGATTTCAAGGGTAGAAACTGGAAAAAAATAGGTTACGTCCTCTTTCCATTTATAATTCATGTACTCAGTTGCCCTTGTAGAAATAAGGTTTCCTTTTTATTTGCCTTTCGCATTGCATGTCGTATGATTCCATACAATTCTTTTGCCTCAAACATGCCCATGAAATAGAGAGCCATGTATCTGTCTGATATGACATTATTTTTTTTTTCACTGGGGGCTTTTTGCTGTGTATCATTTGAAGTCAAGCATGGTTCCCCTTGTTTTCTCTACTTAAACGTCCATTTTTATTAACAAAATGTGAATGTGAACAGTTACCCCAAGGCCTGAGAATTTGTGATGAGAATATGGTCCTGTATACTATAAAAAATTCTCTCCTGTCTCTGTTGATACTCCCCTGTTACTGCACTAAGGAGTTGTATTTCAGCATTGTTGGTTCTGTTAGCATGGGCTCAGTTGCCTGTTTTCTGTTTTTCTTTAAGGTAACTGAGGAAAAAAGGGGTAGTGAAGTTTAAGAGCAGTTAATTATTGGTGCTCTGATAGTAGATCTAGCTGTTTAATACTGAACTATGCCAATTAGTGTGGTAGCTGCAGTAGGGGTATGCAAATTTCTATATAAAGATTTTTCATATTCTTTTGAGAAGTTTTTTCCTTCAATTTTAGGTGCATGGCTGCATGGTGAACTAACAAAAGGATCTGTGTCTATTTATATGCAGCTGAATCCTTTCAGGATAGGACTGAGGTACAATGTTTGCATCGTTGGCAGAAGGTTCTTAATCCGGAACTTATCAAAGGCCCTTGGACTCAAGAGGTTTGCAACTGCAGTGTTTACTTCACTCTGCTGAAAATTACTTGTGCATGTTGCATCTATGTAAACTTTTTGGAAGAAGATGTTATATCTACATTCTTTTCTACAGGAAGATGAAAAAATTATTGACCTTGTGGGCAAGTATGGACCAACAAAATGGTCTATCATCGCGAAATCATTGCCTGGCCGCATAGGCAAGCAATGCCGAGAGAGGTGAATATCTGATCATTTGCGAAGTTGTGTGTATTATACTTAAAAACATGTGCGCAATTGATATTTCATATATTTATCGACGGTTGAAGTTTGTGCTCCAGTGTGAAAAAAGTTAGGGAAACTGGTTTTTGCAATCTTTCTTTCTTTCTTTCTGTTAAAACTGCTCTCCCTTTCTCTTTTAGCTCTCTGGAGCATCCTCCCTTTAACTGTGATCTTTGGAGTTTGGATTACAAACTTATGCTTGGGCTGTTTTGTTCCCGCTTGGTCTAAAAGTTTTATTGGCTGTTTCATACATCGTATCATACCTAAGCTTGATATGATACTGCTACATTATACACAATGTATTCCTATGGACCACGTTCTAAACTCCAAAAATTGCAGGTGGCATAATCATCTGAATCCAGAAATAAGAAAAGATGCTTGGACTCCTGAGGAGGAAAGGGCACTTATTAGTGCTCATAAAGCATTTGGGAACAGATGGGCAGAAATAGCAAAAGTTCTTCCCGGAAGGTACTTATACACTGTTTACTTCATTGGTTCATACACTGCTTACTTCATTGGTTCAGTTTATACTAAATCACTTATGTCAGTAAACCTCTTGAAAAAAGGTGGATTACTTTTGGACGTTGTTCTTAATTTTTTCCTGGGATTATCTGATGACTCGTTAAATTGCGGGGACATAATCGTTAGGCATTTTTTTTTTGAAAACCACGGGATCATTCTAATGGAGTTCCACAGTGTAAGTGATGTTCTATGGCATGCTTTCTAGTTATGCTTCACAAGGATGGTTGTTAGTTCCCTGTTTGTTCGGATCATAAGGAAATGTAGTTACAAAATCATCGTAATATATAAAAACTATCGATGCTAGATTTGAATAAAAAATAGAATTCGCCAAAGACTATCTCAGGATGCTCCAGAGAGTCGTGTGTGCCATTATATTCTCTTGTAGTTATATAGGCTTCGCTTCCTTTTTGTGAATCCATCACTGCAATATCCATTGTTCAATTTTCGGAGTTTTGGTTACCACACTGAAATATCTCCCTGAAGGCCCCTTGTATGTATGAAATTGCATTGGTCTTTTGGAGAAGGTGTACTTATACTGATCGTCACTTTTCCCTTTGCACTTTATTAGAGTCTCTCTCTGGATTTTTTTGCATCTCTCTCTGGATTCTGGTACCATGCTTATAATATCTTTTGTTTCCAGGACCGATAATTCCATAAAGAATCATTGGAACAGTTCTTTGAGAAAGAAGTTAGAAGCCTATGGTAACAACAGTGTTCTTTCACCTCCGAAGCTGTTTGATGATTTCAAGGATAAAATGAAGACCATGGCTGCTGATAGCCATCTTGATCTGAACCAAATGCCAAGCATTGGTTCAAAAGATGTCCCTGGAAGAGCTTATCATTCCATTTTGAGCCCACCTTCACAGGCATACAATTTTGATTCTTCAGGCTTCCTTTCTCTTTCTATACCAACTACGCAGCCTCTAACTTCGTATGAAATGTCACCACTAGTTGATGGTTCTGCTGTTACTTTGGCGGTACAAGGTCTGGAAAGTGTCTCTGTCCGTGACAAGGGTCTAGAAATTGACTCTGTTCGTGAGAAAGGTGCTGAGGTTAACCCAACACCTGGTCCTGCTGGGAAGGTCTGTGCCATTGAATTAGAATCTGCACCAGCCAAGAGAGGTGCAGAATTGTCTTCAAAGAACGAGTTGCATTCTACCCTTGGTCCTCTTTGTTATCAGATTCCAAACATGGAAGATGTGGCCCCAATCAGTACCCCGCTCCGTTCTGAACATAATGGTGCACATCAAACAACGCAACATTGCATGTCACCCAATGGTTATACTTCTCCCTCTCCAACGATTGGAGAAGTATCAAGTCAGCTAACTGTTGATTCAATTTTGAGGATTGCTGCTGACAGCTTTCCATGTACTCCTTCAATACTAAGGAAAAGAAAACGTGATAAAGCCACACCTGCTTCAGGTAATGAGTTGAAGACGGGTGGAATAAGCAGTGATAGCTTTTACACTCCTAATGGAACTAATGGGAAGGACACTTCTCCACGGTCGTTTAAAACTGCTGCATCCTTTTTGTCGCTGGGTTCTGTAAGGAACTTTGATTCTTCACCACCCTATCAGAAAAGGTCAAAAAGAATGGCTATCATCAAATCAGTTGAGAAACAGCTAGATTTTTCTGCAGATGGACTGGATACTTCTGGTTCTGAGATTATGAACTCTCCTCGCCATAATTCTCAAGGCACCATTTCTAACAGGTCATAGCACATGCAACTGATTTGAATGAATCTAATTCCACAATGTGCAGGTATGTATCCTCAACATCATTTACTGTCCATTCCTCACTTTAGGTGCATATTTGTGTAGCACAGTGAACACTAGATGGCTTGATGTATTTTGTACCATCATGGATAATTTAAGTTTCCCAATCAACTCACTGAGCAATTAGTTCTGCTTATGTGTATCTTTTTTTTACATAATATAATTTATTCTTCCTTACCTCAGGAACTGATCTCAATCTTATGAAGCCAGACAGGACTTATGGAATCCCCTCCGAACTAACCAGCCTCATGCAAATGTCCCGGTTCAAGCGAAAATCCAAATCAAACATCTTCAGTGGAGATAAGAGCCTTCCGCAATGGAAATGATGCACGAGCACAGGCCAACAGTTACCCTGGCATCTCATGTAATCAGGGTGTACAAAATACTGTCTAAATTGAAAGCAGATTCCATAGAAGATTGTGAACTTACATCTAGGAGTTCAGATTGTAGAAGCCCACAGCTGTGTACAAAGAAGGAAACATAGCTTTAGAAACAAAATATAGCTGAATAAGAGCTTCCCAGTGAAATGTCAAACTGTTTTCTTAGTTTCTTTCATTCTGTGCGTCCCACATGTTGCGAAACAGCGAAGGGTCTGCACATTTTGTAACAATAAAGCCTGATTTGTGGGCTAAATTCTTGCAGAGGGCTTGTCAAGAAACTAGTTATGACAGGCTTGGTTTCATGGTTGGCTGTACCTTCTGTGCATCTATATTGTTAAAAGAGGCATGAGATAGTTCTCAGGTTCTGTTTGAACGCGCTAAACCAATCCTGCATTCAAAGGCTGCTTCGGAACACTGAAATCTCGCATGAATTGCCTGCTTTGGAACATAGTCATTTCGTACGAATCATAAAGTAATTTTTGTAAAATCCGTTTATTTTCATAGGAAAAACAGGAAAACAGGGGGTGCCGCTTTCGAGCCGAAACCCGGCTGCGTGTGCTCCAAACCGGTTGGCTCCGCTGCTTCCGCCCTTGGGGAGCCCTTGCGCCCGCAGCATATCCAAAGTTTCTTTCTTCCGCCGCAAGAAGCCAGCCCTCGCCACCTGTTCGGCTCCCTCGATATAACCGTCCATCTCGATCCGCCTCGTCACTCTCGAACGAAAGTCACCTACCAAACTCCAGTGTCTCCATCGCCGCTGCTACGCCTTCGCTTTATGGCTCCCAGGAAGTTCTTTGTGGGCGGCAACTGGAAATGCGTAAGTACCCTACCCCCAGGACCCAGGGGGCACCGTTCTCTCGATTTGGAGTCGACGTTACGCCGGGGTTTTGGTTTGATCTCTGATGGCATCCGCTCCCCCTTGGGCAGAACGGCACCGGCGAGGACGTGAAGAAGATCGTCACCGTGCTCAACGAAGCCGAGGTGCCCTCGGAGGACGTCGTCGGTGAGTCGTCTCACTTCTTATTGTATCATCTCCCCACGCCGATTGCGGGGCCGTTTCGGCTGTGGTTTGGTTTCTCACTGGATCGATCGATCGATCTATGTGCTGATCTCCTGGTTGGTTGGCTGGAACTCGGGGAGGGGGCGCAGAGGTGGTGGTGAGCCCGCCGTTCGTTTTTCTGCAGCAGGTCAAGGGGCTGCTGCGGCTGGACTTCGCCGTCGCAGCGCAGAACTGCTGGGTGCGCAAGGGCGGCGCCTTCACCGGCGAGATCAGGTTTTCTTCTACCTCTTGTTTTGATCTATCATGTTGTGGTAGAAGCAGTAGAATTGTGTGCTTGCCTGTTCGTTCAGATTGGTTCAAGAGCATTTAATTTAGTCTCGGTCTCTCGGAGGAGTATAGTGGTACGAATTTCATGCCGCTTTAGGTCCTCTGGTTTTTGTTCGTGAAAATGTGCCTTGATTATGTCAGAGAGGTTCTTGATTTGTTCACTGGGCAGCATTGGCATGCTTTATGAAACGTCCGGATGAATTTGACTGTCAAGATCTTCAATGCTTTTGTATTTGAGTTGAGTAATTGTACTGAATGTCTATATTTGGTCATGGATTGTAATGTCCAGAGTGATCCATTTCATTGATCCAACTCACCAATTGAATAGTAACTGGAGTATTTCTTCCAAATTCCAATTGGCTAATATGTGTCTGTTTTCTTGTTTCAGTGCTGAGATGCTGGTGAACTTGCAGGTGCCCTGGGTCATTTTGGGGCATTCTGAGCGCAGAGCTCTGCTGGGTGAATCCAGTGATGTGAGTACATTTTAACTTGTTTGATTTATTTTAGCTGACATGGTCATATTTTCTTCTCCATTGTCAACTCACATTCCTGTGTTATTTTGCTTGATGCTTGGAAGAATCTGTTGTCTGTTTTATTTGTTGTATTACCTGTATACATTCATGTATTATTCTGTCATGAAAATTAATGGAACTTTTTTAAATAATTTGAGCTCTTCATGCCACATTTGATTCTCTACTTCATATTTGGGATCAATTTTACAATCATGTCAGTATTTAGGTTCAAAGACTTGTGGCCACTGGAACCAGGTTTTTCTTGGTGACACAATGGCTGTTGTTAGGCTAAGATGGTTTAAGATTGAATTTGTTATACTTTGACCTAAGTAGGCCATACGAACATATTTTGATCTTTTCACATTCGTGCAATGCTGTGAAATCATATGAGTATATTCAAATTCCGCACTAATCCTAACTAGCATACTAGCTGGGTGGATAATCATCTACTATGCCAATTGCCAGATATAACAGTATCCAAGTTTTCATGCTATAGATTATTCATTGTGTTCTTTCGTGAAGCCATCTAAACCTGCTGCTGCTAAGTCTTCTGTATTTCTTAATGTCTTCATTTATGACAGTTTGTTGCTGATAAAGTTGCATATGCACTCACCCAAGGTCTCAAAGTAATTGCTTGCATTGGTGAGACCCTTGAGCAGAGAGAGGCAGGAACAACAATGGATGTTGTTGCTGCACAAACAAAGGCTATTGCTGGTAAGTTTTGCTTGCTGTTATATCATTTAAACATATTATATGGAGCAGGAATTTGTTACGCTGCTTTCTGACCATTTTATATTTTTGACTGATTCTTGCTTATGTTCAATATATGTTTCTGGATTCAAATGTTCTTTCATAAATAGTTAAAATCATGGTGGCAGGGTGTTTGTTTGTTTTTTGTGTGAATCGGACGAAGAAATAAATCTGAAAGTTATTGTCATTTAAAAAGGAACTATGTTACATGACACAGATATTAAATCACTTATTTGTTTCTTTATACCCAAGTGAACACAAAATTTTAACACTTAATTCAATCCTTTTTAGCTTCATCTGTTCATTCTGGCTGCTGCTTTGAATTCTATGCCTTCATTAAAAATGAGGGACTTATGAATTTCTCCAATTCACTGTGTACTGCCTCTCCTTTTGTTTTCCAGAAAAAATATCAGATTGGACAAATGTTGTGTTGGCATATGAACCAGTTTGGGCTATTGGGACCGGCAAGGTTGCAACCCCTGCTCAGGCTCAGGAGGTATAAGTTCTTAAATTAGAGCAATAACTGCATGCTTTTTTCTTCACACAGTATTGCTTCCAATTGTGTCTCGCAGTATTCTTGATTGACATATTGATATCATTATACCAATGTTCTTAATTCAGCTTTGTGTAACATTTGATTTGTGCATGGTATTGTAGGTTCATGATGGTCTGAGAAAGTGGCTCCACTCCAATGTTAGCCCAGCAGTTGCTGAATCGACCAGGATAATCTATGGAGGTAGTATTACTTCCAATATTTTTAATTGTGTTGCATCCCAGTTGCTTTACAATATGTTGAAATTCTCTTAGGACTTTGTTGTGGAACCGGGAAACTAAGCATAACCTTTTTTTATAATGTCTAATTGCATACACAGTTCGCAGTTAGCTTATCATTGCTCTGAACTAGGGCTTGCCACTTTTATTACAATCTCTTGAGTTATCTCTCCAGGGTCTGTAAATGGAGCAAACTGCAAAGAACTTGCAGCTCAACCAGATGTTGATGGGTTCCTTGTTGGTGGAGCCTCATTGAAGGTATGATCCTTGTCTTATCCTCATGAAAATATATATAATTGAGCCCTTTTCCGGTCCATTAGAAACTACCAGGAGGTACCATTTAATGTTGGTACCTAATACTGAAAAATAGTACCAAGGCACCAAAGTTGGTACACAGTTGCAATCACTAAACAGTGGAATCTCTAAGTACGTTTTTTGGGCCATAAAGATGCTCTATACAATGAAATCTAAGTAGTCAACTTAATCAAAACAATGCATGAGCAGAGCTATTCTTGAGATAGCTGGTAATGTGTGAAATATTTGTTCATAAAGTCAACTGAAGACATCGTGCCTCATGTTTAAACTTCACCATTCTGACGTTTTTTTTTCTTCATTTTTTTACAGCCTGAGTTCGTGGACATCATCAAGTCTGCCACTGTCAAGTCTTCATCTGCCTAGTGAAGATGCTTGTAGTACAGAATGCTGCTGATCTTTAAAGTTATTTTGCCATTTTACCATCTTGTTTTGGTATTCTAGCTCCAGTGCATCGTTTGTGTGCATGCCAATGCTCATCTGCATCGTATGTGCACAGAGCAATCAGATACCTGAATCACCCTTATGTACCCTTTGAAGTGCATAATTGAACCATGCTATTCTGGATCTGTTTTCTCATGGTTACTTGAATTTATAAGTTGTTCAGGTTGAGGATAGGGTGGTGCATTATGAGTCAAGTTCTCAAATTTGGTGGAATGATTCTATTTCACATGCTAATATTAATTATTGGAAAAGGTCTACTTCAACACGCAGCTAGTGACGATTCCTGATACAATATGCAATTAATAATAAACAAGCCGTGAATAGATTAGAAACATGAAACCAGGCCATGAACAGAGTCAGCACGCAGCTAGTGGCCACGGCAGGCAGTTTCATACTTTCATCTGTTGGGTCTGAAATAAAGCAATATAAATTTGGCACTGGCGTAGACTGGGATGTGCATTTCTTTACCGTCTTGCTGGTAAACCAATAACATGTGAGATGATCGCTATCAATAAGAAAAAATAAAATCAGGCTGAGGTACGTAAGACGCAGACGCCACTAGAGCAAATCATAAGTAGAGATGATAGTCTTTAAATAGTTATAAACGGATTCTCCGTAGCGGCCTAGAAAACAAAGAAATTACCCGCGTATAGGAATAACCCGCGTAGAGAATGATCAAACTTCTCTAGATTTCTCTAGATTTTTCATCATCATATAGGCCACAAACCGAACAGTCCGAACGACGAGTCGTCGTTAATCCACCGTCCAGGTTGCGCATGCCTATTACATACGGATCTGTCGGTGCTAGTTTCAACGCGTGCTAACACCGGCTAGTAAACTTGTGTTCTGCGGTTAAGATTACAAGTGGTGTATAAGGAGGGACACAAGATTTATACTGATTCAGGCAATTAGTGCCCTACATCCAGTGTGGGATCGAGTCGTGTTGCCTTGTACTGATGTGCTCGTAGTAGGGGTTACAAGCTGAGCGAGAGAGGGAAGGGCCCCCAAGTCTCTTACGAGTGTCTAAGTGTCTACAGATTGCTTGTTGTTGTTGTTGTTCGTTGTTGAGTGGCTGGGAGTGTGAGTGAGGTTGTGAGCGATCGAGAGATCGTCTAAGGCTGGCTTTTGCTCTCCCGTTACAAGGGAAGGGTTAGAGTTACACGTGTTGCCCTGTGTTACAGTAATCGGCATGGCGGGATTGGTGATGACTGGTGGCGATCGTCAGCCACGCCTTCGTTTGGCGCCTCGGCGGCATGGCGTTAGTCATTCGGCTGATCCACCACTGTTCAATTGGTGAGTTCCAAGGCGCCTCATAGTGCTTGGTCATGGTTGGCTGCATGGCGATACGTCATGCCGTCGTATCCGTCCTTGCATAGTGCAACGAGTAGATAGGTTGACTTCTGGGTACAAAGCCCCGAGGCTCAGAAAGCCTTGGTGCCATGGGGGGTATGATGGGACAGAGCGGGGGGAGTGTCCTCCCTCGAGTGCTTCTTTTTCCTTGTGAGGTACATTCCAGGGGGTTGGCAAGACTGGTCGTAAGACTTCGCTCATTCCCTCTGGTTGGCCGGACGACCGTCGTCCCCCATTTCCTGGTGTCACACGTGTGGCCGGGGTATGGCGGTCGCCGTCGTAGTTGGCTGTCCGGGGAGCTGTACGGTTGACTGTCCCTATAGCGGCGTGGGAGGAGGAGGACCGTCAGATCGCCTGCCAGAGGAGATGGGGCAGTTGGTACGGCGAACGTGAGCGTTCGGGGCGTTGTTGTGTCGAGGGGCCCATCCGATGGGACTATGCCTGTAAAGTGCTAAGAGAGGTCCCTTGCGGTCCAAAATTGTTCTGCTGACGTCAACTATGCATGGGATGACTTTGAAAGATTGCGCTCAAGAGGGATGGTGAAGCTCGGGCGAATCGGAGAATTGGTGTCCGAGGGTGCTGCTTACCCGAGCTCTCTCGGCGAGGCTCGGGCGAATCGGAGAATTGGCGCCCGAGGGTGCCGCTTTCTCGAGCTTTCTCGGGGAGACTCGGACGAATCGGAGAATCGGCGCCGGAGGGTGCCGCTTTCCCGAACTCTCTCGGAGAGGCTCGGGCGAATCGGAGAATTGGCGCCCGAGGGTGCTGCTTCCCCGAGGATAGGTTTGCGTAGATGCATCATCATGGGCCTCCGTAGGCACAACCTTCGTGGGCCTCCGTTGGTCTTACCTGGGCCAGACCGTATTGGGAATGTATGTTTTCGCATCGAAGTTGGGTACCCCATACTTTGGTACCCGAAAGTAGCCACCGAGCCTGTGGCGGAGTGAAGGCACTCCTCCACAGGTTCACGCCGGCTCTTCCGGTCGAAGAGATGAAGTATGGGTTGTTGTTTTTTCCCACGCGCACCCGCCGGGTGTAGCCCCCGAGGCTTTTTAGGGATGTTATATCCCTCGAAAGGCTTAAAAATCGTGATTATTAGTCCTCGGGTGTTATTTTGATTTATTCTGGGGGTTGTTCCTTTGGAAGCGGAGCCCCTGAGCCTCCCATCGTTTTAGGGAGGTAGTTCGGTGGTCTTTCCAAGGTGCAGAGCAAGTTTCCGAGCCTCCGTTTTCGTATTGGAGATCGATCGGGCTCTTCCCTGTTTCTTTTAATTCGACCTTCACGCTCTTTCTTCGGGAAGAGAAAGGTTTGGTCCTGCTCGACTTCCCCGCTAGGGCACGAGTCGGCATTTCCGGTGAGCTACGAACGGGTTGGTCCAAGTGGAGGTCCGTGCCCCGTTCGTTAGGGGTCGGCTAGTGGCCTGAGCACACTCCAAATGTTTCCCGAGGGTCAATTAGTGGATGTCGGATCCCTTCGATGGGTCCCGAGGGCCTGATGCCTCCCACGGAAGATTCCACGTAACCGACTCACTACTGGGACTTGGACACAGTACGGGATGTCACTTGTGACGCTCGGGCGTCGGGATACTGGCCGTTTTCGTGACCCATCCGCTAGCTATCCCTAACTCGGTTTTCCTGGGACGACTGTTCGAGCCACTATGGGCCAGTCTTCGATTCCCTGAGAACATAACGGGCGCCCGAGCCCGAGGTTCCTTCGTCGAGAAGGGGAATGTATCAGCGGAATCGAGGCAGGCAGGCGTAATGATTCGGCTCACCTTTTGAGGCGCGCAGCCTGACAGACACGACGGTTCGGGGCAGTAGAGGCGGTTGCGTGCGCGAAAGCGGTGGCGACGTGGGGATTGTGGCGGGCCCGCGCAGTTAATGCGGCGGATCCTCCGCATCTCCTTCGATCCGTCGCCCGGGTATATAAGAAAAACTCACGGTTTTTTCTTTTTACCCTAGCCATTTGCTCGCGCAACCGTTCGCTTTCTTGCCTTCGTCGTCTGCCCTTTCGCCTTCGTTGCTCGTTCAAGTGAGAAGCGCCGCCGCGACCGACGTCGTTGCCTTCTCCCAGTTCTTCTCCTTTAGCTCGCCATGTCTTCCTCCCCGGTTCACACCGACGCCGCTGCTGCCGCCGCTTGCATCCTCAGGATGGAGCCGTGGCCTCGCAGCTTCATGACCGAGGCGGATCTGGAGCGTCTCGTGGGGCTGGGGCTCCTACGCCCACGCACCAACGCGGAGCGCCCGGAGTGGGTCGTGCCGTCGGACGACCACGACGAGCCGAAGCCCGACGAGGAGAACGTGGTGAGCTTCATCGCTTACCACGAGCGCGGGTTCGGGTCGCCGCCGAGCCGCTTCTGCCGGGCGCTGCTCTTCGTCAACGGGTTGAAGCTCCACAACCCCACCCCCAACACCATCACGCAGGCGTCGATCTACATCGCCCTGTGCGAGGGGTACCTCGGGGTACCCCCGCACTAGAATCTATGGCGGCGCATCTCCCGCGTCAACTGGTACACCAAGATGGCCGGTCCGAAGAAGCCGCGGGAGATCCCGCGCGCGGGGGGATGCGGTTTCGTGGTTCGCTCCGGTGAGTACATCCCCTGCAAGGCCCCCTCCTCCAACAAGGGCTGGCACCACGGCTGGTTCTACCTCCGCAACGACGGGGACGCCTTCCCCAAGTATACGGGAAGGGCGTTCGTCGCTCCCCTCCCTCAATGGGATTGGGTGTGCCCGGCGAAAGAGGCCAAGAACCTCAACACCTACTTCGACGCGCTCCAGACACTGCACGGCCGGGGGCCTTACGGGAGCCGCTGTGGCAGCGCAGTTCCATGCGCGGACGGTGTTGCCGCTGATGGACCGTCGGCTGGCGCTGAACCAGATGCTCGTCGGGTCATCGCGGGAGGGCATGGCGATGCTGTCCCAGGAAATCGGCCAGCAAGAGATCATGCGCCGGGTTAAGTACATGGTGGGCGGTCACCATACCTGGGATGAGGTGAACCGGATATCCATGCGTCCCTGTACGGGCTTCATCGCGCTGGTGAGTGTCGTAAGCTTCGTCGATTTTGCAGTTCTGTCGTTCTTTTTCTTGACTTCTTCCTTTGTTCGTCGCAGGGTCTTTCAAGGACCGGGAAGCCTTCCCTTCCACCGGTCCCGGAGGACAAGGTTCAGCGAACCCAGAACTGCCTTGGGACCAGGCGGCGAAGGCAGAGAAGGACCGGAAGACCGCGTTGAAGCAGAAGAAGGCTCGGAGGATGGAGGAATCCTCCCAGCGCCGTTGTCGCCGTTAGGAGGCGGGGGAGCCAGAGGAGGACACCCTTTCCGACGAAGAAGACGAGGAGGATGAAGAAGAAGAAGAATATTTTGATTTTACAGTGTTGGACCGGCCCCTTGTGGCCACAAAGTCCGCGGTGGGCGCCGACGAGCCTGGGACGCTCCAATGTCGGCGCCCGCCGGCGGAAGTGCCGGGGACCGCGTCTGGAGGCGCGGCCTCCGGCAGCGTGACTACCGAATTCTCGTCTCCGCCTTCCATCGGCCGCGAGGGCTCGCTGGAGAGGCCAGGAACGGGTCCTGACCCGGCGCCCGAGCCAAGCCTGGCCGCTGCCAGTGGGACCAGGGAGATCCAGTTTCCACGCACCCTCCCCTCTGACGCGTCGTTGATCGGCGCGACGGCCGAAGGCGGGGGGAGCAGTGGGCGAAAACCGTCGGAGCCGGAGCCGGCCCGTGCCAAGACGCCGGAACTTGAGCTGGGGTCCTCCCAGACTCCAGCTTCCCCGCCGAGGGGCGGCGACGTTGAGGCGACGCTTGGCGCCCAGGCAGGGCCCCCGCCTCAGGGCGGTGCCGGCCCGGACGCCGCGGCGGCGCCCACTCCTCCGCTGCCGACGCAGCCCACGCCGTTCGTCGCTTCGCCGAGCGCGGGGGCGGCGAAGAAGAGGAGGGTGGTGCCGAAGATGGGGTAGGTGTCTTTACTTATTATTCCCTTCGTCGGAGATCTTGTTTGGCGTTATGAACATTCCTTTCTTCCTTCTCCGCTTCAGGAAACGCTCGGGGTCGGACCTCCAGTTGTCGCACCTGAAGGTCCTGAAGGTGCAGGGTCGCGACACGGCCGGGGAGAGCGTCCGATCGACGGACGATGAAAATCGTCCCCCTATGGGTCCGGTCGTGGCGTCACTGGTTCTTTCCTCGGGAGAGGTTGCTCCGGCTGTGGCCGCCATCGTCGCGCCCGTCATCGACCTAGAGATAGAGCCAGCACGGGTTCCTAAGGCCTCGGCCGTCAGCTCTAGAGGCACCTCGGGAGCGCCGGCCGATGCCGCCCCCACAGAGCCTGCCGCCGCGGGGTCGTCGGTCGCGGATGTCGGCGTAGGAGCTCCCGCCGCCCGTGAGGAGGGTCCCTGGGCGTTGGCCTTGAGGGAGCCTCGGCCTCGGGAGCTAACCGCCTCCCGGATCGAGTGGGCGGATCGAGCGGATCCTCAGGCGCCGCCCGTCTTCACGCTCCGGGACGACCTCGAGGCTCCCAAATGGGACGCCGTTTAGGAGCTCGGGTTCAGCTCGGCGGCGGGTCTCCGCGCGATTGCCGACGCCCTCGAGAAGGACCTCCCGGCCCAGCTTCAGGTGAATCCCCGTGTCTTGTAATTTTTCCTGCGTATGAGCATTGTTCTTACCGTCTTTGCTCCTCTCTCCTTTCTAGGACCTCATGCATACCTCCCGGGACAAGTCCCGCTTCCTTCGCGGCGGGCTTGGGCTCTGGAAGCAACTTGACCTCAAGGGAAAAGCCCTCGCCCGTGCCCAGAACGAGCTCGCCGCCGTGACCTCCAAGCTCGCCAAAGCGAGTGTTGACAACACCATCTTGAAGGAGGAGGTCACGGAGGCGAGGGGCCAAGCCGCTGGCTCGGCAGCACGGGTGAGGGAGCTGGAGAGCGCCCTAGCCGAGATGACAAGGGAGCGCGACGCTGCCCGAGAGCTCACCGCCGAGATGACCTCTGTCACTGAGGCCTTGGCTCTCGACCTGAGTGACACTCAGGAGGCATTGCGCCTGGCGGTTGGCGTGGCGGACTCGGCCCGGTAGGAGGCACAGAAGGCTCGGGAAGAGGCTGGCGGTATGTGCAATGTTCATCCTGTTCGTCTTGGTTGTTTGCAACATCTTTGTTCACCTCCATGTTTTGCTCCCGCAGTTCTGCAGGCGGCTTACGATGGCGAAGCGGCCGACCACCTAGAACTGCAGAAGGTCGCGCGCGCGCTGTGTGACTCCATCGACGCCGGTGGGGAACCTTTGGGGATCTCGCTCCGGAGCCGTCTGGAGGCACTCTATATCAGCGTCGGCGGCCGGGTCAAGGAGGCCTTACTGACGGGTGTCCAGAAGACACTGGCAGTCTTGAAGTCCCACTATGGGAACTTCGACGCCGGCCCTGTCAGCGAAGGCTTCCTTGAGGCCGACGACGCCGAGCTCCTGGCGCTGGAGGACTCGATGAACGAGCCAGGAGAAGCGCTGGCGGGCCTCTTCGAAGCCGAAATCGAGCTTCCTCCTCTGAATCTGCCATAAAGAAAAGCCGAGCCGTAGTGCCCTTGTAAAAGTAACCTTTCGTGAGTGGCTGGGAGGAAACAAACAAGTGGCCCTTCGCGGCCTTTATGTTTATGGAAATATTTGCTGTATGTTTTGTTTTATTTCGTGCTTTTTTCCTCAGTCGTTTTTTCTTGCCGATCCTGTGCCCGGGCCATCGAGCCTCAGGGGACTTTACTCGGGTGTCGTGGCTTTGGCGGTGTAGACACAGCCGATGTCCTAGGAGTCTTGGCAGAAAGAAATCTTGGAAAAAAAGCTTAATTGTTTCTTCCCGAGCCTCCTTCTTTTGCCGAGCGTAGTTATTATAAGTTTTCTTCCGAGCGCGAGTTAGCCTTCGGACGTGGAGTGGCGAGGCGAGATGCTATAGCCCTGGGGCGTAAGCGTTCTTCTCGGCTCGACCGGCTCTGTTCTCTGGGACTTCTCTTACTCTTCCGAGTTTTATAGGTTCACGCTTGGTTTTTAGGAGAGAAGCGTGTTTTAGGGAGAAACGATTTCAACGAGTTTTGATATTTTTGCGTTTTCGAAATCGTTGAGACTCGGGAAAGTCCGGGGGTTCCCCCCGTCCTAGCCCCCGAGGGAGGGTCGGCCTTTCCGTAGGTTAGGTCAAGCCTCGCTTTTCTATTGCGCAGCGAAATAAAAAGTCATTTCACTTTCGTGTGTAGGCTCGGATCGAAAATCCAAAAATCAGGTAAAAAGAGTAGAAGTCGGGTCTTTTTATTGATTTCAAGATTTTACAAATTATACAATGCTCGGAAATTTAAGGATAGAAGCGACATAGCTGTTCGATGTTCCAAGCGTTGTTGTAGACCTCGCCCTTCTCGTTCGCGAGCTTGTACGTGCCGGGGCGTAGCACCTCGGCGATGATGAATGGTCCCTCCCACGGCAGAGTGAGCTTGTGGCGCCCTCTGTTGTCCTGTCTGAGCCGTAGCACCAAGTCGCCTACGCTGAAGGCTCGGCCCCGGACGCGCCGAGCATGGTACTTGCGTAGTGACTGTTGGTACTTGGCCGAGTGCAATAGGGCCATGTCCCAAGCTTCGTCGACTTGATCCATCGCGTCTTCGCGGGAAGTCTGATTGCCTTGTTCATCGTAGGCTCGGACCCTTGGGGCGCCGTACTCCAAGTCCGTGGGGAGGACGGCCTCGGCGCCGTACACCAGGAAGAAGGGCGTGAATCCCATGGCTTGGCTTGGCGTAGTCCTTAGACTCCATATCACCGCTGGGAGCTCTGTCAGCCACCTCTTGCCGAACTTATTCAATCGGTTGAATATTCTCGGCTTAAGGCCTTGGAGATTCATGCCATTGGCACGTTCTACTTGGCCGTTCGTTCTTGGGTGGGCTACGGCCGCCCAGTCCACTCGTATGTGATACTCGTCGCAGAAGGACAGAAACTTCTTTCCGGTGAACTACGTGCCGTTGTCAGTGATGATGGAGTTTGGGACACCAAACCGATGAACGATGTCGGTGAAGAATAACACCGCTTGTGCCGATCTGATCTGGGTGATCCGCCGAGCCTCGATCCACTTCGAGAACTTGTCGATGGCGACAAGTAAGTGGGTGAAGGCCCCGGGCGCCTTTTGGAGGGGCCCGACAAGGTCCAGTCCCCATACGGAGAACGACCAAGTGAGGGGGATCGTCTGGAGAGCTTGGGCCGGTAGGTGTGTCTGCCGAGCGTAGTACTGGCACCCCTCGCAGGAGCGTACCACTTCGGTAGCATCGGCCACGGCGGTTGGCCAGTAGAAGCCTTGCCGAAAGGCGTTACCGACTAGAGTTCTTAGTGCGGCGTGGTGACCGCAGGCTTCGGCGTGTATTTCTTCGAGTAGGCGTTTGCCTTGGCTGAAGGGAATGCAGCGCTGTAGCACACCCAAGGGACTCCGTTGATAGAGGCTGCCGTCAATGATCGTGAAAGACTTGGCTTTACGTGCCAACCGTTGTGCTCTGGTTTTGTCCGAGGGTAAAACTCCTCGGACAAGCCTGCTGACCAGCGGCTCGCGCCAGTCCGGCTCGTCGTCGTCCATCTCGACTTCAATCTCCATCGCCTTGACTTCGTCGTCGTCTTCAGCCAGGGTCTCGGGTGCCTCTCCTTTGTCAGAGGGATCGGCAGCCCCCGAGGGGCTTGCGAGGCTTGACGACGATCCAAGTTCTCCTGGGGGCTCGGGGGTCTTCTTCCCCTTGGTCCCCGAGGGATCTATGCTGACCGAGGGCTTGTGGAGGTCGTTGGCAAATACGCCCGTTGGTACCGTAGCCCTTTCGGACACAATTTTTGCCAACTCGTCGGCCTCTTCGTTGTACCGTCGTGCGATGTGGTTGAGCTCGAGGCCGTCGAACTTTTCCTCGAGCAACCTTACCAGCTTGTAGTAGGTGACCATCTTGGGGTTCTGGCACGTCGACTCCTTCATGACCTGGTCCACGACGAGCTGGAAGTCCCCTCGGACCTCGAGGCGTCGGATCCCGAGCTCGATGGCGATGTGGAGACCGTTGCCCAGAGCCTCGTACTCGGCCACGTTGTTGGAAGCCGCGAAGTGCAGCCGCAGCAGGTATTTGAGGCGGACCCCGAGGGGCGAGACGAAGACGATGCCTGCGCCAGCACCGGTCTTCATCATTGGCCCATCGAAGTATATGACCCAAAACTCATCTTGGGTCGGGAGTGGCGGTAGCTGCGTCTCGGTCCACTCTGCCACGAAGTCCGGTAGCACTTGGGACTTAATGGCTTTGCATGGCGCGTAGGTGATGCCATCACCCATGAGCTCGATAGCCTATTTAGCGATCCTGCCAGTCGTCTCTCGATTCTAGATCACCTCCCCGAGGGGGAACGATGATACCACGGTCACGGGATGGGATTCGAAGTGGTGCCGCAACTTGCGCCGGGCAAGAATGATTGCGTACACCAACTTCTGGATCTAAGGGTAGCGCGTCTTGGTCTCGGACAAGACTTCGCTGATAAAATAGACCGGCCGCTGTACTGGTAATGTGTGCCTTTCTTCTTGCCGTTCCACGACTATTGCTGTGCTTACAATTTGGTTAGTAGCAGTGATAACAACAAGAGATTTTCCTCTTTTGTAGGAGGCACGAGGACCGGTGCTTTCGAAAACAGAGCCTTAAGCCTTTCAAGGGTTTCCTGGGCCTCGGTGGTCCAGGTGAAGTGCTCATTTTTCTTTAGCAACCGATACAAGGGAAGTCCCCTTTCGCCGAGCCTCAAGAAGAATCGACTCAAGGCCGCGAGACACCCCATAAGTTTTTGCACTCCCTTGAGGTTCTGAATCGGACCTATCTGTGTGATGGCCGATATCTTTTCCGGGTTGGCTTCGATGCCACGCTCGGAAACGATGAACCCGAGGAGCATGCCCCGAGGGACCCCGAAAACGAACTTCTCGGGGTTTAGCTTTATATTTTTCTTCTTGAGGTAGTCGAATGCCTTTTCTAGGTCGGCTACTAAGTCGCTGGCCTTCCTAGATTTTATCAGTATATCGTCTACGTACGCCTCGACGGTCCGCCCGATGAGGTTCCCCAAAACTTTGAGCATGCAGTGCTGGTAAGTTGCGCCCTCGTTTTTTAGGCCAAATGGCATGGTTACGTAACAATATGTGCCGAAAATGGCATGGTTACGTAACAATATGTGCCGAAAAGAGTAATGAAAGAAGTCGCTAATTCGTCGGACTCTTTCATACGAATCTGATGGTAACCGGAATATGCATCAAGAAAGTAAAGTCGCTCACAGCCAGCAGTGGAATCAACTATTTGGTCAATGCGAGGTAATGGAAATGGATACCTAGGACAAGCTTCATTTAAACTAGTGTAATCAACACACATTCTCCATTTTCCATTTTTTTTTAACCAAAACAGGATTAGCTAACCACTCTGGATGGAAGACCTCCTTGATGAATCCGGCCGCCAAAAGCTTCTGCAGCTCCTCCCCAATGGGCCGGCGCTTCTCCTCGTTGAATCGGCGCAGCCGCTGCTTCACCGGCTTGGACCCGGCCCGGATGTCCAAGGAGTGCTCGACGACCTCCCTCGGTATGCCTGGCATATCCGAGGGACTCCAAGCAAACACGTTGGCATACTTGCGGAGGAAGTCGACGAGCACAACCTCCTATTTCGGATCGAGGGTGGCGCTGATTTTCAGCACCTTGCCGTCGGGAGAGCTCGGGTAGAGGGGCACCTCTTTCACCCCCTCAGCGGGCTCGAAGGTGCCCGTGACCTTTTTGGGGTCGGGGGCCTCCTTCGCCAGCCTTTCGGCGTCGGCGATGAGGGCCTCGAACTCTATCAGTGCACCGGCGTACTCACAGCACTCGACATCGCACTGGTACGCGTGCTGGTAGGAAGCGCCGATGGTGATCACCCCCTTTGGCCCCGGCATCTTGAGCTTGAGGTAGGTGTCGTTCGGGATGGCCATGAACTTGGCGTAGCATGGCCTTCCGAGAATGGCGTGGTAGGTGCCGTGAAAACCTACCACTTCGAAGGTGAGGGTCTCCTTCCTTAAGTTGTCAGGAGTCCCAAAGTAGACGGGCAGGTCGATCTGCCCGAGGGGTTGCACGCTCTTCCCCGGGACTATCCCGTGGAACGGGGAAGTCACCGGCCGGAGAAGAGAGCGGCTGATCCCCATCAAGTCGAGGGTCTCAGCGTAGAGAATGTTGAGGCCACTGCCTCCGTCCATGAGGACTTTGGAGAGCCTTGTGTTGCCGACAACGGGGTTGACAACGAGCGGGTAACGCCCCGGCGATGGGACGTAGTCCGGGTGATCGTCCCAGTTGAAGGTGATGGCGTCGTGGGACCAGTCGAGGAAGCGTGGCGTCGCTGGTCCGACGGAGTAGACCTCCCGACGCTCGCGCTTTCGCTGGCGCGATGTGGGAGCGGACCCAGGCCCGCCGAAGATCATGAGGCACTTGTCGATGGGCGGGAACTCGTCGTCCTTCCCGTCCTTGTCCTCCTTGTCCTCGGCGGGCTTCTTGCCGGCGGCGTCCCGGAACGCCTGCCGACCGTAATGTTTTTTGAGCATCACACACTGCCCAAGTGTGTGATGCACCAGACCATGGTGATAAGGGCACGGCTTGCTAAGCATCTCGTCGAACTGGCCCCGAGGGGGTCGTTCCCTCTTGGGTTCGGTCGCTGCCACGAGCGGGTCGCTGCGGAGGGGGCCTTTCCCTTTCCCTTCTTTTTCTTGTTGTTGGGCCCCGGGAAAAGGTGCCCTCGGGGGCCTCCTCCTTCCGTTTTCCCTTTGGGTCGGAGAAGAGGGCTCCCACCGCCTCGTCCCCCGAGGCGAAGCTGATTGCTATCTTCATGAGTTCAGAAACGCTAGTGGGGGTCTGGCGTCCGAGCTCATGAACGAGCTCTTTGCAGGAAGTTCCTGCAGCGAATGCTCCGACCACGTCGGAGTCGGCGACCTGGGGAAGCTCATTGTACTGCTTGGAGAACCGCCGGATGTAGTCCCTGAGGGACTCGTCCGGCTTCTGCTTGCAGCTCCTGAGGTCCCAGGAGTTGTCAGGGCGCACATACGTGCCCTGGAAGTTCCCTACGAAGATCTTGACCAGATCGCTCCAGTCAAAGATCAACCGTGGGGGAAGATGTTCCAGCCAAGCTCTTGCAGAGTCGGCGAGGAACAGGGGGAGGTTGCGGATGATGATGAGATCATCCTGCGCACCGCCAAGCTGGCACGCAAGACGATAATCCGCTAGCCATAGTTCGGGGTTGGTTTCCCCCGAATACTTGGCTATGTTTGCCGGCTGTCGGAACCGGGGCAGGAACCTAGCCCTTCGGATGACCTCACTGAAGACGTGAGGACCCGAGGGCTCGGGCTCGGGCTCGCGGTCCTCGTCCGAGTCGTAGCGCCCGCCCTGACGGACATGGTAGCCACGTGCAGCTCCGTCGGTCTTTCGTCGACCGCGGGCTTGAAGGATGGCTCGGACGTCGACGTCCTTGCCAAGCCATTGGTGAACCGACGGGGCTCTCGGGACCTCGGGATGTACCGAGGGCTCACGCTCGTGGCGTGCCGCGCCACCACTTTGGTGGCTTTCGGTGCCACACTGGCGTGACACTGAACTTTCCGCCTGGAGGACGGCTGCATCCTCCAGGAGGTCCTTGAACTGGTTCCGCAGCTGCCATGCCTCCTCGGTGGAGGGCTCAGGTAAGCCTCGGAGCAGCATTGCCGCCTCTGTGAGCTTGCGGCTTGCTCGAGGCAGGGCTCCTGGCGTTCCGGCTCCATCGTCGGCGATGATACGAGCCTAAATGTCCTGGGCTCTGCGATGAGCTGCTCCGCCGGTGCCCTGCTGCTCCTTGCGCTCGAGCGTGGCTCGCAGCTGGGTGAGGCGTAGGTGGTCCTCGTCCATCCGCGCCTCGAGTTCCCGGAGCTGCTCTAGCTCCGGAGACTGGTGCGCGGGGCGAGATGTCCCAGCCCCTAGGTCCTGTGGCGGAGCTGATCGCACAGGCCGCGGAGTCGCCAAAGGCGGGGTGTGCTGTGGCTGAAGCGGGAGGGGTACGTCGTTGTCGTCCCCTGAATGGATGTCCACCACCCGTCCATCTTCGGGGTGCACCAAGTGGTAGCATTCCCGAGTGGGGTCGATGTAGGACTGGTTGGAGTCGGTGGTGACGCTCGGGGCGTATTCCCTTGAGTGGTCGAGGTGAACGGTGAAGTCCACGTTCACCCAGAACTCGTCGTCGTCGTCGCTAAGGCCCTGTCGTGACGGCGAGGTCCAACCGCGACGATCCCACTCCTCCGAGTATTCTCGGGGAGTGAGGCTGTTAGTGGAGTTCGACTCCCCCCGCCGTACGCCCTGGGACTGCTCCCGGGAGAAGATGGTGGAGAGGCCACGTGGTCGCCCGCGAGGTCATCTAGACGCTCGAGGCGGTGGACAGGTGTCTCCACTAGATCGTGCAGCAGAGCGCGGACCGCGCGGACATGGGCGTCCATAGCGCTCTGGAGCCTGAAGAGAGATGGCGGCGCCGTCCCCCTCCCGCCATGAGGGCGGAGAGAGAGACCCGTTGACGCCGCGATCCCGCCCCCGCCCAGCCTTTGGGCGGTTGACGGGCGTGCAGCTGCCGGCGCCGGAGGTGTCAGGGTGGCGGCCGGCGCCGGGTTGGCGTCCCCTGCTGGGGGCACCTGGTTGGCCGCGCCTTCCGCGACCAGGGGCAGGTTGGCGTGGTTGCGCCTCCTCCTCCTGGTCCGCCGGGAAGCGCAGCGTGCGGCATTCCCCTCGTCCTCTGGGACGGGAGGAACCGTTGCCGTGGTCCTTTCCCCGGCCGCCTGACGGGCCGGAGTTAGGACGATGATGGTGCGGGGCTCAGTTGGGCGCAAGTTCATCTCAAGCCCGTGGCCGGTGGCCACAAACTCAAGACTCCCGAACCGGAGCACCGCGCCAGCAGGAAGCGTCATCGAGGCGTCTGCCATCCGTAACCTGAGTCAACACACAAAGGCCCCTACCTAGCGCGCCAACTGTCGGTGCTAGTTTGAGCGAGTGCTAACACCGGCTAGTAAACTTGTGTTTTGCGGTTGAGGTTATGGGTGGTGTGCAAGGAGGAACACAAGATTTATACTGGTTGAGGCAATGAGCGCCCTATGTCAAGTGTGGGATCGAGTCATGTTGCCCTGCACTGATGTGCTCATAGTAGGGGTTACAAGCTGAGCGAGAGAGGGAAGAGCCCCCAAGTCTCTTACGAGTGTCTAAGTGTCTACAGATTGCTTGTTGTTGTTGTTCATTGTTGAGTGGCTGTGAGTATGAGTGAGCTTGTGAGCGATCGAGAGATCGTCTAAGGCTGGCCTCTGCTCTCCCTTTTATAGTTACAAGGGAAGGGCTAGAGTTACACGTGTTGCCCTGTGTTACAGTACTCGGTATGGCGGGGTTGGTGATGACTGGTGGCGATCGTCAGCCACGTCTTCGTCTTGGCGCCTCGGCGGCATGGCGTTAGTCATTTGGCTGATCCGCCACTGTTCCATTGGTGAGTTCCAAGGCGCCTCACAGTGCTTGGTCATGGTTGGCTGCATGGCGATACGTCATGCCGTCGTATCCGTCCTTGCATAGTGCAACGAGTAAATAGGTTGACTTCTGCGTACAAGCCCCCGAGGCTCGAAAAGCCTTGGTGCCATCGGGGGTCTGATGGGACAGAGCGGGGGGAGTGTCCTCCCTCGGGTGCTTCTTTTTCCTTGTGAGATACATTCCAGAGGGTTGGCAAGACCGGTCGTAAGACTTCGCCCATTCCCCCTGGTTGGCCGGACAACCGTCGTCCCCCATTCCCTGGTGTGACACGTGTAGCCGGGGTATGGCGGTCGCCGTCGTAGTTGGCGAATCCCCTCGTCAGCCCGGGGAGCCGTACGGATGACTGTCCCTGTAGCGGCGTGGGAGGAGGAGGACCGTCAGATCGCCTGCCAGAGGAGATGTGGCAGTTGGTACGGCGAACGTGAGCGTTCGGGGCGTTGTTGTGTCGAGGGGCCCATCCGATGGGACTATGCCTGTAAAGTGGTCAGAGAGGTCCCTTGCGGTCCAAGATTGCTCTGCTGACGTCAACTATGCATAGAATGCCTTTGAAAGATTGCGCTCGAGAGGGATGGTGAAGCTTGGGCGAATCGGAGAATTGGTGCCCGAGGGTGCTGCTTATCCGAGCTCTCTCGGCGAGGTTCGGGCGAATCGGAGAATCGGCGCCCGAGGGTGCCGCTTTCCCAAGCTCTCTCGGGGAGGTTCGGGCGAATCGGAGAATCGGCGCCCGAGGGTGCCGCTTTCCCAATCTCTCTCGGGGAGGTTCGGGCGAATCGGAGAATCGGCGCCCGAGGGTGCCGCTTTCCCAAGCTCTCTCGGGGAGGTTCGGGCGAATCGGAGAATTAGCGCCCGAGGGTGTCGCTTCCCCGAGGATAGGTTTGCGTAGATGCATTATCATGGGGCTCCGTAGGCACGGCCTTCGTGGGCCTCCGCTGGCCTTACCTGGGTCAGGCCGTGTTGGGAATGTATGTTTTCGCATCGAAGTTGGGTACCCCATACTTTGGTACCTGACATGATCGTCCTGCATTATACTTTTGCCAGCAAATCCAATCGCTGTTCCTGAATGAAAAACTTACGATCTTAATTCTTTTATTTATTCTCTAAAATATAAATAATTAAAAAATTCCAATAAGACTACATATTAATATTTTTCTATATAAATAAAGTTGGTAGAATTGTATTTTCCTTTGAAAAGTTGCACACGAATCTGGAATTACGTAGTATTCCCATGGGACGACGCGTACCCACAGCCAATGTACACCGTGGCAGCCGGTCGTTGGGGTCGTCGCTTCCACGAAGACGACAACGCACGCCAATTTGCTCGTGCAGACGAGGCCAGGACGCCAAGTTGGCACTTCCGCGCTTGGCACAACAAACAGGGTGCGCGCATCTTTGCGTGGGATGACAAGGTTTGGTGATGTGGACTGGGATGGAGATTCTTGTGACCGCTTCAGAGCTTTTTTTTTTTTTTTTTTTTTTTTTTTTTTTTTTTTTTTTTTTTTTTTTTTTTTTTTTTGGAAACTACCGCTTCAGAGCTTTGACTTGGACAGAGCCAGCCAAGGCAAGGCGCCGATATATACGCGCGCCCGGTTAGCCATCTAGCTAGCCTTGTTAGTTAGTACAGCCGGAGCCGGTAGAGGAGAGAGAGAGGGGAGGGGGAGAGAGCACCTCGAACGCCGGAAGAGAGGACGATTGTGCGAAGGAAGGAGGGGAGGAACAAACGAACGAACGAACATGGGGAAGGGCGTCCTGGAGGTGCACCTCGTCGACGCCAAGGGCCTCTGCGGCAACGATTTCTTAGGTGCGTGGATCGGTCTCCCCTTGCGTTTGACTGCTGGTGGTTGTTCATCCGGTGTCCTGACGTGTTGCGCGTCGCGTCGCCGCTGCTCCAGCAGGGAAGCTGGACCCCTACGTGATCATCCAGTACCGGAGCCAGGAGCGCAAGAGCAGCGTCGCCCGAGGTCAGCCTGCTTTCTTGTATTCCTATTCCTATCAGGCAGGGTTCGGGCTTTCTTCCCAACGCAACGCAGCTCTATCTCGTGATCTCCCTCCCCTAACTGAACCTGAGCGGCTGAGCCTGACCTCTGTGCGCAGACCAAGGGAGGAACCCGTGCTGGAACGAGGTGTTCAAGTTCCAGATCAACACCGCGGCGGCCAACGTGCAGCACAAGCTCATCCTCCGGATCATGGACCACGACCACTTCTCCAGCGACGACTTCCTCGGGGAGGCGACGTGAGTGCATGCCACCAACCCAACCCCAATGCCATCAGGACCAGTTGACCTGCTGCGAGGGCAACCGCACCGGTCGAATTTGGGGGATTTCTCTCATTCTCTCCGCGCGCGTTACTGCAGGATCGACGTGACGGACATCGTCAGCCTGGGCGAGGAGCGCGGCACGTACCACCACAACGCGGCCAAGCACAACGTCGTGCTCGCCGACAAGACGTACCACGGCGAGATCAAGGTCGGCATCACCTTCACCGCCACCCAGACCCAGGTACGCTGCTATTTCTTTCCAACTTTCAATTTGGAGGCCTGGAGCGAATCAAATCGAATGCGTGCCACCGCTGAGTTTCTCTTGACACGCCAATTTAATTTAATTTAATCGGATGCCTGTCGACGCCGGATTTCAGGTCCAGGAAGATGAAGGAGCAATTGGAGGGTGGAGGCACAGCAGCTTTAATCAGTGAAAGGCCGAAGGCGCGGTGTCAACTCTCGACTTCTTTGGTTGCTTGGTGGTGTTTCGGGTTGAATGTAGTTTTGTTTATATCCATCCACGAGCAATTTGTGCATAACATTTGTCATTTGTGGGGTTCAATCCGACCATTACTCGTTGGAAGCATGTCTGTATTCAAGACTGGTTAAAACCGTCGATTCCGTATGACTTTTGGGCCCTTCGCTCTACGATTTGTAGAACTAGCTTCTTCATTCTCCGAAGAAGTGATTATATTCTAGTTGATTTTAGTAGAGAACAAGGTGAAGAGTAGGTATAGTTAATTCTCAAGTGATTTTGAATCTGAGTAAGATTCTGGTGTTTGATTGACAAGTACTTCTCCCGTTCATTTATCTCCATCGCGTTTGGCTCGGGCACGGTGACTAATATCACAATCAAGGAGTTCCGATTGACAATAAATCCGGAGTAAACCACGAATTTTGCGAGACGAATTCTATGTACCTTAATACATGGTCGGGGATGAATATTGACGGACCAACTCAGTGCTCACTCATTCCCATAGTCCAAAAAAAAAAACCGGTTAATAAGTTGGCACGTTGACTAAACAATTCTAAGGTGCGTTTGGTTGGGAGTCAAAGTAGGATGGGATGGGACGGACCCAGGACGAGTGAGACGGGATGAGTTTATTTTCTGTTTGGTTGAAGAAGGACGGGATGGATCCGTTTTCTGTTTGGTTTGGAGACACCACATGTGGGATAAGCTCCTGACAGGTGAGGCCCACTTGTCAGTTTTGTTTTTTTATTTTTTTCCCTTCTCTCCTTTATCTTCTTCCTCTAGTCCTCCCAATCGACTGAGCTGCAACCGGCCACCGCCCGCCCTCACGCCGAGCTGCAACCGGCCGCCGCCCGCGCTCGCCACGCCCGCGCTCGTCGGTGGCGCTGGGGCTCCGCCTCGCCCCCACGGCTGCCGCGGCGAAGCACGCCCGCGCAGAGGCGAGGCCCGCGCTCACCCGCGGCGGGGCATGGCCCGAGCTCGGCCGGACCTGCGCGGCGGCGGCTCTCGCCGGACCTGCACGGCGGCGGCGGATCTCGGCTGGACCTGCGCGGTAGCGGTAGGCCCGAGCTCGGTGGAGCGCTCGCCGGCGGCTGCGGTGGACCTGCGGCTGTGGTGGAGCGCTCGCCGGCAGCGGAACCGACCGGAGGACCTGCGGCTGCCCGTCGCTACTCGCCCGCCCTCGCGCGCGTCGTCCCACCTCGTCCCACCCCATCGGCCCAATTCGGAGGGGCAGGGGCGTCCCGGATCTGAGAGGAATATTCCTCTTAGGGACCATCCCACCCTAAGCTGCCCCTCAACCAAACACCTCAAAAGAGCGATCATCCCACCCCCATCCCACTCCATGCCACCAACCAAACACCCCCTAATAGTCTTTTTTTCTAGAGCAACCTCAGTAGGAGCTCTCAAATAGTCAAATTAATGCTATATATTTTTTATTTGAGAACTCCTCTTATTTGCAAAGGTCTACCTTCTTTGTATGTCCTCAGATATATTTTAGTAGACACTAACATATGAAAACCACTCGTCATGGTCATATCCACAGTCATTCCAATCAACTTTGCCATGAGAGGGAAGAGGCGGCGGTGCAGGTGAGTCGGAACGATGTACGAGAGTAAGTTGGTGCAGGAAAATTTCCCTGGAAAAAAGTAGTGAGCTTCCTACCCATCCCTCGGAGATGAGGCTAAGGGGAAGAGTTGAGAACCTCCTAAAGTAGGGACTTGGGTTGAGGCCTTATTGATTTAAGTTTTTTTCTTTAGTACCAAAAGTAGAGGAAGGAAGGAAAAAAAAAACTACGCTACTTCTTGGTACCAATGCAAAAACTTAATTTAGCAGGCTCAACTCAAATTGCTGCTTTATGGAGACTCCAAGATCTTCCTCCTCTGTCCCATCTTCTAGGGGTACGTAGTGAGATTTCTACTTCTTTTTGGAATTTTTTCCACACCAACTCAATGTTGCTGCTATTTCCCTCGTCTCGACTTTCTCCCATGCCGCGCTATTCCCCTCCAGGCTCCCTTGTCGAAACCCCATGGCTTAGTGGACCTCTTCTCGTGGCATCCGTCTCGCCCTGCCCCGGTGCTCCTCGCTCTCCCCAACAGCCCCATAGCTCAGTAGATTGGAATGTGAATAGGGTTGGTTGATGTCTTGATGAGTCAGTCAGCTTGGCTTGGATAACGAGTCAATGCTAGCTTAGCTTGTTAAAAAATATAAACAAGCTCAGTCGAGTCGAGCGGAGCCGAGTGAGCTATCGAGTTGCGAGTTTTTGGTCTACCCTCCCTTCCCCTCCTGTTCCTATAGCTCAATTGATTGGAAAACAATGGATAAGAGCAAATGTAATAGCTTAGTGGATAGGAACAACTTATCGTGCCTTAGTGCTTTTCACCATCCGCATGCTGTCTCCGGTGCTCCTCCCCTCCTCTTCCGCATGCCCATAGCTCACTCATCGCACCGTACCGTCTCCGATGCTATCCCTTCCTACCCCACATGTTCCCATAGGTCACCGACCCGTCGTGCCTTGATGCTCCTCCTCCCTGTGTCATCTCTGATGCGCCTTCGCTTTCTTAGTCGGCCGTCCACGTGTCGTCTCCGATGCTCCTCCCTTTCTCTCCATTGTATTCTGATAGCTCAATGACCCAAGATGCATCAATGCTCCTCATCCTCCCTGGCCATCTTCGGTGACCCTTGCGCTCCCCACGTGTCTCCTCTAGTGCTCCTCGGTCCTTGCCCTCCATGTATTGTCTCTTACCCCATGTTGTCCCCAATGTCCCTCCCCTCCCTTCCCTTACGTTTCCATAACTATCGATTGGAACGACGGTTGATAAGAGCCACGGGAAGCATCTCCAAAAGTCTTTCTTAAACTCACTCACTAAATCATCATTTGGGAGCCATTTGAATAAAAAGATACCTTCTTTGTATCTTGTGCTATATTTGGCTATCAAGAAATCAAGAACAGGGCTCTTATTATAGTAGATGCAAAGAAAACATACCCTCCAAGAGTAGGGGTAGCCCTCCAATCAATAGCGGGGACTTAGATTTGAGGGATCGTGCTTGAGTTACACTTATATCCTATTAAAGACTTTAGTAAAAAAAAAAATCAACGACTTATTCAATTAGATCTTCAAATACTACTATTATCTACTCTGGTTTCTCATTAGCCAAATATAAAAAACGGAATTCTCTCAAAATGTAGACAACATATAGAGAACATGAAGATAAAAAGATATACAGAGCAATTCAAGATAAAAAGGTATAGAGAGCAATTCAAATGACTCTCCAAATAAGGATATAGAGGATGAGTTAAAAAAATGATTATTGAAGATGCTACATGTCCGTTTCAACAAAAGCAACCGTCTTGTTTGACTACACCCAAATCCACCACAATCCACGTGTATTAAGGTTTATGCCCTTGTAGCTAGTTATAGACTTCTTTCAACAGATTAATAAAGAAAATATAAAGATATAAATTAATGTCCATTTACCCCATCTGTCTACAGGCACGCGGCGCTTGGCTTTGGGCTTTGGTTCGTGTCTCAGGCGGGCAGCATTGCCTGCCAAATAAAAAAAAAATACATGCAACCAATAACCTAATTAAAAAGGAAACTTGCATGCATGAGCATGGTAGAGATGAGGTATTTTTTTACAGTCCAATGCTCATAGCACCTACAGTGTTCAAACTAGTACTATATTACAATTTTGTGGGAATATGAGGAAACGATATTACTATTCTATACATCAATCATCCACCTCCGTGGTTCAGATATAGCAGAAATGGTGCAGGAAATGAATGTGCCAACAAAGTCAGGGGTACCAAATTCTGGAACAAAAATGCTTCAACGTGTTCAGCTATATACAAAATTCCCAGTTATCAGCACTTGGAACCTTGTTCGTCACAAAGAGAACCTACCTCAGAAGTACTGTCGGACTATATCAATGATGTCCATCTATGCTTTCATCATTTCGTCCTCGAAATGGAATGAGCTATGGTACTAAGACCAATACCCTAGCACTTTTACCATTTGTAGCCATGCTACGCAAAGTGACTAACATGACCAAAGAGTTGAAGGACATGGTCTCACCGAGGAATCAGCAGACATTTCCCAAGGTAATAAATCGCCTATACCATTGCCACAAAAAATGAACAGTAGCAAACGGCAGAGGAAGTGAGGAACAGAAGACTGCAAAATTGCGCCCCTCATCTCAGTTCCATGTAGTACCTGCTGACTGCTCCAAGATTGAAGTGCGAGGAGTGAGCTTTGCAAGCATTTACTCAGAATCCTCATTGTCTTCTATAACCTCTCTGCCTGCCCGATAAGCTATTGTCACATGCATTTACTCAGAATCCTCGGTGTCCTCTACAACTTCTCTGACTGATAAGATATCATCACGTGGATGAGCTGTTTCCACAATAACACTAACTTCATCACCCACTTTCCCATGTGAAATTGTCGTCGTAACTTGCATTCCAACCTGGAAGTGGCATTAGCTATTAGCATTGGAAGAACAATACTCATAAGAGGAAGATGGAAAACAAACGGAGACAGGCTCCAGCTATTCGCTCTGATGCATGATACAACCGAAAGAACTAATAGTTCAGCTAACCGTTGCTGCAAGTAAAAAACCATGGTTTTCCTAGAACTGTCCAGAAGATCTGTAACTCACAAAAGGAGAAGAGCACCCAAGGTGATCCTAGGACCCGACTGGAAGAGGTTAACCAACCTCCCCCACTTACCATCCTTAGGTTGGATCTTCACTACTCTTAACTGGCTATCTTCATTATTGGTTCTAATGGGAGAAGGGTGTCATTTGCTTCTCTTTAGCCAGTTTCAATAAGTTTGGCTAGAATTACTTGCTTCAGTAGTTACGGAGAACTCTGAAGTACAAAATCCATACAATCAAAATCAGACTGAAATAAACAATCGCAGTAGTGGTTCAATTATGTACAATAAACTCAGTAAACAGACTGACTACAACTAACGGGTATACCATGTCCTTTTTTCCCCTATTCCACAGTATGTGTTTTTGGTCACCACATTCAGAAGGTAGAACCAAGTTTTTCTTATTTAAAAAGGGGAAGAAATCAATTTGGTTTGTGCGCGCTACAAATTTTGCCAAAAACCAGTCAGTAACAAAGTTATTGGAATTAAAGGAAAGACCACAAATCAACCACACCAGAAGTGACATACATCATCAGGGATCAGCTAAACTGGTAAACCCAATTTAGGACAACTGTTACTTGGAGCATATACTGCTTCAAATACTATATTGGTGAAAGCAAAAGTAGTGTTACATGATAATCTGAAAAGGCGAATAAAAAATTATCATAAGGAGAGAGTCAGTTCACCTCCATCAAAAGCAGAGCTCCCATACGATCCTTGACAAACTTCAGAATCAGTGCTCTGTACTTCCTCCCCTTTGGTTGTCGCCTCAAGTATTCCAACAGCCAGTACCGCAAGCTATTGCTATGAAGCCTCCTAGCTACTTTAACATGCATGCTCGCAATAAATGTCATTCCTTCTAGATCGCCAGCTGAATATGGTGGAGAATCACCTCTAAGAAAAGCTTTTACCTGCAATTTAGTTCCCCATAATACTTGAAATTAAGTCGACTGTTGATATATTCCTTGGATCAAGGTACAATAATTAAATAATGATTTGATGACACTATCAGAAAGCTAACAACATCAAAATATAAATGCACAAATTCCTAACTTCTTGCATGCTATAAAACTTCTCCTGATTCATAAGCATGTTTACCTGATAATGAGCTAGCAGGTCAACATATCTTCGAATAGGAGAGGTGAACTGCACGTAACCAGGAATACCAAGTACACCATGTGGTACAGGTTTTTTAAAATCCATTTCTGCAGCACGGAGCACACTGATATTGGCAAAGCTCCTTGCAGGCCCCTCAGGTAGATGAGAGAACACTGACACTGCTGTGTTGGACTGGGGGTGACCTCTATATGGTAAAGGGAGGTTGTTGTCAGCACCGAAAGCAGCCACTGCCTCACCACAAAGTATCATCATTTCAGATACAAGCTGCATTGCTGGATTGGCTTGATCTTCAACATATAGATTGATATTTGGTTCAGGATCCTCAGGGTTTGACACCTTGATACGTGGCTCTATCATCGCAGTGTCTATTGAACCCTGCAGACTTAAAAGTCAACTTTAGGGGAAATAAAATGTAGCAAGTGGTTTCCAGAAATACAAACTTTTGATAAAAGTGGCATTATGGGCTGAAGTGAGAACCAAAATAAGAAAATAATGTCCAGCAATTTTTAGGAATCTACTTTCTAATATACCTTATTGTCAGCTGGTGAAATGTGTAAGAGTAAATTTGGGTTCGTTTTCCCCAAGAAAAATGTCAGGGGATTGTCTAAACATCATCGATGTCATGTTTACATGTACAACATTGTACATTGTGTGGTGTTTTCAATTGCATGCCATAAGTGACTTATGCAATGATGCATTATAGATCGGCAGATAGCAAAGCCAATTTGGCACATACCTGACTACGACGCCACTGTGCACGAATCGAAGCAGCTTCTTGAAGAATCCTTAGTTCTTCCTCTTCTTCCAGGTTCATGTAAAGCAATTCAGTTGCACTCTCATATGTCAACATATAGGTAGGTTTGATGACTGAATTTTCTAGAGTATATTCTGCAATACTATTCACAGAACAAATGGAATGAGGAATGTCAATGAGTGCGCTACACGCTTAAGAAATTCCTTTAAAAATCAAAGAAAAGCCAATCGCAAGGGAAACAAGATAGAAAAGTAACTGACTCAGAAAGCAGCAAAAAAATTTTTGAGGGGGGGGGGGGGGGTGATTACCTCCCATCTGGGTTTAAAATAACAGATACAGTTACAGATTTGCATTCTTTACCCTGCTGCAAGCTCATAGCATTCATGGCAAGCCTCTCTGGGAACATCGGAAAAGTAGCGGTTGGTAGAAAGATTGAGGTTCCTCTGTGCATTGCCTCCCTGTCGACAAGAGACATGGTTTCGTAACAAATACCAAATGCAGTGACAGAAAGCATACAACAGAAGAGCAGCAATGACCTATCAATGATGCTACGAGGTTTGATCAAGCATGTTGGGTCAGCAACATGTATCCAGACCTTTATCCTGCCATCAGGAAGCCTGGTTGCGCTCAATGCATCATCAAGCTGAGTCACCAAGAATTCCAAATGTTTAATAGATTTATTGGTGGTAACTAACAATTCATTCTCTGTGGAAAGATTCTATGGTAGAAGAAGCAAAAATATACTTCATCAGCCTCATCTACATCAATGGCGTACACTTTCAAAGTTGAAAGATCCTTCCTGAAATGCTGAGAAAGTGAAAAGATAAAAACATCAAATGAGAAAATGTGTGCATATACAGAGTGGAAGCATCCAGTAATAAATAACTATACCATGTCTGGGTCAGGACTGTCCACCAGAAGCTCTTCTGCAGCTGACAAAACTTCATCCGTGTACCTTATACGGACATCGTACCTGAAAAGGTCGAGATTGACATGCACAGGGAAGTATCCAACATTTATAAGGAGCTTTAGAGCAGCTGATGATGTCCTCGTGAATCCCATAGCTTTGAGAATCTGCCGTTACATTAAAAACCAACTTCACAAACATCAAAAGATGGAAAACTTAACAAACTCATTCAATAAAGAAGGGTACAAATTAAAAATTGTTTGGACTACAGACTTTTATGAACAAAATAATACCCATTAAGCTAATTTTATTATAAATTTGGTTTCTCGTCTCTGGACATTCAACAGACCATGGTATTGTAAGAAAATTGAAGACTTCACTACGATATTGTCTATGGTAAAAAAAAAAAAGATAGTGGGATCTGATATATTACATTTCCTGCTAGTCTTCTTTGTTCGTCGTCACATGCATCAACTGCATATGCTTGAAGAGCCTCAATTTTTTGCCTGACTTTTTCTTCCACCAACCATGACGTTTTAGGAGGCTTGGACTCCATAGGCAATGCTTTGGCAGACTTGAGTAAGTGGACAAATTCTTCCAGTTCCTTCTCCGCTGCCTCTTTAGCAAGCTTCCGTCGTAGGAGTTCCTCTACCTACTACCAGATAAAAGAAAATAAGTCTACCAACCAATGCAACAATGCAGACCTTAACCAATAAGAGTAATCTTAAGAAATCTGTAGCCATTAAATATACATGTCAAAAATACGTATCTAAAGACACATGCCAGATTAAAATATTGGATGTTACATAGTAGACAACACTCAATGTGAAACCAGGTGAATAAGATGAAAACAAATATATGGCCTCAAAATATGGTCTTCCAGGAAAATTAAAGTTAGTACAGAATTGACTGCAATACAGGTGGCCCCATGGACATAAAATTCCAGCCATCACAAGATTAACTAGACACAGCACCCAGATATGGTGCTACAATAGAAGATGTGCAACCTTACTTGCCAAAATCATCTAAAATATTAACATATATCTAGAAAAATATACCTGAGCAGGTGAACGAGGTTGGTACATTGAATAATCTCTGCTCTCTACCTTGACAAAATATACTACATCCCTTGACAACAAGAGATGTGCACAGTAGCTTTCCAGAGACTCCTTGGTACCATACACTATCTGAGGAAATCACAAGAATCATATGAGTATCAGAGTATGTGAAAGGGAAAAAAATATGAAATCAGAAAAAAAAAATGGAGAACCTCTGACCTCTGCAAATTCCTCAACTGTTATTGATTTATCCTTCTCAGACAGCTCCATCCAAGCACATTCCAAAACAGTTGGGTCCTGTTAACAGATAACATGATCATCCTCCTGAAGCACGTTATGCACATGTACAGCTCATGCAGTAGTAGTGCAGAACTTACCAAAAGGTCTTGCGTTTTCTCAAGAAATTCATCTATTCTTGAATAGTCAAAATTCATGATACCAGGTACAACATATGTAACCTGCTGGGGCTTTATCGAAGACAAGATACCATTCTGTACTAAGGTAAAAGTCATGTCACTAGAGAATCCATATAACAATAATAATAATATACATATGTATGTTCAGCTATAATAACTGGATAGTCTAAAGGACAAGTAACAGCTATCCGTTCAAAAAGACCTGATCAGTCACCATCCAGTTTTTCTTTCCATCAGGCCTTTCAACAACAGCAAGCAAAGATCTCTCAGAATCTTTCTGAAATTCAAGCAGCAATCCTTTCTGTAATGTTCTCTTGTCTATCTTATTGTCAGGCAATTCCTTTGTGCCCTGCAATCCTATCCTGAAGTAGAATAAGAAATTCCAACAGTAAGTTTAAGTGAGCTTTTTTTGTTAGAAGAAATGAAATAGTGATAACATTTAATAGCCATGTGAATCATTTCAGAAATTACGAGAAACATCCTGCTTGCATAATGGGCAGCATAATGGTATATTACCCACATAAAGCGGCAGTGATATTGGATAAGCTTGCTAAAGTCATCCCAGTGCAGAATTTCATAATGTTGTTTTCAAGAATGCTCAATGCAAGGTTTCATTCTATAGAGAGAGCTTTTAGAGTGCATGGAGAATTACTTCGCCGAGACACCCTCAATGAAATATGAATTCAGTATCTAGCGGCTCAAGCACAAGCATACATGCAACTCAAGCAATGGATGGTACCGGCGATATAGAGAGAGCTTTTAGAGTGCATGGAGAATTACTTCGCCGAGACCCGGACGCGCCGGCGGGAGCGGAGCTCATCCAGAACGGAGTCCACAATACTATGCGCCAGGCGGCTCCGGCAGCCTCCGTGGGGACCATAGGAGCACCCTCCAGCGAAAGCGGGGGCTGGGCGGACGGCGCGTCGGAGGGGGTGGAGACGGAAGAAGGCAAGCGCCGCCGAGGAGCAGCCACCCGCTGCCCGCGCCGCCATGGGAGAGGGCCCCATGGACCCGCGAGGAATGGCTGTTGCCGGATGCGGGTAGGCCGGTAGGGTTTAGTTCGCCGGCCACGCAAATCCCGCCTCTCGGCCTCTCGGGTTGGGTTTTGTCTGGCGATAAGAGACGACGAGCTCCAGCGAGCGCAAGTGCAAGGCGACGAGCCGACGACGAACTGATGAAGTGGGGCTGTGGGGGGATGAGTCACTTCCATCTGACGTGAATATCTGACATGTGGGTTCGCTTGCTATGGGGCCGCCATGTCGGAAGCCCACGACAGATAGATAAAGGTCCGAGTCGCCTATTTCTACGTGGGCCTTAAGGATAGGGCTTTACATGGGCCTAACGCCTTGGAGAGTTGGAGTCGCAGGGCCTTTCCGTTCGCTCGTGTTTGGGCTTAGCGGGAAGCGGCCATATATATATATATGGTCCGTAACTCCGTCTCTCATGAGGCGCCTGTATACAACAACAGTACAAGGAGTAGAGATAATTGCAAAGAGACTACGTTTTGACTTTGGTCAGATAAATTTGCGGTTTTGAGATGTTGTGTGATTTCTACAATTTTGCATAGCAATGTATATATAAGAATATAAAACAAAAAATACTCCAATGTTTTGCGTCTGACAGTGGGAGAGTGCTAAACTGTTAATACCAACCACATGATGAAAGTGTCATTGGCCACTAGCTGCAGCCTACAGGTCCCATCCAGCCATCCATCAATCCAAACTTTGAATTCCTGATATACTGGGAAATCGTTTATTGTCATGTTCATCTAGAACCTTTTTTGCAGATAATACAAGCAGCAGCACCTGCGGGTTGGTTCTCAGGCACAGCGATTCATTTCAGCTCGTTCTGGATCCGAGCACGCAGAGGCACATGTCCCTCTCGTCCCGTGGCAGCACATACCAAATCAATCTAGGATGCAGCGCATGGCTATCCGCCGCATGCCGTTATTAATGCGAGAGCGATGCCCGAGCCCAATCGTCGCTTTTAATTCTGAGCTACACGCTGACGATCTTCTAGAAGCCCAAACATGTGGTACCCCCCTGGGCTGGCCCTGATGGCGTGGCTGGGCAATGGGCCAATGGCCCGGGCACCCGCCGTGCCTTCTGTACGCCTGTGTGGAGAGGAGTGCACGGACAACGGGACAAGGGACCAAGAAAGAAGCAGAGAGAGAGAGCAGACAGCGACTCGACCAGTACAGACTACAGAAACAGCGAAATGCCGCGTCTTCTAGATGACCTGTTTTCACTTAATACTTACATACTATACTGAGATCGAGACCCTTGATTGCTGCACGCGCAGAACTTCTACTGACCGAGTAATTAACAGTAGCAACGTAAATATAGGAGTACAAATTTGCACCTTTTTCAGGAAACAAACAATTCGGAGAATGAATGCAGTCAACCGCTTAACACATTGTAGTAGTAGTGGTGAACCAATTGACTTCGACTTGCTGAATGTAGAAAGAAAAAGATCTGCAGTACTACTACTATCAGGCTGAACCAGTGAAGTTTTGTGAAGTTTTTTGGGTTAGTATTCCTCGTATGCCATGGGCCGCGGGGCATGGCCAAGAATATTTTTGGGGTTGTATCCACTATCCATGCAGTAGGATCAGGAATAGAGTATCGGAACTACGTTCTGGGCCACTCCTCCCCGGAGACTCGAAGCTGCGCCGCGCCGCATGCGAGCCAAGTCAAAAGCGGCATCTGCAGGCAAGCAGAGGCAGCTCACATAGGTCAGGGTCAAGGCGCTACTCAACCAACCAAAAAAGACGTACGTACTGCTCAAATGAACCTGGACGCTGTTTGGTGCGTCCTATTGTTAGTAGCAGTAGTATAAAAATATTCGACATCGGAACGAGGATGCTTTACCGCTAAGTACAATCGCTCGATGCATGGTCAGTGGTTACCAGTATTATTATATATATATAGGTCGGGTACGTACGCATCAGTGGTGCTGATATGATGATGTTTGGTTATTAGGTGCATAATGGTGCATGATGGAAACGTTTGTTTACTCGTCCGGGAGGTTTCCTGGGACGTGCATGGGGTACGTCGGTACGAGCGAGTTTTTTTTTTTTTTTTTTCCAAATCCTTAGGCTAGCTTTACTGATCGAGGATAGTTACATCATTGCCTAAATAATCAACAATAAGACTAGGGCTCATCGTCCTAGATACAATTTTCTTTTGTGTAAACATAGCGTGCCTAGCTAGTTCATGTGTCACTCGGTTTGATCAACCTTTTCTTAAGAGCAAACATTTTCGCCATGGGCACATCCACAAGATGGGAGATAAAGGTATTTGTTGTTCATACCAACCGAGTCATCTCTGATAATTGCATCCATACCACACATCTCCGATCTTTATTATAGGAAGAATCTATGTTCAAACAAATATATATAATCTTCTGGCGATTTTCTCCATCCTTGTTGTAACTTGGCACCTTTTTTTTTGCTGCCATCTTATAATTCTTTGCTAGGAAAATGCTGGCCAAATCTTACCTTGATGGTGGTTGGAGAAAATTTCTCCATGGGTTAGTTGCCGCCTCTCCATTGTCACAGGTACTAGCCACCCGTCAATATAAGTTCGGCAAGTCCTATTTCAAGACCATATAGACCCGTTCTCCTCTATTATTAACTTCTTCCAACACAATAGACCTCGAATGATCAGTGTCCAAAAGATATATGAGTTTCTCCTAAACTCCAATCGAACTTCATACCGTTCTAACCCGATCATAAGAAAGATCATGCGTTTAATATCTTCTTTTTTTTGCCCCATCGTGGCACACTAGACACCCCTCCCCCCCCCCCCCCCCCCCACCACCCACATGAAGGATAATATGTTTGTTCGCCAAGATAGTTGTACATGGCATCAAACCACGAAGAGCTCTCTAGCCAAATATAATTTTCCTCGGCACTCGGAGCTTCCATAGTTTTTGCCATACCTGATGATTGCTAGTCACACTACATTGCACAACAGCTTGTCTTTCTCCAAATTTCTTTTTTCCATAGGCCATGATACTCTGATTTCACTGAAAACAAACCATTTCTATCAAACTGCCAAGCAACCCAATATAATCTTCTCTCCATTGGGTTATTAGTATTTGTATATTACAATTAACATCAACACGCTCGAAAATAGAATATGCCAGATCAGTATCCCATGTTGAGTCCATAGGACTGATTAATTAATCCACTGTTGTTATTATATTATTGCCTCTCCAAGTCTAGACTTTCATATTGTGGCTATCTAGGATCCAATTATCCTCCCATATCTTGATCTGTGTACCGTCCCTAACGTGTGGTATACACCCAATAAGTTTTCAAGCCCTGGTAGAACAATTTGACAAGTATAAGATCTTCCAGCTTTCATTCTCGCATTAAGAAGTTTTCCTCTGGATTGTAGCGAGACTCTTAACATTCTGGCACACAGTGAATCTGGTTCACATAGATGTCTCCAAACTTGCTGATGAGTGTCAGAGGGATTGCACTGCGAACATCATCTTGCATCGGCCATGGTCTACTATTTCGAGCAATGTACTATATCGACTAGTGCGAATAGAACTGCCGGTGCTTTGACCATGGGTCCCTCAACAAGGTACATCGTTATCCTTGAATTGGTTAAATTTAATTTCTTTTTCGCTATGATTAGTATATTCTTCTAAACTGAGTGAAGTAATATCACATACATACACATATTTATCATCATCAATTTACTATATTTTTTCTAGATTAAATTTTAACATAAAAATGCCTAAATTCCTACCGGTTTCCTCCATAGGCCCCAGGTGATTGATCGAACCTATCACGATCGGTTCTACAATAAATATTTACTGAACGCTGTCACGGTCGGTGCCATAATAATTATTTACTCATGAAAAAATATAAGTAGGCAAACAACAACAACAGCAACAACAAAAGTGGCTGAAAATTGAAGTGCACGAGAGAGAGACATGTGCAATCATGCATGACACAACATAACGTAACAAGGACTTTTTTTTTAGCATCGTAACAAGGACTTTATAAGACGACGACAAACACGCAACGCCCATTAAAAGATCAGCTGAGGGATTTTAGAGGCGTAAGCGTTTCTACCCTGTTTTTGAACTCATTTGTGATTTTGTCCTTTTTTTTAAGTTTATGATTCTACTCCTGTAATTTTTAAACGAAGCAAGACCTTACCCCTAGTTTGTTAAGTCCTTCTAACGGTGTTAACTTTTGGACAAAAAGACAACTTTGCACATATGTTTTTACCCATGTTTTATTTCGCTCTTTGTGTTTTTACCCTTATTTTCAGAACAAAAACTTACAAATTTAGAAACAACAATTTAACTAAAAATCAATATAAAACACATATTAATATCACATGCATTCAAGATATAGAATCACACTAGTGGTCTCAAATCCAAACCAATCCCACACTAAAACCATTCTATTTCGATGTAGCAGCTTTAGCCTTAGGGCCTGTTTAGATTGGGGATTTTGTAAAATAGTTTTATGTTTTGGGTCTCTATTTTGCAAAATGGATCTAAACATGCATGTTAAAAATAATAGGGGCAAATGGCTCGTTAGTTTGAAAATAACAAGGATAAAATCACAAAGTTAAAAAAGAAGGAGTAAAATCACCATTGAATTTTGAAATAGGGACAGAAACATCAAAATCCCATTTTTTAACATATAAGAGCAACTCCAACAGAAGAGTTATCTATGCTGTCTAATCTATATTTTAGAAAGAAAAGAGAGTCCAACAGTTATTGTATTTGGTTTTCTAAAATAACAAGTTATCTATTCTGAAGTTCTCGCATATTAAATATAATTTGCTTGTGCCGCTAGCCATCTAGCTAGCCTCGTCATATAGGAAGTCTATTGCAGTTTTTGTTTGGGTTTTCTATTTTAGAGGTTGACTACATTATGGGTTTAGCCATTTAATTTTAGCAACTCTATTATAGTTGCTCTAAGCGGAAGTATAAAAAATTCCATTAAGGGATCGGGAATAAGGAAAAGCAAAAAAAACTCTTTGGCTTTGCTATCTTGGCCTTATTCGTACCTCTTTCATTTTCTCCCCCGCCATTTAAGCCAGGCCATCTCTTATCTCTCTTAAGACTTGGTATACACTTTCTACTAAAATCAGATCGATCATGTACTCATAATTATCTCGTATTATGATTATCTCGTCTCACACAATTCATCATGATGATCGATGATTGTCGTGTACATTAACCGTGTATTTTACGCGGTGGATCGGATCTACGACTCAAGCCTGGATGATGGATGTGAAGGCCATGTATAAAATTTTAAATTGGCGTTTGCTCCCTGTTGACGGCGATGGCTAGCAATGCGCAAACATGATTTCTAACTTTCCCATATACACATATCCTTGCCGTCGCTGTCGAAAGGAGAAGGGCATAATTACTCCATGCAGTTTTTTTGTGCCGGATGCAATGATCCGACAAACCCTCGACATTGTAGTGGTAAAAAACAATAGTATATGTTCTCTGCCTTGTCTCTATTTACACTATTATAGGTATAATAGTATTGTGATGTTTAAACTTCCGCTTAAGGTCCTGTTTAGATAATTCTTAAAAACCACTTTTTATCTCTAGCTAGTTTCCTTCAGTTGTTTTCTTCAGTTTTTAAGAATATAACTTTATTAGTGCTCTATGAGTCACAAAACCTAGGTACATACAACTTCCAATTTTTAAGAATCTGATAAAAACCTAGAGTTGTTTGGATCTCCACTAGCTTGTTTCTAAAAGCTAGATTCTTAAAAACCGATAAAAATTGAGTAGATCACAGGACCAAGAATTTTTTTTTTTCCCAACATAATAAGTTCATGTTGTCTCTAAGCAGAGCTCAGCTAATATAGATTACTTGTGGTGGCTTGTCCGTTGGGATTTGAATCCTCGCACATTTTGATGTGGTGATTTTATTTTCTATATTTATTAATTTGACGATGCCATTCTACGTAGGCCACGTACTTGCCGACAATGAGATACATGTATTGATTTTGTCAATTTCGAAATTTGTCGGTATAGTCTTTTATAAGTGATCATGAGGGAGATGGAATGTGTGTGTGCATTGTGTGAGGTAAGATACAAATGCATCAAAACAATGCCTCAAATGTTTCTCCATTCTAAAATAAACGGAACTTAATAGAATTTGCTATTACATCTCTATATCAAAGGCGCTACTCCAAAATGTAAGCATCTCGTGAACAGAGAGGCCAAATATTCATTTTGGGACAAATTTGAGCATAGTAGACCAAGGGAGTAATTGCTATTCATGTCAGCCGTTTGCAATGAAACCTTGGGAGCCAGTGAGCTGCATGCATGCATGCATGCATGCATGCATGTGATTCCGTTGGAATCGTACAGGACATAAATATTCGGCAATGGGTGACCACAATCTCCAGCGAGATTACGAGACGAACGAGTCAAAGTCTCCTACAGATATATTTATGGAATCAGTGCAGGGAGATTACTGTACTCCTCCATCTTCCTTGATTCTCTCTCGGCGTCGTGCTGGGGGTGTGGCCTATCAATCTCAATGTGCGTGCACTGTATTTGCCTGGATCGGTAATTTGGGATGTTGCATATGCCATTCCCATGTTCTTTCGCGGCAAAAGCTGTCTCACATCCACACATTTGTAGTAGGAGTACTACGTTTCAGTTAGCCCGGTCTGGGTACACCAGTACTCTAGAGTAGAGTACTAGCAGTGTGCCGTTCACGGATGACGGACCCACTCCCACTGCTGTGCTGCCGTGCGCAAGTGATGAGCGTAGAACGACGTGGCGAGGGCCCTGCGTCGCACGCCCACTCGCTGACGTGTCGGTCGGCCGCGGCCCGGGCCACACAAATGCCTCGCGCTCGTCTGTGGAGGCGGCGTGGATAGCTCGGGACCACCACGTGGCCGTGGAGAGAACAACTTGGCGACCAAGGTAGCCGGACCCGTACGCCGGGGGGTCGCCGGCGGACCCGGTCCATGCGCCGGTGTGCCCCCACATGCCACCCCGCCGCAAATCAGGGAATCACACGGGTGACAAAATCCGGCGAGATTTCCACCCCGCACTGTACACGATGGCATCACCCATCAGTTACGGCCGCGAAGACCTCCGCTAGAGCCACCAGTATTTTCGACTTTCGAGAGGGGAAGAGTCGTGGAGATGATAAATGCACGTGCGATCTGCGCAGCTGAGCCGGTTGACACGTGGGACCGTCCCGTCCCTAATCGCCAACTGATGGCAACATAAATCATTTTTTAAGGTTATCCCCTCAAAGAAATCATCTTGAAGGTCGCTGGGCTGTCAAGGTAGTCAAAGTGCCCAAAGACAGTCGGGGCGACTCAACGCTGCTGCTTCCTGTTCCTGGCCCGGCCTCCGATGATTATTAACCCAGGTCGCAATCGTTCCACAGACACAGTCCACCCGCCCCAGGTTATCCTTGCGGCCCAGACCCCAGATGGCCCGTTTCTAGGAAACTTCCTTCACGCCCTCCGTGAAGCGTGAACCCACCCCGTGCACCCAGCCCCATCAGCGCCGTCCCCGCGTGGCATCGCACGCCGCACAGCGTGGACGCGGCGCACGGGCCACCAGGGCCCCGGGCGCGAGGGCCTGGGTGTCGACACTCCTGCCCGCACGTATGTTACAAAACGGACCCCGGCCACCTCTGCGCCTCTCGAAAAAGAGAGACACCGGTTCACAGTCCACCTCTCTGCGCCGCGCCTTTCCTGTTCTTATCCTCCCGTCGTCTCGCGCGTCTCGGGTCTCTCTTCTTTCTCCTCGCCTCCCGTCCCTCCCTCCCTCGCGGTCCGGGTCGCTCGCAGGTACACGCCCTTGACGAGCTCGAGCATCTCACGCCCACTTGATCCGTCGGATTAGTCAGCGCGTTTCAACTCGCGGGCATGGATATCTTGTTTGGTCTCCAGTTCTGATTCTTCTCCGTTGTATTTCTGTGCATTCTCCAGGTCGCAGGCCCTCTACTGGTAGAGTGCTCTAGTCTCTTACTAGTGCATTCTCCAGGCGCGGACTCCACATCGATGGTCATGGACGCTGGCCTGCACGAGCCGTGCGCGCTGCTGCCGGGATCCAAGCGCGACGGCCACATGCCAATCTACCCCAAAATCGGCGCCGCCGCTAATGGGTTCACGGCGGAGGAGCTCGAGTCGCTGCTGTTCCTGTCGCCTGGGGTTGCTTCGGCGCCGGGCGGCGGCGGCGGCAGCTATCTGAATGTCGCGCCTACCACTGTGGTTCCGCGCGCCCCGACCAACCGCGCGTCGCCGCCGAGGGATGCGTCCGCCGCGCCGTCCTCGGCGGGGCAGCCGGACGATTCGGAGGCGTTCTCGGACATCGTCCTGGGCTACATCAACCGCATGCTCATGGCCGAGGACATCGACGACAAGTTCGAGCACTACCCGGAGCACCCCGACCTGCTCGCCGCCGAGAAGCCGTTCCTCGAGATCCTCGCCGAGCGGCCCTCGAGCTCCGGCGGTAGCGCGGTCGAGAGCCCCGGCGGCAGCAGTGTGGGCATCTCCTGCCACAGCGCGGGCTCCTGCACCTGCGCCACCGCCACGGCGGCGTCCGACGCCTTTGGCGCCGCGCTGACGCCCGCGCTTGACTTCCCATCGGCCGCGTTCCTGCAGCCACCGCAGCTGTATCAGGATCTAAGCCCTGAGAGCAGCGTGGTGGAAGCAGGCGGCGCGTGGCCGTACGACTCGACGGGATTCTACCAGCTGCAGAGCAGCCCGTTGCCGGAGGCTCTGCTCTCGCAGTCGTCGTCGTTCGCGTCATCCAACGGCAGCTGTGTTACATTATCAGACGGCTTTGAGTCGTTGCTGGGCTCGCCTGGTGTCATGCCGGATGTTGGCTTCACCGATTTTGCGGTGCAGAGCCAACAGGCTATGCAGTTCTGCCGCGGGCTCGAAGAAGCAAGCAAGTTTCTGCCTGACGAGAGTAAGCTTGTGATTGATCTTGAGAAGCCACCATCTGTTGCAAGCTTGGTGGCTAACATCAAAGGGGAGAACAGGTTTGCGGAGGTCAAGACAGAGAAGGCCGATGTTGAGGCAGCAATTCACAGAGGAAAGAAGCATTTCTATGGTGATGACTTGGGTGCAGAGGAAGGGAGGTGCAGTAAACATTCAGCACCAGCTATTGACACTGATCACCTTGTGCGGGAGATGATGGACAAGGTCTTGTTGTGCAATGGTGAGATGTGTTCAAAAGGCGTCAAGGAGCTGCGTGAAGCCCTGCAGCATGATGTCGCAAAGAATTCACATGGGGTTCATGGAAAAGGGTCCGGACGTGGCAAGGGCCGTGGCAAGAAACAGCCGAAGAAGACGGAGGTGGTTGACTTGGAGACTCTCCTCGTCCACTGTGCTCAGTCTGTGGCCACCGATGATCGACGTGGTGCAACTGAGCTACTGAAGCAGATCAGACAGCATGCGTCGCCCAATGGTGACGGTGACCAGCGTTTGGCGCACTGCTTCGCCAATGGCCTTGAGGCGAGGCTTGCTGGTAATGGAAGCCAGATTTACAAGTCTCTTATAATGACGAGGTTTCCCTGCACAGATGTGCTGAAAGCCTATCAGCTTTATTTGGCAGCTTGCCCATTCAAGAAGATCTCTCATTTCTTTGCCAATCAAACCATTGTGAATGCTGTGGAGAAGGCGAAGAAAGTTCACATTGTTGACTACGGTATTTACTATGGCTTTCAGTGGCCGTGCCTTATTCAGCGCCTCTCTAACAGGCCTGGTGGTCCTCCAAGACTCCGGATCACTGGAATTGACACACCTCACCCTGGGTTTCGCCCAGCAGAGCGCATAGAGGAGACTGGAAGGTATCTAAAAGATTATGCTCAGACCTTCAATGTGCCTTTTGAGTTCCGAGCCATTCCATCTAGGTATGAGGCGGTTCAGATAGAGGATCTCCACATTGAGAAGGATGAGCTGCTGATTGTCAACAGCATGTTCAGATTCAAGACACTGATGGACGAGAGCGTGGTGGCTGAGAGTCCAAGGAACATGGTCTTGAACACAATCAGGAAGATGAACCCACATTTATTTATTCATGGGATCCTCAATGGCTCTTACAATGCACCATTCTTTGTGTCTCGCTTCCGGGAGGCCTTATACCACTACTCTGCTATCTTTGACATGCTGGAGACAAACATTCCGAGGGACAACGAGCAGAGGCTGCTTATTGAGTCAGCTCTGTTCGGTCGAGAGGCAATCAATGTAATCTCCTGCGAGGGTCTGGAAAGGATGGAGAGGCCCGAGACATACAAGCAATGGCAGGTGAGGTATCAGAGAGCTGGGTTCAAGCAGCTCCCAATCAACCAGGACATCATGAAGCGTGCTCGGGAGAAGGTTAGGTGCTACCACAAGGACTTCATCATCGACGAAGACAACAGGTGGTTACTGCAAGGGTGGAAAGGACGCATCGTGCTGGCGCTCTCAACATGGAAGCCAGATCACAGATCTTCTCCTTAGCTCCTTGAGCTTACATGATTGCAGAGCACTGTAAATGGAGACCTGTTCGCATTTTTGGATGCTTGGGCTGATTGTTCCTGGACTGCATCATATAGCTAGGCTATGCTATTCGGACTACTTAAGCATGTTTTTATCTTATGTAGTGATGCCATCAAGGATCCCTGCATGTTAGGTTATGGCCGTTATGGTTTAGTTTTGGACAGGAACAGCTAGTGCATTCTTTGATGGAGCAGGCTAGGTATGTTACGTGCTAGACCTAGGGTTGTTTCATTCATGGATGAGTCTTGTGGAATCTTGTATTATATTTGTTCCCCATTATAACCTGTGCTGTCAAAGTTTTGTGCTTGTTTGGTTCTACAAACTTTCTTGCACTTCCGTGAGCTACAGGCTACAGCTACTGGCCAGCGCCGATTTAGGCAAGTGATACCATCGTGGCCTGATCAACTTTCCAGTCCTCCTCTGAGCAGGTGAGCAGAGAGCTAACTGCTTCTGTAACTTTCATGTGTATTAGTGAAACACAACACAACCCAAACTGACTGTGTTCAGACTTGCAGCTATCTGCTTCTCTCGGAGCTGAAATGCAGTGATGGCGGCCTGCATGATTGTATCTGGAACCATATAGAGAGAGCACACGTCGCGCAAACTGCAAAAGAAGAAAACATCTCAAGCTCGAAAGGTCCAAATCGCTACTCACATCACTGATATACATGGCCGTCCTTGGAGCCTCTAGAATGTTGCCCGGTGGGCGGCGGTCTGAGCTGATCGACATGGAGGTGGCTAGGGAGGATTGGGGTTTTGGACATCACTTTTTCATGTGAAAACGCCCAGCGCATCTGCCGAACTGGCGCAGCCCACCTCAGGCGTATGCATCGCCGGCTCCACCTCTGCTGCCGTATGCATCGCCGTTGTGTGCTCTCTCGTCCTGAACAGCGGAGAAAAAATCGGCGAATAAACCCTCCAAAAATTCTAACAGCGACAGTTAGTGCAGTGCAGCGAGCGAATCTTTAAATCCTCGTAAATACAGTGCACAGCCACACAGGATAATCTTTTTGCTTTCTTCTTTGAAAGAAAAAGGAAACAGGAAACATATTTGGTGGCATCAGATGTGGCTTGCAGCAACGACACACCAAGAAGAATCCAAGACGACACAACGCTTATCAGCAAACGCGGCAGAAAGTTAAAAAGGCAACTCGGCGATGACGGTTAGGGACAAGGCAGGTCGCCGTCGTCGCTAGCGAGAACGAACCGGCTGCATGTCACGACGCCGGATAGCTGAGTCAGGTGCTCAGGCCTCCCGGATATAGCCGCGTGCTGGTGCGCCAAAATATGCCGTTCACACTAGGTCAGCAGAGGCATTCGGGTTCAGTGAACCTGAAGATTGCGGAGGGATCACATCTGCATCTGCTGCCCCGGCCACGAGCGAGCGAATCAAACAGGAGATTCTTGTGCGACAGGCAGAGTTTTCTACGATTATACTAGATTTTGTGATCAGACTTGTATATATGGGCATGTGGCCCTGTTCTGGTTCGTTGTCGTGAGCTTTGATGCTGTATGTGGGCACAGATGTGCTCACTGCTCAGTGCTCCAAACATGGGCACAGGTGAAGGTGCGTCATACTACCAATCCTGCACCAGATGGAAGATATTCCCTCCGTTCCAAATTATAAGTCATTTCAAGAATCTTGAAAAGTCAAACCGTCTCAACTTTGACCAAAATTTTAGAGAGAATTACAAAGATTCATGACACCAAATAAATGTTATATAAAAATATATTTAATGAAGAATGTAATAATATTTAGTTGATATTATAAATATTATTATATTATTAAAAAAACTTGGTCAAAATTGAGATGGTTTGACTTTCCAAGATTCTTGGAATGACTTATAATTTGGGATGGAGGGAGTACTTCCTAGCTCCCTCTCATTTTAGAATCTCTTACGAAAATCAGTGACATCAAAAAGGCCAAAATGCTTCTTAAAGAATATAGATAAAGATATATACTATTAAAAAAGAGACAGCTGTACTGAAAAAAGAGAAACGTACAATGAAACTGAGGAGGTAAATATTTTGAGACAAAATTTGAAGCTAAAGATCATCTATTTGAGATGGAGGGAGTATTCAAAGTACCATCGAGCTTGTGGCAGCAAATTAACAGTGAGTATATAAAGTATAACAAATTAACAAGTGAGTATATTCTATGTGTCATTGACTGTCTGCATCCAGGGAACCCAGATGCCTCGGTTGGGTAAGGTCAATGGTGGGAAGAATTGTGCCATATCGTTCTTGGTTGCCCCAGTCGTCCTTGACTGAAAGTGAAAGGTGCGGAGCGACTGATATTTCCAATTGTCCATGTTAGGCTGTCACTGAGCAAAAAAGAAGTGACACTTGGTAACTTGGTTGCCAACTTGGCTATGACAAGTAAGCGTACAGAGCAACTTGCCCACGAACTCAAGTCTACAGGCTCTGCAAATTGCAAATTTGCAATACGCTCTCGCAGTCGCAGGCTCGCGGCCTTCAGTTCGAAGTTTTTTTTTTTTTTATAATACGTATCTGTATTTCTAGTTAAGGAAAGTGTACAGGAAAAGCGTATAAATGGAAAGTGTACAGGAAAAGCGTATAAATACAGGTACGTACTGGGTAGAGGGACAGCTGTCCTAATCAACTTGCACAAAGGCCCCTAAACAACACAAAAATTACAAAAAGGTCCAAGGACCTTGTGCTACCCGAACCCTCCGGAAGAAACCACCGCCGACTGCCGTGATGTTGATTGCCGCCGTCGGCGAAACCTCCATGAATCTGGATCAAGAGTAGCTCCTTTGCGCAAAGGCTTTGACATGAGCCGCAGTTGATAGAACCGCTGAAGATCCATCGGCCGGGGACGCGCCCCAAGCTGCTCTGACCCTGGAATGAGCATCGCCAACAGCAACCTAGCGGCGCTGAGGAGAACACGAGCTCGATCCATCCACCCTCCAACCGCAGAACCCACAGCTTCCACTGCATCGACGAAGAACAAAGCCGCCGGAAATGTACAAAGCAGCTCGGACTCCTGTACAAGATCCGAACTCGTCGGACCTCACCTCCACGCGCTCGCCGACGATGCCGGAGCGACGCATCACCGAGACAGGGAAGAACACGGGAGGACCTTATTCCATGGTGGCGCCGCCGTCGCCGCCGGAAACCTAAACCTAGATCTACTAGGACCGTCACCCCCGACCGGCGAGAGCACAGCGGTCTCCACCACCTCCCCGAGGTCCGAAGGCCATCGGAGGCCAGGAAGACCGCCGGCCCCGCCGGCGGGGACCAGCTCACTCGCGCTCGCCTCTCTCAAACAGTAACTGGGCGAGAGAGTTCGAGAGAAGAGAGAGACCGCGCGTACGCTTCTCTGATGACCGCGCGTACGCTTCTCTGATGATTTCAGTTCGAAGTTTCACATGAATGGAAGCAAATGACTAGGACTTTTGCATGACTTGGGCCACGCCAATGACTAGGCCCTTGATAGTTGGGCCTTCACGCATTACTGGCTAGCTGCTTTCTTGGATTGGACGACCATCAGTTGGGCTGAAAAAATAATACGTAAGGCCTTCAGCCCTTCATATGACACCTTGACTAAGCTGAATTACCCTCTGGAAAGAAACCATTCAGCTTCATAAATTACTGACACTGAAATTCGAACCCTATTAAGTTTTTTCCTATGATTTAAATGATTCAAGTTGTAGAACAAAATCCAGTGATTCGACCTTGCTTTGTCATTTAATTTTAAAAGATGAAAAAAAATGCAAGAACGAACCGATCGGGTTGGATCTGTCCTGCAAAGGATAGGATCTGATCGTAATGCCAAGATGATCTTAAGAAACTCCAATATATATTTCCATTAAAATTAATAGCAGACTTAGCTAATACTGCCTCATGCATTGCACCTCGCTGTCATTCTCTTCTAAATGAATTACACTGAATCGAAGCTTTGCTCGTTTGTGGAGATGGCTGAATTCTGAATACGGCTTGGACACAAAGGAAAATCATGTGTCAAAATTACAATTCTAACTCGGACTTGCTCAAAACTTGACTCGGCTGATTTTGAAAGATGGCTTTGGCAGTTTTCTCACATGTGGATTCTACAAAAGGATTTGCATTTTGATCTGTTTCGACGAGACCTAATTAATGGTAAAGTCCGACCTACGTAATGGTAAAGTCTATTTCCTGATGTGGTAAAGGAACCAAACTGGCAAGCAGGGTATTAATCCTGATTCGGAACAACCAACGTCCGGACGTCCGACGTGCGTCACCTGTCCGAACACCTATCAGAGGGGCGCGCATCAGGCCCAACTGGCCACGTTGGTTGCGCACGCACATGCATGCTGCCGTTGGGCAATGCATGCATATCACCTAATACTGCGTGTGATGATTTTTAAAGTTAAAAAAGCTATAACTCCTAAAATAAGTACCCTAATTAAAAATCATTTGTACCATTGTGTTTCTTGTAATAAACTCTTAAAAAACAAGACCGCACATGGGTATGTTTTAATAAATTTTTTTTACAACATATATAAGAACCCAATATACGTTTGTAACATCCATACAAAACATATGCAATATACTTTTAAAACTACTAAAACACTGAATACATATTTTTATAACATGCATGTTTCACTCCTTCCAGACGACGCAGAGCAAAGGAGGGCAACGGTCGATCCTATTAGCCAGCAACAGAGGAAGTCAACAACGACTGGTGGGAGGTTATGCTGGTCTTAACAGATCGGGTGCCGAAGCTATCAAGAATGGAGAATGACCGCTATAAAGCACAGAAGGAGGCAAAAAAGATGAGCACACGGGTATAGGGACGATGATGGGTGCTGGGAAGATGTGAGGTCACGCCGGCTGGGGCGGAAGACGATCGCCGCCGGTGGCAAGCCTCCCAATCCAGTCGATGGACATGAAACATGCATCTATAACACTAACTGGAACATCATATCTAATTTTGAAACATCCGGATGCAACACTTGCAACATATGCATTCTACGAAAAGTTTTGGAACATTCAGGTAAAACAGTTCCAACAATACATGTATTGATTTTAAAAACAAAAGGTGAAACATTAGAAACATAAAATTAAAACATACTTCCGAAAAAAGATGAAATATTTTGAACAATACTTACAATATATATCTGAAACACTTACACACAACATTTGCATTCTACAAAAAGTTTTGGAGCCTCATCTCTGTTGAGTTAAAGCATCTTTGTAAACAATTTTATCAAGGCACAGCTCAGCTCCAATCAATCAACAGTTCTTTCATTACTTTAATTCCAAAGAAAAGTGACCTTGAAAGTGTGAATGATTACAGGCCAATTTCACTGCTTAATTGCTCTGTGAAGATTTTGACTAAGTTGTTTGCTGTTGACGGTAGTTATACCATATTTTTACCCCATCAAAATCGTCAACAAGACATTCTTTCTGAAAGGAAACTGTCGGGTACCAAAGTTAGGGGTACCCAACTTCGATGCAAAAACACTCATTCTCAATATGGCCTGACCCAAGTAAGGCCAGTGGAAGCCCACGAAGGCCGCGCCTGAAGCCCACGAAGGCCGCGTCTACAGAGGCCCACGACGTCATTGCACTAATGACAGCCAACCCTCGGGAGAGCGGCACCCTCGGCGCCAATTCTCCGATTCGCCCGAGCCTCCCCAGGAGAGCTCGGGAGAGCGGCACCCTCGGCGCCCAATTCTCCGATTCGCCCGAGCCTCCCCGGGAGAGCTCGGGAGAGCGGCACCCTCGGCGCCCAAATCTCTGATTCGCCCAAGCCTCCCCAGAGAGCTCGGGAGAGCGGCGCCCTCGACGCCCATTCTCCGATTCGCCCGAGCTTCCCCATCCCCCTCGAGCGCAATCTCACAAAGGCATCCAAGGCACCGGTGATGTCAGCAAAGCAATCTTGGACCACAAGAGACCTCCCTGACCACTTTACAGGCACTGTCCCGTCAGGCGAGATCCTCGACGCAACTGTGCTTCGCACGTCCCTGACGGCCATACCATCTGTCAGGGTTTCCCTAGCAGAGGATTTGATGGGCCCACCACGGCCGTCCTCTCCACGGTATGGTCTATGGTGCGCCGCCCCGTTTTTCGCCGGGGTCTAGCAACTCCGACTGCGACAGTTCGAGCGCCTGACGACGGGCTACGCAAGAACGGGAAAGGCGCCTACTGCACTGTCCACTCGAATGGACAAGCACGCCTTCCATCCGGGCCCGCCTAACCCTCGGGAAGAGCTGTTCAAAGGCCAGAAATATGACCAGGGGAGATATCCCCCGCTCCATCCCATCACGCCCTCAGGAGTCCCGAGCCTCGGGAGACAGCGCCCTGAGGCGACTCACCCTCTCGTCACATCGTACGGAAGGATAGCCGATAGGTGTGACCCTACGGCACGACGTAATCCGACGACTGCTGCCGCCTTGGAACTCACCAAGGTCGTGCGAACCACGACGACCATAACCGTAGCTGAAGACATGACGTAATCCGACGACTGTTCCCACCTTGAAACTCACCAAGATCGTACGAACCACGACGGCCATACCCCGGAGACGCGGAGAAAAGGCAGTAGCTGACCATAATCAAACGGGGAACAGCAACTCCTCACTGTAAAATACGTAGCTGCCCTTGCCTCTCCCTTGCGACTATAAAAGGGAGAGCAGAGGCCAGCTTTAGGAGGAGGACGGGGAAGTTCTAAGTTCTTACCCACACATACACACCCGCAGCAAACGACTTGTAGACACTTAGACACTCACAAAACACCTGGGAGCACTTCCCTCTCTCGCCTAGCTTGTAACCCCCTACTACAAGCACCCCAGTGCAAGGCAACACGACTCTCCTCTCCACTGGACGTAGGGCTTGCTTGGCCTGAATCAGTATAATCCCTGTGTTCCCCTTGCACACCATCCGTAGCCTCAACCGCAAAACACATATTTACTAGCCGGTGTTAGCCCCGCTAAAACTAGCACCGACAGAAACCACCAAACACATAGTGACTTAGGTACAAATAGCTTGGTTCCACATGTACTTGTCATTACTTGGTTGCAGGCACTCAGAACAGGTACTTTTCAGTGTCCGGAAGCTCTATATGAAGGTTGGGCAACCAACCAAGTATGGCCAAATGATAAACCAACTTCACAATCATTAATATCATAGCTTCTGAAGACAATGTGCAAAAGATGGGCACAATGAGTGGGTCGGCCGACCCACCCATTTAGGCACCAAGCTGTCATACTTCAACATATGACTCAAGGAAGTACATAGAAGAGAGTGGAGCACCTGGAGGGCCCACATGCAGATCGGCCAACCCACATGTGAGACCCACCAGGGCTCTACTGACATGGCACGATCCATGTGACTCTCCATCCAGCTCAATTTCACTTTTGGATCAAAGTTGTGTTTCCAATCAACGGTGGAAGATCAAAGCACATGGATCAAGGCGTGAACTGACAAGACCAAGGCGAAACCAGTACATAGCCACACTCTATGACCAGTGGGGACCACAGTGGTGGGCCCACCTTGCCATAGGTGGGTCGGTCGACCCACCCCTGGTGGGCCCAGGCCACCGCCTTATTTCACCGACTTCTTGCATGCTTTCCACGTGATGGATTTACCACTGCCGTTCATCTGAGGCGGTTTCAAGGATGGTTTATCCAAGGAAGGAAAATGAAAGAGCACGCAGATCACTGACGTGACACCTCCCCACTTTCCCCTATATATAGAGGCTGCCTCCACCCTCTCAAGATATGATTCATAGGAGAAACCACTATGTAGTAGCTTTAGCTCTGCTATAGTGCTATGCTAGTTGGGAGAGAGTGAGGGAAGTCTTCAGGAGAAAGCCCTAGGCCTGTCGGAAGTCTTCTCCAAGGTGTACCTCAGCGGATGCGAATCTTCAAGTAAGTTTTACATCCGAGTCCTTCTAAGTATTTGATATTCTAATTCTGATATTTTAATTATATACTTGCTTTACTTGCACATTGCTTTACTTAGTGAAGTGCTCTAGTCTCTTGCAAGGATTCGAGTAGTAAGTATAGTGTAGACGTGGTGTCTAGGCTATATCTTATCAATGTGGGCCGCTTGTCGTACGGATTGTTTGTGGGTGCCAGCAAGTGGTGACAGCCTTGTCTGGTCTTAGTATCCCACCATGTGTGTAAGATAAGTTATTAAAATGGCATGGCATCAATACAATAGCATAGCCACCTCAGGAGGAGTTATATCTCCTCCTGTTTCGCCTATCGCCTCTTGTAAAGGGAGGAGGTGTATACCTCTTTATACTTAGAACACCAAGATTAGATATCTTTGCTACATAAGAATCTCTCTACCCAATTATCATAGATCCTTTGTCTCATCACTGGACAGTCTTGAACTTAGTTAGAACACTTCATGTTCACCGTGGAAAATACGATACCTGGAATACTCCCGTGAAGGCTACATTGACTACCGTACGCTTGCGGTATATCCGTTTGCCACTTTTGGTGTCAACACTTGCTAATATACTACAATCTGTGATTACACAAGTGGTACATAAAAATTAGTTTGGTTTCATCAAGCGAAGAACCATACACGATTGCTTGGCTTGGAGTTTTCAGCTTTTGCATATGTGTCATCAATCGAAAAAGGAGACTGTTATTTTAAAATTAGAGTACGAGAAAGCTTAAAGTAGATCATTCAACAATTCTTGATATGTTCTTGTGTTGGCACAAAATCTGGTTCGCACTCAGCACACTAGCGAAGCCGGAACGGCCCTGCGAAGTGCGGAGCAAACGGACCCAGTTAGCTTCGACAATCGGCGTTGATGAGCACCGATAGGTGTCCAAGCGTGCCAGTCAATTTGACCTGCAATTGACAAGGAAAAATGATTGATCAGTAACACAAAACATTGGTGTGTCCCGAGTGGTTTCAGATATCCGGCCCGACGGGCCTTCTCATTGGGCTATCGGCTAGACAGTCGATATCGATCACGCGAATCGGTAGTATGAGCACAGTAGAAAATATCCGATACGCATATAACCGATTCAGAGAAATAGACACGAATGAAAGCAAATTATATTAAATAAATCTAAATTATACATTGCCTTATGTATCGAAACATATCTTAATCTATCACATCTATTAATTAGGATCGATCGGATCGTTGCATCTAATTAACACACTTGAATCGATCTTGACATAATTCGAAACACAAGACATCATATAAAGGAGATCAAGAAAATATAACGTGCCGCAGGCAAGCATAAACAGTATCGGCTGAACAACCGATCTGAAGTATAGGCAACATACAAGCCTATAAAGTAAACAACTGTCGGTTACCAAAGTTAGGGGTACCCAACTTCGATGAAAAAAGCTCATTCCCAACTTGGCCTGGCCCAAGTAAGGCCAGTGGAAGCCCACGAAGGCCGCGTCTACAGAGGCCCACGACATCATTCCACTAATGACAGCCTCCTCGGGAGAGCTCGGGAGAGCGGCGTCGTCGGCGCCCAATTCCCCGATTCGCCCGAGCCTCCTCGGGAGAGCTCGGGAGGCGGCGTCCTGGGCGCCCAAGTCTCCGATTCGCCCGAGCCTCCTCGGGAGAGCTCGGGAGGCGGCGTCCTCGGCGCCCAAGTCTCCGATTCGCCCGAGCCTCCTCGGGAGAGCTCGGGAGAGCGGCGTCCTCGGCGACCCAATTCCCCGATTCGCCCGAGCCTCCTCGGGAGAGCTCCGGAGGCGGCGTCCTGGGCGCCCAAGTCTCCGATTCGCCCGAGCCTCCTCGGGAGAGCTCGGGAGGCGGCGTCCTGGGCGCCCAAGTCTCCGATTCGCCCGAGCCTCCTCGGGAGAGCTCGGGAGGCGGCGTCCTCGGCGCCCAAGTCTCCGATTCGCCCGAGCCTCCTCGGGAGAGCTCGGGAGGCGGCGTCCTCGGCGCCCAAGTCTCCGATTCGCCCGAGCCTCCTCGGGAGAGCTCGGGAGGCGGCGTCCTCGGCGACCCAACTCTCCGATTCGCCCGAGCCTCCTCGGGAGAGCTCGGGAGGCGGCGTCCTGGGCGCCCAAGTCTCCGATTCGCCCGAGCCTCCTCGGGAGAGCTCGGGAGGCGGCGTCCTGGGCGCCCAAGTCTCCGATTCGCCCGAGCCTCCTCGGGAGAGCTCGGGAGGCGGCGTCCTGGGCGCCCAAGTCTCCGATTCGCCCGAGCCTCCTCGGGAGAGCTCGGGAGGCGGCGTCCTCGGCGCCCAAGTCTCCGATTCGCCCGAGCCTCCTCGGGAGAGCTCGGGAGGCGGCGTCCTGGGCGCCCAAGTCTCCGATTCGCCCGAGCCTCCTCGGGAGAGCTCGGGAGAGCGGCGTCCTCGGCGACCCAACTCTCCGATTCGCCCGAGCCTCCTCGGGAGAGCTCGGGAGGCGGCGTCCTGGGCGCCCAAGTCTCCGATTCACCCGAGCCTCCTCGGGAGAGCTCGGGAGGCGGCGTCCTGGGCGCCCAAGTCTCCGATTCGCCCGAGCCTCCTCGGGATCGGGAGAGCGGCGTCCTCGGCGACCCAACTCTCCGATTCGCCCGAGCCTCCTCGGGAGAGCTCGGGAGGCGGCGTCCTGGGCGCCCAAGTCTCCGATTCGCCCGAGCCTCCTCGGGAGAGCTCGGGAGGCGGCGTCCTGGGCGCCCAAGTCTCCGATTCGCCCGAGCCTCCTCGGGAGAGCTCGGGAGGCGGCGTCCTCGGCGCCCAAGTCTCCGATTCGCCCGAGCCTCCTCGGGAGAGCTCGGGAGGCAGCGTCCTCGGCGCCCAATTCTCCGATTCGCCCGACCCTCCTCGGGAGAGCTCGGGAGGCGGCGTCCTGGGCGCCCAAGTCTCCGATTCGCCCGAGCCTCGCCCGAAGCCTCCTCGGGAGAACTCGGGAGAGCGGCATCCACGGCGCCAAAGTCGGCATCCAAGGCACGGGTGATGTCAGCGGAGCAATCTTGGACCACAAGAAATCTCTCTGACCACTTTACAAGCACTGTCCCGTCAGGCGAGACTCTCGACGCGACTGTGCTTCGCACGCCCCTGATGGCCATACCACCTGTCGGGATTTCCCTGACAGCAGATTTGATGGGCCCACTACGACCGTCCTCCACGGTATGGTCTACGGTGCGCTGCCCCGCTTCGGGAAAGGCGCCCACTGCGCCGTCCACACGAAAGGATGAGCACGCCTTCAGGATCCCGAGCCTCGGGAAACAACGCCCCAAGATTTGATGGGCCCACTACGATCGTCCTCCACAGTGTGGTCCACGGTGCGCCGCCCCATTTCGGGAAAGGCGCCCACTGCGCCGTCCACACGAAAGGATGAGCACGCCTTCATGATCCCGAGCCTCGGGAAACAACGCCCCAAGATTTGATGGGCCCACTACGATCGTCCTCCACGGTGTGGTCCACGGTGCGCCGCCCCGTTTCAGGAAAGACGCCCACTGCGCCGTCCACACGAAAGGACGCGCACGCCTTCAGGATCCCGAGCCTCGGGAAACAGCGCCCCAAGGTGACTCTCACTCTTGTCACATCGTACGGAAGGATAGCCGGCAGGTGTGAACTCACCAAAGTCGTGCGGACCACGACGGCCATATCCAGAAGACCCAGAGAGCTGACGACAAGACATGGTCAGACGACTGTTTCTACCTTGGAACTCGCGAACCAAGATAGCCATACCCATACCCCGGAGACACGGAGAAAAGGCAGCAGCTAGTCAAACGGGGAACGGCAACTCCTCACTATTTTAATAGGTAGCGTCGTAGCCGCCTTCGCCTCTCCCTTGCTTCTATAAAAGGGAGAGCAGAGACCAGCTTTAAAGAGACAGACGGACGAACGGACGGAGAAGTTCCAAGTTCTCGCCCACAGCATACGACATGTAAACACTTAGACACTCACAAGAGACCTGGGAGCACTTCCCTCTCTCGACTAGCTTGTAACCCCTACTACAAGCACCCCGGTGCAAGGCAATACGACTCTCCTCTCCACTGGACGTAGGGCTTGCTCGGCCTGAACCAGTATAATCCCTGTGTTCCCCTTGCACACCATCCGTAACCTCAACCGCAAAACACATATTTACTAGCCGGTGTTAGCCTCGCCAAAATTAGCACCGACAACAACGCTTTGACTCTTCAACCAATCTACCTAATCCGTCGCTTACGTCAAGGGGATTGACCAGATCGTTGCAGCCCATGATGTAAGCTAATGATTAGATCTATTAATTAAAAACTCTCCACACAATTTGCTTTATTATTTGAGTGTGACCTATACACAACCAAGATCTGAACTAATTGGCTAATTTTAAATAGATCTAGTTGCCTAAACATGATATTCAATTAATGTTCATATAAGCTAGATAGATACAAAAGATTTAAGCCGACAAGAACAGATCAATATTGGGCAATTTGATGATGCTTAAAATAAATAAACAATAAATAATCACAAGCAACATCGGTAACTTAATGAATCTAACGAATATGCTAAGTTAATTAGAGCCGATAACTAACCCTCAATTTAATCTAAGCATGGCTTAAGTCAAATGAGGATCCATAACTACTCGAATCCATCAGCAAACTGCACGAGCCAGAATCACACTAGCAAGACATGATAAAAACGGGCATGACAGTACTTACAGCAAGCCTAGCGTCCACCGGATGACACATCAACTTGTCGAAGAACTCGCCGGCTCTACGCTACTCCTACTCCTAGGGTTTTGGCCGGGGGTCGGAAAAGAAAGGAACTATTGTTGTATTGATTGATTGATGTGTGTGTTACAATGCGCTTGGATTTATATTTATACCCAACAGCTAGAGAGAAAGTCTCAACCGAATGAAAACCCTAACTAAAAATAAGAAAATAATATGATTTCCTGATTCTAAGATAAATCAGAGCCCGTCTTTCCATTCTTATGGGCCCTCCTCCTAATCACTCTTTAGTAGATGCTCCCGTGTGCTTCCATCTATTTACCCGATTGCCACACACTTTGATAATGTCAGCACACATCCGATCTATCGATCCATCTCACTGATCGGCTAATTTGCACACAATCGAATCTTCTGGGCACCATCCAAATTCTAGTGTAAACACATGCCCCCAATTTTGGGATGAAATTCATTTCTTCCCAAAATTTCAAAACTTTTCTTCACATCCCGATCACTGGTATCCCTGTGTGGACACCTCAGCGCCGCGTCTGGACTTATGCTACTTGATCCAATCGGGTGTTTTTTTGAAGTGTCGTCTCGTCTCCCGAGGAAAATGCCCCTGACCATAAATCAATACCAAAGTAACCCAATATAGCATGCATTCTTTCAACCCCTCCGGTCACTTCAGTCGTCCTTTGCTTCCTTCGTCTTCTTCCTCACGCCATCGGAGATCCGATGGCCGGTAGTGAAAATCTCAACAAGCGCCCAGCTGGTGGCCCCGCCGAGGGAGATGAAGAAGCCCGCCGCTCCTGCCCGAGGTACTCACATCTTCGTACCTCGTAAACTCAACAAATGTCTTCATCAGATCTTCCTCTTCTGAATCTGCACAAATCCCAGTCAAAGCAGAATCCTCCGCCTAGGAGCTACTGCCGAAATCAGGAGTGCCCCGTCTTCCGCTTCCTCGACAACCGACGACTAGTGTCGCCAAGCACAGGAACACCGCCGCCTACATTAGGAGGCATCCCAAGAAGTCGAATAGCTATGGGACAGCCTGGCTACACAATCAGTCGCCCTTGCGGCGGCCGAATCTGAACTCGCAACCACGCGAGCCCGCCTCTCTCAAGCCGATGCTGCAGCGGCAGGTATATTTCACCATGCCCTCTCTCCGTCCTCTATTATGCCCTGACCCCTAATGTTCTTGACGCAGCCCTGACGGCGCAGTTGGAGGATTTCCACCAAGTTGCCAATGAAGCCACTGACTTCATTGGTGCGCGCGGTAGGACAGTGACGCTCCGCCTGCAAGACATCCAACGCTGCATCGGCGAAGCAGTTACCAGTGGCATCTATCGTGGTGCCGCCGCTGTTGACGGTGGATATACCATGAAAATCCACATTCAAACACCGTCAACAGGCTTCAGATTCAAGGAAGAATAAGCATAGTATGAACATATTTTATCAATAACTAGTTCCACTTGTACTCTTAGCTTGTGAATGCAGGAAAGGTCAAACAGACCATGAAACATCAAAATATGGTACACAATACCACTTAGAAGAGCGAAGAGCCCAGGGTGGGCCCATGTATGGGTCGGTCGAACCCTACATGGGCCCACCTAGCTCTGGTGACGTGGCAGGATCCGTGTGACACTTCACTCAACTTATTTTATCCATCAGATCAACATGTGTTTCCATTCAACGGTGGAGAAGCAAAGTATAAGGATTCAACGTGACAAACATGCAATTAAGGTGGAACCAACATAAGGGGACATTCTATGACAGATGGAGACCACAGTGGTGGGCCCAACTCACTAGAGGTGGGTCGGCCGAACCACCCAGGGTAGGACTAGGCCACGGCCACACCCCATGTCAGGTGGGGACTTCTTCTAGAAGACCCTGGCTGGGCCCACCTGCCATAAGGGGGTCGGCCGAACCCCCCGAGTGCCCAGCCAGGTGGGTTACCTCCCCACCGAGTTGAGCACAATTCCCACGTGCTGGTTTACCCACGGTCGTCCATCTCAAGGCGGTTCCAAGGCGGTTCATCCAAGGGTGGAGAGGCATGGAGCACACGGATCGCTGACGTGGCACCTCTCCACTTCCCCCTCTATATAGAGGCTGCCTCCACCCTCTCAAGACATGATTCATTCAAGATACAAGTGAAGATTAGTGTAGTTCCACCTTTAGTAGTAGTTGTAGTCTAATGTGAGAGTTAGAGTTGAGTCGAGCTGCGCTCGGGGTCTCCGGAGTCGTCTGCTGGAGAGTCTGGTATAGCTCTTGTATCTTTCTCTTTCTGTAAGACTTATCTACTTTAATATATTATTCTTACTTTACTTCACTGAGTCCTTACTTAGTGCATTACTTTAATAGTATTGTTGTGAGTTATCATATTACTTGGTCGGTTTGCATTAGATTGTGATCCTGTAACCAGCTCACGTATGTAGTTCATCGCCTGTTATAGGGTGCTCTAGTTGCCTTGATCACTGCTAGAGTAGTAAGACTTAGTGTAAGCGTGGTGCTTAGACTAGATCTTGCCTTTAAATGCCGCTTGTCGCACGGATTGTTTATGAGTGCTAGCAGGTGGTGACAGCCCTGTCTAGTCTTAGTATCCCTCCATATGTTTTAGGCAAGTTCTTAAAAGGTAGGCTCCCATAAGAGAATAGCCACTATGGGTAGAGGTTATATCCCCTACTGTCTCGCCTATCCCCTACACACCGGAAGTAAGGTAGCAGTCTTAGTGTACTTCGTTCATTTGATAGGATAGATCATAGGAGTAGAGTTTGAATCACAGGAATCTTTCTCACTCGTTGTCCTCCCACCTAGCTACAGTACACTAGTTATCTTTTAGTATTTCATTTGTTATCTTTGAATCATCACCTTCCTATCATACTTCGATTACCCCCTCTGCACTAGTTGTGCTAAGTTGAGATAGATTTAAGGATCTCTTTCTATTAACATTTCTAACCATCGCTTTCCCTTGGGATAAAATAAATAACAATATTTTGGAATACTCCCGGGTGAAGTGCTACATCGTTATATTCTGTGTGCTTGCAGAATTATCCAATAGACATAAAAAATACCCCTCAGGGCACTTCTGGCGCCATTACCAGAGATAGTCTAACACTCTGTCTCTGGTTGTTGCGCTAAGAAGTGTCAACAGCCGCTAGTCTTGCTGCCGCCGCCCTCCGTATGGGATACCATCTGTTGGCCATCGAGCCTGGCTTTCCGGCGGAAGAAGACCCAGGCGAGCGTGAAAGCCTCATGGAAGCCTTTGAGGAACACGCTGAAGAAATGGCAGTGGCCATCCCTGCCAGTGGCGTCATTGAAGAAACCCGCAACAATCAGTAGCTTGTACTAGGTGTCAACTGTTAATAAAATCCTCTGTATATTTCGCCCGTTGTTGCGCCTCTTTTATTTTTCTCTGAAGGCGATATTCTTCACATCAGCTATCTTACCCCATCAAGTATCTATTCTTTTTGTTCTTAAGGCGATTCTTCTCTTAGAATCGGCTGTTGCATAATTAGTGCGACTCATGCCGCCATTTTTCCCTGAATAGGACATCAACTGCTCCATCCCGCATGGGGATCCTCTTTTTTCATTTTTTATTTCTGAAAGCGATTTCCAGATGAAATCGGCTCCGACTGGGATGTTAAGGTAATACTTCTTTAAGTACTTGCCATTGATAGCTCTTGCAAACTCATTCTCTTCCAGGTCCTACAAAATGTATGCATTGTTAGGCGCACACCGTATGACCCGGAATGAGCCTTCCCAATTAAATGACCATTTGCCGAACCGGCCATCTTTAGTACCAATCGGCAACACCACTTTCCATACTAGCTCTGACTCAGCGAACAGCTTGGGCTTCACCTTCTTATTGTAGTACCTGGCTACCCTCTGCCTATTTGCCTCAATATTTTCCAAAGTTTTTAGCTGATGACAATTTAGATCTTCCAAACTGTCCATCATGATGTCCTTATATTCATCGGCTGTGAGCTGATTTTGCAATGTGACCTGGCGTGACCCAGACTGCACCTCCCATAGTAGCACAACGGCATGCCCATACACTAACTCATAGGGAGTAGCCTTAGTCAATCCATGCAGAGACATCCGATAAGCCCATAACGCTCTGTTCAAAGTCAAATACCATTTTTTTTATATTCCTCGATCTTCTTCTTTATAACCTTGATTAAGATCTGATTCGATGCCTCCGCTTGACCATTCGCCTGCGCATAATAGGGGTAAGAATTGTACAACTTAATCCCCATGCTATCTGCAAACTCCCTGAACTCCTCCGAAGTAAACATGGTGCCCTGATGGGTTGTTATGGTCTGAGGGATACCTATTTTTTTGACAAAACAAGAAAATTTACTATCCAAAACAGCTTGGCAAATCGACTTAGCAATTTTATCAACTTGGCATTCCACCCGGCCGCGCGTGCATCTTTCTGCGCGCGTACTCGGCTTGCCATCGCGAGTTCGGTTGCCGTGGCCTCACTTCCCGCGCGCGCGAGGAAGTTTCTTGTCTCGTTCCCGCGGCCGGCTATCGCGATCAGATCCCGCGGCAAGACCCACGTCGTTGCTCGCGATCAGATCCCACGCCAGGCCCTTCCTCACCGCTCGATCGCGATCATATATACACTGCGGCACCCCTGGCGTCTGACCAGGGCCGGCTCTATAATTTTAAAGACCATGGGCAAGGAAGGAGGTAAGAGCCCATTGAACTAATTTTTAATATCAAGATTACAATGTATAATACGAATAAAAAAATACTTTGCCATATATATGTAGCTCATAAAACACAATAATTATGTAACAAAAACAAAAAAAAACAATAAACATTATAATTATCTCAAATAAAAATATTATGCCTTAGTGCCTTGAAAAAAATCGCCTTCAAGCATTGCTTAATGTAAAGACTTATGCAGAGCCTACGAACTGGCCTTCTTGTTTTCTTTATTTTTCTTTTCTGAGCATCCGACAAATGCTTCTTAGGAAACATCTAATATATACAGATAAATACATTGAATTAGAAATTTATAAACCTAACGCATCTATACTTCTTATATAAACAAACCCCTATTTCTCTCGCCATGTAAAGTATCTACATCAGCATCCATTCAAAATCCCACTAACACATTATATCTTGCCATGCAAAGTGTCCTCGTCATCATCCACTAACACATCCAACTAACGCATGTCATTATATTTCACTCAAGCTTTTCACATTTGCAAACCACATCATTTGCTAACATATATTTAGTTTTTCACATCAGAATGCTAAAAATCATCCACTAACATGTATTATGATATTTATTCGATCATATTATAGTAAATATAAGTAATATGATTTTACCGGTGATTCCCGCAGCAACACGCGGGGTTTTCTCTTAGTACTCAAAACAAATGCTTCATGGCTGTACGCATGTACGGGAAGCAGCATCAGGTGTATACGTGAGGCACGTGTAATTATTATGTCTAATAGAAAATTATATATACTAATTATCTATATGATCTTGGGCCTCTAACTCCATGGGCCCTCGGCCATCGCACTGCCTGCCCACCCCCTAGAGCCGGCCCTGCGTCCGACATAGCGAACAGGTTTCGCGGCTGGCCTGGCGTCCGGCGTCCCGATCAGATCGTCAAGGCTGTCGTTCCTACCTCATCTAGTGTTCAGGTATGTCATCGTACCTACCTCGTCTAGTGTTTAGGTATGTCGTCAGATTGTCAAGGCTGCCGGTTCTGTCTATTCTCCATGAACGTTCTGCTAGGGCTAGGGAAGAGTGGAGCATCTGCTAGGGTTATTTTTTTCTTCTTGGCCGGTGACGGTTGTCATGTTGTGGCCTTGATCGGATAGTTAATCTAGGGTTCATATGTTGTAGTGCTTGTGCCCTTGACCCTATAGTAAGCCAGGTTCCTGCGAAATAGGTTCTTGCGGCTCCAATAGAAAAAACGGCCAGGGTAAAAAAAAGGATAAGTGGGTCTCCTTTTTTCAGTTTGCCAAGTCTAGATTGCCAAAATCTTAGAGACACTTACCCGTCTCCGCTGGGCTAGCGCCGTGACGCCCCTGCTCCCGCCACCTCTGCCGCCGGCCCTCTTCCCTCAGATTCACCAGATTTTATTCTGTATAAGCCCGCTGGATCTTGACGAGCCACCCAACCTCCGAACCCCAAATCTTTAATCCCTAATCCCTAATCGCCAGAGCCGATTGAGACGAGGAAGTTGCTCTCCGAACCCCAAATCTAGTCCCTGATCGCCAGAGCCGAGGGAGACTAGAGGAAGACGCTGAAGGAGAATAAGGAACAATGTATGTGTGGCCTTTGTGGATTGGTGAAAAAAACGGGTTTTGTTTAATTATTACTAGCAAATATGCCCGTGCGTTACTAGCATATCTTGCTAAAAGTTAAGGGTCTGCTTTGTTCTAAATGGCATGTTCTAAATAGCATTTGGCTTCTTTCACCGACTCTCAGGATTGGGAAGATGCAGAGTACCATGCACAAGCGACGAGGCGAGGACATAGGATGCATGAGTAATAAGAAGCAAAATGCTAGCATAACAATACCTGCTCAACGTGAGTCACTGATTCTATGTCTTTTTATTTCCCTGCAAGTATTTACACGGCCAAAATGTTGTAGCACTAACAATTATTATATATACCATGTTTCTTGAATTAACTAGGACCCATCCATCCAGATATTGCCTTTGATGATGGATCTGGTAACTCGGTTAAATCCTGCGAAAGTTTGCTGAGTGAACTCAACAAACAGATTGAGTCAAAATTATCAGAAAGTGTTGTCTCCCTTGCTTTATTCATTGGTAAGTATATTGTTATCTGCCCATTATTTTCCATATTTGTGTTCCAGCAATTAATGGTTCAAACTGTTATCAATTTATCGTCTGTAGGAGACACAATGCATTTTGAATGCACAGGAATACTTATTGAAAACTTATGTGCTGATGCCACAAGTGTTCTGACTGAAGCTAGTATAGTTGGATCTTCAGATTTTCAGACCAATGATAACTTGACGGTTGATGCTGCTAACTTCTCTATTCTTCTTTTCCTTGCTTATTAATAATACTGTGATCCTGTTTACCTATTCTTGTTTTATTGTTGCAGATTAAAGTGCGCCTTCCCAGTAATCGAGTTGTCATTGGTTGGTTACATTACTGGGATTTCAAATATGGTATTGCTGTTGTGAACATCAGGCGCGCCCGTGGTTTTCTGGAAGCACATATCAGTTCTAGCGATTGCGTGCAATTTGAACCCACTGGTAATGTAGTAGCTGTTGGACGTTGTTTTGACTCAGGCATGTTAAAGTCTATAAATGGGATTGTGATTGGCAATGCAAATGATGAACTCTATGAGCTTATGCTCTCCGCATCTAAAATCAACACGGTGAGCTGTTGTTTTTTCTTAGCTCTCTGCATGGTGGAAGTAATTGACTGTATTACATTGCTTCATGCATCGCACACACACTGAGTATGTCGAGGCATTATCGACCCATCTTTCCTATGCAACTTTCTTCATTATTGTTTCAACTCTATGCTAGGCTTGGATTGGATGTCCCCTTGTTAGTTTTGATGGGCACTTTGTTGGAATGAGCCGGAGCCTCCAAAATGGTGAAAGAACTGCATTGGTACCAATGAACAAAATTCTTGAATGCCTGGGGTATTCTGGGACAGCTAGGTCGGTATTTCTATACTTGGCATTATTTACAAAGCTGTAGCTTCTCCAGTTGGCTTTACCATGCTTGTCCTCCCATTATCCTGTTCTATATTCCTGTGTGATTTGATTGTGCTGTTTTTGACAGCAAATACTATTTCAGGTTTGCTCAGTAGAGTTTTATTTGTGAATGTTCAGTTTTGTCTTTACTGTCTGTTATGTTGCCATGCTTTTGAGACTAGACCGGGTAATATATATTCTCTAATCCAAAGTGTAGTCAAGCTTTGATTTATAACTACAATATGCGGTCTAGAACTTACATTTATGACATCCCTGGAGATTTGCTGTGCTGTTTGTGTTTGCTCGATTATATTTTGTTGTCAATTATCTATAGCCTACTTCCTCCTTTCTGACCCCTATTTGATATGAGTTTGTGTATGATCTTTGACATCTCATCTTTCAGGGAATTTATCATGATATGTTGTGTACATTTTGTAGGGTTAGAATTAATCAAGGGGGCGATGCTACAAAAGAAACAAGCACAACTAAGACACAAAATGCTGTTGTGCCGAAAAGTTAGTTTTTTTCTCTCTTGGTAGCACTTTAGTATCTTATTAGCGATAAGATATAAGAAAAGGGCGTACCCAGTGTTGAAGGCACTTTCTAGAGGCCTCACCCTTGCATAATAACTCTGTTCGGCTGGCTGGATTGTACGGCTGGCTGACTGATTGTTCTGAGAGAAAAACACTGTTGAATGGCTGGCTGATGCTGACTGGTAAGTTCAAGCGAACAGAATGAATACTGCATGGAGGCTGGTTCAAACCCAAGACCTCGAGGCCACAAGTGGAGAGACTACCATTACGCCAGCCTTCCCTTTATCTTAGTGATAAATACACTTGCTAATTGATTCACTTTGTTGTGTCAGGTATTGTTGAACAATATGCTGAATCTTCAAAACTTGATTGTTCTACTAGGTTTTATGGTGAGCTACTGCTGTTATTTTGTTTTGTGTACCCCTTTAATGTTGCAGCTAATTTATTTGAGGTACTTCCAGTTGAGCATCATGTTCTCTTATCTAGATAGGGTGTCCCGGATGCATGTAATGTACTCCTTTGAAGAGGAATTTGGAGACAATATATGGAGCACAGTCAGTGATAATGTTGCTTCAACTTTGTCTGAATGTGTTGTCTCGCTTGCTTCATTCAATGGTGACTCTTGTGATATTCTCGTTATTACTTTTTATTTTTTATTGAATCGATTATGAAAGACCAGATTATGATCTGTGCAGGAAAGACAAGGTGTTCTGTCTGCACAGGTGTAATTATAAGTTGTTCTCCCATGAGAATTCTTACTTCAGCAAGTTTGGTTAGAATTTCTGGTGATGGAAACAAGATTGATGATAACTTGCAGGTTGGTACTTGGTACCGATAGTGCTTATCATTATTTGTGCCTTTTTTTTGTCCATTTATCACACTGATTAAAACAACCTCATTGCAGATTGAAGTGTACCTTGAAAATAAAGATGTCATAGGGATGTTGAAACATTATGATCCATGTTATAACGTTGCTGTTATTGAGGTCATCGGTTCCTGCAGTCCTCGTGCAATGGAATTGGAAAAGCACATTTCTTTTACTTGTGGTACTGAAGTTGTAGCTGTAGGGTGTCTCTTTGAACATCAGAAACTAATGGCTTCCAGAGGGGTGTTGGTTAACAAAAAAAGCAAACTTGATTGCAAAGATCTTAAGCTTTCCACTTGTAGTATCACTAAGGTATGTTGTGCCTACTTCCTCTGTACCTGTATAGTTTCAATGATGCAAAATTATTATTTGCATTAGAAATATGAAAAGCTCATCACTGAATATGTAACTAATTATCTATACTTTTTTTTAACTTGCATCCATTTTTATGGTGCCACTTATGTTTATTTGTTCTTTTGTCCTAGGCTGGGATAGGAGGGCCTCTTATTGATATTTATGGGAATTTTGTTGGCATGAATTTCTTCCATACCGAAGAAACACCATACCTTCCTAGGAAAAAAATTCAGGAACTCTTGGGATATTCTGATGAACAATGGTATGTCTAGTTTGTTTACGTATTTTTGTTATGGTATGAAAGTATTGTCATAGTTTAATGTCAGGTTTGTTGAAGCTCTTTTTGATGCTTCAGAATTCCATTTTAGGACAGTGTTATCTTAAAAGTTAAATGGTAAACAATGGGTCCTTCCTTGTTTAGTGTTTAGACGGCGTTTAAATTGTCTAAATGGTTTTGTACTGTTCCCAGTGTCACAAAGTTTCTGGTACGAAGGGTACGAGGAACGGGTATGTGGGACGTGGATCTGCAATTTCAAGTTCCCCGGTTCTGAGGGGTATACCTCTTTGGGACGATTGATTTGTGGAGAGGAACATGATCTCTATATAATTGGGATAATGTACCTTGAATGTAACTATGAAACGAGGATCGTGATCCCAAGATATGTAGGATGGTATACTTTTTGACGCTCCATAAAATAATTCATAAGTCATTCCTAGGCACAAGATAGAAATGTTTATGTTGCACAGAGAACATTAAGTTGTATAGATCTGATAGAAAAACACGAATCCATCAAAGCCTGCACCGTCTGGGCTGGAGGCCTATTTGACTGACGGTCTCCAACAGTCCGACTCTCCATCTGGTGGATACACCAGAAGCACAGATACTCAGTAGGATCTTATTAAAAAAAATAGGCACAGTCGCATCATAGAGGATAAAACCTGCCGCCGCTAGCACCTAGCCCCAGCTCCGCACCGCAACTAGCACCTAGCCTCAGCACCGCGCCACCGCCAGCGCCTAGCCGGCCGGCCCCAACGCCGCGCCACAGCCAGCGCCCGCCCCTAGCGCCATGCACCGTGCTGCCGCCCTCCACAGCTCTGCTGGATCGCCGTTTGAAGCATTATCTGTGACTACTTGGATGACATTTTCTGGACCAACTCACTCAATACAGCCATCCACATACTAAAAAAATAAGCTGTCCAGTGTGTGACTCTTCTGAGGTTTCTCTTGGTTCAAGAAAGGTTGAGCCAATGCTCAATGCAACCAAAGGCTCATGATGTTCTCTTTTTGTCAGACCATGCATCTGTCGTAATGGAGCAACCATTCTTAGTCTATTGCTCTTCATGTACCTTCTATATCTTCTTTGTTTCCTCCATTTCGTTAACTAATAGCTTCTCCCGCAACTGCTACTGGTTAGTTTTCTTTCAGCCAGGGGCAAAGCGACAAGCCGCTTCGATCAGTTATCAAACTCTACATTGTTGATGTTGTTGAAAGTTATCCTAAATGCAAATAAAAAAATACTACACCCCGTTTGGATGTTTGTATCGAGCTGGGTATCAGGGATTTTGGATGTTTCAATACCATGTGTTTGGATGTTTTGGAATTCAATCTTAGAATTTGACTCCAATTCTACATGGTATTGTCATAAGAATAAACTAACCACTCCGTGGTAGCATTGGAAGGTCCTGATGGCTCCTGGGTGATCTCCGTTGAGGACTCCCACCGCTTCTCCCGCTGGTGGCCACCACCAAGCTCTGAAGACCTTGCCGCCGCACACTGGGCTGTGTAGCGCCATCCGCTACTCCACACCGCGGAGCCCTGCTGGAAGATGGGTACAACCAGCGCCGGCTTGTCTCCATGGATGCCATGTGCGGTGTGGCCAGCTGGGGTGATCGCTGCTATGCACGTTGCTCCCTGCGCCGTTGGCTTGCACGGCGATGCTGTGACTGGCCTGCTCCCGTGGCGTTGAGTACAAGTGTACAACACTGGCACACCTTACTGCACCACCACGACCCATGGGGTGGCCTCCCCAACTCTGGCCAGCCTGCTTCCTTCTAATCTGTGCTTGCTCCTCAACCCAGCAGCAGCGAAGAGAATTGGTTCAGAAGATGGGGTTTGGATGGGATATTTCTCAATTTCATAGGAGTGGCAACCAAACAGTTTTGAGAAGATTCCTTATTTGGCCCTGGTTGAAAACTTGCTTCTTTCTTGACCTTCGTTTTTTCCCCCTTTACCTATCTGACCACGAATCTGTTTACCATTCCTTATTAGGTCCTGCCATGAGATCTGTCCAACTTTGGCTTGACAAAGTTTTTCAGGTTTTTAGTGAATGGACGAAAATGCTCTGTATACATTTGGGAGGCCGAACGGTTAATGGTGGTCTTAGTGTCGCGTTCCAGGTGTTTGATGCAATGTCTCAGATGAATAAACGATTCATATAAAATCCTCTTGTGCTGGAGCTGTATTTTTTTTTAAAAAAAAAATTCTTAGGAACAAAAATAATGGGAACGGTAGAGAGCTCAAACATATTAGGGGTAAAATGGACATTTCGTGGGCTACTTAACACCGTTAGAGCGAACAGCCAAGAACTGATGGTAGGGCCATGGAAGGAAGCCGGTTTTCAATTAGGGTCAAATGAGGAATTTTCTCAACTGTTTTTGGTGTTGAATTTGTTCTGATTTAGCTAGATCAATTCAAAAGACATCCAAATGCTAGAAACGGAATCCCAGTTCAATACCATATATGTGTGTAATTAGTTTAGAGGCCCAATTCTGTTGACCCAATTCAATGCCAACATCCAAACGGACCTTTACAGATTAGATCAGTACTCATTAATAACTAGAAACATAGCAATCGATTCAGGGTTTGAACTCAGAATGGACAATTGAGTAATGGGAATGTTTATTCCCATTTCGCAATATAGCGCTGCAGGGTATGCATTCTCTCTTTCCATGTTGCTTCGGTTGCTCGATTGCTGTCGGTGCTAATTTTGGCGAGGCTAACACCGGCTAGTAAATATGTGTTTTGCGGTTGAGGTTACGGATGGTGTGCAAGGGGAACACAGGGATTATACTGGTTCAGGCCGAGCAAGCCCTACGTCCAGTGGAGAGGAGAGTCGTATTGCCTTGCACTGGGGTGCTTGTAGTAGGGGTTACAAGCTAGTCGAGAGAGGGAAGTGCTCCCAGGTCTCTTGTGAGTGTCTAAGTGTTTACAAGTCGTATGCTGTGGGCGAGAACTTGGAACTTCTCCGTCCGTTCGTTCCTCTCCTTAAAGCTGGTCTCTGCTCTCCCTTTTATAGCCGCAAGGGAGAGGCAAAGGCGGCTACGACCCTACCTATTAAAATAGTGAGGAGTTGCCATTCCCCGTTTGACTAGCTGCTGCCTTTTCTCCGTGTCTCCGGGGTATGGGTATGGCTATCTTGGTTCGCGAGTTCCAAGGTAGAAACAGTCGTCTGACCATGTCTTGTCGTCAACTCTCTGGGTCTTCTGGATATGGCCGTCGTGGTCCGCACGACTTTGGTGAGTTCACACCTGCCGGCTATCCTTCCGTACGATGTGACAAGAGTGAGAGTCACCTTGGGGCGCTGTTTCCCGAGGCTCGGGATCCTGAAGGCGTGCGCGTCCTTTCGTGTGGACGGCGCAGTGGGCGTCTTTCCCGAAACTGGGCGGCGCACCGTGGACCACACCGTGGAGGACGATCGTAGTGGGCCCATCAAATCTTGGGGCGTTGTTTCCCGAGGCTCGGGATCTTGAAGGCATGCTCATCCTTTCGTGTGGACGGCGCAGTGGGCGCCTTTCCCGAAACGGGGCGGCGCACCGTGGACCACACCGTGGAGGACGATCGTAGTGGGCCCATCAAATCTTGGGGCGTTGTTTCCCGAGGCTCGGGATCTTGAAGGCGTGCTCATCCTTTCGTGTGGACGGCGCAGTGGGCGCCTTTCCCGAAGCGGGGCAGCGCACCGTAGACCATACCGTGGAGGACGGTCGTAGTGGGCCCATCAAATCTGCTGTCAGGGAAATCCCGACAGGTGGTATGGCCATCAGGGGCGTGCGAAGCACAGTCGCGTCGAGAGTCCCGCCTGACGGGACAGTGCTTGTAAAGTGGTCAGAGAGATTTCTTGTGGCCCAAGATTGCTCCGCTGACATCACCCGTGCCTTGGATGCCGACTTTGGCGCCGTGGATGCCGCTCTCCCGAGTCCTCCCGAGGAGGCTTCGGGCGAGGCTCGGGCGAATCGGAGACTTGGGCGCCCAGGACGCCGCCTCCCGAGCTCTCCCGAGGAGGGTCGGGCGAATCGGAGACTTGGGCGCCGAGGACGCCGCCTCCCGAGCTCTCCCGAGGAGGCTCGGGCGAATCGGAGACTTGGGCGACCAGGACGCCGCCTCCCGAGCTCTCCCGAGGAGGCTCGGGCGAATCGGAGATTTGGGTCGCCGTGGATGCCGCTCTCCCGAGCTCTCCCGAGGAGGCTTGGGCGAATCGGAGACTTGGGCGCCCAGGACGCCGCCTCCCGAGCTCTCCCGAGGAGGCTCGGGCGAATCGGAGACTTGGGCGCCCAGGACGCCGCCTCCCGAGCTCTCCCGAGGAGGCTCGGGCGAATCGGAGACTTGGGCGCCGAGGACGCCGCCTCCCGAGCTCTCCCGAGGAGGCTCGGGCGAATCGGAGACTTTGGGCGCCCAGGACGCCGCCTCCCGAGCTCTCCCGAGGAGGCTGTCATTAGTGGAATGATGTCGTGGGCCTCTGTAGACGCGGCCTTCGTGGGCTTCCACTGGCCTTACTTGGGCCAGGCCAAGTTGGGAATGAGCTTTTTTGCATCGAAGTTGGGTACCCCTAACTTTGGTAACCGACAGTAGCCCCCGAGCCTGTGGCGGAGTGAAGGCACTCCTCCACAGGTTCACGCTGGTTCTTCCTGTCAAAAAAGATAAAGTGTGGGTTGTTTTTTTTTCGGGGGGTGCGCGCGAGCGCACCCGCCGGGTGTAGCCCCCGAGGCTTTGGAGGGATGATATATCCCTTCAAAGGCTTAGAATCGTGCTTGTTAGTCCTCGGGTGTTTTTTGATTTATTTAGGTGGGTTGTTTCCTTGGAAGCGGAGCCCCCGAGCCTCCCACCGTGTTGGGAGATCATTCGGTGGTCTTTCCAAGGTGCAGGGCAAGTTTCCGAGCCTCCGTTTTCGTATCGGAAATCGATCGGGTTCCTCCCTGTCTTTTTTAATTCGACCTTCACGCTCTTTTTTCGGGAAGAGGAAGGTTTGGTCCTGCTCGACTTCCCCGCTGGGGCACGAGTCGGCATTTCCGGTGAGCTACAAACGGGTTGGTCCAAGTGGAGGTCCGTGCCCTATTCGTTAAGGGTCGGCTAGTGGCCTGAGCACACTCCAATTATTTCCCGAGGGTCAGTTAGTGGATGTCGGGTCCCTTCGACGGGTCCCGAGGGCATGATGCCTCCCACGGAGGGATTCCACGTAACCGACTCACTACTGGGACTTGGACACAGCATGGGATGTCCCTTGTGACGTTCCGGGCGTCGGGATACTGGCCGTTTTCGTGACCCATCCGCTAGCTGTCCCTAACTCGATTTCCCTGGGGCGACTGTTCGAGCCTCGGAGGGCCAGTCTTCGATCCCCTGGGAACGTAACGGGCGCCCGAGCCCGGGGTTTCTTCGTTGAGAAAACGTAGGTGGAATCGAAGCGCGCGGTTGTAATGATTTGGCTCACCTTTTGAGGCGCGAAGCCTGACGGACGCGACGGTTCGGCTCAGTCGAGGCGGTTTGCGTGCGCGGTGATGGCGGGTCTCTTCCAAGCCGAGGTCGAGCTCCCTCCTCTGAACCTGCCGTGAAGAAGAAGCGGGCCATAGTGCCCTTGTAAAAAGTAACCTTTCGGGAGTGGTTTGAAAGGAAACAAACAATATGGCCCTTCGTGGCCTTAACATTTATGTAAATATTTGCTGAATGTTTGTTTCGCTTTGTTTCGTGCTTTTTTCCTTAGGCATTTTTTCTTGCCGATCCTGCGCCCGGGCCATCGAGCCTCGGGGGACGCTTTTCGGGTGTCGTAGCTTTAGTGGCATAGACGCAGCCGACGTCCTAAGAGCTTTGGCAGAAAGAATCCTTTAGAAAAGAAGCTTAGGTGTTTCCTCCTTGGCCGAGCGTAGATCTTATAGGTTTTCTTCCGAGTGCGGGTTAGCTTTCGAACACGGAGTGGCGAGGGAAGGTGCTGTGGCCCTGGGGCATAAGCGGTCTCCGACTCGACCGACTCTGTCTTCTGGGGCTTCCCTCATTCTTCGAATTCTATAAGTTCATGCTTGATTTCCGGAAGGAAGCGTGTTTTAGGGAGAAACGAATTCGACAAGTTTTGAAATTTTTGCGTTTCCAAAATTGTTTAAACTCGGGATAGTTCGGGGGTTCCCCCCGTCCTAGCCCCCGAGGGAGGGTCGGCCTTTCCGTAGGATAGGCCAGGCCTCGCTTTTAATGCGCGGTGAAATAAAGGTTCATTTCACTTCCGAGTGTAGGCTCGGATTGAAAATCTAAAATCATGTTAAAAAGAGCAGAAGTCGGGTCTTTTCATCGATTTCAAGATTTTCAAAATAGTACAATGCATGGAATCTTAAGGATAGAAGCGACGTAGCTGTTCGATGTTCCAAGCGTTGTTGTAGACCTCGCCGTTCTCGTTCGCGAGCTTGTATGTGCCGGGGCGTTGTACCTCGGCGACGATGAATGGTCCTTCCCACGGCGGAGTGAGCTTGTGGCGCCCTTTGTTGTCCTGCCTGAGCCGTAGCACCAGGTCGCCTACGCTGAAGGTTCGACCTCGGACGCGCCGAGCATGGTACTTGCGTAGGGATTGCAAGTATTTGGCCGAGTGCAGCAGGGCCACGTCCCGAGCTTCGTCGGCTTGGTCCAGCGCGTCTTCCCGAGAAGTTTGATTGCCTTGTTCATCGTAGGCTCGGACTCTCGGGGCGCCGTATTCCAGGTCCGTAGGGAGGACGGCCTCTGCACCGTATACCATGAAGAAGGGCGTGAAGCCCGTGGCTCGACTTGGTGTAGTCCTTAGACTCCATATTACTGCCGGAAGCTCCGTCAGCCACCTTTTGCCGAATTTATTCAATCGGTTGAATATCCTTGGCTTAAGGCCTTGGAGAACCATGCCATTGGCGCGTTCTACCTGGCCGTTCGTCCTCGGGTGGGCGACGGCTGCCCAGTCCACTCGTATGTGGTACTCATCGCAGAAAGCCAGAAATTTCTTTCCGGTGAACTGCGTGCCGTTGTCCGTGATAATGGAGTTCGGGATGCCGAACCGGTGGACGATGTCGGTGAAGAACAACACCGCTTGAGCCGAGCTGATTTGGGTGATCGGCCGAGCCTTGATCCACTTGGAGAACTTGTCGATGGCGACAAGCAAGTGGGTGAAGCCCCCGGGTGCCTTCTGGAGGGGCCCGACAAGATCTAGTCCCCAAACAGCGAACGGCCAAGTAAGCGGGATCGTCTGGAGGGCTTGAGCCGGTAAGTGAGTCTGCCGAGCATAGTACTGGCACCCTTCGCAGGAGCGTACCACCTCAGTAGCATCGGCCACGGCGGTTGGCCAGTAGAAGCCTTGTCGAAAGGCGTTACCGACCAAGGTTCTCGGCGCTGCGTGGTGACCGCAGGCCCCGGCGTGTATCTCTTCGAGCAGGCGTTTGCCCTGACTGAAAGGGATACAGCGCTGAAGCACGCCAGAGGGACTCCGCCGGTAGAGGCTACCATCGATCATGGCGAAAGACTTGGCTTTGCGAGCCAGTCGACGTGCTCTGGTCTTGTCCGGGGGCAAAATGCCTCGGACTAGCCAGCTGACCAGCGGCTCGCGCCAGTCTGGTTCGTCATCGTCCATCTCGGCTTCAATCTCCATTGCCTCGGCTTCGTCGCCGTCCTTACCCATGACCTCGGGTGACTCCCCTTTGTCGGAAGGGTCGACAGCCCCCGAGGGATCGGCATTGATCGAGGGCTTGTGGAGGTCATTGGCGAATACGCCCGTCGGGACCGTGGCCCTTTCGGCTGCAATTTTTGCCAACTCATCGGCCTCCTCGTTGTACCGACGCGCAATGTGGTTGAGCTCGAGGCCGTCGAATTTTTCCTCGAGCAACCGCACCAGCGTGCAGTAGGCGGCCATTCTGGGGTTCTGGCACGTCGACTCCTTCATGACCTGATCCACGACGAGCTGGGAGTCGCCTCGGACCTCGAGGCGTCGGATCCCGAGCTCGATGGCGATGTGGAGACCGTTGACCAGAGCCTCATATTCGGCCACGTTGTTGGAAGCCGTGAAGTGTAGCCGTAGTAGGTACTTGAGTCGGACCCCGAGGGGTGAGATGAAGACGATGCCTGCGCCAGCACCAGTCTTCATCATCGACCCGTCGAAGTTCATGACCCAATATTCCTCTTCGGTCGGGAGTGGCGGTAGTTGTGTCTCGGTCCACTCTGCCACGAAGTCCGCAAGTACCTGGGACTTGATGGCTTTGCGTGGCGCGTAGGTGATGCCGTCACCCATGAGCTCGATGGCCCACTTGGCGATCCTCCCCGTCGTTTCCCGATTTTGGATCACCTCCCCGAGGGGGAAGGACGACACCACGGTCACGGGGTGGGATTCGAAGTAGTGCCGCAACTTGCGTCGGGCAAGGATGATCGCGTACACTAGCTTCTGGATCTGAGGGTAGCGTGTCTTGGTCTCTGACAAGACTTCACTGATGAAGTAGACCGGTCGCTGTACCGGTAAGGCGTGTCCTTCTTCTTGCCGCTCTACGACGATCGCTGCACTCACAACCTGGTTGGTAGCCGCGACATATAGTAAGAAATTTTCCTCCTTCGTAGGAGGCACAAGAATCGGCGCTTTTGAAAGTAGAGCCTTAAGCCTTTCGAGGGCTTCCTGGGCCTCGGTGGTCCAGGTAAAGCGTTCGTTTTTCTTAAGCAACCGATACAAGGGAAGGCCCTTTTCGCCGAGCCTTGAGATGAATCGACTCAAGGCCGCGAGACACCCCATAAGCTTCTGCATGCCCTTCGGGTTTCGGATCGGACCCATCTGTGTGATGGCCGATATCTTTTCCGGGTTGGCTTCGATGCCACGCTCGGAAACAATGAACCCGAGGAGCATGCCCCGTGGGACCCCGAAAACGCACTTCTCGGGGTTTAGCTTTATGTTTTTCTTTTTAAGGCAGTCGAATGTCTTTTCTAGGTCGGCTACTAAGTCACTCGCCTTCCTGGATTTTATCACTATATCGTCTACGTAAGCCTCAACGGTTCGCCCGATGAGGTCCCCAAAAACTTTGAGCATGCAACGCTGGTAAGTTGCGCCCGCGTTTTTGAGGCCAAATGGCATGGTTACGTAACAATATGTGCCGAAAGGAGTGATGAAAGAGGTCGCTAATCCGTCGGACTTTTTCATTCGGATCTGATGGTAACCGGAATAAGCATCAAGAAAGCAAAGCCGCTCACAGCCAGCAGTAGAATCTACTATTTGGTCAATGCGAGGTAATGGAAATGGATACTTAGGGCAAGCTTTATTTAAACTAGTGTAATCGACGCACATTCTCCATTTTCCATTTTTCTTTTTAACCAAAACAGGATTTGCTAACCATTGTGGATGGAAGACCTCCTTGATGAATCCAGCCGCCAAAAGCTTCTGCACCTCCTCCCCGATGGCCCGGCGCTTCTCCTCGTCGAATCGGCGCAGGCGTTGTTTCACCGGCTTGGATCCGGCCTGGATGTCTAAGGAGTGCTCGGCGACCTCCCTCGGGATGCCTGGCATATCCGAGGGGCTCCACGCAAACATGTCGGCGTGTTTGCGGAGGAAGTCGACGAGCACTGCCTCCTATTTTGGGTCGAGGGTGGCGCTGACCTTCAGCGCCCTGCCGTTGGGGGAGTTCGGGTCGAGGAGGACATCCTTCACCCCCTCAGCGGACTTAAAGGTGCCCGTGGCCTTCTTGGGGTCGGGGACCACTTTTTCTAACCTGTCGAGGTCGGTCATGAGGGCTTCTGACTCCACCAACGCGCCGGCGTACTCGCAGCACTCGACGTCGCACTGGTACGCGTGCTGGTAGGAGGCGCTGATGGTAATCACCCCTTTTGGCCCTGGCATCTTGAGCTTGAGATAGGCGTAGTTCGGAACTGCCATGAACTTTGCGTAACATGGCCTCCCGAGGATGGCGTGGTAGGTGCCGTGGAAGCCTACCACTTCAAATGTCAGGGGCTCCTTCCTGAAGTTGTCAGGAGTCCCGAAGTAGACGGGCAGATCGATCTGCCCGAGGGGTTGCACGCTCTTTCCGGGCACTATCCCGTGGAATGGGGACGTCGTGGCCCGGAGGAGCGAGCGACTGATCCCCATTAAGTCGAGGGTCTCAGCGTAGAGAATGTTGAGGCCGCTGCCTCCGTCCATGAGGACTTTGGAGAGCCTCGTGTTGCCGACGACGGGGTCGACAACAAGTGGGTAGCGTCCCGGCGATGGGACGTAGTCCGGGTGGTCGTCCCGGCTGAAGGTGATAGCGTCGTGGAACCAGTCAAGGAAGCATGGTGTCGCTGGTCCGGCGGAGTAGACCTCCCTGCGCTCGCGCTTTCGCTGCCGCGGCGTAGGGGCGGTCCCGGGCCCCCCGAAGATCATGAGGCATTTGTCGATGGGCGGGAACTCATCGTCCTTCCCGCCCTCGTCCTCCTGATCCCTGGCGGGCTTCTTGCCGGCGTCGTCCTTGAACGGCTGCCGGCTGTAGTGCTTCTTGAGCATCACACACTGTGCGAGTGTGTGATGTACTGGACCCTGGTGATAAGGGCACGGCTTGCTGAGCATGTCGTCGAAGCGGCCTCGAGGGGGTCGTTCCCTCTTGGGTTCGGTGGCCGCCACGAGGGAGTCATCGCGGAGTGGGGCCTTTCCCTTCCCCTTCTTCTTCTTGTTGTTCGGTCCTCGGGAAGAGGTGCCCTCGGGGGCCTCCTCCTTCCGTTTGCCCTTGGGGTCGGAGAAGAGGGCTCCTACCGCCTCATCCCCTGAGGCGAAGCTGGTAGCGATCTTCATGAGTTCAGAGACACTGGTGGGTGTCCGGCATCCGAGCTCATGAACGAGCTCTTTGCAGGAGGTTCCTGCGGCAAACGCTCCGACGACATCGGAGTCGGCGACCTGGGGCAGCTCGTTGTACTGTTTGGAGAAGCGCCGGATGTAGTCCCGGAGGGTCTCGCCCGGTTTCTGCTTGCAGCTGCGGAGGTCCCAGGAGTTACCAGGGCGTACGTACGTGCCCTGGAAGTTTCCTACGAATATCTTGACCAGATCGCTCCAGTCGAAGATCTTTCGTGGGGGAAGGTGTTCCAGCCAAGCTCTTGTGGAATCGGCGAGGAACAGGGGGAGATTGCGGATGATGATGAGGTCATCCTGCGCGCCGCCAAGTTGGCACGCAAGGCGGTAGTCCGCTAACCAGAGTTCGGGGTTAGTTTCCCCCGAGTACTTGGCTATGTTGGTTGGTTGTCGGAATCGGGACGGGAACTTGGCCCTCTGGATGGCCTCGCTGAAGACGCGTGGTCCCGAGGGCTCGGGTGAGGGTTCACGATCCTCATCCGAGTCGTAGCGCCCGCCCCGATGGACGCTGTAGCCGCGCGCGGCTCCGTCAGTCTTTCGCCGACCGCGGGCTTGTAGGATGGCTCGGACGTCGACGTCCTTGCCAAGCCGTTGGTGGACTGGCGGAGCCCTTGGAGCCTCGGGTCGAACCGAGGCTTCGCGCTTGTGACGTGCTATGCCACCATGCTGGTGACTTTCGGCGCCATGGTGTCGCGACGCTGAACTTTTCGCCTGGAGGACGGCGGCATCCTCCAGGAGGTCTTTGAGCTGATTCCTGAGCTGTCGCGCCTCCTCGGAGGAGGGCTCAGGTATGCTTCGGAGTAGCATGGCTGCTTCCGCGAGCTTTCGGCTTGCTCGGGGGGCGACCCCTGGTGTCTCGGCCCTGTCGTCAGTGATGATTCGGGCCTGGACATCTCGGGCTCGACGCCGAGCTGCTCCTCCATCGGTTTGCCGCTCGCCAAGCTCCAGCGTAGCTCGCAGCTGGGTGAGGCGCAAGCGGTCCTCGTCCATCCGTGCCTCAAGCTCCCGGAGCTGCTCTAGCTCCGGGGTTTGAGGTGCGGAGCGAGAGGTTCCTGCCCCCTGACCCAGCGGCGGGGCTGACCGCGAGGGCTTCGGGGCCGCTGGAGGGGGCGTGACTTGTTCGTGCTGGGGATGCGACGGAGGGGGTATGTCGTCGTCACCCCCCGAGTGGACATCCTCTACTCGCCCCTCATCAGGGTGCATCAAGTTGTAGCACTCCCGAGAGGGGTCGATGTAGGTCCACTGTGAGCTGGGGACGACGCTCGGTGCGTTCTCCCCCGAGTCGTTGGTGTGGGCGGCGTTGTCCACATTTGCCCAGAATTTGTCATCATCGTCGCTGTAGCTGCGACGAGGCGAGTTCCGGTCATAACGATTCCCCCCCTCCGAGCGTTGTCGAGGGGTGAGGTTGGCGGTGGTGTCTGTTTCCCCACCGCCGTGTGTCCTGGCACTTTCCCCAGGGGATGGCGGTGAGGATGCCACGTGGTCTCCCACGAGGCTGTCTTGGCGCTCGAGGCGCTGGACCGGAGTGTCCGACAGTTCGTGCAATAATGCATGAACTGCACGCACGTGGGCGTCCATGGCGGTCTGAAGCCCGAAGAAGGACGACGGCGCCGTTCCCCTCTGCCGGTGAGGGTGGAGAGAAAAATCGGCTGGCGTCGTGTTTCCGCCCTCGCCCGTCCCTCGGGCGGTAAGCGGATGCGTGACCGCTGGTGCCGGAGATTCCGGGACCGCGGTCGGCGCAGTATTGGCTACGCCCGTTGGAGTTGCCTGGTGAGTCGCATCTCCCGCGGCGGGAGGCTGGTTGGCACCACTACGCCTCCTCCTCCTGATTCGCCGAGGGCGGCGTGCAACGTCTCCCCCGTCCTCCGAGGCGGGCGGAAGCGTGGCGGGGGTCCTTTCTCTGGCCGTCTGCGGGGCCAGAGTCGGGACGACCGTGACACGGGGCCCGGTCGGGCGCAGGTTCATCTCGAGCCCATGGCCAGTGGCCATGAACTCGAGAGTCCCGAACCGGAGTTCCGTGCCAGCGGGAAGCGTGGTGGAGCTGGTTGCCATCCGAAACCTATGTCAACGCGCAAAAGGCCCCTACCTGGCGCGCCAACTGTCGGTGCTAATTTTGGCGAGGCTAACACCGGCTAGTAAATATGTGTTTTGCGGTTGAGGTTACGGATGGTGTGCAAGGGGAACACAGAGATTATACTGGTTCAGGCCGAGCAAGCCCTACGTCCAGTGGAGAGGAGAGTCGTATTGCCTTGCACCGGGGTGCTTGTAGTAGGGGTTACAAGCTAGTCGAGAGAGGGAAGTGCTCCCAGGTCTCTTGTGAGTGTCTAAGTGTTTACAAGTCGTATGCTGTGGGCGAGAACTTGGAACTTCTCCGTCCGTTCGTTCCTCTCCTTAAAGCTGGTCTCTGCTCTCCCTTTTATAGCCGCAAGGGAGAGGCAAAGGCGGCTACGACGCTACCTATTAAAATAGTGAGGAGTTGCCGTTCCCTGTTTGACTAGCTGCTGCCTTTTCTCCGTGTCTCCGGGGTATGGGTATGGCTATCTTGGTTCGCGAGTTCCAAGGTAGAAACAGTCGTCTGACCATGTCTTGTCGTCAGCTCTCTGGGTCTTCTGGATATGGCCGTCGTGGTCCGCACGACTTTGGTGAGTTCACACCTGCCGGCTATCCTTCCGTACGATGTGACAAGAGTGAGAGTCACCTTGGGGCGCTGTTTCCCGAGGCTCGGGATCCTGAAGGCGTGCGCGTCCTTTTGTGTGGACGGCGCAGTGGGCGTCTTTCCCGAAACTGGGCGGCGCACCGTGGACCACACCGTGGAGGACGATCGTAGTGGGCCCATCAAATCTTGGGGCGTTGTTTCCCGAGGCTCGGGATCTTGAAGGCATGCTCATCCTTTCGTGTGGACGGCGCAGTGGGCGCCTTTCCCGAAACGGGGCGGCGCACCGTGGACCACACCGTGGAGGACGATCGTAGTGGGCCCATCAAATCTTGGGGCGTTGTTTCCCGAGGCTCGGGATCTTGAAGGCGTGCTCATCCTTTCGTGTGGACGGCGCAGTGGGCGCCTTTCCCGAAGCGGGGCAGCGCACCGTAGACCATATCGTGGAGGACGGTCGTAGTGGGCCCATCAAATCTGCTGTCAGGGAAATCCCGACAGGTGGTATGGCCATCAGGGGCGTGCGAAGCACAGTCGCGTCGAGAGTCTCGCCTGACGGGACAGTGCTTGTAAAGTGGTCAGAGAGATTTCTTGTGGCCCAAGATTGCTCCGCTGACATCACCCGTGCCTTGGATGCCGACTTTGGCGCCGTGGATGCCGCTCTCCCGAGTCCTCCCGAGGAGGCTTCGGGCGAGGCTCGGGCGAATCGGAGACTTGGGCGCCCAGGACGCCGCCTCCCGAGCTCTCCCGAGGAGAGTCGGGCGAATCGGAGAATTGGGCGCCGAGGACGCCGCTCTCCCGAGCTCTCCCGAGGAGGCTCGGGCGAATCGGAGACTTGGGCGCCCAGGACGCCGCCTCCCGAGCTCTCCCGAGGAGGCTCGGGCGAATCGGAGACTTGGGCGCCGAGGACGCCGCCTCCCGAGCTCTCCCGAGGAGGCTCGGGCGAATCGGAGACTTGGGCGACCAGGACGCCGCCTCCCGAGCTCTCCCGAGGAGGCTCGGGCGAATCGGAGATTTGGGTCGCCGTGGATGCCGCTCTCCCGAGCTCTCCCGAGGAGGCTCGGGCGAATCGGAGACTTGGGCGCCCAGGACGCCGCCTCCCGAGCTCTCCCGAGGAGGCTCGGGCGAATCGGAGACTTGGGCGCCCAGGACGCCGCCTCCCGAGCTCTCCCGAGGAGGCTCGGGCGAATCGGAGACTTGGGCGCCGAGGACGCCGCCTCCCGAGCTCTCCCGAGGAGGCTCGGGCGAATCGGAGACTTTGGGCGCCCAGGACGCCGCCTCCCGAGCTCTCCCGAGGAGGCTGTCATTAGTGGAATGATGTCGTGGGCCTCTGTAGACGCGGCCTTCGTGGGCTTCCACTGGCCTTACTTGGGCCAGGCCAAGTTGGGAATGAGCTTTTTTCATCGAAGTTGGGTACCCCTAACTTTGGTAACCGACAATTGCCTTTGTGTTTCTAAATGAGGCCTGGTCAAGAGGCATTGTGAACTTATCAATAGGTTTTTTCTGAACTACTTTGGTTCCAGCCCCATCAAGCTCTTCTACTTGAATGGTGGTGTCCTTGTCAACATCTGGCACACCAGCTAGGTTCACAGCCTCTAACCTCTTGCTGCTCATCATACTTAGCCTTTTGGGCTTCCTTTGAATCATCTATGGCTTTCTTGCACCTCTCTTTGTATATTTGATATTTTGATTATCATATCAACTCAGAATAGGGCGAAGGAACATATAGTACATGTCAAAAAAACCCAAGCAAACAGAGCGCATGCACAGGCAAGGAGCAAAAAGCTGATCTCCTAGATTGATTTGCGATAATCATTCATAGATATGTACTGGGCTGTACGGTGATGAAGAAATTGAACAAAATAGGAGAGGTGAGAGGTGGTGCGTAAGTGTAAGTCGTCCTCTATCCTGTCGGTGGCAGCGACAGAGCACGAACACGTCGCTGCACGGTAAAGAACAAAGGGAATGTCGCCGCATGAGGTCCTGGGGAGTTGAGTAGTATTGATGCCGCTGGGTACCTGATACCCGTATCCGTACCCATCCCTGTAATGTTTTAGGAGGTTATGAATTTTCCATTTAGTTGTGGGTATGGGTAGGATATTTAACAGGTACCATCTATTTACCCATGGCCAAAACATTAGGAGAACCAGCCAGCCAGTTCCCAACTCGACAAAGCCAAATCTCTGACTCGCGCGCTGTTTCCTCCAGTTGGGAACCACCTCCAGCTACACCAAACTCTCTCCTACAGCTGCTCCCATAATGGAGGGGTGGAAGGGCGTAACGCTTCTCGGTTGATGCCGAAGTGCGCGTGGCGCTCGCTGATGGCTGGCACGCAGGCCATTGATTTCCCCAGCAAGGTGGCTGCGTGCGAAGAACACCGGAAAAAGGTGCTTCAGCCAGGCGCAGGCGCTCATCTTACCTGTTGGGCTCAGCTTACCTGTTGGGTAATCCATGCCCATTGGGCACTAAGATTTGGGGATGGATAAATTGGGGTGGATGATGGGTAATCGATTTATTACCCAACGGCATAGGAGAGTTGGATCTTGCGGGAGAGCAGGGGCAGAGGCTGGATAGAAAGGGGAATCAACCAGAAGATGGGGCGGCGGTCTGCACTTCTGGCAGATCGAAGGGTAGAGGTGTGTGAACTTGCAGCTGTGGCGGAATAGACTAGTCATGGAATTTATATGCGCTGTGAGTTTTTGGGAGTTAGGTGCAAATTTTTCTCCCATGTTGGAGTGGGTGTGAACTTAGCAGCTGAAATTTTCCTCATGTGCTGGAGTGTCGAATCGCCTAAACAGGCTGTCTAACTGCCCAGCCCCATTCAATATCATTCTGTTTCACACGTTCAAACTGTTCGTCAACGTTCTTGACCGTTTAACTGGCCAAATAGGTGCTAAACAGCATGGTCATGATTTGTTTACCTGTTTAAATGATGCCTGCTGTTTTTAGAAGATCTACAGAAAAAATGGCTTCGGAAGATTCATCGGTAGAGAGGATGGAGGTTGATGTTGCTTTCCTGTTTTGAATCCTACAAAAAGGAAATAAAGGAACAGTATCTGAAAGTTTTAGATCTCGGCTCTGTTCGCTAAAGCTGAAAAATGCTGAAATTTCTGATTTGGTGTGAGAGGAAAGTATTGTAAAAGTGCTGAACAAGTTGGAGTGCTTTATTGGAAAATTTCCTTCTAATATTCCTTCCCCTGCGATATTTATTATTGATGCTACGCTACCGACAAGGCCTAAAGTTGAATGCTTAAGCAATTTGGTAATGCTGAGATGGATTGGTGTACATCTCATTATGTGTTAATACTATCGTTTGCTGATTTTTTAGGCAAAGTGCTGCTGATGCTAAGGATAAAGGTGGTTCAAACAGGTGTGTGCACATTTAAATGCTCCCTCCGTCCAGATGAACATGCAATTCTCGCTTTTTGAGAAATCCTAGCGTTTGAACTTTGACTAAATTGATATAAATAAGTACTAACATTTAAGATATAAAACAAATACCATTAGATTAGTTATGAAATATATTTTTATAATAAATTTATTTCAAAATATTAACACTAATATTATATACTGTAAACTTGGTCAAACTTGAGTTATTTTAATTGGCACATTTTCCATAGTTGCATTATTATTTGGACAGAGGGAGTATTTGTTTAGGCTGTTTCTTGCACATTCATTCATTTTTGAAAAATATCTAATCACAAAAAATCTTTTTCTAACATTGTTATTTTGGAAAAAGTGTTTTGAATGACAGTTGGTCAGTGCCCAGCCCACTCTATTACTATCCTCTGTTTTGTGTGCACGCCGACGGGGGCTATTTGGAGGACGAGTTTCCATTGCCAATCTATTGTTAGCATTGAATCCTGTTTGTTGCTTGTGTACGCACTGAACAATCCAGCCGCTCCGCTTGTTACTAAGGGCGTCTGGGCGTGTTCTTTTTCATGGGAGAAGGGACTAAAGACTAAATTTTAGTTATGTGTTCATGTTACCTACGTGTGTTTCAGGTGACATGATTTTGTCTAGTCCTCGGATTTTATTTTTTTTTGTTTCAAAGGATGATCGGTGCTGCTATTACGCTTGTTAAAAAGTGAATGTAATGAACAATGATTTGGGAACCATCAGTTTGTATTGCATTGATCTCAGATATTTATACAAGTGAAAGGTTGTGTCCGTACAGACACAACTGTTGTCTCTTTACAATGAAAGATAACTGTTCACTGGAACAGTCACCATCGAAGGGACATGCCCCTTCGGATGGTTCTCTAACTGCTAACACATTAATGCTAACTGCTAATTCCTTCACTAATGGATGAGATTAACTGAAGAGGTGTCTTTTTAGAGAGACACCATTTCGTAACAACGCGAACTAGCACATGCTGTGTGTTATTGTGAAATACAATACGATTGGAGGTCACCTGCTAATCTGCTATGATGACGCAGCATCCTGTACCATATCTCCAGTGTTAAGCATGCCATAGTTTGGTAAAAAAATACTTTTAAAATTTGTTATTTGAGATGCTTCTAAAAACTTTTATAAAAGTAAAAAAACACGTGTTTCTCAATAGTTCCTTTTGTTTGCCCCTAAAACAATTCCTTCTAGTTTCAAAAAAAACAATGACTTCTCTTTTTAACTTCCTTTTTCTCTGCGTCCGTCGTTGCTGGCCATCCCCTGCCAACTGTTGCTGGCAAGAGCCCCAAATAAACATAATTTTTTGACTTCTACGATTCTTGTTTAATTGTTCGTCTTACTAAAAAAAATTTTAATAAATATTATTTATTTTGTTATGGCTTATTTTATTATTAAAGATATTTTCATAATAATTTATTTAATTTATTATTTGTATAAAAAAATTGAATAAGATAAATGGTCAAAGAAAAAAAAATAGGAGTCAAAGTGTTTATGGGTGAGACGGAGTGACTACTCCCGGCGCCCGACTGCCTGAGCCTGGCAGCTTTGCTCTGCATTCTCTGACTGACTGTGCGGTTGCCAGTTTTTTTTTTTTTTAAAAAAAAAAACACCACCACAACATGGATTGCGCAAAGCCCTTCTCCCGTCTGCACCGCACGCCTGCCTGAGCGTGGCCGCTTTGCTCTGCATTCTCTGATTGACTATACGAAGCATCTAGCCCCTAATGATTTTGGTGATTAATAACAAAGAGAAGATTATCATAACTAACTTGCGTTTTGCAGGATAATCTAAATGTTAGGTTATAATAACACGTAGGTTCAAACTCCTAACGATAGAATTCGTTTCGGTTTTTAAAGGACGGAAGACAAGACGGAGATAGCCTAGTTCTAAGTGCCAATTGGTGTTGGGAGGCACTTAGAGTAGTTTAAGTCTTGTTTTTTACTTTGGTCGTATTATTAAGGGGGTTTGAATGAGTAGTTTGAGCTAGACTTAGTCATGAGATGCTAGTGTGGTGCACACTTGTCAAACCTAAGTCTAAAGAGTGCAGAGAGTGTATGGGCATCATATGGAACAAACTTCGTTTTGGAAAGTTTTCAATTCGGCGAAGTTTGAGCCATTTTTGATGCACCGGACAACCACCGGACGCTGAGCCTGAGCATCCGGTGCTCAGACAGTTAGCAGCGGACACAGTGTTAGAACCACCGGACGCGCAGTAGTTACTGTGCGGTCGTCCGGTGCTTAACCCTGGGTGAGGGCTTAGCATCGGACAACCACCGAATGCTGCACCGGACAAAGCCGAGAGCGTCCGGTGTCCACGCAGAGAGGTTCTAGAAAGGGTTTTTGGCCACCGGACGTATCCGGTGCTACCCCATCGGACAATGCCAGTGTCCGGTGCGTTAAAAAATGCGGGTACAGTAGCCATTGGAGGGGGCACCGGACAACCAGCAGACGCGTTCGGTGTGAACTTGAGCATCCGGTGCACCCGAAAACAGAGGGCTTTGTGTCTAACGGCCATGGACTTGTGTGGGGGTATTTATACTCCTTGTGCTCGTCCATGGGAGTTCTCTTGTCACTTCAAACAGCTGGACACACCTTGAGACCTTGTGAGATTGCAAGAGCTGTAGGGAGGTTGAGTGAATCGCGAATTCCTGTGATCTTCTTCCCTAGAGTTGATCGAGAGTGACTTGTGTGCATCCATCCATCTCTTTGGCCTTGTTTGGGTCAAGTGAGAGTTCGAACTTATTACTCTTGATGATCGACATTACCTAAACGGCTTAGTGACGATCGGAGGCTTGGTGACCACTTGGAGAGCTTGTGGGCGGCCCAAACCAAGCTTGTGAGCGGTTGTGGGCGATCCACCATGCCGGAGAGACAAAGGATCAGCCCGTAGAGAGCACTTGGTCCTTGCGTGGATCAAGGGGGAGCTACACCCTTGCGCGGGTGCTCCAACGAGGACTAGTGGGGAGTGCCGACTCTCCGATACCTCGAGAAAAATTGGGTTTGTCTTTTTATCTCATTTACTTTTCCGTTTTTACTTTGTGCACTTTACTTTCCCAAAGTAGAATTGCTTGTGTAGGACTTGGCTCTAGGTTGCTCAACTTATTTTAGTCTTAGAACAACACTTATGCACTTGTGAGATGAGATTAGATAAAATGGCGATAGGTTGAATTATTTTGCGAAAAATTACTAGTTGTCCAATTTACCCCTCTCTTGAGCATAGTCGATTCTTTCACTGTAGTCCCTGCTGCTAGTCCAACAACAGCAGTTGCTAGATATTTTTTTAAAAAAAAAACACCACCACAACATTGCGCAAAGCCGTTCTTCCCGTCTGCACCACACGCCCTTCTGCTCCGTCGCCTACACCGACCGCACGCGTCGTGATTGTCTGATTGGGAGCACCCGCGTCCACGGATATTCAACTCTATCTCAAAATATAAATATCATTCTTACTTCTCAAGACCAATTATATATACAAAAATATTAATATTTATAATATATAATTAGTATCATCAGATAGATTAAATATACTTTCATAATAAATTTATTTGAAGATATAAATGTTATACGTATTTTTTATAAACTCAGTTAAAATTAAAAAAGTTTGATCGACACATATAGGCTATGAATCTACCGAGGTGTATGAGAGATGATATTTTTATCGGTCGACTCTTCTCCAGCGTCCGATTTTAAATCTGAGCACATACGATTCAGTTTAATTTTTCCTGGCCTGTTTAGAACTTATGAACAGGAATTTTACAGGAGAAAAATTTTCCCGCGTACTGAGAGGCCCTCACTCGGTTCGATTTCGCGTAGGGGTGTGCTAACTACAGTGATAAAGGGAATCCTGCCGCCGAGCGGAGCGGGAGCAGGGCGTGCTACAGTGACAATTAAAGGGAATACTGTGAGTTCTGACACCCAGCACCATGCGTGCCACAGAGACAGAGGGATCGTGATATATAGCCTGTTTGGTTGTCGAAATTTATCATGTCAGATTTGGTCTCTGTTCAGTGGAGCTGAAAAAGATGTGCTTAAACTGATTTATTGTGAGAGAAAATACTGTTGTAGAGCTAAAAAATAGGTGCTATTTAGCTGAAGCGAACAGCGCCTTGATAAGTCATGATTTTTGTAGCATTTGATTTGCTATCAAAACTTGTCAAAATCTTACAGTTAGTTTACCAAATCTATAACAAGTTTTTTACCCGGCTCTGTTCGTTTGAACTTACCAACCTGCATCCGGCAGCTATTTAGCCGTATTTTTCTCTTACAACAATTAGCCAGTCAGTCGTATAACCTAACCCGTCGAAGAGAATTCAAGTTTTGGCTTGCCAAATCTGACATGCTAAATTTTAGATGTCAGCCGCTCGTAGTGACAATCTTATCGCCTAGCGCCTAGGGGCAGGCTTGCTACAGTTGACAGTAAAAAAAGGTATCCTTCCGCCTGGCGCGTAGGGCGAGCGCGGTACAGTGCCACAAGCAGGAGCAGTGAGTAAGGCCCTGTTTAGATCGACTGTAAATTGTAATTATAATTAGTTATATCAATGTTGTGTCACATACGTAAAGTATTAAATGTACATACAATGTTTGTATGTTTGTACTTTAGACGAATCTTTTAAACCTACTTGGGCCATAATTAGACAAAAGTTGTCAAATATAACTGAACGTGCTACAGTATAGAACTGTAACTGCAACTGCAACTGGCATATAGACACAGCCTAGCTCAACCGGCCGGTACCCATGGTTGGTGGTAACTCATAATGGTTGTGTTGGTTTGAATTTACCCGCCAGCATCAGTCAGTCGTACAATCTAGCCAGCTGAACAGAGTCAATATGATTCTTGCACCATTCTTGGGCCAGGCATTGAGCCACGTCGTCTGCAATTTACGGTTGTTCAATTGGCTGGCCGGATGACCCAGATCGGACGATTTATGGTCAATTTGCGAAGAAGTCCTTAAACTCTAGCGAAATAGAACCCACGGTGCAACCTCCTCTCTCAGGTTTTCTTACAAAGAAGCCTTTAAATTTTTTTCGAAATCAACCCACAATTCAAGCCATTGTATGGGTTGGCCGGCCACCAGCGTCCATGGTACGTGGGCCGAGCTGGGCAGATTCGGCCTAAATGGTCATCTCTTTTGTGTCATTTATTAAATCCTATTATATGCTGATTTTGTTTATTTTATATAAAAATAATTAGAGCTTCTAAAATCATATGAAAAAATTTATGTAGCCTCTCCATAATGTACTCTATATAGAAAAAATAAGAAACATGGAAAATAATGAATTTTGAAATGAGTTAAAATAACCTCTTTTAATTAATTAATAAAACTTTCATGATTTCTACAAATTAAAATATTAAACCAAAAATTATAAAATTTGTCTTGCGGATGCTTTGTGAATTTTCCAACCGCTACAAAAATTTTAAAATAAATTTGAAACGTTTCAACAAATTATTATTCGCTGCTCAGTTAATAAATTAATTAAAAGAAAGTTCTGCTTGATCTTTATAGAACTCGAAATATATATACAACAAAATAGAAAATCCACGGTTAACAGATACAATCATCCACAAATGATAATTTCAAAATAACACAAAAAATACTAATACATTGCATAAGAAACGGTTAGCTATCATTATCCATACTCACACACCTAACTACAAAGCAAAAACAAATATATAACAATGGCCATACGCGGCAAAGCCTCGTAGTTTTCTAGAATATATGGTAAATAGATCACCGTTGTAACTGATAGTATATCTATATCTAATAATAGAGATCCATTTGGTATATATCTAGATTCTCTAAGAAACGTTTTAGTTTTAGATTGTTGATGAATCATAATCACTTTGGAAATTTGACAAGAAATGGATTTTTACTGTTAAATCTTTGTACAATGCCCTTACAAAAAATGAAAATGGTAATCACTTCAGCAATATTTGGAAAGGGAAAATTCCTCCAAAAATCAAATTCTGTCTTTGGCTTATGTCTAATTATGCTCTGCTAACCAAAGATAACATGGTGAAAAGGAAATGGATTAGTGATCCTGACTGTTTTTTCTGTCCACAAGATGAGAATATTGATCATTTTTTCTTCAGATGCTCTGTTGCAAAGATTGTTTGGCCTGTATTGCTAAATGTTTAGGAGCTAATGATCTTCCTAAAAATCTTGAGCATTGCTGGGTATGGATGAATAAATGGTTACCAAGTGGTAAAAAAAGCTCATGTTTGGGGAGTGGGGCCATTTGTTGGGCTATTTGGAAAGCTAGAAACCGAGTTTGCTTTGATAAAAAAAACTGATCAAAAATCCCCTAGAGATTATATGTCATGCAGGAGCTCTAATGAAATTTTAGACAGGCTTATTCAAGGAAGTAGATAGGAAGGCTCTAGAGGAAAGGTGTGGACACTATGCTGAGGGGGGCAGAAAGCTTGGTGGCCAACAATCAACCGAAAAACAATGGCGCTAAAGGTGATGATGACATTCAACGTGGATGAATACGAGAGTTGGTGTTCTCTGGCCTTCTGGCTGTCTGCTATCTGGACTTGGTGGTCGTACTTGTGATGGTTTTTTTTTCTTTCTCTTAGCCCTCTTCTAGCTTGCAGTAATGTTGTTCTCCTGCTTGTCGTTGGTTTTAATAAGTCTATGAATGGTTTCAGCAGCGATCCTTGGATCTGCTGGCTTCTGGTGGTTGGTTTCTCTGTTAGGCCCCTTCTGCGTTGGAGGCTAGACGCACTACGTCAGGTTCAGGTTGCCTCTGCGTGTTGGAAACGTAGTCTATTAGCCCCCTGCTTGTCTTGTCTAAACTTCTCTTAGACTCTCTAATGCTATATTTCAGTTCTAGTAATGGAATAGAAAGATCCCGTGTCAAAAAAAAATTGGTAGGTAGGCTGAATTCTGATTCCAAATGAAGACATTTTCTATAAAAAAATTATAAAATTAAAATATGCTTAAAAAATAGATTTTTATTTTGTGGACGAAGAATAACTTGAATACAATCAATTTTAATTTGTTACACTCAAATAGGATACCAAGAAAAAGCACAGTCACAAGTGAGGCTAGAAACGGAATCTGATTAAATCAATTCGGAAGCGTTTGAGAAAAGGTTTCACGAAGAAGGTGTTTGGTTCAGTTTCTACGGTTTCGGCTGAGAATCGGAAACGATCCTGGCATCCAAACGGTGCCTAGAGGTAAAATTTGAGCATTTTTTCGTCAATCGTTTTCTAAATAACTCCGGGAATGAGAAAACTACCTCGGTCTGTCTACAACTCTCCTATTTTATATGGCATATGTATGACTTAGACACTTCAATAGCTACAAATTATAATTTTCATCCAGAGAAGTCCCTATTTCTATCAAGGTTAGAATCCTGATTTTTTTTTTTTTACTTGGTAGCGGTCAACTCCGTTTTGCATTGGCTAATAGAGCCACTGAACACCGTTAAGTGTCGCGTACGCACAGGGATGTATTGTTGTGGTCTTGAGTTGAGTCCTTGTCTGTCACGCATAAGAGTGCATGATCTATGCCAATTTTTCGAATTTATTTTTCAGGAATGTGGTATGGTCCATCACCCATAGGAGTCCTTGTCCGTCGCAGAGGAACATTCCTGATTATGTTCTATTCCGATTTTCTGGTTCAACAAAATGTAAATGTGAAAATACTAACAAGTGAATGAACGATAACCATAAATTAAAGGAAAAGCAACACAAATTATTTCTACAACCAAACTGTTAATGTAATTTTGATTATGTGAAAATTGATTTGTGAAGTAACCATGTATTATTCTGATGTACAGTGAATGTATATATACAGACCAATGGACATAAGCCGTTTTGGCCAAAGGGTGTCTTATGACTCCCAAAAGGTGTCTCTCTCTTACAACCGTAATTAGCAGTTACTAATCACGTTTTACTCTAATTGATCACATGTCTAATTAATCCTAACAGATTAAAAGCAAAACTCGTAGGTATTATTACAACATGGTTCAGTCGATGGTCCAATTTATTAATACAAAAGTTAAAAGCAAAACTTATACTATTATAACAAGGTTTAGGCCACAATTGTCTAACTAAATCTACGGTGAAATTAGATTTGTCGGATCTTTTCTCTAAATAAATGTGCCAATGCATGTTGTAATTAGGTGTGCACTAGTGCATCCCTGACAGTGACATGACATTCAAAATCGCAAGAGTCCTCTTGTCATAATAATCAATGGACATACCAACTCCTTTTGACATCCAATTACAGATTTTTACGTGTCAATAAGAGAATTCATAAAACTTTGATATAACTACGCAATTAGCAACTGGAGGAAAAAAAAAATCTATCAAGTCCATATTTTAATTTTAATTCAATACAAGATTAATTGGACATCGACATATTATTGCCACCATTGGTGTAAATTTTGGATGTTACAGCCGTCATAAATAGATTATAACTCTTGGATTTCATAAAAAGAAGAAAACATAAATAGTTATGTCGCATGCACACATTTGCTAGTCTTTTGAAAAGGACAATGTTACGACATGCAAGTCATGTAGAAGGTTAACATCTCGAGAAAATTATTTCCTTGGCCCTGAAAAAAGTTTGGCTTAATTTTTTGACCCTGTTTTTATCGAACTTTGCTATTAGCCCCAAAACGAAATTTGCTTAGTTTCTTGGTCCTTCTGGCCATTCCGTTGGTCTCTACCGTCCAATATGACATTGGATGAACATTTTTGTAGGTGCTAGTTTTGGCGGGGCTAACACCGGCTAGTAAATATGTGTTTTGCGGTTGAGGCTACGGATGGTGTGCAAGGGGGAACACAAGGACTATACTGGTTCAGGCCAAGCAAGCCCTACGTCCAGTGGAGAGGAGAGTCGTGTTACCTTGCACCGGGGTGCTTGTAGTAGGGGGTTACAAGCTAGGCGAGAGAGGAAAGCGCTCCCAGGTCTCTTGTGTGTGTCTAAATGTTTACAAGTCGTTTGCTATGGGTACGTTTGTATGGGTGAGAACTTAGAACTTCTCCGTCGTCCTCCTAAAGCTGGCCTCTGCTCTCCCTTTTATAGTCGCAAGGGAGAGGCAGGGGCAGCTACGTATTTTACAGTGAGGAGTTGCTGTTCCCCGTTTGACTATGCAGCTACTGCCTTTTCTCCGCGTCTCCGGGGCATGGCTGTCGTGGTTCGCACGTCCTTGGTGAGTTCCAAGCCGGCAGCAGTCGTCGGATTACGACGTGCCGTAGGGTCACACCTATCGGCTATCTTTCCGTACGATGTGACAAGAGGGTGAGTCACCTTAGGGCGTTGTCTCCCGAGGCTCGGAACTATGAAGGCGTGATGGGATTGAGCGGGGGATATCTCCCCTGGTCATATTTCCGGTCTTTGAACAGCTCTTCCCGAGGGTCAGGCGGGCCCGGATGGAAGGCGTGCTCGTCCTTTCGAGTGGACAGCGCAGTAGGCGCCTTTCCCGTTCTTGCGTAGCCCGTCGTCAGGCGCTTGGACTGTCACAGTCGGATTTGATAGGTCCCGGCGGAAAACGGGGCGGCGCACCGTAGACTATACCGTGGAGGACAGGTGGTATGGCCGTCAGGGGCGTGCGAAGCACAGTCGCGTCGAGAGTCTGTCCTGATGGGACAGTGCTTGTAAAGTGGTCAGAGAGAGTATGGCCGTCAGGGGCGTGCGAAGCACAGTCGCGTCGAGAGTCTCTCATGACGGGCGAGTGCTTGTAAAGTGGTCAGAGAGATCTCTTGTGGTCCAAGATTGCTCCGCTGACATCACCTGCGCCTTGGATGCCTTTGCGAGACTGCGCTCGAGGGGGACAGGGAAGCTCGAGCGAATCGGAGACTTGGGGCGCCGAGGGTGCCGCTCTCCCGAGGAGGCCGTCGGACGAATCGGAGACTTGGGCGCCGAGGATGCCGCTCTCCCGAGCTCTCCCGAGGAGGCTGTCGGGCGAATCGGAGACTTGGGCGCCGAGGAGGCCGCTCTCCCGAGCTCTCCTGAGGAGGCTCGGGCGAATCAGAGACTTGGGCGCCGAGGATGCCGCTCTCCCGAGCTGGTGCCGCTCTCCCGAGCTCTCCCGAGGAGGCTCGGGCGAATCGGAGACTTGGGCGCCGAGGAGACCGCTCTCCCGAGGAGGCTCGGGCGAATCGGAGGTTTGGGCGCCGAGGACGCCGCTCTCCCGAGGAGGTTCGGGCGAATCGGAGGTTTGGGCACCGAGGACGCCGCTGTCCCGTGCTCTCCCGAGCTCTCCCGAGGAGGCTCGGGCGAATCAGAGACTTGGGCGCCGAGGATGCCGCTCTCCCGAGCTCTCCCGAGCTGGTGCCGCTCTCCCGTGCTCTCCCGAGCTCTCCCGAGCAGGCTCGGGTGAATCGGAGGTTTGGGCGCCGAGGACGCCGCTCTCCCGAGCTCTCCCGAGGAGGCTGTCGGGCGAATCGGAGACATGGGCGCCGAGGACGCTGCTCTCCCGAGCTCTCCCGAGGAGGCTCGGGCGAATCGGAGACTTGGGCGCCGAGGATGCCCCTCTCCCGAGCTGGTGCCGCTCTCCCGTGCTCTCCCGAGCTCTCCCGAGCAGGCTCGGGCGAATCGGAGGTTTGGGCGCCGAGGACGCCGCTCTCCCGAACTCTCCCGAGGAGGCTGTCGGGCGAATCGGAGACTTAGGCGCCGAGGACGCCGCTCTCCCGTGCTCTCCCGAGCTCTCCCGAGGAGGCTGTCGTTAGTGGAATGATGTTGTGGGCCTCTGTAGACGCGGCCTTCGTGGGCTTCCACTGGCCTTACTTGGGCCAGGCCATGTTGGGAATGAGCGTTTTTGCATCGAAGTTGGGTACCCCTAACTTTGGTACCCGACAGTAGCCCCCGAGCCTGTGGCGGAGTGAAGGCACTCCTCCACAGGTTCACGCTGGTTCTTCCTGTCAAAAAAGATAAAGTGTGGGTTATTTTTTCCGGGGGGTGCGCGCGAGCGCACCCGCCGGGTGTAGCCCCCGAGGCTTTAGAGGGATGATATATACCTTCAAAGGCTTAGAATCGTGTTCGTTAGTCCTCGGGTGTTTTTCGATTTATTTAGGTGGGTTGTTTCCTTGGAAGCGGAGCCCCCGAGCCTCCCACCGTGTGGGAGATCGTTCGGTGGTCTTTCCAAGGTGCAGGGCAAGTTTCCGAGCCTCCGTTTTCGTATCGGAGATCGATCGGGTTCTTCCCTGTCTTTTTTAATTCGACCTTCACGCTCTTTTTTCGGGAAGAGGAAGGTTTGGTCCTGCTCGACTTCCCCGCTGGGGCACGAGTCGGCATTTCCGGTGAGCTACAAACGGGTTGGTCCAAGTGGAGGTCCGTGCCCTATTCGTTAAGCGTCGGCTAGTGGCCTGAGCACACTCCAATTATTTCTCTAGGGTCAGTTAGTGGATGTCGGGTCCCTTTGACGGGTCCCGAGGGCATGATGCCTCCCACGGAGGGATTTCACGTAACCGACCCGCTACTGGGACTTGGACACAGCATGGGATGTCCCTTGTGACGTTCCGGGCGTCGGGATACTGGCCGTTTTCGTGACCCATCCACTAGCTGTCCCTAACTCGATTTCCCTGGGGCGACTGTTCGAGCCTCGGAGGGCCAGTCTTCGATCCCCTGGGAACGTAACGGGCGCCCGAGCCCGGGGTTTCTTCGTTGAGAAAACGTAGGTGGAATCGAGGCGCGCGGTTGTAATGATTCGGCTCACCTTTTGAGGCGCGAAGCCTGACGGACGCGACGGTTCGGCTCAGTCGAGGCGGTTTGTGTGCGCGGTGATGGCGGGTCTCTTCCAAGCCGAGGTCGAGCTCCCTCCTCTGAACCTGCCGTGAAGAAGAAGCGGACCATAGTGCCCTTGTAAAAAGTAACCTTTGTGATGAAAGTTGAGGACTTAGCATTTTTAGGGATGCCGTAGTCTCGGTGGTGTAGACAGAGCCAGAGCTGTGCCAGTCCGACCCGAGGGGTTCCCACTTTGTCACGCACACAGCTAGGTATCTCAGAGAAGGCTCGAGTGAGATCGTTTTTTACTAAATTTCCCAAACGCCTGTCTCTCTTCTCGCACTCAGGCAAAATTCGCGAAATCTTTCTGGAGCGCAAGTTGACCCTCGGGCGGAGGGTGGTGAGTGGAGGTGCCGTAGCCCGGAGGCGTAGGCGATCTCACGGCTCGGCCAGCCCTGCCCTAAGAGTGTCCTTTTACTTCTTTGGATCTCGCAAGTTTTGCTAGAGTGCAGAAAGGAGTTCGGCGCGGAATTTTCGAAAAAGCGATCGAAAAGGCGCAGAGAAAATTAGATCGTCGGTCCCCAAGCGTCCACCCCTCGTCCCGTACTTGAAAAACTCCATGAAATTGCCTCGAAGCGTAAGTCACCCGTCGGACGGTGGGTGGTGAGTGGAGGTGCCGTAGCCCGGAGGCGTAGGCGGTCTCGCGGCTCGGCCGGCCATGCCCTAAGGGTGTTCTCTTGCCTATTCGGGTTTCACGGATTTTTTCGAGAGTGCTGGAGAGGTTCGGACGTAAGGGAGGTTTCAGTTTAAATCTCAAAATTCATGATAATTAAAGAATGCTTATTTATCGATTCCGAGACCACAAATATGAAGCTTAAGGGTAACTGTGACTTAGCTGCTCGAGCTACCAGCGTTGCGCTGGTGATGATCGTAGAGGCGGTGTCTCGCGCGGGGGGCACCGGATTGGTCGGGTTGACGCGGATGCGCTTCCCCCGCCTAGTTCGGCGGGAGCGGCGCGTGGCGTTCCCTCTGTTTCCCTGAAACTGGTGGAGGTGTCGCCGGGGTCCCTTTCCCAGCCACCTGCTGGGCCGGGGTCAGGATGATGATGGCCCGGGGCTCAGGTTGGGCGGAGGTTCATCTCGAGGCCGAGGACAGTGGCCCGACTCGGAGCACCGCGCCAGCAGGAAGCGCAGGGACGTTGGCTGCCATCCGCAACCGGGATCAACACGCAAAAGGCCCCTACCTGGCGCGCCAACTGTCGGTGCTAGTTTTGGCGGGGCTAACACCGGCTAGTAAATATGTGTTTTGCGGTTGAGGCTACGGATGGTGTGCAAGGGGGAACACAGGGACTATACTGGTTCAGGCCAAGCAAGCCCTACGTCCAGTGGAGAGGAGAGTCGTGTTGCCTTGCACCGGGGTGCTTGTAGTAGGGTGTTACAAGCTAGGCGAGAGAGGGAAGCGCTCCCAGGTCTCTTGTGTGTGTCTAAGTGTTTACAAGTCGTTTGCTATGGGTACGTTTGTGTGGGTGAGAACTTAGTACTTCTCCGTCGTCCTCCTAAAGCTGGCCTCTGCTCTCCCTTTTGTAGTCGCAAGGGAGAGGCAGGGGCAGCTACGTATTTTACAGTGAGGAGTTGCTGTTCCCCGTTTAACTATGCAGCTACTGCCTTTTCTCCGCGTCTCCGGGGCATGGCTGTCGTGGTTCGCACGTCCTTGGTGAGTTCCAAGCCGGCAGCAGTCGTCGGATTACGACGTGCCGTAGGGTCACACCTATCGGCTATCTTTCCGTACGATGTGACAAGAGGGTGAGTCACCTTAGGGCGTTGTCTCCCGAGGCTCGGGACTATGAAGGCGTGATGGGATTGAGCGGGGGATATCTCCCCTGGTCATATTTCCGGTCTTTGAACAGCTCTTCCCGAGGGTCAGGCGGGCCCGGATGGAAGGCGTGCTCGTCCTTTCGAGTGGACAGCGCAGTAGGCGCCTTTCCCGTTCTTGCGTAGCCCGTCGTCAGGCGCTTGGACTGTCACAGTCGGAGTTGATAGGTCCCGGCGGAAAACGGGGCGGCGCACCGTAGACCATACCGTGGAGGACAGGTGGTATGGTCGTCAGGGGCGTGCGAAGCACAGTCGCGTCGAGAGTCTGTCCTGACGGGACAGTGCTTGTAAAGTGGTCAGAGAGAGTATGGCCGTCAGGGGCGTGCGAAGCACAGTCGCGTCGAGAGTCTCTCCTGACGGGCGAGTGCTTGTAAAGTGGTCAGAGAGATCTCTTGTGGTCCAAGATTGCTCCGCTGACATCACCTGCGCCTTGGATGCCTTTGCGAGACTGCGCTCGAGGGGGATAGGGAAGCTCGGGCGAATCGGAGACTTGGGACGCCGAGGGTGCCGCTCTCCCGAGGAGGCCGTCGGACGAATCGGAGACTTGGGCGCCGAGGATGCCGCTCTCCCGAGCTCTCCCGAGGAGGCTGTCGGGCGAATCAGAGACTTGGGCGCCGAGGAGGCCGCTCTCCCGAGCTCTCCCGAGGAGACTCGGGCGAATCGGAGACTTGGGCGCCGAGGATGCCGCTCTCCCGAGCTCTCCCGAGCTGGTGCCGCTCTCCCGTGCTCTCCCGAGCTCTCCCGAGGAGGCTCGGGCGAATCGGAGACTTGGGCGCCGAGGAGGCCGCTCTCCCGAGCTCTCCCGAGGAGGCTCGGGCGAATCGGAGGTTTGGGCGCCGAGGACGCCGCTCTCCCGAGGAGGTTCGGGCGAATCGGAGGTTTGGGCGCCGAGGACGCCGCTCTCCCATGCTCTCCCGAGCTCTCCCGAGGAGGCTCGGGCGAATCGGAGGTTTGGGCGCCGAGGACGCCGCTCTCCCGAGCTCTCCCGAGGAGGCTCGGGCGAATCGGAGACTTGGGCGCCGAGGATGCCGCTCTCCCGAGCTCTCCCGAGCTGGTGCCGCTCTCCCGTGCTCTCCCGAGCTCTCCCGAGCAGGCTCGGGCGAATCAGAGGTTTGGGCGCCGAGGACGCCGCTCTTCCGAGGAGGCTGTCGGGCGAATCGGAGACTTGGGCGCCGAGGACGCCACTCTCCCGAGCTCTCCCGAGGAGGCTCGGGCGAATCGGAGACTTGGGCGCCGAGGATGCCGCTCTCTCGAGCTCTCCCGAGCTCTCCCGAGCAGGCTCGGGCGAATCGGAGGTTTGGGCGCCGAGGACGCCGCTCTCCCGAGCTCTCCCAAGGAGGCTGTCGGGCGAATCGGAGACTTGGGCGCTGAGGACGCCGCTCTCCCGTGCTCTCCCGAGCTCTCCCGAGGAGGCTGTCGTTAGTGGAATAATGTCGTGGGCCTCTGTAAACGCGGCATTCGTGGGCTTCCACTGGCCTTACTTGGGCCAGGCCATGTTGGGAATGAGCGTTTTTGCATCGAAGTTAGGTACCCCTAACTTTGGTACCCGACAATTTTATATGAAAATTATGGATCTCGATGAGATCTACAACTTTACAGTTTTGAGTTCTTTCATTTAAGGACGCTCATATGGTCAAAAAAAATTAATATAAAATTTCAACGCCATAATGTAAAAATTAATTATCTTCATCCTCAAATGAAAAAAATTTAAAACTAGAAATTTGTAGATCTCATCGAGATATACAAATTTTTCATATAAAAATCATCTTCATCCGATATCATATTAGACGGTGGAGATCGATGGAATGGATGGAAAAGGCAAGAAACTAAGCAAATTTTATTTTGCAACCAAATAATAAAGTTTGATGAAAATAGTGCCAAGAAACTAAACCAGACCTTTTAGGGGCTAAGGAAATAACTTTCTCTAACGTCTCCTGTTTGGTAGCGGTCTCGTGCCACCCAGTTTTTTTTCTGAGGTAAGTGAATTAACGCCCATATGACCGGCTCGTAAATTATAGTAATGGACTAGCGCTCGCTATTGGCATCGGGCCATTATTACTGTTGGTCTGTCTGCTGCAGCTACAAGTGGGCTTTGGCCCAGCTTTGTTGGCGTCGAGCCATTGTTACTCAAGCAGGCTGGTTACTGATCTGGCCCAGGGCTATTGGCATCGTGCCATTGTTACTGTTGGAGCGGGCTACTGATCTAGCCCAGCCCGGCTGCTGCTCCACGGAGTATTGTACCGTTGTGAGCAGTCGAGACACGACACTGAAACACGCCAAGCACGGAGCCTCCTTTTGATTCATCAAGAGAACTCAAAACTAGAAAGTTATATCTTATTGAGATCTACAATTTTTTCATATAAAAACTATCTTCATCTGATGTTGTATTGGACGGTAGAGATCGACAAAATGGATGGAAGGGCCAAGAACTAAGCAAATTTTATTTTGAGCTAAATAATAAAGTTCGATGAAAACAGTACCAAAAAACTAAGCCAGATATTTTTTAACCAAGGAAATAATTTTCTCTAACATCTGCTGTTTGGAAGCGGGCTCATGAATTAACACCTAGTTTTTATTAGGTAAGTGAATTAACGCTCAGATGACCGGCTCGTAAATTGTAGTAATGGACTAGCGCTAGTTATTGGCATCGACCATTATTACTGTTGGTCTGTTGCAGCTACAAGCGGGCTTTGGCCCAGCGTTGTTGGCCGTCGAGCCATTGTTACTGTTGTTGCAGCTACAAGCAGGCTGGTTACTGATCTGGCCCAGGGCTATTGGCATCGTGCCATTGTTACTGTTGGAGCGGGCTGGTCACCTGATCTCGCCTAGCCCGGCTGCTGCTCCACAGAGTATTGTACAGTTGTGAGCAGTCGAGTAGACAAGACACTGAAACACGCCAATGGCCATACATTATTGCACGGAGCCTCCTTTTGATTTTTCGAAGAGAGAGGTTACTACGGTGGTACGGCCACCGAGCGGGGCATGGCATGTGTCGACCCCTGTATGGCTGCAAGAAGCATGCAGAACTTTTCTGATGCAGGTGCCTTCAAATTTCAACATGGTACCTCGCCGTTCCCAGCATGAATTAGCACTATTTATGATATCAATAAGTAACTTATAAAAAGCATGAATTAGCATCAATAAGTAACTTATAAAAGCATGAATTAGCGCTATTTTTGACAAGTGTTCACCGAAATATATCAATAAGTAACTTCGCTTCGTTATGGTGAAAAGTTTGATTATGGCTGGCACTATTTAGGAGCCAATAAGTTCTCCTGAAAAGCACCTGAACAAATATTTCGGTGAACACTTGTCAAAAACCACTTCATTTCGTGTTAGCTAGACTGTCCAGCATAACGCAGATGCTGCTGTTAACAACAATGAATCATGTTTACTATCACCCGTTTTAGACCAATTGTTAAATAAGTCAGCGACATTTTGAGGGGGTGGTAAGTCAAACAATAATGTACAGCGCGCCACATACAAACACTTAAAGAAGAGATGATGAATGGTTTCCGGGGCGTGACAAAGACTGCACTTCGTATCACCATTCCAATTACGTCGTGCTAGATTATCTTTGGTTAATATCACCTCTCTTTTTAGAGACCACAAAAAAACTTTTATTTTTGATGGTACTTTCATTTGATCCGCCATAGATCCTGTGACATTCTTACCCATTGTTAATTAACGCAGCATACATTGATTTAACTGAGAATTTCCGTGATGAGTGTAGAGACCAAATAAAAGTGTTTTTTTCTGCAAGAATGTTCACATTAGGTAAAGAAGCAACAATTCTGTGCTAGTCCCTTAGATTATTACCTACTAAATTCCTTCGAAAGGAAATATTCAAAGGTATTGAACTAAGTACTTTTGTCACAGAATCTTGTTTTCTTCACACCATATTGAACAAAGCAGGGTATTTGACACTAAGTGGTTGCTTTCCTAGCAACCTATCTTCCCAGAACCGGGTTTGTGACCCATCTCTCACATTGAAGGAACCAAAACGTAAGAATGTATCTTTGACACTCATTAGACTTTTCCAAAAGTGTGACTGGTCCGGTCTTTTGACACAGCTCCCTAAGTCTTATCTTTGATGTATTTGTTTTTTAGAAGCTGCTGCCATAAACCATTGAGGAGTTTGAAAAGCCATTTACTGAGCAAACATTTATTTTGTATTTCTAGATTTTGTATGCCTAAACATCCTTGTCTTTTTGGTTGGCACAAAATCTCCCACTTAGCTAACCTATATTTTCGCTTATGCTGATCATTCTGCTAGAAGAATCTTGATCTGAAACAATCAATCCCTTGTAGCACCCCCTTTGGCAATTCAAAGAACGACATCATAAACAAAGGTAAGCTGGAGAGGACTGAATTTATAAGAACTAAACGACCACCTACCGACAGCAATTTTTCTTTCCAACCACTGAGTCTTTTTTCAATCCTGTTCACGATTACATTACATCCCAATCTTTATTACACAACTTTCTAGTGCTCATGAGTAGACCAAGGTAACGAAAAGGGTGTTTTCCAATCTCATATCCAAACAACTGTGAATAAAACACCTCATATTCTTTTGCTTTGCCAAAACAAAAAATTTCACTTTTGTGAAAATTTATTTTGAGACCAGATAGTTGCTCGAAGGTGTTGAGAATTATCTTCATGTTCGTCGCCTTCGCAACATCATGGCTCATAAAAATTACGGTGTCATCCGTATATTGTAGAACGGACAGACCATCTTGGATGAGATGAGGAATTACCCCTTCTACTTGTCCTGCTTCCTTTGCTCTGGCAATAAATATGGCCAACATATCTGCCACTATATTAAATAGTATCGGTGACATAGGGTCACCCTGCCTAAGCCCTTTTTTCGTTTGGAAGTAGGGTCCTCATTGGTCATTGACCTTTATATTCCCATTGCCCCCTTGTGTGAAACGTTGCACCCATGTGCACCATTTTTGAGAAAAGCCTTTCAACCTTAGGGTTTGTTGGAGAAAGTCCCAATTTACCTTATCATAGGCTTTCTCGAAGTCTATTCTAAAAATGATCCCATCCTATTTTTTGAGTGCAATTCATGAATCGTTTCATGAAAAATTACCGCGCCCTCCATATATAATATTTCTCCCAGATAGAAGGCTGTCTGAGTTGGTATGATTTTTTTTTTATTCTAATTTACAAGGCTATCATACCGATTAACCGTCGAGCTTTGCCAAACTAGCTTTAAGTGCTCAAAGGTTAGCCTGAAGACGTCAGCCACGTGCCGAGTGGGGAACAGGAAGATGCGGTGCCAGACGGGGAAGAGAACACTGGCGACTCTTTTTTTTAGGACACTCAATAGTGATGGACCGTAGAGATTCTTTTGTTCTGTTTAGGCTACGTTCGGTTTCTACGGAAAGATGACCAGGGAGTCGGGAACGATTCACCAGAAATACTAAGCTAAATTATATAAGTTTCGATGAGGTGGAATAAATTCAGGCAGGAATCCAGCTAAACAACGGGCCCTTAGTGAGAACCGCCCATCATTGTTAGAAGCGTTTTGCTAGGTGAACCACTCGTAAAAATGGTAGAGGTCAAATCATCTGTTCCAAACCGGGTGCATCGGCGTCTCGTCAGCGAACTATTGAGGAAGGAGGCCGGTGGGATGAAGCAGCCTTGGATGCAAACCTGCTGTCCATGTATGGATGCGCAAGCTGTACGAAGAATCCCATCGGGGCGGCGTCATGGTGACATCTGGGCCTGGTCCCATGAGCGCCATGGTCTATATTCAGCGAGATCGGCGTATCGCTTACTAGTGGACAAAGAGATGCAGGAAAGGGAGCTTAGGATTTAGGAAAAGCTGGACCTCACACAGTCACACTCAACCGCTAAGAAAGACCCACATTGGTCGAGACTGTGGAAGTGCAAGGTCCCCCCCAAAGATTAATGTTTTTTGGTGGAGAATTTCTCATGACTTTATGCCATGCCGAGCCAACCTGTACCGAAAACACGTAGAACCTGTAGGGATGTGTGGTTTCTGCGGTATGGATGAAGAAACTACATTTCATGCTCTCATATAATGTGATTCTACGGTCAAATTTTGGGAAAACATTAGAGCACCGACGGGAATTAAACTTCCCAGGACAAAGCTAAGGTACAACTCTTACCTTCTAAAATGGTAAAAAAAATTTCCATTCGAGGAGATCCCCATTTCCATTTCAGACAAACGGAAATACAAGAGTCAGAGTTTAAGAGAGACAAGCTAACAGGAGCTCAGCCTAAGAACTTGAAGAAAACCAGGCAGAAAAGTGACAGCTACAGGAAATTTATTGCGCCACTAGGCTAGGAAGGGCAAAAGGACAGCATACAAAAAAAACACGCCACCAGAGCGTTTTAAATCCACATCGCTCGGCACTAACTCGAGGCCCAGAAGCACATCAAATTTCATCGCCCGAGTCTTCCTCATCTTGTCAGAGACTTTTCCTGTTGTCCTCCATCTTCTTAGGGATCAAGATCTCGGCCGCCACCCTCAGCATAGTGTTCACACCATTGATCAGCATTTCTTTCTTGACCTCTTCTTACAAACCTGCCCAAAAGCGCATTAAAGCACATGCATGGCATATGATTTCCATAGGATTCTTAATCTTTTTTCCATCAAAACAGCTTCTATTTCTAATTCTCCAAATGGAACAGCAAATGGCTGCAACCCCCTAGAAGTGGAACTGACGCCCATTTGGCAACCATCTCATACACCACAACCAGCACTGGTTAATAGAATTGGGAACATTATCAGCACCAATTCCTTTTGCTACTACAGCCCACACAATCTTAGCAATAGGGCAGCTAAAAAACAAGTGATCAATGGTTTCATCAGCATTGCAAAATTGACAAGTAGAAGGGCCTTTCCATTTTCTTTTTAACAAATTGTCTTTTGTAAGAATGGCATTGTTCATCAATAACCACATGAAAATCTTAACTTTCTGAGGAGCTTTACCTTTCCAAATGATTTTGTCATACACCCCTGCATCACTATGAGTTAGTAATTCATATACTAACTTAACCGTAAATTTGTTACCTTTGCCAAATTTCCAGCTAATTCTATCATTTTCATTTATTAATTGAAATCTCTCAGAATCAAGCCGAATTTTATTCCACTGTGAAAGTAAGTCATCAGTTAGCCTCCTCCTGAAACTAAACTGGGACAACTCATTTTTGACATCAGCCACACAAGCATCCTTCTGCTCACACAACAAGTACAAAGTGGGAGCAGTACAGAAACTAGTTTTTTTTGCCATTCTTTACTATGACACCCCTCCCTTGAGAATATATATGCCTCACCTTAAGCAAGTCCTGCCAAATAGGGGAGTTTGTATTTTTATGCTTCATAGCAAATATATTTTTGCCTCTTAGATATTTGCCTTAACAATGTCCTGCCACAAGCCATCTTCTTTCTCTAATTTCCACTACCATTTGCATAATAGACTTAGGTTAATTTTCCTCAGATCCTTGATACCTAAGCCTCTTTTCTTTTTGCTTTTGCATATTGTTACCCACTTAACCAAGTTCTTCTAATTTTATCCATCTTCTTCACAATGGTTTTTGGTAAGAGGTAAATCGACATGTGGTATATAGGGAAATTATTAAGACTGGCATTAATGAGTGTAGACCTGCCAGCAATTGACATGGCACCTCCTTTCCAGATATCTAACTTCTTATTGCTTTTGTCAACCAATGGCAGCCAGTCAGAAACATGCAGTCTGCTAGGACTGACAGGCACACCAAGATACTTAATGGGAAAGTGCCCAATTTGACAGTTAAAGATCTCAGCATATTGAGAGGCCCAATTATGAACATCATTTATCATGATTACTTCACTCTTATTGAAATTAATTTTCAACCCAGACATCATCTCATAAAGATAAAGCAGAAATTTCATGTTTTTAGCTTTTTCAACATCATGCTTTAGAAAAATTATGGTATCATCAGCATATTGAAGGATTGCAACTCCATTATCAATAATGTGGTCAATGAGTCCAGTGATCAAGCCTCTGCCCTGAGCTTGTTCTACCATCTTTGAAAGACAGTCAGCAGCAAAGTTGAACAAAATGGGAGACAAAGGATCCCCTTGTCTCACCCCTTTGTGGCTTTTGATATAGGTCCCAATTTTATCATTGATTTTAATACTGATTGTGCCTCTAGTGACTACTTTCTCCATCCAACTTACCCATTGGTCATTGAAGCCTCTCATTTTCATACATTCAAACAGAAAGTTCCAGTTAACTTTATCATATGCTTTCTCAAAATCAAGTTTCAGAACTACCCCTACCTCCTTTTTCCTCTTAGTTTCATGAATAATTTCATGCATACACATAACTCCAGTCATAATGTTTCTTCCTTTCAGGAAAGCAGTCTGAGTTTTGTTTATCAGCTTTTCAGCAGCAGGCTCAATTCTCAAAGTGAGAGTTTTGGTGATGAGTTTATATAAACAATTCAAGAGACAAATAGGCCTAAATTGTTGAATCTTATTGGCATCTTTGATTTTAGGTAACAGAGAGATAATACCATAATTTAGCCTAGAGATATCAGCTCTATCATGATGAAAGTCATCAAACAGCTGAATAATATCACTTTTGACAACAGACCAGCATGTCTGAAAGAACTCGATAGGTACTTTATCTGGCCTAGGAGCTTTGTATTTCTCCATTTGGTCAAGGGCTATCTTAATCTCTTGTTCTGTAAACGATCTAGTCAACATTTCATTGTCCAGATCAGTGAGTTTATAAGAATTACTCCAGATACTAGGGTCCAAATGTATATTATATTGAACTACAGGGCCAAACAGTTCAGAACAGTATCCAGAAGCATGCTTAAGGAGTGTTGACGCTTGTTATCATCTAATTTTTTATTAACAATTATTCCTGCATTAACATGAATACCTAGTAGAATAGGGTTACTACTAATAAATTCCACGAGTTTTGGTGAATTATCTATTTTTTAGGAGATTTTTCAGAAAAGCTTAACAGAAGGATTAAAGAGCATAATTACCACGAAACTTGATCATGAAGGAAACACCATCACAAAGACCCTGGAAGAGTGTAGAACACACCCGAAACGACTGGGGGCCCTCACCTAGACAGGTGGGGCCGGCCGGCCCCTAGGGGGGGCTGGGCGGTGCCCCCTAGGGTTTCCACCCTGTCGCCTTCTGGAGCCTTCTTCCACCGCCTTTGAGGAGTCATCTCGGCCCTTGGTTAAGTCCGTTTGATCCTACGGCGCGTATTCACCCCCACCGGGCTATAAATAGAGGGGCAGACCCTCCTGGAGTCAAGCCAGATCAAGAGCTGAAGAGCCTGAAGCATTAGATAGATATCCATTAGATCTAGGCCAGCAATCAAGAAAGAAATTAGAGAGATAGAGTAGATGAGTAGAGATTCGAAGGAGTCTCGGCCTGTCGGAGCTTCTTCATAGCTGTATTCGTCGGGATTCAGTTTCTTCGCCCGGAGCTGCTTTCTAAGGTACTTTTGTATTCAACATTCTGATTCAAGTAGCATTTGTTCTTATTTGTTCTTAAGTTTGCAACTCCTCGTGGGTGCTTTGATCTTGGTCGCTCCTAGGTTGAAGTAGTATTTTGTAGTGTAGACGTGGTGTCTAGGCTATAATTACTTGTGAATGTCCCCTGATTGGCCGGATAGTGGTAGATCGCGTAGGTGACAGCTGCGTTGAGTTCTTTGTAGTCCACTTCCCGTTGATAGGATCGATAGGTGTATGAGTGTCTGGTAGGAGGGAACTCTGATTTCGCCTTTTATTCATGTCACTGCCCGGTTAGGACAATATTATTCAAAGTTATCGGTGATTGGAACAAGATAATCATTTGTCATTTCGTTATTCTTGATATTCTCTAGATTGATTGTGTTATTGGGTTAAGAGTAAATAGACTTAGTCAGTATCACCTACTGTTCCTTTGGGTTCGATATTAAAACCGCGATTGTATGGTGAAGTGCTACATCGGTATTATATCTGTGCGCTTGCGGATACCTAGATAATAATAATATTTAATAGAGTGCAGTTAATTTATACCACCAAGCATTTTTGGCGCCGTTGCCGGGGAACGGTTTGCTAATCTTGACTATAGTCTATCTAAATCTTGTATTATACTTTTATCTTTTGTCTTTTACCTTTTTGATATGGAACCCATATCCCAACTTTATATCAATATGGAGCACCTCGGGATCGTATCTCCAGCCAAAAGAATCATCCAAACCAATTACATCATCTGGTTATGAGTTACGCCCGGGATTAATTAAGTTAGTTTAGGAAAACACTTTTTCTGGCAGTTCTAGCGAAACCTCTATTCCCATTTACCTGATTTTGAGCAGACATGTTCATGTCTTCACATTAATGGCATGGCTGATGAAACTTTAAGATGGAAACTTTTCTCGTTTTCATTAATGGGGAGGCAAAGAATTGGTATAATCGCCATGTTGGGAGTAGTCAAGGTGATTGGGAAGTATTATGTGCTAATTTTTGTCTTAAATTTTTCCCTATCGAAAAAGTCGCTAAAATTCGTTTCGAAATTATTGGATTCAAACAAATAGATAACGAATGTTTAGGAAAGGCTTGGGAACATTTTGATGGATTTATAAATTCTGGACCTAGTCTTGCTTTGCCAGAACCTATGCTTTTGTAACATTTCATTTTAGGCCTTGATGATAAAAATAAAGAATATCTTAATTTAGCCGCAGGTGGATCATTTATGCATATTACTACTTCACATGCTAAAATCATTCTTACTAATATCTTAATTGATCTTCCTGAAAAAAAGAGTTGTTAGAAGATGAATTTTTGCTTTTCAATTCTAAACTTTTGTCTGATTCATCTCAAACTTTACCTGAACTACCTAATGAGAAGGAGATAACTCCTATTTCTGATTTTATGCTTGAATTTGAGGATGAATTTTTTGATAATTATAGAAATACCTCATGTTATCATAAGATTATGAAACCTCAAGAATCTAAGAATTTTAAAAGTTTTAATGTTTCTTATCCTGCTGATTTAAAATTCCTTAGAGAAATAACAAGAGAATTGATCTTTGTTATGAGTAATGAGTGGTTAATAGAATCTGAGCTTTCAAATGATATAATTCGTTTAAATTCTCCTGCCATTAGGTCAAATTGATGCATATCCTTTTGATGCCTTTTATAATCCAATAGTAGATGTTAATATCATGTCTCTTACATTTGCTAAAAAATTCTTAAAAGATATGTCATTAATTTCTACAAATAAATTATTGAAAAATCGTTTAAGACATATTATTCCTAGTTCAGAAGTTTTATGTGCTCTTCCTATTGTTATTAATGAATTCTGAATTGTGCTCAATTTCTATATTTTTGATGTTTGGGATTTCGATGTTATGATTGGATTACCAATAGGAAAACTTTTACAAGAAGGTTGTACGAGCAATTTAGATGTTAAGCTTGGGAAAGGAGTCAATTTTTCTGTGCCTATAATGCATACATTAAAAGTTAAAGCAGAGCCACTTCCTGAGTTAGATCCAATAGAAGAGGTTAAGGCTGTGTCACTTGAATTAATTGAACCCAATATAGAAGATGATACCCAGTTCTTCATTGAAGAGGAGGAGGATCCTATTGATCCTGAACCTCTGGATGAATTGCTAGAGCCACCTAAGCCTTCTATTAAACTTAAACAACTACCTTCTGGTCTTAAATATATTTTTCTAAATAATGATCAAAATTCTCCTGTGATTATAAGTGATAAACTTTCTGATGAAGAGTCTTTTAGATTAATAACTGTTTTAGAAAAAATCGTGCTGTTTTTGGTTATTCACTCCAAGACCTTAAAGGAATTAGTCCTGTTTTATGCACCCATCGTATTCCAACCAACCCAGAGATTACACCTTCTAGAGAGCCCCAGCGTAGGCTTCAAAATGCGATGAGGGAAATTGTTAAAAAGGAGGTCTTAAAACTTTTGCAAGCTGGGATTATTTATCCTGTGCCGCATAGTGAGTGGGTAAGCCCTGTTCAAGTTGTGCCTAAAAAGGGTGGTATGACCATAGTTAAAAATGATAAAAATGAATTAATACCCCAGAGAACTGTCACTGAATGGCGAATGTGCATAGATTATAGAAAACTTAATAAAGCAACAAGGAAAGATCATTTTCCGCTACCCTTCATTGATGAGATGTTAGAGCGTTTAGCAAATAATTCTTTCTTTTGTTTCCTGGATAGTTACTCTGGATATCACCAAATTCCTATCCACCCTAATGATCAATGCAAAACCACTTTTACATGTCCTTATGGAACTTATGCTTATCGTAGAATGTCTTTTGGATTATGTAATGCACCAGCTTCTTTTTAAAGATGCATGATGTCTATATTTTCTGAAATGATAGTGGAAATCATAAAAGTTTTTATGGATGATTTTTCAGTTTATGGAAAAACTTTTGTTGATTGTCTAGAAAATCTAGATAAGGTTTTGTAAAGATGTGAAGAAAAGCACTTAGTTCTTAATTGGGAGAAATGTCATTTTATGGTTAGATAAGGAATAGTGTTAGGGCACCTAGTGTCTGAAAGAGGCATAGAGGTAGATAGAGCTAAAATGAAGTAATTGAACAACTACCTCCGCCTGTTAATATAAAAGGAATCCGAAGTTTTTTTTGGTCATTGTGGTTTTTATCGTAGATTTATAAGAGATTTTTCACATATTGCTAGACCACTAACCAACTTATTAGCTAAGGATGTTCCTTTTGAATTTGATGATGCATGTTTAAAATCTTTTAATATTCTTAAGAAAGCACTCATCTCTGCACCGATTATTCAACCCCTTGATTGGTCTTTACCTTTTGAAATTATGTGTGATGCCAGTGATTATGCTCTGGGGGCAGTATTGGGACAAACAAAGAATAAGAAGCATAATGCAATTGCTTATGCTAGTAAAACTATGACAGGAGCACAATTAAATTATGCAACAACTGAAAAAGAACTCCTGGCTGTTGTTTTTGCTATTGATAAATTCAGATCTTACTTTGTAGGAGCAAAAGTAATTGTTTATTCTGATCATGCTACTTTAAAATATTTTCTCACTAAGAAAGATGCTAAACCATGTCTGATAAGATGGATTCTATTACTTCAAGAATTTGACTTAGAAATTAAAGATAGAAAAGGAATAGAAAATCCAGTTGCTGATCACTTGTCTAGAATTCACTTTGAGAAACCTTAGGAATTACCTATTAATGACTCATTGAGAGGTGACACGCTGTTTAAAGTGACCAAGTCAGACCCTTGGTACGCGAATATTGTCAACTTTATGGTTGCAGGATATGTACCACCAGGGAAAGATAAAAAGAAGCTTATCTATGAAAGTCGTCTCTACATATGGGATCCACCATACCTCTTCAGAATCTGCTCAGATGGGGTTACTTAGAAGATGTGTACCAGTGGAAGAAGGAATGCAGATCATTCAGAAATGTAATGCATCACCCTATGGAGGTCATTATGGGGCATTCCGCACTCATGCTAAGATCTGGCAAAGAGGGTTCTTTTAGCCAACTATGTACGAAGACACCAAAGATTTTGTCCGGGGATGTGGATCATGTCAAAGGCACGAAAACATCAATGCAAGAGATGCTATGCCGCTCACTAACAATCTCCAGGTCGAGCTCTTTGATGTCTGGGGAATTGATTACATGGGACCATTTGTGAAATCAAGAAACTATGAATACATTCTGGTGGCAGTAGATTATGTATCCAAGTGGTTAGAAGCTATGATATGCATGAATGCTGATGCTAAACATTCAAAGAAGATGTTCGAAGAAGTCATATTTCCAAGACTTGGAACACCAAGGATGGTCATTAGTGACGGAGAAACACATTTCACTGATAAGAAGTTTCATCAATACTTACTAGCTCATGGAATCCGTCATAATGTTGCTACTCCATATCATCCTCAGACAAGTGACCAAGCAGAAACATCGAACAAGCAAATCAAGAATATTCTATAGAAAACAGTAAATGAAATGGGTACTGCATGGAAGGATCGATTACCCGAAGCACTTTGGGCATATCGGACGGCCTACAAGACACCTTTGGGCATATCACCTTACCAATTAGTATATGGCAAGACTTGTCATTTACCAGTAGAATTAGAACACAAGGCTCACTGTGCTATTAAGAGATGGAATATGGACTTAGAAGCCGCTGGAGAAAAGAGAAAAATGCAATTATCAGAATTAGAAGAATGGAGAGAAAAGACTTATCACAATTCGAAGATCTACAAAGAAAGAACAAAAAGATGGCATGACAAGAGGATCAAGAAAGAGTTTACACCAGGAGATAAGGTATTACTTTTTAATTCCAGGTTTAAATTATTTGGGCTCGGAAAGCTACGAACCAAATGGGAAGGACCATTTACGGCTGTGAACGCATCACCACACGAAGCGGTAACTCTACAATCACACGAAGGTACGTTATTCAAGGTAAATGGTCACTGCCTTAAATTATTTTTAGAGCCATTTAATTCAGAAGACGTTGACAGGCTGGACTTTATCCAATTACCCACTTTTTAGTCCCGTCATCGTCCGTTACGAAAAATTATCGTGCATTGCAACTAATAGCAAGTAGGAAGAGTCCAGAGTCTTCATGAGGACGGCCACCCTGGAAGGAGCCCAGGTGGGGCCGGCCGGCGCCATTAGGGGGCCGGGCGGCGCCACCCTGTCCCCTCTTGTCCCGACTCTTGATTCCTTTTCTTTCTCCCTCCTTCCTAAACACATTCACGAATAATCCCGATGCGTATGGATATTCTTTCGTACGAATCCTTAGAACCTAGATTTGATCTCATCCTGTCTCCTAAAAACCTATATAAATACGCACCCATACCGCCCTCAAGTTCTATCCCATCATCATTACCTCTCTCTCCTCCACAACAAAACTCTCCAGTTTAGATCTAGTAGCAATGGCAGACAAGGCGGTCGTTGGTACCAACTCCGGTGAGATCCAAGGCGACGACTCGAAGGCCATCGTCCTCACGTAGCCGAAGCCTCTCACCATCGTGCCACCGAAGCACCTAGCCATTGTGCCGCCGAAGCATCTCGCTACGGTGCCCCAGCAAGTCGAGCAAGTCTACTACACGCAAGCTCAGCCTGCTCTGCCATCGCCACCCGCAAGATTGCTGCTAGAAGATGGCACCAAGGGAAAGCGGATCGCTATTACCCGCTTCTTCCACCTAGAGACAATGAATGACTCCTATCGGTCAAGACCGACAAGAACGGGACACTAGTGTGTGCAAAATACATCACTGCTCGCCCTGCCATCAGTGAAGTTCGTGCACGTCCAGGCCAAGTCTGCTACACCTAGTTTATACCACCTCCGCAAAAGAGACAGCGGGCTGCATCAGCATCAGCACTAGAAAAAATCCCTAGACAACCCCAGCTCTGTCTGCGAATGCTCAATGAGAAGATTGAAGCCCTCTCCAAAGGAATAGAGAGGACTGAAGAACTAAGATCTAGGATTACAGGCGACATGACTAAGCAGATAGAGACTCATGTCAAGTTAATCCACAGCCTCAAACGTGACAACGATAAGCTTGAAGATGAGGTTGCGGATCTTAAGAGAAAGATTAGAGATCTCACAAAGAAAGGGCAGCCTTAAACTACCCTAGTTACCTACCCTAGTTATCTATGTAATAAGGCACAAATGTGTTAGGTTCAGTTTTTAATATCAAGTGTGTTAGGTTCGATTATAATATTGAGTTGTTTGCTTCAAAGCCTAATGAGCTAGGGCAATCGTTAGCTCAGTCAGTTATCAGAGTCATCTATTATTGAATAAAGTGCCTTATTCTTATTAATGTTTCAATGTTCTTTTATATACTCTACTCTCTATTATTTTGGTACGCATGTTGTCTCCACATGTTGTGCAAAAAAGTATACAGGAAAACAAGTGTGGGGGAGGCACATCGCGACTACGAAAATCAATTCGCTCGGAAAAATCATGTAATTCGAAGAACAATTAAAGAAGGACCACGCACACCGAAGTGGGCCCCGAAGGGCCGTAGAGGGACGCCGCCCGACGAACCATTAGGGCTGGCCAGCGCTACCCCTCTCCTCTACGTCCTCGCCTCGGTCACAGTCAGGTTTGAGTTTAATACAATTATAATTGCACATGTTTCAATCCCTGTTTTGATCCGAATTAAGATTTACATGATAAAACATTTTAAAGAGAGGAAATGATTGTTTAAATTCATGACTTAAGAACAAATTATATAACACTTTTCTAGGAGTCATGTTACTGTTGGAAACTATTTATAGCGACCCCATGATTGCTTAAGTAGTTGTGGAATATGAGATAGTAGAACAATAAGAATTCAATTCCTGCTGTTTTGTCTTTGAAGATTTCATTTCAAAAATCAAAATAATTAGTTATACCTCTTGTTTGTGGTAAGAATAATGTCCTACCAGAGCCATATATAAATTAGAACCCTTTTACATTTAGCACTTGTCTTCGTGTTGAGTTTGGTCAACCTTTGTAACACTTTGAAGAAAGTTATCATATTCTTGAATCAAGTGCCACTTCCACAGAAGCTTTACTCTAACCCGGAGTAATAGCAAATTATTATTTCATTAAAAATGTTTCTCTCCTACACTGGGAGAAAACACCAAAAATAATTATATAGAATAACTATCAAATAATTGCTCCATGTTTCATTGAAATCTCTCAGTTATTTAAGCCGAAAAGAGGTATGAGCTATGCAAAAGAAAAAAGGGAGTATAAAAAAAATGGACAAGTGTCCGATGAAATCAAAACAATGGGTACTTAGATGCCCGCCTCCCTCTGAAAAAAAGAGAAGAGAAGAAGACAGCTCATACTCTCTGGATAAACCCATTGTTTAAGAGAGATTTATTCCTCAAGGAGCAAGGTAGAATTAGGTTCCACCATATTCCACCAAATAAATCTTGATTCGATTATATGCCTTATTTCTCTGTGGATTCATTGTTTGACTTTACAATAAATGCAAAACAAGTATGCTTTACCTTTATACCTACCCAAAGATCCTCATAAGCTATTTAGAAGTAGGATAAAGAAGGCAATGCCTTGGTAAGGATACAGAAATACCAGTTATATCAGCGATTTGAGAGTTCTACAAAAGGAAAAGGTAAGACTAAGTTTTATTTGCAAAATTAACTTGATCTCCAATTGACTTAACTAAAGGAAGAGAGTGATCTGTTTCAAGCTGTTCTGTTCTCCAACTACTCAAAGATTCATGGTAGACACTTTGAATTCCGCAGTACATGTGCAACTAGACTAGTTTTATATAATGAATTCTTAAGTTATGTTTTAAATGTTCCATTCTCTCTAAACTCTTATATCTAAAAACCAACCTTTTTCTCGGGACGAGTAAAAGCCTAAGTGTGGGGGTAATTGTTGACGCTTGTTATCATCTAGTTTTTGTTAACAATTATCCCTGCATTAACATGAATACCTAGTAGAATAGGGTTACTACTAATAAATTCCACGAGTTTTGGTGAATTGTCTATTTTTCAGGGGATTTTTTAGAAAAGCTTAAAAGAAGGATTAAAGAGCATAATTACCACGAAACTTGATCGCGAAGGAAACACCATCACGAAGACCCTGGAAGAGTGTAGAACACACCCGAAGCGACCGGTGGCCCGCACCTAGACAGGTGGGGCCGACCGGGCCCTAGGGGGCGCCCGGCCCCCCTAGGGTTTCCACCCCGCCGCCTCCTGGAGTCTTCTTCCACCGCCTTTGAGGAGTCATCTCGGCCCTTGGTTAAGTCGGTTTGATCCTACAGCGCGTATTCACCCCACCGGGCTATAAATAGCGGGGCAGACCCCCTGGAGGCAAGCCAGATCAAGAGCTGAAGAGCCTGAAGCATTAGATAGATATCCATTAGATCTATGCTAGCAATCAAGAATGATATTAGAGAGATAGAGTAGATGAGTAGAGATTCGAAGGAGTCCTGGCCTGTCAGAGCTTCTTCGTAGCTGTATTCGTTGGGATTCAGCTTCCTCGCCCGGAGCTGCGTTCTGAGGTACTTTTGTATTCAACATTCTGATTCAAGTAGCATTTGTTCTTAAGTTTGCAACTCCTCGTGGGTGCTTTGATCTTGGTCGCTCCTAGGTTGAAGTAGTATTTTGTAGTGTAGACGTGGTGTCTAGGCTATAATTACTTGTGAATGTCCCCTGATTGGCCAGATAGTGGTAGATCGCGTAGGTGACAGCTGTGTTGAGTTCTTTGTAGTCCACTTCCCGTCGATAGGATCGATAGGTATATGAGTGTCTGGTAGGAGGGAACTCTACTTTCGCCTCTTATTCATGTCACTGCCCGGTTAGAACAATATTATTCAAAGTTACCGGTGATTGGAACAAGATAATCATTTGTTATTTCCTCATTCTTGATATTCTCTAGATTGATTGTGTTATTGGGTTAAGAGTAAATAGACTTAGTCAATATCACCTACTATTAAAACCGGAATTGTCTGGTGAAGTGCCGTATCGGTATTATATCTGTGCGCTTGCGGATACCTAGATAATAATAATATTGAATAGAGTGCAGTTAAGTTATACCAACAAGGAGATTATCATCGCCCTCAATTGATTCCCCATTATTTTCCAAAGAAATTAAAGCATTTTCCCTTCTCCTGCCATTCACACATCTATGAAAATATTCAGTATTGCTATCACCTTTGAGCAGCCAAATCTCGTGACTACGCTAGTAGCAATAAAGCTCTTCCTGTTCAAACATTTTGAGGTTCTCAAAAATAAGCCAGTGTTTCCTTAAAATTTGATCACCAGTAAGCATCTGATTCTCTTCTAACAATTCAAGCTCTTCAATTTCTTTCAACAATAATTCTCTTTTTTTTTTTCTAAATTCTCCTTGAGCATTGAAGCCCCATCCTTTGAAATATTGTTTGAACAGTTTAAGTTTCTGTTGAATCCTATCAAGGAAGGATCTAGCATTACAAGGTTTACACCAAATTTTTTCCACTAAATCTACAAACTCAGGGTTGGTTAACCAACTTTGATCAAACTTAAACTGAATGTAGTTCAACTTTTTAGGATTACCACAAGCCAAAATTAAAGGATTATGATCTGAGAGTTCCCTTGGCAGTTTTTTAACCATGACATGTGGAAAAAGATCTTCCCAAGATTTAGTCATCAATAATCTATCCAGCTTCTCAAGAGTTGGATGCTCATGTCCATTGCACCATGTGAACAAGCCACCACTCATAGTAATCTCTCTAAGTTCAAAATAGTGGATCAAAGAGTTGAAAATATTAGTATGCCTATGTACCCCCTGACCATTACTTTTCTCATGAGCATATCTAATTATGTTGAAATCACCACCAAGCAAAAGTGGTTCAGAATTTTCATTATAGAATCTAGAAAGCTCAAAAAGAAATTCCATCTTATTTTCCTCATGAGCAGCACCATAGACAACTAATAAATTCCATTTCTCTTTCAATATTTTATCCCAGAGATTCACTTTGAGCATAAAACCTCCTTGTTTAAAGCTCCCAACATCAAATCTCTCAATATTAACCCCTACCAAATTACTAAGAATTGAATCCTCACAGTTTTCAACAAGAGTTTCTTGTAGTCTAATAAAATGAAAATGATATTGAGCAATGAGATTTTTGAGAAAAGAAGAGACCCTTTTTTCCTAAGGCCCCTGCAGTTACAGATCAATCCTTGGACTGGCATTTATTCTTCTTCCTTTTCTTTTCTTTAGATGAACAAAGGGCTCTCATGCCTTTGTCCATATTTTTTTGATTGCAAGCAGGAGCTTCCTGATCTTGCCTTTTCTTTTTTATCATAGGGGGAATCTTTAATTTTCTTTTTGCCCCCTTCCTTTATTTTTTGAATGAGCAAGAATATCACTTTCTATCTCAGAAAGATCATCCTAGTTCCATTCAATTAATCGGTTGTTCCATTCTTCTTCTTCCACAATTTTCTCAATGATCATATGGTTGGCTCTCTCTTGTTGTTTAGCAAATAAATTCTGTCTAGCTAGTCCTAAGTCTCCAATAATGTCAAAAGTATCAAAATTAGTTTGTTTAACATTGACTCCCATATTTTTAGACAGCTCACTAATATCATTAGAAAGAACAGAAAACATAGAGGAAGATTACTTGTTACCTTCTAGACATTTTTTCTTGGCCAAGACTTCATTCTTTTCTTGTGTAGTGAGCCCAATATCTTTGAGAAGCCTTTCACTCCTTCTGATTTGCATAGTAGCTTTCGAGGTCTTGCCCCCATCTTCAGGAATATGATCAGCAGGGACGTGATTTTCATGTTGACACACTGTGAAATCCTCACCACACACAGCACTTTCCTGTGACTTTAAAATATCTTCATCAGTCACAATGGTTTCAGAAGGCTCAGCTTCTTCTGTCTTCTTTCTTTCTTGCACCTCAGGAACAGATTTAGATAGAATGTCTTCCACAAAGAAAGGCTATTCAACATTGCTAACTTTTTGAATGATGATTGGAGTGCTATCTATGTGCCATAGCTGATGAGATTCACCTTCATTTTTTTTGCCACTTCCCTGCCCAAAATCACCATAGCCATCAAGTTTTCTTATCCTATCACTTAGAGTTTCACTGTCTGACTCAGAATCTTCAAAGTGATAAGGTATATGAAATTATCATTTTCATCTCCCTCAATGTCAGCATCAACATTGTCCTTTCTGTTCCTATCATTAGACTGAGAATTTATCTTGGGAAGGGCAGAAGAAGCATGTTTTGCATCTCTACTGCCAACTACTCCACTTGTTTCCACAATAGATTTTCCTTTACTCTTATCCTGAAGAGCTTGGTGACCCTTTTTATCAGGCTTCTGCTTCTTTGGAGGTGGTTGTGAGTCAGCATCACCAACTCTAATCCCACTTGATAGCACTCTCTCATTTTCTCCTTCTAGAATTTCTCTTTCAAACTGAAAATCCCTTAGGAATAAACCAAGGGTACCTTCAGCCACTTTAGGAACCCTGGTTATATCCCTACAAGCCAATTTAATCCTGACATAATCATGCCTGAACCTGGATTTTTCATCAATCTCCATCACTTTCCCCACAAGGCCACCAACTTTTGCCACTGTTCTAATGGGTCTTTGGTCAGTAGGAATGTTTTTGACCCTGAACCAAGCTTGTTGAAGTTCACCCTTAGCCCCATATCCAGCATTCTAGGGATCTATCCTAACCTGAGTGTCAACTCCTCTCATAGCAAGGGATTTGGCATAGCTCCATTGCTTAACCATCAGGGCATTGGGGAACCTTACTATGAATTTGGTATCAGAGATAGGTTTGGCTGTCCACCTCCAGGCATCAGATCCAAACATATTCATGAACTCCCTCTCAATGTCTCTCGCATTAGCCTTGCCATTGATCACAGTAACAACAGCAGTACACACTTTTTCTCTAGTCACTTTTGGATCGATGTTTTCCTCAATAAAAAAGAAATTCTATTCTTCAACTTGAGTTGCACATAATTCAGAACCAAAATTCCAGGGAAGACATCTCTTACAATCATAGGCCAAATGATTAGTAAGACCACAAATCTCACAAAACAATCTCCTGCACTCTTTAGTTGTGTGATTGAAACACCCATAGATCTCACAGGGTGCCTTGTTTTGACCAGATTGAGACTCACTAGGGGCTTTCTGGGGATTGCGATTGCCTTGGGGTGATTCTGCTTGATCCTTCCCGCTTCCCTTCTTGTTCCCCAGCGATCAGTAGCGCTAGCTTTCTGATCTCCCCACTTGGCTTCATCTTTTTCTTCATTGAGCCCTTTCTCCCATCTTGCATTGTCAGATCCCTCATCTTCCACATTCTCAATCTTTTCTTCATCATGACCATCAGTCACCTTACGATCCGTTCGCTCCCAAGTGAGGTTGAGAGCCGGAGTACGGCCTCTCCCCCTTCTTTGCTTGCCAGCTCCAAACCCATCTCTCCCCGCACCAAAATTGCCTCGGTGCCCACCGCCACGATTCATCCTTACGACGATTGTAGGAGCCGCTTCGGCTCGCACAACCACCGCAAAGGATCGAGGACTAGGATCACTCAAGAAATGACCAACAAATCGCCTAAGTGTATGAGCTCTCTCAGATTTCTTAGGGTTTGATGAGACTTCGATGCAAAACTGAGTCGGCGAGCCTGTGGTGTAAGGTGGGGAAGAGGATCCACGGTGTCCCGATTCGGGATCACCTCCTACCTCCCGCTCACCACCATCTGGATCAACGCCGCGTGTCACCACTCCAGGTCTGGGCCCTTGGATGCCCTCAACCACTCTCACCTTGGGGGGTAACCGGAACCACACCTCCTGACGAGTAGGCTCTGGCTGTCTATGGCTGTGCACCTCCACCCCCCGCGAAACCATCGTCCTAGCCGACGATTGATTGTGACTCCTCCATCTCAATTTGATTGCTACACTTCAAATTTTCACAGCCTCCCGCTCGATTTCCTCAAAGGGGAACGAATGCTTCAATGTCAAATCTCTAGTCCATCGGTCCTCTAAATCCAAGGGCAATCTGACACCCTTCCTTCTTTCACCCTTTGAATCTCGAGAGAGCGCAGGGAAGGCCTCGGAATTGCACAACCATCCTCCCTTTCCAACGCCGGTAACAGACGCGATGGTGGTGGTGATGCGAGAATCAGAAGACAGAGAAGGAGGCGAAGCAGAGGATGACTCTTGATGAGATGAGAGAAATGACCTGGCCACCGTAGGAGGAAGAGATGAAGCTCTCCTCAAATCCCTGACGTTCTCTGCCCTCCACTGATCTCGCCGGAGAGGATGATCCCGCAACTCGCCATCGATCACCGGCCCGGGCGCTCCCTCAGGAGCCCTCCCCGAGACCGCCCTCTCTGTAACCATCATCCGCCTTCTAAAAAGGTAATATCTTAAATAAATCTGAGCCTTGATTTATTAGATTTTCTAAATTAAAAAATCTAGGAAAACAAAAAGATAATCCATCTGCACCCCTAGTAATGGAAGAAAAGATCATGGGAATCCTTCTTTCTTAAGAAATTCTGTTCATCTGTATGTTTAGGATAACGATGACTCACGCTAATAACGCACACTAACTATGTACACACACATCTACAAACTGTAACCATGTACACACGTATACTGATACTCTAACAACGTACGCACGTACAAATTAACTTTAACCACGCACGTGCACACAAATGTTATTCACGCACAAAAGCAAGTCTTTACTTTCAAATTCAAAGTAGACTGACAAATATAGTTTAGTGCTAACGCCCTCTAGTGCATTAAATCGTACATTTGACTAGCCGCGGTACACGAAGCTGCATCCCTACTCATCACTTATCTATACTTCTTATATAAACAAACCCCACTAGCTATTTCTATCGCCATGCAAAGTGTCCACATCAGCATCCACTCAACATCCCACTAACACATTCTATCTTGCCATGCAAAATGTCCACGTCATCATCCACTAACACATCCAACTTACGCATGTTATTATGTTTCATTCAAGCTTTTCATATTTGTAAACCACATCATTTGATAACATATATTTTGTTTTTCACATCAGAATGCTAAAAATCATCCATTAACATGTATTATGATATTTATTCAATCATATTATAGTAAATATAAGTAGTATTATTTCATCAGTGATTCCCGCAGCAACGCGCGGGGTTTTCTCCTAGTATATATAACAAGAAAAAGACATAGCTGCTGCGAAGGTAAACCATAATGCTGCTGAGTGATCTCTTGGAGATAGAGGTGAGACTTGGAGTCGAGAACTTGTCTCTCTATCGGCAGCATCTTGATCTCGATGTGCCGGAACTGCTCTTTTTTAGAAACTGGAAACTGAGTTAATGGAGTCAAGCAAGAAAGAAGCTTGTTAGGAATGGCCATTGATTCCCTTGCTTTGGCCAGGTCCTATATTCGTTCCCCATCCCAAGGGCCTGAGGCAGGTTCGGAATAATAGCAACATGAATACTCGAGCGAACGAGAACTCAAACGCTCTTTTCATCGGTTCACGGTGCGCTAAGCAATGGCTCAAATATCAAATAAAATCTATTCTCAACTCCTCGCGGAAAAACCTGTTTGTTATAGTATAGTAGGCAATCAAGTTGTTTGAAAGTGAATTCATGTCCCGAGTAATACACTACTACAGAAAGTATTTGTGGCAACGGACATATTTTTGAATAGGGGCGGCTCACTCTAAAACCACCTCTACTGTGACTTGCTCAGGGGCCCACGAATTAAGTCGCCCCTACAAATAGGTCAGCAAGGACGGCTGGTGTCACAAACCGCCCTTACAAATGGGTCTATTTGTTCGTTAACTAGCTAAAAGGTCCTCGTTTGGTTTTGATAATTGAGTGACAACTTAGGTGGACTAATATGTGTTTAAGTGTTGATTACACAGGTGATTAGTCCATAGGTACATGTGTGTGAGCAACTATGCCATAGAGGTGGAAATGGCTAAGGATGATTGCTTAGCTCACACATGTGATGATGAAGGAGCTAAATGCACATGAGACATGATATGGAGTCATGTGGTTAGGTGAAGAAGATCAAGACGAGGCTTTGCGTGGACGGACCGGTTGCAAGTATGAAGGGCAAGTCGGGTGATGGCTTGGCGCCGATGGACCAACACAACGGTGAAGAGCAAGCAAGTCAAGGATCGATGAACCAAAAGCCACATGATGATATGAAGTTGATCATATCATTAATGAGGTGTTGGTGCATGTGTTGCACCGGCATCGATGGTGTCGGAGACGGTGATGAAGATGGTGATCGGAATGGAAAGCGTAAGGCAAAGGTATAACCATAGGGTATTTCCATTTCACTGGTCTAAGGTTGAGTAGAGAAGTGCTTGACCGGATTTAGGATAGATGGCCGTACTATCAAGAGGGGCAAACTTGTTTGCATATCGGTCATCTAGTGCCACTCGGAGTGATCTAACTTTGCATTGCTAGGATCGAGTGGCGTGGCAAGAAAGAGTGAAAAACCCTTTGGAAAATGTAACTCACATGCACAATGTTGTGGAACACTTTGGAGTTGGCACATTTGCAAAAGGGGTGAAGTTTCAAACTCGTGGAAAACTTGGTTGGATCTTGGATGGATAAACTGCTTTTATCCTTTGAGCTTTGGATCAAGCAATCATATGGGTTGTGTAGCCCTCTGAATAAGCTTTCCAAAATGTCCAAGATCATCGAAATCCGAGTTCGGATCTAAGAGATATCGCCGTTTTAGTGAGCGGTGGTCTGCACCGGACGCTGCACCGGACGCGCAGTGCGTTTTGTGTTGTTTGGGCTGCGAAAGAGCACTGGACGCTCTCGGCGTCCGGTGGGGGTGCACGGGACACGTCCGGTGCGACCCTGGAACTCTCGGGTGCTTCACAACGGCTAGTTTTCTTGGTGTTTTGAGCACCGGACGCTGCACCCCATGCGTCCGGTGCAACATAATGAGCGTCTGGTGCATGCGCAGTGAGCCCAATGAAGTGGGTAACGGCTCTATTTATTTGAGGGCTATAAATTATAGTTGAGGGCCAGCCAAGAGAGGTTGCTCAGCACCTTGGGAATGTGTTTTCCTTGCCAGTGCTTGGCTTGGTGCCCTCCTACTCACTTGTGATCATATTGCGCAAATCAAAGAGTGAGAGTTCAATCGCTAGTGCATTGTATTGTGAGATTGCTTCAAGTGGCACTAGGTGATCGAGTTGTAAGCCGGTGGTGCTTGTTACTCTTGGAGGTCGTCACCTCCTAGACGGCTTGGTGGCGAGAGGCTCCGTGGAAGCAAGCAAGGAGATTGTGCTTGGCTCCGGAACAAGATTGTGAGGGGTTGGAGCTCACCCCGTGGGAGATCACGAAGAGCATCGCTAGTAGAGCGAGACGTGAAGAGCGAGACGTGAACAGCTGGGCCCATGTTCCAGATGATCTAGAAGGTCCTGCCGGCTACATCAGTACCCGTTTCTCCGACAGGATCCCATTGCGAAGCTATTATAAAATTACAACATTTCATAATAAAATACATCAGAGTAAAAGTACAGAAGGATACATAGTACTTTGATTACAAACCAGTTGTCCAAATAGATTTTAAGTACAGTTATTATAAACCATAGATAAGCAGCAGTAGCGGTGGAATAACCAAATACATGACAACTAGATAAAGGTAACATAAGCCCTGCCCAAGGGTCTAGCTTCACTCATCATCACTTTCATCCTGAACAATGGTCACGCAGCCGGACGCGAGGCAAACCTGCGACGACGGCTCTCCTGCAATAAGGGTTAACAAACCCTGAGTACTAGGTTACTCCGCAAGACTTACCCAACTAAAGAGAAAGATGAGACTAAGGAATGCAGGCTGAGGAGAATCAAGGTAAGGCTTAAACAAGAGTCAAAGTATTTTTGCAGAAAAGCATTACTATCCTATTTTCAATATTTTACTCAATATTATTTTAGTCAATAACAATAGTTCATATTTCTTTCATATGTATCCTTCATTTCTAATTACTTAACCATTCTCCAAAATCATCCTAGTTCCGAACCACTTTCCGAGGTAAGTCAGTGGATCAAGTCTCCATAACCGAGGAGCAACGACGATTTGAATCGATTAGTACCCAGCTGGGGATCTCTAACCACACTGCATATGTAGCTCCTAAGCTTGCATATACCAACCCCGTCTACCACGGCTTTTTCATCCCCGAACCGGTCCTGCGCCACCCGAGAGCACAGTACTCCTCTCGTCTCCAGGCACGCCGGCCACGAGGGTACACGCTACTCTCGCCATCTCTCCACTCCTTGTGCGTGGTTGTCGGTTCAAGCAATAGAGCTACCGGGGATAGGGCTTTCCGTAGAATGTGGCTAGTTGCAAAGTCTCGATCACAGCAGGCCTACAACGAAAGGTCCCTAATTCTTTTCCCACCAGAAATACAAGTATCCGGTGGTCACAAATCCACTTCCATCGGTGACAAGACATCGGGACTCAAACACATGTGCACATCAACCAAACGGTTCCATTTTCACCTTTTACTTTCTCATGATTCATCAATATTATATCACATAGCCCAAAAATAGCATTTATGCAAAAGTCTAATTCAATTAAGCGGGGCTAAGCATTTTTAAATATTCAATTTGAAATCAGGTTCACGGGTATATATCAAGGTAGGTAATGCAGCAATTAGGTATCAATCAACTCCTATCAACCTAATGCAATATTTAACTCAAGGTGATAAAATTTGTAAATCTCAAGGAAGGGTTTAAATGCATCGGGACTTGCCTTGGATTGCGAAGAGCGTCGGATCCGGATCAGTACCACAAATGTCAAACCCCTGGACAACCTCAGGAATCACCTCCTCAGTAGTAGCGTCAACTTTAACTTCTTCGTTCACGGCACTACACGTATGCAATGATGCATGTTTAATATGATGCAATGATACGGAATACCAGAATCAATTATCAATATTGCATAAACTTGAGCACCACTTTTCTCCATATGCTAGTCATAACAAATCTAACCTAGGGTACTCTAGGTCATAAGGGTGTTTGACCTAGAATCACAACCAATCTCAAAATCACACCATACCATAGTCATCCTTGTTTTCTATCCTTTTTATTAATCAATTAATCAAGCATTTAATTAATAAATAATTAAACTATTTCCATTGGATGCCAAATTTTACCAATAGAGAGCCCTTAACCTAAAACAGTAGAAAAATAAATTTTATGATTTTTGGAGTTACAGAGAATTAATTAGAATTACATAAAGTTGCATTTATCAATTAATGTAGTGATTTTTAGTCTCTGCAGAAAGTGTCCAAAACATACATTTAATATTTTTATTAAATACTGTATATTACAGAGAGTCTCCACAATAATTTTCCTGATTTTAGGAGCTACACATTAGTTCTAACAAAAAGAACAAACTGCGACACTATTCACCTTTAATATAAATCAAAAGAGCATTTTAAATCATCTAAAAATGAAAAATGAAAACCAGCCCGAGGCGGCCCAGCAACAGCAGGCCGGCCCAGTGCGGCCCACGCGCCAGCCCGCGCTCACAGGTACGCTGACAGGCGGGGCCCCCTGTCATCTACCGTGCTCCCGCGCGCACGCGCACGTGGCGGCCCGCCGCAGACCTCGCCACCGGTGAACTACACAACGAAACCGACCGTGCCAACAGGGACCCTTGAGTCTAGTGAACACCCTAGCATACTCAGCCCCTACTCCACGCGCCTCCGACGAGCCTAGACTCGCCCATGGCGGACGCGGCGGCGCGGTAGCACTGTTCCAGCTGCTAGGGTGCGGTAGAGTTTAAAGAAAAGGTTTGGGGAGGTCCAGGAGCTCACCATGAGGCTAGACTGATGGTTGGTTGAGGCTGATAGGCGTCAGAACGAGGAGCGTGACGACGATGGCGAAAACGGCGGCTCGGCCCCGACGAGGAATCCCCATTCCGACAATCCTAGAGCACCAAAAGACGAACCACCGAGCGCATAAGAAGCTATTGGGCACCCAGAAGCTGAAACACTCGAAGCCCAGGTCCAGAGAGCTCACCCGAGTAGGCTGGTGACGGCGACCAAGCTCGCGGCGGCGCTCTGACCGCCCGCGAGGAAGACGGTGGTGTTCCAGAGAACACAAGGCACAAAGACTTGGAAGAGTGGGTGCAATCGAGTCTCAAGTGAGTGGTGAACCAGCCGGTGAGATGGAGAGGGTGGAGGTGGCTCGAGCACGGCGAATTTCACCGATCAGCAGGTGTGGTCATCGGAGAGCCGCGGGGAAGAAGAAGGACGGGGAGGGCGCTTCGTCGCTTTTAAAGGCCACGGGAGGGGCGGATAAGAATCGAGCTCGGTCCGAGGTCCCCTTGCGACCCGGACGCGGCAGTGGCCGGACAGCGGCCGGCGCGCGGCGCGGCGCACGCGCGCGTGCTCTGCCACAGTAGGGGCCGGGCGTACTGTAGCTAGCTGGTCAAGGTCAAACCCTAGTTTTCAAATCATGTCTATTCCAATTTGAATCAGTGAAATCTTCAAAAACAAAAGTCGTGGAAAATTTCATGAAGATCATTTTTGCTTTTTGAACCATGTTCAAATTCGGCCCAGATTTGAAAATATGCAAAAGGGGGTAAAAGTTGAATTTGATTTTGATTTGCAATTCAGTCAAATTCTCAAAAATTTTCTCAATAACTTTAAAATCTGTAAACATAAAAGTTGTTCTATTTGTCAAACTCTACAACTCTCATTAAGGAAGTTTTATCATATTCCTTGTAGTTTTAAAATGATGTTTCAAATTCGAATTTCAAAGTACTCTTTTCATTTTAATTTGAATTTCCACAATATATCTTCAAAATCTCCAAAAATAAAAGCTTTTCCATTTTAGAAGATCTAAAACTTTTATTAAAGTACCTCCATCAGATTCCTCATAGTTTTTGCATTAGGTTTGGGGACCCAATTAGAACTTAATTTCAATTTTCTTTTTAATTTTATTTTTGATTTCCAATCATGGGTTTAATTGCACAATCATCTCCATACACAAATCAAGCACTCTAGGAACCCTAAGCACAATCATATGTAGGCAATTAAAATAAACATGATGACATGGCAGTTTTTAATTAGTAGTAATTAAAATAAACATGATGACATGGCAGTTTTTAATTAGTAGTAATACCCGAGATATTACAGCCTTCCTCCCTAAAAGAAATCTCATCCCAAGATTTGATACACGACTAAGACTTAAGGCTAAGTAATAGAAAAGAAAATGTCTCAAGCAAACCTAATTCAAATTTGACCATTAAACGAGTAGGAGAGTCTACATATTACAAGACCATAAATTTTACATTTATAAAGTAGCGAAGAACTCGGGGAAGTTTTCTGCCAGATAATCTTCGGATTCCCAGGTAGTTTCATATTTGGAATATTCACTCTATTGGATTTTGTACCAACTGGTTGTGGTTCATCGAGTGACGTGATCCTTTCAATCCAAGACTCGGATTGGATATTCAGAGTATGTCAATTCTGGTTCGAGTTCCACTCCTTCAACATCGATGACTTGATCGGGCACCCGGAGGCATTTCTTCAATTGTGACACGTGGAATACATTGTGCACATTTGAGAGGTGCTCCGGTAATTGCAGCTTGTAAGCTACCTTTCCCACACGTTCTATAATTAGAAATAGTCCGATATAATGCTGGGCTAACTTGCATTTGACTCCGAAATGGTTGACCCCTTTCATTGGTGAAACCTTCGGGTAAACAAAATCTCCAGTCTTAAACACTAACGGTCAACGCCTTTGATCGGCATAACTTTTATTACGTGACTGTGCCACCTTCAAATTCTCTTGTATCCGTCGAACCTTTTCTTCGGCTTCTTTGACCAAGTCGACTCCATAAAACCAGCTTTCTCCAGGTTCAGACCAATTCAATGGAGTACGACACCTACGAACGTAAACTGCCTCAAACGGAGCCATCTTGATGCTTTCTTGATAGCTGTTGTTGTACGAGAACTCTGCCAATGCTAAACACTTGTCCCATGTGCTTGTGTAATTGAGTGCACAATCCCTTAACATGTCTTCCAGCACTTGATTGACTCTCTCAGTCTGTCCGTCAGTTTGTGGGTGATAGGCTATACTATGCAGGAGTTTTGTTCCCAGTGACTTATGGAAAGACCTCCAGAAATTTGAGATAAACTAAGTACCTAGATCAGAGACAATGGTGTTTGGCACCCCGTGAAGCTTCATCAAGTTTTCTATATACAGCTTGGCATAAGTAGCTGCTATGTAAGCGGTCTTAACGGGCATAAAGTGAGCTTGTTTGGTGAGACGGTCCACAACAACCCAAATCGAGTCAAAGCCTCTTGACGTCTTGGGCAAACCTACAATAAAATCTATACTTATATCTTCCCATTTCCACGCAGGAACAGGCAATGGTTGCAGTTCTCCGTCAGGCTTCATGTGTACGGCTTTCACTTTCTGACAAGTATCACATCTAGCGACATACTGAGCAATTTATATTTTTATCTTGGTCCACCAGAATTTCTGCTTCAAATCCTGGTACATTTTGTTGCTTCCTGGGTGAATGGATAATCTAGTTAAATGTGCTTCATCGAGAATCGTCTGACGTAACCCAGCAACCTTGTGAACAACTAACCGATCCTTAAACCATACAACACCTTCATCATCAATTCTGAAGCAATCTGCTTTGCCAGCTTGGACCTTTTTCTTGATGTGCTTGATTCTTTTGCTTTCTTTCTGAGCAGCAATGATTTGCTCTCGAATAGGTGTTTCAATACTAATATTGGCCAGACTGCCCTGTGTAACTATTTCTATTCCTAGTCTTTCCAACTCATAGCATATAGATAGGTCATATAGCCTTACTGTCAGACAATTACAGTGGACTTTCCGACTGAGTGCATCAACGACTACATTGGTCTTGCCTAGATGATAATGCAATTCAATATCATAATCTTTGATCAATTCGAGCCACCTTCGCTGCCTCATGTTCAACTCTTCTTGAGTAAAAATGTATTTCAGGCTCTTGTGGTCCGTGTAGACATTACAAGTACTGCCTAGCAAATAATGACACCATATCTTTAAGGCATGTACCACCACTGTCATTTCAAGTCATGAGTGGGATAATTCTCTTCATGACACTTGAGCTTCCGTGAAGCATAAGCAATGACCTGGCCCTCTTGCATCAAGATACAACCAAGACCGGTACCAGAAGCATCACAGTACACATCAAACGGCTTTTCAATATCAGGTTGAGCTAGGACTTGTGCAGTAGTCAACAACTTCTTCAAGGTTTGAAAAACTTTCTCACATTCAGGGGACCGACGAACTTGACCTGATTCTTCAACAACCCGGTAATAGACTTGGCTATTCTAGAAAAATCCGAAATAAAGCGACGGTAGTATCCCGCCATTCCCATGAAACTGTGGACTTGATGCACTGTGGTTGGTGGCTTCCAATTCAAGATTTCCTCCACCTTACTCGGATCAACTGATACGCCTTCAGCCGACAAAATATGTCCAAGGAAAGGGACTCGGTCCAACCAAAACTCACACTTGCTAAACTTGGCATAAAGTTGATGTTCTCTTAATCGAGTCAGGACAATACGGAGATGGTTGGCATGTTCTTCAGGGGTTTTGGAATAAACAAGGATGTCATCGATGAACACGACCACAAATTTATCGAGCTCCGGCATAAAGACGGAGTCATTAGGTACATGAAATAGGCAGATGCATTGGTTAGGCCAAAGGACATGATTAGGTACTCGTATAGGCTGTATCTGGTGGTGAAAGCGGTTTTTGGAATGTCTTCGGGACGAATCTTTATTTGGTGGTAGCCAGATTTAAGGTCAATTTTAGAAAACACTTTGGCTCTAGCTAGTTGGTCAAAGAGTAGGTCAATACGAGGCAAAGGATATTTGTTCTTGATGGTTACCTCATTAAGTGGACGGTAGTCGACACAAAGTCTGAGAGATTGGTCTTTCTTTTTTAGGAAAATTGCAGGGCAACCCCAAGGAGACGAGCTAGGTCGAATGAAACCCTTATCCAACGGATCTTGCAACTGAACTTTAAGCTCAGCCAATTCCTTAGGAGGCATCCTATTGGCTCTACGAGAGATGCATTTGCTAGCTAGAATCGGAAGAACTCATAGGTGGAGGTGAGGCCGCAGGGTGAGGCAGAGGTGGCCCCATTTCTAGCCTCGGCTTCGAGCGCGCAGCTGAGGCGGAGGCGGCCCCATCCCTGTCCCCGGCCTCGGCTTCGACAGGTGAGGCTGAGGCGGCCCTGTCCCCGTCCCCGTCCCTGGCCTCGGCTTCGAGCGCGCAGCCGCGCAGGTGAGGCGGAGGCGGCCCCGTCCCCGTCCTCGGCCTCGAATTTGAGGGCACAGGGTGAGGTGGCGGCGACACTGGACATGGCTTCGACGAGCTCGGGCACGGAGCGGAGGCGGCCCTGGTCTCGGTCGCGACGACCTCAGGGCAGAGGTGGAGGCGGCCACAGCCCTGAGCCTGGCATCGATGCGTGTGGTGGTGTGCTGCGCCGTTGGAGCCGCCGGCCATGGGGAACATGAAGCGGAGCTCGCGCCGCCGGCCATGGGGAAGAAGAAGGGGAGGTGCAAGGCCGACCATGGGGAAGCAGGGGAGGGTGCAAGGCCGGCCATGGGGAAGCAGGGGAGGTGTGAGGCCAGCCATAGGGAAGAAGAAGGGGAGGTGCGCCGTCGGGCATGGATGGGCTCGCGCCATCGGGAGGAGAGCAGCAGCGGGCCAGCCGAGTTGGAGAAGACGATGACTTAATTCCGGCCAATACAGAGGGGGAGGGCTTCGTATTGGAGATGAGTGAGTACAGGCTTGGTGAATACTGGTTGGAATTGAGAATGAATACCAATTCCAGATTCCAAACCATCCAAACAGCCACATTCAGAGGGATGCCAATTCCAATTCTAAGCCCTGAATATCTACATCCAAACAGGCTGTTACATATTTGCCGGAAGTAATAGCAAAATAAACACTTTGTAATATGAGCTGGCATCATATACAAACGGTAATTGCGTAGTATTAGGTATGAGAGAACTTCGTTTCATCCCACAATGGCATTCCTATCTGAGAGCCTGAGATGCATGCACAGGGTCATTGATTTAGATTGCAATTTGCATTGTGGCCTTGGAAGCCTTACAATGCTGTTAGCTATTGTGGTATAGAATTTGCGGCTGGCAAAATTCAGGGGTTACATCGGAGGGCATGCTGTTGCATGCAGACAGTGGTTAGCCTGAACTGGTGAAGCTCTTTTTTTTAATCCTTATACCTGTGTTAGTTTGTGCGGTATACAAATTATAATTAGATACCAGTACTCTACTTGGCCCTAAATGGGCATGCATCTGGTTGCATGCAGACAATGTAAGCCTGAATTGGTAAGGTGGTCAATGTATACGGCATGCTGTTGATAACAACTTCCAGCCTGGTGGTCAATGTTTATGACATGCTGTGTAACAACCCTAAAAATCCACACAATCTAAAAATCCCAACCAATTAAAATTTTTCATTTATTTATTGTGAAAACCCATTTTTCTTGTGCAAGCATATAGGTTTCATTATGAAATTGGTAAATAAAGGAGTGTAGTTTGCATTTTAATTCCATTCACATAGAATAATAACTTATGCATCACATTTGGGATTTATTGCAATTTATGTTTGTATTTACTCAATAATTAAAATGGGCAATATATGTATATATACACTAAACTGAAAATAAAAAAGGAGAAAGAGAGTTCGGCCAGCCAGTCAGCCCGAGCTAGCCCGACCTTCCTCTCCTCATCTCACCGCGCGCGGCCCACGTCGCGGCTCGGCAGCGCACGTGTGCGACCGGCACACACGCGCTCGCGCTCGCGCTCGCTGCCAACCTGGCCCCGCCTGTCAGCCACTCTCGCCCCCACTGTTCTTCTTCCTCACGAAGGCGACGCGCCTGCCGGGGGTGTCGCGCGAATGGCGTGACCCCGGTCCCACAGCCGACAGCATGGCAGAGCCCTGGACCCCGCTGTTCCCCTCCTGTCCCCTCCTTTCTTGGCCGCCAACCGAACCCGCGCCATCCGGAGCCCTAGATCCACTCGAGCCACGGCCCTTCGATCGGCCGAGCGCAATCGAGACCGTTCGCCATTGGAGCTGGCCAAGCTCGCCTATAAATTGGAGCACCCCGAAGCCCTACCCTCATTTCCCCTCGCCGCCACCGCAGCACAGACCGGCACACCGCACCAAGCCGAGAGAGAAAGCATAGGAGAAGGGCGGAGCAGGGGAGGAGAAGCTGCCGGAGCGCCGCCGCCGCGGAGCACGCCGGAGCCGGACACGGAGGAGAAGCCGAGCTGCGGACGAGGAGCGGCACGGCACTGCGATCGCTCTGCACGGCTCCGACTCGCCACTGCACCGCCATCCTAGCTTCACCGACACCACGGTGAGCCATCGCACGCCATGTCCGAACCTTGCCCTGCTTTTTGCCATGGCGTTCCACCCTCGGGACGCGCAGGCACGAGCCTATACCGGCTCGGGAAGATCACCTGCACCATGCACTCACTCGACCAGCCAAAACCCCCGGATTACAAGCTTGCTAGACCGAGAACGCAGCACGACGCGTTCTCGGCGGAGCGCGCTCACCACCGACGCGTTCCGACGCCGAATCACCCGTTCCGAGCAATCCGACTAGCACCCGTACAGGTTAGAACGTCGTGGAGCACCGCCACGACCCCCTTGAGCTAGCTACGCGGATCTAAGCGCTAGAGGAAGCCTGAATCGCCTTGGCCGCGTGCGCCGCGACCTTACCGGAGCGCCGCCGCGAGCCGTAGCCAAAAGAAGGTCATGCCATGGCTAAGTTCGCCACCAGAGTGTTGTATGCCTCTCTGGCCTCACCAATTTGACAAGACCGCATTCGATTGAACCAATACTTGGTAGTAGCCGCGATGCCGCTTTCCGCCGTCGTCGGCGACACGCCGCCGCCACAACCGAGCACCTAGGAAAGCTCGGTAGCCAAAATTGGTAGTTGGTATACCATCGCCTTGGACCCTGGACGCGTATACATCTCCTAGAAGACCTCCTTAGCCCCGCCGGAACCTCACCGTCGCGACGACATCGCCGCCGACAGGTTCCGCCTCGCCTAAATCCGTTCCGAGTACCCCCGGACGCCTCGCGCTGCGAAGAAAGGCCGCCGAGGTTCGCCAAGTCTGCCTCGGCACCGCCGCTAGATAGCCGAGCCCTGTCTTGCCGAAATATGGCCATCGCCGCCCTGTCACCGACCGCCACACCGGAGAGACACCGCCGCCTTGAACAGACGCCCTGGAACCCTGCTAGCACCGAATTTCCGATTCGCCCGAGCCTCCCCAGGAGAGCTCGGGAGAGCAGCCCCTTCGGCACCCAAATGTCCGATTCGCCCGAGCCTCCGCAGGAGACCTCGGGAGAACGGCACCCTCGGGCACCCAAATGTCCGATTCGCCCGAGCCTCCGCAGGAGACCTCGGGAGAACGGCACCCTCGGGCACCCAAATTTCCGATTCGCCCGAGCCTCCGCAGGAGACCTCGGGAGAACGGCACCCTCGGGCACCCAAACTTCCGATTCGCCCGAGCCTCCGCGGGAGACCTCGGGAGAACGGCACCCTCGGGCGCACCAAATCTCCGATTCGCCCGAGCCTCCCCGGGAGAGCTCGGGAGAGCGGCACCCTCGGCGCCCCGAATCTCCGATTCGCCCGAGCCCCGCCGAGCTAAACCGAGCTACACCGAGCTCCGCCGAGATACCCCCAACCACAGCCGAGCTACCCCCGACCACCGCCGAGCTCCGCCGAGATACCCCCAACCACAGCCGAGCTACCCCCGACCACCGCCGAGCTCCGCCGAGATACCCCCAAGCACAGCCGAGCTACCCCCGACCACCGCCGAGCCACGCCGAGCTACGCCAACTCCGGCAACTCTCTGGGAACCAGCATCGAACACCTGGTGGGCGACCATCGGGTCTGTGTTCTGTTGAGGCGCCACATGCCGCACTACTGGACCCGCGCGCCACATCCCGAGCTGCCCCTGATTAACCGACCAGTTTTTCCATTTTCAGAAAATAGGATAATCTTTGAAAATTCATAACTTATTCATACGATGACCAAAAATTGCGCGCCATATATCAAAATTCTCAGAAAAATGAGATCTACAATCTAAGACTATGTTTGTGTGCATTTGGCTCTTTGTTTTATTGGATTTTTCTGAAATACTCTATAGGAGTCGCTGACGCGACTATTTCGTGTTCGATTTCAGAGCCGGAGGAGGATCTGACTAAGGAAGACGACCACGAGTACTTCCAAGAGCTAGGAGACGACTACGAAGGTGCCACGTCCCACCAAATCCTTAGATCCTATTACGCATTGCAAATGACATTGTTGCTATTGCTTTATGATTATGTATGGATTGGTTGCATGGTAGTATATTTGAATTCCCTGCCTTGATAAGACTTTACCCTGCTGTCCGCTGTTAGGTTAGCTGCTGCTTAATTTACTGTTACTCTTCCACTACTTTCTACTTGCTATATGCTATGTGGTGGAATTGGGACGGTGTATAACTGATTATAACCACTGGGAGAGAGTGCTGCGTGCGTCTTGGGTGCGTGGTAAGGGTTGATGTCGACCAAGTGGGATGTGAGACGAGCCCATGGGGCAAGTCGTGCCGGGGGTGCAACCTGGGCATCCCCAAGCGAGATACCTGTGGCGGGTAAAGTTGTTGAGGAGGTTCCGGGTGGGATAGCCTTGGTGGTTTGAAGCCCGTGAACGGAGGTGCTGTGATGGCACGGGGAGAGTATCCCCTAAGTGGAGATGCCTGCTTGGTCAAACCTAGGATGGACTAGTTTCAGGTTCATGGGAATCCTTTTCTACTCACTCGCTTCTGATGGGCGGGAGACGGCTGGACTACTTGGTAGGACGGTGCCACTACTGCTAGGTTGAAAGGTGATAAGGGTGGGCGGAGACGGTCGATGGGTTCCCGTTCCGTCCTAGATGCACAGTACCACTGGATGGGCCCGGTACTGTGTCTCCCAGTCTCAGCATAACGGTGTAGGATCCGGAATATCCCAGGGCTGAGTGGTAGGGTGGCATCGACCTAGGCAAGCAAGCACCCGGAATTCTGCCTAGGTGTTTGCGCAACACCTATGATGGCTAATCTTGTGAGTAGTGAAACCTCTGCAGAGTGTATGGTTGATCGATCGATACATATGCCAACCTGTTGGCTATGGACCTTTCCTGTGAAGCTTCTACTAGTGTAGTGAGTGTTCTCTTCTCCCCCTGGATGACATTTTTCCGGCAGTGTACCCGTTGTGGTAGTGTGCCGCTGAGATAGGCCCGAGAGGGAGTTGGGCCTGTCGAATGAGAGTGAGGTGTGGGTATGTGAGGTGTGGTGATGGGAAAAGGGAAAATGGTGTTAATTGGTGATAAAACTTGACTAAATAAACATTGATTACAGCTGCATAGGAAAACCTCAGCCTATAGGTCTGCTTGTATAGCCTTGCATCCACTTTCCACAAAGCAAATGCTGCATAGGTGGGCTCCGTGGCCAGTACAAATCGTACTGATAAATTTGCTGTCAGGTGACGAGAATGAGTACGACTTCGAGGGAGATGATGACGAGAAATAGGGTCACGTGCTACACTCAAGTTGGCCGTGAAGGATGAATCGCTTCCGCATCTTCCAAAGCTTCTCTGATTGTTGATTCCGCCAGTGTGGCGATGTAATAAATATTTATGTAAGACTTATTTACCGTTGTATGGAACCTGGTGGCAACTGAGATATGGGTAATTTCATGGATTGTTCCAAGCAATCTGTTGAATTACAATTCGAGCCTGTGGATTTCCCTTCGTGGAAATCGAGGTCGTTTCATGCTGTTAATAACAACTTCCATTATTTGAATGCACTCATATAAAATATGTATATTTTTATTTCATTACTAGTTTTTTATGTCATTTTTTTGTTATTGCGTAACGTGTAATTAATGCAGTGCAGAGATGCCTTAAATCTTATGAGGGAAGCATTCTCTGTGCTAATCCACACTGACATGGCATTCTTATTTCCTTGATCTTTATTATTTTTCCTGGTTGCACAAGTGGAGACTCTTCCCTGTTCAGTATGTTACTTTCCCAAGTTTCATCTGTGTATGTCAAGTGTATTAATGATTTGGATCTGCTTACTGTAGTGTGGAGACAATTTTGAGAGACATCAAGGCAGTGGCTGGAGATCCTTCGAATATTATGCACCAGTATGCAAGTTTGTGGCTTGGAACTCCTAGAGAAAAACTAAAATCCTTGATACTAGAAATTGCAGATCCTGTTCACAATGTATATGTTGTAAAGATCATTACTCAGAGTCCTCTAGGGTACTGCAAACTTGAAATGCATTAAACATTTTAATGTTGATTATTGAATCAATAATCACTATATTTATTTATTTATTTATTATTTTTCTCCCTGCAGAAATTTACTCATTAAGCTTTTCAGAAAGAAAGAAAGTGGTGCAACACTGTGCATGGATGAAATTTACGCCAAAGCACTAGATGAGAATGTAGCTGTTGACGACAAGGAATTGCATGAGGTGTGGAAATCTGAGTCACTTATTGCTTTTATTATGATGCTCCATGTGTCAATGAACAGCTGAGTTATTGCATCCTTTTGTTTATTGTAGATCATGACTGATATCTGCATTCATTGTGGAGATGGAACCGTCAAGTTGAAGAGTGGTGATTAACCATCTATTTGTTCCACAATGGCTGTTTTTTTTTTATTTCAGAAAGTACTCCCTCCATACCCAAATTTCTCGACGTTCTGGCCCTCTCCACTGTTTTCACAAAACCAGATGTTCTAGCCACGAGATCAAATAGTAAGACGCGATTGCCCCTGCATGCGGACGTTTCTGCTGCCGTTCGCCGTCCAGCATTAATGGCCATTAGCGCTGCACGCTTCGTTTTTGGCACCCGCTCGCTCTTCTCCATTAAACGCGCCCAACCACGCGCGCTTACACGCTCAGCGCGCCCAATCATGCGTGCGCCACGCTGGGTCACAATGCATGCGCAAGTAACAAAAAAATTGAAAATCGCACCCAACAGGTATCGAACCGGAGACCTCATTGCCAAGGCCTCGATGCAATAACCGTCTGGCCTGATGAATTTGTTTGCATACAGTGCGTCCACAACTCTATTTATTAGGGGTAAAGATATAAAACTAACCCCTTATTAATCACTCCTTGGTTACCATAATCATGTCCAAAACGTCAGCTTTTATGGGTATGGAGGGAGTACCATATTTCCTATGTTTATTTATGGAAAGCAAATAATGTTTAGCACAGAATTTATTAGGATTTCCAGTTTTACAGACATGATCTTAACTAGAATTTATTAGGATGTTATTTATGGCAAGAGACAGAGCTGATGTTTTTGCCCCTATCAGGCTGTCAAGCGGCAGGACATATTAGACTAAAATCTGGCCTGCTTTATTAAAAAATCTGGCTCTCCCTATTAAGATTATGTCATTCTTGTTTATCGGTTGTTGGCAGCCTTCTTTTCTAGGTTTTGTTACCTGTCAGTTACTGTGTTTTTGGTAGAGCCTGTCTACCTAGCATCCGGTTATTTTGGTGTTAAGAAATAACCGGTTGTTGGAATCCACAAAAACCACCACTTTTTTAACTTAAATTGTTGGTAATTAAAACAACAATGCACACACACAAACACAAACACAGCACACACATACACACTCACACTGATAATGCACACACACACACACACACACACACACACACACACACACACACACACACACAAACACACTCACACAGAAAAACAGATTGTTTCCATGAACGCGTCAGATTGTTAATCTGTAAAGTTTGTATGGCGAGGAGCTGGCCATACGGCTTCCTGTCGTCACCGGACTTTCCCAAATCTACCGAGAGAGGTTCCATCGCAGGGAGGCTGTTGATCAGGGACAGCCGTCGGCAGTACCACATGAGCAAGAACAACCACGACGACGACATGGCTGCTGGGACGGCGGCGGACTTCGTCGGCCTGGCCTCGCCGGGGCAGCCCGCCGGGTCCTGGGCGACGGAGAGCAAGGGCTACCAGTTCTGGACGAGGGCCGCGGCCGACGTCACGTTCACCGTCGCCGGCGTCAGGGACAGGGAAGGAGTGTACGGCCTGCATGCGTTTGTTTCGGGGGTTCTTGGAGAGATTACCGCGGCGGCTCGCCGGTGATCGTGGCGCCAGCCCGTGCCGTCGACGGCGGCGACCTCGTGCTCGGGCCTCCGAGGTCCGGCCCGACGCTGTGGGGACGGCGGCGGAGTTCTTCGTCCTGGACCCGGACCCCAGGTACGTCAATCGGACGGCAGGTACCGGCAGTACGGGCTGTGGGCTGTGGCAGAGTGCCCGAGGCCATCCACCGCCAGATCAGACGGCCCATAAATCGGTTGTTAAGAGGATGAAAAATAACCAGTTACTATATAGCATTTCTCTTTTGGTATCATCATGTTTGGAATGAGCTTACAATTGCCAGTTCAGAATACTTATTACCAGTCATCTAAAAATTCAGTTCTTAAAACATAAAAGACATGTCCTTCATTGTACCTACACGGTTCATAAACAAACCATTACTTCAGTTAGCCATTAAATTTATGGTTCTACATACTCCCTCCATACCCATAAAAGCTGACGTTTTGGACATGATTGTGGTAATCAAGGAGTGATTAATAAGAGGTTAGTTTTTCATCTTTACCCCTAATAAATAGAGTTGTGGGCGCACTGTATGCAAACAAATTCATCAGGCCAGACGGTTATTGCATCGAGGCCTTGGCAATGAGGTCTCCGGTTCGATACCTGTTGGGTGCGATTTTCAATTTTTTTGTTACTTGCGCATGCATTGTGACCCAGCGTGGCGCACGCATGATTGGGCGCGCTGAGCGTGTAAGTGCGCGTGATTGGGCGCGTTTAATGGAGAAGAGCGAGCGGGTGCCAAAAACGAAGCGTGCAGCGCTAATGGCCATTAATGCTGGACGGCGAACGGCAGCAGAAACGTCCACATGCAGCGTCCAACTATTTGATCTCGTGGCTAGAACGTCTGGTTTTGTGAAAACAGTGGAGAGGGCCAGAACGTCGAGAAATTTGGGTATGGAGGGAGTACCATCCTTTTGGAGATATAGGCGTTCAAATGTGTGATGTTTAGGTTCATTATTCTCTTTCTGGAGCCATTGGTCAGATGTTGATTAGCGTGCCATTATTATGAAAGGATGAAGATGGCAACAATATTTGGCCTGCTGTAAGGTCCGGAGGTGGTGTTGATTTTCCGCTGCAAGGAGTTGCTTTGGTTGCATGCGTCAATTGGTTCAGCGTGTTAATTAGTATCCCCCTTTACAAATTGATTGTCTGCCTACTTCTTGCAGCAGCCAAATCACTGCATAGACTTCAAATTTATTTATTTACTCAAAATAAATGGATTAACAGGTGGTATTACAAAATTGATAGTGTTATACTTTAGACCCTTCATATAGGTGAGTGGTTTGATCATGCGACACGATCACACTTCCTGGTTTTACTTAACTATTTCATACCTTCATAGAAAATTTATAAGATTATAAAATGGATCATGTTTGTGTTATACGCTTAAAAGTTAAGAGCATCTCCAACAGTTTGGTATATTTTATTCTCCAAATCATAAAATTTGGCAACTCCTAAAATGATATGGGAAAGAAAAAAAGAGGTCATCTCCAATAGTTCCCCATAATTGTCTTCCATAAAATCCACCGGTTTAATCTGCACGTGATGTTTTTTTTTCTTCATGATTTAATCTGCATCAAGTTAAACAAATTCAATCTGCATCAAGTTAAACAAATTCAAGGAGACCTTGATTTGCTATTGCATGCGACAGTAAACTTCTGCTTGTCCACCCCCGTGACCTCCCGATCTCCGGCGATGGACGCGCGGCGCCTCGGATCCATGCTTCCAAGTGGCTGTGCTCGTCCACGTTGCTCCTCCTGATCGCCTCTGCTCTCCTCTTGGCCCCGTCACCGACCTGGGCCCTCTGGTTCGACCTCGAGTCCGGCCACACCAAGTGCATCTCCGACGAGATCAAGATCAAAGCCATGGCTGTCGGCAAGTACCACATCCGGCACATCGTTAGGCCCGACCTCAACCTCCCCGACGCCCAGCTCCCCGAATCGCACCGCATCTCCCTCAGGGTAAGCAAGCGAGCAGCGCCAAGCATGCACGGAATTTATTCTGCTGGGCGTGACGGTGCTCAGCATGGGCGGCGAGGGAGTACGAAGGAGGAAACAGGCGAGGGAAGAAGATGGTGACACGTGGGAAGAGAAGAGTCGCGCCGGAGGGGAAGAAATCGTGGATGCGCGGCTCCTCCGACGCGTGCATATATGCGCAGATGTGGCGAAGATTTGTGATTGCCAAAAGATGGCAAGCCCTTTTAGCAAACTGTTGGAGAGCTGTTTTAGAGGTTTTGCCTAAAACATAAGGATGGGGAAGTCTTTTACGAAACTCTTAGAGATGCTCACATTTCAAGAGTTTGGTATTAACAATAATAATATAGAAAGTACCCCGTGATGACTGTTTCTTCTTACTTAAATACCACGTTTTTCTTCTATCCTAGAGAAGCCACCTCGAAATAAATAACCAGCTGGAACAATGCAGACGACACAGATGGAATTTTATGGATCTGGTGCTAGTCACGCCATTCTTTATTCTCAAAAGAGCTGACAAAAAACATTTGTCATTACAGGGTGGCAACAAATGGAAGAAAAGATTACAAAAAGTCCATGTCAGCTAGGAACGGACTAGTTAAAATGGAAGCTGAAAGAATTGCAATTGGCAATGGAGAAAGTAAACCAAAAAAAAAATCAACGTTTGTGTGATCAAGTCTAATTCACAATTCCCTTAATTTGAAGCGACCGGCAGGGGATCAGAGAGAGAAGAGAGAGGGAGTCTAATCAGCATTTGGGAAGATCGGACGGTGGCGGGAACAGCTTCTGGTGCGGGAGGCTGCCGTCGAGCACCAACCATGCCATCCTGAGGCCCCACGTTGTGTGCACCTCCAAGTGGCAATGCATGAACCATACCCCTGCACATTCATAGAACACGCACACATGTGTAAGTAAGATAACTAAAGGCACGCCTCCACAGAGAGAGAGCGTGTGTTCATCCCCAGCTGGGCTGGGCAGAACTAAGGAATCTTACCGGGGTTGTCGGCAAGGAAGCGGATGGCCACCCAGCCGCCGGCGGGCACGCCGACGGTGTTGCGCTCGACGGGGTCGATGAGGTTGAACTTGGGCGGGTCGTTGACCGGGTCGTAGTTGCCGTAGCCTTGGCCGACGACGAAGAAGTTGAAGCCGTGCAGGTGCAGCGGGTGGCTCTCGACGCCGAGGATGCTGGTGCCCTGCATCACCAGCTCCACTCTGGTGCCGTACGGGATAACCACCAGCTTGGTCCCGTTGGCCACGTTGGTGTTGTTGGGCGGCGTGCCCGTGTAGTTGAACGGCACCAGCGGCGCCGCCGGGAAGTCCGACTCGTAGACGCCGGCGGACAGGCCGGCGAAGTGCGAGTGCAGCAGCGCCCTGGTCGGGAGCACGAAGGAGACGTTGTTCACGGACGCCGCGAACTGCGTCGTGTTGGTGGGGCCCTGGCACGTGGTGTTGGCCGGGCACGGGTGCGTGCCCAGCCCCACCGTGAAGAAGAACCGCCGGTCCACCGCCCGCGGCACCGCCGCCGGGTACCGCGCCGTCGCGAGGCTGCGGAGCTTGGCCGTGAAGTTGCCGACGAGGTTGGTGTCGTTGAGCTCCGGCAGGGCGGGCCTGTAGAGCGGCAGGGCCTTGTTGAAGCTCGCCGTGGCGGCGCCGGCATCGCCGGAGTACTCGTACTCGAGTATGCCGGCGACGGTGGTGTTGTCGAAGGTGGCCGGCCTGCCGGTGGAGTAGGTCCTGGCGGACATGTAGTAGTTGGCTCCCGGGTAGAATGGCTTGGCGGCGAGGAGCACGTTGGTGGTCTGGCCAGGGGCGATGATCAGGGTGTCCACCGTGAAGGGCTTCACGTAGACGGCGTCGACCTCGACGACGGTGAGCGAGTGGTTGGCGATGGAGAAGAAGAGCTCGTCGTTGAGCGCCGCGTTGATGAGGCGGAGCATGTACGTCTTCCCTGGCTTCACCTTCAGCTTGAACGTGTCTGCGCGTGCCACACATGCATGCACGCATGCAGGCCACATGGTGTGAGTGGAACGTTCAATTCAATTTTGCAATGGACATGTCATCGACGGCGATCGATCGACGTGATGGACGGAAGGGGAAAGCACACCTATCTGGAGGCGTAACTAAGATTTTGTTTACGTAATATAACACCGGCCTAGCGGGGCCCACCGGCGGCAGGCTGGAGCTAGCTCTAGCTAGGTTGCTTCAGTCCACCGGATCGACGATGTGTTAGGTCAAGTACAACAAAAGTTGGATTGGATCCCATGACAGCGACGTCGTGCGAACATTCCCACAAGGGCGCCGGCGCCGCACAGCCAGTCGAAAGATCCCGTTTCCAGAAAGGAACTCGGAATCTTCTCTCACCTTTGGTGATTTGAACAACTCACCTTCGTGAAAACGAGGCCTCTTTTTTTGTTTATGGATGCGTTTGAAAACGTAGACACGCGCGCTTGCTGTTGCTGAGAAATGGAAAAACAGAGCGCCCGTGAACGTCACCTTTTTCGCTTTTTTTCTGTTAGGACGAGACTAGCTAGGAAGACCCTAGCTCGAGCGGTACGTGACGCAACCCCTCGCTCTGTCGTTTGTTTGGAGAATTTTTATGATAATATACTAGTAACAAGAACTAACGCGTCATCATCCTTCAAAACACAGCAACACTAGCTGTCGTCGACTCTCGTAGGAGTATGCTAGTGTAGCGTATAGGCGCGCGTGTGAGTTTACACCTCACCTTTTCTGTGCTTGCGCATCGAAAAAAAAAAGTTGGAAAAAAAGGAAAGAATTTACGTACCTTTGGCAGAGCAGTTGTAGAGCGGTCCTGGTAGGCCGTTGATGGTGTGTGCGTCGGAGACATTCGGGCCAGCGCCGAGCTGAAGCGCCTGGTTAATCACCACCTCCGTGTCCGCCAGCCACCACTCACCTACCACCCCAAAACGAATCGAATTTCGCGATCGCATGCACACAAAATTAGCACAGGATTACAGCTAGCAGGCCAGCAATTATTAACAGCTAGCAACGAGCGTGGAGCCGGGGTCGTTTTCTCCCGGCGCTCGGCCGTTCACGTCGTCGATCGCTACTCACCGAAGATGACGGGGACCTCCTTGTAGGGCGCCGGGAACGGGTAGGGGACGCCGAGCTTGGGGAGGATGACGAGGGCGCCGTAGACGGTGGCGCGCAGCCAGGAGATGTGCGCGTGCCACCACAGCGTGCCGCGCTGCCCCACGACGGTGTAGTTGTACACGTAGCTCTGTCCCGTCTGGATCGGGCACTGCGTGATGTACGCCGGCCCGTCCGCCCACCCCGTGCGCAGCTGCCGGATGCCGTGCCTGCATGCGCGCGTTTCCAATTCAATTCAATTCATTCACAACAGCAGCAGCAACGTAACGACGATCAGCATGCATGTGCAGCAAGCAACGTGTTCGTCGTACGTCGTCCGATCATCAGAGCTAGGCAGATTACTTAATGTAGGAGTGTAATATTCATGGTATGTAACGAAAAGATGCTTCTGCTGGTGTAGTATGTTGTGGTGGTAAAAGTGGGTGGGGGTGCACCAGCGCCAGCGCGCGCATGCACTTTTGACTTCCATGGACGACGACGCCGGTACCAGTACGGCGACGGTCATGCACTTACCAGTGCAGCGAGATGTTGTGCTGGGCGTGGTTGGTGACGCGGATCACGAGGCGGTCGCCTTCCCTCGCCACGATCTCGGGGCCGGGGAACTGCCCGTTCACAGTGATGATGCTCTTGCTCGCGCACAGCCGTGTCACGTTCGCCATTGTCACCTGCGCATCCATATAAGCATGTGCATATATATGAGTAATCAACATGCATGTAATGGCTAGTATAGCCATGCATGCGTACACTTGATCGAACGACGATCGACGTACATTGAAGTTGTAGTGCCTCGTGATGCCTTGCACTTGCGCGACGGAGGCGAGGAGCATCGTCAGGGCCGCCATGAGGAGGGAGCATGGAAGAGCAGAGGAGATTGCCATGGCCATGCTAGCTGATGGTTAAAACCTCTACGTACTAGAGGTTCCGATGAGCGAGCAGCTTATCTGGAGTTGCTCTTGAGCTCTATAGGGGAACCAATGCAAAAGACGACCACCAGCACTCGCGGTCGATCAAAGAGATGGAGGAGGAATATAATGTGTGTGTTGTGTGTTGGGACAGCCACCAGAGTCCCCTCTCCATATATAGGGCATATGGCAAGGAGTGCTAGTAGCATGTCAACTACCACCGCCATTTTCTTAGGATTTCTCTACATGGTCGACAGAAACCGCAGCTTGGGCACAGAACCATAAAGTTTGGTAATCCGGTAGATGAACGATCAAGGGCAGAGGCAGGCGAGCTGCTCGAGCTAGCTAGCTGGACTGCTGGAGAGCTCTAGCTTTAGAGTGTGGCCAAAGTATGCGGCAACGATCGATCCATCTCTTTTGACCATGCATGCACTCTGCTGGTTCCTCTTCCTCCGCTAGTTTAATTTAATTTTGGTGATTTTGCATGCCGGCGCGCACCTTTTTTCTGGTGCAAAAAGTTTGCCGAAAACCGAAACGTAAACTGTGTGCACAAAGAGTAAAAAACCGTTGTTGTCTCCATGGTACGTACGGCAGTGATCGATACGCACCGTAACATTAATTACTTTGAATTCTCAGGCGTCCAGTGAAAAATCTTGTCGCACAATTTTGCCCGATCGACATTTAAAGAGCTTGCTCTGCAAACATGTCCCTCCAAAGATCTCTCGTGTCCTACACTTGACACATTGACAATTGAATGTGTTGATGTGCATTTGGTTCATTGGTCCTAACCCGTGTACTTGCTGGTTTAGAACCTGAACAAAGTCAGTGGGTCAAGTGTCAAAATCTACAGATAATATATGCTCTACAAGCGATTGGAAATCATGCATCCTTCACACTTAATAAAGCAAAACTGATTGCACACAGGCCTCGATGTTGAAAAATAATATGCTTACCTGTATTTTGACAGTGCCATCTAATCTAGGTTTAAGCAACACAAGTAAAGGAGAGAAGAAAAACATTTCTTCTAGATACTATCCGGGAATGTTACTTCCTAGTTAGGTTGTGCGGCTTAATCAAAACATCACACAAACAATGCATGATTCACGGGGGGCACCAATATTTCTTGGAAGGGTACGGTGGTTATTTTCTTGTTAAATATTACTCCGATCCATGTTCGTCGCTGTCGCCAACAGGGTAAGTACCTTTCCTACTACGTTCCCATTTCTCCAAGTTCAGAAAATCGCTCGACGCAGGGTTTTCACCTACAGTTCAGTGAATCGACGAGTTGTAGGGGTGTCTGTTTAAGAATGGAATGCATGATCCCTTGCCATGGATAGGAAGGCACCCATCTATCCAGTAGGTGCTACCTGCATGGTTGGTGTCTTAGCGTGTCTTCTTTCCTTGTACAATTCCCAACAGAGAGAAGGATGCTTGACCCAACACGATTGAGCGATGCAACGTTTCCTCATCACATACTTTATTGACTGAAAAAGAAGAAAAAGGAGAGAACACGAACAGTAACATGTAAAGACATGCACGGAATTGGATCTTGCAACTCTCCCCGGCCCTACTCCCAAGTTCCTTAGGCATCTCTTCGATGCAAGTTTGTTCCTTTTTTCAGAATCATAAAAAGTCATTGGTAATACATGTACATCAACAACAACATTTTCTATACATTGAATTTGTCGCTAAATTAAAAAAAAGCATCATTAAACTTGAAAAACTAGACAAATTACCCCATCTAAAATAGTTAATAGCGGTCCACACCCTCATGATTGAAATCCTAGATCACGAAAATTTTTGGCTAATATGACAAATGGGCTTTTTATATCTTCGGTTCTTAGGCCTGTTTAGAACAGCTCCGCTACATCTTTTTTAGCTCTCTATTCCCAACTTCGCTAGGCAAATAGATACAGCTCCATAAACTCTCTAAAAATGTTAGAGTTAAGGGCCAACTATAGGTGTTTTGTGGTATGATCTTTTACACATTTGGATGAAGCAACAAATTCGTCGAAACTCTTAGTAGAGTCTAGAAGACCACGACTAATCCTAAAGGTCTTAGTATTTTGTGGAGCTGCTCAATGGTCGAGCTGTCTCAAATAGACCATTAGTCATGTATCTTTTATTGAATATTTGAGCTTCTCAGATAAGAAGATATCAACTGGAAAGTTTTAGATCGCTTCAAGCACTTTAGATTTTGCTATAGATCATGTCTCCATCCGTGGTTGTTTGGACAATGCAAAAATTTGAACTCATAACGAGAGAACTTAAAACGAATATTTAGACCTCTAAACAATCACAAATTTAAAAGGTTTTCAATGCAAATCTATAACTTCTATTGAGATATATAGCTTTGGTATAGACCACGTCGATCTCCAAGGCCATTGGAAAATTAGAATTTGTTTTGAGAAATTAAAACAAATATGTAAGACGTCAAATACAAAATGTTATCAAGTACAAAGTTGTAGATAAGATTATCACTACAACTTTGGCATCAGCCAAATCAAAATCCGATGTTATCTGAAGTTTTAAAAAAATAAAATTTAAAATCTAAGAAATTAAAACGATATTTGAGCCTCTATATTATCTCCGATAAGAAAGTTAACAACAGTTATACTCCCTCCATACCTGTAAAGAAAGTCATTTTGGATAAGTTTTGGGTCAAACATTGAGAATATAAATCATAAATAACTTTTAAGTTGTTGAGTTTTGAAAATATAGAAATTATATAAATATATTTGTCTTGAAATATACTTTCATAGAAGTATGCATTTATCACTTTTCAATAAATTTCTATTATAGAAATATGAAGTTAAAGTCATGCCCTGGAGACCATGCATAAACGACTTTGTTTATAGGTATGGAAGGAGTAGATCTTACTGAAGGATACAAGTTTGGTATAGACCATGTAAGCATCCTAGGTCGTGTTGAAAACTATAAAAAATTGAATTCAACATGATCATAAAAAATAAACAAAATTTTGAGCATAAAAAATATTTCAAATTAAACTTACCGCCTAAAAAGCTATATATTGCGGCATTGATATCAACAATTTTGATACAGAGTTTATCTTCATTGGACTTTATAAGTACTATAAAAACGTTTTGATTTCTTGTATATAGGAGAAAAAAAACCACCTAACATATATGGGCCCACCGCCATGTCAACAAACCACTTATCTGACCCATTGATATGGTCTAGGAAGCCAGCTCTCTTGTCCAATTTTAAAAGCTAAGGTGTGTATCTTGTGATTTTGTCTGGTATTGAAGTCCGATGGGAGTTCACAAATTTAACGACTAGTTCACGGGTTAAATTGGGCTTCACTCTCTAAAAAATTAGCATACTTCCATAGTACAACCATTTGATGTTTTATAAATGTTGATATTTTTCTCTATACATAATGTTAAATTAAAACAATTTAGGGTGTACTCGGTATGAATTCAGATTCATCTACAACATCTTCCAAATTTGAAACGTTTTCGTGTATTGCTTGATTCTAGAAAAGCAACGTGGACGTAATAAATGGAATACTTCTGCAGCGGCAATACAAAGGGAATCATTAATAACCAGTTTGTGTGTTGCAGGGCGTGAGGGCCAATGCCTTTGTACCCACCATAGATGATGAAATGGTACGGATATCTTCCGACCGTATTCGAGGCTAAATTTATTTAAAGGAGTTTTTATCTATCCATATTTGACCATATTCTGAGTTTGGATATTTAACATCCGATACCGTATTCGTATCCGAATGTTCAAACCACATATTTATGATGTCGATATCCAATCTTATCATATTTTATATAGCTGATACTATTTGTATTCGAATTCGAATCCGAGTACAAATACAAGAACAAATATAATATCAGTGATATCCATCCATATTCGATCCGTTTTTATCCCTAGGTATTGGCAAAAAAAAAAAAAAAAAAAAACCCTAGCCAACTAGCGTGATGATATTTCACCGGTGATGACAATTTTCAGTCAGTAAACTCCAATGCTCCTTTCCAAAACAAATTCCAATGCTGGTAGTAATACATATATTATTTGTGATTTGAGAGGCACGCCTGGATACATTATCCAGTTCTTCGAGAAGCAAGAAATCTGATTTACAAAATATGGTAGTAACTCGTAAGCAATCAAAAAAAAATGGTGTTTAGTAATGAAGGAACCGTCCTGCCCGGCCCGTTGCTCTCACACAGCTAACCAGACGACGACTCAACCCGGAAAAGCACACCGCTAAACGAAAGCATCGCATAACACCAACCGAGCACAATCAAAAGACGATGCTAATAATAAGATATCCTATGCAAATTAGAGAGCACGCAATCCGAGTTCCAAAGACGGTCGATCGGGGCCAATCTATCACGGCCGTTGATGGCGACCAGGCCAGCAGGCCAGCAATTCCTCGCGTCGTCTAGCAACTGGGGAGATCAGACGGCGGAGGCAGCAGCTTCTCGTTGGGGCGGTCTCCGTCCAGCACCAGCCATGCCATTTTCAGGCCCCAGCTGACGTGGACCTCCAAGTGGCAATGCATGAACCACACCCCTGCACACAGACAGTGATCGAGAGGCAGTCATGCATCAAGATCAAAATTCTCCACGAAGCTTGAGTTATCCCTAACCAAAGTAACCTAGCTTTTTATTTCCCTTGCTCTCTGACCAGATCGTCGCTGATCTGTTGTTGCAGTTAGCATGTCACTGTATGATCTTCGTAACAATAATTAACAAAGTCGTCGTCGTCTCACCTGGATTGTCCGCGCGGAAGCGGATGGCCACCCAGCCGGCCGCCGGCACGCCGACGGTGTTCCGCTCGACGGGGTCGACGAGGTTGAACTTGGCCGGGTCCTTGGCCGGGTCGAAGTTGCCGAACCCTTGGCCGACGACGAAGAAGTTGAAGCCGTGGAGGTGCAGCGGGTGGCTCTCGGCGCCGAGGATGCTGGTGCCCTGCATCACCAGCTCCACGGTGGTGCCGTACGGCAGCACCACCAGCTTGGTGCCGTTGGCCACGTTGGTGTTGTTGGGCGGCGTCCCCGTGTAGTTGAACGGCACCAGCGGCGCCGCCGGGAAGTTGGACGAGTACACCCCCTTGGACCTGCCGGCGAAGTGCGACTGCAGCAGCGCCGTCGTCGGAAGCACGAAGGAGACATTGTTGACGGACGCGGCGAACTTGGTGCTGTTGGTGGGGCCCTGGCACGTCCCGTTCACGGCGCACGGGTGGGTGCCCAGCCCGACGGCGAAGAGGAACCGCCGGTCCACCTCCTGCGGCACGGCGGCCGGGTACTCGGCGGTGGCCAGGCTGCGGAGCCTCGCCGTGTAGTTGGCGACGAAGCTCGTGTCGTTGATCCGCGGCAGGGTGGGCTTCAGCGCCGGGAGGTGCTTGTTGAAGGCGGCGCGCGGCGGAGGGGACGCCGGGTCCTCGTACTCGAGGATACCGGCGACGGTGGTGTTGTCGAAGGTGCCCGGCCTGGCGGTGGAGTAGGGCGCCGCCAGCATGTAGTAGGTGGCGCCCGGGTAGGACGGCTTGGTGGTGAGGAGCACGTTGGTGGTCTGCCCCGGGGTGATGAGGATGGTGTCCACCGTGATGGGCTTGATGTAGACGGCGTCGACGTCGACCACGGTGAGCGCGTGGCCGGCGATGGAGAAGAAGAGCTCGTCGTTGAGCGCAGCGTTGATGATGCGGAGCATGTACGTCTTCCCCGGCTTCACCTTCAGCTTGAACGTGTCTGCATGCGTGCATGCATCGTCATTAGACAACAAGCTAGCGGGCCAAAACTAAACCGTTATTATTAGCTCATCACTAAAACTAGTAGTAGTGTCATTGTGTAGTGCGTCGTTGGTGTCGTACGTCGTCGCATGCATACATGCACAAGGCTAGCTGGGCATGCATGCATCTACAAAATTAACTGTTTTTCCTTAAAAAAACAAAATTAACTGCAAGTGCAACTAACCTTTTGCAGAGCAGTTGTAGAGCGGCCCAGGCAGGCCGTTGATGGTGAAGGCGTCGGAGACGTTGGGGCCTCCGCCGGTCTGGAGCGCCTGGCTGATGACCGCCTCCGTGTCCGCCGTCCACCACTCGCCGAAGATGACGGGGACCTCCTTGTAGGGCGCCGGGAACGGGTAGGGGACGCCGGGCTTGGGCAGGATGACGATGGGGCCGTAGACGGTGGCGCGCAGCCAGGAGATGTGCGCGTGCCACCACAGCGTCCCGCGCTGCCCCGTGATGGTGAACTTGTACACGTAGCTCTGCCCGCTCTGGATCGGGCACTGCGTGATGTACGCCGGCCCGTCCGCCCACCCGCTCCGCAGCTGCCGGATGCCGTGCCTGCATATGCATTTGCATGCATGCGCGTTCAGTTCATGGCAGGATGAGATCGATCGCAATGCAATGCAACAGCAACGCAATGCGAAGGTGGCAGGGCACGCGTGTGTTGTGTGCATGTGCAGTGCAGTGGAGTGCAGTAGCACACATTAATTACCAGTGGATGCTCATGTTGTAGGGGACGTGGTTGACGACGCGGATGACGACGAAGTCGCCCTCCCTCGCGAACACCGTCGGCCCCGGGAACTGACCGTTCACCGTCACGATGCTCTTGCTGCTGCACAGCCGCGTCACATTCGTCATCTGCACCTGCATTATTATGTTATCGAAACATTTATTAGACACACTATTATTGCTAATGATAAGATATTGCGACTCATTATCTAAAAAAAAGATATTGCAACTGCATGTAACTAATAACACTAGTATAATAATTAATGATCTAGCTAGTCACTGATGGAGGAGGCATGCTTAGCTTACATCGAACTGGTACTCCCTGATGGCCCCCTCCGTAACGTCGACGGAGAAGAAGAGCACGAGCACTGTGACGAGGGCGTAGCAAGGGAGAAGGTAGGAGGCAGCCATTGTTGCAGTTCTTCCTACAATAAAGGAGTAAGCTAAGAACAAGTACTTGATCAGCTGGAGACGACTCCGATGCTAGCTCCTCGGCTAAATGTTGGATGGATCAGTGCGTTTCAGGTGGTAGTGATGCCCTAGAGAGGTTCCTATATATATAATAGTATAGTAGATTTATGCTGCAATGCAAGGGCAGGGACTAGATGATTAGCCTGTACGCTTCTGGAACTTTTTGGGCTTTTTGGCTATGCAAGTTTGTTCAGATGTTTGTGCTGAGTTCAGTACTGTACGCTTTATTTGGTGCAGGGGTTGGTTATTGATTGAGCACGAGGTCGCCTCAAGGCAACACTGCCGGCGGGGCCCGTGCGGAACACGGCTACTATAGTAGCTGCTACTATAGAAGTAGCTTCGGAGTGTAGCTAAAGTCAACCACTCGTCAGTTTACATGTCACATTATATATTGACCACCCTCTAACATTAGCCTTTTTTTTCAGACTTAGTTAGCACGCCGAAATGTGTACGTACACATTTATATATTTGAAATAGAGACATCAAATATCTGGTACGGCAGCAAAGCGTTTCACTGCATTGATTTCTTATTGACTTGAAAGGACAATATATAGTTAAAAAAAATTATTGATTCAGCCAGCTTTTGCTTTTCTTGAGAAAAAGGGGGAAGAAATAACCTAAACCTGATTTACCTTAAATTCAAGGATATGAATTAAGTGCGATTTACTCAAGGGAAGAAAAGCGCACATGTGTCCACTACATTTCACTTTCCAAAAAAATACCGAGGGGGTATGTTGAGCTAACCACACGAAAACAGCACACAGACAAGCCATTTTCACCAGGCCTTTGGGGTTGGCTGGGGCTGGGCATATACTTCACCTACCACCCCCCAGATCATGTGTTCAAATCAGGAGTGGTTGAATTCCAGCTGCCCCCCGGAGCAAAAGGTCAGAGGCGGCACCAAGTGGCCCTGTTGCGTATCACGATTTCTTTTTGCTGGGTTCCAGACGTATCCTTTCTGCCTTGCTTCTACTCGTAAGTACATGCCAAGGGATAGCCGGAGCCAGTGAGGACAGCGACCAGGGCTGGCTTCGGAGGGTGGTCTGTTATGTTCAGTGACCAGGCGTGACTCCGTGTCGCATGATTAAGGGAAGGATATGAACCAGGAGATATCCGTGGCGCTGAAGCAGCGCTGGTTAGCTAGCTGGTCACGGAGCTGAATTCGAACTGTTCCTCTTTTCGGCAAGCCTCCAAAGGGGGAGAAGGATGCCTGACCCAACTCGCCTCTCGCTTTTTCTTGCGCTAGGGTGTTGACGTAGAAAACTGGACATGATATTATTCTACCGTACGTGTATTATTATTTTTCTTTTGAGAAATCTACCGTATATTATATGTTCCCTCACTGTTCCACATCCATGGAACAATACCCGGTACAAACCTGGCATCAATCAGAGAATCAGATTCAAGAGAGGGTAATCAGCACAGCACCATATTTTCCCCGTGCACCATAGCTATGTACAAAAACTAAACACAGATCCAAGAAATGTGAAGAAGTTATTGCACCAGAGCGGGAACATCGGAGCCAAGACAAATGGCGAATCTAAATTATGTCAGAATAGTCAACAAAATAGGAGCCCCATCTATGAAAGGTCAACAGCATTTCTGATTCGGCCTCATGAACCAAATCTCTAAGGCGTTCCCGGCCGTTCTAGGGCCAGGCCAGCATCATTTCCAATCCAGTACAAATTATCCAAGAATTCCAGGCCGTTCCGGGCTGCAAACAAACAGAGCCTAAGCATAGAAGTCTTTTTTTTGTGTGTGTGACTCTAAGCATAGAAGTCTGGGGCTGGGAGCAATGATATATACACGTACGAACTCTAAAGATTTATGTTGGCACAACACCGAGGGGTGCCGGATTAGCATCTGTGACTTCAGAACTCTTGTCAATCACTTCATCATCCTGGAAACCTTGTTTGAAACGATCATAGTTTGTTGGCTCAGCCGTCTTAAATGGGCGTTCCCCAGTACCCGAACTAGATCATCATGGTGGAGAACCTCCTTCTCAAGCACCAATTCCGCAATCTGCGCAACCTGCCCCTTGTGTGTCTTGATCAGATCCACGGTCCGTTGGTAGGCTTTGGCCACCCATTCCCTCACCTCGGTGTCAATGATGGGTGCAGTATGACTGCTATATGGCTTGCTCATTTCAAAACCCTTTAGCGGGAAGGAAAGAAGCCCAACCTTTTCACTAAAGCCGTACACTGCAACTTGAGCATAAGTCATCTGGGTAACTTTCTCAAGGTCATTTTGAGCACCAGTAGAGATCTTCCCAATCAAAACCTGAAAGATAGAATGATTGATATCGCTTGCAATTAAGATAAAAAAAACTTGCTTATATATATGACATCTCATAAATGTCGAGTACCTCCTCAGCAGCTCTGCCACCTAGTGTCATACATGTCATGTCAAAAAGCTGCTCTTTTGTCATCAAAAGACTATCATTTGGGACATACTGAGGAAATCCTAAAGCAGCTGTTCCACGAGGAACAATTGTAACTTTAAGCAGTGGCTCTGCATGCTCCAAAAACCATCCAGCAACGGCATGGCCAGATTCATGATATGCAACAGTCCGGCGCTCCAGCTTGCTAATAACCTGCAAACAGTCTAATGAGGTTACAATTAACGCTATTAATGCAACTATCATTAGCATATCTCCATAACTCAACTAGCCACGCCTTTTAGAAGCCTTTGAAGTTGAATATTGAAACAAACGAATTGCATTATTAGTTTTTTCCTGAATATTAAGCATTAAGGTGTTCTACATTAAATACACTGATTGATAAAGAAAAAAGGGAATAAAAAAAGTGGCCTAAACTTTCAAGAAAAGTATCCCAAAAAACAGATAGCAGGCATTAATATCTCAATGTTCTTCAGACTATTTGCCCTACTATCTACGCTAGGATGGCATGAATGTTCAAAATATGTATCCATACTACACAAATTATGCCTTAGCCAGCACTAATATTGTATAACCTACAGGCTAACGCTAACAAATAAGCAGGATCTAACTAATCAGCAGAATCGAAATTGTAAGGGATCCAGTAACACTTTTGGAAGGTAGTCAAAACACTTGTACGAGAACTCTGGCAGCATTGCAGATAAGAATTATCTATGTTTTGATGTGCCCATAAGGGGACATAGATACTGATTTAGGTTTCCATAAGTAGGTTGGCATAAGAAAAGTAGCAAACAAGTTACCTTATTTTTCTTCTCCAGACCTCCGATGACCCTGTCAATTGCAGCTTCGAAATGCTGAATTGTAATTTGGGCATCCTCACTTCTTGCAGCAATTAAAGCTGCCTCGTTACAAACATTAGCAATATCTGCCCCAGCAAACCCAGGTGTTAAAGCTGCTAATCTTTGAGAATAAATGATGGCTCCTTGTCCAGTTTAAGTTTTTTAAGGTAAATGCGAAATATTTGATCACGGCCATTTATGTCTGGTTTATCAATGCTTATCTGACGGTCAAATCTCCCAGGTCTGAGCAAAGCCTTATCTAGAATGCCAGGTCTGTTGGTACCAGCAAGAACAACAACTCCAGATGTTGTTCCAAATCCATCCATCTCTACAAGCAACTGATTCAATGTGCTTTCACGCTCACTGTTTCCCCCTGAAAATCCCCCACGGCCCCTTGCACGACCAATTGCATCAATTTCATCAATGAATACAATACTAGGTGCACATTGCCGAGCTTCTTGAAATAAATCCCGCACCCTGGATGGTCCAACACCAACAAACATCTCCATGAATTCTGAGCCAGAAATAGACAAGAAGGGCACACCAGACTCTCCTGCGGTAGCTTTAGCAAGGAGTGTTTTCCCTGTACCAGGGGGGCCCACAAGAAGAGCACCCTTTGGTATTTTAGCTCCCAGTTCTTCATATTTCTTGGGATTTTTCAGGAAATGCACAAATTCCATTATTTCTTGTTTAGCTTCATCACAGCCAGCTACGTCCTTAAAGAACACCTGCAACATTCAACAAATATAAGGATTAGCATTACATGATATTCTGCATTGTTGTTGATGATGATGATGAGCCAAGCCATGACTCCTGAACAGCTGCACACATGATATATGTAGCATTAATGCAAACTTTACCAAAAGAAAAGGGGGAGTAGCAGGTGCCAGTTTGAAATAGCCATGGATTGAACATCAAACAAAAACTTACCTTGTTTTTTTGAATTTTTGTCCATCTTTGTCACTTGGGCTTTTCCCATATTGAAAATACCACGACCCCCAATACTAATTCCACCTTTCATCTTTTTCCCCGCCACATAAATTAATCCAACAAGCAAAATTGTTGGGGCAAACCTCATCAATTCCTGGAACCAATTGACTTCAGAAGTGTAAGTTACTGGAACATAGACATGCGGATCTCTCCCCAATGCTTGTAGAGCCCCTTCTAACTTCTCTTCAAAGGAGTCTACGCTTCCGATATTGAAGTAGTACATGTATTTGCTAAGAGATCCTGTACCAGGGAGATGACTGGTTGTGATATGGATATTACCATCCTTGCCTTGGTTGCTTGAGGGTGAACTCCTGACATAAACTTTTGCAACTGATTTGTTTGCAACAACAATGTGATAAACTAAACCAGGTTCCAATAACTTGTTCTTGAATTCTTGGAAGCTTATCTGCAAAAGTGAAAAAAAAAATCGTGATAATGGTCTAATAAACTAGAGGAACTGTGAGCCATAGTAATGGAAACAGGCATGAACAAGCAGCCTGCAGTAGCTTGATCAGATAAATTGGGGTTTTTAAAACAAAATCATATAAATTGGTTAACAAGAAATAAAAAGGTAAATTAACATCATACTAAATCCACACTGATATGAGACTAAATAAAGCACCCAGATATGCTGACTGGATCATAATGATTATAAATATGGGAATGTCAACAGTTCATCTCCAAAGGCTAATAATGCAGTTAACCTTTTCAATCGTCTATAACGTCACAAACTGTGAATTTAATCACCATCCAGTTCATATGTATGAACTACGAAATCTAAGGTGGTATGGTGTCAATATTTGAACTTGAGGTGGGAGTGGCATCTGCCTATCACCACTCAAATTGAACTGAAACTAATTCTCTGTTATCAAAGAACCTATACACCAAAATCAAGAGATAACAACTCCTGTCTAATATTTTCTAGAAAGAATGGTTTGGACAAACAAGAATGCACCCACAGACAGCAGCTTCATTACCTTGTATTAAGTATTAACCATGACCAGGTAAATTAATACACAAGACTGCAGAGTTATAGGAAATAAACAAATTATAAACAATTGCAACTTATAAGCATGTTTACTAGTAGGTCTGCCGCTAGTTGCTCTGGTCTTTCCCTTGGGGAAGGGGATTCTTCTCCCTCCTTTGTACTATTCCTCTTTCTCTCTTAATGGAATTATGCGCAACTCTCTTACATTACATGTTCGAGAGAAATAGTAGTCTGCCAGTAAGCATCATACCTCCTGCGCAGACGGTAGCTTGGGAAAGGTTGCCAACATTAGCCCAAGAAGAAGTAGAGGAGCAAGGAATCCCTGGAATTTTTTCATGACATCCTCCTGGAAATTCCACTGATTTTTTGAATTTGAATCCTCTGAACATTAAAAAAAAAATGCAACAAGTTATGTGCATGGCTTGCACTGCCCATGTACAAGGTGCAATATGGACAAACATGTCTACACCAAGGGGAAGCAAAGTACCATCACCTCTCAGGAAAACCAAAATACCTATTTGTGCTACAGTTATCACGCTCTTTTATCCATAGGTGCCAGAGTGAGGTGCTCTGTGAGCGAGCAATAACCCTTCATTACCTTTCGATATAAATGTCTGATTGCAGTACAGTTTGTATATTTTATCCAATTTCCAATCAGGTAATTATGGTAGAACAACATTGTGAAATTTAAGCTTTATCTAACTCTCCATATGTTTGATGTGTTTTCATGATAAACAATATGCTAAACCACAGGTAATATGTCTATGAATCCTCATTCTAGGTTTAGAATCCGGTAAGGTCAATTGCTACCAATGAATAAATACAAAAAACGCAGAACTACATTTTTTTTCTTGCTCTACAATAACGTGTATTGATCGAACTAAATTGGCACTACATACTTTTGGACTCAGAATTGTCACTCCCGTCCCCCTCTGGCTTCTACTGCTTCTCCTTTGGATGGTACTTCTCATAATCTAAAGCATAAAGGAGCGCATTATATGTATTGTATATACAAAACATAAGCCGACCAACAACCCAACCCAGAAAGAAAGCTCACTCTTGTTGGAGCCATCAGAGAATAACCGACGGAACTGCGAGCTGGCGAGCAGGAACCTCCAGTCCCCGACCTTTCCAGCCCCGGTGGGCGCGGCGGCCCGGCTCCCTAGCGCTGACGCCAAGTAGCCGCGCGCAAACCCCAAGCCGCGGTCATCGCCTCCAGGGATCGTCGGCCGCGGCGCCGGCGCCTGCGCCGCGCGGAGCCCGGAATGCCCCTCGAGCAGAGAACCCTAGGGTAATACCAGAGATGACACGCCATAAGAAAACAGAAACAGGGCTGTACGGAGAAGAGGGGGAGCCGGCTCCAACCGTGTGACTTACCTGCCGCAGCGGCCTGGAGGAGCGCGCGGACCGGGCGAGGGCACGGGAGAGGGAGGAGAGGCTCATGGCGGCGACGGCGCGAAGGGCATTGGAAGGGAGGCAGGGCTTGTCCTAGGGTTCGGCCCCCGATCCTCCAGCGATCGCGTGGGAGGGCGACGAGATGGCGGGTGGATGGCGGAATGGTGGCGGCGGAGGCGGAGGCGGAGGCGGACGCGCTCCCGCTTTGGTTTCGTTCGCGTTTAACGGACACGTGGAAGAGTTGAGCGTGTCAACAGGGATCATGGTTTCCGAATGCGTGGATGATTTGGATGATTATTGCGTGGATTAAATTACAATCGAATTTTTTTAAAACTACTCCCTCCGTCCCAAAATAGATGTCATTCTCACTTTTCGAGAAGTCAAGGACCTTTCAGCTTTGACCGAATATATATAAAAAATATTAATATTTATAATATATAATTATTATCATTAGATAGATCTTTGAATATACTTTCATAATATATTTACTTGGAGATATAAATGTTGCACGTATTTTCTATAAACTCAGTCAAACTTAAGAAAATTTCACCAGCATGCATCCCATAACGATATCTATTTTGGGACGGAGGGATACCTAAGCAGTTAAGCTTGTGTTAAACTGCGATTAGCTTGAGAGAGAGAGAGGGTGGTACCGTACTAGAAAGGTTCGGCTTGTGTCTGTGTGGTACCGTACAAGAAAGGACCGAGTCTGTTTTCGGCCCGTAAGCCCAAGTGGTAGCCCATGAGGCCGTAACTCAACGTACATGGACCAAGCACGAGATTACGGCCCATCCAAGAGAATTGGGCCTCTCTTTAGGACATTGATAACATAGGCCCAAAAATTGCTACAAATATATGGAACTAACAAGCGGTTGAAGGGAACAGCAAAGTTCCCTTGGGAAGTACTAGGATTACCTTCAACCTTGATTTACTGTTTCTCACTGAAAGGCCCATGTTGACTTTTTTTTTTTGCTATGCTCCTGTTCCATGATGCTGACGCAGCACGCCAGCACAGAGTCACAGAGTCACAGAGTCACAGTTGATTGATGAGCGCTATAGGAAAATTATTGAGACGGCATCTCTCACCTTTTTGCTAGCTAGCCTTCGCACAATTATTATAGTACGCAACGGAAATCAAATGTGTGCATGGATCCTGCCAGCAAGTTAGTTAACAATCGATGGGGAGAGCAAAAGGATCATCCTACAGCAACAAGACCAGCCAGCGCGTGGACACGTTGCCTCTGATTTCATCACAAGCGTATAGTAGTTGACAGGTTAAGCGATTGATCTGCCTGTCAGTTTTGTAATCTATCGGATTCATACATGGTATGGTAGTACACTAGTTAGTTGGCAGCAACGAGTCGATTCATACATAGCGCGACTGCGACTGTGAACTGGACTACGAGGCACGGTTGGAGTACAATTATACTACTATAAAGGGACAGTATGGGGGACCAGATGTTGCCTTTGCGGAGGACGACAGGACCTTGTTGAATCATGGCGGGGCTAGAGACCATATGTTGCCTTTGCATACCTTGTCTTAGACTGGCCACTACCTAAGGAAACACCCATGCTAATTTGGTGTGAGAGGAAAACATTTTTCTATATCTGAAAATAAACTAAAATCTGAACAACTGAATAGGGCCAGAGAGTTTGAGCACCGAGGCAAACAATTGTGTGGGGTGATGCCCAGTTCCAAAAACTTTGATCCGAGGAAAGTTCCTACCTCATTGGTAAGTCGACTGAGCAATTAAACAAGTACTCCCTCAGTCCACAAATAAACACAATTCTTTAACTTCTACCATTTCTCTTTGATCATTCGTCTTATTTAAATTTTTTATATAAATAATAAATTAAATTAATTATTATGAAAATATCTCTAACAATAAAATATGTCACAACAAAACAAATAATATTTATTTAAATTTTTTGAATAAGATGGACGGTCAAACAGAAATCGTAGAAGTCAAAGAATTACGTTTATTTGTGGACGGAGGGAGTATATTTGCACAAACAGTGCTACCTAAGAAAAAAAGAGAGAATGCCTTTGACTTTGGATCCCACTTGCACTACCAACATCAATGCCAATATTGCACCTCTCGTCTGATAGCTAGCATCGATGAAACTTGGCAGGAGACTCTTTTCTTTGGCATCGATGACGCTGTGGCTAGTCTTACGAATGGTTTCGCAAATATTATGAGGTACTTCGAAAAGATGGACGTATTGAAAATATCTGTATTATCTGCAGGTCGCACATGATTAATTTGGAGACCAGGAATAAAACGGAAATCGTAAAGGTATTCCTTCACTGCCCAACTGAGATTATGTTTTCGTCTGTCTATGCTGCGAAGATTAGGTACATCTACTCAAGGAGGATTATCAAGAAATTGTTGCCAAGGCAGTGAACAAGGTGAAGAGCTAGTTTCAAGGAACATGCTGCTGGATGTCTGTCTCTAAGCTCTAGAACCACCTTTTGGTATAGGATATAGGACAGCTTTCCTTAGGGGGGCCTTTTGCTCTTTTGTTGTGCTCTTGTTTAACTCCCAACTTTTCTACTCATACTCGTGCTTTCGTAAAATCAGAGTGATTCACCTTTTCCAAAGAAAATAAAATAGAGAAAATATGTAATCGCGAGGAACAATATGCCTGATGGCGATGGTTGCACCACGGCGCACGGCCAACCAATTGTTACCTGAATAGCCAGTGAAGTTTTACAATGTCTGGTAAAAGAGGAAAGGAACTTTCTTCTAGCGCTAGGGCACACATTGTCATTTGTGATGCCTACTGTACAATAATAGTGTAGCTGGTTAACTGCTAGAGAAGTGCTTAGCCTTTTCATCACTGTCGCTGCACCAACTTAGGTAGCTTCACGTCAGTGTTTGCTCTGGCTTTAATCGTTGGGTTATTTTTGTCTAGAATATACTAAACCGCTGAGGCCTTGGATCTTTTGATCCATTTGAAATCTATGTATATGCATATCCTGTTCCTAAACGAGCTGGCTACCGGCTTCTACTGTTCTACAGAAGCAGAGGAGCTTCAGGGGACCAGGCGAAGGGGAAGTCAGGGCACGACCAGACCGTAGGTGGCGAGTCACACTGAAACGCCGCTGCAACCGCCCGCGGCGGCGGCGGCACGGAGGCGGTGGAGCCGTCGTCGCACGAGTCCGCGGTCAGCAGCTGCGTCGGCGCCGGCGGCGTCGTCTCGCCCGCAGCAGCCGTGGGCCCTCCTCGCGCCTCGGCGTCGCGGGTCATTGTTTGCTGGTGGCTCGGTGGCCAGCCGCCGCCGCCCCCGTCGTGGCTTGCGAGCGCGGCCGCCGGGGTGGAGACCCCCCTCGCCTGCTGCTGCTGATTTGCCGCCGCCGCACCGGACAGGCCAACCGACAGCCACTGCCGGCGCGCGAAGAGCGGCTGCGGGCCGTGCAGGTGTGGACCCTCGTAGGTGACGGTCAGCATCTCCGGGTCGTCCGTGGATTTCTCCACGTGCTTCTTCGCGCCGCACCGGGAACTCGTGCACTTGTAGTAGCTCCTGCGTTAAAAAAAAAAAAAAGGCATGCATGATTTATTATTTTCACAATAGTATAGCTGTAGGAAGTAGTGGTGACGAAATGTTCAAATATTTAACCTAGTAAAAAGGTTCGTTAAACTCTTCTTCTTAATATCATATCATGATACACAAACCTTTTACGTATTTGAAAAAAAAAACCTAGAATAATCTACAGTGAATATGTAGCTCACTCAGGTGATCATGACGCTTCTCTCACTCAATTTATTGGCCATCGATCCTGCCAATATAAGAGCATATTATACCTATGTATATATATTCATTTGTTTAGTAAGAGCATATTACATTTTATTGAACTATATTTTAGTACTTCAGTTTAGATGTAAGTTCTATATTCAATCGTTGAAAATTGATTATTGTAAATAAGAATAATTAGAATTACTCGAACATTTATCTGATTGTTTTTTATTTATTTTTATGTATGTTGTAGTTGGTTCTCCTTTTTTTCAATTTGCCTTCATAGAAATAATTTTGTTTGTTTAATATTTTTTATATTTTTTTATTCGCTAGATCTTTTTTCGATAGTCATAATAATCAGGTGTTGAATGGCTAAAAAACACCTAGTTTTTGTTTCTCCTGGAATCGAGTGTCGTAGGGCCTGCAACCGCTCAAATGTCACATTCGCCTAAATCACCCGAGTGGTGAGTACACAAACCCATAATCTATCTATCGGTTGCAACGTGACCAAAACAAAATTTATACTCTGTTCGGCTGACTGGTACTGACGAGGACATCTGGCTGATTGTTCTAACAGAAAAATACTGCTGAATGACTGGTTGGTACTGGTCGGAATAAACAGCCGAACAGGGTTTTACTCTCGCTAAACAAGTCGATGAGTGGCGTGCAACCTGTGCTGTGTACTAGCCAGCTTCAGGTTTCCTAGACCTGAAAAGACAGCCCATCTGAATGACTGAAACCAACCGTTTTTTAGTTAATTTAGAGCCAATTAATGAGACGTAGTAGATGGTAGTTAGAAGTTGCCGTGCCGTGCACATCTTTATTTATTGTTGATGAAATATGTATCCTGGGACTGGGAGGCTGGGATCGTCACTCGAACAAGTTGAATGATCGAGTGACAAGGAGATGGACTAAAAAGTAAACATGACTATTATTTATAATAAAATTAATTAAATAGATAAATGTTACTTTAGAAGATGAAATTATTAAAATTAATTTATCTATTATTAGCATATATTTACTGTAACATCATATTAATAAAATATAGACTTAAAATTTTTTCTTATAAATCGTAATTTGTCTTATAAAATAATCGTAATTATAATAAATATTTTTAGTCTATATTTAATATTTTATATATGTGTTTTAAACATCTGATGTGATAGGTTTTTTTTTTAGATCAGCAACCAAACACACCTATGATTGCTGCAACAACTATTTCTGATTTCAGGTGGTAAGCGACGCAAATGTCGCTATAAGCTGGAACAACAAACATGTGACAACCATGTCTTGGCAGTTTCCCGGGAAGCGTAGGCATTTAGCTCTATATGTGGCGCTTTCTTTAAACAGTGCCGCCACAGCCCTTAGATCTTTTTTATCTTCCGTACTCTTAGATCTTTGCTGCTAGCAAAGGCACTAGTACAAATCAATAATCCACGAGATTGTTGCTCTGAATTAACAATATAAGAGCTGGCCGCACAAAGTACGTTCCATCAAAGAGAGAGGCAGATTTCCAGAGGGTATGTTATATGCCGCCACTAGCCATGGTTGTCTCACCACCAGAAGTCCAAACGGAGCTCTTTTAACTTTTATACCAAATTTGCTCAGGTGCACTGGACATAGGTGGAGTCAGCCAGCTTGCAATGCAAACATAGAAATTTACTGGATGCCAACTCTTTATTTAAAACATGGTTAGCTGAAAATAAGCTCTGATTTTGACTTATGCTGATTTGTTGTTAGAGTAAAACACAATTTAAAAAGCGTTGATTTTGTCTGATAAGCTCAAGCAAACAACATAGTATCAAATCAAACCAGGGGAGAGAGAAAAGATGGTACAAATCGATCCCACACTGGAATGACTGAACCAAGCCAAAGGATTGTTTGGTTCGATGCTCAAACTCGGTTCGAATTGAACACGAGGAATAAAAATTGTAATAACTGTTGAGATGTTGATTGAAAATGAGAGTTAAAGTTGGAGAGAGAAATTCAATAGATGGTGTTCACACTACGTAGACTAAATCATTCTCAAAATCGAACTGAACACTGGAGGTGCCCAAAGACACTCTTTTCTACCCTATTCAAAGAGATATTTTTCAGAATGACACGATCTAGGGTTGGTGTGCACCGAACTAAAACCCTATCTCAGTTAGCGCCTCCCAACGGTGCTGCTAAAGCACTTTGTCAAGCAAAGGATGAAGATGGTGTCACCACTAGGATGGAAAGTGTCTACATACAAAAAAGCCTATGAATCTAGCATAGGACCTTGATGAAAGAGTATTTTTAGCATATATTAGACGTGTGATTTAGTTGATGTTGTCAGAACCATAGTTTGTTTGCATTGATTTGTTCACATATTTACAGTTTTGCGTGGTAGATTCAACGATTGTAGTGATTTATTCCTATTTTACTTGACCTAATTTTAGGATGGATTGTTATTGTATTTACAAAATTGGTGTGCACGTTCCAAATTATTATGAGATTTGCTATGACTATAGGCACGTGTACTACGAAACCACATATTTCTAACTTGTTTTATATATTGATACAATCAATGTCAAGGATATGCAAGTTTGATATAGAAGAGGTGATGAAGCATAGGACCAATCAGAACTTGTCTTTAACTTTTTAGAACAAGAACATGTCTACTCATTCCACTCTATCTTCTTGCTTACATATGAGGAATGCAAATGACATGTACAATTATTTGACATTAGAAGGCTATATATGTGACTAGTGATAGTAACTTAGCCTACATCAGATTAGCCAATCCAATACAAGATTCATATACCAATGTTGATGAAAATGCATTTTTTATCTTGGAGTTGACTAAGCTATGCTCCTGGGACATCTTCAAGGACAAGTGCACGAGTTGCGACAAAAGAGTCAAAGAATGCAAAGACATTCAAAGAAGCAAAATCTCTTAGTGATGATGAAGATACATGGGTTCAAGGGTAGAGGGAAAGGTATGGTGCATGCCATACCCTTGATGGCTTGATCTGGGTGTTCCAGTGTGGAGGGCACGGTAGGGCAAGGTATGGTGCATGCCACACCTTGATTTGGCCATGTGTACTCCTTCACTGCTTGAGTGTAACATGTGTTCTCCATACTTGAGATCTAATGACTTCTCAATATACCAAAAAATGGTTTCATCCTCCGCTGCTACCTAGGTTGTTGATGATAAGAATATGTTGGATTAAACAATGAGAGTGCATATATGCTTGATGTTGAGGACACCTCATCAAAGTATGAGCCTTTTGGTTCTGATTCTGACTCAATGCTGAAGTTGGTTGTGAAACTATTATGCATGTTAATAACCCTACGATTTCTACTGGTGTTACCGTTTAATGATGGTGATACTTTTAAGGGAACAATATGGCAATACACAATACTAAATGAGTTTGAATTTGCATCTCCTTACGATGAGTCTAGGTGTAGAGAGTATTCCAAGGGCACGAGCAATAAGCTAAGGAGTACAAATGGAGGATTCATACTTCACAGTTGCAAGAGTGGAAATACTTGGTAGGGTGAGACTTCTATTATATGTTATTTTATCATGGTTTATTTGTAAGAGTCTATAACCACTTCTACTCTCTGCTTCTACACTTAAGGAGTTAGATAAGAATAGTATAAAGTGTGATAAGTATAGTATAAAGTGTGTGTATGTGTGTGAGAGAGAGTGAGTGAGTGAGTGAGTGAGTGAGAGAGAGAGAGATTTTTATCATTAGTTGTATGCATCATAAATTTAGGCATGGATTTCTAACACATATGTATGTTAATAAAATTAAAGATCCATGTACTCCCTCATGTCCAGATTATTAGATATTTTGATTTTTCTAGATACATAGATTTTACTGTGTATCTAGTCATAATAGTGTATATCTAAATACATATCACAATAATCTACGAATCTAGAAATAACAAAACATTTTATAAGTTAGAAAGGAGGAAGGATGTGCACTAGATGTCCTAGGGTGTGTTTAATATAATATAATGGCTTTGTTCGTTTGAACTTTTGAACCAGCATCAGCCAGCCATTCAGCAGTGTTTTTCTCTCACAATAATCAGTCAGCCAACCGTACAATCCAGCCAGCCGAACAGAGCCAATATCTAGTAGACTACTACTATATTACTACTTTCCGAAAGTGTGATCGAATTGCCAACATTAGCCAAACAGTTAAAGTAGACCCGTAACCAAGAATTCTACCAATTAATCATGTCTTTGTTGGGTTTGGGGGGAGGGGAGGGGTTGTAGTGGAGGAGCAGCCTATTGATGGTGTACATATATAATCCCTCCATCCTAATATATTAAACGTAACCAACTCTGCTTCAAAGATCAAAGAACAACACATTTAACTCTGTCTTAACAGTAGTTTTACGTGTATCTGGAGAGAGCTTACCTATATCATGAGACATGAATAAAAAGTGATAGGCTATGCGGTCAACGAGCAAGAAGCCAAGAACTAGAAAATGACGAGTCTTGAAAAAGCAAAGTTACCGGCCACACATGCTGTCTCTCTAATATCCCTCTCTTCTTTGCTCGTGTCAGTACTGTGGTCTTCCCCGGTTCCCCGCCAAAGGCCTTCATGACCTTATGGCATCATCTGCCATCTCCAGTCATCTGAGCTCATGCATGAGTTGCACAAACGTTGTGTTGTGAGGGTACGGTCTGCATCCGGCACTGGCTCCTTGGTAGAAGCCAGAGACGTGTCGTCCATCTCCCGTCTACCATCGGAGATCTAGCACACACGTACTACATGCATCGACCACGACAAGCTAGCTAGCCGACACTACACGACCGACACAACGTGCTGGAGGAGCGTTTCTGCTCTCCAGCTGCGAAACTGCTAGCTCATGGCGCGCATGCATATGGCTGCAGCGCCGCTCAAGCCCCTGGGGCCGTGCCCGGTATATGGCATATTATTGCATAAATGATTGCATCGATGACCATGCCAACATGCCAAGTCAACAAAATCTACAGTACGTAGTACTCCGTACAAGCGAAGCGACCTTTGTAGCTACTAGCACCGTAGCGCGCATATGTAAGCCCCTTCCTGCGAGATCAATCCCGAATCTATTTGCGATCCAATCGATATATGCCAATTTTATTCAAAAAATGTTCCACAGTATAGTAGTATATATAAGTGGGGGAAAGAAGATTAGATGCCAAATTTAACCATGAACGTAGTAGTATTATTAGAAGTAGAGCTAGAGTCGTCGATCGTACTGCACACCTGGGATGGGGGTTGTTCTTGATGGACTTCTGCCCGTACTTCCTCCACCTGTACCCGTCGTCGGGCGTCTTGCCGGCACAGCTCCTCACCTTCGTCGTGTACTTCTCCGGCGCTCGACTAGCCGCTCCAAACCTGCCACTTCGATCAAATTAAATTTCAACCAAAACCATACCGTCGTCAGCCTTCTAAGTTCTACCAGCTTCCATCAAGATTTTTATTGAACCCATGCACGGATGAGAAGAGATATGCATCTTGCATGCACCTACAGATGCATTGGACTGTAGCGGCGGCTGATGCTCCTGCTCCAGGTGTACGGCCTGGATGTTGACAGCGCCTTCTCGATGTCCCGGATCGTCGGGCCGGTGTACACCGAGCACAGAGCTCTGCTCACCGCCTCCGGCTGCGGAATCAGCTCCTGGTGCTCGGCCGCGGTGCCGCCGCCGCCGCCGGTGCACGGCGCGGGAGCAGATGGCGCCGCACCTGGGTCACTACGGGAGCAGCAGTGCTCGGGGTCGCCGGCGGGGACCTGCTGATGCAGGGCGCCGAGGAGGAGGCTGTCGTCGCTGAGGAGCTCGGTTATGAGCTGCTCGTCGAGCTCGACGGGCCAGACGGCCATGTCGGCGGCGCCGGGCTGAGGTTGAGGGTGCAGCGCATAGTCCCCATCTCCCATCAAGTACCGGTTGGAAACTAGCTACCCATGTATGGTAACGGAGTAATAATGGGACGGACGACGGAACGGGAGGCCTTTTTTATAGAAACGCATGCCGTTGGAATGACGAGATTCTTGTGTCTCATACGAGGACAGGTGCGTCCCAAAGTTCAATTTGGCACTGTGGTGGTGGGGTGTCGACTGTGGAGTGCAGCGCAGGGGACAGGTACGGTTGATTTGAACATGTAGCATGCTTTGTTGAATAACTCTTTTCCTTTGCTTGATTGCAATTATTTCCTTATTAGCTTCCAACCACCTCTATAAAAAAAAACATATAACTATAGGTTACGTAGCTGTCAAAGTGGTTTATATTTAATCAAGTTTTAATGAATGGTATTTATATTTATAGCTCTAAATAAATTTATTATGTAAATATATTTTATAATTAATCTAATTTCTCATTTGGATTCTTAGAATTGAATTTATTCCTATAATTTTAAGCACATGTTAATTCAGTTAGTATGGTTGTATATGAAAATATTTGTCTAATATTGTTAGCCATACAAGAGAGATACTTCTATGTTACATTCCTATTGTATATTAGAAGCGAGTTGAAGAGTATATATATGCTATGAGTTATAGAGTAGAAATATAACAAGGCGATCTATAGAATCGATTTTCATCTATCACCAATAGGCTTATTTGTGAGCTTAAGAAAGTTGTGAAATTTCAAGTTCTAAGCCGAATGGTCATTAAATAGATTTCAATTCCTCCAAAAAGAAAGATCCAAACAGTCCCTATCTGTATTTATTCAATATCATATAATATTAATACTTTTTAACAATAGTTGAAGTTGATCAAAATTATAAAATACTATCGATAGGGACCCATAGGGTTCCTTATCAGAATTATTGCGGGCAGCAGGCCACATCCCGGCCCACAGTCTGGCAATGGGGGCACGGAGAAAGGTGTCATCGACTCCAAAAGGAATTTGGATGACCTAGCTGGAGTTCATATATGGAAAGTACCTTCTGAAAACAGTCAAAATAACCTTCTTTATGTCCGACTAGGACTAAAATCGCCCTTGGCTTCCTCTGCCATATAAAGAAGGGCCGAGGACACCACTTATAACAACAAACAATACAATAAATCCAATGCAAAGGTGAAAGGTCCAAATAGGATAGAGAGGGAAGTGAATATCCTAATTAAACAATTATACAAAGTTCACTAAAGCAAGTGGTTAGTAAAATAACAAGCGAATACCAAGCAATAGCTCTAGTATACTCTAGGCCAAGCCAACTTTACAATTATATATATATATCCTACAAGATATAGCACCAATGACCAAATACGCAAGGGACTATCTCTTCGAACCTAAGAGCTAGCAACTATATATACAAGTCATGAGAAATCACTAGAGTCTCTTTTGGCATTCCGTCGGGAATAACTACAAGCACTACTGGAAACTTGAAATTCCCTCACCAACGTCAGGCAAAACTGGAATTACCCTGTCGAGCTAGCCCTGACGGTATTTTTATTTCCCCTGACGGTTTGACGATATTTTAATTTTTTATGGCGATACGTACATTTTTATGACGATATTATTATTTTCCCTGACGGTAGTGCACCGTAAGGGAATTTCAAGTTTCCAGTAGTGCAGAACCCCTCACAACTTTCACTAGTGTGGCCTCGAACAATCACCAATTGAGGTCAACACCTCCTCGCTGCTCCAAGCAGTCTAGGGGCTCGGCAAAGCTCCTAGAGAACAAGAAATCCGGCAACAACTAGACTTTTTCAAGTGCCTCGAGATGCAAATCACTAAAGCAATGCACTTGGATCATTCAATCTTGCTTTGGAATCACAACCAAACAAGTGAGATGAGTTGGAGGGTGTTGGCTAGGCTCACAAGAGAGTAGGAATGATCAGAATGTGCAAGAATGGCTCCCCAAGCCGGTCACCTCCCTTTTTGTAATCCACATCTCAAAACGTAGTCGTTACTCAGTTTATGCATCCACCGGACACGTCTTGAGTTGGCACCGGACGTGTCAGGTGCAACCTTCGGTTGTTGCTAGACGTGCCACGTGTCCATCCCATTTGAAACTAGTCGTTGGCGCCCAACGGCTACACAATTCTCACCAATGTTATTCTCACTGAACGTGACAGATGCCTCACCGAACATGCCAGGACATAGCGTCTGGTGTAACGCTAGAGAGCACCGGAGAGCTCCTGAACGTGACCGGACACGTTCGGTCAAGGGTCACCGGACATACCAGCGTCCAGTCACAAATAGGCCCTGTTTGGTTGGCTTTCGGTGGCTTTTGCCCGAAAACCAAAAGTCCAACCAAAAGGGTGTTTTTGGAAGATACTTTTTCAGAAGCTTAAAAGCACCTGAGACCCTGTTTATGACTTTTGGTTTTTGCATTTCGAAATAGGTGGAATAAAGAAATCTTTTATAGTCATTTCAAGAGAAATGAAGATAACAAGTATTTTTTTACACTTGTTTATCCAAACAGCTTTTATCTTTTTCAGTGCCCACAGTCCACAACAGCTTTTCTATAGCCCACAACACACATTAGCTTTTCCCACGACCACAGCTCAACCAATCAGATTCTTAGCTATCGTGCAACTGCCGTTTCACTAGACGCAAGGGTGACACTGTTCACCCGTCCGGTTCTCGCATCCAGTGTGACACTAGGGAGGTTCCAGAGAGCACACCAGCCAGTGCCGATCGGACGCTCCCAGCGTCCGGTTAAGCTCTATCTATAGGGAGAAGCTAGGGTTCCAGGTTCCGACGTATGTGTGTCTACTTTGTGCTTATATGAGATTTAAATTCTTCTTTTTCTGTTTACTTCTCTCTTTTCTATCAGTATTTGCTAGGTTATAAGCATATTATTATAGGTGTTCTTAGGCGAAGAGGAACGATCACTGTCGTCCTCCTCCACTGAATCCGCGAATACGTGCTCGTGGGACACACCGCAGAAATGCACTGTTCTCTGCAGACACAACCTATGTTTTGCACTATTGGGCGTTATGAAATCAAATCACACATGACGAACTCTTAAAACACCAGGTTTGTCTCTACGTAATCTAAAGTGTCGTTTAACTATTGTTGTATAGTACTCCGTGCTCATAATACTACTGGTAGTATGCCCGAAGGATGATTTTACAGTGCTCTAAAATTGGAGCCAAGATAACCGTACCTGCAGGGTGCAGGCTGCAGAGGGCACTAAAATTAGGGTGTTTTTAGATCCTGTTACAGTAAAATTCTGCACTGTACCACGTTCGTTTGTATTTAATAACTTTTGTCCAATCATGATCCAAGTAGGGTTAAAAGATTCGTCTCGTGATGTACATACAAAAAGCATAAACATATAAATATTTTGTCTATATTTAATGCCCATACATATGCCGCAACGTTGATGTTACTGGTTGCAATTGTAATTTGGAGCGGATTAGGGCCTTACCAGTATCGCAGCAATCTGTGAATTCTGTGAAAGAGATCCGTGGATGTTCTGAACTCGGAGCAGGACAGGACCGCGGAAACCTGAAACGCCGCCCCGTGCGCGTCAGCGCGTCTGCCGTAGCTACCTTTCCCAGTCCCCGTCCCATCTCTCACAAGACAACTAACGCTGCAGGAAAACGACAGGGGAAGCACGGACCATCTCTGATCTCTCAAACAAACTAGCCGTCAGCCGCAGCTTCCTCCGGACTTCTGCTGAGTAAGGTGCGTTTAGTTACCGGTTGCATTGTAATTCTGCATTGTAACACTTTCGTTTGTATTTGATAACTTTTGTCCAATCATGATTTAAGTAGGTTTAAAAGATTCATCTTGTGATGTACATGCAAAAGGTACAAACATGCAAATATTTCATCTACATTTAATCCTCCATATATGTGCCGCAACGTTGATGTGACTAGTTACAATTGTAATTTACAGTGTAACTAAATAGGACCTAAGTGCCAACAACTTCGGCGTCGGCAACGGTCTGCAGGAGACAGGCGTGGAACGTCACCAGCTCGCGCTGCAACTGCAAATTGGAGATGCACACTTTTTTTTCAAGAACGTGCAATAGCCCGTGTTGCTTTAAGGAAAGTTAGAGTTCAAATACACATCTTACCGTGGACAATAGCGAGCTGCCGCGTCCGCGGCAAGCAAAAACACGAAACACAGGGCACCGGCTTAAACGGTGGAGCGGGTTAAGGTGTAGCTATCTAAAGAACCGATTGTGCTACTGAAAAGGAGCGAGCCTAAGGACTACGAAAACGCCGCGAAGAGAGGGGTGAGATGCACACTTCATTTTGAAGGAGCAGGCGGCACTCGTTCATGCATCCGCTATACATGTGGTGTTAATGAGCCTAATGCACTGCGAAGCTGTATTTTGAACATGAACACTCGAGTAGTGTGCTGTCTACCTGCTGCCACAGGCACTGCAAGGCCTTGCCGACCATAATAAGGGGGGAAATATCAAAGGGAATCGTTTTCGTTTAATCTCGAATCTCGAACACTCGATTACTGTACTACGCATTTCGTTCATACCACTTTCATTAGCCCATAGATTGGCGGACTTGTCCATCGAGGCTCTGTGTAGATCCGCTGTAAATTACAATTATAACTAGTCACATCAATGTTATGGCATATGCATGAAGCATTAAATGTAGACGAAATGTTTGCATGTTTGTACTTTTTGTATGTACATCACGAGACGAATATTTTAAGTCTACTTAGGCCATGATTGGACAAAAGTTATCAAATACAGATAAACGTGTTACAGTAATTATAACTACAACTGAGACGTAAACAGGGACACATGAGATGACTGCAGTCAGTACACTTGACCAAATGCATCGGTGGTGGCGCTACTTTCTCGCCAAGGGCGTTTTCACACATCTTCGTCAGCGTTGAGGTCAATTCAAGGGAAGTAGTAAAACAGGTAGGTGGCCAATTCTGTCTTACTCCACCCAGGATAAGAACAAGTCCAAGTGGAGCTTGAACAGAATGTCAGAAAGGACGACCGTGAGGTCTTTGTGCCCTAATTACTCTATCCATCGGCTCAACCGCCGGAACGATACACAAGTACACGGACAATTTGGCTGATAAGTGCGCGCATTTAGTCCCTGTCGTTTTTAAAGAGCACCAAGCCACCGAGAGAGGGCTCCCTGATAGTATCGAAGGAACCCTGCATCAGTGAACAGCGATTCTTGCTGAACAAACGTGTTCGAAACAGCCACCATGAACTGCAAACACTCTGGAGCCACTGCAAACAAACGTCCAGGACCACTGCACGAAAACAAAAAGCATTACGAACTGTCTCCCACGGTGGTACAGTACCTACGCAGCTCTGCATAAATGTGCTTTGCTCCAAATATGCACACGGCTAACCCAGGACCGCTGGAGCGAGCATACCTGTACGGACACCGGCGGAGAGACAGGATCGAAACCATGCTACGCGAGCCATTTCGCTCTCGAATTTCGAACGGTTAACGGGTCGTCCTAGGTCTCATCAGTCGTTGCCGCCACCCGCCATCTGAGACTGAGACTGGTTCTTGAGTCTTGATCGTGCTGCATCTGCACGGGTGCATCGCATCCTCCATGCCCGTCCGATGCCCATACCGATTTGACAGAGCCGCCGTGCATGCCCAGATCCTCAGGAGCTGCGTACCACCGCCGGCCAGTGGTTCGCTTCATTCCAATTCGCAACACGCAGCGCAGTCTCTCTTGTTTTCTTCTGAAGTGTTCTCACGTGTGGCCGGAAGTCAAGGCTTCAGTTCAGGCTCCTCGGGAGCTGACACCGACGGATGACGGATCCACACCCGTCGAGATCAGCGAACGGGTCCCGGTCCCGGTCCCGGTCCCGGTCCGTCCCGTCGGCGTCTCACCGGTGCGCGCCAATGCGCCATTACGCCGTTGACACAATGATGACAGGTGCGTCGCGTCGTCTATGTAATAGTAAAAAGTAAATTTTTTCATAGGATAAATATGGCTTTTCGCCAGTCGCCTTCTCGTTTTATTAGGTTGACAAAAATAGTTGACGGATCGATGGAGGCGATTGGATGCCGGCAGGACCTTAATTTGATTGACGTTTTTCCTTTTTGCTTGGGCTCGTGTCGAGCTGTCAACGATGCAGAGCCCGCATGCTTCACTCTTTCAGGATCTCACCTTGTACACTCATGTTAAGGCTGCATTTAGGTCCATTTGAAAATTAGAATTTTGATACTGTAGCAGTGGGAAATTTTATCCAATAAGTATCCAATCATGGTCTAAGTAAATTTAAAAGATTCGTCTCGTGATGCATATGCAAACTGTGTAAACATACAAACATTTTATCTACATTTAATACTCAATGCATGTGTCCAATATTATAGAATTAGTTAGAATTTGAAGTTTGAGAGTATTTAAATGGGGCCTAAGTAGCACATGATATATCGTTTTCGCATGTGTGAAGGACCACGAAATGACATTTTGTTAGGACGAGACGATAAGATGAACTCCTATGGTCTAGCATACATGGACATAACTCCTGGACAGTATGGTTAGACCAAAAAGGATTAAATAGTTAGGTTGGAACATCGCCTATCACTCCTGAAACTAAGGCCTGTAAAGTTTAGGGATGTCACATCATATGGGTATTAGGATACCAATAGAAAATAAATTAGAGAAGTTTAATTATTTTTTATTAGCACATATTTACTGTAGTATCACATTATCTAATTATAAAATAGTTAGGCTTAAAAATTCATCCCGCAAAATAGTTTTAAACTTATTCGAGAAAAAATAGTTTTAAATTATGAAATTAGTTAATTTTTTAGTATATATTTAATACTTCTATGTTCAAACATCCGATGTAATATGTTGTAAATTTTTAGAGAGGAACTAAAATAAGGCCTAAAACTATGTACAGCGCAGTGTCTTTTTCATATAGAGAAAAGAGGGAAAAACTATGTACAGCGCAGTGTCTTTTTCATATAGAGAAAAGGGAGCAGGATATTTCATTCACATTTATTTGGGGAACAGACGCATAAGCATAGTTTGCCTCAAGCAACAACGGGCGGCACGCCCATGGGCCATGGCCTGTGAAATACAGTAGATGTAAGATTGGTGGGCTAGTCCACTTAGCAGAAGAACAGAAGAAGGGTCCATTTACGACGAAGGCCCACGTAATCCAGCATTGGCGGCGATCGAGTCAACGTAACACAACGCGCCGCGCCGCAGTTTTCCACACGAGACGACGAGACCAGACGACCCGATCTCCTCCCAACGCGGGGCCCAGCTGCCCAGGAATCCGAGGCGGAAGGGATCATTCCAGCAGCTCCAAATGACGCCCCCGCACCCGGCTCATGTGGACCGTCCACCGGAGTGCTACCGGCCTGCGCACCGCGGCGCACCAAGGCCGAGACCACAGCCTGCGGTGGGGCCGCAGGGTATGGGGGTGGGGCGGCGCCGAAGTCGGGGGCCCCACCGTATTCGGTCGCCCATCCCTACCCGTACACCTGGCACGCGTAACAGACCACGTAACACAGTGGAATCCAATGCGGGCGTATCCTTCCCAGTCCAATCTTACACCAAGGCCCCTTGCGCACAAGGTTCACTCAAGAAACCCCCTCTGCTTGTGGTCCATGAAGGACCGATCTGTAGTATAAATAAAACACAGGCCCTCCATTAGAATAAGTTTTGAATCGAAATCGCGTATCGCGGCTTCCCGCCCGCCCGCGTACTCTTTTCCCGCTTAATTCCCCCACTACCCGGATCCGACGGCGCGGGATCCGCCACGTCACCGTTTCCGGCCCACCTTGCTCAGCACAGAGCCGTCCAGTTCCGTCCTTGGGAAGCCTGGTGCTTTCGCCGCAGCCGCCGCCCCTTCCTTTATATGCTCCGCCGGCCGCGTCGCTTCCCTCGCAATCCCACGTTTCAAAAAAAGGAAGCCAAATTTTCTTCTTTTCTTTCCCCCGAAAAATCAATCTTGCAGCAATGGAGAGCAGCGTAGGCATAGACAAGGCGGCGTCGGCTGTAGCGGTGGGCGGCGGAGGGTACGGCTGTGGCGGGTGGGAGACGCCGAAGCGGGAGGAGTGCCGCATCCCGGCGACGCTGCCCTGCCCCGCGGCGCCGAGGAAGGCCGTGCCGGACTTCGGGAAGCGGCGCAGCCCGCCCAAGAACGGCTACTTCCAGCCGCCGGACCTGGAGGCGCTCTTCGCGCTCGCGCCGCGCCGCCAGGCCTCCTCCTGCGCGTGACTCCGGCGGTGGTCAGAGAAAGGAGGCTCTGTTCTAGATTGATTTTGGTCGGGAGGGAGTTGTAGATAGTTTGCCAGTCTACTCGGTTGTACTCTAGGGGTTTTTAGTGGCGGGTGGATTAGAGAGAGCAGTAGGAGGGTTTTAGGGAGTAGTTGGGTAGGTAGGTTAGTGGATGCATGAGCTCATATAAGCATACTGTTTGGTTCAGATGATGAAATCCTTATATGTTTCTTGTCACTTCACTTCTGCCTCCTTTGTGTGATTGAGATGCTGCAGTAGATGTTCGCTAATACTACCCGCGGCTGCTGTGCCGGTGAATGATTGCGGGCGGCGTTGTTTGCTTTTGCTTCACTTGTATGCGCGGCATCTATCTACCAAGGATATCATACGGTCAGGTGATGATGGTGAACAGTTGACCGCCATGTTGCAGCTTGAAGCTTCGAAAAGCCTCTCCAGTAGCCCAGCATGCTTATGCTTCATTGCTACTGCTGCACCGCAGTCTATTCTCCCGTTTAATCGGTGTTATTAGAAACAGTGTTCTTTTTTTGTTTTTAATTGAATGGAATTGATGTTCCTCGCCCAGCATGTAGTAGTACTAGTACATGAGCTGGAAGGCATTAAAGCACAATCGAGAGGGAAGCTGTGCTCTTTGAACCCCGGCCGCAGTTATTTTGTGGCTGCCGGACGGGAGCCCTGCAGCGCGATGTGGGCTTTGGCATTCGCCTGCCTCCTTCCTGTCCTAGGCGCATCGCAATGTATGTGGCCGGCCCCGTGTGTGTGACTAGTGTCAGGGGCTTCAGAGCTCTCTTTCCGTGGTCCTGAATCCATCATCGCGAGGGGTGGGGAAGGGTGTGACGCGGACGGCTTCCAGTTCCAGATGCTGTGAACGACGAGACGACAGGATAGCACAAGCTCGCCGACGCCGGGTGGGGGTTGCTGTTTCTTGTTGGTGACCAGTGCGGGCATGTGTTGTGCCTGGAGGGCACCGTGCGCTTGCCGGCCCCCGTGTCCCGTGCCGCGCCCGTGGTGACTGCTGAGGCCTGTGGCGCGCGCTGGGGGCAGTGTGAGGACGGCGGAGAGCCATGCTCCTGCTGCTAATGAGATTTTAGGTACAGTACGTTGAAAATAGTACACGTCGTTCCGGATCCCCCCTCCGGTTCCCGTCCCTCCCGATAGCACGTGAAGGCGTGAGGAGTTGATGGAGATCGTCCGTTCCCTCCCACGAGCACAAACATAAAGAACAAGACACAGAGGCACATAGATATATGGTGGAGCCAATTCTCATTCCTGTAAAATAAACTTACAATAGTCTCCTTATAAATAAGAGTCTTCAGGACATATATGGTAGGAGCCCAATCAATCCTCCTAATGGAGGGATTTTCTCAATCCCACTAAAAGAGGATACTTAGCACTCCCCCTTGGGCGACTACCACGGCTAACTCATGCCTCGTCAAAACTCCAAAAAAAAAAACCCGATGGGAAAAATAGGGAAAAAGAGTACATAGTTACCGCTCTATGCATTGCACTTGTTACCTCATTAAAAACCTTTGTGAGAAACTTATCTTAAAACTCACTAGGAAAAAAAGAGTACAACGATGTCTTCATGACTAGCTATGGCCTTCGGGACCATAGTATTTAATATGGGACTATTTTTCAATGGCGCTCTCCCCCTGAGTTCTGCAAGTCTCTTAAATGCCTCATTCCGATTTTTCGGACGAATTTTGTGAATGTACTAGCCGGCAAAGACTTGGTGAACAAATCAGTCAGATTGTCACATGACTTTATTTGCCTGATGCTCACCTCACCTTGCTTCTAGAGTTGGTGAGGATAGAAGAACTTGGGAGATATATGCTTAGTCATATTGTTTTTAACATAGCCTATTTGCATTTGTGCAACACATGCTGCATTATCTTCGTAGATAATTGTGGGGGTCGGCGCGATATTAAAACCACGTGTCTTCTGAATATGGTTAGTCATCCGCCGTAACCAAACACATTCGCGTGTAGCTTCGTATAGTGCAATAATCTCTGAGTGGTTTGTAGATGTTGTTACTAAAGTCTGTTTACTTTAACGCCAAGATACGGCTGCACCACCATGAAGAAATACAAAACCAGTTTGAGATATTCCATGGTGAGAATCTGATAGATATCCAGCATCTGCATAACCCACCAAAGTTTGCTGGTAATTCTTCGAGAAAAACAAGCCAAGATCTAAAGTACCTTTGAGATATCTTAGTATTGTTTTAACACCAACCCAATGCCTTCTGGTGGGGGCTTTACTATGTCTAGCAAGCAAGTTTACGGCAAATCATACTTGTAAATTCCATTCCGGAGGCCGTTCCGTTTTTACTCTTGGAATGGAACATTCCGGTACCGACCGATACCGGTGTACCATTCCGGACTTTATTATATTAAAAATATATGAATATACATATACATAAATAATCATATAAATATATACTTATGGCATAGTTACGCTTCATCACACTGACATTTTTTCTAAACTCACATATTTTTTCTAAACTCCATAGCTCACACATGGAAAAAGTGTTTCGTCACTTGGTTTTAGTCCGGTACCGGAATGGGTGGAACAGGCGTTTCGGCCGGAATTGACCGGAATGGCCGGTATTGACCGGTATTGACCGGTATTTGACCCGGTACGGGATTGCAGCCCTTCTACGTCGGTTTGGGCACCGGAATGGGGCATTCCGGCCATTCCGGCCGGTACCGGAATGGAATTTACAAGTATGCGGCAAATGCTATATCAGGTCTGGTGCAGTTTGCGAGGTACATTAATGCTCCAAGAGCACTTAAATAGGGAACTTCAGGTCCCAAGACTCTCTCCTTCGTCCTTTGGTCTAAATGGATCTTTATTTTAATCGAGGGATCTAACGACCATAGGAGTCCTCAAAGGATGTGCGTTTATCATATTGAATCTCTCGAGAAATCTCTTCGTGTAGGTTGACTGATGCACTAATATACCTTCAGGGAAATGCTCGATCTGCAAGCCTAAGCAGAACCGGGTCTTACCCAGATCTTTCATCTCGAATTTCGCCTTAAGGTAAGCACTTGCCTCCTTAATGTCCTCTGAGTAGCCAATAATATTTAAATCATCGACATACACCGAGATGATGCAGAATCCATTCTGGGATTTTCTAATAAATACACAAGAACAATCTTCATTATTTACATAACCCTTGTTCAGGAGGAAATCACTTAGCCGATTGTACCATATCCGGCCAGATTGTTTTAGCCCATACAACGATCTCTGCAATTTAACGCTGTACATGTTGCGATTGGCTTTGGGATCTGGAATTTTTAGTCCATCTGGGACCTTCATATAGATATCTGAATCTAGTGACCCATATAAGTACGCAGTCACCACATCCATTAACTCCATTTCTAGATTTAAGCCTGCTGCCATAGATATTAGATATCGGAACGTTATGCCACTCATCACAGGAGAGTATGTTTCATCATAGTCAATTCCAGGTTTCTGCGTGAACCCTTGTGCTACGAGCCTCGCTTTGTATCTCACCACCACATTATTTTCGTCCCTCTTTCGGACGAATACCCATTTATATCCTACAGGGGATACTTTCGGGGGCATACGGGCAACAGGCCCAAATACTTGCCTTTTATTAAGCGAGCGTAACTCTGCCTCTATTGCTTCTTTCCACTTGACCCAATCTGAGCGCTTCCGGCACTCTGCCATGGACTTTGGTTCAAGTTTTTCATCGATCACATCAGCGATCTTAGAGACAAAATGTATGTCGACAACCGTAGTCTTTCTATTATATAATTCTCTTGACTCGGCATAATTTATTGAAATTTCATTTATTTCATCCAACTCTTCTTAATTTCCCAAAATATCAGAGTCTGGTTGTTTCGGTGCCCCTGTGCTTTGAGTTGTGCGCACTTGTGCACTAGGGTCTTCATCTTCAGGGTATGTCACTGCTGGGACTACTGAATGGGAGTGTAATGCGTGCACTCTGGTACCTTGCTTTGCGGACGTCTCCGCTCAGTATGTACCGAGTTATCCAGATCTCTCCCCCTTTTCCTAGGATTGGGGACACGAGAGTTTATTCCCTCTAGGGGTATTTCTACTTTTTCTGGTGCATTAGCCGCAGGGATATGCGATTTTGACACTCCTCTTATATCAGTGAAAGCATCTGGCAAATTATTCGCTAATTGTTGCAGGTTTATTATACGCTGAACTTCAAGTTCAGTATCTTTAGTACGTGGATCAAGCGATTGAATGCTACTAGCACTCCATTCAATTTCTCGGCATTCTTTGGATTTAAGGTACGATCCTCCCCCAAATGCCGGGAAATCATCTTCATCAAAGACGCAATCAGCATACCGAGCTGTAAACAGATCACCAGTTTTTGGCTCAAGAACTTGATTATGGATGCAGTATCATAACCAACATAAACCCCCAACTTCCGGTGAGGTCCCATAATGGTACGCTGGGGTGGTGATATCGGCACGTAAACTGCGCAACCGAATTTTCACAGATGGGAAATCACTAGTTCTTGTCCACATGCTAATTGATGAGGGGAAGCAGAGTGATATGCAGATGGTCTATACTGGATTAATGCAGCAGCATGCAACACTGCGTGTCCCCAGCAAATGATGGGTAGTCTGCTATCTTGTAAAAGTGGTCTAGCAATTAATTTAATTCTTTTAATTCAGGACTCAGCTAGCCCATTTTGAGTATGAACATGGGGTACGGAATGCTGTACATCAATGCCCAGGGCAAGACAATAGTCATTAAATGCTTTAGAGGTGAATTCACCAGCATTATCCATTCGAATTGACTTGATGCGATGCTCCAGAAAACTACCACGCAAACGGATGATTTGGGCAATGAATTTAGGAAAAGCATGGTTCCGTGTAGACAACAGGCATACATGGTTCCATCTTGTAGGAGCATCTATAAGTACCATAAAATATCTAAATGGCCCGGACAAGGGATGTATTGGGCCACATATATCGCCTTGGATTCTCTCCAGGAAACCCAGGGGTTCAGCCTTTATCTTCAGGTAAGATGGCTTAGTTATTAGTTTTCCTTTGGCACATGAGGTACATAGGAAATCACTATTCTGAGGAAAATGTATGTCTTTAATGTCATGACCCGCAGAGCTTTTTATTATTTTCTGCATCATTGTTAATCCAGGGTGACCTAGCCGTTCATGCTATAATTTAAAAGATTCTGGGTTCTTAAAAATTGTAGGTATCGCAACATATTCTTAAGGGGCTTTAATTATTGTATAGTATATTCCGGAGATGGTGCCATGCGATTTTTCAACCACTTTTATTTTATTATCATTTAGCTCTGTGATGTACAGGAATTCAGTCCTATCCTCACAAGCAATGGTAATATGATAACCATTTCGGCGGATATCTTTAAAAGTTAGGAGAGTACGTTGTGCTCCCGGGTACAAGAATGCTTCTTCTATGAATATCCTGGTATTACTAGCGTGGCACCCCGTGCTTCGCACATGAGGTTTTTGTTTTTTTTTTTGTTAAGGAGTTGAAATAGTAACGGGCAATACTATTCCTTAACGGGTGGTACTGTTCTCTAACGGGTAAATGTTGTTCCATATTGGGTCGGTACTGTTTTCATAACGGGTCTATACTGTTCATAGGACCTGAACTGTAGTAAACATGGTACTGTAGCGTCGACCGTACTGTTCATCGGACCCGGGACTGTTCGCCGAACCTAGCACTGGTGCTGTTCGAGGCGCTACAGTATCGGAGTACTGTTCATGTGACACGACGTAGAACTGTTCATGGGCATGAACTCAATTCACTGTTCCAACATGAACAGTGATTTCACTGACAGGGAGTATAGCTTTAAGGTATATAGTAGATTAGGGAGAACCACGATGGCTTGTCCCGAGCCAACAATGCGACCATTGCTTTCGGCAATTGTTATTATATTTTCAGTTCTTTTCTGAAGTGCCTGAAAATAGCACGTCTCTCTAAGAATTGTGTTAGTGGCAGCGCTGTCGACCAAACAAGGTTCTTCTTCGGCCTCCATTGGAACAATACTGTTGTTTATTACAAATGATTATATATACTCAATTCATTTTTTTAGAATGAATATAGGACAAAAAAGAAGACAAGATATACCAAATAATAATAAAAAATAATATATTAATGCAAAAACATCCTGACGGGAACTCAAGCAAATAAAGTTTGCTCAACACGAGCCTTATTACAGCACGATGTCATGACCAAATATTCTTGGGGAAATAAAATCACACTGACTTATTATTATTGAAAGGAAAAATGGCTAATTCGATGGGACTCATATATCAAGCAGATCATCCTCATCTTCATTGAAATCAGCAACACCAGCTTGGGTATTTGCACTCGTAGAGGCAATGGTCGGATCAACATCCATGTCTTCGAGCTCTGGAGTCTCAGTGGGCAGGGTAGGTACTCGGAGCTGTGCACCAGTCTCAGTAGCTACAGGCACCTGGACAAAGTGAGCCTCCGGATTCTGAAGCTTCTTCCACTCCTGATACATCTGGATCAGGTGTGGTTCGGTTGTGCAAGTGCGGGACCAATGCTTCTTGGATCCAACGAAAACAACCATTTTTCCTTTTGGGATTTTCCTTTACCATTAGCCTTCTGGTCTTTATTTGCCTGCTTCTTAAAATCCCCCTTTTTAGGTCCTTGCTTGCGACCATGTTGCTGCCACTTGTTTTTGAAAGGAGCCTTGCCATTGTTCTTATGAAATTTGGCATGTGCTTCGGGCACTCCAACTGAGCCAACAGGGCGCATGTTATAATTTTTCATCAAGAGCTCATTTTGAGTCTCAGCATGAAACGACCTCGATTTCCGCGAAGGGAAATCCACAGGCTCGAATTGTAATTCAACAGATTGCTTGGGACAATCCATAAAATTACCCATAGCTCAGTTGACACCAAGATCCATACAACGGTAATTAAATCTTACATAAACACTTATTACATCGCCACACTGGCGGAATCAACATTCAGAGAAGTTTTAGAAGATGCGAAAACGTTTCATCCTTCACGGCCAACTTGAGTGTAGCACGTGATCCTATTCTTCGCCATCGTCTTCCTCGAAGTCGTATTCATTCTCGTCACCTGACAGCAAATTTATCAGTATGATTTGTACTGGCCACGGAGCCCACCTATGCAGCATTTGCTTTGTGGAAAGTGGATGCAAGGCTATACAAGCAGACCTATAGGCAGAGGTTTTCCTATGCAGCTGAAATCAATGTTTAAGTAGTCAAGTTTTATTTCCAATTACACCATCATCCCTTTTCCCATCACCACATCTCACTTACCCACACCTCACTCTCATTCGACAGGCCCAACTCTCTCTCGGGCCTATCTCAGCGGCACACTACCACAGCGGGTACACTGCCGGAAAATGTCATCCAGGGGGAGAAGAGAACACTCACTACACTAGTAGAAACTTTACAAGAAAGGTCCATAGCCAACAGGTTGGCATATGTATCGATCGATCAACCGTACACTCTGCAGAGGTTTCACTACCCACAAGATTAGCCATCATAAGTGTTGCGCAAACACCTAGATAGAATTCCGGGTGCTTGCTTGCCTAGGTCGATGCCACCCTACCACTCAGCCCTGGGATATTCCGGATCCTACACCGTTATGCTGAGACTGGGAAACACAGTACCGGGCCCATCCAGTGGTACTGCGCATCTAGAACGGAACGGGAACCCATCGACCGTCTCCGCCCACCCTTATCACCTCTCAACCTAGTAGTGGTGGCACCGTCCTACCAAGTAGTCCAGCCGTCTCCCGCCCATCAGAAGCGAGTGAGTAGAAAAGGATTCCCATGAACCTGAAACTTAGTCCATCCTAGGTTTGACCAAGCAGGCATCTTCACTTAGGGGATACTCTCCCCGTGCCATCACAGCACCTCCGTCCACGGGCTTCAAACCACCAAGGCTATCCCACCCGGAACCTCCTCCACATCTTTACCCGCCACAGGTATCTTGCTTGGGGATGCCCAGGTTGCACCCCCGGCACGAGTTGCCCCATGGGCTTGTCTCACATCCCACTTGGTCGACATCAACCCTTACCACGCACCCAAGACGCACGCAACACTCTCTCCCAGTGGTTATAATCAGATATATACCGTCCTAATTCCACCACATAGCATATAGCAAGTAGAAAGTAGTGGAAAAGTAACAGTAAATTAAGCAGTAGCTAACCTAGCAGCGGACAGCATGGTAAAGTCTTATCAAGGCAGGGAATTCAAATATACTATCATGCAACTATTCCATACATAATCATGAAGCAATAGCAACAATGTCATTTGCAATGCGTAAATAGGATCTAAGGATTTGGTGGGACGTGGCACCTTCGTAGTCGTCTCCTAGCTCCTGAAAGTACTCGTGGTCGTCTTCCTTAGTCAGATCCTCCTCCCGCTCTGAAATCGAACACGAAATAGTCGCGTCAGCGACTCCTATAGAGTATTTCAGAAAAATCCAATAAAATAAAGAGCTAAATGCACACAAACATAGTCTTAGATTGTAGATCTCATTTTTCTGAGAATTTTGATATATGGTGCGCAATTTTTGGACATCGTATGAATAAGTTATGAATTTCCGAAGATTATCCTATTTTCTGAAAATGGAAAATGGTCGATTAATCAGGGGCAGCTCGGGATTGGTCCACGTGGCGCGCGGGTCCAGTAGTGCGGCATGTGGCGCCTCAACAGAACACAGACCCGATGGCCGCCCACCAGGTGTTCGATGCTGGTTCCCAGAGAGTCGCCGGCGTCGGTGTAGCTCGGCGGAGCTCGGCGTAGCTCGGGCGAATCGGAGATTCGGGGCGCCGAGGGTGCCGCTCTCCCGAGCTCTTCCGGGGAGGCTCGGGCGAATCGGACATTTGGGCGCCGAGGGTGCCGCTCTCCCGAGCTCTCCTGGGGAGGCTCGGGCGAATCGGAGATTTGGTGCGCTGAGGGTGCCGTTCTCCCGAGCTCTCCCGGGGAGGCTCGGGCGAATCGGAGATTTGGTGCGCCGAGGGTGCCGCCCTCCCGAGGGTTGGCTGTCATTAGTGAAATGATGTCGTGGGCCTCCTTCTCTCCTACGGCATACGGCGGTTCTCCGACGAGGTGGAGGCGCACGTAACCAAGGCGACAGACATGATTCGGGGCTCGGCTATATACGCGGCGGTGCCGAGGCAGACTTGGCGAACCTCGTCGGCCTTTCTCCGTAGCGCGAGGCGATCGGGGGTACTCGGAACGGATTTTAGGCGAGGCGGAACGTGTCGGCGGCGATCACGTTTCCCCGAGAACGCACCTCTCGGTGTTCTGGGCTATGAAGGTTCAATCTTCCGCAACTAAGCTTGTCCGAGGTGGTCGGTGACTTGGTGGTCACGCTAGCGGGTCGCGTCGGCGGTTTCACGGCTTGTGCGCGCGGGAACGCCGTCGAGGTGGCAGTGCTCCGAGCACATGTGACGGCGATGCCCGTCGGAAGTGGCCTGACGTCCATAGCCGATGTCCAGTGGTTTGATGGCCGGTCTTGTGCGCGTGTTGTGCGAAGTGTTCAGGGGCCGGAAACAGCCCGCGGCCTACACGCTCGTGATGCCGAGCGCCATGACCGTAGCACGGCGAGGTTGGATGAGGTGCTCGGTGGCTCACCGTGGGGCTGGTGAGGTAAGGATGGTGGTGCAGTGACGAGGTGACGCTGTGCAGAGTGATCGCAGTGCCGTGCCGCTCCTCGTCCGCAGCTCGGGCTTCTCCTCCGTGTCCGGCTCCGGCGTGCTCCGCGGCGGCGGCGCTCCGGCAGCTTCTCCTCCTCTGCTCCGCCCTTCTCCCTTCTCCCTCTCCCTCTATTGTGCAGTGTGGTGTAGTGGTTGTGCCGCAGCGCGGCGGCGGTGAGTGGGACGAGGTCTAGGGCTTCGGGGCGACTCCTTTTATAGACGGCCAGGGCATGGCGTGGCGGCGGACGATGATTAGCGGCGAAGGGGGCACGTGGAGACCATCGGTGCTCCCGAGCTAGGGTTTCCCAGTGCGCGCGGCTTCTTGGCGAGCAAGGCAGGGGACAGGCGAGGGACAGCGGGGTCAGGGCTCTGCCATGCGTGGCGCTGTCGGTCAGGCCATTTGCGTGACTCTGTCGGCCACCGTCTTTCGCGAGGTGAGAAGAAGAACAGTAGCGAGAGCGGCTGACAGGCGGGGCCGGGCGATCAGCGGCTGCGGGGGAGTGGGTGAAACGGTCGCGCGCGCGCGCTTGCTCGGTTGGGCCGCAGCTGGGCCGACAGGCTGGCTTCCTTTCTTCCTCTCTTCTCTTTTCTTTTTCCTTTTCTATTTTCACTTAAGTGTATTTATATACATATATTACCCTTTTTAAATATTGAGTAAATACAAACATAAATTGCAATAAATCCCAATTGTGATACATAAGCTATTATTCTATGTGAATGGAATTAAAATGCAAGCTATACTCCTTTATTTACCAAATTCATAATGAAACCTATATGCTTGCACAAGAAAAATGGGTTTTCATAATAAATAAATGAAAAATTTTAATTGGTTGGGATTTTTAGGTTGTGTGGGTTTTTAGGGTTGTTACACAGCAGCAAGTAGGAATTGGATCAATTCTGAGTACTTCTTATACTTTTTATTTCGGTACTGCTGCTGGAGCACCATGTTTGAGGGATGGAATGTCTCAAGAGTCTTATCAATCATTTCCGATTCTGTGACTTTCTGCCCACAGAAACAGAGCTGGCCGACAATACGATGAAGCGTAGTGTTATATGCCTCCACCGACTTGAAGTCAAGGAAACGGAGCTGACCCCGGTCACGCCTGGCTTGAGGAAGAATCACTGCCTTTTGTTTACCAAAACGCTCTTGGAGCGCCAACCAGAGTGCAAGCGAGTCGCGCACTTCAAGATACTCCATCTTCAGGTCTGGGTGGATATGGTGTCTGAGGAAGATCGACACCTTTGCCACTTCATGTGGCGGGATCTCAGGTGCACCAGCAGCACGTGGAGCAATTGTGTGCGACAGCTCCATCGATGCGAGGTGGAACTCACAGTCGACCACCCCAAGTCTGGTAATTCCTGCCGTTCAAGGCAAGCTGCTGGAAGTGCTGAGCGACAAGTTTTGCCATTTCCTTGACTCGATGAGTAGAGCACCGGCTGATAACGTGTTGAAAATAGTACACGTCATTCCGGATCCCCTCTCCGTTTCCCGTCCTTTCCGATAGCATGTGAAGGCGTGAGGAGTTGATGGAGATCGTCCCGTTCCCTCCCACGAGCACAAACACAAAGAACAAGACACAGAGGCACATAGATATATGGTGGAGCCAATTCTCATTCCTGTAAAATAGACTTACAATGGTCTCCTTATAAATAAGAGCCTTCAGGACATATATGGTAGGAGCCCAATCAATCCTCCTAATGGAGGAATTTTCTCAATCCCACTAAAAGAGGATTCTTAACACAGTACACTTCAATCAATTCACACTTTTAAGCATATTTACTTAAAAAACAGGACAGTGGTGTTAGGGGATGGAAAATCGACTAGCTTGCAATTTTAAATTCTTGTGGAAAGCCAAAATCCCCTTAAAATGTCAAGTGAAAAATCGATGTTGACAGAAGCATGCTTGCAATTTTAAATTCTTGTGGAAAGCCAACATTCCCTGAAAAATTAAAATCTTCATGTGGTTAGCTTTACCGAATGATGTTCTCTCCAAGGATAACCTCTGTAAAATTAAATAGGTGGGAAACCCTTCTTGCATTGTTTCATTGTTGTCTGTACAAAAAGCACAAGAAGGGTTGCCCAATCTTCATGTGTGTCTTGTGGAAAGCTTCAAATGTTCTATAAATTGCAGACCTGGTAATAAGAACAATATTGGAGTTGGATCAATATTATTCTACCCCCAAGGTTCTCAAATGCACACTGTGTGTCTTGCTGCTGTCTATTGGGCAATTTGAAGGATCAGAGGATCAGAAACATTGTCTGTTTTGAAGGAAAAAGAGTGAGATCCCCTACTAAGATTGTCTGTATGATGTGCTCGTTCTTGGCTTATTGGATAGGTTTGTTGAAGGAGGAGTTGAAGCAACAGATCCTGAGTAGGATTGAGATGATTAAGATGACGACACTCCACTTTCATGAGGATCGGACGGACAGACAAAAGGATCGTCGCCTGGTGCCTTTTCAGGGTTAAAGGGCTGTGGGCAATCTTTTTGGCTGTAGTTGGTTTAGCCTCGAGTTAGATTGGGAGTTGCACAGTCTGTTGTGCGTTGCTTAACTTTGTGATGTTTGGTTCTCTGTTTGCTGTGTACTTGCTCCCTGTGTGAACATTTACACGGGTTTTTGGCTATCAGGTGGGTGTCGTGGTAAGGATGGTGAAACCTTAAACGCAGTAAATAATGTCTTGAAATTTTGTTGCTTTATTAATGAAATTCTGTTTTTACCGTTATGGAAAAAAAATCAATTCACACTTAAAAGTCGAAACACAATTATTATTCTTTCTTTCTATAGAAAACATACATTTGCTGTGCCTGGGCTCGTAGGTTTGATGATATCCACCCACATGTTCGCGATAGGTTGCCAAGTACCTTTCGCGGTTCTGCTTTCCTCAACGACCAACACTCGCGACGTGTAAAATGCGAGTCGGCTTGTACGAGGGAGCCTCCTGACGGCAACATGGCACCGGCCAATTAGCCATGCGATTTGGTTTTGATTAATGCTGGTAATATAGTTAGTGTTCTGCAACTCAAGCAAAGCGTTTTCCGTTGCAGCTACTGGTGGTTCCACGTCCACGATGGCACATTGGCACGAGAGATTTGCTAGGTGTGGAGCTGAAGGAGTGAAGGAGACGTCGGTCCCCAACCACTGCACGAAGCCAAACTGCGCGACCCGGGAGAAAGACGTCAGTAGTCGGTCAAATCTTTTTGCCCTATTTAGTTGCAAACTTTCCTAAACTTTTTTCAGAATCCTTATCACATCAAATTTTTAGACGCATACATAAAGTATTAAATATAGATAGAAAAAATAACTAATTATACAGTTTATCTGTACATGTCGTCTAGTTAGTCCATTGTTAGACAAAAGTTATTAAATACAAACGAAGGTGTTACAGTACCATAACCCAAACTTTTTCTCCAAACTTCTCCAACTAAACGAGAGCTCTGTCCTGCAGGCAGACATCACACACACATACTATAATTAATTTCACTCTAATCCATCTCAAGAATGTGCGGATTGAGATAGATACATTTGCATTCAAACGGGGCCTAAAGCATTTATCCCATCTCAACAAACACTGTACATATGACTCTGTTCGCTTGAACTTACCGGCCAGCATCAGCCAACCAATCAGCAGTGTTTTTCTCTCAGAACAATCAGCCAGCCAGTCATACAATCCAGCCAGCCAAACAGAGTGATTGCATACCAAACAGCTTTTCTGTTCCTCTGTTCCTGTTGAACAAGTATAGCTATTTGCCTATTACTATCATAGTACCATAAATAGGCATATAGAAAGGTTTAGGCCTCGCTTTACAAGGGTGCAGAGGTGATGCACGTTGGTACGAGTAGTTGAGGTAATGGACTCAACTGATTTGGCCAAAGAAATGCACAATCGGAGCCAAATTGTTGCATTCTCTCAGCTTTTAATTCTTATAATTGGATCATGCTTTTTACTTGCTTTATATTCAAGTGAGAACAAACACTGCCTGACATGTTGCTGGTCCTGGATGGTTCTGCCTCCTCGCACTGTCAGAAAGTTTTCTGTAGCAAGTTGACTGTGTTTTCTTTCAATCGTTTTTCCTTAAAAAAAAAAGGGTCATCTAGAATTTAAGTTTCGTACCTTCAGAAAAACGTATTGACCGCAATATGAAGAGGCAAGGGAGATATCCAAGTACCAACATGCAGGGCATTAGAGATTGTTGCTCTAAGAAGCAATAAGAAACTTTGCTTATGAAGTTCCTTATGCTTATGCTCACATTTCTCTTTACATGTGATCATCTAATTAGCTAAATAACTTTATAGAAAACTTGGCCTTTTGCTATCAGCTGAGGGAAGAACAACTGTTTTCGTTTAAAAAATTAATCATGCTCCTTCACTTAAAACATAATTTTATTTTTAGTAAAAAAACATACTTTTATTTAACATTCAGGTACTGACTGCTGCTCAAATCACCAACAACGTACGTCGGCCTGTAATACGGCCTGCGCAAAAGTACAGATCAAATTATCAAAATACTCAGTAAAGGGCTTGCATGGCATTTGAGAATTTTTTTTTTCTAATCATAGGTGGCTAATACGGTAATACCTTGAATCCACATGCAACTTATTCTTATGCAAAATATATGTGGTTGGAATTGCATTGAAGCAGCTGATAGTTGTTGATTTGATGGGCAAATTTTGACTTACCTCCCAACAAAACTCAAGCACCGAATGGTTGTTCTCTTTAGGAAAATTTTGATTCCAAAGTACATTGTTCTTGTTCAGGATTCGATTACTAGAGGGATCCTATATGAAAAAATATATTAGAACGAGCACGGCCAGTAAATAAAATTAATTCGGACGGAAGGCTCAGATGCCAAACTGCCTGAGGTTCTGTTCCACAATGCGTGCTCTGTTCGCTCTGTTGGCGGACCCACGCACAGGAACAAGGAATGTTAGCGATTAGCGTAATGCTTGTTTTTACAGCTAACCACTGGCACTGAGTATATATAGAGATCCGTCTACTCGGCTGCATTAGATTATATTTTGACTTGTACACCGCAGTTTACCAGTGTTTAGTTATCCATAGAGGATTTTATACAAACTTACGTAGTGCTCAAAACAGATATAATACAACCTCATTTAACATGCAAGATTTGATCATATTAGACAATATAAATTTGCAGACGTCGAGCATAAATCTTTTTATCTCCCATATATCAATATGATGTGGGGAGGGGTGACGAAGTCGGATGGTCAGCACCCCCAGCCATTAACTAGGCAGCCCGAGTTCGAATCTCCGTGGTGTCATTCTCGCTAGAAATTTCGAGGGTGACACCGGCCGAACATATCGTAGAGAGAACTTGGCCCTTATGCCCATATCTTAATATGATGTGGGGATGTGTGACGAACTAAGATGATCAGTAGCACCAGCCGTTAACTAGGCAACCCGAGTTTGAATCCCCACGGTGTCATTCTCGCTAAGAATTTCGAGGGTGACACCGGCCAAACCATATCACAGAGAGAACTTGATCCCTGTGCATTCTCATAACGCGGGGGACTAGCCTAGCCTTTGGCCCCTCAACAAGCAGTATGATGTAAGAAACCAAACTAAACCTGAAAACTCTCCAAATGCAGTTTATCTGTGTAGGACAACTAAACACAAAAACATTTCATGTGTCTATATTATTTAGCTTTGTGATGTATAAGGTTTGATGCCTAACTGCATAACTCGGCTAGTCAACGTGATCTCAAAGTATTAATTAGTTATGGTTCGGGGTAGTATATATCTTATAGCTTAACTTTTCATCAGGTTAGCACACCTCAAACATTGGATGTTGTGCTCATTCAACTGTATTGCACCCACGCTATTGGTGCATGGCCATCAGAGATTCCCTTGGTAACGAAGCCAAGAAAACACGATCGGTTACTTTAGGTGGTTGTGTTAGGTAACCACAAAATCTAGAGTTTGTTTGGATCATCAGGATAACTAAAGTTTAAGCATGTGTTGATCGGATACATGTACTAGTGAGAGGAACTAACAACTAGTTGAATTAGACAAGAACAAATAGTATTTGATATGGTGGCAGGACATGTCACTGTAAATGTAAATACATGAGAGAGTGAGAGAGAGAGAGGGGTCCCGGCAGGGCTGGTTGCTTGGCCAATCAGATTGTGCTCGAGGTACATCATCGGATAAAATTAAGCGCTGATTTTGGCTGGTGCTGATTTGTTCTGAGAGAAAAATACTATTTCGTGGCTGGAAATAAGTGCTGATTGATCAAAAGAACAAGCCGTAAATAGAAAGGCCACCTGCCCGCTCCACTTCAACAAACACATACAGTTCCAAGCAACGTACGGCACTGTGTTGTGTTTGGCTACCTTGTTTGTGTTCAGACGCTGGTCTTATTAAAGAAGCTCCAAATCACAACGAAGAAAAGGCAAAAAGGCATGCACGTATATAAGATTGACGCAGTGGGGCCATGCATGGTTAGCTTCGAAGGGTAACAAAACACAAAGAAGTCGAGAAAATAAAGGTGCAAACAGAAGGTTAAACAGTGGGAGCGCCGATCTTTGATAAGAAAGATGTCATATGGAGTTTATTTCAAGCTGACTGAAAAGGTCAACTTAAAGCGAGTGCTCCATAAGTTCCAATTAGAATTGATATTTTACCTTCTTGGAATGATTTATTGTCTGAAGTAGAGTTTGGCTTTTCCTCCATGCTGCGTCATAGTAGTAAATAGTAATTATACAGGCTTCATCGGTGCCAAGTGAACCAGAGTAACATAACACTGCGTGCATATCTGTCCTGGGTTGCTGACAACACAGATCACAGCGCTAATTTTCTTCTACGAAAATAAACTTTTGCGACAAAGTTTATTGCGAGTTCTTACAAAACTCCATCGGTCCAGAAATATAAGGCACCAAAGCTCCAAACATTCAAAATCAGTAGCAAATTATAAGGGGTTCTAGATGAAGTGATCCACAAAACTTAATTTAGAACTGTACTAAACTAGCAATGCAATACATTAACTGTGATTTGCAGAAAACACTACTACTTGAATTTGGGTCACGATCCGCCACTCGCAGTAACGATGAAACGAGGAAATGACGAGGCTTCGTTCGCTCAATTAACTAAACCCACATGTCATACACAGGGCCTTGCTGAGGCAGAGCTGAAGAAGGAGCAACGAGTGGCCCAACGACAAAGTTTTTGTATTTGCTTCCACTGAGTCACCAACTAGCTAGGCCAACCACCACCGTGCTGTGACCTCCCACCATGCAGGGCACGAACCAGCTAGGCCTGCCGGCGCCCATAATGCGCGCGCCTATATAGAGCCCAGCACTCATTCCATAGCAAAGTGCACCATTTCACTTGCTTCAAAGCGCAAACACACACAAGAAGGGCGCGCGGCGGAGCGGTTGTCATCATCGTCAGGCAATGGGCGCACGTCGCCACGGTCTCCGGCGAGGCCAAGCCGCCGCCGCCATCTTCTCTGCATGTCCCTTCTTCCTCCCCTGCTTAGCCGTCCTCCTGCTCGCCTTTCCGGGCCTCGCAGCCGGCGACACCCATTACTACACGTTCAACGTACGTACAACTACTCTCTCTCGCACGCGCGCATGAGCATTATTACTGGCTAGATCGAGCACACACACACATCATCGTCAGTCTCGAATATAACAATGCCCATTACTAGCGGCTAAGTAACTTTCTCATTATCATTCATGGGTTTGAATTGCGGTGCAGGTGCAAATGACCAACGTGACACGGCTGTGCGTGACGAAGAGCATCCCGACGGTGAACGGGCAGTTCCCGGGGCCGAAGCTGGTCGTGCGGGAAGGCGACCGCCTCGTGGTCAAGGTTCACAACCACATCAACTACAATGTCTCGTTCCACTGGTAAGTAGGATCATCATATCAGGACGCACGGCGACCGGACGACGGCAGCCGTGCTGCTCTCTCTGCCGCCGGCCGGCGTGGGATCTCACTCACCGGCGTCATACGTACCATGCATGGGCACAGGCACGGCGTCCGGCAGCTGCGCAACGGGTGGGCGGACGGGCCGTCGTACATCACGCAGTGCCCGATCCAGGGCGGGCAGAGCTACGTGTACGACTTCACCATCACGGGGCAGCGCGGCACGCTGTGGTGGCACGCCCACTTCTCCTGGCTGCGCGTGCACCTCTACGGCCCGCTCGTCATCCTGCCCAAGCGCGGCGAGGGCTACCCGTTCCCGCGACCCTACAAGGAGGTGCCCATCCACTTCGGTGAATGGTTCAACGCGGACACGGAGGCCGTCATCAACCAGGCCCTCCAAACGGGCGGCGGCCCAAACGTTTCCGATGCCTACACCTTCAATGGGCTTCCAGGCCCGACATATAACTGCTCCTCCAAAGGTACATTTCCTTCCTTTACATGTTGGGACGATGAAGATTAAGGAAGCCTGGATTAATCTGTGACTTTTGCGTGCAAAAAAAAATAGACACGTACAAGCTGAAGGTGAAGCCCGGGAGGACGTACATGCTCCGGCTCATCAACTCCGCGCTCAACGACGAGCTCTTCTTCGGCATCGCCAACCACACGCTCACCGTCGTGGAGGCGGACGCCAACTACGTCAAGCCATTCACCGTGAGCACGCTCGTCATCTCGCCGGGGCAGACCATGAACGTGCTCCTGACGACGTCCCCCAACCCGGCCTCCCCGGCCTACGCCATGGCGATCGCGCCCTACACCAACACGCAGGGCACGTTCGACAACACCACCGCCGCGGCCGTCCTCGAGTACACCGCCACCAGGAACACAAACAACCTGCCCCTGCCGGCGCTGCCGCTCTACAACGACACGGGCGCGGTGACCAACTTCTCGCGCAACTTCCGCAGCCTCAACAGCGCGCAGTACCCGGCGCGCGTGCCGGCGGCGGTGGACCGGCACCTGCTGTTCACCGTGGGGCTGGGCTCGGACCCGTGCCCTGCCAACCAGACGTGCCAGGGCCCCAACGGCACCAAGTTCGCGGCGTCCATCAACAACAACTCCTTCTTCCGGCCCCGGACCGCGCTGCTCGAGGCGCACTACCAGCGCCGCTACGCCGGCGTGCTGCTCGCCGACTTCCCCACGTCGCCGCCGCACCCGTTCAACTACACGGGCGCCCCGCCCAACAACACTTTCGTGCGCCACGGCACGCGGGTGGTGCCGCTCCACTTCAACACCTCCGTCGAGCTGGTGCTGCAGGGCACCGCCATCCTCGGCGCCGAGAGCCACCCGCTGCACATGCACGGCTACGACTTCTACGTCGTCGGCCAGGGGTTCGGCAACTTCGACCCGGTCAACGACCCGCCCAAGTACAACCTCGCCGACCCCGTCGAGCGGAACACCATCAGCGTGCCCACCGGTGGCTGGGTCGCCCTCCGGTTCCTCGCCGACAACCCGGGTAATGATCAACTCATCGATCATTTCTACTCTACGCCTGTCGACGATCCGACACGCATGCTCTCCCACTTTGTTGACTATTTTGTTGACTTTGGTTGTTGCGTCGTCTGGCAGGAGTGTGGCTGATGCATTGCCACTTCGACGTGCACTTGAGCTGGGGCCTGTCCATGGCGTGGCTTGTTGACGACGGCCCGCTGCCGGATCAGAAGATGTTGCCCCCGCCATCCGATCTTCCAAAATGCTGATGACTGATGATCGTTTATCATCCGAAGGGGAAGATGGGCATTTCAGAAGGTTTAATTTTGCTGCACGTCTGCGTACTTCCTGACGATGTTTGGAACAACTTGGTTTGGACTAATTAATTACTGTGTGCCGTTTTTTGGCAAGTGCTTGGGATTTTGCGATCCTCGGTCGCTTAACCCCCCTTTTGAAACAGAATAAGATGTATATGTAACAATTTTACATTATTCAGCATTGGTGTGTTCATATTTTTTTTAGATATATAAGGTTTGCTGTGTTCACAAGATCAAATACAATGATGTCGGTATGTCATGACTCATAAACTTATGTTACTAATTCTTGTGTCTTCTTCTTCTGGTGTCACTGTATATCGTTTAGTACAGAATCCCTCTGGCGCAAAAAAAGTTTGATGCCAGTATACCGGCCCGTGTATTATATGGTCACCTACCACAATGGAACTAACTGAACAAATGGACTACATGAACATCATGCTGCTGAAACAGCATGTGCTGGCAAATTGCCAATGCTAGTCTACCATTTTACTAGCACAATAGCTTAGTTCGACAAGCCGTAGCATGGGACCATTAACTAACACACACCTTGTCTTCACATGCGCATGGCGGTACAGAAACTGCTGAACTTGTACTATATACAAAGCCCCCATCAGTCTATTGTCACAGTATCTATAAAATAACACTTCGTCTTTTGTGATTGCCGTTAATCACTATTGTAGCCCCTATGCGGCATTTATGTTCCGGCAAATGGCTCAATTTTTTGGCAGTCCCGAATTCAATTAAACTATGGACAGTTGGTCACCCAGTGCACATGCCTTCATTAAATTGTTTACAAAATCATATGCCTAGATGCCCTAATTGGTAGTAGGATACAAACTAGACAAAACCAATTAAACTGTTACAGTGAAAGCGTACTATTAGTGCCAGTACAACTGCGCAAATAGCTTACAGTGGGATCACATGCTTTCCAATGGGAATCCGGATGGAGCAACTTTACAAGCGGCGGTCTGCCTGCTCTAGTCCTCTTGACACTCTTTTTTTTAAAAAAAAATAGAATAGTATCTGACTTGGAGAAGTATCAGATAATTTATTATAATTCATGACACTACAACAATCGAAACTAAGCTTACAAAAGGATGTGAAAACACATTGTCGCATTCTCTCTAGCTTGGAGCAAGTCTCAACACAACTCCTTCAGTCCTTCTGTCTCACACCATTACAATTAGATCCAGCACTATAGCCAATTTATTCCCCTCCGAAAGAGTTTTACGTTGATATTAGCCAAAAAAATAGTTTTGTTCCTCGTGAGCCAGTAGACCAACTTATCGTTGTTGCACATATGTAAAAAAGAATCTAAAATTTTTATATCTCACGGTATTAAATAAGTTATGGACATCACGGGGTGGACTCAGACCTAGCAGCGAATAAAAAGCTTTCCAATTCAGTTTCTAGTATAAGTGCGATAAAAATAAGTCATGAAGTTGTATCTACATTCCAATTTTCTCTTTGCCGAAATGACTTTTGTGAGAATCCAATCTTAAAGAATTAGAGAAACATTTTAAAATTTAGAGGTATCTTTAATCACCAAACGTGCATTTGCAAAACTTTAGCACCATTATGGACTAAGTATTTATACATCAAAATAATTAAGAAAAGTCTATTTTAATATAAAGGTGCTAAACAAGTACATTGGATCGGCATCAGAACTCATAAATTAACTGTGTCATAACACCATGAGACACTCATCCAAGATTCAAAAAAGGTGTCACTAACGCCTCGAGACTCATCAAGATATGAGAGTCCCATAACTTTTTACAAACTTATTATTTTTAAGATATCTGTTTTTTAATAAAAACCCTTGTCGAACTTCGTGTTCACTATTAGTAATCTATGATAGCTTAAAAATCACTTGGTTAAAGGACATTGTTATGTATTTCAAAGTTTTGAATTCCTAGACATATATTCTCTACTTTTGTGCGAGATTGAGGTCACGTTGGAAGTGTGGGAGTCCAAAGAAACATGTTTTATACACACACACACACACACTCTCTACTACTACTTCCTCCGTCTTGAACTCTATTTCAAAAAGTTGGTAATGTTTTAAAAAAATAGTATCAACATTTATATATCTAAATAGATTTAATATAAATTATATTTCATGACTAATATTTATTTAGTATCATAAACATCAATACTTCCCATGTTCTAAATTATAAGATATTTGTTTTTTTTCTAGATTAATAGTTTTTATTATACCTAGTCCTGTAATTAATTTGAGATTATTTAACTTCGTAGAAAAGCAATAATTGTGATACTTTTAAGATGGAGGAAGCTGAAATGATGATACACACACTTGGGCTCCAAGGCAACACAACCAGCTTGGATACGTGCGTGCACGCGTGGTCCAATAAAGCGACGATTCGATCGGATGGTTTCACCTAAGGATCGACGGTAATCATGGTCAATGAATATGGCTCTATTCGCTGGATCTGATAAGCTGAGCTGATTTCGGCTGTTGCTGATTTTTTTTGAGAGAAAAACACTGTTCCAGAGCTGAAAAATAAACTTTTTTCAGACGAAGCGAACAAGACCTATAAAACTATATCCAACAAACTTCGGCGAATTTCCTTACTTGTATTCTACGGGAGATCTATGGGGGCGCGCGTACGGTGCGACTACGTGACCTCATGTCTTTCAGACTCCCTTGCTCTCACGCATGGAGTTCGTGCAGCTTGACGTGTGGCAAACAGGTTTTTGGTTGCCCGTCTCTTTTTGCCAATATCCTAAGGCACCGGCATCGCGTGATCGCACACGTCTAACTGTTGGTGGCGCGCGCATTTGCTTCTCGGCTTCGAAAGAGTTAAAAAGACACTGCCGAGAAACACCGCCAGATTATCAAACCGTCGCACCATGTTCAATTCTGTTTTTTTTTATAATAAATCAGCATTGGTTAAAATCAACACAGTCAAACGTTCTTGTACTGATTTATTATTAAAAATATTATTCTGTGATTAAAAATAGATGCGTTAAGTTAAACGGGGCTGTCTTCCGTGCCGATGCATAGAGGCACTGTAGGGTATGTACAGGGCGCCACTGTTGCATTCTCAAGCGCGGATCTGTATACTATACACGCGTGCCAAGTGCCAGTATCCTCATGTTCCTCCGCCACTCACGCACGCACTGTAGGCTCTGACCCAGAAACGTGAAGTATAGGTGTACACCTGTCAGGCACCTCGCTCGCACAGTAAACAGCACTGTGCCATCGCCATGCGTGCGTGCGCGGGGCCATGCACGGTCTTTTTCCTCTCGCGTGCAAGTACTACGCGCGCGCGTATCTTCCTGGTATTTTTTTTTTTTTTGCCCCCATATCGGACTGACCCGAAGTTCCTGATCAGTATGATGATGACGTGAAGCGCGGAAAGAAAAGATGAGAGGAGTGATGAGTGATGCGTCGCACAGTGCGTCCGTACGGAAGGCAGTGTTGGTCAGAGACTCATCAGAGTCTAAAAGGGAGGCAGCCACCTCCACAATTAGCGCTGATCGGCTGGGACGAACACAAACACGCCTGGGGGACAGACACGTAAGGAAGCCAACCATCTTCTCGATCGAGTGCGAGAGAAACTCGAAAGCTTAAGCATGCATACGTGCTCGGTCTCCAAAACTCTCCATGGCTGCTGCACGATCGGGAGCAACTAACGATAGGATCTTGGCAAATCACTATATCGGACAATAGTATTTGTCCTTGGTTCCACTTGAAAAGAAAAGAAAAGAAAAAGAAAAGAAAAGGGGGCAAAACTCCGGCGTCCTGGCCATGCATGTTCTTCCATCTTTGACCGGTCCACTCAGCAAACCATCATACCCGTTTGGCCCAATCGGGCTTTAATCAGTGATCAGTGTTGCCGATCATCTCTCGGCAATCGCCTCTGGATGGATGGATCTCACTCACCAGCATCACATGGCAGACAGAAGCTGTGCCCCATGCAGCAGCTCTCTTTTGTGTTCTTGGACCCGGGGAGAAAACGGCTGATAGCTCCTCTCATAGCTGCCGTTCCGTGCCAAAACCGTCGTCGCGTGCAGGGCGCGGGGGCGCGTACGCTGTTGTTTTTGACTCGGACGACGACGGCGTCTTGTAGCGCTGAGGGCCCGGCCCCCGCGTCTCGGCCGTTCGCTCGGGCCGCGCTGTGGGTGGCCGACCGCCCGTCCGTCGCCGCCTTCCCGAGGCCGAGGACGAACGCCTCTGCCCCCGCACTGCTGTAGCCGAGCCGAGCCGAGCCGCTGGGATGGGAGAGCCCCCCACACCACACCCACACCCACAACCGCCCGGCCGGTCCACCACCGCGCCAGTCTGCCGCCTCGCTGCCGTGCCAGCTCGGTTCGCGCGCTACAGTGTAAAGCTGACGCCACTCGCCTCCGCTGCTGTGCTGACCGCCCCCACGCCACGCCCACGGCCCACGGCCCACGCATTGCACTGCCACTGCCAAGTGCGAATCGCATGTCCCCATCCCCACCCCCACGTACTACTCCGACGGGGAGCTCGTGGTCGTGATGCCAGGAGACGGACGGACGGGCCGCCACCAATAGCAAGGGTGAATGGGTGATCTTGCAGGGGAGAAGCGATCGCGCTATGGTTCGTGCGAGCGAGCGACCGACGTGACCAACCTACGTGGCTTGGCTTTTAGGAGACCTTTTACCCATTTCGAGCCAAAAGGTTTGGGGCTCCGCGAGCTTTTGAGTTTTTGACCTCCGACATGAGCTGCTCTGAGGTTCTGCACTGCCCGTGCGTCGTCTCCTCCGTGTGCGCGCGTTGTGGGGGCCTCGCACGGGCGGTGGCTGCCTGCTTCACTGCTTCGTCTCTGAAACTTTGAATATCTGCATTCCGCATTGCATGCATGAGCTCGCCGTGCGTCACTCTGTGCCTTCCGCGCTTCGCTAGTCAAGTTTACCGTGTTCTATCCCTGCTGCTTTTTTAAAAACAAAAAGAAATACTCGGTCATTCAGTGGTTCTTTGTTAACATCTTTTTTCACCAAAAATCTGCAGACTTGTCATTTCTCCGACAGTTTGTTTGCTGCTCCAAGTCCACGTATTCGCGAAAAAGAAATAGAGAAGACAGGGACGGCGAGAAAAAAATGTCCCATGGGGACGAGGCAGAGCAAAAAAATTCAGCAGCAGCGCACCGCCGAGGTCAGAAAGGCTGCAGACATAAACTAGAAAATGAAAAAAAAAAAAAACGAGCGTGAACTCCGAACAGCAAAAACCCTGCATATATACAGTATCAGTATACTACTACTACTACTACTACACAACACATATAGGAAAACATCAAGTGGGTCCTTTCTATTACTCTGGGCGGCGAGTAGACGGCTACACCAAGGCTCCAGTATATATATATATAACCAACCGGCTATGCGATGCGCTTCCTCCGCACCGCAGTGAGGTCAACACAGTTACACACACACACACACACAGCTCGCTCACACACTCAGCTCACTCTACCGGTTATCAGAACATCGTCGTCCTCTTCGTCTGGCGAGAAGGGACGCCCTCCATCCATGGAGCTCTTTGCAGCAGCAGAGGAGAAGCCGTGCAGGCTGTTCAGGAAGAGGAGCGGCGGCGGCAAGGCGGGCATGGGCGTGCGCGCCGACGGCAGCGGCAAGGGCCAGTCCTTCTCCGGGCGTTGCGCGCGGCTCGTCAAGGAGCAGCGCGCAAGGTTCTACATCATGCGCCGATGCGTCACGATGCTGGTGTGCTGGCGCGACTACGCCTGATTCCTGATGGAGGTTGGGGGGGCAGAGGCTGCGCTGCCGGCCGCATGCAGGTTGCAAGCAAGCTAAGAGAGGAGGAGCAGCAGCAGCCGAGCAGGTCAAGATGCTGGATCCGTCTCCTCGTTTAATTAATTATTAGGAACCAAGAATCTTGTGTAAAGAGAAGATTTTCTTCTTCTTTTCCTCTCCTGCTTTATGCTCTTGTAGTCATGTTGTTTTAGCCCTTGCCCCTTGCACCTTATTAGGTATGTTCCGTTTTGGGCAGCTATTCAGGCTAGATGATCACGGCAAGTGCTGCGCCATTCTGCCGTTCCGTAATGTTAGCATCTAGTACTAGTACTCCACAGGAACTTGAGCTGTTTTAGCTAGTTGCTTGCTGGTGCTGTGCGTCTGCGCCCCTTGTCTGGCGCCGCGCCTCCTCGATCGATGCCGTGCGGTGATTCCTCATCGGACTGCGATTCGACTGTTGCTCTTTTATTTCTTTACATTTTTCTTCACTGTAATTCCTCATCACCAGTTGCTACCGCTTCTCGCTGCCAAATGCATCTGTCGGATCACCACGTTACAGTTACTACTTGAGTTTTGAACCTGCGCTGACCGTAGATGATTATCTGTAAGCATACAGATACCTCTTGACAGTGACAGGGTTTTACGGACAGTAATCACCTGGAGGTACCATAATTGCGTGATGTAACAGTAGTCAATGCCGAAGGTCGTTGTAGGAGTATAGCCAAAAGAGGAGGGAAATGGGGGCCAAGAGCTGCAGCACGACCATTCCGCCGCGCCGGGAAGACGTTGCTGGCGGACTCCCCCGAGGCCGGGGATTTGCTTACTCCCAAAACGACGCCTACCTCCGTATCTGAGCGCACCTGTGCCAGGTGTAGGCTGCGGCCTGCACGCCACCGCCACTTGGTCCAATTGGTAGCGCAGCGTACCTGCAACCGCTCTTCATCTCAGGGCCTCATTCATCTGCCGCGTCTAGTTACGATACATATACTAGCAGGCTACGACTACGACGACCGCTACTCTACAGTCCTCTACAGTAGTACTACGGGCATCCCAACCCACTGTTCATCCAGGGCACCAGTATTTAACCGCTGTTCATCCAGGGTACCAGTACTTGTACTGGACCTCTGTCAATTGACAGGAGAAATGCATTCTTTGGGAGGCCTCGTTCTGACCTAGCATGCCTATAGAACGGGGCACCAGTTTTGCATTCCTGCCATGCATATTCCCCTGCCCATGCTTCCTATTGCTCTGCTTCCCGCCCTTAAGCTAAAGAGGGCTGTTTAGATGCCAAATTTAGCACTATTCCCCATCACATCGATCGTACTTTCCGCCTGCATGGAACATTAAATGAAGTAGCAGCTGTTGCATGTTTGTACTTTTTGTCTGGCTAGCTCGAGATGAATCTTTTAAGTCTACTTGGACCATGATTGGACAAAAGTTATCAAATACAAACGAAAGTGCTATAGTGCACTTTTCACCACCTTTTCATCAACTAAACACTACAAGCTGTGGTGGGCTTTTGTTTCGAAACACCTTTTTCTCAAAACAGTTTTATAGCTGATGTTATTTCTATTCTCCTCTCACAGAATAATGAGTTGTTATGAAGCTGAATAAAATAGTTTATACTAACTTTTTCTCCTCATTTCTATGTCTCAACCATACACGAAATTATGGTGAAACTGTTTTGACAGACAATATTTCTAAAACATCTCAACCTCATAGAAAAAATTATCAATAAAGCTATTTAAAAAAATAACTTCATTAGTGAAGCTAAGGCGTAATAAAAAAAAAGGGGGCCTAACACGCTGCTCCTGTTACGTCGGATCGGGTTTGTTTCAGCGATCCATCGATGCTGAAGATGCCAGCAGGGACCCATGCTCGCTCGCTCGCTCGCTGCCATGCTACTAACGCTTGCAATGCATGCAGAGCAGCGCAGGATCATCAGCGCACCACCGCCGCGCAGTGCAGTGGCTGGCAGTGGTCCTGTGCTCCGATCCGCCTATGGAGGTGGATGTCCTCGGTCCCTAGGCCTTTGCAGGTAACCCCGGTGTAAGCCAACAGAGGATGCTGGATGCACGATGCAGGACCCCCCACCTCGCGCACTGTCTCGATGCAAGCCCACAGAGCCCAGCACGGCCGCCTGCATACGGCTTCTGGATGGATGCCTCTGTGCTTTGTACCGCAAAGCCGATCCTTCCGGAGAGTTCATCCATATCCGACATGTACTGTGTGGGCGCTAAATATATTTCGAGGAGGACAGACATCATTTCTAGACGACATCATTCGTCTACGTAAACAAATAACAACACATATCTTCTGGTTTTGATCGTCATTAGTGCTATATCAGTTTATGTGCATAAAAAACCTAGGCTTATTCAGGCTTTACTTGGATCTTATGAGTGTGTTTAGTTACCTGGCTTATAGTCTAGCCAGGCTTTCATAATGCAGCTTCAGCATGTTTGGTTGCCTGGATTGCCTCCAAGCCAAGCTTGTGGAAACCAAAAAGAAGAGCCAGACTGCGCCAGACTGCATTGTCGGAGATGCTCAACCCCTGCGTTTTAGCTAAGCCAGACTTCACAAGCCTTTGGACCCACCTTCTGGTGCTCCTCCACCACATTGTTGTGTGTCATCTTCACCACCAGCGGCAAGAAAGTGGAAGGGGAGGGTCCGCGCGAGGAAGGCGAGGGTTTGCCGGCCATCTCCCTTAGCTCCGGCCACCACGGGGGCGGTAGATGTGTAGGTAAGAGTACAACAGATGTGGAGGTGGACGCTAAGAGGGCCGGCGGATGTGGAGGCGGTAGCTGAGAAGGCCTCCGTGGTGTGTTCCCCTGCCGCCTAAGGACAAAGAAGGAACGTCTTCCCAAGCTCCGACGTGAGGACGAAGAGGAGTCAGGCCGGATGCTCGCAGCTCCACAACGTGAGTGAGATCCAACTAGCATGGACGAGCTCGAGATCCCGTCGGCGCATTTGCGGCCTCCCCCAGTACAGAGCTTCGTGGCTCTGGTGTGCGCTCCGCCATCAAGAAGGGGCAGGCTCTGGTGAGCTAGCCATGCTTCCCCACGCAAGCGCGATGACAAGAAACGGTGGGCTCTAGGCGGGTTCCGGTGTATGCAGGGGCAGGTTCCGGCGAGCTAGCCATGGAGCAGAGTTCCACCGAAGTCGTCAGTGAAGGGGAAGGAGCAGAAATAGCCAAGTGCTAAACAAGGCAACCAAACAAAACAATACCCGAAGCCAGGCTTAGCTAATCCACACAACCAAACATACCCTATATCTATGACTTACTAAGGCAAACTGAAGAGATAAAAAAACGTCAGTGATTCACTCCTGACCGACAAAAATGGTTGTGGTTTTGTAGAAGTTACTACAGTCATTGCTGGATAGCCTAATGCTCGGTTTGCTCGCCTTCAGCACGCAGGGCCCTTCTTGATGCAGAGCTAGCCGTTGCTGCCACTACGGATTTAACCGTGGATGGCGGTGCTGTTAAGACGGTGATCAGGAAAGCAAAGGCGGACGCTTGTTGTACCTTCAGACATCCTTCCCCTTGTCGAGGGTATCTCTCTGCGTCTTGCTATAGCCAGCAGTAACCTGTGCGACCAAGCGCTGTTCCCTGATGCCAGACTCTAAAATAGCGATCATAGATTTATCCAGTTCCAACTTCCAAAGGACTGTTGGCTTTTGATTAAATACACACAGATAAAACCTTCGTCTTTCCCCATTGCGAGCCAGACATGGCTTCCCAAACACCAAACCTAGTGAAGGCACCTGCCATCACGATATGCCAGTGTGGCCAACGCCGAGAGCAGATGTACTAGTTTGGTGCCCGGTGGCTTGGAGGCGGAGGCACTACAAAGTGATGGGCCTCTTCTAAGGTTTTTCACGCTTCTCCTAGGGTTTTTCTTTAGTAGTAAAATATTACCACTAGTTACTAGGAGGTATTTAGTAGAAAAATTTATATCAATCCTTGAATGACAAAAAAAAATGATAAAACACTAGAAGAGGCCTAACTGATCAGGAGAAGTCTAAAATTCTAGTTATGAGATTACGAGGTAGCGTGGAAGGACAGAAGACAACAACACAGGAGAGGGCATGCTGAGTGCTAGCATCCGTGCCCAGGCCACTGTTGGTGGAAGCACAGCCTTGCCATTACCGGTAAGCTGCGAGGGAGGAGATAGGGAGCTCAGCTCAGTAGAGACAGAGGCTACAAGAGGATGAGAGAGTGGGGCGTACCACAACTTAAAATTGACAGACAATTTAAATTGACAATACTTTCTTGAGAAGGGAGTTGAAGAAGCAGAGGGAAACTGATAATGTCGCCAAAAGGGAAGAAAATAGGAAAAGGGAGGCAAAAGCAGCCGCAGCTGCCCGCATGCAAGCAAGGTTAGAGGCAAAGAAGGGCAAGGGGTGAAAAGGTCGAGTAGCCGCCTGCTGTTTGTCCCTGAGACCCAGACCAATACGACTACGTAGTAGAAATCTTCAAATGTAACGCAAAGAGCAGAACAAAAACATGCAGAATAATAACGTACCTGTTTTCTATAGCATTTTATCTGTTCGAAATTCTGAACGGCATATATGCAAATCTATGCGTGGCTGCATGCCTTTACAGTAAAAAGGCATACGCTGCTGATCAACAGAGCCACAGCGGTACTGCTTTACGGTCCGCGCCAAGCCTCCGAGTAAGCCTGCAGACTATTCTGACTCTCGCTCAGGGTTCAGCCAAATGCAGGAAGAGATTCGCTAGTCCAGTCTTGCATTGACTCTAATGCTGTGCCAGACGATTACTCTGCAGGGCCATTCCCAAGGTTTCTAGCCAGACGACCTGTGGAACTGTGTAACCAGGAACAAATACTGTAACAACCCGGGTTTTCGATAAACCAAAAATACGAACTTTTTAAAATTTTTCTTGCAAATGAGTGAAGCATATAATCTCTAGAACGAACCGCGGCTAACCCACTAACAATCGTTGCATGCATACAGAATTGCTTATGGGATTTTTGTCGAAATTCTTTAGTTGGTTTAGGGTTTTGTGTTGGAAAGCACAAATTCATAGCGAACTACCCTTGAATCGAGTTCCAATATTCTTGAATTCCTTCCAATCACTTATCGAATCTCTCTCGAGAATCATCTCAACTTTTCTCTCAAATCTCACCTTGGAACCCTGTCAAATTAGTTCAAATCTTCCTTTCAAATACTTGAACCGAATTCACGAATAGGAGAAAAGCGTTTTCCCTCCCACACTCAAGCCAGCCCACTCTTCCCTCCTACCAGCCAGCGCACCTTGCCGGCCCACCTCCTGCCCGCGCACGCGGCCCATTGGCCCAGCAGCGCATGCCTCCAGCCTAGCTGACGGCCTCGCACCCACTCGCCCTTCACGACCTGCACGCGAGCGCCACGGCCCAGGACGGCCCAACTGTGGACGCCCACCCCTCCTAGAACCCTAGCACCCGCGCCCCAGCGCCCGAGCCGTCGCCGCTGCTCGCTCTCGCGTGAGCGCGACGCGAGCACGCGCCCCGACGCCACCTTGCAACCGTCCTCCTCTGGATGCGCGACACGTACCCGCAGGCACGGAAACCGGAGATCGCTGCCGTTCCCTGTAGCCCGCAAGACCCCCGAAGCCCTAGCTCGCGGTATAAAGGAAACAGAGCCGCTACCGGGAGCTCTTCTCCATGGCCGCCGTCGCCCCTGTCCTCTTCTCCTCTGCGCAGACGCCTCCACCATCGAAGCCGGTCGCGGCCCTGCCCACCTCGACGTCGCAGCAGCCGACCGCACCTCCCCCATGGCGAGCCCCGCAGGCTCGTCTTGCCGTGACGCCATCCGCAGCACCGTGCCCCATGTCCATCCCCGTCACCCGTACCCGGCCTCATCCTCGCCACGGTTGTGCGACCCCGACATTGATCGGCCGCGACCTCGACGCCGTGCATCGCCCGGCAGGCAGAACCACCCACCTCGCCACCAACCCCGCCCGCGCCATGGCCGCTGTGCCCATGCGCAACCGCGCCGCAGCAACACCCCGCCGCGCAGCCCCGAGCCACGACGGCGTCTCCTCGCCGAGCGCCCGCCGCACCTCTTCACCACGACACGGCCACAACCGAGCTCGCGGCGTCAGCGTCGGGCACCAAGCGGTGACCTTGCTCCACCCCGGCTTCACTACCGCGACGCGCTACCCCGACCGATGTGAGCATCATGACGAGCAACCCACCATGACGTCGCCTGCTGCAGCCTTGCAAGGACCCTGACGTCGAGCTCTTCACCGTGGCCGCCACGTTACTGTCCGAACTGAGCCCTCCACGAGGCGCCCACAAGCGTCGTGACGTCGCACGCTACAGCGAGCCTCCTGCCCGTGCTGCCGCCGTTGCGGTGATTGACGCTGGTGCCAAGCTCGCCTCCATCAGCACCACCTCGCCGAGCCGCCAACCTGTGCCATAGAAGCGACCAGCGTCTTGCCGGAGCTCGTCGTTCCCTGTCGGTGAGCATCCAGCACCCAAAGTTCCCTTTCTGTCATCTTGTTGCAGCCTATGCTGAGACCGGCCTTCGTGCCGCGTTCTACCACTGCTGCAGGAAAGCGGCCACCTTGCAGAACCCGTCGTCAGAGCCCGTACCGTTCGCACTCTGCCGGCAACGAGCCCTACCCGCGTCAAGCGACCTGCCGTCCGTAAGCCCTCGGTGAGCTGACCAAAGACCGAACCTTTCCAACCCTTGCTGTCGGCGAGATGCCGATGAACCTTCCGCCTTTACCCCTACCCACCTGCTGCCAGCCCAAGGCCGATGATCCCTCCATGTGTCCGGCCTTCGAGCCGTGTTTTCTGCAGGGACCTCGTCGATCGTGCGGAGCTGACGTTAGTAGGCATGATGCACGCATACACACTCATCACGTCCTTTTGTGGCACTCACGCACACCGGACTAAACCCAGCCAACCGGATGACAGACCATGGATGCTTGGATCAACCATGACGGGCATCGCCGTCGCGTGCACCCGGGGCGCCGACGTCTCGACGGTGTTCCCGCGTGTTGTAGCTACTCAACCATGACGGGCATCGCCGTCGCGAGCACCTTACCATTTGATATCGGCCTTCGTGTTGTGATTCCATGCCTTATTGGGAACCCGGCCATGCTCCGCCACCTCCCGGCCACTTGACGCCACCTCCAGCCGGCCTCCGGCCAGCCACAGCCTCGTTCGGCCAGCCTTAGCCCCGCCCGGCCAGCCACAGCTAGCCGCAGCCAGCCCACAGCAAGCCGCAGCCGGCCAGAAGCTACTAGCAGCTGGCCGAGAGAAGCCGGAACATGTAGCAACAAGCCTCGCCACTTCCCTTTTACACCGACCCTGTCCGGCCTTCGTGCCGTTGCCCCGTTGCTAGATCTCGAGGTCCCATAGATGATGCTGGACTGTTGGAGAGCCTAAAACAATAGATGACGATGCACTGTTGGAGAGCTCAATTGATAGACGATGTTGGACTGTTGGAAAGCCCAATCGATAGATGATGTTGAGCGGTTGGAAAGCCAAAGTGATATACGACGCCAGACTATTGAAGTGTCCTTCTCTTACTTCTTGTACACCTGTCCACCATATTGAACCATGTCCTTACGATCTGTCTGTTCATATATCTATTGTACCCTATCCTTACGATCTGTTTGTACATGTATCTGTTGCACCCTATCCTCACGATCTATCTGTATCTGTATTTGTAATACAGGATCCATCCATCATAATGCTATGAAAATGTGCTACTCCACTGTCTTGTTGAGTCGTGTCGTTGGATCTTATTGTTGGTTGTTCGTCTGTGCGCCGTGCCTTCGAGTCGGCTGTGGGATCATACTTCATTCGGACATTGCGATCGCGGGATTCGTCTCGCCATGGCCGTAATGCCGAGTGTAACTCGACCTCGCGCTGCCACTCTGACTTTTTGTGCCTGACCCTCGTATGCTTGTACCCTGCGCGACCGTCGCATTCCTCTGATTCTTGCGGTGACAACCGCATCGCTATGGATCCGAGTAATGACTTAGTGCCAGTGCACCCGGGTCGATGGTACCCTATGAGTGGTTTGCGCACTTGTATTCTTCTGTGTGTCGCTCTCTTCTAACGCCCCGTCTATCACCGTGGCAAGTGCGTTGGAAAGAGTAGACCACCGCTGTTTTATGCTTCTCACTCAAAGTTCCCGTATAGCCCGCTCTGTTCGATCCCGCCTTATCCATGGCGATTGGATCAAAGATCGAACTAACTTCTTTTAGTTAACGAAGCTATGGTCTATATTAAGATCTCGGACCTATGCGAGTCGACCCGATCGATCACTTAAAACAATCTTCACTTGAGATATGGCCGAGAATACGATACGGATGTGCCTAGCTAACTTGCCTTTCTCCCTTATGATTCTTGGTGTTCTATCACTTGTATGATTGTACCTGTTTGAACCACAGCTTAGGTACCCTACAAGTGGATTAAACACTCGCGCTGTCTTGTGCAATCTTTATTGCCAATAATTACTCGTTCTTCCCTTTTGCTTGGCCCGTCCTCCGATCCCCGTCTAATCCGTGACGCTCGGATCGAAAGATTGTGAGCCGTGGTGTTTGCTATGGATCAGCTCTAGCCTAAACCATTTATTATAAAGTCATATTGGCTTGGCCGTGACATAAACTTGTGCATAGCAAACCCCACTAATAATTTTTCTTTGGCCCGATGAAATTGGACATACACCGAGAGGGCCAAGTCGTGTACCTTTTATGACTTCTCCAGTATTTATGGATCTTCCCGCGTCCCGTCGACTTTTTGGTGTATTGGGTATTCTCTTGCCTTGTATTGCTTCGCGGAGTAGCCGTTTCCGGATTAGCGACGATCAGGCTGAGACCCGCCAGAGGAGGAGAATATGGACGACGACAGGAACCGTGGAGTGAAGTCACCCTGGAGGAGGTGGCCCAGCAAAACGACTACACTAACTGAGGAGTGCTCATACCACTACTTCCCCGACAATGCAGGTGTCATGGCAGCACCTTCTTTTAGAGAATCCTATTAGACATTGCATATTTAGAAATGTTAGTGCTTTATATTTACTCCTTTTGCTAGTATATGACGCATGCAACTACATAAGCTATTATTACACTGCTTGCAACCACTCTACTATGCTACTCAGCTTTGCGCTCACGCTCTTTTATATATTTCTATCTACCTTCTTGCTTACATGTTACATCACCATATTTATTAACTCCACTCGCATTGTATCTGTGATGTGATGATGGTGGTGAACATATGGGAATGGTTTGGCTTGGGATGCCAGATTGGTGGACTATGAGTGTGCTGTGTTGTCACACCCAATTTTAAGGATAAAATTGAATGAACCAACTTATGTGCGCCCAGAGATCAATCACACACATGCGACAAATTACATAGTACCATCACAAGGTTCAATATATAACGAATAATATCACAGAGTCTTTATATAAATAGCAGCGGACTAATAATTATAATCTCTCGCGGAAGCTCCAATTCACAGGGAAGTAGTTGACTGGTGAACCACAATCCTAGTAATCCTCAGAAGAATCATCATAGTCATATGTTACCCATCCGGGATTTTTATCCAAATATGAAAAATAAAGCAAGCGTAAGTACATGTCGTACTCAACAAGAATGACATGAGTTTATGAGGCTCAAATAAGGCTTGACACTGGTTGACAGCGGTTGCTTTTAATTGATCATATTTTAGCAATTTGAGTAGCAGCAATAGAATATTCCAAGGATAAAGATTTGCATGATCATATAAACATGATAATTAATATGGAATAAACATCAACAGAAACTTCAAATAAATCAATATTAAATTAGTTAAGTTCCTGTAAGACGTCCAAGGCCGCTCGTGACCGTGAGCGCGGCTGATATATCAGTTTTACACTCTGCAGAGGTTGCACACTTTCACCATAAGTCGTGATTCCCATATGCCAAGGGTCATGACTCCCATGTCACCTCACCAAGGAAGTGCGGCAGGGTACACTATGAAGTCTTTCAAAAGCCTTCCTAACATGCCACTAATCAATCCAGGCGCAATGGCAAGGGGTGGTAGAGCCCTCCTTCTAGTGGCACACACACGCAGCAGTACACACAAAGACAGGAGCCGCAAAACAACCAGCTCGGCAGGTGGTAGAGCCCTCCTTCTAGTGGCACACACACGCAGCAGTACACACAAAGACAGGAGCCGCAAAACAACCAGCTCGGCAAGGAATCTTTCAAGATTAACAACATGATAAAAAGTAACTTCATACTTGACTAAAGTCAGAGCCATATAACCCTCATGGTTGCGCTGTAAGTCCCGGTGTCATACTTACAGTTAAGTCCTTAGTCCATGTTGCTAAAATGCATCTTTTAATCTTCATCTCATAATTAATTAATCAAGTTCATAAGATCATGGCATCATCCAGCGCTAGCATCACTACTCAAATGCAATCTCATGGGTAACAAGGATCAAGTGATCAAAACTTAGGAATAAATACTATGGTTGCCAAGGTAGACACATGCATCATGAATTTAGTGATTAAGGTGAATAGGCAACAAGGATGGTCCATGCTATACTTGCCTTGATCAAAGTGCTCTGGAGAACTTGGATCCTCCGTGTACTCTTGATCACCAACGAATTGCTCACCGTCTGAACTCGATCATAAAATCACCACACAATCATCGAGGCAATCATACACGAAGCAAACAAGATCTATATTAGAAACAGTACACCAACAGTGGAAAAACAGATTGAAAGGTGTATAAAAATAATCTACGCGTCACTACGATTCCAACGATATAAAGTTCATGCAAATCGGAGTTCAAACGGGAAAGTTATGAAATAAACAAGTTTTACTTTAATAAAAAAATAGATTAAATCTAATCTCGAATTTTAAAAGTTGAAAACATGAGTAACAGTAGCATCATTAGATAGATTACAAAATTATGAATCTAAAGAGACTTGAACGGATCAAATCGGAGCTAAAACGAATAAAATATGGCCGAAACAAACTGAGTGGCAAATCTGTAAATATTGAAAACGCCTTTTGAATTAAAACCGAGGAAATACGTTTTCTAAATAGGAAAGCGTAATCTGAGAAATACGCCAAAGGATCGCGGGTTAGAACATTAAAAAGCTCAGGGGCTCTTTTGCAAAAGTGCCGGCGAAAGGGTATCTCTCACTGTGAGCCGTTGGATCGGCCGTGGACGGCGCAGGTAGCTCGGGAAAAGAGGGGCGGCTCTGGTCGCCGGAGTCGGGCGGCGCTCGGCCGATTCCTCGCCGGCAAGATGGCCGAGGACGGCGTTTTGGGGCTAGGAAGCTCGGCACACCTCGGGACCTGGTCGGGAAGCAAGAGGAGTTCAAGCCGAACCTATCTATGGTTTCGGTTGCCATAGAGGTAGCTCGGGGAGGGTGCGGCGAGCTAGGTGGCGGAACTATGGTGGCGGCGAAGCTCGGCATCATGGCTGTAGTGCACAAAACCGAGGGAGAAGGGGTCGGAAAGGTTCCTGACCTTGCTGCGAAGCTTGGAGAACAACCAATTTCGACGGAGAAGTCTTCCCGAGGAGAAATCGACGGCGGTGGCGGAGCTCGGGGCGGCGGCTATGGCAAGATTGGAGGGCGTGGCTTGCTCGGGAACTTGTGGGGAGGGACGGCAGAGCTCGGCCGACCTATATAGGGGCGCGAGGGAGGCGTAGGAGATCCGGACTTCGGGAGATTCGGTGGTTAGGATACGGTCGGAGGCGGCAGTCGTGCTCGGTTCGGGCTCTGTCCGGAGGAAGGAGACTGCACTGTGCCGTGGCCCGACGCGTCAGTGCCAGTAGGAGGGAAGGGGCGAGGGTCGCGGCTTCCTTTTACGGGCCGGTAGAGGCGTGCTCAGGACGGACTCGTCCGAGGATTCCGGCGGCGGTCGGTTGGACATCGAGTCCTGCTCGGACTCCCGAGGAAGGAAGGGGACGGCTCTGAGCAGCAGGCCCCGCATGGCAGCCAAAGAAAAAGAGCGCCTGCGCGAGGGAGATAAGCCGGACTGCCGACGCTCGGGTGGCCTTCGGCCCACGCGGCGAAAAAGGAAGAGGGAAGGTTTCCAAATACATTTGAATATTTCCAAATCTCAATAAAGTGCAAATCAAACAAAAATATCATTGAGCAGCATGGATGCAACAAATCATGTTTCTAATTCCTATGATTTATTTTAATTGCTAAAAATTATTATTTGCTAGTTTAATATGCCAAACAATTGCATAAATAAATCAATTTGTCCCTACTTTAATAAAAGCAAATTTTAGGGTGTTACATGTGTGTGTCTTGGGTGCGTGGTGAGGGTCGAGTTAACCAAGTGGGATACATGACGAGCTGCGTAAGCAAGTCTTGCCAGGAGTTGCATCTGAGCATTCCCACGAGAGGTACCTGTGGCGGGTAATGGTTTTATGAGGAGGTTCCGGGAAGGATAGCCTGTGTGGTTTGAAACCCCGTGAATGGAGGTGCCGTGGTTGCACGGGAAGAGTATCCCCTAAGAGGAGATGCCTGCTTGGTCAAACCTAGGAAGGACTAGTACCAGGTTCATAGGAATCCTTTACTGCTCACTCGCCTTCGATGGGCGGAGAACGGCTGGACTACTTGGTAGGGCGGTGCCACTACTGCTAGGTTGAAAGGTGATAAGGGTGGGCGGTGATGGATGTTGGGATTCCTGAACCGTTCTAGATGCGCAGTACCACTGATTGGGCCCGGTACTGCGTCTCCCAGTCTCAGCGTTTCGGTTCATGCCCGAAGTTACCCAGGGCTGAGTGGTAGGGTGGCATCGACCTAGGCAAGCAAGCACCTGGTATTCTGCCTAGATGACTGTACAGCATCGATGATGGCTAATCTTGTGAGTGGTAAAACCTCTGCAGAGTGTATGGTTGATCGATCGATACATATGCCGATTCGTCGGGTATGGACCTTTCCTGTCAAGCTCTGACTAGTGTAGAGAGCGATATTCTTTTCTTCCCCTGATTGATGATCGTCCGGCAGTGTGCCCGGTGTGACAGTGTGCCGTTGAGACAGGACCCGAGAGGGAGTTGGGCCTGTCGACTGAGCGTGAGGTGTGTGTGTGAGGAGGTGTATGGGTGGGATGATGGATTTGGGATAGACTGATGGGAATTGATGATATGGGTTAAAACTTGACAAACTATTATGACATTATTACTTGATACTACTTTGCATGCGCTTAGGATGCAAACCACAGCCAAATGTTAGGATCGCCAGATCCTTTGTTTTCTCTTTTCCACTAAAGCTCATCGGTGCTGACCATGGCCTGCACATATCTGGCGGTGTGCAGATTACCTGACTAACAGAGATATTGAGATAAGAAGTATTAGAAGGTCTCGTGCCTACGCTCAAGTTTGGTTCAGGAGATGAAGACTATGCTGCGCCAAGATTGACTCTGATGATACCCGTGAAGGAGGAGCCTCCACCTGACAACATATTCCGCCAACTCTGATGACGACTAGATACGTTTCTGCTAGATTAACCCTGTAATAGATGTATCCTCAAATGAGGTAAAACTTGTAAAGCTTGTAATCATACGCTGTATGACTGTGATTTCAACTGATATACGATAATATGATGGAATCAAACTTTGATATGATCGCATTATAACTCATTCTGTAGATTTTCCCTTCGTGGAAAATCGAGGATGTTTTAAATACAGATTCCAGGCAAGGTGGCACAGCCGCACAGCTAACAAGTAACAGTTTCAGGCTAAAAAATATAAAATCAACACTTGTTGCCCAAAAAAAAAAGTTGCAAGGTACGTATATGGTACACCCATATGTGCAAACAGCCATATCGACGTGTATTTCTCAACAACTGTATACAAATAATCTTGATTGATTGGTCCTTAATTCACTCGCTCTGTTCGGCTGGCTAGATTGTATGGCTGGCTGGCTGATTGTTCTGAGAGAAAAACACTGCTGAATGGTTGGCTGATGCTGCCTCGTAAGTTTAAGCGAACATAATGACTATGTACAATCTGACAACAACACATGAACTTCCAGGGCAAAAAAACAGTTTGGGAATAACTTTACAACAGAGAAACCTTGAGTACAGTTTTCCTTTTTTTTTCCGAAGTTTTCCAGGTGTGTGTTAGTAACAGCCCACTCTAGTCTACTAGGCAGGCATTAATTCCTTCTTTGATCAAGAATGTCCAAAAAAAAGTAAAGGAAAACCTAAGTATGGCAGATCTCTAAAACTCCTAATGACAGATCCCAGGAGCCTTTAGGAAATAATCTTAAAGCTCCTCATCATGTACGTATCTACCAGAATCCTAAACACACCGGATTTGATGTAGCACACCCTTAATACAAAAGTTCAGGCATTAGCAAACACTTTCCTTTTAAGGATAGACAAACGCTCTGGTTGAATGCTAAAAATCAAAACTGTGAAGAATAGAACATCTAGCACTTGTGTAGGCACCTGAGTTTCTTTCGCAAATTAGCAGATATCCAGCATGTTACAGGAGTGTTCCACTGTTCCCCTTGTATGGTGTGCATCACATTAGTGGAGTGGATAGTGGAACGTCATATGATGTACGGAAACGAACACCATTTCCTATGTTCCTTGATATTGGGCAGAGCCAGCACAACATGTTAGGACCTAGCACCTGTATGAGAAAAATAACAGAATGTTGAAAGGTCCACGATAATAATTGTTCCCCTCCTGTATTTAAGCAATGAACCAACAAACAACATTTTCAAGAGAATATATCTGTAACATAAGCTTAATATAAAAATCCCAGTAAAGAAATGAATATGTGAAAAACAACAAAAACTACACCAGATAAGACCTGGACAAAGATAAAGATCAGTCCATGGGAAAGGGAGAAGACACACTAATGTTATTTCAATAATATGGGAAAGGATATTTATGTTTAGTTATTTACATACCAATGCACTTATAAAGCATGCTGACCTCTCTGATTATTATTTTTTGTTGGAAAAATCTTAATAATAGAAGTAAATAAGTGCTCTCACCGAAACTAGGTTCTCATAGGCTCCAAGGTTATAAGGATGGTGATAAATATTTCCAGCCTTTTCAGCCAACCACGTAGCTCTAACCCCTTCATGATACTGCGAAACACAGATGTAACTACCATCACACAAAATCTACACACAATAATACTATAAAAGACAGAGATCATATTTCTAAAACCTCGATAGTAGTCTTATTATGTAAGATGAGGTAAACATGCCAACCCAATAGGACCATCAGTGCCAACGCTAAAGGGCACAGAAGAACCCCACAAACAATCTGTGCAATATATAACATCTGTGTTATTCAAACATGACTTCAGACGAAGATTCAGTTGGTGATTGATATGCTCGTGGTTGAAACATCCTCCCAGGGGTACTTACAATAGATGTTCTTGAAGAATCACTGCCTGGTTGGTCATCTTTAGGTAAATGCACAGCACCCCCTATAATGAGAACCTGATGTAAACATCAATAATTTTATGCTCAATCTTTGAGAAGCCTTGGTTGCTCAAGAAAATCAAGGATAACACAGTACCATAGAATAGAAGCTTGCAATTACAGCATACAGAACAAAAACTAGGAAGATCTTGTAGTTCTCATGCCCAACACAGTTATTAATCCATATACAGTGGTGGTCCTGCACAGGAAAAGTTGTTAAATGCAGATTAAAATTAAAAATACAATAAAAAAAGAGTTGCACATAACACTAGTCAGTACCATTCTTAGAACACATCTTTTGCAGACACGACAATGATGCGCTCGAGGAGGTTTATAATGGGAACATTTCTGGCAGTATCTCAAATCACCACCCTGCAATGTTTTAGTGCAATGCAAGTTAGCACACAGTCCCATGTACTAGTCTGATTAAGTCACAAAGATTCCTTTTTACATTCCTGACAAAATCGAAAAATACTAGAGGAAACTGCACAAGATGAGATGGAGGATAACCAGCGATATGCAACCCACTGAGATGCTGGCAAACTGGCAACCTCATATGTGAGTTCATAAGTAGTAAGAGAACTATTTTTCTAGTCCTACCGAATGATGATTTTGTGCGGTCTGTTTGGAAATCCTAGACTTCAAATGGAGTTGAGCTAAGCTATTTGGCAAAAATGATGTCATGTAACTGTTTTGACATTCTGGTTCTGATCGTAATACTAATGCAGAGGCGGAGCTTCATTAGGGCCATAGTGGGCCATGGCGCCTCCTCACTTTTGCAATTCTATAAAGGATGCTACAAAATCCTAGTATATTTTGACAATGAAGATTTAAATTGGCCACACTTGCACTTCATAAGCTATGTACGTATATTCTACTATTGCCCCCCTCTAAATTTGACCTCAAGAACCACCAACTAATGGATCATGGCCCCCATAGAACTCTAAAACAAAACTAGATAATGCATGTGAACGTGAATCCAAAAAAGAATGTACTCTTAGTTCTCCCCAGGTGTATTCCTCCGCAAAAAATAATGCAAGGAAGATGCTGCACCAAAAATGGTGTGTAATCATTCAAGGGCAACTGCGGTACACAATTCCAGGACCAGAATACAACTTGATGGTATATTAGAGTTAAGTAGCAAACTAGCAATATAACAACAAGCCACCATAGGAAGTACAAGAAAACTTGGACTCTATTATCTTCCATGTGCACTCTATTAATATGACAGTGCTTATTCGATGAATGAGATCTTGTCCCATGGTTAACAGGCAATATTGATATGAATTCCTGGGAGTCCTGGGAACAGTTGGAGTATTGAGATTCTGAATTGACCTAGATTTGTTCTTTCTTTTCGAAGGTTAATTGATCGGTAAGATATTTTTTCAAAACAATTGCAACATATGTCATTTGTTCTTGTAAGTCCACATATATGCTAGTACAAGCTAAGCCCTCAAGCTTAGATCTAGACCATATTAACCATAATACCAAAGCTATTCATACGAACAAGAGAAGATTCCCAGTTCCCACTTGTGTAATTTGGATACAAGTGTCACTCAATCCGAGTACTGACGATGAGTAGACAGTGCAAGGATTCAGATGTTAACGCACACACCTCTACACAGTTCCTCACTCACCAAAAGATCCCATCACCGAGGCGCTCCAATAGGTATAGAACCACTCCGTGATACCAAATCTCACGCGCGGAATTATGAACTCGCCGGACCTTGCTTGGAGGCAATGCCTGCCCGAAAATCTAATCCCAAGATCTGAACTGGTAACGAAGTTCCTGATTCTACAGATATGAATACCATCTGACTCTGTAGATCTAAATTTCACAGAACGCGGCGGGGGCCGCCCACGAGATCTGGAGTGGTCCATGGCCCAGACGGAGGGAGGCAGGGGCCGTGAGTAGAGTACCTTGCGCTTGATCTCGTGGACGGGGCTCCCGGCGTCCTCGACGTCGGGCACGAAGGACGCCGGCACGCGGCCCGGGTCGCGCGACACGGCGACGGCGTAGGTAGCGACGCAGGCTGCGGCGAGCGCGGTGAAGGCCGCGGCGTTGGCGAGCCCGGCCGCCGTGGAGAGCCCCAGCCACGCGGGGATCGCCAGGAACACCGTGGTGTAGTAGACGTAGCCGATCGCGGCGAGCACGGAGAGTATCGGCACCGTGATGTACCCCGGGCGCCCCATCCGAGCCGCCGCCTAGTGCTCCTCTTCCGCCCGGACGGGGCGGCAGAGCATTCCGGGGAAAAGGAAGCCCCGGCGGCGTCGGCGTCCGCGTCGGCCGGGAGAAGAGCTCGTCCGTCTCGCGCGACGGTAGGCAGGGGCACCGGGCGCAGGCACAGGCACAGCGAGCGAATTGGCTTGCTCTGTACTCTACTCTGGTTAGCTCGCTTGCTGCCGCGCTGTGGTGTTTGGCGCGGGGGGAAAAGTGCGCGGGTGAGAGAGGTGATCGCCGATGGGTTGAGTGCTGTGAGCTGGGGTTGGTAGCGCGTGGTACCGTGGCCGTAGCGCCGTGGCGTCGTTGATGCGGTTGCGGCAGGGACGTCTGAGCTTGCGTCGGCGCGACGGCTGCGGCCTTGCAGGTAGCGAGAGGGGAGACTGAGATATCGTCAAAAACTCCATGTGATGATTGCGGAGTATATAAAAAGCTAGTATTTGAATAATTATTATATTATAAAAATAATACTTATATCTAGGTCATGTTTGTTATAGATCACTTTTTTTTTACCAAACATTTTTTTTTTCAAAACAACCTTATAGATGAAGCTTTTTTTTTCTCCTCCCACAAAGGAATAAATTGAGATGGAGACGAAAAAAGTATTTTCACAGCTCTCTACTTCATTTATCTCTTAATCATGTATAAAGTTGTTGTTGAACATGTTCTCTATTATACAATTTTCTTAAATTAGCTCAGCTTGATATAGAAAGTTGTTTATGAAGTTGTTTTTTAAAAATAACTTTACTAGTGAAGTTGAGCTGTGCCAAATAGGACTTTATAATTACTTTTTGTTTAGAATTCTAAAAGATATTACTTTTTTTTTTACCAAAATGATACTTATGATTGACGAAATATAGAAAGACCAAACAGCAGCAGGCCTACAACATAATGATCTAATAAGGCCCATATAGAACTTTGAGAAGCTTAAGGCCCATGTAGATGTGAGTCGACCTCACACTTTGGGCTGAATGTCGAACGTGTAGGCCCACATGTATCCCCTATGGTGATGGTGACAGAGTGGTCTTTCGCCAACGGCAGCTCGCCGCTAGAGGTTCGACCAGCATAAAAAATATATAAATCTCATTTTTTTTGAAAAGTTGAAAGATGTTTATATTTAAATAAATTATATAAGATATAATACACATTTAAATTTCAAATTAGATTTATTATAAGAATATTTCATGACTAACCTAACGAAGTTTATTATATATCATAAACATTAATGTTACTTATTTGTATTGGATTAGCATTTAGAATCTTCTCTCCTCGGGATTCTTTTGAGCGTAGAGGGAGTACGTGCTAAGCGCGTGTATACCTCTGTAATACAGCTTGTTTACTTTAGTATACCTCTGTAATACAGCTTGTTTACTCGACCGTATCAGTCAAAATCAGTGTTTTTTAACTATGTTTTCATAACAAGTCGGCATAAGCTAAAATCAGTACTCTTATTTTTAGCTCCCATATTTTACTCTCAACAAAAACAGCATAAGCTTAGTTGATCATGTACATGTCGACATTTATACAGACAATATATACAACACTACCTGTTCATCAGTGAAATAAAGCAGCGCATCAGTACACTACGCTTAGTTTCCAGTTTACGCTAAACACCGTACACACGCACTCCTTGCTTACATGAAAAAGGATAAACAAGTTCCAAACTTTAGAAACGTTTGGCAGGTTAAGGTTATGGCCACCGCTGGAGGAACCCACCCCCGAGCCAGAGCAGTCACGCACTCACGCTCACACCTCGCCAGGCCGCGTCACAGCATCAGGCCGAGCCGTTCGCTGGCGACGTCGCACTTGACAGGCGCGAGCCCGACGCGTCCGCGCTCCAGGTCGTATTCGACCCACAGGTTCATCTGGTGGTGGTGCCCGATCACGTACGCCGTCAGGGGCACCATGTCCGCGTTCCCGAACGTTAGGCACCACACGCCGTCACCTCCCCGGCGCTCGCCGGGCACCTTGTACAGCAGCCTGTCCCCCGCCACCGACATCTCCGCGCCATTGAAGAGCAGGGTCACGGGCGGGAGCCTCGCCGACGGCGGCGGGCGCCCCGCGGGCACGCGGAAGCAGGCGTCGAACGCTTCTTGGAACGCGAAGCTGGGGTCGTCGAGCGCGGGGAGGAGCGGCTTGGTTTGTTTCAAGAACTCGGCTTTCAGGGCGGAGTACGCGTCCCCGAGGAGGAAGGTGAACTGCGTCCCGGAATCCACCATCGTCTGCCCTGCGCCGGTGTGGTCCGGCGCGAGCACCGACGCCGGGATCGGTAGCGGCTTCCCGCCGACGCGGATGCCGAGGAGCTGGACGGAGTAGGCCACGCGGTCGAAGTAGGGGAGCGGCAGGGCCGGCTGATACAGCGGCGTGTAGTTGAGCGGCAGGAAGGGGAGGTCGCTGTGGCCGAGGAGCAGCACGCCGGCGTCGTCCCGGTCGGAGATGCAGTACGAGAAGCGGCGCGTGCTGGCCTGCGTCACGAAGGAGAGCGCGCCCCTGTTCATGCCCAGCAGCCCGGCCGTGGCGACGCCGTCGGGGGAGGAGTCGTACGCGGCGGACATGCAGCCGAACGCGGACCGCAGCGGCGGCGCGTCGCCGACGGCGAAGACGTCGGTGGCGAGCGCGCCGTCGGAGGTGGACCCGTCCGCGTAGGACAGCGACACGCTGCACTGGCGCTTGGCCGCGTCGCAGGACGGCGGCGCCGGCAGGTCCCGGGAGCTGCACTGCGGGGAGCCGCAGGGCACGGCGGCGAACGTGGCCGAGGCCCTCGGGCGGAACGACTCGCTCCCCTGGCGCTGGCGCTGGCGCCCCGTGGCGCAGAGCAGCCAGGAGAGCTCGCTGCCGGTGTCGAGCACCATCGTGACGTTCTGCGGCGGCGTGCCGACGGCGAGCGAGACGGTGAGGCTGACGTTGTGGTGGAACCGCAGCTTGCTCGGCGGCCGCGGCCGCGGCAGCGCCCCCGCCGGCACCTGCCGCGCCCGCAGCGGGAACGCGCGAGGCTTCGCGCCCGGCCTCGGCGGCTCGCCGGCGACAGACCACGGCCGCGGCACGGCGACGAGCAAGACGAGGAGACAGACGAGCAGCGGAGGCGGCATGGTGGTGATTGCGACCCTGCGGCCGGGGGCCTATGCGCGCATGTGATGCGAGGAGATGGGTTCTTGTGTTGGATTGGCGGGTGGGGTTTCCGTTTCGGCCGGCTCGCGGTGGATTTTATGGAGGTGGCGCTGGCGCGCGCGAGCGAGGCCAGCCCAGGCGGGAGCAGCACAGTGCAGAGTGTCACTGCGAGGGGTGGTGACGCGGAAAGAGATGGGATAGGATGGCGAAGCCGTGGGGAGACGCGTCATGCGTCCCTGTCGCAGGGACGAAGCATCCGCGTTCTTCTGCCTGTCGTCTTGTGTGGTTTCGGTCCTGGTGAGCGCCAGCCGGGCTAGGCACGGGTATTTTCATTTCATAGCTTCCTGCCCACAGTGTTGCAATGCAATTGAGCCCGTAGCAGCCCCGTAGCAATGCAATTGAGCCCGTAGCAGCCCTGTAGGACTGCAAACGTCACGATAAAAGTCTACACGTGCCACACAACATCTTGCAACAGTAGTAGTACGTCATTTGTCAGTTCCGTGCCCATTGTACGTAACAAGCATTGGTGGTGATCGGTAAATACAGTACGGCGTGTCTGTGCGTGCGGACGCAGCGCAGTGTCCTGGTGGCACCTGCGAGCTCGACAGGCAGGCAACGATGCTTAAACCCGACAGGTGGCACAGGCCCGACTCACTAATGGTCTTTCCGCACGGCCGGAACTTTGGCCTATTATGCGCCGAAAACAAGCACCTTTTGCTAAAGCACTTCGACTAATGGAGTACATCCTACTATGATTAATTCGCCATAGGTACGTATTGTCCGGAACAAAAGAACATATACTCCCTCGGTCTAAATAAAGATACTAAACCACCTCGGTCTAAATAAAGATACTAAACCAATCTATTATACTAGAATTGCATTGCATGTTCTTTGGCCGGTGGCATCAGCGGCAACATGAAGCTCTATGAACTGAATCGACGACTGATCTTCTTCACCGTCAGGTAAAAACAATTACTGGTAAACTAGTAACGTTTTCCAGCTGAAACTTGCCCAACCAAGCGTCCAACAATCATCCCAGCGTCCGTGGTAGTACGTCGATCCGTCGGAGTTATGATCTCATCTACCGCCCAGGACTCGGCAGGCAGGGATCCATGAATGGAACCTCTCCCAATGGTAGTAATAGTATACGCGTACAGCTCGCATCAAAAGGGTGCGGTGAATGCGATGCCTGCCTTCCGTTCCAAGCAGTGGAGGCAGCGTATTCAAGCTACCCAACCAAAGCAAGTACCGCAGTTTAAAGGCAAGGGCTCTGTTCCCTTCAACACATATTTTTAAGCTCTGCAACAGTATTTTTCTTCACAACAAATCAGTTTCAACCAAAATCACCTAGCTTTTCAGCTAAAGCGAACAGAGCCAAGGTCGATCCTTTTCGTCACTGGTGCAAGCCATTTGCCTACAGTATATGTCTGTTCTGTCTGGATTGTACGGCTGATTTATTTTAAGAGAAAAATACTGCTCTGTAGTGAAAGTTGAAGAATATTTACCACCGGTCAGCGCGACGCACTCTGCCAGTTTTGAAACGTTGAGTGCTTATTTTCAGTCAGTAAACATATATAACAAATTAGTATCTTAACTGTTTACCATCTCACGGCCTCAACCCTGCTACTGCACGATGCCACGGCCTGCCAAGCGGACTCTCGCGCGCTCTCGAGTCTGAACAAGTGAACACACCGCGCGGCGGAGAAGCAATGCTCGCCACGCGCCGGTGCTGGGCGCCGTCCTAACCGGTGTAGGCCGGGTGCTTTGTTAGCTACAGTAATCATGTCTCTCTCCATTAATCTACCTTGATAGTTAGCCGCACTTCTGCAGGCTGCAGCTCTATCCTACTGCTAACAGCTTCATTATTTTAATGGTTGGTGTGGTAGGAGTACGTGTCTTGGTTAGCGCGGGCATAAATTCGAAAACCCGGTACGGGGTACTACAACCGCTGCACGCATAGGACCCTGCAATGTGCAGAGCACGAGTTAAGAAGATTTCCTCCGCTGTCTGCCCTGAGCCCTCACTCGCTTTGATCACTGTAAACAAAACCGCACGGAGAACGTGCACGGTGGGCACCGGGTGTTCTATGTATATAAATAAAGAGAAGGCGTATGTCCCCCTGCTTAGTGCTACGTAGAGTACATACAAAAACCAAAGAAGCGACGATATCGTGGGGAACAACACGAAAAGGTTACACCTTACTACAAGGACCGAGCCCACTCTCGTGGCTGCATTGCACGCACGACGTTTACTCAGATGGTCAGGGGCCGGGGCCGCCCTGTGAGGAAGAGGTTTCACTCTGTTCGGCTGACTGGTACGGTACGACTGGCTGACTGGATGATTATTTTAAAAGAAAAACACTGCTGAATGTCACCAGCCGAACAGATCAGAAGTTTTGCCATCCATGACCTTGGCCACTCTACGGCAGTCGGTAGCCGCAGCTGGAGACAGCGCAGCTGCAAAAGGGTTGATGCATCCGGCTGCTTTCCTAGAACTAGGACACGTTTCCATTTACTGTACTGTAAGTACTCCTACGGTCATTCAGGTACGCCTGTCCGTGACACGTCGAGCGCGCCGTGAGCCGCCCAAGTTGCCGGCCGCCAAAACACTCGCTCGCCTGGTCCATGCCCCTGCTCCGCGCCGCGGCGGCTGTTGGCCTGTTCGGTAAGGAAGACAGCGGCAGCTCTCGCGGACTGATCGGGATCACGGAGAGCGTACGGCGGTCCCTGAATGCCAGCTACTAATAATCAGCAACCGAGAAACAAGCCAAAATGAGTGCACTACGTCACCACCCCTACCATACAGTAGTACGGAGTAGTAGCGTTAGCGTAATACCGAACTTGAGCTGATGACGATCGAGGTATACTATGGCCCCGTTTAGATGTTAGTTGCAGTTGTAATTCTGCACTGTAGCATGTTCGTTTGTATTTGACAACTTTTGTCCAATCATGGCCTAAGTAGGCTTAAAAGATTCGTCTCGTGATGTACATGCAAAAAGTACAAACATGCAAACATTTCGTCTACATTTAATACTCCATATATGTGCCGCAACGTTGATGTGATTAGTTGCAATTGCAATTTAGAGTGGATCTAAACAGGGCCTATTTATAAGCATCAGCTCGTGGGATTCAATCATTCTACTGGTAGACAGTTAGAGCTAGGTCCATCCCAAATCTCATCGGCACGGGTGAATGAACGGGACGGGACCGTCGACTCGAGCGAGATGTCGTCACTAGCATGTGATGCATAGCTAGCTTCTGAATCGGGCCCCTAGGTGGGTATTGCCGCTGCACAGAACGAACCGGCTGGCACTGCTGCTAGTCGATGATGAGTTCTAGAGTCATCAGCCATGGACCATCCATGATCCATGTCCGGGCGCATGACTAGCTACATCATGCCATAAGGTCCTGCTAGATCCAACGTCAACGGATGCGAGCGGTACAGGTGTGGCGCTGGATCAGCTTTTGCACGGTTGGGGGTCGCTCTCGCGAGGCCATGGCTGTCTCTGGCCGGTGGCGCTGCTCCGGGTCCGGGGGATCCCCAGCAAACCATGACGTGGGTGCGTGTTCAGGGCTTGAATAAACCACAAAACCAATCCCACTGATAAGAACATGAAGAAGTAAGCACGGCATACTGGACGGTTCAGACAGTGAAGTGTGTTAAGCAAACGTTCAACACCCAGAGTGCCGGTGCGTGTTCAGGGCTTGTTGTCGACAAAGCGAGCGGCGGCTGAACGGGGAGGTGAACTAGTCAACTGCCTGTGTGTGTGCCTGTGCATGTAGCCAGACTGTGTGGGCGTAATGTAAATTTGACGTGCTTGCAGTTTGTTCGACTGAAATTAAATACAGATGAACAGTGCCAGGTGCAAGTCATTTATTCGAGTTGACACCGAATAGGATGTAGGCCCTGTTTGGATTGCCCTGGATTCTACAATCCAGCTTCCAGAATTTGCCAATGGATCCAAACTGCCCAACTTTTTTATCAGCTTCTAGAATCTGGAATGGTACAGATTGTGCAGCTTCTGGACGGTAAAAGACAACTCTACCCTTCCCTATTTTTATCGGCAAGAGCTAACACGTCCATAGTCGACAAACGATCATCAACATACTGCCTGTTCTTTTGGCTAAAAATAAGCGCTGATTTCGACTCGTGCTAGTTTGTTGTGAGAGAAAAATACTGTTTCGTAGCTGAAAATAAGCGCTGATTGATCAAAAGAACCAGCTTATAGCGAGGAACATGATGAACCCCAAGGCAAATTTAGAGACCGGTTAGACTAGTGCAGAGCATGTCCTTCGCTTGGGAAACTGAGAGGCTCGAAGCAAAGGAAGGCTCTATTCGCTTCAACTAAACAACACATATTTTTCAGTTCTGAAACAGTATTTTCCCTCACAACAAATCAGTTTCAGCCAAAATCAGTTTAGCTTTTCAGCTGAAGCGAACAGAGCCGAAATAGCCACTTTCTCTTTAGCCCCAGATGCTGACAAATCCCTATTCTAATCATACAATTGAATAACAATCATAACGAACTAAACGCTCCGAAGATGGTGCCGAGCGGACTTGGTGCGCTAACGAGCTACACATCGTCACGAGACACAAATAATGAGGATAGGCCCATCAGGAGCAGTTTTTCGATCGGACCCTGGATGTGGTTGGGTAGGTGGAGCATGTGTTAGTGCTGCACAGCCGGCACTTCTGCTACTGGAACTGGACAATGCATGCCGTCCATGGACCACCCATCCATCCGTGCATGTGTCGAAGGATGTGGATGGGTGGCGAAACGGAAGGACGACGGTGCAGGTGCAGCGCTGGATCAGCCCGATCTACTCCTTCCAGTCTTGCACAGCTGGTTGTCACTCTCGCCGTCTCGCGAGGAAATGGGTAGCTGCCGCGCATGCTGCACAGTGCGGCTCCCGGCAGGAGATGGCCACCCAGAAGTTTTTCGTTTCAATCATGGAGGGCATGCGCCGCGAAGTTGCGCGTAGATGTCGTTTGTCGACGCAATAAGCAGCAGCAGCGGATGCTGCCCCGCCGGGACCGGGTGCGCCGTGCGCGAGCGAACAGGTCATCTCTGTACCGCACTGCCCGGGGCCGGGGGGCTTAAATTTGGTGCCAGCCGTGGGACCTTTCGCCGTTATGATGGTGCGACGTGGCCGGGACGCCAGCGACCATCATGGTCTGGAGACAGGGGAGTTGCGTGTGGCCCCTGAAAAAGATCCCATGGCCAATTGCTTTCGGCTTTCGGTGCATGAACCAGCTGGGTTTGATCGAGCCTTATCGGCATCAGTACAAGATTTTGGAGTTGAGAGGGGAAGTTACTCTGATTAGTTCATTGTGCTCAACAAGTCAACATGCTGCTGAATGGAGGGATTTATACTAGCTATTTTGTTAATTTATAAATAATTATAGGCAGCCAGCATCAAGTCAAGATGGCCGAGTTGGTCTAAGGCGCCAGTTTCAGGTACTGGTCCGAAAGGGCATGGGTTCGAATCCCATTCTTGACATCTTTGTTTTTGCCTTACTTTGCTAACTGCGGTCGACCTTGGAGAGGTATGCAGTTTTCTTTCTAAACACACCTGAACTCACGATGGGAATGGGCCGACCCGGCCCTATGGTCACAAGGTCAATTTTAGAGGCCATGGGCCGACCCATTTTATCCAAAGGTCATGGCCTCATTGACCTAATGGGTAGTATAAGTGGACCTAAATATTTTCTTCCTGTTATGAGCAATGAGTACGATCATTATTTTTAAAAAGATATATGAAATATATCATTGAGAAGTATTGTGATACTATTGACATGCTTAAAAAAATATGAACTAGACTTAGGTTATATGGATAAACCAAATTTAAGTATTAAATATTTGCTCTTTAAATATAATATATATCGATGTACTTTCAAGAATAGACAAATTTATAAGTTATATGAATAATTATGCTTATTAAAAAAATAGAAAAGACTAAAAAATTAAATAAAAAATATTTTGTGACTAGTGGGTCGACCTATATTACCCATTGGGTCAATAAGGTCCGGCCCTACCGACCTATTTTGGACTTTAGGGCCGGCCCTTGTGACCCATTGACCCTACTTTTGTGGGTCGGGTCAACTACCCAATAAGTGGACCCGACCCATTCCCATCCATAACCTGAACACTCACCACATACCCGGAGCTTTACCCTAGGATACCGTTCGTTGGAGCTGAAAATGGCTTCAGCTGAATGCTTCAGCTGAAGGCGGCGGTTCAATGGGACAACGGATGTAGGTCAACGCAAGAGTACCTGACGGCGGCGTTGGTTGGGCCTGCCCGACGCGGATCCGGTGCCGACGGGGACGAGGAGCGCCGCAGCCGGACCGCGGAATACTGAAACTCGGCTGTGACAAAACAAAAGGTTGCAGCCCGTTCAATTCTGTCTGAACACGACACTCGGCCACTTGGGCTTGCCACCCCTCCCCCCCTCCCCTCCAACCAAAAAAAAAAGTTAATCGTCCTATAATCTGTATTGTTCTTGTAGAGGCTGATTTTAATAACATACTTGAACTGAAGAACTCTTTTAGATTTAGGCGATGCGTGCATTAGAGATCTTTGGGGTTCACTTTACCTGACACCGGATGGATATGAATTGTTTCATCAGGTATAATGTGTTCAACTGCTCCTTCCACTTAAGAACGTTGGGGGCAGTATGGACATGAGTATTAAAGCTGACGGATAATGATGCACGCATTCACGCGAAGAATGTGGTATCTTACTCCCTCTGTCCGTTATCGTTTTCGTTTGTATTAAACAACTTTAACTAAATATATATTATAAGATATTAATATTTATGGTATACAACTAGTATCATTGAAAAGTTTTTCAATCTAGTTTTTTTAATAAATTTATTAAAAGATAAATATTGTATATATTTTCTATTAAGCTTGTGACACGTACATTAATAACGATATTTATTTAGGGATAGAGGAAGTAAGTCATAGACATAGGTACTACAGATAGTCTGCATTAGCATTACTGTATAGTTGTGCATGTCAATACTGCTGAAATATCTCAAGCAGAGAAGCTAAAATAATGTAATTCTGCTGAAATATCTCTAGCAGAGGCGCTAAAATAAAGGCTCTGTTCGCTTGAACTTATCAGTCAGCTATTCAGCAGTATTTTTCTCTCACAGTAATCAACCAGCCAGCCGTACAATCCAGCCAGCTGAACAGAGTGAAAATCTCTGATCATTTCGTCTGGTCCCTAGACCCCTACCTGACTACCTCCAACTAAAATTATCGCCCAAACATGTTGGTGTGACATTCTTCATAACAATAGGATGTTGCTCCCCGCGCCGCGAGCTACGCCACGTCGGATTTTTGTACGGGCACAGTGATCCTGTCGGCCGTTTTTTTCCTAGCCCTCGGTGAGTTTTCCGTGGCCACCGTCGACCCACATCGCTCAGTCTAGAACCCTCCTGGCGTCCGGCCCTTCTCGCAAAAAAAAAAAACCTCCGCTCGTCGGCTCCGCGGCCGGCGCCGCCCCTCCCGCCGCATCGTCTCGTCCGCCTACGCCCCTTCCCTCCTCCTCCTCCTCCTCGTTTCCTCCGTGCGCTTCTCCTTGCCTCTTCCGTCTCCCCTCCCCAAGGTGCGGACTCATGGCGGCACGGTGGACGGCCGCGTCGCGGCTGGCCGACGGCAAGGCTCGGGCGGCCCTCCTCTCTCCCTCGCATGTGTCCTCCGCTCTCGGCTTCTCCGCTCCTCTGGCCGACGCCATCTCCTCCGCGTCACACATTCGCCCCCACGCGCCGTGCTAGGGAGGGCGCCGAGCGCCCCTGCGCATCCCCACTCCCAGGCAGCGGCCGGTCAGGCCGGTGGCACCACCGGATCCGCAGCGAGAGTCGCACCCCTACCCCGACGCGTCGCGGTGCGGACCCACCTCGCCGATGCCCGCGGCCGCCCCTCCCCCGCTCATCGCCACGGACTGGAGCCAGTGTGGTTTGCTCTCTCTCTCTCTCTCTCTCTCTCTGCCCTTCTCTCGATCTAGGCATCCTCAGCCCTCCGACCTTTCTCCTACTCTGTGGAAGGCCTTCTGCTGCAGATCCGTACTCCATCCACCTCTTTGGATTCGATCATTGCAGCATACACGATGACACAAAAAGATGGAAGTTAGAAAGATACGTATTTCTTTTGCATTTTTTATTTGTTCCAAACGTTTGCTTCTGAGGCCACGAATTAAACGTGGGATATAAATGTCATCGCTCATGTGCGTCTTCGCCTCACTGAGTTCGTATATTTGATTGGCAACAATCTTCTTTTTTTTCCCCTATTTTACTGCGTTGCTAGATTGAAGGGCCCCAGATTTGTATGACTTATCAACTTCTTATTTTCATACCTTCTCTGTGCTCTCATCTATCAGGTTATTAGCAGTGTTGTGTCAAATGTTTTTGTAGCAGATGTACACATAACAATCAGGAAGTAATTCAACATTAGATTTCATATACTTCAAATTTGAGATTCGGTTTTCCTATAATGCAATGTCAGATGTACATCAAGGTGACCTTAACTATGAAATTTACATTATAGGCCTAGCGGTTGATTACTGATGTTATTTCCAATTTTCTTCTCTTGCTTATTGCCTGAATAGGATTCAGCATTTAAGGTGCCTTTTATTTTCGTAGCCTGGTCCACACATGAACTCATCAATGAGTATGCACTTATGTGCTGCAAGCACTCAGGACATTAGCTTCATCGTGGTATGCATTGTGCAGTACACTCTATTGATAGTAGTTTGCCCAACATCAGGGAGGATGAGACTAATTTGCCTGTTACTAATCTGCTGGTTCAGTTTTGTGCATCTACACAGATTATATTGCTCTATATCCCTCTGTTTATTCACCCCGGAGTTTGACCTTGATTTGTCCATGTCACTCTCTTTTTTAATCTATCTCTGTTCTGCCCTACAGACTGTTTTATACTTCCCGTCTCTTCTGGATACCAGTTTTTTTCCCCTGATGCTTCATGCAACTGCTGGATTCTTATGTAACCTGGGAACATGGGCTGATGGTCTTCAAAGGGAAATAGTTTTTTGGGTCTATAGCTTATGATGAAATTGATTTTTTTATAGAAGTTGGAAATATAGGCTGATGATCTTGAAAAGGCCTAGAGCATGTTCATGTATCTCCGTCTACAAACACAAGATTTTCCTTGATTTTTCATTCTCGCTCCAGTTCCCTTCCAGTAAATTGATTCCTCCCTCTCCCTCTCTTTCGATGTTGTGATGCACCGGGCAATCTATTGCAGCTTCCTCTCAAGGCTGACACTGCATCCAACCCATCTCTACATCCATTCTTTTCTGTATGTGCCCCCAACTTTGACTGTTGCAGAAGATGACTTTCTCAGTGCATGCCATTGTGCCTTACTACAATAGATCAAATGATGCCGTTGTTCATTTCTGAAGCTACTTTTAGTTGCTACATTATTTCTGTTTTCTTATCATACTGGATTCATTGCAGTGGATTGAAAGTTTAGTTGAACCTTTGCTGCTTCTTTCAGCACAATGTTTTCCTACTACTTTGCTGCATGTCCTCTTCCAGTACGTGTAGGGGCGGATGTATATTACCACTCTGTATGGATAGCTGAGAGAAATATCACATTCGTCTCATATGTGACATGGTCTTGATGAAATCATTTTCCCATAACAAAATCAATTGATACTTGGTTATCGTGCTGCCAAGGTACATGTTGGTACATTTGTAAGATGTGCATACATGCACCTTTTGGGGAGCTATGTTTAGTTGTCATTGGAACAAGAGGCTCCTTTGTATAAGATTTTGTAAACTGACATGTTTTGCTACTTTGACAGATATATACTATCATGCCCAAGCTAACAATTTCATGGAGATTAGATTTGCTGTCTAAGTTCTGGCATATTTGGTTTTTTGTAATGTTGCACAAATGCTGATTCTCAATTGTTGATTAATTCACAGTATTTTTACTGCTGCTATCAAAAGATGTATACTCAAAGGAGTTAGTGCTTACCTATTTTCATCAGATTACCTCTCATCAGGATGGTGGTCATCTCATCTCATGAAATAAAGTTTAATGTGTCCTTTCCTATGAAATTTGTTTTCACGTACCCTCCTTAATCAGGATGTAGTTGCTTCGGTTTTTGCATATTAGTATATTCCATCTAGATGATGTTTGCTTATTCAGATTGCAGCAATCAGCATCTAAAAAATTCTCTGAGAGGTACGCATGTTGTAAGTGTCATTTTTTCATTTGGCATTGTGGCAGCTTGTGTTTTTTTATCATATCAAGGAACAAATGGTATGGATCTACAGGATGTTTGCTGGGTTTTGTTTAAGGTTTATCCTGATTTAATTGATACTGATCCTATTCAGTCTTCCTATGTTTAAGGTCTATCCCCATTTGCCGGATACTGATCCTATTCATTTTTCATCTTTGTGTGACTGGATTTTGTCTGCTGTATAATGGTGAGTGAAATACTAATTTGTCTGTTACTGATTACCTCACCGCTTCTGTGCCCAGAAACATGGCGTCATTGCTGAAAGGAGGTACGCGATAGGAAGACAGGCCAGCTAGCTAACTGCTCTCTGAAGGTGCCCCTTCATTTTTTTTAATTACACCTTTTCATATGGATTAAAGTTGGTCGGAAATCACTGAAAATCCATTGTTTGGTGACTATTTTTTAATTACTCTTTTTCTTATGGATTAAATTGTATAGGCTCTTAGAAAAAAAGGTAGATCATTTTTATGATTTTTTCAGTTACTTTCAGCTCTTAAAAATTTGAGCTGCTTCGCAGTTTATAAATAGTCAGCTAGTTTTTACATTTCCAGTTTGACAAAAAAAAAATGGGATAAAGAATACAATGCAAACTACCGTAAAGGAAATTGTTGCAGAGATGCTTTCATTACCTGTTGCCTGACATTTACCGTATTTCAGATATACAAATTTTAGAAAAATATAGGATCATATGGGTTGATATTAATAATCTTACCACAAGTTCAACCTTTTTACTGTTCACTAGGTTTCTCCAGCTGCATTTGGGTAACAGTGCCACCTAGCTAACTCTTGTGACTGAAGGTGTCTCTTAATTTTAGCTTAATCACTGCTCCATTTTTCCTCCCTGTTGATTAAACTGGTTCGTGAAAAATAATGAAATTTACTGTAAAAAGACATGCCCATTTTCATGATTTCGGCATCTTCTATCAGTTATTAAAGGTTTCTGCTGCCTCACAGCTTCTAGATAGTCACTGCATTTTTGGATTTGCGATTTCATTAACGATATATGTGATAAACAATGGAATTCCTTGCTCAAATGCTTAATGTCTCTTCCTCCATTTGCTGGACACCTGACTATGGGGTGCTTCTGTTGCTAGACTATTTATGCATTGTGATGATCTGTAAAGCCTTAAGCATGCGGCCCTGTGGGATGCAATTATTTGTGCATTTATGAATGATGTGATATTCAGTTGCTTATTTTGTTTTCTCACAGGTTCCATGTGTTGTTGATCCATATATGCAGTTACTGGAACACCTCAAAAAACAAGGAAGCATCGGCAGTGAGGTCTCAATTATTTGTTCGTCATGATGCCCCTCGACTGCCTTGTTGTCCTTCGTTTCCTCATGGCAACCATGCAGGTTGGTTTGGTCCCTATTATCATTTCATTTTTCCTATTGCTTCTCTAATGGAGCTTGCCTTGCTTGTTGTGGTTGCTATGTATGAGATCTCTATCATGACATGGCTACCATGGCGCTGCTAATACGCAGCCGCAAGTGAGCAGTTGGACAAATGGTATATGGGATGATGGATTTGCTTTCTTGGTCCATATTTTTTATTGGCAGCTCATTTACCATCTCAGGTATGGTTGGCTGCTCCTTCGTATCCCTTGATGATTTCTGTTAGTTTCAATGAAATTGCCTGCATATGCGCGAGCACGGGTCTGTAAAGAACTGTTCTAATGTGTTTTGAGGGTCCTGTTTTAATGGAGCCTTTAAAAATGCAGCGAGCTTAGCAATTTAGGCTTGCACCTTGCTGCCTCTATTGTAGAGAAAATGGTTCTTTGTAGGTCTGATCGGGAAAATTTCTTTGTAGGCCTAATCAGGTTACAAAACATTAGATGCTTTTTATATTGACCCATTTTTGCCTCGGGATGTGCCTTACATGATTCACTTATGTCGACACAGCCTTTACTCCATGCTTTTATTACCTCCATTTCATGATGTTGTTCATGTATTATTCTCTCTTTTTTTTTATAAACTCTCATCTGATTAGTTGTGGCATACTTTTGTGCTTCCTTGCTGCTTATTTGATCACTAGCAGCAGCTGATACCTGATCTGCTACATCACTATTTGGATAAGACTTTTAGTCCCAGATTCGTCCAGCAGGCAAGGCTCTGATGGTGAACCAAGACCCAAAAACCAGTCCTTCACCATGTCAAGATCAAAGGCTGTGTAGTTAGCACGTACCATACTACCTTCTAGACATCCGGAACACTACTACTACTAATTGTACTGTCAAATATGTACAATAACTGTGTGCTGCCTCATGTTCAAAGACCTATAATGTTTCGCATTGCATGCATGACATCCATGTTATCCTCTTGCCCTCCTTTCCCTAATCTTCTAACTAAACGTATATGCTTTCTCTAATCGAATGCTGGCTTGCTCTCGCTGCATCTGTATAGTATACAAACATGTGTCTATTAAAATAATATAGGCATCCTCTAATTGTGTAGTATGCACTAATTATATGCATCGTCACCATATACAACTTGCGTATCCCGCCCGTAAAACTCATTGCGTGCGCGCAAATGCGCGCCCTTCCTACCAGTTGTCTACACATTCGATCACGAGGCCGTGGCGAACCAAGTCTGTTTTTCTTCGATAAACGGAGGACAAGGAGGCACAGCATAGTGATGTACTGATGTTCGGCTTTGGCAGCAAGCTGTTTTCAGCTCTTCTTGTGCACCCAGCCCAACAAATACTTCGGTCTTTCTCTTCCCCAATAATTATCCGACTCTCGGCCCGACTCGTATATATATGCTGGACATTTTCTAGCCCAGCCCATTACTATAGAGAATTAGAGATGTGTGACCTAGGCCTAGGCGTCCGGAGTTTCCCATGTCCGTAGTAATCTATGGGTAATCTATCCACGTGACATTTCAATTAACGCTTTTAATCTCTTTCTTGCTTTGAAACTAGGCTAGTCTGTTTAGATGGACATCACACCGGGTTTTGGATCTCTTAAAATGAACTACTCCGTAGAAGGCTGTGGCTTAGGCACCTAAATAAACTAGAAGGCTGTGGTGAAATTTTTCGGGCCGGGCTGGCCCGCTAAGCACGTTCCACATCATGGATTAGGCCAGCTCGCAGTTCAAAATAGGGGGAAAGAGAGAGGGCGGAGAAGGGAAGGAGGGGGATCTGATTAGGCAACGAGCATGGAGGGGCGCTCAAGGTGGATACAGAAGAGACCGAGGCCCTCAAGGGATCCATAGGAGCCCGACGGAGCAACGCGCTCGAGCGAATCAGAAGGAGGCGTGAGAGGAGTTATTCAAGGCCGACCACCTCCACGCTTGACACCGATGTTCTCGATGCCGCCACGCTGGAAGCCATGGGGAGGAGGAGGCCGGTGGTGTAGGGGCGTGGAGGAGGACGACCTACGATGCGAGGCATGACCACACGAGTAGGGGTGACTTGCGACCGGGCGAAGAGTTCCGCGACTAGCGTCGCGACTGCACGGGTGGGAGCGCAACGACAGGTAGGGAGAAATGTGAAGTTATGGTTAGTAAATAGGACAAGGGCATGATGGGCTCTTAGCGGGCCATGGTAGCCACCTAACCGAAGTCATTAATGTCTGTAAAGCATAAATGTCACATCGGGCCATGCCACCTAACTGGCATGAGCAGTGGCCCATGCACTGGCCTATGCATCCGGGCTGATTGGCTCAGGCCCATGAAACACCGTGCCATGCTGCGCCCGTGGTGGGCTAAAATGGCGGGATTTTTGTCGTGCCAACGGGCTACGGGTTACATGGACATATATTGACGCAAATTGGTGCATGTTGTTGTCAGGATGGAAGGGTATCACTTGTCAGAGGGAGGAGAAGGGCATCAAAATTGCCAATGTGGATCATCTCCGTTGAACAAAGGATACATATGAAGTTGTCGACGAGTGTACAGAAGCATCTTTGAACAATCATTTACTTATTGGGGATCTTGAGAGAGTCCACCTCCTACTTCATGATGCAGGCACATGCATTTACAAAAGAGAGGAAGGGGACCGGGAACATTTCAGGTTTGCTTCTTCAAGAAAGAAGTCCTTGTTTATTTCCTGATGCAAAAACCTTTATATTCATCACATTGAATGTTTGAACATATACATACAGTATTAATATAGATAAAAATAACTAGTTATATAGATTTATGTAAGTCGTGAGACAAATCTTTTAAGCCTAATTTGTTCATGATTTGACAACATCATACTGCAATAAACATTTACTAATGATAGATTAAATATGCCTAATAAATTCCTCTTATGGGTTACAAGCGAGTTATGGTATTTTTATTAGTATTGTACTCTCTCTGTTCAAATGAATATGCAGTTCTCACATTCCGAGGAGTCAACAAAAGCAAGCTTTTGACTAAAATTATATTAAAAAAATACTAACTCTTATGAGACAAAATAAGTACCGTTAGATCGGTTATGAAATATATTTTTATAATAAATTTATTTTGAGACATAAATACTAATATTTTTTTGCTATAAACTTGGTCAAAGTTGATACAGTTTGATTAACACGTTTCCCATAATTGCATATTCAAGTGGATGGAGGGAGTATATAAAAAAAAAACCCTTCTAACATCCCATAAAATATCCGTTGTGACACTTAAAAACTTTAAATCTCGACTTTAAACACCCACTAAAGTTTTCACTGTAACACATGTGAATTAGATAGGTAGATATACATGTACATGTGCATGCAAACAAGGCCCAAGGAATTACTACTCAAATCATGATGTTTTTACCAAACTTTATCAAATTTAGGCATAATCATTACATAGAATGCATTATATTTCATTACAAGTTTTAGAAGTCATATTTCGGGATAGATGGAGTAGGGTGATGAGCCATATCGGATAGCTGTTGTACTCGTTGATCTAGGGGACGTGCAATTGCGGCCATTCCACAAAGCTAAGAGTTTTTAAAGCACCTCTACCCTTTTTTTTTTGAAGCAAAGTTGCATGAAACTGAATTTGTTTGCCAAAAAACTATGGAGTCGAGCTAAAAGAACGAAGCGAAGTAGTTCCAAACTGTCCTTAAACTTTCTAGGATTCTTTTGTTTTAAAAGTATAATCTAAGTAGATCTTTTCGTACACAAAGATTACCGTGAGTTACGTTTATCCTATTGCATTGCTTGAGTATAAAACTGCCTAACAGCACATGGGACACGGATCACAGCCCCTTGATGGGCTTATCCAGAATTTACCCTCCAAGAATGGAAGCTTGTTGTTGCGTTTTCTTTTGATGGAGGTCCTCCCGCATCTTCCGCAATCCGCCGCGTCCTCGCAGCTCGCAGGAGCGAATAGGTCCTGACACGTGGCATGCACGTCCACGTGCTCGGGGCCCGCTTGGGCTCTCTTTTACCGCGGGACCCACCTTGACCCTAATCCAAATTAAAGAGAAGACTAAGGACTACTAACAGTAACCTCTCAGTCTTCCATGGAACAATTAACAATTTTACCCACCAAGTCATGAATATTAACGGATAATCTTAATCTTAACCCGTCCACAAAATGGTAAAAAAAGGAGTAAATTCTGTGCCGGCGGCGGGTCACGCCGGTCAGGCAGAAGTAACTGCGGTGCCATCTCCCGCACAGTAATAATAATAAAACCCTAGGGGTTCTTGCGTCAGTCTACATCTCCACCGTCGGTGTCTAGATCCAACGGTTTCCTGCGCCGCGGAGGCTCGTGCTTATCACTCCGCCGTCTCCTTCCTCGGTTTCGCTTCCGCACTGCTGCTTACTGTGTGCTCTCTCTCTCCTATCCCCATCCCCTTCCCAAGAGCAGCTCGAAGCTTCCGGCGCCTGGAATGGCGGAATCGCTGGCCGATCGGAGCCCAATCTGAGCGTGGGCGTCCCCGAATCGTGCCTATCCGACCCGATCTTCCAGAATCCCGAAAAAAATCGGTGTTGGAATGGAGGACTCCGCACCGATCGGGCTGTTGCTGCTCGATTCGCTGGTGCTTTGGCCTGGGGCGTCGGGAGAGCCGCATCTTCTGTGACTGAGCTGTTTTTCTCGTGCTGGTTGGCGCGGGCTTGGACCGTGCAGAGCGGCGCCTTACGCCGGGAGGAGGAGGTAACTGGGGGCGTGGCGTCTGTAAGATATTTCCATTCGGGGTTTCGACGTGTTCATTGTCTCATTCTTTCTGATTTATGTTTCTAGGGTTTATCGAATGATGAGCGCCAGCGCCGTGGCTATGCGTGGGGAGATGGGCGGCGGGGGCGGCGAGGGAGGGGAGGAAGAGTTGGAGGACGAGCTCGAAGTGCTGCTCAGTTCCGGAGCCGGTAGCCAGCGTCGGCGACCAGCGGACGCGGGCGAGAGGGAGAGGGAGCGTGAGCTCAGCATGTTCCGGAGCGGTTCGGCGCCGCCGACCATAGAGGGTTCTCTGAACGCAATCAGCGGCCTGCTCCGCGGCGACGGGGAGGTGGCGGTGACGGCTGCCCCGATTCCTGTCGCTGAGGCGTTGAACGGGCATAGTGGGCTCCTCTCGGAGGAGGAGCTCCGGGCCGATCCAGCCTACCTGTCTTACTACTACTCTCATGGAAATCTTAACCCGAGGCTGCCACCACCGGTGCTGTCCAAGGAGGATTGGCGGTCAACCCAGCGTCTGAAATCTGGGGTAGTTGGGGGGATTGGGGACAAGAGGAGGCTGGTTCAGGAGGACGCCGGACAAGGGACGGGGACTGCAGTGGGGAGTTCTCTGTTCTCACTGCATCCTGGTTTTGAGCGGGAGGAGGAAGCCAGGAATGATGGAGGTGGTGCTGCAGAGTGGGTGGATGGTGGAGGGGATGGGCTCATTGGTTTATCACTCGGGCGGCAGCGTAGCTTTGCAGATATACTGCAGGTCTGATCTTATTTGGGTTTCAATACATGCTATCTTTTTTATGTTGAATTTCAATTCAAAAGAAGGGTTAGTCTTAATAGCTTCTATTTTAGTGCAGTATTCTGGTAGCTACACTTCTATTAGTTAACTCGTTATTTTAGTGGTCTTATCCCATTGAAGTTCAATATTTAGGACTTGCAGTTTTATCCAAACTATTTTTTTATACGGGGCTGTTATCTATAAGTTTCTGGTACATGTTACTCACAATGTATATTGACTACTGTGGGTATTTTCCTACTTTTGGTTCAACTGGTAAATCAACAAAGTTCTGACGAATCAACACACTTGACTCATTCAGTTTAATCTGGTTAATAGTAGCACTTATATGTTTAGAAATTTCACTGTGAGTCAGTTTTGAATGCCTCGGTGCGAATCAGATTCACTTAAAGCCAGGCGGTACAAAGTGCCTGAAGTTCTTGTGTCAAAGTGCATGCCTTCAGCACCATCTTGTTTTTTTTTTCGTGTGTTTTTATAGAATCAACAAGTTTCCTCATAAAGCTCAAGACAGGATAAAGCGTGTCTTTGCTACTTGCATGTGTCCATCTAATATTGCTATTAGAAAACTATTATCATTTTTTTCTCTTTCTGTTTAGAGTGTGCAAGCTTGAATTTATACAACAATGTGCATTCTTACCATGTCTAATCTATTGATTTATGCTTCCATTTATCCATGCCTTTCTACACCTTTTATCGTTCAGATATCTTATTTAGCTTAATAAAAAATGGATTATTTTAGGACAATATTGGCCGCAGAACACCTACTTCAGAGCACCCCTCCCGCGCGGCCAGCCGCAATTCTTATCTTGACAATCAGGAGCCAGTGAATCCTACTGAGAACCAATATTCTATGCATAATGATATTTTGGATGTGCATCATCCTATTGGGAATGTGCAAAATGTCAGTGGTCTTCACAGCCTTAACACATCCACATCTCAAACGTTTGCATCTATTATGGCTTCATCTGTTTCCAGAAATACTACACCAGATCCTCATTATGTTGCAAGGGTTCCTAGCCCTGGCCTTCCACCTGTTGGTGTTAGAATCACTTCCAATGATAAGAAACTGAACTGCTCCTCATCGCCATTCAACACTGTATCTTCAAAAGCAGTTGGGACTGATGATATTTTATCTGCATTGTCAAACATGAACTTATCAAAAAGTGGTTCTCTGAATGATAATAACATCAGTCGATCGAACTTTCAGAGAGAGATAAGTGATCAGCAGAAATTTTCACTTGACTCACAAGCTTCTCAAGTCCATAGTAAGCAGCATTCTGTGATGTTAGATACTGATAATGGATATCTGGGTATACCATCGATATCACAACCATCCAATTCTTCATTTGCTGACGTTGAGTTAAGAAACAACACAAGGTTAGATGGACATTTGGAAATGCAGAGATCTAATTTGTCTGCTCGTTCATATCAGAAGTCCCCATCTTCTTCCAATGAAAGCACAGGTGGTTCTCCTGCTCAACATCACAGTTTTGACAGTGTAAATTCAGCCTTTTTGAACTATGGGCTCAGTGGATACCCACTCAGCCCAGGTTTGCCTTCTATGATGCCCCCTTTGTTTGAGAATGCTGCTGCTGCATCTGCTATAGCTTTACTTGGTGCAGATTCAAGAAACCTTGGAAACAATATTTTATCTTCACCTACATTGAGCTTAACTGATGTGCATAACCTTGGTCGGGGTGGTAATCAAGCTCCCACAGGTCTTCAGTCTCCTCTTTCTGACCCTTTTTATGCCCAATACTTGAAGGCAACTCAGTATGCAGCACAGGGAGCTGGCAGCTATGGCGACCCCTCCTTGGAAAGGGGTTACATAGGTAACTCATATGCTAATTTAAATGCAGTTCAAAAAGCTTATATTGAAGCCTTGCTTCAGCAGCAGAAACAATATGAAATGCCACTTCTAGGTAAATCAACTGCTTCAAACCATGGGTATTATGGAAATTTGGCCTTTGGCATGGGCATGGCATACCCAGGAAGCCCATTGAGCAGTCCTGTTGCTTCTCCATCTGGTCCTGGCAGTCCACTTAGGCTTGGTGAGCGAAATCTGAGGTTTCCGTCTAACTTGAGAAACTTAGGTGGCTGGAGCTCTGATCCAAGTGGCTACATGAATGAGAACTTTCCATCCTCGCTTTTGGATGAATTTAAAAGCAACAAGGCCAGAAGTTTTGAACTTGCTGAGATCGCTGGCCATGTGGTTGAGTTTAGGTATGCCTTGTCACATAGTACCTTTTCGGAATATGAATATAAATATCTCAAATTTGGTAAATGGTTCACTAGTATCCTGATGAGCATTGTCTTGTATTTATTTCCTCCACAAATCTACATGTTCAGGAAAGGTTAATGGTGTGGACCTTGACCTCCCCCCCAAACACACACAACAATTTGTGTACACTACTTTACGCATAAATACATAGATAGTGGAGGATGTTTTGGTTACTGATCTTTTTTAAAACTTTGTATAAGGATTAAGGTACAGAACTAGTTGGATGTGACATTTGCTGATCTGCATTGATTCTGCAGTGCTGACCAATATGGAAGCCGTTTCATACAGCAAAAACTTGAAACTGCCACAGTTGAAGAAAAGAACATTGTCTTTGAGGAGATCATGCCTCATGCACTATCATTGATGACTGATGTATTTGGAAATTATGTAGTACAGAAGGTATTCTTCTCGTACACTCTATGGATCATCTCTCTGTTAGGATGGGAGTACCTTATTGTTACACCAGTTCTCCAAGCATGGTTCAACGTTGATCAAGTACTTACATGTCTTGTTTTCCTAGTTTTTTGAGCACGGAAGTGCAGAACAACGGAGGGAGTTGGCTGATAAACTATTTGGACATGTATTAGCTCTCAGTCTTCAGATGTATGGATGCCGAGTTATCCAAAAGGTACTAAATGATTAGCGTCTGTACATGCTACTTAGCCACTTTATATAATCACTGCAAAGAGTTCTTTCTTGTGGGGCCTCTCCCTCTGACCTTTTTCCTTTTAAAACACACACTTCGGTTACCTGACCCAATCTATATGCACATCACTGAAGGCAATAGAGGTGGTTGATCTGGACCAAAAAACAAAGATGGTTACTGAACTTGATGGTCATATTATGAAATGTGTACGTGATCAAAATGGAAATCATGTTATCCAGAAATGTATTGAATGTGTCCCAGAAGATTCTATCCAGTTCATCATATCAACATTCTATGGTCATGTTGTTCCATTATCAACCCACCCTTATGGCTGCAGAGTCATACAGGTATACCTTTAGGTTCTGCACCTACATGCAAGTGTTCTATTCCTTGTGTTAATGAGATTCACAGTTTTCTTTTCTCTATATAGAGAGTACTTGAGCACTGTGCTGATCCAACAACACTGCAAATCGTTATGGATGAGATATTGCAATCTGTAGGCATGTTGGCACAGGATCAATATGGAAATTATGTTGTCCAGGTTCAGTGCGGCTTTCCAACTTTTTGAACTGGCACTTTTATTTCCAGTCATGAATAGCTATATATATTTTTACCTCTAGTTCTTTTATTGCAATAAATATTTGAATATCTATAGCATACGACCAACATTATGTATGTGTGTTATGTTTTGTTTTGAGATCCTGTTTGAAAATTTAGTTCTTGAGAAGGCTTGCATTAGCCTTTCAATTGGCAACCTGCACTTACATTCCTTTTAAGGCCTTGTTATTTTTTTTGGTTAACTGTTTTTTAGGACAATGTAAACCAGGTCCAGAATAACAAAGCCTCACAAGTTCTACATGGTCCAAAGGAAAAGACTGTAATAAGTATAGAGATGTAAACATTAGAATAAAAAATAATCATTGTTCTTGATCCACACAAGTACATAAGTTGATGGAGCAGAAACTTCTAGCAGGTTCATTCCTTCAGCAGATGCACATCTGCCTAAAATCATTCTCTTTCAATTGTGTTTATTAGGGTAACTTTATCAAAAATGCATGGTCCTCCAGAGATAAAGATGCCGAAACTCCAGAGTGATCTGCTTTTTTAATGATGTTTTTCTACTGAAGGAAAAAATTGCCTAACAGATTCTTTCTGTTAATTAGTCTTGAGTTACTCTCGTATTTGAAACCAGTTGATGGTAAAGTTGACATATATTGTGTCAATTTACAGCTAAAAACTGAAGAGAAATTTGTTGACACGTTTCTATATCTTTTATAAATTGAAAAGTTTTGAGTGGTGCAGCTGAAGTGACTTTTCAGCTAACCTTTTCTGGAGTTATTTCAATATAATTCAGACCTGGGATAAGGGATCCATATAATCCAGAACAAACGATTCTCCACGGTTGTAAAATTAGGCATTAACACTGAAATGTACTACTCTACCAGGTTGTCTCATACAAACGGCATCTCACTAACGGGTAGGATACATTTGGTGCTTGATTGAATGGCTGCTGTATCTATCTAGGCAAACTGACACTAATCCAAGAATATCTGCTATCGCATGACTACTTTTACTCAATTTGTTGCCATAGATCAAACATTTTAGAGGGCGGGAAACCGCATGAAAGATCCATCATTATTGAAAACTTCCTGTGGTTACAAGTGAGCAGTTGTCATACTGAGATTCCATTTTTTATGCAGCATGTTTTAGAGCACGGGAAACCTCATGAAAGATCAATCATTATTGAAAAATTAGCTGGACAGATCATTCAGATGAGTCAACAGAAATTTGCCTCGAACGTGGTCGAGAAGTGTCTAACATTTGGTGGACCTACAGAGCGAGAAGTTCTCATAAATGAAATGCTTGGGACCACTGATGAGAATGAGCCTCTACAGGTGATTATGACTTGAAGTTTAATAATTCTAAATAGCAACTTTTTTTTTTTTGTGAAAAAAAGTAGCATATTTCTTGAAACTGCTTGTGCGGTTGTGCCACCTTTTGATACCGATGTGATTAGCATAGTAATTGGCATGTAGTCGCAGACAATATAATCCTTTGTTCTCGACCTATTACAGGCCATGATGAAGGATCAGTTTGGTAACTATGTTGTACAGAAAGTACTCGAGACTTGTGATGATCAGCAACGTGAGTTGATCCTGTCACGGGTAAAGGTTCACTTAAATGCTCTGAAGAAATATACATATGGGAAGCACATAGTTGCTCGTGTAGAAAAGCTTGTTGCTGCTGGTGGTAAGTTTCCGTATCCAGCTTCATTCATCGAAACATTTGGCGAGTATTTATTTGATTAGTTGGTATTCTTTTGTAGTATTTAACCATTCTAACACGAATATCCTTGCAATCTGAATCCAGAGAGGAGGATTGCACTTCAACCACAAAATCCTTCTTAATGGCGTAAAGATGACCATGTACAGCTAACCATGGCTAGACAGATGTACCTTCTGCCTTCTGCTTTGGGCTGCTACAAGCCAAGTTTAAAAAATAAACATGTTGTACTAAGAAGTCTGTACATTTCGTAGTTTGAGCTTATAGTTATGCAAAGATGAGGCTCAGCCAGTTTAATTTTACCAGATGTCTCTGAGGAGAATAGGCGTTCTGTATAAGTTCTGTATAAGTTGTAGGTGTAAAGGGAGGAGGAAAGTCTATATTTTGTGGCGAGACTGTACAAATCTGCGATCCTGCGAGAGTTAGCATGTGCTTAGGATAAAATTTTATTGCCCTCCTTGTCATCACTAATGGATGTTTGTAATACTGAATGACTGATGTAACGGCTCCAGCTTCTGAAGCTAGATGCGTGTTTTGTATGGAACTGATCTTCGAGATCTGGCTTCTGACTCCTGCCGGCCTCGTCCTGAATCAGGTGGAGCCGTGGAGGGCGCACTGAATCGATCGTTTGTTACAAATCTCATTGGAGACCGTTTCCTTTTTCCTTTCCTATTTAGGAAGGCACCGACGATCATATTCATGGCTAAATGCCAAACGGCCCGTCGTCCTCAAGAGGCGAGTTGCGTCTACGGCACTAGTGCGCCATGTGAAGGTTGGCAACCGCGCTCGTTTTCGGACAATTCCGTTCTCTGCTGACACAGCAAGCCAGAAACCATGGCAACTGGCCAATTCCCAGCGGCGCGTTGGCGGACCGCCTGCAACTCAGCGTCAAAACTGCCTTAACGGTCGCGATCCTGCACTCCTGCCAAACAAAACACCATGCACTCGAGAACCGGGCTAGCACAGCCAGGTGAGCTGGCTGCCGGCGCGAGATGGATTACAGGAATAGAACTCCGCTCACCAGGATTTATTTTCAATAATAATAATCTACGCCCTCTCTCGCGTTTGGATGGTGGTCAGCCTGTTCTTTTGGCTGAAAATAAGCGCTGATTTCGACTCGTGCTGATTTGTTGTGAGAGAAAAATACTGTTTCGTGGCTGAAAATAAGCGCTGATTGATCAAAAGAACAAGCTGGGTATGTCCATTGCTTACGGAGCCATGGATGCGTGAGTAGCTATAGATTTAGTTGTGCATGTAATTAATGTGATTGTTGTGTGCACACGTCATCTATGGAAATTATATGGTCCCGGTGTTCTCTAGAAGGATGCTGCTGATCGCGGTGATCACTAGAAGGATACATCTAGTCGTGCACGTGTGATGTGTGGAGTGTACTCCCTCTGTACCAATAAACGAGTCGTTTTGGCAATATCGATGGGCGGTGAAGAATCAATGAACCTGGATATTTACTGCATATAGATACGTGGGAGAGTGTGTGAACCTGAACATTTAAATTTGGTGTTAGGACAAGTTTATTGGGACAGAGAAAGTACGTGTATAATGTGCCCGTCGCCTACGGAGATATTGATGGCCCCGGTGATCTCTAAAAAGACACAAATGGTCTCGGTGATCTCTAGAAGAATATAGTCTTCTAATTTGCGTGTTCAGATGTAGATCTAGTTAGCTACATGGGCTGTGCGTGGGGTGTGTGGGCGTGTGTCCGTGCATGGGCAGTTGTTCGGAGGGGGGAAAAAAAGGATACTGCAGTTGTAGGTAGGGATGAAAACGGATCGGATACGGACGGATATCACTGATATCATATTTGTTTTCATATTTCTGGTCGGATTCGGATTCGAATACGGATAGTGTCAGTCATGCCGGATAGGATACGATTGGACGTCGACATCATAAATATACGATTTGAGTATTCGGATACGGATACGGTATCGGATATTGAATATCCGGACTCGGATACGAACAGATCTGAACACCTCTAAACGGATTCGGTCGAACGGACGGTCGAATAAATATCCGTACCATTTTTATCCCTAGTTGTAGGCTTAAACCTTGCGCTCTCCGGGCAACACGCTCCGCACCTGCGCCAACGGATCACCGCGAGAACGTCAGAAACCAGAAGAAGCCCGCGTCCAGCCTGCTGCCTGCCCCACCACGGGCAAATATATAATATTATGTTATCCCCACCAACCGCCGCGCCCCCTCCGCCCCCTCCGCCCTCATCCTCGTCAACCCGCCACACGGACATGGAAGACGACGAGGACTCCGGACGCGTGCTCGAGTGGGAGCACGGCCTCCCCACGGCGGAGGAGCTGACGCCGGTCTCGCACCCGCTCATCCCTCCGGCGCTCGCCGCCGCGTTCCGGATCGACGTCAAGGGTACCGCCTTCCCCTCCTCGGCCTTCGATTGGCCCTTCCTCGCGCACACTTCCCCCACCTCTCACCTGTCCTTCCGCTGCGACGACGAGGACGATGAGGAGGAGGAGGAGGAGGAGGGAGATGGGGAGGGGGAGGAGGAGGGGGAGAGCGAGGACGCCGCCTCCGCAAGCGGTGGGAGGGCCGGGAAGAAGGCGAGGATGGTGTGGACGCCGGAGCTGCACCACCGGTTCGTCGAGGCGGTGGCGCACCTCGGCGACAAGGGCGCCGTGCCCAAGGCCATCGTGCGCCTCATGAACGTCGAGGGCCTCACCCGCGAGAACGTCGCCAGCCACCTCCAGAAGTACCGCATCTACCTCAAGCGCACGCGCAGCCCCGGGATGACGCAGCCTCCTCCGGCCTTCCCGCCGGCATATGGTTCCCACTTCAGGCCCCACAAACCCTCTGACATCTCCACCCGGGGCGATTACTCCGCGTTCTCCTCCTGCGACAGCGAGAAGCTCGAACGCGACAATGCAGTAAGCTCTAGTTTGGTCTTTCCATTTTGAATGCTTATCGTAGTACTTTGTATTACATTTTCTTTTGGGGATTTATGGGTAGTTCTGTTATCTAAAGCTAACACATATATTAACATTCTATATTGGGTTATTTGAAAGCTAACTTTTATGTTTGGCATAGATAACCCATCACTGTCAAATTAAAAGTTTAACAGTTAGATATCAGAAATTAGTAGCACCAATTTTCAGTAATATTGTGGTGGGCAGATAATGGAGGCAACTTTTATGCCCGCGCTGCAAACTTGCCTCAGAGAGTTGATTAGTTGTTTGTTTCCATTCTTTCGGAACTTGTGTTGCCTTAATACAAGATATCAGATTCTGTTTATCTGATGCTGATGTGTTGGGTACTTGTATGTATTGGTGGCAGTGGTACCAGGGTAAGTGACCAGAACAAAATGGCCTCGCAACAGGAAAGGGCAGGTTCTGGTTTCTCAAGAAAGGGACCAATTTTCCAACTTCTTGTAGTTTTTCAGAATTTTGGATTTCTTCCTTCTGCAGTTTTGGGCTTCAGTTGCAAACTAGAGCACTCTTGTGTGGAGCAAGGGCTTCCATCTTTACTTTGACAATAGGATTAACATAGTGCGTGCTTTCATAGGATTAAATAGCATATTAGGCAGTGGCTTTCTGAAATCGTTATTTGCACTACTGGCAACGAGCCTACATGAACCCCTTTAGTTCAGCAATGCCAACTTTCTTTTGAAAGGGGGTGTAGCTATTTCTTTTTCCGATAGGGGAATATAGCCCCTTTTTCATTAAGAGAAGTGAATTACACGACGTAGATACGAGGGAGCCCTCATATCACATAATACAAACCATCAAGTGGTAAGTGACCTGGAATTTAACAATAGAAACAATAAACGAAAGAAAGTGCGACAACCCTCAGAACCCTAAACCTATCAGCTATGCTTGCAAGAAAATGATACAACAACACAATGGTTGCCTATAACTTAGACAATGCCCTGGTGGCAAAGTATCCAATCAGCTTAGAGAGGCGAGCATCCAGCAGCAAGAATGGCAAAGCATCCGCCAACGAACCACGATAGCAAAACATCCTCCAACGAGCATGACGACAAAGCATCCGGAATGAACCATGGCGGCAAAGCACACTCGGCAGCGAAGGAGAAGCGGGGAGCCGTGACGGGGACCGTTTGTACGGTCCACTGCCAGGGGGGAGGGGCTGCGAAAGAGAAGGGAGACCCGCGAGGCCGCGGCAGGGACCGGTTGTTTGGGTCGCTGCCGCCGTACACCAGAGGGCGACGGCGGCGGCAGCCGGGGATGACGTGGTGATGGGGGCGAGCGGCGCCGGTGTGCCGCCCCCGAGTCGCCCGAAGGGAGCGCTCGGGGGAAGGGGTAAAGCTGAACAAAGGGGGTGTAGCAATGCCACTCACATTCTTGGAGCTAGCCAAGGCAAATCGGCTACCGGCTACTCTTACACTTTTCCACTGATGCTGACATTTCCTTTTTGAAATTAACATATATGGTGACTTATTTTCTTTGCCTTGATTTTATGGCAACTGGTTAGCCCCAGGATGTGGGATGGAAACGGGCCAAACAAGCGTAAGACATTCTGAGAAAGAGCTTATGGAAACTAGCACGCCATGTTCAGTTAGCCGTATATGTTTCTCAGAAAAGGAAAGAGGTATTGTCCACAGGGGTCAGTGGAGCGAGTGAAGTACAGCAAATAAATGAGCAAATGACGATGTTGCCGAAATCATTGGAGCATCACCCAAACGGCCTACAACTGAGACTTGTTACATATATAAAAAAAAGCCCGACTGAAAGACAGTTTTGTGAGAGTTTCTAGAGCTTTTGTTATCTGAATGTAAAAGTTAAATTGTGTGGCTCGAGTATTGTAAATTCTCCATCACGTCTTACAGTGTGAGACTAAGTATGCATGTATCCCGATGCAACACCACGATGCTATTTTCTTATTAAGTTGCTGACAAATTTCCTTGAGTTTTAGATGCATTCTGCAAACTGAAGAAGTTTTAGTATCTGCAATATTATTGTGATCATGTACAGTATTCAAAGTTGAAAACCATATGCAGCGGTTCCACCGAGGAGAGCAAATCCAGCTAGGTGACCTCGGCGTGGGCCACTCGATTCAATCAACCCCTCCAGAAAACAAACAATACAGGCCAAATAGACTCATATATCGGGTTAATTTGAGCTATAATTTTGGACCCTATAGTTTAACCCAACTCAACAAAAACCAACCCAGCAGAGGAGATATCGTGAAATAGCCTGATTTACTGCGACCTGTCCATTGGGTGGGCGCAGATCAAAAAAAATTTGACCCGACATTTTTTTTCTAACTGAGCCGAACGGCCCGAACCTAACTTGACCTAGCATTTGATTTGGTCTCCAGGGGCAAATCTCGGCTGTGTACTTGCGTCTGAGGATCTTCTTGATTGTCAAAGCGCAAAGCTCTAAGCTTTAGAGCTAAAGCTCCATACATGTGGTAAAGTTGGCTCTAAACTTTAACCCAACTCACATTAGAGTATTAAACCTCAAAACTGAGCTAATGTGCTCTAAAAAGATTTTTGTATATTATGGATTCTCTTAGTCAATATTACACACAATATAGTAATTCACAAAATGATTAGTTAAATAAGTAAAAAAACATGATTATGTGCTTAAAACAATAGGAATAGGAAAAATATATTAATACCAATAACTCAAAGTAAAGCACCGAAAAACATATTGTACTTTTTAGGAATGAAATTGTACTAGTTTTATATTTTTTGATTAAATTTAAACTAAATATGAACCACTGGAAATAACCTATATTATTATTAGAAAACACTAAACTACCTTTAAAAATTAGCTAGATGACTATATTTATCTAGCTAGTAATAAAAGTGTTTTGGTCAAAGATAAAAGCACACTCAGGAAATAGTTTGGATGGCCAAAAATATACCATAACAATGGTTCCAAATTTTGGAAATGGGTTCTTAAAACTAGAGACATTCTGAAATGGGGTTGTAAGGTTAAGGGGGGCTTTTTTTTTTGGACAACAAGGTCTCGTTGAACACGGGCACACGGCTGGTTACAGTTCCAACGCCTACGCTCGCCTCTCGGGGAGACGGCGGCGAAGGGCAGCTACTGAGCTGAGCTGCACCTCAGGCAGCACGATAGATTTCCTCATTCTCTGTTTTTTTTTTTTTTTTTTGGCAGCGACAGTCGCGAGTTGCCCGTGACGTGACCTCTCCTCTACTCGTCGAGTGTTCAATCGGAGCGGGGCGCCGCCATCTGCGGATGATAGATGAGCTGGCGCTAGTCCACCTTGGCCGAAGCCTATCGCCGCGCGACGACAGAGCGTTTCGTCAGCCGCCGCCGTCGCGCGATGTGGCAAACTCTTGCTGTCTTCACAATCCCTTGAGCCCACTGGGGTCAGAGGCCAACTCCAGCCGGTATCTCGGAAAAGCTAGATCGATCCCTGGCGTAATCTAAGGTCTCCAAAACACAGCTAGTCAGCTAGGCATGTTGAATTCTAAATGAAATAGTGTAGATGAACGTTAGAAACCAGCTGTCCTAGCATAACATTTACAAGCAAAAATGAGTCAGATAACCTGAGTGCACTGGATCTAGCCCTCATTCCTGAAACCTAAATTGGACGACGTGTGAGTGTGAAGCGATTGAATCCAAGGCCACAAGCATGTGCAACTTATTACCGCGACTTTTAGTTCACGTAAGCGCAAATTACCCGGATCTGGCTGCCTGCCTAGCATTATCATTCAGTCGAAGTGCATGCGTGGTTGGGATTACTGGATGAGAATACGAGATAATAATGGGATGTAGCCAAATGCATGGAAGTGAACGGGAAATAATCTTCTAGGCCTGCTTAAGCTGAAAATAATAAACACTGATTTTGGTTCACACTGATTTATTGCGCCCCGCGTCGCCCCCACGTGGGCGACTCGGGCGGACCGTCGCACCGCCGCTGCCCCCTCCCCTCTCCTCCCCCACTCTCGCCACGCCACCACCGGAGTGTGCCGCCGGCGGGGCCGCGCGGCTCGCTAGGATGGTGGCGGCGGGGCCCCTCCTCTTGGTTCGGCGGGTTGGTGGCGCGGGTGGCGGCGTCTTGGCGGCGCGGCGCCTCGCTCGAGCCGCGTGGGGCTCTGCGAGGCGTCAAATCGCAGTGGCGGCAGCGTCGGCCAGGAGCTCGGGCGGCGCGGGGTGGCGGCGGCGGCGGGGTCTTCCTCCTTCTTCCCCTCCGTCTTCCCCTTCCTCCCTCCTTCAATGGCAGCTGGTGGCGCCGGCTTGGACTGTCTTGGGCCTGGGCGGTCAGATCCCGGGCCCTAATGGCCGGATCTGGCCTTCCCAGGTCGGGGGGCTGTGCCAGCAGCGGCGGCCATGGTGGAGGCTGCGGCGCCGGCTCGGGGCCCGGTTTGTCCGCTCTCGCGGCCGGATCCGGAGCCCCTTAGGCTGGGGGTGGCACCCACGGTGGCGAGGCACGCGCGCTCAATGGCGGCTGGCGGTGGCCGGCTCCGTTTGGCTGCGGGTGCCGGGGACGGCGACGATAGCCTGCAGCGGCTTCATCGTGCAGCGGTGTGACGCGCGCGGCAAGGTGAAGCCCGGTTCCGTGTGCTCGGCCAGAAGGGGTGACGGCCGCTGCAGCTTTGCGGCTGCTACAGGCAGCCGGCGCGTCGGTGCCCCTCTGGAGGACTTCGCGGGATGGCGGGGCGGCGACGACGGTGGTGACAACTGCGGCCTAGGGTCCTGGTCAGACGTTGTGCGGGGGGGGGGGGGGGGGGGGGGACATGTTGGGCGAAAGCCTTGGCGACGGCGGCGCCCATGGGCGCCGCTTCCCCTGTTGAGGGCGTTGCGCCCCCCGCACTGTATTCAGGGGCGAAAGCCCGGTCCTTCTTGGACGAGCGACGGTGGCGTTTCCCGACGTCATTCCCTTCTTCAAGGCGTCGCTTTTGAAGAAAGCCCGGTCCTTCTTGGACGAGCGACGGTGGCGTTTCCCGACGTCATTCCCTTCTTCAAGGCGTCGCTTTTGAAGTTCGTCTCGACCATGGCGTTGTCTTCGGTTGATGCTTTCTCTCTCTGCGCCCGGTTTGCATGTGGATGGGGCCTGCAGCGTGAAGTCGGAGCTGCTACGTCAGGGGACGTGGCTCGGCAACGATGACATGAGGCGTGCCCCTTCGGCGTCGACTGGCTTCGAAGATCGGGCGAAGGCCGAGGGCGGGGTGGAGGATCAAGTCTGGAAGTCGGCGCTGCTCTTCGCTGAGCTCGGCAACGATGACCAGCTGTGGCTCTTCGCTTTGGGCCGTGTATCTGTTATTCATTTGGTTCGTCTAGGGCCTGTCATGAGAAGTCGGCGCTGCTTTGCTCGGCAACGATGACTCATGGCAGTTTTGTGTTCTTCCGTGTCGCGTGGGTAGGTTAGCCCTTCATGGTGTTCTCTGTTAACATCATGTTTGGCTGCCCTTCTTGTACATACAATTCTTTCGTCTTAATTGAGCGACAGAGCTCCTGCCTTTTATTTTTTAAAAAAATTATTGTTTTGTGATAACCGAGCGAACAGGCTAGCATGCTTAAAACTCAAGAGGTCAGCAACCTTAATCAAATTTGGCCAATCATTGTTAAAAGATTGGAATGGCTCAACCACTCTTTGACTAAAGCAGTTGCTACGGCAGCTGACAGGCCAAGTAGCTGCACATAGATTTCCTTTAAGCTTTATCGATCTCTTGAGTTCCAATCAAATACTGTGAAGTGAGAAGTGTCACTCTCTAAGATCGATGGTTGATGAGTTGACTTGGTGTTGTAAACAAAGAAACGGTAAAAAAATTTCATAATCCTACAACTTTTCTAATATTTTTTTTATGGACGTTGCTACAGCGTGAGGACACAAGAAGATGATTCAGAATGCACTAGGTTGTCAATATAGATATGCTCGCTAAGAGTAGATGTAAAAGAAATAGTAGATTAATAACTTTGTTTGGATCTTTTAAAGTGTGTTATTTTCCTTTATTTGATAATCAGCAATTGCTGAATTTTCCTATTTTTCTAAAAGGAAATTACACCTTTATTTTTTTGTGATGTAACTATTGTAACATATGTAGCCAATAACTAAAATCAAGAAGTGGAAAATAGCTACAACTTGTATGCCCTATTTCAAATGAAAAAACAAATTATATGCAACTATTTTTTTGATATATAAATCTGCCACTTTTTTTGTCAACGGCCTCCAAGCAGCACCAACGCGTGGAGCTTCATTGTCAATTTGTCATGTGGTCTTGAGGTTGCAGATTTTTCAGACTACAATGTGTTAACATAGTTTTATGTTTGCTGTGCATGATTTATGAATACATTGGCTCTGTTCGTTTCAGCTAAACATCACTTATTTTTCAGCTCTGGAACAGTATTTCCTCTCAAAACAAATCAGATTCAGCCAAAATCAGCTCAGCTTTTTAGCTCCAGCGAAATTCGGTGCCGATTAGGTCCTCTGGTTATAGTTAGATCTTCCGACTGATGAAACAATAAAGAAGATCAGTAGTACTGCTTTCCACGGCAAACAGAAAGAAAATAGAAAGAAAGAAAGGTCAGCAGCTAACAAATCATGTACCACATAATGATTGGCGGGTTCGGGTGTGTGCGTGAGTTGTATGCGCATATTTGCATCTGCTCGTTTCTCTCGAGTCGCCTTCTGTTCCTGTCCTCATACTAGTCTTCAGCTGCGCCTGCCACCCTTCTGGCCGTCAACTACATGCAGCCCGACCACGAACAATACAATAGGGCTCTGTCCGAACCCAATCGATGGGCGATGGCCACAAAATGCGGCCAGCGCCGAGTGCGATCCCAGGGAGAGATAGCGAGGGTTGACTGAAATTAAACCCCAGCAGCACGATACGTGGTTAGATAAGCCTTCGCACGCACAGGATTAGCGACTGTTAGGGTTTACAAAATCATGTCCTTGCTGTAGGCTGAGCCTGACCTACCTACTAACTACTGGTAGGCTGTTGCTGCTTTGACCAGCAATTTTCTTTCTGAGGCATGGTTTCCGGAAATGCGCAATAGACTAATGAAAGTATTACTATATAATCTACTAGCTTCGAGCCATGTGAATTACGCCATTCCGCCTCTGAGTAGGGCGGCAGGGGGCATTTCTTTTTATTTGCTTCTTGTAGGCTTCTTTCGAGATGCCTTTAGAAATCCTTCTTTATGCTCGCCTAATCAGTAAACTAGTAATTTGTTTATGATCTCCTACGACTACTAATCAGCGGTGATTTGTATAAGCACGTGAACGTGAAGTGTGTTGGGCGCGATGCCACTAGGAGCAATGAAAGAGTGTGTAACTGAACTCAATCAGTTACCAAAACGGGTTTTGAAAACCACTGTTTTCTTACTTGGGTCAGGGAAATAGCCAGCGGTGGGGCTCTAGCCCCCCCTACCGCTGGTGAACCAATGAAATCTCTATAAAATTTTTATGAAATTTATAGTATATTTGAAGGATAGGAGGGGCTAAAAATGTGATCTGAAAATATTTTTAAAAGGTAGGAGGGGCTAAAAACGTGATATAGAGGTTGAAGAAGACAATACTTGTGTCTTGTGCTTAAGTTAGACTTAGATTAAGTTAAGTTGACCGACCTCAGTGTTTAGTCCAGCCCCCCTTAAATTTTTTCCTGGCTTCGTCACTGACTTGGGTAGTACACCTTCGTAGTCGTAGGCCAGTCCCAATCTTAAAACTGTTAGTTTTCATAGTATTAATACTGTTGCCATGCCATTATTTGCTGATGTGGAAGGAAAGTTAAGGTTAAGTGTATTTATATTTTTTATAGATGATCTCTTGTACTACGAAGTAATCATAAGATGATTGAACAACTAACTCATACAATATGAGTCATGTTTAAATTGTTTTATAGTATTCAATTATCCCTAATTTATGCAATTAACAAAGATAAACTTGCGAGTTGCATATACTGATAGAAACATTAAATCGTACACCATCTGTCCCTGAATAAATCAATTTATAGAATTATCTTAAGTCAAATGTTTTTAAGTTTGACCAAATTTTTGAGAAAAAATATAAATGTTGTTGCCCTTTCCATAATGTGTACATTCAGTCATAAATATTGTTGCCCTTTTCTTTAAATTCAGTTAAACTTACAAAAGATTAACTTAAGATAAATCTAGGAATTAATTGATTCAGAGACGGAGGGTGTCTCATAGTTCTAAGTTTTTTGCTCGTGAGATATAGTTGCTTCATGAAACAACCGCCTTTTTCTTTCATCTCCATCTCTCTCCTTCACTTCATCAAATTTTTTATGTGCTATTGCAGGAGACTTTTGAAACTAATGACACGTGGCAGTGTACCTGCTTAAAAAAAACAGAGAAAGCAATGAAAATCCTTTCTCATACGAGACACCTTGAAGCGGCCTCACCATTTCCATCCACACCTTTTTCGTCCCTTCATACTATCTGTCCACAAGCACTCGCACACACCTTCAATTCCAGCGCACAACGTTCGCCAGTCAATAATCTCATGTTGTCGCCTACCCCACCTGCTCCCAAATTTTTCAATGAAAATTTCCCCTCGCATTCAACGTTCATGAGAGGGCCATCGGACCTTACTAATAGGGGTTGAATGGTGAGGTAAAATGGTACTTCTATGTAGTAGTAGCACTCTTTTGTTGTACAGATTTTGAGGCATAGGACTACACTCTGGGAGGCAGCAGAAAACAAACTTTACTCAGACCGGATGAATTTGAAAGAATCAATCGTAGTATATATATTATTACACAATCCTTTTTACTTTCTCGTGACTGACATTATTATGTATTGTACACCGGACTCTGTCACCGGCGTGACACCGACGGGAGACGGAGGAGCGAGGCCCCCCACGTGTCGGCGTCAAGCCGATGACAGCCACCCCCCCAACGCGCAAACCAATCAACGATTTCCGTTTCAACTACTGCTGCTGCTACTACGTACAGTCGTGTGTTGTCTCCTTCCTTCCTAACCCGTCGAACGCACTTCTACTGTACCTTCTACTTCTACACTACCGGCCCCTCAAAAAAAATCAACTCTTCAAATCAAAGCTTTGACAAACGCATGCGAAGAAGAGGAAGAAGAAGAACGAAGAAAGGAACGCCCAACCGCCACGTCCGATCCGATCGATCGAGAAGGCGGCGACGGCGTGCGTTGAACGGTTCAACTCAACTCAGCCGAGGCGGACGGAGCCTCGCCGGCGCTCCTCGTACCAGCAGATGCAGCTGAGCGCGACGAGCACCTCGACGATGGCCGCCTCCGCCTTCTCCTTGTCCGCCCACCGCAGTGTCTGCAGCGCGTACACCCGCGGCGCGCCGTCGAAGCGGCGCGTCCGGTCCATGTTCCGCTCCGCCTGCCACTGCGCCGTGTCGCGCGCCATGGGGCCGAGCCACGCCATGATCCGGTCGACGGCGTCCTTCCACCCGCGCGCCAGCGCCTCGTCCAGCGGTCCGGGGTCGCGCCACCACTCCCGGAGCTTGGACCGCACCGCCGCGCGGAGCTTCGCCGGCAGCATCTCGTACATCTCCGCGCGCTCCGCCGCGGCCTCCTCCTGCCGGCCCTCCGCCTCCATCCGCAGCAGCTCCTCCGCGGACACGATCACGCTCGCGTACTGCTGGTCCAGCCCCGCGCCGCCGACCGTGCTGGGCGGCGCGTCGTCCAGGAGCTTGCGCCAGTTGGTGGTGGGGGACTGCTTGTGGTGGGGCCGCCCGATGATCGGGCACGAGTTGCTGCTCACCGGCGGGTACACGCGGGATGGGCGCGTGATCGGCCCCGACGACGCCTTCGCCTTCCCCGATCGCGGGTGCAGCAGCAGCTTCGACAGCCGGGTCTGCACGCTGTCCGTGGTGGCCGACGGCGGCGGCGGCGGGAGGCCGGGCACGAACGGGGCGAAGATGGTGCAGATGCGGACGAACACCGCGCAGGCGGCGCGCGCCATAAGCCCCACTGCCTTCTTGTAGCTCTGGTTCCACAGCGACTCCTCCTTGAGCCGCTTCACCTTGAGCTGCTGCGTCTTGAGCTCCTGCCGGAGCGACTCCGCGCCGGGTGAATCCCCGGCCATCAGCTGCTCAGCCGCAGCCGCCGCCGCCGCCGACTGCGGCTGCTGCGGGATGGGGCCGCTGAGGCGGCTCCAGCCCCGGACGGCCATCTTCCGCTGGGCGGACTCCAGCTCGTCGAGCGCCTCCATCTCGGAGCAGAGCCTGGCGGTGGCGGCGACGAGGCGCTCCATCTTCTTGGCCTTGACGCTGAGCCCCTTGGCCAGGAGCGGGTCGAGGCGCGCGTCGGGGGCGCCGGCCTTGAGGGAGGCGTACACGCCGCCGAAGTCGAGGCCGCACCGGAGGCCGAGGCGCGCGACGGCGGCGGCGGCAGCGTCCAGCGACACGACCAGCTCGGCGCAGGCCAGCCGGAGGAGGAACGCCTGGTCGGTGGAGGTGAGGTACGCCACGCCCGGCGACCGCATGGCGTCGGAGCGCAGCCGGGACACCTCCTGGTCCGACAATGACCGGTGCAGCGACATCAGCTTCGACATGGCCGCCGCCGCCTCGAACGCCAGGATCCCCAGCGACGCCTGCGGCCCCGCTGGCAGCCGCAGATCGACGGGCAACCACTGCTTGTGCACAACCATGGCCGCTCTCTCACCTCACTCTCTCGCTCCGATCCTGCAACACAACGCCCCTGCCTGCCTGACCGAAGCTCCTCAATGGCTTGTTATACCACCGGACATGAAGGAGAAGAGATTCCGCTGGGCAGCTTGGTAGAGCTGCAACGCTGCTGTCAGCCGAGGCCTCGCTGGTGATGTTCGCTGCTACTCCACGATCCCTCCACGCGGTTTTGCGCCTGGTACAGGACTGGTCTGGTTGGGTTGGTAATTCGGTATGGGTGACGGACGGAGCCGCTTTATTATATATATATCGGTGCTGGTGGTTCCTGTGGCGTTCTAGTGGCCTGTTATTCGTCAAAATCAGCGTTTTTAAGAGTATTTTTCTCTTATAATAAATTAGTATGAGCCGAAATCAGCTACTGGAGAGAAAGACGCTCGCGAACTTATTGTCACTGCTCCCGCAGAGAATAGATATAGGTCATGTCTAGATCCACTGCAAATTGCAATTGCAACTAGTTACATTAACGTTGCGGCACATATATGGAGCATTAAATGTAGACGAAATATTTGCATATTTATACTTTTTGCATGTTCATCACGAGAAGAATCTTTTAAGTCTACTTGGACCATGATTGAATAAAAATTATCAAATACAAACGAACAAGCTACAGTGTAGAATTGTAACTGCAACTGAGATCTAAATGGGACCATACTAGTAACAGACGGAGAAGGAGACAGTGACGGCAACGGCGATGGTGTGTGTACGTAGGCAAGCACGAGGAGGAAGACACGGTCGCCCCGTGGGAATGGCTGGCCCGAATGGTAGGCGCGCGCTTACCAGAAGACGCAGCGTTGGTTGGGGCGTTTGATTGGGGAGCGCCGGCTTTTGTTTATTTTCCTTCCGTTTCCTGGATCGGGTGCGGTGGGGGTGTTCGCGAGCTCGTGTTATTTTAATAAACCCGGGATCAGTCAGTCCGAGGTTGCGGACAAAGTAATAAGTTGCTTAACCCACTGGATTTGAGAGTTTCTACCGCTACGATGCTCTGTGTGCGACCAAAACTTGATTCTGATTGGTATATACTACAAGACCGGGGTTCAAAGAATCAGGAGGGCCGATTCCCGCGGAATTTTTCGTTTCATTTCACAGGCTTTACGGTATTTACTACTGTTTCTTTTATTTTCTGTAGACCAAGCGCATTTCAGTCCTGCTTTTTTTTTTTAACAACACAAGTCCTGCCTTATTGACATGTTATGCTGGAATACGTTGCGGATGCGGTTGACCGTTATCTGGAAGAACGGCGGGAATTGGGAGGTTTTACGATGCGTTCGTTCAAACCCGAATGCGCGTGGACATCGCTTGCTTCGTGAGTGAATCCGTAGTTAGGGCACGGCTGCGCGTTCACATACAATGTTTTATCGCCCATGCCTTCTGGTCTCTGCTTAAATCTCTGGAAGCTAGAGCACATGGCCGGAACGAGCTTTCTGTTGAATATTTGCATATGTGTACAAAGGCAAGGCACCTAAGCAAGTGCACGTTTTGCTTAAGAATTAAGCTCCGATAAGGCGACAAGCAACATTTACTAAGTTGGACGATTAGTACAGCTGCATGGAACAAAAGTGTTATGGTAGTATGTCAGCCTACTGTAAAGCCCACAATTCTGTCATTAGTTGACATCGTTCCATTTCTCTTGGGAATTAAATGAGACACCTCCAGTGAAGCCTAGAAGTATGTAGCACAGAGCAAATCCGGAAATATATGCTACGAAACTACCACTGTCTTCTACCTTGAAACTCTCTTTTCATAACTTACATAGCTGCAAATTTATAGTAGATCCGTACTTTAAGACCGTCTCTAACAGAGTACGTATACCGCTATTCAAATAAAAAAACAGATAGTGCATAGAGAAGAGACGTCCTACAGAAGAGACAAACGGACTACCTATTTTGCGCAGAGAGAGGTCACATACTACCTAAATAAGCTTTGCCTCTCTCTGCGCCCCAAATCTTTGTGCCTTACTCATGGGCCGAAGTCACCACCGCATGCGTCGTCCTTGCAGACCGTCACTCTGCCATCGTTGGGCACCACGGCGCGCTTCTCCGCCTCCGATGGTGGCACTTCTCCTTGTAGCTAGAGGGAGGAGAGAGGGGCCGCTACCGAGACCGGATCCGCCTCGAGCACACTGCTCCACCACATTGGATCGGGACACCACTTGTGGGCGACGCGGTCAGGCGAGCCCACGGCGAGGAGGGTCCTCGACGGGGGCCGCCTGCGTGGTGAGGAGGCCGCGACGAGGAGCAGGTGGAGTTTTGCGTTGGATGTTGGAGAAATAAATTTTTGGGTCTGTGACCCTTCCTTTGTGCCTGACTCAATCCGTCGAATGCATCTCCTATTTGAGTTTGGGCTTTTGGAGACAGACTAAGCATGGCGGCTTGGAGGATGACCCCTCCCCACCCACCCCATCTGTCCTGACCCGTACTAGGCTAAAATAAGGTCATTACTTATTTTTTGAGACCTAGTTAGAAGCGTAGACTCTCACATACACGAGCACATATTGTGAGGTTTTGCTTTCAATATGATCGCACATACGAATTTTTCCACCATGAGGTTTTGCATGAAAAAGAGTATGCTGATCTTGTGTATCTGCTACAGTATCATATAATTTATAGTTTTTAAATACTCATCAAATTCTATTTTAGAGGAATCCATTCATTTGGGTTGATCTTGTTTATTTAGCCGTAAAATATGCTTTACCATAAAAAAGTCAATTGATCTTAACGATGACAAGCTTCGAGTTATGGAATTGGTAGGACTGAACATCCAAATCCAAGTCTACAGACTACACAGTATGAGCCTTTCTTAGTTCTTATTACGCACGTCTAGGTGGAAAATTCAATCCGAAGATGTTTTATTCCCGTCATAGGCAATTAATTCGATGATAACATGTGTTAAGTCGGTATGACGATCATTTCTCTTGGAAAAGCCCTGGTTCCTGCCGTTCGTTCATTTTGTAGGGCAAAAACCTTCCACTTCTTCGGTCAGACCAACTTGTGGTCCACCTTGGTCATGTGTCGTTCAGAGTGTTTTGCGTCATCGACTAGCGCTCTCATGGGTTGATTAAATGTCAAAATATGAAGGTATTGCATTTCAAATTAAGGCAGCGTTTAGATTGCAAACTTTCCTTCTCTCTTCCCATCACATCGATTGTACTTTCCGTCTGCATGGAGCACTAAATGAAGTAGCAGCTGTTACATGTTTGTACTTTTTACCTGTCTATCTCGAGATGAATCTTTTGAATCTACTTGGACCAAGATTAGACAAAAGTTATCAAATACAAACGAAAATGCTACAGTTATAAAATTTTGCAAACTAAACATAGCCTAAGAAGAACATTGTTACTGACTAAGGTGGCCCCAACGGTTTTACAAGTCGCTAGCGAGAAGCATCTAACAATCAGAGACGACAAACTCAGCACGCTAGAGGTACAACTACCAAGAGCTGAGCTCGCACGCTTCTCAAGAAAAACTCAGTCTTTGACATACTATACCACTATCTGCTTTTGATTTTTTTAATCGTTCCATCCGCCAGCGATTTGGAAAGGTTATTGGTAACGCCTAATTATCTGTCTTTGCATACCATATACATTTCAAGATATGAAACCACATTGGACAATATCAAAAACAGTGTAAACTAATTTTGTAGAAAAACTAAATAATAGTATTAAAGCAAAGGCCATTCAAGACTCGAAATTCTTGATCTTTCGAAAAAAGACTCGAAATTCTTTTAAGTTACAAAAGATGAACTGTAAAAATGTCGTAGAAAAACTAAATAATGCATTAAAACAAATCTTGTATGATATGAAACCACATTGAACGATATCAATTATCAAATGATGAACTATAAAAGGGCATGGTAACGTACGTTTGCCCAACATTATTTTACCTGCTGGGATAGGATAGGAATTTAAGTAGGCAGGGCGTTCGGAACCCTAACCTTGTTTACCTCGGTTCCTGCACCGGGTGAGCCAAATTGGCTTTCCTAGGATAGCAAGCTTTTCGTAGCTCAATGCATGCAGCAAGGTGGGGCAGGTCGAGGAGTGACGGTCAAAAAAAGTTCCAAACATGGCCAAAAAGATTTAATGAAGTCTAAATTATTTAAGCATGAATAGAAGGACTCCGAGGTGCTGCAGGTTCAAAATTCCAAAAATGTTGCTGTGGTTGGGAGCATTATGAGCCAAAAGTTCTATAGCAAGGATCCTATTCCTAAGCATCATGACCGGTGAATCTTATAGAGGGTGTTTGGCTAGCTGCCACACTTCCCCTGCCTAATTACTAGCGTGCCAAAAAAAAGTTATTTTTATTTGGTTTAGCTTTTAGAGCAAGGCTAATAATACAGCCCGCTTGCTAGCTGTAAGGTTCTTGCAGCCTTCTCTCAGCCTACTCGTATAGCAGTCAGCCTTTTACATCTACTGCATGGCCCACCTATTTCTCTCACAGATTTCTTGGTTCCTGTGCCCAAGCTGGCTGTAAACTTACAGTCTACTTCTCTTCTCTCCCCTCCCTTCTCTCCTCTACGTCAGCATTTAGCTGGCTTACAGTCCATTACTATACTTGCTCTTAGGAATGATGAAAGCCACAGGCTTTTGCAATAGAAATTTACGTCATGGATGTGGCGTCCATATTCCCCGCAAAATCCTTTAGCGACGCCACAACCATAGTGGCTGGCATGGACTCTAAAACCAAATAGCTCCTAGGCTTTGCCCTTCCTATAAGATGGCAATTGAACACACATGTGACACACCCACCGGGTATTGGTGCATATACCAAATCGAACTTATGGATACTATAGATAAATGAGGGTTCGGTGCAAGTGCCAAATTACATCGTGTGTGCCTATCAGGATTTAAATATAGGGAAAAAAATTAGGTGAGATCCATCCCTACCGTGTATGATCGGTGAGGACTCTGCAACTGACATATGAGTTGCAGTATCATTAACCGTCTGCATTACATGGTCATGGTCCAACTCCACAATTTTCACCGTGCACGGTGGGAATAGACCTCGTACAATCCCCCCATCCTCATATGTAACCAAAGTATCCCATGTTCAATTGTCAACGACGTGAATGGTATATAGGTGCTGCATTCTTACTCATTTTTATAACTATTTGGTACTTACTTCCTTCGTCCCATTGAGAATGTCGTTTTGGATTTCGTACCATCTTATTTGATTGTTCGTCTTATTTAAAAGTTTTGAACAAATATTATTTATTTTGTTATGACTTTTTTAATCCTTAGAGATACTTTAGTAATGATTTAATTATTTTATTATTGCTATAAAAATTTTAAATAAAACAAACAATCAAACAAAAAGATAGTGATTGCATCAATTTCTAATCTATTTTGAGAAGAAAACAGTTCTACTGCAGTCTACAGTTACAACAGAAACGAAGCCTGCTCAATCTTCAACATTAAAAAACAACAACAACAAAAGTACAAGGGTCTGTTTGATCTCATAGACTAACAATTAGTTGACTAAAGTTTATCCTTTGAGGATTCAAATATATGAACTAGTGAGTGGATTAACAACTAGTTAAGCTCCAACCAGTTGTTAGTTTACTAGTCCATACAATCCAACTATTTGAGACAAACAAGTAACAGCTAGTTCTAATATATAGTAACACTTGTTAGTGCTTGAATTCAAACATGAATGAACTAATAATCAGCTAACTATTAGTCTAACTAATCACCGGTCCTAACTAATCGTTAGTCAGTTCATCAAACATGCCCTAACCTACTGCTACCGCTAGCTACTAGCTTCAACCAGAACGAGTTACGCTGTGAACATATGACAAAACAAAAGAGCCCGGGACGTGGAGCTTCAAGGGAAACCGAAACGCTAATGGCAAGCGTCGCATCATGCCGCAAAGATTTCTCCGATCCTCACTCCGTCCAGTTTCTTGATTTGACCCGACTTTTGGGGCAAATGCGTGGAGGCGGAGACAAGACTCGGCGACTACTACTCCGCAGAAGCTGCTGGTCTGGTACTGCTCATACTCATAGCTTGACAACCATGGCCGAGAATAGAAAGATGGCTCCCTCGGTCCCTCTCGCATCCCGGCCCCGGCCATTATGGTCGCCGTCGCTCTCGCTCATCAGTCTCAAAAGCCAACTCCGTGTGGGCTCCCCAACCTGCCGGGTCGTTGACGCGAACGCAATTGTGCTGGCTCGACAGAAAGAAATCGTACGTAGGGACCAAATTGAAAGCGCGGCTGCAGTAAAATTGAAAGCGCGGCTGCAGTTTTCTACGGTGACGATTGAACGTGTACTGGTACTTGCAACAAAAAAACTGCTGCAGTGACATTAATCGGCCAGGCGATCGGCATTTGATGCGAAAGTACACGCAGGCTAATTATGTCCACATTTACAGTCAGCCCGGTTTCAGGTCGTCGCGCTCCAGGTTAAACCAGGCGCACGACGACGACAAAGAGCGTAGTACCACGGACACGGAGTACGTACGTTAGCGTCCCCGTCAGCGTTTGCGCGTGTCCCCGCACCGAGCACAGCAGCAGCCCTCTCCTCTTGGTTCCTCCACCACTATCAGTCTACTTATCTGAAAGTGAAAGGCGTAATGACCAGAAAGAAGCCAACGAAATTGAAAAGCGTCGTGTCTGTCGACGGTGCGCTGATCGACTGACATACACACGGAGTCACTCAAAAACGAGTGAGGAAATGGGAAAGAAAATCATGGTGGGGCCGTGGCATTGCAAGTCAAAGACGAGTGGACGTTCTGAGTTCAGACTAGAGTGAGAAAGCGACGGCGGCGCATCGCCGGGGAACCGAGCTCTCGATCAATTGAGAACTACTGCTAGTGCTATAACAAACAACCGCACAAGCGACAAGTGGGAGAAACGGCGATGAAGACCGCTCAATTCAATACTATGTGGTAAAGAAACCAAGGGCAGGACCGCAGGGGCCGGGGGGACACCAAGTTGCGCGGTGAGGACAGGAGAAAATGCGAGGATTCTGGCCGGTTCGGGGCGTTGAAGCTTACGACGACGACCTGCGATCTGTCTGCCTCGTCGTTGTATTGGCCCGGATTACGTACTTCTTCTCATCACCATCGGAGTAGCTGCTGGTGAAAGGGAAGTCCAGGGTCAGTCAGGCGTCTTTTGACCTCTGCCTCAAAGTGAACGAGTGCACGGGAACGCTTCAGCTCGACGCGGAATAGCTTGTCTTTTACTTCAAGTTCTCACGCAACTTCTCTTCAGTTGCCAGTTGGGAATTTGTTGAAGGAGGTAAACCTGTGGTCTTCAATGGTTTACGCTTGACCCTGCTCTGACTATTACATACGTCGACGACTTGCTCCCGGGACGGTCAGACGGCGAGTCCGAGACGTTGTGTTGGCACTTGCCGTCGTATATGAGAAGAAGCACGTTCTGGGTTACTCCGAAGAAGAGTTTTGGCTTGCTGGCCCAGGCACGTTCTGGGTATCCCGTATTTGCCGCTTATGGATGGGCTGCCAGTGTTGCTTCACGGGCAGAAGCTAAACTAGTGGGCTTTCATGCCTAACATCGCTACATGCGAAGTATATTTGTACGGGCCGTTTTACAATAGCCATTAGCCCATTAGCCGTCACTAGTGTACAGTATGCATCTTGACCCCATGGGCCCTGCTAAGTCATGGGCTGGACTTCTATCCTGAAAAGATAAAGATATAAATAAATCTATAAGCGCCAAGCAGACTTCTCGCCTTTTCCGGTTCCCCTGCTGCAGTTGAGACAGGAGACTTCGAGGCGATCCTCGCTCCCACCGCCGGATTCGCTGGCTCTCCTCACCACCGGTGGCCTTTGTGGCGCCAGTGAGCCTTGAGAGTCGGGGATCCGGTGGGTGGTGTACATATCCCCTCCTATTAGAGTACTTCTAGCTAGGTCAGGGTTAGTTTTCTTCGCTTCGCTGTCGATGATGCGGAGGCGAGCTCATCCCGGTGGCTTGGGGTTCAGGCAACCGGTTCTTTTGTTCCTCTAGAGCATCTCCAGCGACCGCTGTGGTGGCGCTGCGTCTTCTGGGGATGGAGCTATGAGGTATGTTTCCTCCTATCTTGAGAAATTGGGTTGGAGTCTCCCTTTTGCGGTTGGTTCGTCGCTGGTTGCTTGGAGGTCGCCATCGCGTCTTGAGGCGCCGGATCTCCTTTCTCTTGGCGACGGTTTGCTCGGGCGTTCAACGATTCAAGTGTGCATCGGCTTCTTCGGTGTGCCGACTGATGTAGCGTCAAAAATGTATGTTGCCTCTTCGGAAGTTCCTTTGTCGAGGTGGAAATCGGCTTCATGCTGCAGCTTTGGCGCTCCTCTCTTCGTGGGACGGCGCGTCGAGCGGCGACTCCGGTGGCCAGAGATGAAGATGACTGGGAAAGTCTTACAAGGATTTGGATGTAATTTTGCTTTTATCAGGGGTGTCTTTGTAAGAAATGCATGTAAACTTTTATATCATTAATAAAGCTATTACCACCCGGTTTCTCAAAAAAAAATCTATAATAACTCAGTCAGACATGATCCAAATAGCATAAAGTTTTTCTACAGCTCAAGCATGCAATGATTAGTCACCGTAAAAATTTTATCACAATTGGACAAGAGAAACTGCAGCTAAGAATTATCTATAGAATAGAATGGATGTAGAATTAGTTACAGAATGGCATGGATATACAAGAGAAACTCTGTACCAAAGTATATGATATCATAATTCACTACTTAGATCTACTCATATGTAGTCCAACATAATTAGAATTTTAATTCATGAGTTTTCTATGATTTTGTCAGTGGTTAGATTAGCGGGTGCTACACCGGCTATTAAACTTAGATTTTACGGTTGAGATCACGGATGGTGTGCAAGGAGGAACACAGGGTTTATACTCGTTCAGGCAATGAATGCCCTACGTCCAGTGTGAGATCGAGTCGTGTTGCCTTACACCGGGGTGCTTGTAGTAGGGCCAGGGGTTACAAGCTTAGTCGAGAGAGGGAGAGGCTCCCAGGTCTCCTGTGAGTAAAGAACGTTTGTGGGTGTTCTTGAGTTTGTAGATTGTATGTCTGGAGGTTCCGGTGGTGAGTGCGTATGTGAGTGAAGAACGTCTGTGATCGGCCTCTGCCCTCCCTTTTATAGTTACAAGGGAGGGGTTAGAGTTACATGTGTTGCCCTGTGGTTACAGTGCTCGTCATGGCGGAGTCGGTGATGACTGGTGGCTATCGTCAGCCACGCCCTCGTCTTGGCGTCTCGGTGGTATGGCATTAGTCATTCGGCTGATCCACCACTGTTCCATTGGTGAGTTCCAAGGCGTCTCACAGTGCTGGACATGGTTGGCTACATGGCAATACGTCACGCCGTCACACCCGACCCTACACAGTGCAACGAGTAGATAGGTTGACCTTTGTGTACAAGCTCCCGAGTCTCGGGAGACCTTGGTGACGTCGGGGGCGCGATGGGACGGAGCGGGAGGAGTGTCCTCCCTCGGGTGCTTCTTTTTCCTTATGAGGTACATTCCAGGGGGTAGGCGAGCCTGATCGTAAGGCTTGCCCATTCCCCTGGGTTGGCCGGGCGACTGTCGTTCCCCTTTTCCTGGTATCACACGTGCGACCGGGGCATGGCAGTCACCGTCGTAGTTGGCGAATCTCCTCGTCAGCCCAGGAGGCCGTACAATTGACCGTCCCTGTAGCGGCGTGGGGGGAATAGGACCGTCAGATCGCCTGCCAGAGGAGATGGGGTAGTTGGTACGGCGAACGTGCGCGTTCGGGATGCAACTGTGTCGCGGGGCCCACCCGATGGGACCATGCTTGCAAAGTGGTCAGGGGAAGGTCCCTTGGCCGTCAAGTTTGCCTTGTTGACGCGGCAGGGCTCGGGCGAACCCGAGGGGTGCGCCCGAGGGAGTTAGCCTGTAGCGAGGGGCTCGGGCGAATCGGAAGTCTATCGCCCGAGGTCAGCCTTCCCTAGGACTGTCGCGGAGGCTCGGACGAATTGGAATTCTATTGCCCGAGGGGTCCGCACGCCCGAGGGAGGCGACGTGCTTCTGCACGGCTTTGTTTTAGGCTGCCCGGGAAGTTCTTGCATGGGCCGTTCCTGCGTGGGCCTTGGCTGGTGCCTTCTTGGGCCGGGCTTTGTTCAGGGAGTGTGATTTTGCGTTGAAATTGGGTACCCATAGTTAGGTACCCGACAGTAGCCCCCGAGCCTGTGGTGGAGTGAAGGCACTCCTCCAAAGGCTCAAGTTGATTTCTCCTGTCCTATTAGTAAAGTTTGTTTATTTTATCCGGTGGGTGCGCGCGAGCGCACCCGCCGGGTGTAGCCCCTGAGGCCTTGGAGGGATGATGCATCCCTTCAAGGGCTTGAAATCGAGCTTGTCGAGTTTCAGGTGCCTTCTTGCTTACTGACGATTTGTCCCTTGGTCGGAGCTTTTTTCCGGCGCTAGTGCCCCCGAGCCTTTGCCACGGGTGGGCGGCCTATCCGGGTGCATCTTTTACCCTGCCAAGACACACACAGAGAGAGAGTCCCTAAGCCCCCTTTTCGTATCGGGGGTCGATCAGGTTCTTTTTGGTTTGACCTTCGCGCTCTTCTTTGGGAAGAGGAAGGTTTGGTCATGCTCGACTTCCCACAATGGGGTGCGAGTCGTCACTTCCAGTGAGCTGTAAGCGGGTCAGTCCAAGTGGAGGTCCGTGCCCCATTCGTTGGGGGTTGGCTAGTGGCCTGAGCACACTCCAAAAGTTCCCCGGGGGTCGATATACGGGTGTCGGGTCCCTTCGACGGGTCCCGCGGGCCTGATGCCTCCCCAGAGGGGATCCCATATCATCAACTCGCTGCTGGGACTTGGACACAGCGTGGGGTGTCCCTTTTTGATGCTCGAGCGTCAGGATACTGACCATTTCGTGATCCACCCACTTGCTGTCCCTCGCTCGGTATCCCTGGGGCGACTGTTTGAGCCACAGAGGGCCAGTCTTCGATCCCCTGGGAACGTAACAGGCGCCCGAGCCCGAGGTTCCTTCGTTGGGAAGGAGAACGATCGTCGGAATCGAGAGGGTTAGTGTAATGATTCGACGCACCTTTTTATGAGGAAAGCCAGACGGACGCGATGATTCGGGGCAGACGGGACGTTTGCGTGCGCGAAGGCGGCGGCGAATGCAGAGAGTCGTGGTGGGGCCCGTGCAGTTAATGCGGCGGATTCACCGCATCCACTTCGTCCTCGTGGCCTAAGTATATAAGGAAACAACCGTTTCCTTTTCTTTCTACCCTAGAGAGTCGTGGTGGGGCCCGCGCAGTTAATGCGCGGAAGTTCTTGCATGGGCCGTTCCTGCGTGGGCCTTGGCTGGTGCCTTCTTGGGCCGGGCTTTGTTCAGGGAGTGTGATTTTGCGTTGAAATTGGGTACCCCATGTAACACCCTAGGTGTTAATCACTTTATTGCATTGCATTTGCACACATAAACATTCATTATCATCCATAATCATGATCACATGAAAGAAATATTTTCATTTTCACTATCCCCTAAAATTATGTGTTGAATATTTCATGTTTATGTGTGATTTATTTATTTGAGTGGTTTTGATCAACCTAAACTCATGATAAAATCAAGTTGATAGTTTGGCTAGCAAAACAACATTTGGACTCACTTTGGGTTAAATGGAAAATATATTATATTCACATAAATGCCCTAAGTTGACCTACATAGGATTTTATTTTTTCTAAGCCTTTTATGAGGTTGGACCCTAAATAGAAGTGATAGAGAAAAATATTTTCTACAACTTTGATTTAACAACCCAGAGCTAAATCCAATTTCAAATTGGTGATTTTGAAAACCAAAGTTTGATCCATTAAAAGAAAAATCAAATTAATACCTATTTAAAATGGGTAAACCATAGTCTCAAAAATAATGGGAATATGACTTTGGTATAAAAATCAATGTTGTTAAACTCATTATTTGGAACAACTTTCATATAGGAAATTTTTGAAGTTGTTGAACGAAAATTTGAATTTCAAATCAAATTTAAAATGGTTTACTTTAGGGCAAATGTGCATTTCAAAATCTAAAAGGTATTTGGGTATAGTTCAAGAAGCAAAGTTGTAGTATTTGAAATTTTGAACAACTTTTATTTTTGCAATTTTTCAAGTTGTTACATGAATTTGGGAGTAATTGAAAAGGGGAGAAAATTTGCTTTGCTGCTACAGTAGTTCGCCTGTCACCGCTGCTCTGCTCGTCACTCCAATGCTCGTACCTTCCCTAGCCAAGCACCAGAGTGCAATTAAGAACCCCAGGCATGGTGTCAACCTCTGAGAGATGCCTCGGACCGGTTGTCTTCGCGGTGGCGGCTCACCATTGCTGCCCTCTATCTGTTCATGGTGGGGAACTGGCGCCGCCGGTGTCTTCCCGGCATTTCGACCACTGGAACACATCCCTGGCCGCGTGGTCGACTTCCTGAACTCGCCTGCCACCTTACCACCCCGTCCCGTGCCTATAAAAGCTACCGGAGACCGCCGTTCTACTCACACCACTCACTTCGGTCCGCCGCCGTCCGCCTCGAGTCGCCGGCCAAATTGGACCACTTCACTGCACCACTTCCAAATTAACTGACCACAGAGCTTCGCCACGAGCTGCACTATCCAGCGAACCCGACTTCGTCGCCGTTAGGCCGCTGGTAAGCTTCCAGCACGCTCTCGTCGTCCCTGTGCTCTTTGTTCTTCCTAAAACCATGCGGATGCACGAGGCTAGACCTCTCTGTGATGTTCTAGTTCGTTTTGATCTGTGTTTCATACTATACATGAGTCGTAGTAGTTGTAGAACCAAGAATTTTAAACGTTACCGTCACAGTTTGGCCGGAACATGGCTTGCCACCGCCGTGATCTCGCCGCCGAGCCGCTGTACATGTGTTAGGACTTAACCATTGATTAACCAAGCCCCGAAAACCAACCCTAGAGCCTCACTAGATCACCACGAAGCTAGAACAGTGCTCGGTTGAGCCTGTCATCACCGAAGACGATGGGCACACCGACGAGCAGCGCCGCCGTGCCGCTCTGTTCGTCGCCACCATAGCCATAGCTCACGTCTGAACCTAAAACCTACCTAGATCGATGCGCCATGTTACCCTGAGCTCGGAGGTACGCTCAGTGTCGTCGGAGATGCCTCAAATCGACGGGCAACCGTCGGTCAAAAGTCGCCGGCGCTCTGGTCAACTTGGGGAGAGGCCAGGGACCATCGGGTTAGAATTTGAATAACACCAAGGGTCTATTTGCAAACTCAGTGACTCATTTGAATAGTGTTAAAGTGGAGCGCGGGTTAGTTTCTTGAAAACCCGAGGGCTCTTTTGCATATTAGCCAGGCGCCGCGCAGGAGGCCGACCTGGGCCGCTTCAGTGCGGATTAGGCCGAGCTGGGCCGAATCCGAGCCGTGCACGTTTTCCTTTTTATTTCGTTTTATTCATTTTTCTATTAAAATGAATAGTATGTGTTTTTGTTATTTTTATAACTATTTATTTACCAGTGATAAAATCATGAAAAATTATATGTATGCTCTGTATAACATGAACTTTCATAGAAAAATATTAAATAGGCTTTTTCAGTACTTTTAACAGAAACTAAAAATCATCCTTTTAATTAGTAAATGAAACACTTAGTGATTTTTATACCTTAAAATATTATTCCAAAAATTCTGAAAATTTGTGTGTGTGCTATTTATGCTACTGTTTACTTTCACAAACAGTTTGGAACTATTTTGAACACTTTCACTGTTATAACTATTTTAAACCTAGTTTAAATAGTGTTTTTCTTTAGCAAATAAAACACATAATACATGGAAATGATGTATAGTCAAATTAAGTGATTTTGGTATATTGTGTGAAGACCATGAGACACCCACCCTTGCTGTTCTATGGCAATAGTAGTACTTTGCTAGTTTAACTTTGCTTTATGAATTAAAATCCAACATTTTATGCTTTAATAAGCAAATAGGAATATGTTTTTGTTGGCTTGTAAATTTATCGTGAATAACATGTCAGTTACTTGGTAGGATTGTAAACTTCTCTACCGGAGAAGAAATATGCACGTACTCAGTAAAATAAATAAGAACAAGATTCTCATTTCATGTAACCAATCCAACCTAAAACCCTATTGTGCAAACCAAGGTTTCATGAATGCATCTTACCACACATCATGCCATCATATCGTTATCATCTAACATATCATGGTACATTATTTTTATGTATATATCCTATTCATACATATAGGATCGGAAGAGGAAAATCTCGTCGAGTACGATATAATCGAGGAGAAACCACAGGAGTTGTCACCCGAAGGCGAAGAACTGAATACTGACTTACTTCCGGAGTGTCCTAATCACGGACCCTCTACCTTTCGACGAGGCAAGCCCCGGACATCTTATTACCCCTCTATTTCTGTTTTAAAATTCCACTTGAGTATTATTAAATTACAGTTTATGCATTAAATTGATGAGTTATAGTCAAACCGTTGATGCATTATCTACCTTGTTTAGAAAGGAGAGTTTTCTTGATAATACTAGTATTAGTTTGTCTTATGCTTAGCCATGCTTAGTAAATCAGGTGAATAGATATTGAGAAAGAATCATGAGATATGAATTTCGGACGGGATATGGTGTGCCATTATGGTCATTGATGTCGATTAGACATGCACCTTTGGATCCTGCCTGTGAAACTTGACTAGGAACTAAATCCATATTTTGGTCAATGGTTAAGATTGAACGTACCTTCACATAACGGCCGAATAAGTCGTTTCGACCGTGAAGCTATAGCACTTCTAGTCGGGCTGGAATTTGAACTGCAGTGCATCGCTGGTGGAGAGAAAGAATGTGCGGTGGGACAGGGTTTGACTAAGGGCAGGCACTGTCTGAGCGTCCTGGCACCGGCTGCCCCCTGAGCCTTGCACTATAGATCAAGCCCACGGTATCCCGAATAGAGTGAAAAGCTACCCTAGACAAATATGAACTTTTGGATGGATTCGTAAGGGTGTGTGATACGGACTTACCCAGCTGGTGTAAATCGATTCGAATCGCCGTCTCTCCCGGATAGGAGAAACTTATCCATGTGCCAGAAACGTAGCAACAACTCATTATAAAATGATGATGTGAGAATGAGATTCTTTTCCTATCAGTTATTAAGTGATTCACTTTATAAAGGCTTGCTAATGTAGATCTATTTAGCTCCATGATAATTGAAAGTTAAAACTTTGAACTAAGAATATATGTTAGTAAGCTTTTTCCTCAAAATATGCTACCCCATGAACCCCACCAAATAAAGCCTTGCATATCTTTAAGAGTCTTTTTATTTACTCTCTGACGGGTAAGTCTTGCTGAGTACAATTGAGTACCTAGGGTTTTATTCCCAACGTTGTAGGTGATGTGCTGTATGAAGGCTATTGCCTTACCTGTAATAACCCTGTCATGGATGCAGAGGAATAAAGACCACAGGGCATGGTCATATATCTTATACTCTCCTTTGCTGTGTATGGAGATATATGTGAGTATGGCGGTGTTTTATGGATCTGAATAAATGGTTTTCAAAACCAAATACTTTATGTATATTATTTGAACGTGCTATTGTAATAACTATATTACTCTGTTTGTAATAAATTTTCGCTGTGAACTCTGTGCTTGTAATTGATGTTTCCTTAATCAGTACGATCCTGTTGTAAGTTAATTTAGCGAGGTCCTTCGTGACACTCGGTGGACTACCGGGTTTATATGAGAGAAAGTATGTGTGTGCCAACGTGTTAAACGGGGACAATCATACTTAATCTTGTATAAATTGGTCGATTCTGTCACACCCCATAGTTAGGTACCCGACAGATTTATTAAGATTTTTCAAAGATTCAACTAAAATAAACATAAAAGGAAAAAAAAAGGGAGAAAAAAACAACGAGGGAAACGATCATGGCGCCAAAGTTTCCGGCTTTGAGAGAGGTAGAGGATGCTATTTCCGGGTTTCTAGTTTTGAGAGAGGTAGAGGATGCTATTTCCGGTTTTAGAATCAAGGGATGAAAAGCTGACTTTTGTGATAGTTGAGGAATGTAAAATGAACTTTTTCCCTATTCTGTTCAGATAAAAGTAAAAAATACTAATACTTAAAGAAGAGCACATACTGATATTAGGGTTCTCTTTGGTCAAGTCTCCTGTTTGCTCCGGCTCCCGCAGTATAGCATCAGTGTAGCCTAAGTAGGGGGCGCTAACAATACTGATGATGCTGTTGCTTTGTTTAGAACTTCTCTTTAATAATTTAAAACAAGGTCACGCATTCGATAAAGATGCTTTAGAAAGTAGAAGTGTTGGTATCTGGTTTGTTTTATTAGGATCCTCATAAGCCGTAACGTTGTCTCGGAACAGTAGCGATAGCAATAACAATAGACAACAGAATATTGAATCATTGATTTGTCCAATTTCCAATCCTTTGGAATTGTGGAACTGATGGTCGATGGAGAGAAAGACATGCCAATTTGTGGAGACGGAGAAAGTGGGGGTGGATGTAGCTCATGAGTTAGCTGTGCAGCACTCAGCAAGATGTTTGTTCATATGTTTTGGTTCCAGTTATCCTTCTCCACACCAGAATGAGGGCGCTATAGGGAGACTTTTTCCCTTATTATTAGTAGAAAACAAAGACCTCAAGTCCTGGACTCTGGAGAGTGTTTTTCTCTATGTATCCAAAACAAAAACAGAATTCCGAGTAGAGAAAGCAAAAGGCAGGCAGTCTTGCATCATAGGATTCGTCAGTGATAGTGATTTTCAAGGCGTCAGCCATGATCTTTTGGGCAAAATTTCTTCTTCAGTGCTCATCCCCTTTGTCCACAAGTCACGCTGTTGCCGCATCATGGCAGTTTTTCCTTTCAAGCAGGGTGACATCGATTGCATGTATATACGTAACGTACTAACGTGCATGACGGAGTCTTTCCGCGCGTATGCTTTTATTTTTTTTAAAAAAAATCCATCACATCGTCGGCATATATTAATAACAAGAAAAGAGAGTTACATACGTAACAAGTGTAAAACAACCTCCTAACTGGGCATAAAATCAATACAGACTACTCACACATAGATACAACAGGTGGCCAACTCTCACTATTATGGGATCTCTAACTCGACCACTTCTGACTCTATCACCATTACAGTAAGGGCATCGCAGAGCTCCTTGTTGTTTAACTTCGTCCCTGAATGCCTCGATCATGCTTCAAAGAATGACGAAACGTTTATCACGCCAGAGAAGCCACCAAGAAATTGACTAATACTACGACTTGCAAGGAGCCATCGCTTAACACAGCTAGCGCACGACGACATACATGGTGCACCTACTGATCTACACAAACACCTGCTTTACGCCCTGGTAAAAGAGAAGGGCTACTTCGCTCGGTGATGTCATAATAGGACATAGTAATTTCATTGGCGCACGGTGACCCGTCTCATACTCACTTGAGCCGCTTTCCTTCACTGGAGAAGTGGAGATCATATCATGCTTGCCAGGTCATAGCCACTCCGAAGCAGAAAACAGCGGTAAGAATATCCACGCTCGTTATTCTTTATATTCATCATCTAAAAAGAATATTATAGCTTGGTCATCAAGATTTCATTCCCTATACTGCTTTCTCCCGTACTCATCCCATACTTTATACCCTCCTCAATCTACTGTGGAGCCTACTTTTAATTTTTTTTAATCCCACCGGCCACTCCTCCCTTTCCTCCCATTCTCTCTCGCGCTCGCGCGCGCGGCCGGCTCCTCCCTGACGGTCGCGGTGCCCCTCCCTCCCCGGCGCTTCCCTGGCCGGCGCGAGTGCGGGCGGGCGCGGCAGGGCTCACCGACGAGCGAGCATGCTTCCCGGGCCAGTACGACTGCAGCAGACGGCGCGCGGCGGCTCGAGACGACGGCGAGCTCTCCTCTCCACGGCGGGCGGGCGACCTCTTCACGGCGGCTCTGAGCGACGGCGGGCCGAGATCCGGCCGGTACTCGTCCACCACGGCGGCGACCTCGGCGAGCGGCCCGGCGGCGTCGTTGGAGTGCGACGTGGCTTCGGTCCTCACCCTCCCTCGACGACGACGGGCTGAGATCCGGTGCGGTCCTGGCGCGGCGGCGACTCCTCGTCAGCTCCTCCTCCCTCCTACTTCGACCTCGCGGCGGCGTCGTCTCTTTCTCTCTCCACGGTGGCCTCCTCTCTCCTCGGTCTCTCTCGCGCGGCAACGTCTGTCCATGGGCCCCACGTCCGGTCACGGACGTCCTGGAAGCCGATGTATTTGGAAGGTGGCCGGCCGATCCGGAAGCGATAGAGGAGGCCGCTGGGGCTTTGGCGTCCGGTAAAGGGCTCCTCCAGCACCATTTACGGGACCCGGTGCAGTTCGTCTAACCGTGGCCCTTCAACAAGCTGCCGCCTACCACTCTGCACTGAGAGACCGCACGTACCGCTGCAGCCACTGCTCTACAATATCCGGGTAGTTCGTACAAAATGCGCCGAGCTACATACGGTGTACGGGTACAACGTAGGAGTATCAAGTGATTCATTCATCTGGACGCGTGGTCGCGGCACCCTGGAAGGGCGCGCCGGCCCGAGTAGTCCCCATGCCGTGCCGACGAGAGGTGACTCAGCACCAGCCGCCCCCATTCGGCGCGTGGCCGCACGCACTACGCAGTGCACGCCGGCGGCGGCTCTCGGCCCTTCGGCAGGCACCCGCAGCGTGCGCCATACCGACCGGACTCCCTGCAGTTTGCAGATCTCGGCACGGCGCGCGCGGCTTCTCTCCTCTCTCCGTGCGCCTCGCTTTTCCCCAGGTGCACCTCCCCTCGCCACCACCACCAACGTGGCCACGCCAGCGCCCAACCACCGCCCGCCTCCCCCTCACGCAAGCCCTCTACACGTGTCCACCGTGCCACGACCGACCGCCCTCCCACTGATTGCGACCGCCCCAACCACGTGTCCCTTCTCCATGACCACACCCTCACGTTCCCTTTCTCCCTGGCAGGTGGGGCAACGCTCCGACCTGTCCCCACATGTCATTGGAGACGAACCCTGTGGGCTCCAAGATATTTTCTGGGCTAGCCCGAGAGACAGAACCCATGTGGCGGGGACCGCACAGGACATCAATAAATCAGCTGCCGAGGCGGACTGCCCCACCAGGGAGCGCCACGTGTGTGCAGCGCGGGGATTAGGCGATAACGCACACCCCGGCGCCGTGGTCGCCGTTGCCATCAACTTCCTCGTGGGCCCCGCACCTCGGAAGGCCGATGGACACCACGTGTCCACCGCGCCGAGCCAGATTGCCACCACGCGTCCAGATCCTGCCCGGACGGACGGCCCCGATTGCGCCAGACCAGGACCACGTCGCAACAACTGTACCTGTCGAGGCACGCTGCCCGTGACGGCGACGGGCACCTGCCCCTGCCCGCCTCGCCTCCTCCTCTTCCTCCCCTCCCTCTCTTGTACCGCCCCGAAGCCTTCGTGCCCGTTTCGGTCGCGCGCCTGCGCTGCTGCCTGCTGCTGCTATTTTGCCGCTGCATCCATTTCCGGGGGGGAGGGGAGCGGAGGGGTCGCCTGCGTTGCTTCGCGTGGGAAGCGTGGTGCTTCGGTTAGGCCTCTCGCCAATTTCCGAGTGCGACGGCGGCGACGTGCGCTCCCAGAGTCCAGAGAGCCTTGGGCTTCGCCAGACGCGCCTGTACGTAACGTACGCGCCTCTTGTGGGAGACAGTCGCCTCCAATGGCCGAGATCTGCTGTGAGGAAGCCAAGTCCACGCCGGCAACCGCCGCCGCGGCTGCGGCTTCAGTGTCCGCTGCGGCCGCCGCCGTGGCAGTCGCCTCGTCGGCGTTGGAGAGGAGGCGACGGAGGTTGGAGATGAGGAGGTTCCGCATCGCGACCGATGCCGAGGCGCCGGTCGCGGAGGACGTCCGGGCTGCCAAGCGGCAGAGGCTGGCGCGCGCGCTGTCCGGCAGCACCTGCCCCGACGCCGGCTCGGACTCCGACAGGACGGCCGCGGCCCGGCTGCCCAGGTACGGGTTCTCCTCCGTCTGCGGCCGCCGGCGCGAGATGGAGGACACGGTCTCCATCAGGCCGGACTTTCTGCCCGGCAGTACCAGCAAGCAACACTTCTTCGCCGTCTTCGACGGCCACGGCTGCTCCCACGTACGTCATACTCATACAGTCATACACGACGCGCATATGCGATGCGAGCGTCTGGGAATTTGAAAACCTTCTGTAGTATGCTGATCGCAGTTTCGCGCTACTATTATTACTGTAGGTAGCGACGATGTGCCAGGACATGATGCATGAGGCGCTGGCGGACGAGCACAGGAAGGCCGGTTCTGGCGAGGAGGCGGCGTGGAAGGGCGTGATGGAGAGGAGCTTCGCGCGGTTGGACGAGCAGGCCGCCAGCTGGGCGACCAGCCGCAGCCGCGACGAGCCCGCCTGCAGGTGCGAGCAGCAGATGCCCTTGCGTTGCGATCACGTGGGGTCCACCGCCGTGGTCGCCGTCGTCAGCCCCACCCACGTGGTCGTCGCCAACGCCGGCGACTCCCGCGCCGTCCTCTCCCGCGCCGGCGTCCCCGTTCCGCTCTCCGTCGACCACAAGGTCTGTATGACACACTGCTCTCGCGCCTCCTCCCCTCCCGTAGCTTGTTCATGAGCTTGACGTGCTCAATTTCCTGATTCGTTGTTCAGCCTGACCGACCTGACGAGCTAGCGCGTATCGAGGCGGCGGGCGGCCGCGTCATTTACTGGGACGGTGCTCGTGTTCTCGGCGTCCTCGCCATGTCTCGAGCCATAGGTGAGCTCTAGTTTGAATTGCGCTTGTCACTGGGTCGTTTTGGAGGGGGCCACTCGCTGGATATGAACTGACCGGCTCATGCTCATGCTCATGCGCGCGCAGGCGATGGATACCTAAAGCCGTTCGTGTCGTCGGAGCCGGAGGTGACGGTGACGGAGCGCACCGACGACGACGAGTGCCTGATCCTTGCCAGCGACGGCCTGTGGGACGTCGTGACCAACGAGATGGCGTGCGAGGTCGTCCGGGCGTGCTTCCGCAGCAACGGTCCGCCGGCGCCGGCCGCTCGGCCGAACGTCCCGGCACCCGACGCCGACGCCGAGAACGGGTCCGCGGTTGTCAAGGGCGTGAGCAAGGAGGATTCCGACAAGGCGTGCTCCGACGCGGCCATGCTGCTGGCGAAGCTGGCGCTGGCCCGGAGGAGCGCCGACAATGTTAGCGTGGTCGTCGTGGATCTCCGCCGGGGGATATGATTCTTGGAGCAGAGGGCAAAATCACATGCTCCATGATTTGCTTTCTTTTAGCCCTTGTCAAAGCTAATTTCTCCCCCATTTTACCATCCTTCTATTTTGATCTAGTATTAATAGTAGCTCCTAATCTAATCAGATGAATATATAATAGACGCTTTTCTTCTCTCAAAACGAGGAATTAAAGCCAGTCAGGAACAAGGAACAAGAAGAGCGAATTGTTGGATCTTGGCCTGGCACAGATGCACAATGTAGCGCCAATCGTTAATCCCATCTTTTTCGTTGATTAACTCGCTAAAAGTGCTCAGTCCATCCATTGACTAAAATAGAGTTTTAACGGGGGCGATAGGATAGGTGCAGAAATTGGCGCATCAATCACAGCGCAGGAAGCATGAAACATAGTTTACTTCTGGAATACTGACCGTGACTGGTGCTAAGAGCACGTTTAGCGGGAGCAGATTGTGATTGGTTGGCCCCGGCAGGATTCGGAGACAGATCATCAAAGGAGCGGCAAGATGCTGATCTATTGGTGGGCCCCCGGCCGGCGCGATGAGTGAACAGAAATGCTCCCAAGTTTTCGTTTACGGAAATAGAAAAAAACGGGGGGCATCTTTCCACAGGCGGGGCCTGAATGATGCGACCCACGAGCAATGGTTGGGATCGACGTGTCCAGCCGCCTCTCCCTTTCCCCCCTCTCCCTTTCGCCTCCCTCGGCGTCGTGCGTTGGCGACGGAGCAATCGCCTGTGTCCGTTGGGCGATCGACCGGTCGGGTTAGGCGCCGCGAAGCCATTATTGAGGCCTTGCGTTGCGCCGAACCAGCCGCATGAACGACATCCCCTAACTTCAGGCCAAAACGACTGCATATGCAGTCAGCACATCTATACCGTTGGCTCACAATCGAACGAATATAGACGTATGCACTCTTTAGCCTGCACATCGAGCTCCTCTGTTGTATGGGCCTCGGCCCAACAACCATGGCTCCCTCGTCCAACACCGCCGTCGAGAGCTCCCGTGAATAGTAAAATCGCCGCCGCCACCGTCTTTCATGGTTCCACTGGAGCGCCTCATCAACTGGAGCCGCGTCGTTGCTGTGCAGACGTCGTCGTCTTCGTCTTCGTCTCCTCGCCGAGGACTGCACCTTCGCTGCCCCCATGCTCACCATGCCGTCCGCCTCGCCTCCGTCGTTGATCGATCAGCAGCAGGGAGCTTTCGAGCAAGAACAACGGCAAGGAGTCTCTTTTGGTGCCGCTCTTGTACTGTCTGAACACACATGGAGAGAAGGGGTGCAGACCTGCAAGGCTGCAAACATGTTCCTGACGACACACACACAAGCAGCAACCAAGATCGCCGATGCCTCGCCTTCGTGTTCGCGGGAAAATCTGATCGCCGCCGATGCCGACCTCACCCTCGCGGCCTCGTTCGTGGGAAAGCAGAAGGAAATCGCGCCAAAATAGAAAAGCCGGTGCCAAAGCGAGAGAGCACGGCGCTATTGTTGGGCCGAGGCCCAAATACCAGCGGAGCTCGTGGCAGCCAGGCTGTGCACTCGTTGGATCATGAGCCGACGGCAAAGATGCGCTGGTGCAGTCATTTTCCCTGAAGTTAGACGATCCCATTCCGCCTTTTGGCCCTCCCGCGACCACGAGAGCCGATAGCTGCACGGGCGCAGGCGCGGGTGCGGGCGCCCCTCGACACGTATGGACTCTGGAGCGCTACGGCGGCCCGTGCCGTGCCGGGAGTTCGCTCCGCTCGCGCCGCACATGGCGCGCGGCTGGTTGCCAGGAGTTGGGTCTTCCGGGGTGTCGGAGAGACACGCATGGTGGGCGAGTGACTGTGTGCTGAGTCGACCCGCGTTGTTTTTGAATTATTGATTGATGATGCCCTCCCGCGCCATGCCGGCGTGCCGCATGCCAAACTCCCACGAATATCGGCGCTGGCCGTTGGCGCAGGGGCAGGTCGAGCCGCCGAGGTGGGAGTGGGAGTTTTGGAGACGCAACGCAACAAACCCCCTTCCCGCGAATTGCCGGGCACGTCTGGGCCTGGGCTGAGCAAGCGAGCCGGACGTAGAATTGACACAAAAGCGAGCGCATCGCCGTCGGAGATCTAGCAAAGGAAGATATCTGGCTATCGGCCTACTCCATCTCGAAGGAATTCCAGGGGCATGGCCGGATGGAAAGAGAAAGAGCAGGAAACCCATCGACCATCGTGCTATCCAAAAGCGGATTTGGAACCCTCCTGCGTTGCCGCATGCTCTTTTGCGGATGCGGGATGCCGTTGGCGCGTCGGCTCCACATCCAACCATCTATGCTTTTGTCATCCACCATCGGCCATGAGATGATGGGCATCAGGCGTAGACCTACAAGGCTGCAAAAACTCGAGTGAAACTCTTGGGTTCCAAAGGAACTCTTAAGTAGTGGTATTAGATATGGAGTGAAGGTTTTAGGCCACCCGTATCTATGGCCAGTAGTAAAATTATGGGCTGGAGTTGATCACAGAAATACAAAGAAGTAGTTATTTTTTTTTCTAAACTATGAAACGAAAATGAATGTCTAAGTCTGTTTTGAATCCATGGTCTTTAGACCACTTTAGCTCTCGGGGCTCCAAACAAGAACTATTGTCTAAAGTTTAGACCATTTCATAAAAGTTTATATCATCAAAGTAAGCTAAAGTAGTCTGAAATTGTTAGTTATTAACTTTAGACTAGAGCATCCAAGTAGGCCCTTATGCTCGATGGCGACCTGCAAAATGTGTTCTAAGTTAAGTATCAAAATAAGACAACAACAGTGTAAACTATCATCTATATATTACAAAAAAAAAAAATTTAAGGGAGGGAGAAAATTCATCTTTAAATATTAAATATTAGATGTATATATAGACTAGTAGGCACTTATATTAGCATTTATTTATATATTAGAACTGTGCAGCCCCAAGTGGTCGCACATTTGTACGGACCAAAAGATGTCTCTCCTTTTTCTTAGAAAAATGAGCTATTTTGAGGAAATGCTATAGTCGATTTCATTATTTAGTCATTTTTTTCTATTCATTATGGGCTTATTTGGTAGGGTACTAGATTCCATTGAAATGATTTGGATTCAAAATCTTTAGAGAAATGTTTCTATATAGTGAATTATAACCATTTTATTGTGAAACTGTTTGGCTGGCTCGTTGAATTTTTGAAATTAGAACTATAATCAGGAGAAATTATCTCTGAAAATTTATCTCTTTATGGTGTTTTACAATTATTCTTGTGATTTTGCTAAAGTATTTAAATATTTCTTGCTACCAAACGCCTCGTATATGTACAACAGAAAGCGTTTTTGATGTGCACGGCCTTTTTCACCTTTAATTCGATGGTTGGGCTTGGGCCTCCACATTACATTTTCATCGTCTTCGTAATATAAGCTGTGCGCGAGTCAGATTAAGCAAAAGTCTCTTGACAAACTAACAAAGGCACAACTACGAGCAGTCAGGCATTGGGGCAACTATCGAGTACCATGCATCCCCTAAACTAGGGTTTCTATCTCCTTTGGCGACGCCGCCGGAGTCCACCTCAAAAACGACGAGATCAATGTGATCTCTCCACCAAAAGTCTACACCAAAAGTCTACGCCTGCGCTGCACCCCTGCTCCGCAAGGAGCCTACACTGCCCCAGATTTGCATAACACTGCCGGTTCCAGACCCCCCCAACTCTGCCGGAATTTGAACCAGCACAACCACTTCGGCAGTGATGGGGAGTCAGCATCAGTGCCGGATGTTATGAACCGACACAGATGTCGAACCACCACTGCCGGGTCGTGTTTCGATACGGCAGTGTTCCACATAGCTAACACTGCCGGGTCGTGGTACAAATCGGCAGTGTTACGTACAAGAACACTGGTCGATAAACAAACCGGCAGTGTTACGTACAAGAACACTACCGGGTCGATAAATAAACCGGCAGTGTTACATACAAGAACATTGCCGGGGCGATAAACAAGCCGGCAGTGTTACATACAAGAACACTGCCGGTTCGATAAACAAACCGACAGTGTTGGCTAAGTGGAACAATGTCGGGTCGTTTTAGCAACCGGCAATGTTTTCTAAGTGAAACACTCCCGGATTGTAACACGAGACGGCACTGGTGGTGAGGACAACATTGCCGGCGTGTTGATGAAGCCGGCAGTGATATCTCGAGAATCACTGCCGGCTTATTTTTTTCGTTCTGGCAGTGCTAGGATTTTTGCGGTTTGTTATTAATGAATAGTAATATTGTTATTTTTGGAATCTGGTTTCGTTTTAATTAGAACCCTAATTATCGGTGAGAGTATTCAACGTTACAAGACGACAAATATGAACAAATGTCAGGTTACAATAGAGTAGCAAAACCCCCGAGCGATGACCATCAGACTCTAGTCGGCATCAATCTTTCTTTGTAGGCTTTTGCAAGGGCCTTGTTCGCCGGCGTTGTGGCACGGGTGATTGCGAATATCCCTTTTCGCGTGAACACCTCATCTAGGAGGAAGCCTGCTATCGCTTCTTGGAATCCTCTGATATCGGGCTCTAGCAGCCAGTGGCGTTCAATCTTCTTGCGCTATAGATTAAGCAAGATAATGTGTCAAAAACACATAAATGGTACATAAGAAGGGAAGTAGGCATATACACTAAACCCTAAACCCTAAACATACATGAGAAGGGAAGCATACTCATCAGCTCATCGCAGGTCTCAGTTTTGCCGCCGACGTAATGGTACATAGCCCACATTACGTAGAACCCGCATTCGTTGTTCCCCTGTGGCTGCTGCAGAGTCTACATTTCCATACGATAAGCTTTGAATGGGGGCGTCGAGGGCAACACATTTTTCTTGACCCTATCATATATAATGTTTAAAATATAAAATATTAGAGTATGTTATATATGAGATTAATAAAAAATAATATGCTAATCCACTTACTCATTTAGAACTAGGCGTAGGGGCTCAACAACTCAAGTTCTTTGTTCTTGGAGTCCCAAACCTCGATACATGATTCTTTGATTTTGATATCCACGAAAATGAAATGTCCCCTGCAAATAAAAAACAAATATCCAACTTCATCAAATTCTTATGAAAACAGTAAACGATGAGAGGTAGAACATACCTGCAGTTGTAGGCTAGCAGAATGTTGGTTTTCCCCTGTGCCAAGGAACCCCGAAAAACTTTGGTCACCTCTTCTTTCGTATGGCGCATGTCACGGTTGCAACCTGCATGGTGGACCAAGATTGGGTCTAGGAATCCAATCTGAAATAATTGTTTCTTGTCGCAAAAAGTTGCCATATACCTGCAAAAGCATGGGGACATGGGCAATGTATATATGTTACAGTGTGAATAATAGTCTGTTAATTATAACAATGATGAACTGGGTATATATAGGGTACTTACAGTGTCCATATCATCAAAACAGAGTTGTCGAGGTCGCGCCTTTGGTAGAGCAAGAATAAGTCCTCATATTCGACAACATGACATATTTCGTTAGAAATGCCAAGCCAGGGTACATTGGACACTATAAGGACTGCGAAACTTATGTACTGCTGAGCTGCAGTATCTAAAGTGTAATATTCATGGAGTTGCCTTATATTTCTTAGCAGATCACTAATTTCACCGGTGGTTTCCATCAAAGGCAGCCCATTTTTGAACTTGTATACGACTTTTGCCTTCTCAAATTCTCGTCCCTCCAAATACATCAGCTCAGCCATCTCTTCGGTTAGGCCACCATTTCCTTCCATGAACTCGTTTACAGCTAACGTCTTAGCCAATAACTCGTCCATGACTTTTTCTTTATTTACCAAGTTTTTGTCTTGCCTGTCGATATCGGAGACAAACATCCACCTGGGAAACCCGGCAATCCTTGTAAACCAAACACTGCACGGCTTCCTGCATTGTTCACTGTGAGGGGAGGGTTGTTTCTTATTTTCGACCAACCCCGTGATGCTCGCATCCACATGCCTCTTCCGTTTATTATTATCCATTTTGGAAACATTATCTTCTGAGGCAGACGACATTCTCTGGATGCCTCTCCTTGTGCTGGGACCTTTTGGTGATCGAGGCGGGGATTGACGAAGTGTACTCTGATGTGGATTTTTTTGTGGTGGAGCCTTTTGGGAAGGAGGATGTGAATGTGAAGTGCTCCAAGTTGGAGGTCGTTTTGGCGATGGAGGTGGCGGAGGCGGTGGTGCTGGTGCTGCTGATGCAGCAACATGAGGAGGGAGATTATCTTTAGCAAGGGTAAGGGAGTTGAGGGATCTGCATGAGCAAGACAGTCATCTTGGTCCCGCGCTGATGGTGACCATTGCCCATCGTCGTCTTCATCCGAGGACACTTGGTGATCAAGCTTAATTAAGCTCTTGCGCCAGGCCACATGACATCCCTTGTTATGAACAAGATACAGCCTATCTGCTGATACAGGGTACTCAAGCATTATCTTGTTATACTTCTTATCAAGTACAGTATCAATGCTCACGTGGGCATACCCTTCAGGAATTGGGCGACCATCAGTGGTCCCGTCTTCGCGTGGCCAGGCCTGGCCAGTCGCCACCTTGTCTTTGGTCCATTGCTGGCGGACGTACAACCTGACATTAACGGGTCCAGTGATGTCGTCCACTGGATGAGGCGCATTCGCCTGTAATTCGTCAAGTGGGGTGGACCCACAGCTGCTACGACCCCTGTATACTGGGCTAGAGCTGGGAAGATGTGACAGAACCACCTAAATCACATGGCCCACCTAATTCACCCGGGGCGGTCCACGAGCGAAACAGGCCGGCCCACTCGGCCTGCCCGCGCACGCGCGCTCGCGCTTTTGCAGAAAAGCCCTCAGGTTACAAGGGAATCAACCCGCGGTCCGAAGGTAACTATTCACCCGAGTCATCCATTATGCAAATAACCCCCTGGACTTTCGTTTCTTCTAACCCGAGGTCCCTCGCCACCTTCACAGCCGCTGACCGACGGCCGCCGGCGTTTGACCGGCCCTAGCTCGCCGTCGGCGAGCCGGCTGACCAAACCGAGAGCACCATCGTGCTCCGGAGGCTCCTGCGAACACGACGACCTATAGGGCTACGTGGTTTTAGGGTTTGGAGCGCACCCGGCCGCGACCACGGCGGCACGGTGACGGCGGCGCGGTGAGTGGCGGCCTCGATGAGCCGGTAGAGTCCAAGGAAAGGGCTTAGGAAGAACCAGGAGCTCACCGCGACCCTAGATGGGTAGATGGTTGGGACGAAGGTGGTGCCGAGTGACAGGCTTGACGTTGAGCAGTCCCGCGGCGGTGCTTCCCGTCGGCACCCTTCCTGTTCCGGCAAACCTAGGGCACCAGGTGAGGAACCGTCGCACGCATAAGCATCACCACGAAACAGAGAGCCCAGAACGCTAGACCTAGGGAGGAGAGGCTCACCGCAGCAAGCTCGTCGAGAGGGGAAGGCTACGGCGGCACTCCGACCGGCCGCGAGAACGGCAACAAGCGTTCTGGGGCCTTCGGAGCACGAACGTCTGCGCAAGATGAGGCCAACGGTTCGCGGGGAAATGGGGAGGCTAGAGGTGGGAGCAATTTGGATATGGTGGAGTGGGAATGGCGAATTTGAACGGGGACCCGAGGTGAGCATGACGGCGGCCGGAATGGAGAGGGGGACAGAGGGGCGACTGTCGCCATTATATGGCCAAGGAGAGAGGAGACAGGGTGATCCTGGGCAGCGCGGGGTCCCCTACTAGGTTGGCTGTGCCAGGGAGGGGCACACGACCGGCCGGCACGGGCGACGCCGCGCGCTCGGCGCGGGCGGCTGCCGGCCCTGTTCGCGAACAGAGAGGGGGGGCAGGTTACTGTAGCGATTTCAATGCCTCCCTCTCGGTTTTTGACCAATTCCGCAAGATTTTGTATACCAACTTGAAAAAGTGCAAAAACCAAAGTTGTAGGATTTTAAATTCTGAACAACATTGGTTTTGGGACCAACACCAAATTTTAAATAATTTTGAAACTATTAAAAAGGGGTTAAATTTACTATTTGAAATCTATTTCTAATTCTGCCAATTTCTCTGGATTTTTCACAATAACTTCAAAATATTCAAAAATAAAAGTTGTTCTATTTGTGGAGCTTCACAACTTTCATTAAAGGAGTTTGGTCAGATTCTTGATATTTTTCAAATTAGCATTTAAATTTTGAATTTCAAGGTAGAAATTAGGGTTTAATTTAAATTTCTATTAAGGAACCTCAAAAACACCCAAAATAAAAGTTGTTTCATTTTAAAAGATCTACAAGTTTTATCAAGGCACCATCACCAGATTCCAAGTAGATTTTGATTTAGGGTTTTGGGTCCGATTAGGGCTTAAATTCAAATCTTTCTTTTGATTTGTTTTCAATTACCAAATCAGGGATCTCATTGTAACATCCATAACATTCATGAATAAGCCACTCTAAAAACCCTAATCACACTCATATGCAGATGCTTAATAATAAATATGATGACATGGCATAATTAATTAGCCGTAATACCCGGGGTATTACAGAAGAACATTGTCTTCTATTGCAAGAGGTGCGGATCCCCTGGACCTCAATGCTTCCTCAATTTTTATCCTAACCAGCTCATCAACTCGAGCAGCAGCTCGAGCTTTAACTCTTTCCTCCATCTCCTTCAACTGCCTCTCCTCCTATGCTTGCCTTCGCTTTTTATCCCTATCGTGTTTACCATAAGTGGCCGAGTCCTCCTCGAATGCAAATACCCAAGGAACGTCACTGACTCCTCTTGTGCGGCCAGGGTGCTCCTTGTTTCTGAGGCACTGGGTAAGTATGTCATTTTCCCTGTCAGAACTGTGGGTCCCATCCCTCAGCTCCTGATGTGCTTTTGTCACCTTCTCGATGAACTCATCGGTCACTCCTAACTTATTGCTGACGCTGGCATATGAAGGATTATTGCGGGTTGAAAGGCTCTCGTCCGTTCCATGGTGTGCCCCCCTAGCCATGATGTAATAGGTGCATCTTGGCACCCAAGTGCTAGACTCAGGCTCAATGCCAAGGTTCCGCACTTTTGTAATGTCCTTATCATACTCTTCTAGCTTTCCAGCGTAGCCACGAGAGCCAAGATGATGAGGATCTATCGCTTTCCGCGAGTTCATCGTATTCTTCGCACTCAATTCTAAGGCCTCCGAGGATAGCCTATAATCCTTGAATTTCTCCCAGTATTGCCTCTGTTTTTCATGCTCTCCAGCGTCCCAATTTGGCTCATAGCCCTCCAGGATAAATTTATCATGCAACGCTCGCTTGTAAGTCCTGAACATTACCCCCATGCTTTGTTTTGCTTTTACCTTGACCTTCACCTCATCCCAGTCATCTGGGAAAGAGAAAAAGGGTTTAAACTTCTCCCAAACGATTTCCTTCTCTGAGTCGGGCACCACCCATTCATCGTCATCTTTCCCGACCCAGCGCCTGTACTTAATGGGGATGTAGTCCCTGACAAGAATCCTAAGGATATTCTTGTATTTTGTCACCGACACACACAGACCTAACGGCTCCCTTGTCTGGTCAAATGCTTCTATGTGCCAGTGTGCATTTCTTCCACTAGGAAGGTGACGCACCCGGTTTTCCAAAGAATACCAAGCGCTAACTATATGTGTGCCCAGGATGTCCACAAGACACATATAGTGACAAATATAAAGATTATCAAAGAACAATGCTTTATTACATATCGAAACATAGTTACAAGGAAGCTTACATCTATTACAAAAGCATAGCGGAAACTATTCTATATCTTGTCTTTGGGTCTCCATACTCCACAGGGACGGTTGACTAGGGGAGCACTCACCTAGTACTCATGAAAACTCCTTTGGAAACTCGTCACTTGATTCACCATCTGGTACCCATCCGGGATTTTTTTTGTTGATTGTAAAGCAAGCGTAAGCGCACCATGCTTAACAAGTATAACAAAGGGGTGATGAAGGCTCAAAGGCTTGACACAGTTTGACTACGGTTAGCAATTTTAAGTTGATCAAGTTTTATTTATCTTAATTCTACTTTTAATGAGTAACCCATCCCAGTTGAAAACATAATTGAATCAATATTTATCACATCCATTCTTTAAGGTAAACAAGAAACATTAATCATGAAGGATCCAGGCCGCTCGTGTCCGTGAGCACGGCTGATATATCAGATAAAAGAATTCTGCAGAATTTGTACAACTTTACCCGTCGAGTCATGATTCCCATATGCCGGGGGTAGCCAGCCCCACTATACCTCCTCTCTGGAAGTATGGCAGGGTTTCACTATGAAATCTTTCACTAGGCACCCTAACAAGTTAGTGGCCGCGAGGTTCCAGCGGCAAGTGTGCACAGATGTATCCCCCTCAAAAACCAAAACACGTGTAAGTGGTCGCAGCACTATACACGAGGCGGGAACATCCATGACCCCACGAGGCACCCCCCTCTTGCGCCTTTCGGTAACCACTAACAAGCTAGAGACGCACTAGTTATATGATTAAGACCAGAGCCATATAGTCCTCGGGGTTGTACGGAACCTCCTGGGTGGCCGCTTCAGGATTAAGCCCCTAATACCTTGTTTCTAAAAAGCATCATTTTATCATATTGCATATATCTTTAGTCAAGTTGAATAATTAACTTTGGTTTTGCGCGGCAGCAACTATCCAACATGCATACCAACCCATAGGGAACAAGGATATGTGGTACAAGAATAAACTAGGTAAGTCCCTATGGTTCATCAAATTAACACATGCATATATGAATGATTAATAGTTAATAGGTACAAGGAGGCCTTTGTTACACTTGCCTTCCAATGCTTGCTCAAACTCTTGGATTTCCATCCTTGCATAGCTCCTCTTCTATGGATCGCAACAACCATCACAAGCACCATAAAGAAGCCTAAAAACAATACACCAAGCATAAAAAAATAAGATACAAATGTTTTAAAACATGTAGGGCTTGTAAACACGATCGCTTGAGCGCAAAAACTACTAAAAACAAAGCAACAATTTAAAAGTTATGAGAGATCAAAGTGTAGATGGATAAGCATTGGAGTTAGACATACATGAATGAAGATGGAAGAATGACAACACATTTGTTAGAATAGAAAGGGTCAAAATAGTATTCGGCTTAAACTATTTTTCTGATTTTGGGAATTAATATATTGTTGAGGATGATAGAGATATGTTGAAAAGCATATAATTGAATACAAGAGACTAGGATTAGATTGATATAGATTATGTGGTAAGATGCTGACATAATTTGGTTGGATTGAAGGCAGTTGAGGTGAGCTATGAGGGTTGGCAACTGGATGGTTGATATATAATGACATTGACTAGGATGGATGCATAGGCTGACTAGTGCACCTGATGAACATGCCGTGCGGTAGAAAGTGATAGGTAGTGGCAACAATGTCTAAAAGGTGAGGCTAAACTGAACTTAAACTTATGGAAAGGAACTTAGTATTATTGTGGGATACTTGTAGATAAATGATATGTCAAAGGGGACTATCAGTACAATCAAAGGTTTGATGGGGAACGCGGTTGCACATTGGTGTTCTCAGGACATGCCCATGAATGGACAGCGAGCACTTAGACCATTGCAAAACAGGGTATTTGCTACACCAATTAGTGATCTGTTTTGTGGGTTTGTTAGGTGCTATGTGGAGTGTGCTTTGTCAAAAGGACAAGTGTTTTGGAGCATTGTTGTGCCAGGGAACATGACTACAAAACAGGGCAGCATGGCTGATTTTTGGACAGCAGGAGTAGCAAGCACTTTGGACACGATATCTCCACCATCATGACATGAATGGTGTCCAAAACTTGCAGAGTCATGTGCAAGGATCTTATGGACGTGTTGGACGAACGGTTTGGTGATCTGGATAGTGGATTAGAGGGGAATGCCAATGCACTGCAGAGCGGTACAGCAGCCAGGGCAGCAAAGCAGTGAAAATGGAGACGATATCTCTGTCATATGAACTCATATGGCCAAGAACTTTTATATAAGCATGTGCAGGTATGATATCTACCCATTCGTAAAAGTGTTTCATTACTGGGATCATGGTTTGCTAGGGAACACAGGCACAAAATGTGTTGCGTGGCTGGCTGCAGGACAGCAGGGGTAGTGGCAAGGAAAGTATGATAATTCATACATTTCAATTCATATGATCGAATAGACTTGCAGAGGCATGTGAAAGGTCATGATACACATGACGGTAAAATGATTTCACAAACGGAGTCACAGATTGTCAGGAACATGCATGCCAACTAGGAGTAGCGATGCTGCGTGGCAGTAGGGACAGTGAGCACAAGAATGATGATATCTCTTTCATCTTGCATCCTGTGGCCAAGAAATTTCTCAGAAACGTGTGCAAGTGTATGAATGATATTCTAGCCAAAGGATTCATGAAATAAATCAATGGATCAATGGGGAATGCTGTTTTCGTTGGCAATAACTTGGCTGCGAGGCAGCAGGGGCAACAGGGACGAAAATGATTATATCTATTTCTTCCAGGATTCCCTAGCCAAGAAAATTCTCAGGAGTGTGTGCAACTTCATGAACAACATCATGATCAAAGGGTCCGATGACTAGAGGTATAGATAACTGGGAACATGAATGACAATAGGCAGCAGCGCTGCTGTCCATAGGGGACAGAGATATGATCACAGGAAAACTTCGCGGAAATTTGATCAAAACTGAATATACATGCATGTCTTCCCATAAGGAACATGAAAAAAAAATATGGGATGAGAGGGTAAAGGAGGTTCTCACATTGGGGTTGCATAGCAGTCAAAGGCAACGATCTTGATGGGGAAACCAACGTTGACGATCAGCAGTGAGATGACCTGCGATCGTCGTAGGGGTAAGTGCTGCAGGTTTGCGAGATGGGTATAAATATTAGAGTGGCGTAAATACAGGGGTGCAGCACCAAAACATGACCTGGGGTGATGGGGATGAGGTAACCATGGAATTTGCCGGCGTCAACATGCGTGCTCCAGCGGGATGTTGATGAACGGGCTGCGATCCTTCGATCTGTGGCTTTCTAGTGTTGAGAGAAAGAGATCAATAGATGGATGAGAACGACATGGACTGAAACATCAGAGAAGACAAAGAGAGGGGCACTCTCACCATGGCTGTACATAAGGTAGCAGTGATGGCTTTCTCCATCTGCTTGCTCGAGCTCTAGAACAGAGGCAAAATGGAATTGCAGCAGCACTAGCTTTCCAATTTATAGGAGAGGAGGGTGGGAGATGAAGGGGAGGAGGAAGGGGGCGGCCATGGCTATAGTTTCTGTCCTGTTCTTCACCTGTAAGAGGGAGGGGCGCCCAACAGAGATATTTAGGGAGAGGAGAATAGCAGGATGCAAAATGGATTGGAGGCAGTATGGGCATTCCATTTTATAGGACAGGAGGGAGATGGAATGCATGGCTGAGCAAGTAACATTCTGCTTGTGCGTGAGGGGAGGAGGGAGAAAATGCGGCGGGCTGTTATGTCCATGCATGCAATTGAATAGAGAGTAAAACTCATGGAGTAAAGGGTATTGTTAAAAGAGGATTATTAGAGAGATTGAAGAGTGTTGCAGTTTGTTTTGCATGGGCAGAGAAGGGGGAGCTCGGCACCAGGAGAGGAGAAGGGCAGTGTCTACATAATATTGCTGCTGCATGCATGAAACCAATGCCTTAAACAGGTGTTGTGAAGAGAGGATTAAAATGAGTTATGATCAAGGTCTCAAGGGCATTAATGTTTGAATTATGGGCTGCTCTTATTTTAGATGAGGGAGAGAGGAGGTGCCATGTGGTCTGCGCGTGAGGGAAAGGAGGAGGAAATATATAGCTGCCATTTGCTGCATGGGTCCATGCAATTTTAAGAGAGAGCACAGCAATGAAAGAGACAAGAATTAAGTGTCTATTGAATTATGTTCTGTTGTTATTTGCATGCGAGAAGGATAAGGTCAGCATACAGAGAGGAGATGGCAGCATCTTTCACATAAAAGAGAGGAGAAGATATTATCACTGCATGCATAGAATCGAAGAGCAAGAGAGAGACTAATGTAGTAAAGAAACAAGGTGTGTCTAGGTAATTAAAAGGGGAATGAATAGGTGCACATATTTTTGCATGAAGAGAAAGAATTGGCGTGGGGCAGCAATATGAGAGGATGCATGTCTATCCTTTATTCATTCAATTTATAGAGGGGATTAAGAGAGAGTAATAAGCAGGTATATCATCTTTGCCTGTGAGAAAAGAGGTTGCGCAAGGGAAAGAGAGGTTGTCCTCATCAGGTGAAGAAGAGGGATGAGCATAGTTATTCTCTGCACATAACGTGAGAGAAAAGGGTAAATTGACAAGGTAAAAGAAGAATTAAGGAATCAATGAATTTAGGGGGAATATTATGTGTGGTATTCCTTTCTTGGGCAGCGAAGATGGCGAACAGGGAGAATGGATGGCTGCATATTCATGTGTGAATGAGGCAGGAAGTACACATTAGCGAGATGGTACTAGTCAGTCTGTTATTTGTGATGGAAGAGATGAAGCCATCAACACCAGGAGAGGAAGAATTGGGTTGCACACTAAATGGCATTGAACAGGATCAATGGTGGAAAGAGAAATAGGATAACTTGGATATATGTTTGCATTCATATAGGGCAATGGTAAATAATTATGAGAGAAACTCAACATAATTTGGGAATGAGACCAACCTTGCATTAAGACTTAGAAGGGAGAAAGTTGAAATATTATTGGCCATGTTTGATTGTGGTTTTGATCCAAAGATTGGTCAATGGCTTGATCTAGGTTCTTAGAAATTTGATGAGTACTTGATTCAGATATAGGGTTTTGGAGATTGGACATGACTTTTGAAAGACGATATTTTGATCAAAACTCTAGGTGCATTTGGAAATATTAAAATTTATTTTTCAAACATAAACACTATGCAAAGGCATGAATACAACAAATCATTAAATTGAGCTGCAAAATTTTCGAAAACCCACATTTTCCACTATCTAGAATATCAACATCTTAACTAAAGTTGGCAATTTAGAAAATAATAAAACTTCTTTGGTTTGTTGTTGGTGTTTTCTAGTCACATCCCAAAATAGGAATTTTGGGGTGTGACAGAAGGACTGAGGCTCCTCGCTTTGGCCTAGAATTGCTGGTACTGAGGGCATTGTTCGCCGTATCTTGGCGAAGATAAATAAAAAGCTAATTAAAGTGCCAGTCACTTATTACTTACCATGTTAGCCTATCGTGTTTATTATGCACTAAGTTACCTCAACATCAGGTTGATGCATATTGAGAAAATTCGAGGGGCTAAAATCCTCTCCACCGCCACTGTCTCCTGCGGTTGCAGGACTCCCGTGCCAGCATCCTGATAAGGCGCTTGTTGTTCACGGTTTGTCGTAGATTGCGGGACTGCTGTGCTAGCATCCTGATTAGACGCTTGTTGTCCACGGTTTCCCGAGTCTCCTGTCCCAGCGTTCTCACGCGCTTGTTGGCTGCTGCCAATTTGGCGAGAGGCGAACACTCGACGCTGAGTCATGGCTGTGGACGAACAGGATTGCCGTTTTCTAAGTAATATTTAATCATCTAGCATGGCAAGTAATATTTAATGCTAATTTGTTGTCCATACATCAGTTACGTGACAAACCCTATATTCATGCCAAAGCATTATCTCTTGCAGAAAGAATTTTATCATCTAGCATGGTTAGTAATATTTATTACTGCTAATTTGTTATCCATACATCAATAACGTTTAGTTTAGGGTCACAGCACCTGAAAACCAAAGGGGTAGTGCCGAAAGCACTTACCTTCGTCGGTGCACAGCTGCTGTCCACACGGTGGGTGTACAGTTGGCGTCCACGAGGAAGTAGAGGAGGTCGCCGGCGTCGACTACAGGGATAGGCAGCTGCGGCGTCGAGTCCAGGGTCAAGCAGCCGCCGGCGATGGGGAAGCCGCTCTACACACAAATCCAAAGACAAGTTCACTGCAATCCTCATCGGCAAAACGTCGAACACCTTAGGGGCGTTCCAGGGATCGCGCTCACCGTGACACAAAAGTAGCTGTGTCCGCGTGCTCCTGAGTGCTTGGTGTGATGGCCGTTGTTGAGTGAGCTGTAGGGCTACTTGCAGGCCTCACCTGAGATGGCCGGAGCACAAGAGATTGAGGGCTGGCGTGCTGCGACGGTGGCGCGGCGAGGAGGACCCCGGCGTGGAGCAAAGCGGGCGGGGGACGGCGTCGGGTGGCTGCCTTGGCGGCGCGGGGTGCACGCGAGGAACGGCCGACGCTGCTGACGAAGAGGAGGGCGCGGCGGCGGCGGACGGTGGCGCGGGAGGAAGCAGCGAATGGCGGCGAGTGTTCGAAGCAGGGTGAGTGTGGGGCTGAGAGATATGAAATTTTGCCCCTGCGCACGCTGGGCTTATATAAGGAGGCACATCACTGCCGGGTTGTATTTCGAACCGGCACTGATGACCCTTATCAGTGCCGGGCCGTTATACAAACCGACACAGATGACCCGGCGCAATAACTCTGCGGCTTAAACGGTTAAGTATATTGAAGTGCCACTTGTTTCCGAACTCATACTACTAGCACAGCGGTTAAGGAATTGTACTCTCACCCAGGTTCCCCTGGTTCGAAACCCATGGCTCCAATATTTTTTTCTTTTACAACTCCAATCAAACATGAATATTGATAGAATAGATATTGCAAACCACATATATATCAGCACACGGACATTCATCACAACCATTCATCATAAATACATCTCAAGTTCAAATACATCACAAGTTCACAAGATTGTCCACCAAAGTTCACAAACAAAAAAATAAATTGATCACAGTGAATTAACAACCAAAGTTCACAGAGGAAGGGCAGGTACTCGTTGCATCAGGCACAACTCTCTTGAGTGATTGCCGCTTCCCATGTCTCCACCATCTTTGGATTCAGAAGCTGTAAAGGAGTTTTATTAGCATAGAGACGCATGGACAAGTTGTATTGTTTTAATTGGACAGTGCTATACTAAACGTACTGATGGGAAGATGGTGTCGCCGGTCCATCGTTTACTTTGGTCAAACGTAGTACCGGGCTCAAAGCTGACAACGGGGCAAATGGATCTGGTGGTGTGTCCGGTGCAAGGATTGAATCTGAATCTCCGTCTGATTCATGATCCGAGGGTGCTTGAACAAAGTAAGCTGCATGGGAATCCGCGTGAGGTAGTTCAATATTTGGACTGTGATATATCTCAAGTATGTGGTTAGAGGAGATGTATAGGATAGTTGTACCATACCTAATAGCAGATGCTCTGTGCACCTTCACCTCTTCAACATAACTAGAAGGCCCCGCACCTTCCTCTTCACTCCATGGGTACAGTGTGTACCGGATCCGGGCTGCAATAAGAGTGAGAAGAGCGAAGAGTGTAACATTAATGGAGCAAGGTTGTGTTGTAACTGTAGTTACCATTGTGCTCAGGCTGGGGTGCCCGTCAGGGACTCGGTGGTGATGGAGCGCTTTCTAGCCCAATCCAAAGTGGCCACATGTTCAGCACAAAACTTCCACCCGACACACGTCTGCGGATGGCTATATTCCATGTATTAGGTATAGCTTCTCTTGATGCAAATGTCTTGAAGGTATAAGTGAGATCCTCCCTTCTCAACCTCATGTTGCGATACTGACATATGTTCGTGAAGATTCTAGGCATGGTGATGGCTATGCAAAGATGTGGTGGCATTCCTACAACGGTAACCTTGAGATGTTCGTAATTTCCTGTTGGTCATGGGCGTTCAGCTGGTGTTTGACTGCGGGTCATGCGGCCATCGAAGGGTATTTCTTCGGACCTGTGCCAGGGATTCCATAGATAGAGAGCAAGGTGGCTGCCTGCAATGTGAATTGATGGTGTGCTCATGATTTGATTGGCTTGGGTGGGTGATGCGGTCCACACCAGGTAATCATGAACATGTTTAACAATATTGTCCAGCGGCACAATAACCTGACATTTCTCTTGAAGTGCATGTTGTATCTGGAGACGAGTAATCTGCTCCTGGTTTCCTACTGGTGGGACCCTAAAAACGATTACGACCCCAAGCAAAGTTGAATCCGAAAGGTCGACCTCATGTTCGTCAAATATTGTGATGTTCTCACTGTGGTAATGTGCCATCAGTGTGTTCTCCTGCAAAATAAAGAACAAAAGACTGTCTAGATATTTAAATAGTTATAATTGGGTCACATTTCATAAAATACAAGTGACCAAAAACTATTAACCAAGCCTCTACTGCACGGTGAGGTTACCAAAACCTAATATTTACTATGGCACGATGGCCAACCATCACACACACATGTTGAAGCATCTAGGCCCTAGTGGTTTCGGTGATTAATGACAACAAGACGGTTATTATGACTAACGTGTGTTTTGCAGGATAACCTAGAGGTTAGTTCATAATAACATGTAGGTTCAAGCCCCTAGCGATGGAAATCGATTCCGTTTTCAAAGGATGAAAGACAAGACGGTGATAGGCTAGTGCTAAGTGTCGTTTGGAGTTAAGAGACACTTGGCGTAGTCTTAGGTTTTGTTTCTCTCTTTGACCGTACTATTAAGAGGGGTTTGGATGGGTAGCTTGACTTAGAGCAAGATTAGAGAGTGTAGATGTGATGCACACTTGTCCAACATAGCTCTAGACAGCCCAGGGAGACTCTTGAGAGAGAGAGAGGATCAAACTTCGTTTTGGAAAGTTTTCGATTCGGCGAAGTTTTGATCAAATTAGAGGCGTCGGACTCTACCTAGTATGGGCGACCAATAGCTAGAGTCTGACGACACGTGGCAGCCCCTGGACGAGTCTCAACATGCCAGGGAGCGTCGGACCCTGGCTGGATGGTCGTCGGACCATTGGCCAGAGTCCGACGGTGCCTCTGGGTTTTGGGCGAGCGTCGGACCGTCGTGAGTGGGAGCGTCGGACTAATGTCTGTTAGCGTCCGACGCTTCCAGAGAGGTTCCCAGCGCGGTTTTGAGCGTCGGACTTGGTCCGACGGTGTGCGTCGGACCATTGCTCCGTGTACTAGCCGTTGAGAGGCACTGTGCCCGCAGTTCAGAAGCGTCGGACTGGGGAGCGTCGGACCATCGAGTTCGGTCCGACGCCCCTCTGTCACAGTTCTGGGCGCAGTGCTTGTGTGAGAGTCGGACCGTGGCGATTGGTCCGACGGTCGAGCCTCGGCAGAGTCCGACGGTTTGCAGGAAAGTGAGAAACGGCTAGTTTTGGAGAGGGTGAGTATTTATACACCACCAAAGCCTCCATTCTATCTCTCTTGCCATTTCTAATAGCTGAAGGAACCCTTGTTGATCTTGTGAGAGAGCAAGAGCCCTAGGGAAATTAGTGTGAACTCCATTGCTTGTGAGCTTCTTCCCTAGAGAGATCAAGAGTGACTTGTGTGCATCCATCACCCTCTTTGGCCTTGTTCTTGGTCAAGTGAGAGTCTAGGCTTGTTACTCTTGGTGATCGGCATCACCTAGACGGTTTGGTGGCGATCGGTGGCTTGGTGACCGCTTGGAGAGCTTGTGGGCGGCCCAAGTCGAAGTTGTGAGCGGTTGTGGGCGATCCACTGCGCCGGAGAGGCAAAGGATCAGCCCGTAGAGAGCATTTGGTCTTTGCAAAGATCAAGGGGGAGCTACACCCTTGCGCGGGTGCTCCAATGAGGACTAGTGGGGAGTGCCGACTCTCCGATACCTCGGGAAAAACCGGATTTATCTTTTTAACCCTTTACATTCCCGCATTTCCTTTGTGTTCTCTACTTTCTTAGAGTAGTATACTTGTGATAGGACTTGGCTCTAGGTTGCATAACTTGTTTTAGAAATAGAATTGACACAAGCACTTGTGGGGTGACATTGGGCAAATTGCAATAGGTTGAATTGTGTTTCGAAAAATTTATTAGTTGCCCAATTCACCCCCCTCTTGGGCATCCTTGATCCTTTCAATTGGTATCGGAGCCTTGTTGCTCATTAATTTGGCTTAACCGCCAAGAGGAAGGATGTCCGGTGGTCACGATGGTCCCCCTCCCGTCTTTGACGGTAACGATTTTCCTTATTGGAAGATTCGTATGCAGGCATACCTTGAGGCGGTGGACCTTGGTGTTCACAAAGCCGCCACACAAGGGTACCCCACTCCCAAACCCGGCGCAACCCTCACACCCGTTGAGGAAGAGCACGAGAAGTGGAATGCTAAGGCTCGAAACATCATATTTAGAGGCCTTAGCAAGGAGGTGTTCAACCGTGTGAGGAACCATAAAAACGCCCATGCACTATGGTCGGATATTTGTGCGCTCCATGAGGGAACTAAGAATGAGCGAGAGGAACGATATTATCTTATCATTGACAAGCTCAATTCTTTCAAAATGCTCTCCAATGAAAGTGCTAATGACATGTATTCTCGTTTGAATATCATTGTAGAGGAAGTAAATGGCCTTGGACTCACTCAAATCTCACCGGCCAAGGTTGCAAGGAGAATCCTCAATGCTCTTCCAATTGAGAAGTATGGTCACATTGTAACCGTACTTCATCAAACGGATCTCTCCAATGCAACCCCCACTAAAATATTGGGGAAGATCAATGCTCATGAGATGTATATGAAGATCACTCCTCAAGATGGATCATCATCCAAGAAAGAAGAGAAGAAAGACTTGGCACTCAAGGCCGACAAGAAAGGCAAAGCTCTAGCAAAGTACTCTTCTCTTGACTCCACAAGTGATGATGATGTGGAGATCGCTCTCATGGTGAGGAAGACCACCAAGATGCTCAAGAAGCTCAACAACAAGGGAATCAAATTTGATTCCAACAAGAAGAAGTTCTTCACTAGTAGCAAGAGAAAGCCCATCTCCGAGATGGATTGCTACAATTGTGGAGAGCTTGGGCATCTTGCTCATCAATGCCCAAAGCCCAAGAAAGACAAGTTCAAGAACAAGAACAAGGGCAAAAGGCAAGATTCAAGTGATGAAAGTGAAAATGAGAAGAAGAAGGCCAAGCCATTCAAGAAGAAAGAGTTCAAGAAGAAGCAATTTCACAAAAGCAAGAAGAGTGGCAAGGCTTACATTGTTGGTGATTGGCTCACCGACATTGAATCTTCTAGTGGCTCTTCCGGTGAAGAAAGTGATGATGAAAAGGAGAAGGTGGCCGCTCTTATGATTGGGACTTCACTTCCTCCACCGCCATCACCGTCCTCATCTCTAACACACCTTTGCCTTATGGCTAAGGATAAGAAGGTACAAAGTGATGATGAGAGTAGTGATAGTGACAATGAATATGATTCATCCACCTATGATGAACTTGCTAGCTTGCTTAATGACTACACCAAAGTTATAAGAAAGCTAACAAGGAAAAATGAAAACTTAAAACTTGAGAATGGCAACCTTTTAGCTCAAAATGAACAATTCACTAAAGCTAGTAATGAGCTTAGAGTTGAAAATCAAAATATGTCATCCAAGCTCAAGGAGCTCAAAGCCAACATAAAAGAGCTCAAAGAAAAACATGATAAACTTGAGAGGATACATATTGAGCTCACCACTAGCTACAACAAGCTAAAAGAGGACTATACTCAAGTGAAAGTGAATCATGACAACCTTGCTATGGCTTATGACTTGCTTTCCAATGAAACACATGATGCTCCTAACCATGTTGTTAAGTGTGACATAGCTACATCATGTGATGACTTGATTGATGAGATCATTGAGCAAGGTGCTAGTAGCAAAGGCAAGGAAGTGGTGGTGGCCGATTGCCATGATGACTATTTGAAGCTCAAGATTGAAAATGACAACTTGAAGAAAGAGCTTGAGAAGCAATCAACCACAAATACCATTGTCATTGAAGCGGTGCAACAAGATGATGAAGTTGAAGTGCTTAGAAAAGAAAACAAGATCCTCAAGAATGAGAAGTGTCACCTTGCAAGCTTATTGGAAGAGAACAAGAAGTTGAAGCAAGAAAAGAGTCATCTCACCGTGGGCTTGCAAAAATTCACAAGAGGCCAATATCTCCAAAGTGATCTCCTCATGAACACCGTGATGAAGTTTGATAGAAGTGGGATTGGCTACATGGGTGAGAAGGTGCAAAATATTAGAGCTCAAAATCGCCTCAACAAAGCAAAGAACAAGCCCAAGCCCAAGCCAAAGAGATGCTTTGAATGTGGACAAGAAGGCCACTTTGCTCATGAGTGCAAGACACTGCCACCACAACCTTTACCCAAGCATGCTAGGCCCTTTGCCTTTGATGCTCATTACATGCTAAGGAAAGATTCTAAGGGCAAAGTGAAAGTCATGTTCCTAGGACCCCCTAACAAGAATAGGCCTAGGCAACTATGGGTGGCGAAAGCTTTGGTTGAGAAAGGCCGGAGCCCTTCTCAAGTATGGGTTCCTAAACATCAAGCTTGATTTGTTGTGTGTAGGTGAACTACAAGACCGGTGGCTCTCATTGGGTAATTGATAGTGGATGCACTCAACATATGACCGGTGATGCTCGTATGTTCACCTCCCTTGAAGAGAATGTAGAAGACCAAGGAAAGATAACATTTGGTGATAATTCCAAGAGCAAAGTGTAAGGGCTTGGCAAAGTGGCTATATCTAATGATCATTTCATTTCAAATGTGCTTCTAGTTGCTTCTTTGAGCTTCAACTTGCTATCCATTGGTCAATTGTGTGATCTTGGCTTCCAATGCCTATTTACAAGTGAAGAGGTGGTTGTCTCCAAGAAAGATGACAATGAAGTGATATTCAAGGGCTTTCGGTACAATCATCTCTATCTAGTGGACTTCAACTCGGAAGATGCAAATTTGAAGACTTGTTTATTTACCAAACAATCTCTTGGGTGGCTTTGGCATAGAAGGCTTGCACATGTTGGGATGAGCACACTCAAGAAGTTATTGAAGAAGGAGATGTGAGAGGATTGAAAGATGTTGTATTTGAGAAGGACAAATTATGTAGTGCTTGCCAAGCCGAGAAGCAAGTGGCAAATACACATCCATCCAAGGCATTTGTGTCAACTTCAAGACCATTAGAGCTACTTCACATGGACTTATTTGGGCCAACAACTTATGTAAGCATTGGTGGCAAGCTCTATTGCTTAGTGATTGTTGATGACTTTTCAAGATATACTTGGGTGTTCTTTCTTCATTACAAGACCGAAGTAGCCCAATCTTTCAAGAAGTTTGCCAAGAGAGCACAAAATGAATTTGAAGTAAAGATCAAGAAGATAAGAAGTGACAATGAAAAAGAGTTTGACAACACAAACATTGAAGTATATTATGATGAAGTTGGGATCAAGCATGGAGTATCATCCACCTATACCCCTCAACGAAATGGTGTAGTTGAAAGGAAGAAAGGGACGTTGATCACCCTTGCAAGGACTATGCTTGATGAGTACAACACACCGGAGAGGTTTTGGGCGGAGGCAATCAACACCGCATGCTATGCATCCAACCGCCTATTCCCTCACCGATTGCTAAAGAAGACCCCCTATGAGTTACTCATTGGCAAGAAGCCGGACGTCTCCTACTTTCGGGTGTTTGGTTGCAAATGCTACATCTACATGAAGCGGCAACACCTTGGGAAGTTTCAAAGACGTTGTGATATTGGTTTTCTTGTTGGTTACTCATTGAGGTCCAAAGCATGTAGAGTATTCAACAATGCCACCGGCCTTGTTGAAGAAACATATGATGTGGAGTTCGATGAATCTAACGGCTCTCAAGAAGAGCATGAGAATCTTGATGATGTAGATGATGAACCCTTGAGGAAGGTGTTGGCGCAAAAAGTGGTTCCCTAAGCCCAACACACCAGTGAAGCCGGAAACGACCCTTGAAGACAGTAGAGCTCTCGCAGATCCAGCTAGCTTCGAACCCGGTCTGAGAGTGTCAGTAACACCCAAGCGTGCCAGTCAATTTGACCTGCAATTGATAAGGAAACAGATATAATCAGTAACCCAAGGCGGAACTAACTGGTGAGTCCAGATAGTTCCAACTGTACGGCTCAAAGAGCCAGTATAATCGGAGATCGACTAGAAAGCCGATTCCATCATGTTATGAACCGATAGTATAATAATGAAGTAAAAAGGCTATTAGGATACTCATATAAAGATAATAATGTACTAGCCGATCTAGTTCAGTTAATGTGTATAAAAGAAAATAGATCATGTGTACAGATCCGATCTGTACATCAAACAAGCAGAGATCGGCTAAAGCTGGTCTAGAAGGCTGGCGGCTTTAGTAAATCCTCTTCGCTACGTTCACCAAGTCTGCATTCACCTGGTCTAACGGCCAGCGGGCTTCAACAAACCCAGCAAACAAAGCTAGATCGTTTGATATTCAAATAAATCTATATACACGATCTATTCGTGAAAGCATAACTGAGTCGGCTCTTTAGCCGATGCAGGGTCCATGAAGCATGAACGAATGCTAGCGCAGTCATAAACAGACTTCAAATTAAAGCAAGTCTAATCTAGTAAAAACTTGTTTAGGTTAAACCTGTTCCACCGGATGACGCTCAGTTTAACTTAAACAAGGACACAAAAATAAGACTTACGATAACCTCAGAACCACTTATGTCTCAACTAGCACCGAACGCACAACATGTAACGAACAAGATTGATTGGGAATTAGCCGATGTAAGCATGGAACCGATCATCATGGTAAAATAAGCATAAGAAAGCATAAATGACGATCAGATTCAAATAAATCTAAAGCCAAATCTATCGATCTTGATCGGGCAGAGAGATGTTATATTGATAAATAAACAATAAACAACAAATAACATCTTCATAACTTAATGAATCTAACTAAATTGCCATATTTAGTTAGAGCCGATAACTAATCCATGCATGCAAACTATCTCAATCTATAGCCTGTCTACCGGATGACATTAACCAATAGATTAATCAAGCAAACAAACACGAATCGATAACTAATCCGCGCGTGAGAACCATCCTAATCTGCATCTCGTCCACCGGATGACGGTTAACACAGATTGATCGGGTAAACCAGCGTGAATCATCCTTGACTCACTGTGCTTCCCACGTCCACCGGATGACGCCAAAGAAACAGAGCTTAGCAAGGACCCTGATCCGCCATGCTTTCACGTCCACCGGATAACGCTAAAAAGACATAGTTTAACAGGAGGTTGACGATACTTACAAGCAAGCCTGCGTCCACCAGATGACACCCAGCCTGGATGAAGTAACTCGCCGGACTCGACTGACTCTAGGGTTTGTTGGCCGGAGCCGAAAGTTGTGTTGTATTGATGTTGTTGTTGTTTTTTACAATGGCTGAGGGCTTATATTTATACCCTGAGCGTAGATAGAGTCCTAGTCGAATTACAACTCATCAATAGATAAGGAAACTAACAAACTATCCTATATCTAAGGTAACTCGGAGTCCCACCTTCCCTTTCACAACGGACTCCGATTGTGATCGCATCTTGGCGGCACGGACTCTGGATGACGTCATCAATACCGACGCTGCACGCCTCCTGTCACCTTGACCCGATAACCGATTCACCGTGCAATCGGCTATTTTCCTTCCTTCCGCTGGACGAAATCTGCTTCCGAGATCGGCTATCTTCCTCTGGTATCGGCTATCGGCTCCCAGCCCAAAATTTGGTGTTAACAGAAGGCCATGAAGAACATGTCAACCGGAGACATCAAGCCAAAAGATGATGAAGATGATGGTGATGATGTGCAAGTAAACGATCAACCATCTTCATCAAATGTGCCTCAAGATGATGAAGATAAAGATGGGGTGGATCCACATGAAGACACCCACATCACACAAGAAGAAATTGAGGAACAAGCACAAGATGTTGATGCTCCACAACCTCATCCTCAAGTGGTTGATAGAAGAACTACTCCACTCCTACAAGCACATCCTCAAGATCTCATAATAGGGAGTCCTTCAAGGGGGGTAATGACTCGCTCACAAAGGCATGCTCAATTCATTGAACATCACTCGTTTGTCTCTTGCATTGAGCCTACTAGCATAGAGGAAGCTCTTCAAGATCCGGATTGGGTGAATGCCATGCATGAAGAACACAACAACTTCACCCGCAATCAAGTTTGGACACTTGAAGAGAAGCCAAAAGGAGCAAGAGTCATAGGCACCAAGTGGGTGTTCCGCAACAAACAAGACGACACGGGAAACATTGTGAGAAACAAGGCAAGACTCATGGCAAAAGGGTTCTCCCAAGTTGAAGGCTTGGATTTTGGGGAGACTTTTGCCCCGATTGCAAGATTAGAGGCCATTCGTATCCTACTTGCATATGCATCTAATCACAATCTAAAACTCTTTCAAATGGATGTGAAAAGTGCATTTTTAAATGGCTTCATAAATGAACTTGTCTATGTTTCGCAACCACCGGGTTTTGAAGACTTTAGATATCCAAACTATGTTTATAGGTTGTCCAAGGCGCTATATGGCTTGAAGCAAGCCCCACGGGCTTGGTATGAGCGCCTCCGTGACTTCCTCATCAACAAGGGCTTCAAAATCGGCTTGGTTGATACCATACTATTCACCAAGAAGCACAAAGGGCACATCTTCATTTGTCAAGTTTATGTTGATGATATTATCTTTGGTTCGACTAATGAAGATTTTTGCAAGGAATTTGGTGATATGATGTCCAAGGAGTTTAAGATGTCCATGATTGGTGAGCTCACATTCTTCCTCGGCTTTCAAGTCAAGCAAATGAGGGAGGGGACGTTCGTGTCGCAAGAGAAGTACACGAAGGACCTCCTCATGCGCTTCAAGATGGAAGAATGCAAGCCCATCAAGACCCCCATGCCTACCAATGGACATCTCGACCTTGATGAGGGAGGTAAATCGGTTGACCAAACTCTCTATCGTTCTATGATCGGTAGTTTGTTGTATTTGACCGCATCTAGGCCCGACATCATGTTTAGTGTATGTATGTGTGCGCGCTTTCAAGCTAACCCTAAGGAGCCTCACTTAGTTGCGGTAAAAAGAATCCTTAGGTACATAAAGCACACCCCGAGCATTGGCCTTTGGTATCCCAAAGGAGCTAACTTTACTCTTGTCGGCTATTCCGATTCGGATTATGCCGGTTCCAAGATTGACCGGAAAAGCACATCGGGAGGGTGCCATTTGCTTGGAAGATCACTAGTTTCTTGGTCCTCCAAGAAACAAAATAATGTTGCCTTGTCAACAACTGAAGCGAAATACATTGCCGCGGGTGCTTGTTGTGCACAAATTCTTTACATGAAACAAACCCTACTTGATTATAGAATCAACTTAAAAAGGGTGCCTTTGTTGTGTGACAACGAGAGTGCGGTAAAACTTGCCAATAACCCGGTTCAACACTCCCGCACAAAGCACATTGACATCCGCCATCACTTCCTTAGAGATCACGTTGCCAAGGGTGACATTTCCTTTGAGGGAGTGAGAACGGATGATAACTTGGCGGACATTTTCACTAAACCATTGGATGAGGCACGCTTTTGTACTCTAAGGAATGAACTTAATTGTCTTGATCTAAGCAACTTCACTAAAAGATGATCTTGTGTTGTCATGTACATTGCATTGTAATATAAAACATGTCTAACATTAAATTGCACATAGGACTTATCTAACTCGGTTAAGATAACCGCCTAAAAGCATGTGAAGAAGCTTACCCGAGGAAAAACTTGACAGCAACTAGTTTAATTTACGTGAATTTGCATTGCATATTGCATGGTTGTTGTTTTGTCGTTTCGTTCTTGGATTTCATTGCCTATTTTTATAAAATTCACATATGCCTAAGGCAAAATATTTGAAAAATTGAGGGTTTGAGAGAGGGCATCTCATACTAGTTCCAACTAGTGTTTATTTGACTCTTATTGGGGTTGGAACTTAGTTGGGAAAAATCGGCGCGAAGAAATTTGGAAGAAAACAGGTTTTAGGGCGTCGGACTGAGGCGTCGGACGCTGATTTTCCCAGCGTCGGACCAATTGCCTCAGTCTGACGGTCCCTTTCCCTGTTGACCGAGGCGTCGGACACTGGTTTTCACAGTGTCGGACTTTCAGCTTCAGTCCGACGGTGGACGGCAAAGCCGAAGGAAGCGTCGGACGCAGAGTCGGACCGGGAAATTTCGGGCGTCGGACTATTGGATAAGAGTGTTCACGCTGTGTCGCGCCGCGTTCACGGCGTCGGACCGAAAGTGTTGGTCCGACGAGGAGCGTCGGACTAAGTCCGACGGCCGCTGGAGCTTACTGGAAGCGTCGGACTCTACGGAGTATTGGTCCGACGCTTGCACAGTTAGGGTCCGACGGTCGGTTCGAAAGCGCGGATCAACCTTTTTCTTTCTCTGTCGCGTGGGGCCCCGCTGTCAGATCGCGTTCGTCTTCATCCCGAGCCATCGCGCCGCCACCCGTACGTCCTCGCCCTAGCCCTAACCGCCGCCGCGCCGCGCCCTAGCCCTCCGCCGCCAGCTCGCCCGCGCCCTCGCCGCCGGCCGTGAGCACCTTCCCGTGCGTACGGGCCCCTCCTCCCTTCTCCCGCGCGTGCGTCCGCGACCTGCTGCAGCCGAGCAGCACCGCCGCCGCTCTGCACGGCCGCCGCCGTGCTCTTCTCCTTTGCCGCCGAGGTGCTCGTGTACTCCCCTTCTTCTCGTCTGCGACATCTCCCACAGAGTGGTGGTGAGAATCGATTCTATTGTGTCAAATCTCTCTTCTCATCACCTCACGCTTAATCTGCTCGACGAAATGTCTTAACCAAAATTCTTCGCGTTAATCGTAGATCTTTTGGAGCGTAGCTCTGCTCTCGGCCTTCTAGGGTTCGTGGAGGTGATTCTCACCTTGTGGTAATCATCTTTTGCCTCCACACCTAGTTTCCTCCCTATTCATTGCATATCCATGTCATTTGCTCTAGTCATTGACTTGTGCCCTATGTCATGCAGTGATTCTCCTTGACCCTGTGGTGCCCCGTTCGACAGAGATTCTCACCTCTTCGCAGGTCTTTCCTCAGATTGCTTTGCTTCTCCGCTCTTATCCTATATTCTTGCTTCCATAGGTTCTATCATCTCTAGTTTATATGTGCTTATGTAAACCTTGTCTATCTCTCTCTTGCAGCTGTCGTGGTCAGAGTGTTTGGCAGTGCGTCAGTGAATCCGGGGCCAAGCCCGCGGATACGGAATGAGGCCAAGCCTCTGAGTGTCAGCGGCAGTTGTCAGTTTCTGAGGGGCAGTGACAATTGGCAGAGATGGTTCGGTGCAAGCAGGTCAGCCGTAGTCAGGGAGGCACAGGTGGAGACGAGGGGCCTCCTCCTCGTCCACCTTTGGACAAGGGGAAGGCCCCTCTCATCGAGAGCAGCAAGAAAAGGAAGAGGCTTTCAGCAGAGCAGAGGCAAGCCATCAGGGTAGCACAGGCTGCAGACGAGGCAGAGCGTGGCAGAGGTATACACATTGGAGGCATCTCTGTCAGTTTGTCGGGCAGAGATGAGACCGAGGAGCAGCCACAGCCTCAAAGACAGCCGGAGACTGAGTCAGCTCAGCTAGAGGCAGAGCCGAGGCAGCCAGAGTAGCAGGAGGCAGCTACTCAGGGGGAGCAGGCCCAGGCTCCACCTCTTCGTCGCTCGGGCCGCACTCGACCTTCGGTGCCACCCCGGCCCGCTGGTCAGAGGCGCGGCGACCGAGTCCCCAGGGTGCCTGCTCCCTCCGAGCCTCAGCCGGAGCCTGAGCTGGATGTTCACTTGGACTTGCAGAGGATCTCTGCAGCCCGAGTCAGAGAGCTCCGGCTGACGTCGCTTGCCAGCTGGTTTCCGGATCAGAGAGATCCCAGAGCTTCTGAGGGCTGGTACACTACTCTTCACGAGGATTTCTTCACCGCCCTCATGGCCACAGGAGTTGGACTGCGACAGCACAGAGTGTGTTCCCTAGAGGACATAGTCCAGGCAGCAGGAGAGGAGATCAGGCCATATTTGACATACCTGCCTGGGCTTGCGGAGCTTCTTGGCCGATCAGGCCGATACGTGGAGTCGTGGGTCCGAGAGTTCTATGCTTCACTATGGATAGACCCCGACCACGAGTACTTGCAGTACACCTTCGGCGGAGAGCCATATCGGCTCTACGCGAAGGCTCTGCGAGAGCTGCTTGGAGTGCCAGAGTCAGCTACCAGGTTGCATAGCATTTGCTATGCCACGACAGACCCGCCGAGGAGGGCTCATGGAGGACTGGCACCTGGTACTGCTCATATAGCAGCGTGCTTTCGACCACCGTTCGGAGACGGCTCCCGCAGGACACCTTCGGAGCTTCGTCCCATCGTTCGTCTCTTGAACGATGTGATGAGGCGTACTCTTTTACCGCGGGAGGGGTACAAGGAGGGTTTGACTCACTTACAGCTGTGGCTCCTTAGTGCCCTGGTTCAGCAGTCCGAGTTTGACGTTGCCGACTTCATTATCAGTGAGATGGAGGACACCATAGCAGAGGGCATCAGGTCTAGGCGACAGCTCCCCTACGCTCACTAGATCTCACACATCCTTGAGCGGAGGTTGCACCGGATTTGGACAGGTGTCTCCTGTGAGTTACGTCAGACTGAGACAGAGTTTCCAGTCCATAGGATGACCTCTCTGATTGACGGACGCCGTGGCAGCAGAGCTCTACACAGGATTCAGCGCCGTCAGACTTCAGGGGCAGATATGGCAGAGGTACAGCAGCAGGACGAGGCTATGAGGCACGTTGCCCATAGCGAGCTTGAGCAGTTACTTGCAGACGATGACCCCGTCGACACCTCCTCGTCCAGCTCTGACAGGGACTACCGGGCCATCCCTTCACGTCCACGAGCTCACGACTCGGAGGCCGGTGGGTCCAGCTCCGCTCCACAGACTTCACAGACAGACCCTGCGCTGCTTGCTATTCTTCAAACCTTACAGCAGACTCAGCAGAGACAGGCAGAGGAGCAGTCCCGGTTTGCCAGGGAGCAGGCTGCAGCTCTCACTCAGATTCAGCTCAGGCAGGATCAGTTCCAGCAGCAGATGCTCTAGATGCAGCTCCAGAGCCAGCAGATACAGCTACAGACCTTTGGGTTTATGGAGCTGTTGGCGCAAAAAGTGGTTCCCTATGCCCAACACACCAGCGAAGCCGGAAACGACCCTTGAGGCAGTAAAGCTCTCGCAGATCCAGCTAGCTTTGGACCCGGTCTGAGAATGTCGGTAACACCCAAGCGTGCCAGTCAATTTGACCTGCAATTGACAAGGAAAAAGATAGTAATCAGTAATCACAGGGCGGAACTAAACGGTGTATCCAGGTAGTTCCAACTGTATGGCTCGAAGAGCCGATGTAATGGGAGATCGACTAGAAAGCCGATTCCGTTATGTTATGAATCGATTGTAGCGAAACATGCATTATAACTCAAGTTAACCGATTCAGACATGAATTCAATGACATATACTTGCATTAGACGGAAATATGTTATAAAAGATGTAGTCACAGCAAGCTAACATGATCATAAGATGTCTTAATGTAAAAAAAATGAAATCGGTTATTTCAGCCGATTTAGTGTATACGAGCAACATACAAGCCTATAAAGCAAACAATGTTTCAACTATCCGGCTAATAGATCTAAATCACAATCTTGCAACAGTGGAGATCGAGCGGATCGAGGCAGTCATGATGAAGTTGCAACTTAGATCCGTTAACCTTTGAATCTAGACAAAGTTTATTTTATCACTTGAGTGCGACCCGTATCTAATCTAGATCCAAAATACAACCGGCTGGTGCAAAGCATTCTATCTTATCAATATAAAACGAATGGCAAACATAATTCGTTGAACATATAGATCTATTAGATATAAGCCGACGCATATGGATCAAGACGGGCAAATTGATGATTGCTTTAAATAATAAACAATAAACATAAGCAACATCGGTAACTTAATGAATCCAGCTAAACTGTCAAATTTAACTAGAGCCGATAACTAATCCATGCATGCAAACCATCTTAATCTATAGCCTGTCCACCGGATGACGTTAACTAATAGATTAATCAAGCAAACAAACACGAATCGATAACTAATCCGCGCGTGAAAACCGTCCTAATCTGTATCTCGTCCACCGGATGACGGTTAACACAGATTGATCGGGTAAACCAGCGTGAATCATCCTTGACTCACTGTGCTTCCCGCGTCCACCGGATGACGCCAAAGAAACAGAGCTTAGCAAGGACCCTGGTCCGCCATGCTTCCACATCCACCGGATGACGCTAAAAAGACATAGTTTAACAGGGGGTTGACGATACTTACAAGCAAGCCTGCGTCCACCGGATGACACCCAGCCTGGATGAAGTAACTCGTCGGACTCGACTGACTCTAGGGTTTGTTGGCCGGAGCCGAAAGTTGTGTTGTATTGATGTTGTTGTTCTTTTTTTACAATGGCTGAGGGCTTATATTTATACCCCGAGCGTAGCTAGAGTCCTAATCGAATTACAACTCATTAATAGATAAGGAAACCAACAAACTTTCCTATATCTAAGGTAACTTGGAGTCCCAACTTTCCTTTCATAACGGACTCCGATCGTGATCGCATCTTGGCAGTGCGGACTCTGGATGACGTCACCAATACCGACGTTGCACGCCTCCTGTCACCTTCGCCCGATAACCGATTCACCGTTCAATCGGCTATTTTCCTTCCTTCCGCTGGACGGAGTCTGCTTCCGAAATCGGCTATCTTCCTCTGGTATCGGCTATCTCCCTTTAGTATCGGCTATCGGCTCCCAGCCCAAAATTTTGTGTATTTCTTTGCTTCTATACCATCGGCCAGCTCTTTCCTTTCTGGGGCAAATTTACTAAATTTTGGTGTAAACAGGAGCACATCATCGGGCACACCGGAGCCCCGCCGTACCTAGCCACTGCCTCTCCAGTCTAGCAGATTGGACCGGCAGCCACTGCAACCCAGGTGACTCCAGCGATACAGTCCGGTGGACTTCAGAGTCAGGGGACAGCTTCACTCCAGAGTCAGTTTGTCACGCCGACTCAGCAGACTCAGCAGTGGTTTGCCACGCCAGGCACTCAGGGGTTCACTCCGATCCACACCGGTTTCACACCTGACCTAGGTGGCCCCTCAGTGTCCAAGAGCTTGGGTGCTACCTTCAGCGAGATCACAGGCATCCCCACACCTCCTGAGTTCAGATTGCCTGTTACCACCACCACAGCTCCACCTGCCACTGGGACTACAGAGACCCTACCGTCTTCAGTCGCCTCTTCAGAGCCTCTCCCGACTACAGTAGAGACTGCGACCGTAGTAGTCACAGCAGCAGCTACAGAGACGGCTGAGCAGACCGGGACCGTTTCACCTTCACGTGCTCCGACAGAGGGTCAGGCTGTTCAGAGCTCCGAGTCCGAGGGAGACCCTTCTCAGTTTGAGCTTCGACCTCACTCCTCCGACCGCGACGCTGCAGCTTCTTCTCCTCCTCCTAAGTCTTAGGTCTTTGGTGCTTGATGCCAAAGGGGGAGAGAGCATAGATTTAGGGGGAGCGCGTGAGAGGGTTTTGGTTCTTTTGTTCTTTTGGATGTGACATTATCATGCATCATGTTTATTTTCATGTTTGAGACTTGCTTGTGACAAGTGTTTGAGCTTCATGATTATTTATATATTGTGTCACTTGATTCACTGTTGGTTACGCTCTTGTCTTTGCTTCCGCACTTCACTCCGATCTTGAGCGTATCGTTTGGTAATTGTGCTTATTTCATATCTTATATGTACCTTGTGGTCTTGATTTGTATAAGCATGCCTAACCCTTTTGCTCTTATTGTCACATGCTTATATGAATCAAACCTTTAAAAACCTCACTCTTTCTAAATCTATTTGAGGTTGTTGTCATCAATCACCAAAAAGGGGGAGATTGAAGCATCTAGGCCCTAGTGGTTTCGGTGATTAATGACAACAAGACGGTTATTATGACTAACGTGTGTTTTGCAGGATAACCTAGAGGTTAGTTTATAATAACATGTAGATTCAAGCCCCTAGCGATGGAAATCGATTCCGTTTTCAAAGGATGGAAGACAAGACGGTGATAGGCTAGTGCTAAGTGTCGTTTGGAGTTAAGAGACACTTGGCGTAGTCTTAGGTTTTGTTTCTCTCTTTGACCGTACTATTAAGAGGGGTTTGGATGGGTAGCTTGACTTAGAGCAAGATTAGAGAGTGTAGATGTGATGCACACTTGTCCAACATAGCTCTAGACAGCCCAGGGAGACTCTTGAGAGAGAGAGGATCAAACTTTGTTTTGGAAAGTTTTTGATTCGGCGAAGTTTTGATCAAATTAGAGGCGTCGGACTCTACCTAGTATGGGCGTCGGACCAATAGCTAGAGTCCGACGACACGTGGCAGCCCCTGGATGAGTCTCAGCGTGCCAGGGAGCGTCGGACCATGGCTGGATGGTCGTCGGACCATTGGCCAGAGTCCGACGGTGCCTCTGGGTTTTGGACGAGCGTCGGACCGTCACGAGTGGGAGCATCGGACTAATGTCTGTTAGCGTCCGACGCTTCCAGAGAGGTTCCCAGTGCGGTTTTGAGCGTCGAACTTGGTCCGACGGTGTGCGTCGGACCATTGCTCCGTGTACTAGCCGTTGAGAGGCACTGTGCCCGCAGTTCAGAAGCGTCGGACTGGGGAGCGTCGGACCATCGAGTTCGGTCCGACGCCCCTCTGTCACAGTTCTGGGCGCAATGCTTGTGTGAGAGTCGGACCGTGGCGATTGGTCCGACGGTCGAGCCTCGACAGAGTCCGACGGTTCGCAGGAAAGTGAGAAACGGCTAGTTTTGGAGAGGGTGAGTATTTATACTCCACCAAACCTCCATTCTATCTCTCTTGCCATTTCTAACAGCTGAAGGAACCCTTGTTGATCTTGTGAGAGAGCAAGAGCCCTAAGGAGATTAGTGTGAACTCCATTACTTGTGAGCTTCTTCCCTAGAGAGATCAAGAGTGACTTATGTGCATCCATCACCCTCTTTGGCCTTGTTCTTGGTCAAGTGAGAGTCTAGGCTTGTTACTCTTGGTGATCGGCATCACCTAGACGGTTTGGTGGTGATCGGTGGCTTGGTGACCGCTTGGAGAGCTTGTGGGCGGCCCAAGTCGAAGTTGTGAGCGGTTGTGGGCGATCCACCGCGCCGGAGAGGCAAAGAATCAGCCCGTAGAGAGCACTTGGTTTTTGCGAAGATCAAGGGGGAGCTACACCCTTGCGCGGGTGCTCCAACGAGGACTAGTGGGGAGTGCCGACTCTCTGATACCTCGGGAAAAACCGGATTTGTCTTTTTAACCCTTTACATTCCCGCATTTCCTCTGTGTTCTCTACTTTCCTAGAGTAGTATACTTGTGATAGGACTTGGCTCTAGGTTGCATAACTTGTTTTAGAAATAGAATTGACACAAGCACTTGTGGGGTGACATTGGGCAAATTGCGATAGGTTGAATTGTGTTTCGAAAAATTTATTAGTTGCCCAATTCACCCCCCCTCTTGGGCATCCTTGATCCTTTCACATGTATATATATCATCTCAGGGACGCGAGGGCCTACCTTGTGCGACGGCAGGGTCGATGGCGCAGCATGGGGCAAGGTCGTCGGGCGATGGCGGCCTCCTTCTCCTTCTCTTCCCCTTCCACCTCTTCCTCCTCCTTCTTCTTTTCCTTCTTCTCTTCCTCCTTGTGGCGGTGCGGGTCCGGCGGGGGAGGGGCGGGCCGCGGCTGGCGAGGCGGCGATGCAAGCGCATCGGCGGTCGAGGGTAGGAGGGGCGGGAGGCCGGTGAAAGCGATAGGAAAAGGTAGGGGCGGGTGGGAGTATACTATAGGGGTGGATTGGCAGCTTCTATGCCGGTTTTTAATTAGAACCAGCAGTGATATGCCTCCTGCAACGCAACAGGAGCTGATCGAGCTTTTCCTCTTAAAAGCCGTGTCACTGTCGGTTATAAGCATGAACCGACAGTGATATATAGTCGAGTTGTTTTTTTTAATAAAAGCTGTATATTTTCGCAAATAATAGTTTCGTGAAGCCGGCAGTGATAACTCTGCGACGTAAACGGTTAATTAATTCTACTCTCGCCTAGGTGCCCCTGGTTCGAAACCCATGGCTCCACCATTTTTTTCTTTTATAACTCTTTGGTTTTTTTTAGTTTTAAGAAATATTTGGTGTCTATTTATCTTAAATAGCAAATATTATATATTTAAAATATTTGCTAACAAATAAGTTGCAAGTTGAGAACCAAATTTCTTACATACAGGACAATAATTAAACACACGATGTACAGATTAAAATTAAAACCAAATTAAATTACAACCTTGCAAACCGACCTAAATAAACACTAATCACAATCAGAATCATTATCGCTAGGGATCGGGCCATTTACATGGATCCACTCCTGTAGCCATATATTATACTTGATGTCCCCGATCGTGTATCCCCTCTCAGTATCGATGTACTCCAATGCATGTATGATTGCACTCTCCCGTGCCACGTGAGACACAAAGTTAGCTCGACCGTAGACGTAACCTACTGAAACATCACTGTCCGTTCGGGTGAACCTTATGCAGAATTATTTGCCTGCTGCAGTATCTTGGCCAAGGTTCTCAACCCAATCCCAATCGTACCCGAAATAATCCGTAGCTTCGTTGAGAATGGCCATCAAGCCACATGCAGCATGGGTAAGATCATGGAGCATAACCTGCAAGTAGAGAAATAGAGATAATATTACTTAATAAAGAGCAAATAATATGAACAACTTATTAATAATTATCAATATAATATATGTTGACTATACCACATCAAGAGTGTTGTTCATCACATTCCATTCGCTAATTGCCGGGACAGTGTGACCACTGTAACGCAAAGATAGCCCCCTCGACGAGCTTGCCGACAGGCTGACGGCGGCGGGCAACGACCCTAGGCTTAGCTTAAGGTGGAGCAGGCCTTCACCGTCGACCGTCTTGCGGCTGCCTTCGGTAAGCTCAACGAGCTCGGCGGCGCCATTGGCCTTCCCACGGTCAATAACCCCTTGGACACCAAGCCCAACTTCTACGCCTTCCTCCTCGATCAGTTGGCCGATATCCTCAGACAGGGGGTACCGGCCAAGATCAAGCGCAAGGACAAGAAGAGCGATGGCGCCAAGAAGGACTAGGCGGCCTTGTTTTTTTTATTTTCAGTATTATATTTTATGTTTTAATATATACCTATCTATGTTTTTGTATTTTTATGTTTAATATATATATATAGTATCAGCTATCTTAATTATGTTCGTCTATGTCTTGCTTGAGGATTACCATGAGTTTTTTTATCACTGATGATTACTGCGATTTGGTCTCGATTGATTTCCTTCATTAACCGATCGGTAGTGCATTTGCCATGCTAACGCTATGGTAAACACAAAACAAGATAAAATTTATAAAAAAAAATCAACAATCACATTCATTAAGACTCACGTGTCTTATTACGATCTAGAGATTTAACCAGTTAGATGCTAAACCATTATGTACTAGGGATTGAACTAGTTAGTGACTTAGATGCCAAACCAAGTTAAGGGATTCAACCTTGTCACAAAAAAAAAGTTAGGGGATTGAACCGCCACTCTATCTATAGCAGCTATGATCACTGGCGGGTTGGAACACAAACCGGCAGTGATAATGCAACATGCCAGGCGGCAAAATGGGCCGGCAGTAATAAAGCCTTATCAGTGCCGGCTTGTAACATCAATTGACACTGATAGGTCGACACACAATCACTGTCGGTTCATGTTACGCTCCGGCAGTGATAAGTGCCTTCTCTGCCGGTTCTTTGACAGCCATAGTCATTTCCTGATTTTGAAGTCCAGAACCGGCAGTGAAGAGTCATCAATGGCGGTTCAATAGAATCCGGCACTGATGGGCCTGGCACGGATGTACGAATCTGTAGTAGTGCTAGGTGCCACCGGCGAGCCTGCTTGTCGAAACAACAAGGGAAGGAGAAGGGAAGGAAAGGGTGATGGATGAGGAAGGGAGTTTGCCGAGTCTGGAGAAACACTTGGATGGCATGAAGCTACAAGGGGGGGAGGAGGAGGATCAATCTCTTGGGAATTCGAGGAACTTGTGAAGGAGTTTTGATGGCTAGCCATTTTTTGGGTTCATACGACAAAGCCGTTTAGCCATGCGGCATTGTTCAGTATGTTGAGGAACACATGGGCAACATCGAAGGAGGTGACGTTCAAAGTTCTTGATCCGAACTTATTTTTGGTTCAGCTACATTGTCTTGGGGATTGGTAGAGGGTGATGGATGGTGGACCATGATTTTTCATAGGATCAGCCATTGTTCTGGAAGAATACGATGGTTTCTCCGATGTGTTATCATATGAGCTTGATAAAATTTCTGTTTGGGCGAGAATCCGAGGAGTCCCTGAGGGAATTATGAAGAAGAGGGAATTGGTGGAGAAGGTAGCGAAGAAGGCTGGGGATCCCATTACAGTGGTGGTAAATGAAGGGAAGATCAACCCCACGCCTTTCTTGCATGTTAGGGTTTGACTTGTGCTTAAGAAGCCCTGGTGCGCGTGGTGCAGATTACGCTCAAGGAAAACAAGAAATACTTGGTACAACATGATAAGCTACCAAGTTTTTGTTTTTTCTGTGGATGTATGGGGCATGCGGTAACTGAATGCGGAGATGGAGTTTATACCAAGGAGAGTTGTGGGTGGAGAGAGTGGTTGTGAGTTCCTTTCCTACCGCTGGTGCCCAGTAGGGATGACCGGGGAGGGAGGGGCCAAGGTAGAGGTAGAGGGAGAGGAAGAGGTGTGGGCGTGGCGAATGTATGGATGATGCTGTTGCTGACATGGACACGTCTATTGGAGATGATGATGATGATACCGATGATGGAGGCTTATGCTTTGAAGGAAGGTTTGATGTTCGCACAATACATCGGGTGTAATAGATCGATTATCTAATCAAATTGTATTGAGGTGGCACAAATAATGAAGGATGGTGGATTCTTAGAGAACTCGGCAGCTGCACTGTACGATGAATGCGATATTATATGGAGCGCTTTTCAGAGTATATCTATTGAGCATTCCAGTAGGGAGGTAAATCAAGTGGCTCATAATTTATAAAAAAGAGCTATGCTTTATAAGCAAACTTATACCTTGGTCGATGAACCTCTAGCTTTATTCTGGACCTCTTGGCTAACGATGTAATAACCCTAAATGATTAAAGTCTGCCAATTAGTTTTTTTATAAAAAAAAAAACAGAAAGGCACGGCTAAGCCTTGAAAGGGCTAATCTAATCAAGCTACTTCTCCGTTTCAAATTTTAAATTATTATAACTTTTCAAGAATCTCAAGTTTAACTAAATTTTTTATATAGCAAAGTAATAATATTTATGATTATATTTTACCTACTTGACATCATAAGTCTTCGTAATTTTTTATAACTTTAGTCAAACTTAAGATAACTCTGCGAGAAAGCTAAAATGACTAGATGGATTGAGTAGGTAAACCTTTCCAACGTATGCTGTTGTAAAATAAAAAAGAGAGAGAGAGAGACTGAACCCGCACACAAGGCCTAACCAACATGTTAAAATGTTATGTCCCTTTCTTTTGCTGACAAGGAGAAACACTTTTGTTTTCTAAAGAAGAGAAACACCTTTCTGTGACTTGCAAGTTAAGATACCCACTCATTGTCGCATCTACCTACAAAATATTGATACACGTTTTTGAATTTCGTTAGGCATACACAATTGAGCATCAGAATGAGTGGCAATACTTTGGAACCTGTCATTCAGCTGTAACACCGATTCAAGATAATACTTCCTCTACTAAAAAAAATATTATCCTAAGTTACATTATTCCATCTTTAACTATCAATATATATATATTATGAAAATAATAAAATATATAGTATCTTATATAAATAGTTTATATATTATGAAAATATTGTATAATGAATATGGTTATGGTAAGCCTCAAATAAGACAAAAAAGTCGACCCGAGGAGGGGGAAGGAGAATTGTGCTTAAAAGGGAGTCATTCTCACATAGATCGAGGAAGCCCCTGAACCCTTGCTTATCCATACACAACGATACCGCATGCCATGTAAGACACACGATTTATATTGGTTTAGATCCTCGTAATCGAGTAAAAGCCTTTATGAGTCTTTGCGTTGGATTATTTTGTATGACCGTACAAAGGGTGCACCCCGCCTCTCTTTATATAGAGAGAAAGGGCGAGGGGTGCATGTCTAATTCCTAATCGATTACAATAAGAAGTCCTAATTCTATTACAGAGACTAACTTTCCATGTAAACATTATTCGGAATAAAAGAAAAAGCCCTCCTCCGATAGTTCCATTTCTTTTGATTTGTCAAAAAAAAATTGCATGCTAAATTCTAGTCGCATAATCTTTATACGAATCAATCTTAAAGATATTGTTAGAGTGCATGTTTTCTCTTCCAATTCTAAAGTTAGTTTTTGTAACTAATTTTAGACATCACTGAAGATGCTCTTAGAATCTATGTGACATCACTCGTATTTTTTTTTTGAGTCATGGTGCTCTTAATCCTGAAATTTTGTGTACTCATAGGGGAAGTATTGATTTTGATTGATGCTGATTTATCGTAGACAAGAAAAATAAATCAAATGTCGTTACGAAAGAAGGAAAAGAAAGGGAACCGAGAAAGAATATCAATCCGTTCCGTACACTAGTTCGTGCGCGTGCACCTGCAGATAAAGGAGACCAGAAAAAGAGGAGAGGCTGCGTTTATACCTGTTTTGCTATTTTCCTTCGGTTCTCGCGTTCAACCTCGGCTGGCCCCGAGTCTCCGAGAGCAATACTTCGACAGTTTTCTGCATCAACGGGGTCCCAACGGGGCCAGGCGACTGAACGCGCCCTTGCCCGCCGCCGCCGCTGCAGCTGCCGCCGTACTCCAGCTGCCCAGGTCTTCGTCCGACCCGTTGCCGGCGACGAGCACCCACCACACTAGGTTTGCCCGGCGTGCACCCCTCTCTTGCCTTCCTTCTGTGCAAAACGGAGTACCCAAACCCTAATTTGAGCTATTTGGCTTTCTGTATTCGGATCTGATCTAATATGTAAGTGTATGACTGTCCTAAATTGGTGGGTCCGAGGACATACGGAATCATCCGTGTTCAGTGACGCGGTGCTTCTTTAGTGCTTCTTTAGACTTTCAGTTTTTCACACACTGCAATTTGGTTTTTGGCTGTGTTCGCTTCAGCTGAAAAGCTGAGCTGATTTTGACTGAAGCTGATTTATTGTGAGGAAAAATACTGTTTCAGAGCTGAAAAATATGTGCTGCTTAGCTGAAGCGAACAAAGCCACTACCAAGTTCCAACTCAGCATTGTCCATGCGACATCAATTTCTGTTCCTTATTTTTATTTGGGTACATGCTACTTGATGGCTGCAGGATTTCAGCATGGTTGATTCTATTCATGACAACATTGTGCTGGACAAGTTTATCAAGGACATCCTCGCACTGATCAAACCAGTAGAGGATGATAGAAACAAGCGGCTATCCACAATTCAGGAGCTGGAAAATTGTATCCATTCTCTTGCATCTCTGTCAGGTAACTTATATCTGTTTCTGTTACAAGTGAGACCATCTTAATTGTGTTTCAACTTCCACTTTTGACCCTGATGTTAGTTAAGGCGCAATGATGTCACTTTTGACACTGAAGCGTGAGCATACGTTGGTTGTGGTACCGAAGATAAATGTTTTTCCCTGCATGTGATCATTGTATTGTGGATTTCCGTGGTAGATTTCTGAAACAAATTCAATTATTCATAGTATGATATATATTCACGTGGAAGTTAAATCACAATCTCTGTTGTGTTCATAAAGAGAGATTAAGTTATTTATCGGCTCAGTGAAGAGTAAAATCTATATGTGGTATAAGCATTGTTCAGTGAAGCCCACACCATGTTGCATATCAATAGCTTGAAAAATACTAATATGGAAACACATGAAGATTTGTAAGCTTGTGAACTTTTGGAACTATAAAACAATAGGTTTATTTGCATGAAATGTGGCAAAGAATGATATCTCCACTGCTGTAGCCTCTGAATGACATTATATTAGTAGCCTATGGCAGTAGGCAACAGATTGTTTTGTCATGTTACAACGCAATACAATCCTTACCGTTACACAGTACTGGGCTAGATGGTGACAACAGCAGGTGTTTGTATTGCTAGAATGGACCGGCAAAAACTAAGCTGAGAAGTTTCTTTTCCCCTCTTTTTACTATTCTTAACCAACACATCAGTATTTGGGGTATCTTGATGATATAGGAAAAGTTCAATACATTTAATAACTGTAATGTTTTATGTCTCTCTTTAATGAATTTAAAATTTTTCCTTTAACAGGTGCTGCTGTCAAACCTTTTGGGTCCTTTGTATCAGATCTTTACTCAAAATCTGGCGACTTAGATTTATCAGTTCAGCTCTTGAATGGTTCAAACCACCCTATAAACAAGAGAAAGAAGCAGAATGCCTTGAGAGAAGTTAGGAAAGCTTTACTAAGTCGAGGTAGTCTTTGTTATATTTTTCTCAAGATGTATGCTTTACTGCATATTCAGCATCCGTGAAATAGCTTTAAGCATCATGTTATACTTGTGTTAAGTGATATTTTTGTGCCATGGTTGCTTGATTCAATGGGATAGGAACCACCATTGGCATATCTCTAACTATTACAAATCTTTCTCATTTACACTTGGTTTTATTGCTTTTATTTATTCAGGTGTTACTGGATACATGCAGTTCATTCCACATGCAAGAGTTCCAGTCCTTCAATATGTTAGCAACCGCTTTGGCATCTCTTGTGATATATCAATTGACAACTTTGCTGGTCGGATTAAGTCCAGAATCTTCTACTGGATCAATACCTTAGATGAGCGGTTTGCTGATATGGTTTTGCTGGTATGATCTAGTTAGACAAGAATTTTTGCTGCCACAGTTTTTGTTGGTAACTTGAATGTTCAGCATCATCTTTCCTTCCAGATCAAGGAATGGGCAAAAGCTCAAAACATTAATGATCCAAAGAGTGGGTCCCTCAACTCTTATTCACTTTGCCTACTTGTCCTCTTTCATTTTCAGGTGTTATTTCTTATACTTAAGTATTTCTGTGTACATTCTTACTTATTTATGGTTTCACTAAATTCCTTGCTTATCCTTATACTCTTTATGTTGGACTTTTAGACATCCGAGCCACCAATTCTACCACCTCTGAATGAAATTTATGAAGGGAACATTGCAGGAGATATTACAGGTAAATGAAATTTTCTTTGTATCCAATGAATGTCCTGAATGTCAGTACCTAGTTTTTAACTCAATACATTCACATGCAGAAGGGGCACTTTATAATGAGCAACATCTTGATGAGGTTTGTTCTGCAAATATAGCAAGATTTAGACTCCAGAACAAGGACCGAAGAAATGAAACTTCTATTTGTCGTCTACTTGGAACTTTTTTTCAAAAGGTACTGAACATTGAGGTTCCACTTTTGATGACTGAGACATTTTGTGATTATTGGGGGTATACTACCTTTTGCTATTTGCATCTTGGTAAAATATTATATTCGTGTTTCTTGATGCTTTACCTTTATCTCTGGTAGTCCCATTGGCTTATTTGCCAAGTCCATCTAGGTTCCATTTTAAGCTCTTCACCATTATTGACTTGATGAAGGGTTGAATAATAGTCTTCTCTTTGGGGTGAGCTTGCGAGGGTAAACAAGCTTATAGTTTGCTTTGTTACCGTTGGAACATTTTTTTTTGTTCAGGTCTTGTTTGGTACTGTAATAGTCATCCATGCCGCTGTACATTGTGTTCTTCAATCCTTGTTGACTTGTGTACACTCTTGGGCCTGGTGGATTTAAAGTCCTGGATTATTGGTCTCTGAATAAAATTTAAGTGATTCATTAAATATTTTTATAGTTATAACACATTTTTTTTTTGTTAGATAGAATTGGTTTGATTCCACTCTGCCAGCTAGATTCTTCAACATAGCATAGCACAACGGCCTATTGTAGGCTAGCTGCCCTATTTGCCCATGAGGTTATTGTTTTAAAATTGAGTCCACCAAGCTAACTTGTAAGTCTGTACTAACCCATGAATTCCACTGATGTTTTACATAATTGGGGTATTATTTATCTGGCTAGCAATAGTATACGACCGTTCAAATGTCAAAATGTATTGCAGCATTAATTTATTTATACCCAAGAGAAATACACTTAGATGGTTATCATATCCTGACCGGTGCTTTCATTGCTTGCAGTTTGCTCGCATCAATGCCTTTACGGATAATGTCATATCAACTTACTCGGGCCAAATTGAGCGAATCCAGGACAACCCAAGTTGGATGACGAAATCTTACCATTTATTTGTAAGAATGCCTGTGATTTGGTGGTTGTAGCTTATCTTATTTTTATCCTATGCACTTACAACTTACGTCCCATCTCTTTGCCATCTTTTGTTTAGGTTGAAGATCCAGTAGAGAGACCTGATAATGCCGCTAGAGCAGTTAGTATGAAAGGCCTTGACCGCATTGCTAGTGCATTCAATGATGCTTGTCACAAGTTTAACTCCCTGGAACATATTGACCAGAATGAATTATCAGCGCTGTTTACCCCTGTTGTTGGCTTGAAACTTGGTGGGAAAGTCATAACAAAGTCTTACCCAAAAACTCCACTGAGGAATAATCAGCATTCCAGAACTGGAGGACAGGTGGGGCGTGATCGAGGTCAAGCACCCAGAGCCAGTGGGTTTACTGGAACCAGATCAGTCCATAAAAACCCACTAGCAAATATTACAGCACATGAAACAGCAGTACAGCACCACAACCATCTGCAGGCGACAACAGTTCGGCAAACAGCCACCCGCAATCCACAAACAAATACTACAGTGCATCAGACCGTGCCTTACCAGAATCATACTGTTCGACAGGTGTATCCTACTTGGTCCCAAACATCTGAACCGTACCAGAATCATTATCAGGTGTATGCTTCAAGATTCCAAACAGGACCATACCAGAGTCATCACCAACAGGCTTATAGAGCAGGGTTGCAACCCGGAGGAACATATCAGATCCACAATCAACAGGTATATGATGCAGGGATCCAAACAGACGGTCCGCACCAGAATCAGCAGCAGCGACAGGGATACACATCGAACCATCAGACTAATAGGCATCATCAGGTATATAGAGCAGGGTTGCAACCTGGAGGAACATATGAGATCCACAGGCAAGTGTATGATGCAGGGCTACAAGCCGACGGTCTGCATCAGAATCAGCAGCGGCGACAGGGATACACATCGAACCATCAGACTAACAGGCATCATCAGGCATATATAGCAGGGCTGCAACCTGGAGGAACATATGAGATCCACAGTCAACAGGCGTATGATGCAGGGTTCCAAACTGACGGTCCGCACCAGAATCAGCAGCGACGGCAGCGACTAAAGGGATACACATCGAGCCATCAGACTAACAGGCATGCTGCGACGGCAACGAGATATGAGCCTGTTCGTGGACAGTCCAACAACGGAACATGGGACTCAAGGTCCCAAGTACCAGGCGTTGCAGCTTCGCAAAGATAGCATCTGCAACTTAACGCTCAGGAGGATAGTAACAGATAATCGTCTGTTTTTGGCATTAGGTGTATGCAATATTCAACTTTTGCCCGGCAGTGTATGATGATATCAAGCATAGCTTTTGCCGTAGAACTCAGCCTTGTGTTATGTGGATTGAGGTATCCCAAGCTTTCTACTGCTGGACAGCTCTTATGTAAAAAGTTTCTAACGCTTTGTATTGCTGGACAACTCTTATGTAAAAATTGCTGTTAGCAATCACTTTATAGTTCGTAGTACGTGTCAATTACTTTGTGTAAGGTGGTTGGGTTTACTTATTGTGTCTCCTCGGAAATTGATTACCCGCATGGCCACGTATCATGTAATAGTTGGTCCAGGGCACGCAGAAATTGTATCATGCAAAAAACTTACAGTACATAGTACCAAAAGCCAAGCAAACAGATTGAACAACACCAGAAGCGCCGAGCGCGTCATGACATACAGAAATAACAGGCACGAACAGATTGAACACACCAGAAGTATAAGTTATTACAATACAGAAATATCAGGCGTGCATAGACGATGGGCAACGCACTCCATGTCACTGACTCGCTCCACGAGATAGAAGATATAGACCTTCATTCCTTCTTTCCGATGCCATGGGACATGTTGTAGATCCCTCTTCCCTGCGCAGAGAAGATGCCGCATGTTTCAAACACAAAACAAGAACAAAAATGCTAGGCTGACGTAGCAAGTAGTCCTAGTCCTAGAATGTTTGTTTTTTTTCGGCTCTGTTCGCTGGAGCTGAAAAGCTCGGCTGATTTTAGCTAATGTTGATTTATTGTGAGCTAAAAAAATAAGGGTTGTTTAGATGAAGCAAATAGAGCCGAAAATTTTTTTTTTTTTTAAGTCAGCTGCCTTGAAGCAAAGATTTGCTTACGATGAGGAACAAGCTGGAGGCGGCGAGGGCGAGAGGGATGCCGACGGACGTGATGGCGTCGTAGCGGCCCTTCAAGTAGGTGTGCTTGTGGACGTTCTGGAAGTACCTCTGTACCTCCAGCAGCTTCTCCCTCGGCCGGAACGGCGGCTCCAGCTCCGGCATCCTTTCCTACAGACCAGTATAAACCGATGCGAAGCAACCAGATCAGGGGGAGGGAGTGGCCGAGTGGAGGCACGTCGCATGTTGATTCTCGGGAGGAGGCGTACCTGGAGAGCTGTGAGATGATGGTTCACAATCACTCCTCGTATACGCGAGATGAGCTCCAAGGATATTGTCAAAAAAAAAAGAGGATATCTCAGGGAGGGCAGTCGGATGTGTACCGCAGTCCTGAGGGGAGAGTCTCTTCTGGGTCTGGTTTTCACGTGGAAACTCCTAGAAGCAGACGGAAAAGGCAGTTTTGTAGTGCATGTTAACTTGGATGTTTAAATCCAGGACCAAGTTTTCGGTACCATATCGAATATCATATGAATCCGTCGTTAGCATAAGTTTATTGTAGCACACGATGTTAAAATATAGACTAATTAGTCTTAAAAAATTTATCAATCTATACAACTAAATATTTTTTTAGTTTAGATTTAATAGTCTATGCATGTATGAAATGACCGTGTGTAATTTTTTTGAGAAACTAAACATGCGGTATGTCCTCATGTTGCTAGCCACAAACCCCAGAATATTCCTCGCTTGGGAGGAAGTGGGTGCCTCTGTCGGTCTAGTCTGCCCTGCCTCTAGCGGCCTGGCCGCTGAGTCTTGCAGTTAATGCTTTTCTCTTTTCTACTCCTCCTATTTCATTCCAAATTAGAAAACGTCTTGATTTTTTAATTTGTAATTTTTATTATGAATCTAAAATATAACTTATGCCATACTTTTTTTAAGGTCAACGGGGGGGAGGTGTACCTCACCTGATTTTATTAGCCCAAACATATGCCAGACTTTATCAATCTTGATTAATATACTCCCTCCGTCCATTTATATGTGTCGTTTTCAGTTTTTGTACCACAAATTTGACTAGATTTTATAGATAATGCGGACAACATTTGTATCTCCAAGTAAAATTGTTAAAAAACTAGATTAAAAGATCTATCTAATGATATCAATTATGTATCGCAAATATTAATATTTATTTATATAAAATTAATCAAAATCATTTCTCAGGAAGCGAGAACGACAAATATTTAGGGACGGAGGGAGTATAGTCCAATTGTGTACCTATATAACATATACAAGTTCTATGAGTAGATTTATATTTCAAATACCAACATTGACTCTATAGCAATTAGTAGTCCATGATAAGTGGTAGTTTGTTACAAATTTGTACATGATACCTCTTCAAATCATAATTCAGCTAAGTATAAGCAAAGAGAGTATTGGATTTTCAAAATTTGTTCCACAAAAATGGTAATGTTCCACAATAGGTGGTGTTGTCACTCTTGGCCAGCCTAAAACTAGAAAGTAAGTACAATTATTCGCCCTGTTCTTTTGAACATATCAGCATCAGGTAAAATCAGCGCTTGTATAACAGTAATACTCGCCGTGAAACAAACTATATATATATATATATAATAGAAAAATATATACAATCATATTTTAAAAATTTATTTTGCTTATTGGTAGGGGCCATGCGAACGTGTACCCTCTTACATAAATTATTTAAGGAGATGGTAGTCAAACCCTTTTTCAAGTGTAATGAAAGCCGTTAATCTAGGCTATGACGTTTCTTGATCAGCCATAGCCCATAGACCCTATCCACGTAAGTATGGATCAAGGTTGCACTTTTGTTTGTTTTATAGTTTCTTGATCAGTCATAGCCCATAGACCCTATCCAGGTAAGTATGGATCAACCTTGACCCATAAACGCGTACACTTTTATGTTAAAATGCTGTACAAGTTCCCTTTTTTTTTTTGTTTCAAAGCCTCTTAACGTTTCCTTCTTTGAGAAAGATGAAGAAGCATTTGGTTTGGTTGCCTTTATTTATCTCTGAAGCATCTGATGAGCGCTGTAAGAGTCTGTAATGAACATAGCTTCATCATGTTTGTATCATTAAAAAAAAAAAGACACATGTTGTGAAACAAAAAAACAAGCTAACCATTATCTTTGTAATATGCTATTATGCAAATAGTACGTGTTCAGGTTGACGGAGAATGCTGGTTTCAAATGCCTTGCAATTCCATTTTGTATAGACTGCACGATTTGATCCTTTTAACTATATACCATTTCTTGCTGCATAATTTCAGTATGATTGAGTATGGTAATTATGATTTGCTGAAAGCATGCATTGAAGGCATACTCACAACAGTAAAACCAGCGGAAGGTGATCAAAAGAAACGTTTATGTGCAATTCAGGAGCTGGCAGATTCCATCTACTCAGTTGGGCCCTTGAGAGGTATTGGTTATAAGCATTTTTCAAGTTTTGGTTGTGTTTCTTTTGGATATTAGTTTTATGAAAGCATGAGAAGTGACACGCTTATTGAATTCATGATCCTAGAAAAGGGGTAAGCTTGGTTTATGACCTTCACTAGCACCAGCTTCATACTGACAGTGCTGTAGATGGAAGGCAATGGCGATTGCCGATTCAATCATGAGGCTGCCACTTAGAAACTTGGGACCTAGGCAGTGCTTAGCAATTAGCAGTATGCTCTGTCATTGTATATGAGCACAGGGTTGTAGTAGCTTCCTTGCTGTCGGGCACCCATATGCGCGAGTGATCTGAGAGCGTGTTGGGAGTTTTGGTGCAGTCACCAGACTGTGAGACCTGGGGAGTAGAAGAATGAACGAACTCTGGAACTCTGGTTCGCAGAGATGGCGGACGGAGGCAACAATGCTGTGCACACACTGGCAATCCTGGTGCTCTGTACACTCTGGAGTCAGAGAAATGGCCACATTTTTCAGCACTGAGAGAAGGCAGCGGAAGGTCCATTTCTTTTTATTTAGTTGAGGAATGTAACTTGTGGAAGCTGACGGATACTAAGGGCCTGTTTGGTGCGGCTCTCGCACGGCTCCGGCTCTTGCCCTGGCAGATGAGCCGCACCGAACATTGCCGATAGGAGGAGCGCTTCTGGCCTTGAATGAGTGGGGAGGAGCTGTTTTATTGTGCGGCAGGCAGAGCTACACATTTCAACTTCGGTGCTCCGGCTCCTGCTCAGGCAGAGGAGCACGCAGAGCGGAGCCCGGCCAAACAAGGCCTAAGGCCCTAAGCAGGAATATTGCCCTAGCAAACCTCAAGTAATCACTTTAGTTTCTTTCCCCACATCAGTACTCTGCTGCTTGTGGGTTTGCTGGCGCGCCTCACACGTCTGATGGACTCTGCTTTCCCTACCCTATTAATATATGCCGCAAATCCAGATCTTTTATCAAAAAACTAAGTTGTCCTCGAAGAGTTTGTCTTGTTAAAATTAGAATAGAAACTGCTGAAAATGGGACATGATTAGGCTACAAAACAACTTTTTTCTAACCTTGTTTTGTATTCTTCTTAGCCAATACATGTGCTGTTCAAGAAATTTCTGTAATGGCAAGTATAGTTGTTAGAGAAGCTAGAACACTGTAGTTTTAATTGTTGCCTTACTTATTTCTTCTACTTAACAGGTGCTGCTGTCAAGCCTTTTGGATCCTTTATATCTAACCTTTATGCAAAGTCTGGTGATTTGGATGTTTCAGTTGATCTCTGCAATGGCTCAAGACTTCCTATAAGAAAGAAAAAGAAGCAAAATGCCTTGAGAGAACTGATGAGAGCTTTACAAATCAGAGGTAAATCTTTCCTGTCATTCTCTTTGAGTTTATTGCATGTTTTCACTATAGATATCCATGAAATAGCTTCAGGCTTTAACCAGAGTGATTGATTTTGTAACATTATAACTTTTATTTTGGTAGAGAAATAATGATTAGTAAAAAAAAAAAAAACATTATGCACCAACATGTTTTTACTGAGCTATTCAACAATTTATTCTTATTTTGTGGTTACTTAACTTAATTCATGGTCAGTTGCTGTGTTCAGCTGGTTTGCACTGTGGAATTTAGTTAATTATGGGGATCCTTGTTCTTATAGGTTCTGCTGTTACTTGCTTGGCTTAATTCTCACATCCAAAACTAATAGAAACACGTTCTTTCTAAAAGCAACCGCTTATAGTAAACATAGCATTGCTATGACACTTTTTGTTGTCTGAAGCCTTTGAATTTTATGGAAGCTCTTCTTTAAACATTATTCTCATTACTTATTCAGGTGTTGCCAGATATATGGAGTTCATTCCTACTGCAAGAGTTCCGATTCTTCAATACATGAGCAACCGCTTTGGTATTTCTTGTGATGTATCAATTAACAACTACCATGGTCAAATTAAATCGAGAATCCTGTACTGGATCTGTACTATGGATGAACGCTTCGGTGATATGGTTTTATTGGTGAGCTTTATGTATCCAAATGATTTTCTCCCTTTTTGCTGCCACTCAAATTTGGCAAGCCCAAGGCTGATGGCTCGGGATTATTCTTTGCAGGTCAAGGAATGGGCAAAAGCTCAAAATATTAACGACCCAAAACATGGAACCCTGAACTCTTATTCTCTGTGCTTGCTTGTCATCTTTCATTTTCAGGTCTTATTTCTTATGATGTTATCTCTAGCTTTTAATTATGTATAAATTCTATCAAATCTATAGGTTATAACCTACCTCTTACCCTCTTTACATTACATGTACCAGACATGTGAGCCTGCAATTTTACCACCCCTGAAGGAGATTTTTGATGTGAAAGCTGCAGAAGGTAAGATAAGACTGACTAGTTTTGTCCGTGATGGTTGTTTGGCATATCTGTGCATGGTAATTTACCCATAGCATTAACATGCAGAATTGGTGCTTTATGATGAGAAACGTGTTGATGACATTTGCATGGCAAATATAGAAAGATTTCTACGCCAGAACACGGGACACATAAATCAGAGCTCTCTTTCATGCCTCCTTGCATCTTTTTTTTTTTCAAGGTATCTGAACATCCTGTCTACAATATCAACAACCCTGGTTTAGATGTGTCTATTGATTTCCATTTCCAAGTATTATCTTCTGTCTTTCAATACTAGCCAACAATAAGCTGTTCATATTTTTACTGCCTTTCCTGTTATCTGTATAAATAATAGAAAATACCTTTTCTTTGGTGCCATGTTTAGTCTATCATGAGCTCTTTGTCATATATATTGAACTCAGCATGTGGGATAAACTCCTGGCTTATGTCTGAGCTTAGCTAGTCGGTTTAGAACTCCTGACAGGGATTCTGAAGCCAAGAAACTGGGATGGTAAACATTCTTACGTGGCTTAGTTACCTTTATCAAACTTCTTCAGTCTACTTCCCTGGGTTCTAAACTAAGTAAAGCCGTCCACATTGTCTTATTGTGGGCAAGTGAGCTAATTTCTTGATTCACAGAACCACTTCCTTTTTTGTAGCCCAAGATATTTTCAGTATAAGTGTGTTTTAGATTATCAAAAAGGCTCAACTTATTTAATTCAAGAACATGCTGTAGTGTACTAGTGTTTATTTCTTTTGTTCCTTAACCATCGAGAAGCAATGTTAACCTATCTTATATTGCCTCTAGTTTTTTAACATCCGGAGCTTTTCAACCAAAGTGATATCCACTTACACGGGGCAGTTTGAGCAAATCCAGAACAATCCAAGTTGGATGGGCAAATCATACAGCTTGTTTGTAAGTATTTCCTTCATGGTGCAGTGGGTGTCTGTTGTGGTATTGTTTTTCATGTGTTCAAATATTTCGTTTTCTCTATTTTTGTTTAGGTCGAAGATCCATTCGAGAGACCTGATAATGCCTCTAGAGCAGTTGGTGTGGAGGAGCTTGAACGTATTGGCCAGGCCTTCAACTACGTGAGCTGTAGGTTTACTTCTGGTGCCCTCACTGACCGGGATGAACTGTTGTCACTGCTGTGTACACCTCGTGTTGAGTCTATTCTTGCGGCAGCCAGGGCCAACCATTACAGACACACTCCGCCCAGTCATCAGTTGTATTCACCTGTGGCAGCTAGCTTTTATGATGATCAACGTCACCAGCGAGCTGGAGGTTCTACTGGAAGCATGTCAAGTTCACAGGGTTATGCTGCAGGACGCCAGATGGCACAACCAGACCAGTATCACAAACAACCTCAAGCCTATAACGCAGAGCGCAAGACAGCAAGACAATACCAATACCAGAGTATCAATCGTCCACAGGTTTACACCACAGGGCTTGAAACAGCAGTACCACTCCAGTACAATAATCATACAGGTTTGCAATTTGCAAAGGACAGGTGGACGAGCAGTAGGCCAGTCCCAGAATCAGCTGCGGAGATGGGAACACTCACCATACCAGCATTCTGGCACTACGAAGTATGGCCCTGCTGGCAGACGGTGGTCCCACAATGGATCAACATGGGACTCTGCATCGCAAGCCTCCTCAAGCAATACCACATTTCAATGGAAGCGGCGGTTCTGTGAAGGCGACAAGTACATGAATTGACCAATTCTAAGTGTCATGAATCATGATGCAACAGTTCATCTTCAGCTTTTGCCTGACGATATGAATCATCTATGGCATTAACATAGTTTTTTGCCTGACTATGCATCAACTTATGCTAAGTTAGCTCATGTGTCATGTCGTAACATGCTAATACCTTGTTTTGGATCTAGCCCTATTGCTGCGAGGCTCTCGCCACTCCAGTAGTCAGTGTAATATGATGTACTGAGAGTGTTTGGTTTGGGCTTTTGGGCCTGTAATCAAATTACACCGCGAATGGTTGCTATGTGAATGTAAGTTAACCGTCTTGCAGTTTTATCACCCAAATATTGGGCTCATTTACAGAACCCTCTCAGAATTCTGGCATTGATACTTCGTTGAACATGTGTCGATGATCAGTCCCTCAGAGGGCGCGTCATCAATCGAGCGATATGTTAAAAACAGCGCAACAGTAATTTTGTTTGTCTAGAAATGAATAAATTTCTAAAATTAAATTTGTAAAAAAATTTAACTATAACTATATAACTACAATTATGATACTTTAAATAATTTGTAAGTAGCAACAAAAGTGATTTTAACGTGTTTTCATTATTTACTTTAAATATTTTTTTATTATAAATATTATGAGAAGATTGCTCCTAGGTGCAATGGAGGTTGCTAATCTAGGCAGTGAGTCTCCTTGATCGCTCGTTGACCCTGTCCAGGTAAGTATATCATTAAGATTAGGAAGACTATAAGGGATTAAACGGAAACTAACTCATGCGTGCTTCCAACATTTTTGGGGAACATGTCCTTTCTAGTTCCTACAACTTGATTAGCGCACGCTATATAACAACATAGAAGTAGCGGGACCCGATACAACATGATGATCCATTTAGGGGGTGATTGTTGCCCCAATGGAGCCATCATGGCATGTTTTATCTGTTCCATTTCGGTCGTGTGTTGTGTTTAGTTATCCTCCTTGCACAGTTTGCCTGTTTTATCTCATTCAACTGCTCTGCACTATCCCGTACGGCTCCATCTTCTTAATTTCTTCTTTCCTTACCGTACAGGATAGCACGATACACATATGGTGTAAGAGCCCACATGTCATACACCTAAAACTTTCATACATACATAAAACCAAACAAAATTTCTTCTCCTATTGAACTAACAACAAAAGCAACCAAACGTAACCATGTGCACGGGTTTGAGCCTGTATCTTACCAGGCTGGACCAGCTCTTCATTCCGGCTCCCTACTACTCTGGCAGCCAATCACACCCTTAAGGTCTTTTGGTAATCGGCCTGTTGGGCTCCGAAAGCCCATTGAAGTTGGTTTTAAGTCCGTGGCCCAAACGAGAATACAGTGTGTAGCGATGGCAGCGCGACTGACTGAGACTCTTTCTCTCTCTTTTTTTTCGGTTTAAGTGACGAGCCGACGAGTGGTCGAGTGGGACTTGACGTGCCTGTTCTTGGCTCCTTGCCAAGGAGAGGGCGCCCCGCCCGATGCAACTGCAAGAATCAAGATGGTGCCGGCGTCACCGTGTCCTGCGAGGGCGAGGCTACGACGCGGGGAAGCGGTGACTCGTAAGAAACGAGCTCGCATCGATGACAGAGAACCCTTGCCTATCTCAGTGATCGCACGACGTCGAGCAAATCTTCAGGATAGCAGAACTGAAGGGAATTGAAAATGACTTTACTAGTAGGGGTAAACCCTCAGAATTGGGAGGCTAGTCAAATAAGCCCAATAGATATCGCCTGGAACACTCCAACGGAACATCTTTTAAAATACACACAACTTAAAGTCTCGCAAAAAAAAAAAAGTTCATACGTTACGACAGGAGAAAAAAATTGTTAATAAAAAATAAGGATAGAAGTGTTATATATTTATTTATATTTGTACTGCTATTTTTCGGTTTAAATACCTAAACTTTTAAAAATTCTAAACTAAAGGAATCTATGACAGAGCCACTGTTATTTTTGATTTTTTTTCCCTTTATAAAGCAAAGGAATTCGTGACGGAGTCTATTAATTACTATTCTTTTTATTTCTATTCTTTTTTTCTTATATACGTTATTTTTGTTTTCTTTTACCATTTGCCTTCCGCGTTCCCTTTCATGGTTATTTTTTCTTTTATAAAAATATTAAGGGTTTAAAGATTCATAATATTATATTTTATTATTTTTAAATATTTTGAAGAAAAGGGATATTCTTTGATAAAAAAAAGAACAGACAATTGTTAGAGGCGTTCTAGGATTAGAATATGAACTCAGAAAGATGTTATGGACTCATGAACGAGCTGTGAAACTTTACGCGAAAGCAAAATAAAAATTAGACTCTATGTCGAGACGTAATCTATTCAAAGTCTTATAAGCACAAGTTAAGACACAACAAACTCTTCGTCGTAGTTAGAGTGTATGGATGAAAGAAATTATTATTACGTGGTGGTATAGAGATTTATAATAGAAATAGAAAAAAAAAAAACTGGCCCCTATCCTCAAAGAAACGTGTGCAAAGACGCAATCTCACGCTGGCTCTTATCATTGGCGCGATTTCTTGTTTTTTTTGCTCGCACGCAATTTGGATCGATTTCTTGGTTTCTGCTCGGACGCGATTTGGATTGGGTCTTCGTCATCACTCATCTCATCGCGCCGCCTCGTCTAACTCAAGCATATTGCCGCGGTGGTTACAAAGACTTTCGGCACCGTAGTTGGTGCAGGGGTAACGGGCTTCAAGCCGCAGCGAACCAGTTGACCCGCCGATCACCAGACCTCCACGGCACGTCGTCTCCGTCTCCTCCGAGCAGCAAGCTTCAATCTTCCGTGATGGACCCCACATCGCCGTCTCCCGCGGTGCTCCGCGCCGCCGCCATCGCGCGCCACCTCGCTGGCGCCACTGCCCCCGTCCCGGCGAGCAGCCCCCTGGAACCTTCCTGCTGCCTGAGCTACGTCCCGTCGGAGTCCACCGAGAAGCCGGCGGCGTTCGCGCCGGGCGACCTCAGGCTTCTGCTGGACGGGCACGACCTGCCCATGCGCGATTGGCTCTTCCGCGCCATGGAGGAGAGCCCCCTTTTCCGCAGCCCGAGCGCGCGTACGGGCTCCAGGGTGTTCGTGGGGCCGGACCTCAACCACGGCAAGGAAGGGCAGCGGGAGGCCACCATGCGGCGGATCGCGTACCTGATGCAGCGCGGCGTGTTCCGCGGGTGGCTCACCGAGGACGGCGAGGACGCCGAGCTCCGCAAACTAGCGCTCCTTGAATGCATCGCCATCTATGACCACTCTCTCGCCATCAAGATTGGTGTACACTTCTTCCTGTGGTAATTTTTTCTGCATCTATTTCCAGCGTTGTTGGCTGGCCCTTCGTGTATACCACATTACTGATTGGTAATAATTTCCCAGGCTTGGTTCATGACAAATTGGTAATTTATATTTCACTTTGCCTTCAATTTAAGTTCCACCCAGTGTTTTCGATACACTGTGAGCTTCTGATTTAATCAAGGCTTGAACTGTGGTTCTCACAAAACAAGGAGACCTCTTTCTGTGAGAACTAAACCACGTTCTCGCCCAGGTCTTAGGTGGTATGGGCTTGTAGACTTGTAGTGCAGACTGTGCAGTGATAAGTCACCGAGATGCAATGATCAAAGGCTGAGCTCTTCTTTTTATTCCTTTGGCAATTAATTTTGGTAATAAATTTTATTTCCTCATATGGAATATCTAGAATCTTAAGTAAAAGAAACGGATACTGTCGATTCTTACATCGTTTACCACATAGTGTTGTATTGTATGGAGTTCTTTTGTTTGCAATCTTCTCATGTTTAGTTTGTTATTAAATTTCTGTATGTATTCCAGGGGCAGTGCCATCAAGTTTCTTGGAACAAAGCGCCACCATGACAAGTGGTTGGTTGCTACGGAAAATTATGATATCAAGGGCTGTTTTGCAATGACAGAATTAGGCCATGGAAGCAATGTACGTGCAGAGATTTGGGCTAAGCATCTTTTTTATGGTATAATCTCAGTAACCGTACTGATTAAGTTCTGTTGCTGTTTCTTTATTACAAAAGGTCCGGGGAATAGAGACAGTAGCTACTTATGATTCAGAAACAAGAGAGTTCATCATAAATACCCCATGTGAATCAGCTCAGAAGTACTGGATTGGTGGAGCTGCTAATGTAAGAAAACATTTCACTTGCCTAACTGTGTGCGTCTGGACTCTGCATTTGGTTACAACTTACTAAGATTTCCATGCCCTTTTGCAGCATGCAACACATACAATAGTTTTTTGTCAACTCCATATAAATGGGAGAAATGAAGGAGTCCATGCTTTTGTAGCTCAAATTAGGGATGAAGATGGAACTGTGTTGCCTAATATACATATAGCTGATTGTGGCCATAAGATTGGACTGAATGGCGTTGATAATGGGCGGATTTGGTGAGTACTTGTATTTATCTTTTTTCGTATTATTATATACGTCATTCAGTGTATATCATTTCTTACTTTTTTACTTCTATACCAGGTTTCAGAATATACGTGTTCCTCGTGAGAACTTGCTTAATTTGGTTGCTGACGTTTTGCCAGATGGGCAATATGTTAGCATGATAGATGATCCAGATCAGGTCTCTCTCTCTCTCTCTCCCCCCGCTTCTTCTTCTTCTTCTTCTTCTTCTTCTTCTTCTTCTTCTTCTTCTTCTTCTTCTTCTTCTTCTTCTTCTTCTTAAGAAGTTGCAATGTTGATCTGCAGAGGTTTGCCGCTTTCCTCTCTCCGCTTACACTTGGTCGAGTAAACATTGCAGTTAGCTCAGTCTACATCTCAAAGGTGTGTTGCAAGGCATTTTCTTCTCTTGTAAACACAGAAAAATGTTTTGCTGATGCATTTAACAAATATAGTCCCCCAACCTCTCAGTAATTTGCTTTTACAATTTAACGAGACAGTTAATCAAATTTGTCCCAGTAAAAGGTAACCGACCAACTTGACGGAAGTGGGACATCACTCATTTTGGCAAGGGATAGATAGCAATTGAATTGTTTCCCCCAAAACCTAGCTGTAGAGGGTAGGAAAAACACCACTCCCCCTTACGGTTGGTGATGAGTATAGTGGAGCACTGGAGCTGGGCAGCTGGCTTGTGTTACGAGAAGAGTACAATACAAGATATATACAAGTCTATCTCTAACTCTGGTGCATGTGAACAAGCAATGGAATTATCTGCTGCTTGACTGTTTATTTGAAGGAGCTGATTCAACTTTCTGCCAGCAAAGATAGGTTGATTTGTTAAAGAACTAACTTGGGAAAGTTTGACCCTTTTTTGAGGAATGTGCCTTGTGTTCAGTGTTGAAGCATTGGATACAATTGTATTAGAAATAATGACATACTGTTTACTTTCCATGCATACAGGTCAGCCTAGCGATTGCTGTGAGATACAGTTTGTCAAGGAGAGCCTTTTCAGTTACACCAGATGGCCCTGAAATGTTGTTGCTTGACTATCCCAGTCACCAGCGACGCCTTCTACCACTTCTAGCAAAAGTGTATGCTACTAGCTTGCTGTACCTATAGTTAACTTTTAATAATAGCCATAATACAAGTTCTTACTCAGCTATTTTTGTTCTAATCTAGTTGCTAAGCTGTGCATTATATTGCCTTCTTGTGGTGCAAAGCTTCCATGCTCTGTAGTTCAAACTAATTCATAGAACTTTTTCCCCAATGTTGTCATTTATGTAACAGTTGTCATTTCACTATACTTCCATGTGCAGATGTCTGATGAGCAGTGCTGCTAATTTTATGAAAAATATGTATGTAAAGAGAACTCCTGAAATGAGCAAAGCCATACATATTTACTCTAGTGCTCTGAAGGCGACACTAACTTGGCAGAATATGATTACGATTCAGGTATTGTTGAGTGTTGAAAGAGCTATACTATGTTTCTTTATTCCAGTTACTATTTCTCACTGGACTTTCTTTTAAATGTATTAGGAGTGTCGTGAGGCCTGCGGAGGCCAAGGTCTAAAGACTGAGAACCGCGTGGGAATTTTCAAATCTGAATTTGATGTCCAGTCCACATTTGAGGGTGATAACAATATTCTAATGCAGCAGGTTATTGTTGCTTTCAGTCATGCATCTGCTTTTATCAAAGGCGCTTGGTATGGTTGTAAAAATTTAACCTTGTTTAGGTAAGCAAAGCACTTTATGCTGAATTTTTGGGTGCACAAAAGAAGAAGAAGCCATTCAAGGGATTGGGTTTGGAACACTTAAATGGCTCAAGCCCTGTTATTCCTGATAAGCTGACAAGTAGCATATTAAGGAGCTCCAAGTTCCAGGTAAAGATCATAATTTGGTTTATTACTTCTAATATATCCCTGGCATGATATAAACTCAATCTCTGAGTGTCCATTTGTTCACTTGTATAGATGGATCTATTCTGCTTAAGGGAGAGAGATTTACTGAAGCAATTTGCAGAGGAGGTTTCTCTCCATCTTGCACAAGGCGAAAGCAGAGAAAAGGCTTTGATGCTGGTAAAATCAGATTTCACTGTGCACTATTATCCACTGTTCTATAATTTCTTTGTCGTTGATACAAGTGACATTTTCCCAGAGTTACCAACTTGCTGAAGACTTAGCTAGAGCGTTTACTGAGCGTACAATCCTCCAAATATTTTTGGGGGACGAGATGAATGTCCCTTCTGGTTCCCTAAAGGTATATTCACACTATTGTTTTTAGTCCTTAATTGTATCATTTGCTAGATACTACAATTGAATAACAAAAATTTTCCTTTGATCTTTTCATTTCCGAGTGAAATTATGTATTAATATTTCATTGCAGTGTCCTCAATTGTGTAACTTGCTAGCTACTACAGTTGAATAACAAAATCTTTCCTTTGATCTTTTCATTTCTGAGTGAACTTATGCATAATTTCATTGTAATGTCTTCAATTGTATCATTTGCTAGCTACTACAGTTGAATAACAGTCTTTCCTTTGATCTTTTCATTTCTGAGTGAAATTATACATAACATTTCATTCTAATGCTTTTGTAACCTTTTGTTATCATTTCCAGGAGGTACTGGGTTTGGTGAGGTCTCTATATGTTATGGTGAACATAGATGAATCCACATCTTTTCTAAGATACGGCTATTTATCACGTGACAATGTAGCCCTTGTGCGGAAAGAAGTCTTGAAACTGTGCGGTGAACTCAGGCCCCATGCGCTTGCTGTTGTCAGTTCTTTCGGAATCCCTGATGCCTTCCTTAGTCCACTTGCTTTTGACTGGATTGAGGCAAATGCACTGTCTACTGGGACTCACTGATCTAAAGTTTCCACATACGAGCCAGGTTATAAAGTGAAAATACAGAATATTGATGTGGAGCATAAATACCATAGATACCATATAACTACAGGAGCACTGGTTGCCTCACAACATTTGGTGTGAAGTGTATAGCTTGAGAGGCGGATACTGGTCCGAGATGGAAGTGGTGATTCGTGAAATCCTGTTTTGTATAATAGTTTTCTTGAATATAAGCAAGCAAGCCTAACAGGCTACAGTCCATGTAATGGACAAAAGTAATAACTTGCAGAGTAATGTAAGAGAGTTGTTGAGCAGTAATAAATAAGATAAGTAGCTAGTGCTACTACAGGATGCTCAAGTGCCCCTGAAAGGTAATCAAACAAGCTTGCGTCGATCCATGTTCAAATTCATGCTGATATTATTCTTAGTGATATTTTAGGGTTGTCTGAAATGAATATTTTTTTTGGGTGTGTTTGTGGTGGGGGGGGGGGGGGGGGGGGGGGTGAATGTCCTATTTTGGTTTTTCCTGATTCTTTGATTCAAGTGTACAATTAAATGAGGTAGTCCAATTTAAGTGGTAGAGCTAGATGGCCTAGATGGTGATCAAATGCTCTAATTTGGAAAAGAAGAAAGAAAGAAAAAACAAAAAGAGGCCCAAGGCAAAAGTATAAGACCTAGGAGGTCTTTGTTTTGGCACTAAAGACATCGTAATCATAGAGTGTGTGAGTATGTTTAAGAGGAGAAAAACATGGTTTATACAGTACGGCTAGTGACACGGGGCAGTCCATGGCTGGCAAGTGTGCCTGGTCCAGACTCGGGAGATGGTCAGTAGAATGTGGAACGGGCGAATACGCATGATCTGGCACCTGCAACTGCTATTGGCAATTTGACACCGCCTTTTTGTCTCCCACCCAATCCATCTGGTCTGGACATATCAACGAATCGCCTCGCCCGACTCCACACCGAAAGCAGAGCGCAAAGGAGCATCTCCCTGGCGATCCTTAGCATGGACGATATGGAAAGTGGAAACACCGGAACAGGAGCTTGTTTGATGACATAAACCTAGATGCTCAGCGAGTGGTGCGGGAGATTGCAGAGCAAGCGGTGCTCTGGAGTCCGGATCATGGGGGGTTTCTTGGTTAATGGGTGCGAGAGTGAGAGGGCTCATTTCGTTTTGCAAAGAATCAAAGGGCGTCTATGTAAAGAAACTCTGCCGTGATTAGGTTTGTAAGCGGCCTATCTCCCTCAGAGTTTGTTTGGCACAGCTCCGGCTCTTGCTCCAGCAGCCACTCCTGTGGAGGGGCCGGAGATACCCTAACGAACACTTTAGGTGCAGGAGCTATTTTCTAGTGATCATTGGGGAAGAAAAAAAAAAAGCTTCCCCTCAAGTGCTTCAGAAGCCTTGCCAAACACTGCCCTAGTATACTAACGTACCAATTGGCGAAACAAAGCCAATGACTCCCATTAGAGTAAAGAATGACCATTCTTCCAAGAAATTATCTACTACACTTTTGTAAGGTTTCCATGACAATGATACAACAAAAAAATAATGACATCTCAGGAATTACAGTGATCATCATTGTACAAATGGATGATCAGTCAAATAGTTAACAAATTAGACCTTGACCTACCCTATCTACAAAACGAATGTTAGTCTCGACAGAAGCTCTTGTCAGTTCCACAAGTGCCTGAAAATTTACTCCTGCTTGGTAATTCGAAATTCCAAAGGTGTCAATCAAACCTTCCCCTGATCGCCTAACGCACCATAGGCTTGTCACACATCAAAACCTTCCTACTGGCGTATGCACCTTCAGCAGTGTCACGTATAGTACCACGCCACTCCATGGCGTTTGTTATCTCTTTGATCTCCTGTATGACTTCTCTCCGGTCACGAATATACGCTTTACCACCTGGTCTGAGCATCCGGTCCATCTCCAGCAAGATGCTAGAGATATTACACCTAGAAAAATTCAAAGCGTGTAGTTAGAATTTCCGAGCATCAGTAGTCTGGCACAAAAGTTCTAAAGTACTCATATTCAGTTAGCAAGACTTATGAGATACAAATCTTGAACAAAATTGCATTTCTGCCACAGTGGTCAAAGGAAACAAAACAGATATAAAGACAGCCACTTTCTAAGGAAATAATTGAGGAATAAATCCATTTTTAGCCACTTTCATCACTTTTAGTTCTAATAAAGTGTTTGTTTAATTTACCCCAAACTATAATACCATTCAAACCTTATAGCCAGTTGTCAAAAGTGGTGAATTTTGTACCCCAAATAAAGCAATTTTCAGATTTATATTTGTTAATTGGTTGTAAATCAAAAGATTCACATGAAATTATGGGATGAATTTCCCGTCTTGCTGGTTGCAAATGTGTCAGGTCACTGCTGATGTGGCAAATGTGCCATTGCGGACTCCAAAAACCACTGCCGCAATGTCACACAATGCAATGTCGCTTAGAGAGGGTTCATGGTATAAATTGCACTGGCTTTTAACAGTTAAGATTTAAACAGTATGACAGTTGAGGATGAAACTTAGATAAAGGCAAGAGTCCAGTGGGTATAGACTGAACTTAAAATTTTATTTCTAATAATCAAATAAAGGACATACCTTTTCTGCTCCTTTGAGAAAAGACCAGATGCATGCAGTAGATCATACGTCCTAGGGTATGTATCAAAGGGTTCACACCTACACATGGAGAAGGCAACATCATATCCAATTCAGGCAGAAATTTTGATGCTATAAGTTCTATAAAGAGCAAAATGCACCACAGGCCCCTCACCTTTGGCTGATGTGTCATTTAGGTCCATCACCTTTGAAAGTACAGTTTTAGGTCCCTAACCTTTGCTCTGTGTGTCATCTAGGTCCATCACCTTTGAAAGTGTAGTTTTAGGTTTCTAACCTTTGTATACAGTTCACCGGCAGTCCATTTATATTGTAGCAGTGACGTCATCTTTTTATTTTCTCCAAATTTCTCCCAAATTTGTGTAATAACTTGAAAAAGTCCCAAAATAAAAGTTGTTCCAAATTTTATGCTCTACAACTTTGCTTTTTAAACTATTTTCAGATTCTATCTAGTTTTTGAAATTTTGAATTGGGGCTAAATTGGTCATTTGAATTGAGGTTTGCAATTCAAATTTTTATTTAACAACTTCAAAATCACCAAATATAAAAGTTTCTCAAAATAATGAGATCTACAACTTTTATTTAAGACTTATCACCAAATTCTTAATATTTTTGAAAATAGGGTTTGAATTTGAAGGTGATAAGTCTTAAATGAAAGTTGTAGATCTCATTATTTTGAGAAACTTTTATATTTGGAGATTTTGAAGTTGTTAAATAAAATTTTCAATTGCAAACCTCAATTCAAATGACCAATTTAGCCCCAATTCAAAATTTCAAAAACTAGATAGAATATGAAAATAGTTTAAAAAGCAAAGTTGTAGAGCATAAAATTTGGAACAACTTTTTTTTTAGACTTTTTCAAGTTATTACACAAATTTAGGAGAAATTTGGAGAAAACAAAAAGGTGACGTCACTGCTACAGTAGAAATGGACTGCCGGTGAACTGCATGCAAAGGTTAGTGACCTAAAACTGCACTTTGAAAGGTGATGGACCTAGATGACACACAGAGCAAAGGTTAGGGACCTAAAACTGCATTTTCAAAGGTGATGGACCTAAATGACACACCGGCTAAAGGTGAGGGGCCCGTGGTGCATTTTGCTCTTCTATAAAATTAATCAAAACAAATAATAAGCTTGCTGGCTATTAATTAGGCACGCCGGTTAAAAACTAATCTATGAACACTCATTCTGACTTGTGAATTCTGATAAAGAAGAATTCATAGTGGTCCAAGAATACAAGAGCCAATCAGTAAATGGTGCAAGCTTCTCTATCCAGAACATTATTAATCGCAGTATATAAAATTTTCAAGTAAACCATTTTGAATCTAGGAAAAAAAAATATTTGACAAACCGAATGTACAAAAGTGTACCAATCATGAGCTACTCCAAGAAGCCCCCGATCCAAAATTACAGGCAGTGTATTTGGCTCACTAACAGGAACAACATTCATCACCCACCAATCAAGTTTCCGGCTGATTAATGCAGCTGCAAACCTACATACAAAGTGGGAAGAAAAATTAAGACAGACGAAAATAAACAAGCTTGACTCATCTCCCTAGTCCATACATAAGCACATAAGATCCAGTTTCCTAGATTCTTTTATCAGCAAAGGGTAGCTAGCCACCAAAAAACAAAACAGAAACAAGAATAGATTTCCCAGAAAGGATTTGGTTTCATTACAGCTATCACAGTTAAAAATATTCAACAATTACATGCGAAGAGATTCATTTCGAACTAAGTGGATGACAGAAGTAACTTGAGCACATGTTTATTTGTACTAAGGCCCTGTTTGGAAGCAGCAACTAAAGTTTAGCTGGCTAGTTTTAGTTGTTGTGCATCCAAACACTCAGCTAATTAGCAGCTAAAAGGTCTCTCAACTAATAAAAAGCAGCTAATCCTATTAGCTGGTCCAACCCAGCTAATCCAATTAGCTAGCTAAACTTTAGCTGAGGTGCTTCCAAACAGGGCCTAAGTATAGCACACCCTGAAACAGTTCCCTTAGAAAATCTTATTCGAGTGGACATATAATTGTGATCAGACATCTAAGCAAGCAAATGAAAGGAATACATTTGAGAAAAAAAAACATACCCTCCAAATCCAGCCCTCATGTCCATTACATTTCGGAGTTTGAACTTCCTCCACTTAAAGACACGGATATAACCATCAATTATGTCCTCCCAAAATTTTGTTTCTGCTTTGAAAAGCTCATTTTTTGATGAGTAGGCATCCATTTCAACACCCTGAAGCCTCTTTGGTGGCTCCATTAAGCGTGCAGGCCATTGAACAGTAGTTGGTGCTTTGCCATTCTCTGGAAGCCGACTAATACATGCTTTCAGACTAACATACCTGAGATAAAATAGAACACAGAATAATAAAAAAGGGGGCTTTGCAACAAAGATATGTAAAGGGATAATTGCCAATGTGACAAATGAAAAGCTGATCAGATAAGTCCATATAAACTTACAGCGCAATGAGATCAGATATAAAATTATAAAGATTACATAATCTCATGAAAATAGAACTCAGCAGCAGTAAGAAATGCTGGACCCAGCTTACAGAAGAGGATGCTAAATTGATATGTATTTCAATAATTATAGCAATAAGCTAAATGAGTTAGACAAATACCAGACATCATCTGGGTTGTCATCAGCATCACAAAGTGGAGGTTTGACTGCAGGATCACGGTTCATGTAGCAAGAGTTATTAAAGGGTTTCCTCCACATAGCAATATATCCCTCTTTCTTCACAAGCTCCCAACAAAGTCGGGTAGTGAGGTCCTCCATCTCTACACATGATTTTGTATATAAGCAGTAGTTTCGGGACAAACAAAAGAAAAACACAAGCATATCAAACTGACGATGCAAAAAATCTAGACAAGAAATACTTATCACTGAGTATATTCCATAGAGTGTTTTCAGATTAAATAAAATCACGAGCAACTTCTCTAAACCTCTTAGCATTAAGGAGTCCTCAGTTAAATAGCAATTTGATAAGGTCGCTTTTTCATCTCACATAAATATAGTTCTGAATGGATATATTACACTGAAACCATTCTCAAAGTTAAGGTGCCATTAACGGGTCATAGGATGGCCACAATAATGCCTAAAATGGTCCTATCATGCAAATTAACTTATGTAAGGACACTTAGCATGTGGTGAGAAGGACAAATTCAAGTCAAAATACATAAAGTTGAGCTAATAAGGCAAAGAGTTTTAAATAAATGTTAGATATATGTATACAGCAACACTGGTTGTTTTGCATCAACAAACACAAACTACAGAATTTGCCAGCTATAAGTATGCAGGATAGAAAAGAGTAAGCAATAAAAGATTGGATTTGATTATGACAAATATTGAGCACTAAAGAAGAGTTAATTAGCTAAACAACTCATACATGAGTTGGTTATCAGTTTACCACCCTAACAAAAGAGGTACAGCACAGTAAGTAGAAAATACCTTTCCATGCCTCTTGTTGGGCCTCTTCATGCTTATAAACAGGTTGGGCTGCCCAAGCAAAGTAGCCTCCAGCTCTAAGCAATCTATTGACCTCCAGGAGCAGGATACCATCTTAAAATAAACAAATATGATAACGAAATTTAGGCAAATTTGGAAAGTACATAGATAAGTGGCACATCATCTTTGCGATCAAGTTTAAATGAAAAATATACAATCAATGAAAAATATTCTTTGAGAATGTGAACAAAATATCATCTCAACAGACCTAGGGGGGAAGACTAGGAAAAATAGGAGAGAAAAGAGATAAGTGAGCATTCAGGCAAACTGCGAAGATACAGCATAGCAACAAACAAAGAGTGCAATGTTTAATTAAAATAATAAAAAAAACTAAGTATATAGCTATTACAGCTCACCATCACGAGTCCAATTTATTCGGCAGCGTGAGCAATGGATTATATCAAACGCTTGGCTTGGATACAATAACCGGTGTGTTGCAAATGCAGCTACCATGGCAGGCACACCGCGTTCAAGAGCAAACTGTATCTGATTTTCATGAACATCTTTTGGAGCTATTGACAATGTCAGGACATCACGTGAAAGTAGATATGCACCAAAACTTGCTACTCCACAGCCAACATCCAGGACAACTCTAGTATGAGATCCAAACGCAACATTTGGTGCCATCTGAATGAACAGAGGGAAACAGGTTGCGCTAGTCAGAGTCGTGATTAAATTTCAAGCAGTTTGAAAAATGTTTGACATCAAACCTGGGAAATCTGGTCTAGGTATTGATTTGCTCCATGAATGAATTGAGTTCCGCCTCCAGGAAATCTGAATTTATCTTTGACCTTGGTGATCCAATTCTGTCCTCCTTTGTCATCAACCAATCTTGTGTGAGGCACATTGTTAAACCAGACCTGCATTCAATCAAGTAACATATAAGAAGATCCTTTAACTTGGAAAAAAAAATTGGTTTCTGCAAAATAGCCAAGTTAGCTAGGCCAACTAGAACAGTTATGCGTTCATCTAATGCCAGCATAAATCATGTGTTCATTTCAACTAACATTTCAGGTTACTGACAAGACTACATTCAATGCCTCAATGGCTGTCTTAGTAAGGGCTTGTACAATGCTGGGTGCTTATGGACCGTTACAGGTTGTTGGGCTGGTTTTCTGCCAACATGGAATCCATAATGGACCAAGTCGAGCGCTTGAGAACGGAAGTGATGGTCAGTGAAGCGGCGCCGCTAGAACCGGGGCTTGCGCGATCCCGCGTGGACTTAACTGCCGCTTGAAGTATCTTGTCAAGCGCCGCTAAAATATATTTTCCATTGTAGATTAAGATTTTTTTTAGATGCACTTATCGATATGGTATTTTCTCTCTCCATTTAACTACTCCATAAATGGGTCTTGTAGAACACAACAATACAGCTTAAAGTCCTGTTGCAAAACCATAAAATCCAAAGAAACATGGCAGTTAAAAATAAGATTTATCATCAACTTCCGCATAGATTGTGGATGAAAGTTAGCCTAACCATATTACTATCTGTCTTAGTAACATGTATACACCGAATTGTCAGTACATGCGGGTTGCTAGAGAAATGGCAAGGACCAAAAAAAAAAAGGGGAGTACATGCTCACCTCGTCTCTGCTCCGAGGCCAGGGAATGGGCACCTTGTACCCTTTGGGCGCCGGCACGAGGCAGCTGAGACCCTTGTCCTTGGCAGGGCAGTGCCGCTCAAACCGCTCCCCGCGCTCCGTCGAGGGCAGCCGCTTGATCTCCTCCTCGTTGTCGAGGCAGGGTATGTACTCCCTCATGCTCTCGGGGCAGACCGGGAACCTCCCAATCCACACCCTGGGTGATCCGCCGCTGGTGCCTCCGTCGCTAGGCTCCTGCGGCGCGATCTCGTCGGTGGCCACATCGGTGTCGTTGGAGCCAACGCTGCCGATTTCGAAGTCGTCCTGCATAGCGCCGTCCTCGCCGACGATGCCGAGGTGCGCTGGTGGTGGAGGGGGGAGGAGGGGAGGCGGCGGCGCCGGAGTCGGCGGTGGTAGTGAGGGCGGGGGCCAGGCATTGGGAGCAGGAGAAGCAGGCGGTGTGGCGGGGGTAGCGATCAGGGACGGGTCGAAGGAGATGTTGGAGTTAGGGGAGATCGCGACGGCAGGAGAGCGGGAGGAGGACCTGGGCGCCGACGAGGAGGAGGCGGACGAGAAGAAGACAAGTTGCGGGGAGGCGTTGGGCCAGTGGTAGCCGACGAGGAAGGCGAGCGCAACGGCGAAAGCGAGGACGGCGGCGCGGAGGAGGTGCGGGCCGCGGAGCAGGTCGGCGCCGTGCGCGCCCAGGGCCTTCATGGCTGGGCCCTCGGGCCTCGGGGAGATGTCGGCGCCGTGCCTTGCGTCTGTCTGCGTCTTTCGGGGACGATGCGGAAGGGATGGGATCCGAGGGCCAGGGCCAGTCATGAGTAGTGAACTGGGCCATTTGCACTGTCATGGACCCAGTTGTCAGAGAAGCTACACCCTACTACAGGTTAGTAGGGGGTGTTTAGTTCCTCTCTAAAATCCCAAAACTTCCGTCACATCAATTTTGCGATACGTGCATAGAATATTAAATGTAGACGAAACTTTTGCATGTTTACACAGTTTGCCTGTAAATCGCAAGACGAATCTTTAGAGTTTACTTGGGCTATAATTAAACACTTATTATAAAAAATTTCTCACTGTTACGGTGCCAAAATTCAAAAAAATTTGGATCTACACACCCCTAGGTATCTAGGCTGACTAGTAGCACGTCAATTTGATGTTTTGGATGATAGCGGGCCGGGGTGTTTGCAACTGCTTTACGAATTCTGCTCCATAAACTCTATTATAGAGCAGCTTTATCAGCTTCGTGTTTTTTTATGGAACATTTTTTAGGTGCTCTTATAACTCTACCTTTTTATTCTAGAGCAACATGTGTAGAGTTGGACCCGTTTGGCAAAAATTTATGGAGCGGAGCTTAAAAACGTAGAGCGGACCGGTCCCAAACACCCCTAAAGGGTTGTTTAGTTGGAAAAAAATTAGGGTACTTTATCACTTTCATTTGTATTTGATAATTTTTTAAAAAAATAACCCAACTAAATCTAAAAGATTGGTCTCGACATGTAGACAAATTGTGTGATTAGTTTTTTTAACTTACATTTAGTACTCCATATATGTGCCGCAAAATTGATGTTACGAAAAATCTTGTAAAATTTTTGGAAATTAAACAGGGCCAAGGCTCTGTTTAGGCTGCGTTTAGTTCGTTCTCTAATAAGTATGGATAAAAATGGTACGGATATTTATCCGTCCGTCTGTTCGACCGAATCCGTTTAGAGTTGTTTAGATGTGTCCGTATCTGAGTTCGTATATTCAATATCCGATACCGTATCCATATCCGAATACTCAAATCGTATATTCGACATCCAATCGTATCGGCATGGCTGACACTATCCGTACTCGAATTCGAATCTGACAAAAAATATGAAAACAAATGTAATATTAGTGATATCCGTTTATATCCGATCCGTTTTCATTTCTATCAATAAGTATCCAATCATGGTTTAACTAGACTCAAAAGATTCGTCTCAAAAAAAAATAGGTAAACTGTGTAAACATGCAACAACTGCTACTACATTTAATACTCTATGCATACGTTCAAAGATTCGATGTGACGGAAAATCTGGAATTTTTTTTAACTAAACAGGGCCTTAGTTCTCAAACTTCTCGAATTTTTTTCCAAAACTCCCGCCATATTAATTTTGCGGCACATACATGATATATTAAATATAGGTCAGTTTGTCTATACATGTCAAGACGAATCTTTTAAGTCTACTTAGGTCATTGTTGGACAAAAGTTATCAATACAAATGAAAGTAAAACGGTACCAAAACCCAAAAATTTTTCCCAACTAAACCGCCCCTAACACCGAATGTCACCGATAATGATCTCAAATCAAAATCCAACGAAGAGATTCACCACCAAATACCAAAAGTTCAATCACATCCATGTTTAGACAATGTACAGAGCATTAAATATTGATAAAAACTAAAACTAATTTGACAGCTTTGCAAAATATAGTGAGACAAATCTTTTGAACCTACTTGGCCCATGATTGGACACTTACTATAAAATTTAAAATGTTGCTCCAGTAAAAACATTTTACAAAATACACAATCTAAATACTTCCTAATTCTAGTCAGGACTTGGTTGATATAGAAATCAAATTCCGAATAATTTCACATGTACTCCTGTTTATTTTGAATTGCAGTTCTCACTTCTTAATATCTCTATTTTCATAAAAAAATTATTTAGAGATACAAAAGTTACTAATAATTGACTATACATAATTAATATCATTATATATATTATTTGATTAAAAAATATTTAGAGATACAAAAGTTATTAATATTTTTTATAAACTTAGTCAAATTTAAACCATTTTGACTGGTACAAATACCATAGTACAACATATAAAAGGAAAAGGAGTACCAATGCATATGGATGGATGAATTAAGGTATACCTCTTGTGTTGTATAAAACATCATAAAGCAATTATTTGGATCAGATTTCCCTAAATCTAGTAGATTTTGCCCATAACACTGCAATCTACAAAGAGCACTCAAATGCTTTTGCATGCGCATAGTTAAAAGAACCAAATGAAAGCTAGTAACAAGGAACCATCCTAAAAAAACTAATGACAAGGAGCCAGAGAGCCGTTTGCATCTTTATAGGTAAGTATGTCTCAACTTATAAGGCTCTGTTTAGATCCAGTGCAAATTGCAACTGCAACTAGTCACATCAACGTTGCGGCACATGCATGGAGCATTAAATGTAGACGAAATATTTGCATGTTTGTACTTTTTGCATGTGCATCACGAGACGAATCTTTTAAGCCTACTTGGGCCATGATTGGACAAAAGTTGTCAAATACAAACGAACGTGCTACAGTGCAGAATTGCAACTGCAACTGGGATCTAAACGGAGCCTAAGTGTTGTGAAACACATGCCTCTCCAAATAGGCACCTCTTTAACATGCCTCTCTAAATAGATACTTATTCAAAAGTGATTTCATCAAAACTGGAGTTAGCATTAGTGAATCTATTCGGCACGACTTATTGCGGCTGCGGGCCTGTGACTGATTTCCTATGAGAGAAAACATTGTTCCTTACCTAAAAAGTAGGGTTGTTTTTAACTGATAAACTTAAGGGAACAGGTTAAATAACTATGTTAGATAGTTAATACATCCACCAAAGATGCATGTAATTTGACGTAGAGAGCGAGAATGGTTGCCTTAACCTCTTGGGACAAGACATTCTTTCACCACTCCACTTATGTATATATATTCAAGAGAATGTAGCATGGGAAAGATATGCATATCTACTCCTTTATCGGTGCACATTTCCTATCTTATAAGTGGCTGAGCAAGGAAGAAAGTGTTCCATCCAAAGTTCATAATGAGCAAGATGGTTGGAATTAGATTAGATGGTTTACTTTCATCGCCTAAAAGGAGAGAGAAAAATCAGGCACATGTAATTTAGCAACTCCCTTGTGCATAACTCCCATGCAATACCTAAATATATAGACATAAGGTTGAAAACAAACAGATACGGGTGCAAAACACTGTTCCCATTTCTGGTTCTACATTTTCTCACAGAAAACATGATCGCGAACAGAAACGCCGAGATCGGGTGCAAGAGCGAAATATATAGGTGTTTGGAAACGGATAAATATGAGCGAAAAGATGATGGAAATGTGCGGAAAGCAAGATGTAGGATCGAGATGGTGGACTAGAGGGGGTGAATAGTCCTTTTTAACAACTAATCGCAGCGGAATAAAACCTATTCGGTTCTAACAACAATTCACCCCTCTAACTATAACTCTATGCACCTTGTAAAAGATCCTAACAAAAACAAAAATGCAAGCCTAGTTTGAGCTTCCGTAAACCGTTCTAGTGTAAGGTCACATAAAACTAAGCACTAGTACTTTAAGTACGGGGGAAACTCCTACCAACTAGCAAGCAAAAACGCACTAAGCACCTAAACTCACTACGTGCTCAATAACAAAGATACACAATCCTAATCAAGGAGCGCAACTTGATTAGTTATACAAACTAATCAAGACACTAGTTCTAAGCTACACAAGCTAAGAACGTGAGTGGCAAGCTACACAAGCTAACCGGTCTCACAAGAGCAACTACAACTACACAAGTAAAGTAATGCACAAAATAAATAACTTGTGTAGAAGGGAGCAAACCATCGCGAAGAATGGGAAGATGTTGACGCGGTGATTTATTTCCCGGAGGTTCACTTGTCGCCACAAGCTACGTCCTCCGTTGAGACAAGCTCCAAGGTTGCCACCGGTCCTCTTGCTAGTGGTGACCCGCAAGTCACACTCTCCCACGTGGAGTGCTTATCACAAGCTCTAGCACTTGACTCGGCCGGACCACTTGTCGCTCTTCACGTCTCACTCTACTAGCGATGCTCTTCGCGATCTCCCGCAGGGTGAGCTCCAACCCCTCACAAAGTTTCTCCGGAGCCAAGCACAATCTTCTTGCTTGCTTCACTGAGCCACAAGCCACCAAGCCGTCTAGGAGGTGACAACCTCCAAGGGTAACAAGCACCACCGGCTTACAACTCGATCACCTAGTGCCACTCGAAGTAATCTCACAATGCAATGCACTAGCAATCGATCACTCACTTCTCCGATGTGAATTGTATGAGCACAAGTGAGTTGGAGAACACTAAGTCATGCACCAGCAAGGAAAACACATTCCCAAGGTGCAAGACACCTCTCGTAGCCGGCCACACGCGCTACCGTCGGAGTAATGTTCATGGTCCGACGCCTTGGATTTGCGCCACGTGTCACTAGCCGTTTGAATTCAACCATTACCGCGCTCTAACGGCTCTCTGGAAGCGTCGGACCGTGCGTCGGACCGGAGCGTCGGACCATTATTTAGGGTCCGACGGTCTACAGAGAGTTTTCCCGAGAGCAAAATAGCGTCGGACTGGAGCGTCGGACTGTCCCGGGGTGGGCGTGGGACTATACCTCAAAGGTCCGACGCTTTAGCCCCTTCGAACGGCTGTTTTCAGGGCGTCGGACTGAACCGTCGGACTGGTCCGACGCTTAGTGTCGGACTAATGTTTCCCAAGGTCCGACGCCTGCCCCCGTTAGGAAAAACGACGATATCTCTTAGCTCCGAACTCTGATTTTAATGATCTAGGACATTTTGGAAAGTTTATTCAGAGGGCTACACAACCCATATGATTGCTTGATCCAAAACTCAAAGGATAAAAACATTTTATCCATCCAATATCTAACCAAGCTTCCTGCGAGTTCGAAACTTCCACCCTTTTGCAAATGTGCCAACTCCAAAGTGTTCCACTACCTTGTGCATGTGAGTTAGCATTTTCACAATTATTTTTCAAAGGGTTTTTCACTCTTTTCACCACGCCACTCGATCCTATCAATGCATGCAAGTTAGATCGCTCAAGTGGCACTAAATGACCGATATGCAAACAAGTTTGCCCCTCTTGATAGTACGGCCATCTATCCTAAAACCCGATCAAGCACTTCTCTACTCAACCTTAGACCGGTGAAATGGAAATGCCCTAGGTTATACTTTTGCCTTGCGCTTTCCATTCTAATCACCGTCTTCATCACCGTCTCCGACACTATCGATGCCGGTGCAACACATGCACTAACACCTCAACAATGATATAATCCACTTCATATCATCACGTGGCTTTTGGTTCATCGATCCTCGACTTCACTTGCTCTTCACCGTTGCGTTGGTCCATCGGCGTCAAGCCCACTAGCTTGCCCTTCACATTTGCAACCGGTCCATCGACGCCAAGTCATGTCTTGATCTTCTCCACCTAGCCACATGACTCCATGTCATGTCTCATGCGTTTAGCTCCTTCATACCATATGTGTGAGCTAAGCATCATCTCCAAGCCATTTCCACCTCCATGGCATAAATGCTCACACACATGTGCCTGTGGACTAATCACCTGTGTAATCAACACTTAAACACATATTAGTCCACATAAGTTGTCACTCAATTACCAAAACCAAATAAGGACCTTTCAATCTCCCCATTTTTGGTAATTGATGACAACTCTACAAAGATATGGAAATTAAGCGCATTAACCAAGTTAGCTCTTCACACAAGTGTAAATTACTAACTTTGGTTGGATTTTATGTTAATTATCTATCTTTAACCTCAAATCTTTAGACTTGGATAAGCTTCATAAAACCTGACTTGGTAGTGTTAACTCCCCCTACATGTATGCTCAAATGGTTTGGTTTCAAATTTTCACACATGCATAAATATGGAATTTGTGGGAGTGCCAACACTACTAAGTGATGCTAAGGTGCATAGAATAAACCTTTGTAGCGTGATACCAATTGTTTGAAGTCAATTGAAGTTGCACCATTAAGTCCACCCTTAGCACCAAGATTAGCTAGACAAGCAAAAATACTAGATACCCCGTGAGATCAACATTAAGGGCAAGGTTCTAGTAAATACTTGAAAAACACAAGTCTACCTAACAACCTATACATGCTAGTTATCAAATCATCATTCAAACCTATACTAGCATACACCACACAAGTAAGGTACCTTATGTAAATAAACTATATGCAAATGCAAGCAAACATATGAATATGCACATTCAAATGCACTCAACCATGTCCATGAGCTTGCTCCCCCTACTTGTGTGCTTCTCTTTTTGTCCAAGAATTTGATCCCCTTGTAATCTTAAATCTTATAGATCATCCTTCTTGTTGGCCTATTGCTCTCCCATCATCGGCCTATGATGATTCATTACGTACTTCCATCCATCTTGACTTGTCATCTCTCCCCCTTGATCATTGCTTCCATATTTCTCCCAACACACACACAATTTCATATCTTTGTCCAACTTCTCCCCCTTTGTCATCAATTTCCATAAAAGGTATGCTCTCTATTGTGACAAAGGTGTGTGGTTGGTATGTTGAGGGTAGAAACTTGCATTTTTTATGGACACCCTATTGGAAGTCTTCATCTTGATGATCACTTAAAGTTGAGGATCACTTGCACATATTGTTCGATACTCTTGTATGCTTGATCTAAACACCACTTGTGAGTACCAATGGGGTTGGACTTATACCACTTGCATGGATGCCATCATGAAGATTATAGTACCACTTGAAGTTCAACAACTGGTAGACATACACCATGTGTAGTAATACCACATAAAGAATAGTGATACCACTTGTTGGATCATGTGCATGCTACTAGTCATGATGGAGTCTAGATACCACTTGAAAGATTAACTTGATATCCATTTTCATTGTTGTCTTGTGCTTCTTGAACTTAGATTGTTTCCATGAGCTTCTTTCTTGGTTAGTTCAAACTAGCAAATTTGCACAAGTAATCTAACTCGGTTTGAACCAAAGACAAGCTTCTTCACGCCACTAAGGGTTATCTTGCCTATGTTGAATTAGACCCTTTTTGCTCATTTAACTAGTTCAAACACTAGGTTCACATGCTCATGAACAAGTCATATTTAGCCACTAGATCAAACAAGACATACAAGCAATAGTGGCATCATATGAACTTAGAATCATTTTATTTTTCATGAATGCTCATCTTGGCATTGAGATTGTCCAATCTCCAAAATGTATAGTCCTCTCACAAAGAAAGTATGTATTAGACTTACTCAGTGAGACTGGAATGCTTGGGTATCGGCCTACATCAACACCTAGTTATCCAAACCACAAGTTATGTGTAGAATCAAGTGATCCAATGAATATATAGATGTACCAAAGGCTTGTGTGAAAGCTTATCTACTTGTGCCATACAAGACCTAACATTTCCTATCTGGTGAGTTTTGAGCCGATATATGCACGATCCAAGAAGTGGGCATTTAGATGTTGTTTATCAATGCAATATTTGAAGAGTAGTCTCGAAAAGGGACTCATGTTCAAGAGTCATGGTCATCTAAATTTAGAAGGTTATTGTGATGCTAATTGGGCAAGTTTCATTGATGATAGAAGATCAACTTTAGGTTATTGTTTTTTGTTGGAGGAAACTTGATATCATAGATAGGGCTGGATTAACGAGCCAGCTCGGCTCGTTTGGGCTCGGCTCGTTTTGGCTCGTTAGCTAACGAGCCAGCTCGGCTCGGCTCGTTAGCGAGCTCGAGCTGGCTCGTTTGGCTCGCGAGCCAGACATAAAAAATACAAAAAAATAAATATCTATATTTATCTAAATTTTAATAATAGCAATTATTCAAAAGCAAGCCATAAATCAAAGGGAAAAAATGATATATGATATATATTATACCCATTCATATAATACATAATACATCTATAATCTATTATTGATTATCCATACATTCATTTAAAATAAAGAGAAAAAGTCATAATAATCCTAAGTTTAAAGAGTATAAGTCTAAACATCAACTAATGGCAGAGTGCAAGACATCATCATACAAAATTAATATAACTTTAATACCAACAACTTTGGCTCGTTAGGCTCGCGAGCCAGCTCGAGCGAGCTCGCGAGCTGGCTCGTTAACTAAACGAGCAGAAATGCTGGCTCAGCTCGTTAAAAAATATAAACGAGCCGAGTCGAGCCGAGCCATTAACGAGCCGAGTCGAGCGACCTATCGAGCTGCGAGCTTTTCGTCCAGCCTTAATCATAGAGGAGCAAAAGGCAATCAATTGTCTCTCATTCGACAGATGAAGCAGAGTATAGAGCAATGTCACTTACAGTAAGTGAAATGTTGTGGGTAAGAAGTCTTCTCTCCAAATTAAATGTGAACGAAGAGGACCACAAAACTTTGGTGTGATAAAAAATGGCTATCATCAACATAGCCAATAATCTAGTTGTAACACCTCTGGTGTTACGGTTAATTAAATCTGCTATGTCATCATCATTAGCTGCTAATCATCCTGCATAATACCCTATCACTGTACATCAATTAAAATAAGTTTAATTTTTTCATATGATTGGGCTTAGGTGATTATAGAGTGATTGGGTATGCAAATGTATGATTGATTGTGTATTCAAAGTTAATTTGGAAATTAAAAAGGAAAATCGATTTAAACCCTAAATTGGACTCCAAAACACTAATTCAAAAACTAGAAGGATTTTGGTGTTGGTCTTTTAATAGAAGCTGTTGATCTTTTAAAATGGCACAACTTTTATTTTATGTAATTTCGATGTTCTTAAATAGAAATTTGAATTGAACCCTAATCCCTATTTGGAAATTCAAATTTGAAATGTCACATCAAAATTATAAGGAATCTGGTCAAACTTTCTTAATAAAGGTTGTAGAGTTCAACAAGTGGGACAACTCTTATGTTTACAGATTTTCATGTTATTATGAAAAATTAAGAGAATTGTAATAGATTACAAATTGTATTCAAAGTCCAAATTTACCCCTTTTTTGAATAATTTCAAAACTGTGCAGGTTTTGAAATTTGTTCAAAAACCAAAGTTGTTCAGAATAAAAAACACTACAACTTTTGTATTGAAAGATTTTCGTGTTGATGCACAAAATCTTGAGCAATTGGTCAAAAACCGAATCTTAGGGCTTCAATGAGCTACAGTACTCGCCCCCTCTCCGTGTTCAGGCTGTACCGGGCCACCCTCCCGTGCCCCGCGTGCGCAGTGCCGCCCGTGTCGGCTGGTCGCGTGCTCCCCGCCGTAGCCGAGCTAGTAGGAGACCCCGCGCCGCCTTGAGCCGCCCCTGTCTCCCCTTTCCGTGGCCATTTAGGGGCAACCGGCCCTTCCTCTGCCCCCTTCCCGTTTCGGTCGCCGCCGCGCTCGCCTTGGGTCCGCGCCAAAATTGGTCGTCTCCAATCCACCATCTCCAAATTGCTCACGCTGCTAGCCTCCCCACTTCCCCGCGCACCGATTGCCGCACCTTGCGCAAGCGCTCGTGCTCCGAGGGTCCGGGAACGCTCGTCGTTGACCTCGGGTTCGGCCGGAGCGCCGCCGCAGCCAACTTCAACGAGGCCAGCTCGTTGTGGTGAGCGTCCTCCTTCCTGGTTGCGCTAGACGGTTTTTTGTTTGGTGTCCTTGGATCACCGGAACAAGACTTCACCATCGAGCCCAAGCCGCCGGATCCGTCGTCATCGCCACGCTCGCATCTCTGCACCACCTCTGGCCCAACCAGCTAGCTCTGTCAAGTCACGGTGAGCTATCGACTCGATTGCGCGCTTAATCTCAAACGCTAACGCACTGGTATCGCCGGCGTGCGCCGTGCCGTCGCGGTCGAGCCACCGCAGACGTGGTCAGGCTCTGACCAAGCCCTAAATCTTCATGTCAGTTAGCTCTTTCGGTTCGTTAGGGTCCCAGGAGGGTTTTGGTAGCCTTAGTGTCGTCGGAGTTGCCGTGAATCGGCGGGTAGTCACCGGTCAAGCTCCGCCGGCATCCGGTCAGCGCCGGGGAGAGGCCGAGGGACCTCGGTTTAAAAGAAACAGAAGGGCAAGGGGTTTTGTGTGAAGTCAGTGACTCATATGAATAGTAAGGTTTGGGCTGCGGGTTGAGACTAGATTTTTCCGGGGTCTCTTTAGCAAAGTGTCGCGCGCACGCGGGACAGGCCGAGTTGGGCCGGCTTGTTTCGCCGTGGGCCGCCGTGGGCTGGAAGCCGTTTTTCTTTTTCTCGGCGAATTAAAATTTGATTTTTCCATTTCCTGTGCCATGAGTAGTGATGCAATTCATCTTTTTTTACAATAAATCTACTGAGAGAAAAATTATGAAAATAACTTTGTGAGCTCTCTGTAACCTGTAGGATTTAATAAAAATATTAAATCAAGAATTCAAACCTTTTCTGCAGGTACTAAAAATCTGTAATTTAATCAATAAATGCAATTTTGGTGAATTTTAATAAATTCTAGGTTAATCCAAAAATCATGAAAATTGATATGGTTCTGTTTTAAGGTAAGCTCTATCTGTTGGTTAAGTTTGGGCCCCAATGGGAGTAGTTGATGATCTAGTAATTAAATGTTTGATTAATTAGATAAAAAATCGATAGAAACATTAATCCCTATAGTTTTGTGTGATTTTTGGATTGACTGTGTCCATGGATCCTTCACTGTTGTGATCCTTGGCAAAACAAAGATTGTCACTAGGTAGTAATAGTAAAGCTGTGCAGCACCTTTCTATGACTGTTAAAATAGTCAATAAAAATGAAATACGAAAACACCATTTTATTTTATGAGAAATGTTTTGCAACTTTACCGTGAACGAAAGTTGTACTCAAGAGTTTGTATTGTTTACTATTGGATTTTGTGTTCATTATTATTCGCATCATGTTAAGCATGCATCATTGCATACGTGTAGTGTCCGGCAACGACGAAGTCAAGGTTGAGGCCACTACTGAGGAGGTGACTCCCGAGGTCATCCAGGGATTCGATATTTGCGGGACCGATTCCGATCCGACACTCTACGCAATCCAAGGCAAGCCCCGGTGCATTCAGCCCCTTTCTTGTGATTTATAAAATATTTATAACTTGAGTTAATTATTGTATTAGGTTGCTAGGAGTTGATTGTCACCTATCTTATTGCATTACCTGCCTTGATATATTACCCTTGAAACCCGTTTAAAAATGAAAACGTTTGAAAAAAGCTTACCCCTGCTTAATTAATTTAGATTTACATAAAATGTTATTGTTGACTTATGGGGATATACTAATAATGAATCATGAGAAATGAAAAGGGATATGAGTCCGTTCAGTGATTGTGCACTTGGGTAGCAGCCCCAATGCATCGCCACCAACGAAAAGGGATTTTCCGTTCGATGGTTGTGAATTTGGGTTAGAGTCCCAATGCTTGACCACCGGCGAAAAAGGGATTTGAAAACCGTGCGGTTACTTGTATTTGGGTTAGTGTCCCAATGCAAGGTCTCCGACGGAAAAAGGAATTAGGGATCGTTCGTTGTAGGCCTGCTGTGATCGAGACTTTGCAACTAGCCACATACTTCGGGAAGCCCTGACTCCGGTGGCTCTACTACTTGAACCGACAACCACGCACTGAGAGTGGAGAGATGGTGAGAGTAGCGTGTACCCTCGTGGCCGGCGTGCCTAGATAGGAGAGGAGTACTGTGCTCTCGGGTGGCGCAGGACCAGTTCAGGTTTGGAAAAGCCGTGGTAGGCGGGATTGGCATATGCAGGCTTAGGTGCTACTTATGCAGTGTGGATAGGGATCCTCAGCTGGGTACTAATTGATTCGAATCGTCGTTGCTCCTCGGATATGGAGACTTGATCCTTTAACCTACAATTAAAAAGTGGTTCGGAACTAGAATGTTTTTGAGAATGAATAAATAATTGGAATTGAACGATATATGTGAAAGAATTGAGAACTATTGATATTAATTATAATAATGTTGACTAAAATAATGAAATGTAACACCTCTGGTGTTACGAGCAATTAAAACCTGCCATGTCATCATCATTGCATGTAAATCATCCTGCATCAACTCATTTTTACTATGCATTAACAAAAATGATTTTTATTTCAACATGTGACTATGCATAAGTGCTTGAGAGTGATTTATTATGTAAATGTTTGTGTTTGCATGCAATTATCTAAATTAAATTGGGAAATAAAAAGAAAATCAATTATAAACCCTAAAGCGGACCTAAAACCCTAAATCAAAAACTAAGCATAATTAGGGGTTGGGCCATAAATAAAAGTTGTAAATCTTTAAAAGTTGAGCAACTGTTATTTTGGAAAAATTTGAAGTTATTATAAAGAACTTCAAATAAAACCCTAATAAATGTTTTAAAGTTTAATCTTGAAATACAAATTTAAAACTAAAGAGAATCTGATGAAAGTGCCTTAATAAAAGTTGTAGATTTTTTAAAATGGAACAACTTTTGTTTTTGGAGATTTTGAAGTTATGTTATATAAATTTGAATTAAGCTCAAATTACTATGTTGGAGTTTAAATTTGAAACTTCAATTTCAAAAATATTAAGAATCTGATCAGACTTTCTTAATAAGAGTTGTAGAGCTCACTGATTAGAGCAACTTTTATTTTGACCATTTCTCAAGTTATTGAGAAAAATTAAAAGTAATTTCAAAAATACAGTTTAAAATTTAAACCCTACTTTTACCCCCTTTGTTGTAATTTAAAAAATTGACCGAATTTGAATTTGGCGTCGAAATAAAAATTGCTCTACTGGTAATTTGGAACAACTTTTGTATTGGTCGTTTCCACTAATTCAAACAGTAGGGCTATCAATTTGATTCAGATAGCTGTTGACCTACTACTGTAGCTAGGGGGTCCCCTGTTCTTCTTCCCCCCCCCCCCCCCCCGTACACGCGTGTGCCGCGGCCGGCGCCGGTCTCGTCCGGCCGTCCAGGGGCCCGAGCGTCGCCGTGTCGAGCTCTCCTGAGGGGCCCCGGACCTCCCCGTCCTTAGCCACCCGTTCCCGGTCGCTTAAAGGCGACAAGCGCCCCTCTATTCCCATTTCCTTCCACTCGGCCGCCGGTGAGGTCTCTCGGGTCCGAGCACAAATTCGCCACCTCCAGATCCCCTCCGACCATTTCGCCTCCTAATCAACCTCATCACTCGTTTGCGCTTCAGTTGCTTCTGTTGGTGTGAGCTGCGGTGCTGTGTCAAACTCGAAACACGTGTAGTCGTCTTCGGGTGCGGCCAGAGCGCCGCCGCAGTCATTCTCCACGTCTCTAGCCTTCGGGGGTGAGCTCTAGACTCTTGCTCTGTGTGTTCAAGTATCAGTGGGGTCGATAGTTTCTCATGCTCGAGTCGATTTGTCGATTGGTGTGCTAAGGTCGCCGGAACGGGAGGATTTTCTCCGGTGAACGCCACTGCACCCGCCGCCGTCATCCCGTTCACCGTTCCGCTCTGCCTCAGCCCCAACCAGTCTTCGGTATGGTCTCTTGGTGAGCTTATGGACCTCCCCGATCCATTTTTCTTTATGCTACCGTGCCACCGTGGCCGGAACAGGTTTGCCCTGCCGCCGCGTCCGCCATGGGCGGGTTCTGCTTGTCGGAGGCGCGTAGGGTAGGGGCTAGGTGTGCTCGGGTGTCTGCTAGGGTCTAAGAGACGTGTTGGCGCTGTTGGTTTCGCTGCCAAGGTCGGCGGCGGCGAGCTGCGCGTCGGTCCGTCGCATGCGCGCGCGTGCTGGGGCGCGGCGCGAGGTAGGGGAAGGAGCTGGCAGGCGGGGTCCGCCTGTCAGCGCCTCTGTGTGGCGTCTGAGCGCGCGGGCGCGCGAACAGGCCATATTGGGCCGGCCTAAGGCTGCTGGGCCGCCTCGGGTTAAATAGGTTTTCATAATTTCCGAATGAGTTTTGTATTGCTTTTCCATTTATATTTCAAAGGAATAGTACTGCGTTTTAATCTTTTTGTGGGAATTAATGTACTGCACCAAAAATCAGAAAAATAACTGTGGATGTTCTCTGTGATGCATACTATTTAACTAAAATATAAATTGCATGGTTTGAACACTTTATGTGTGAACTATAAATCTGTGAATTAATTGATAAATGTAATTTTGAACATTTTTAATTAATTCCATGTAATTCCAAAAATCATGAAATTTTATTTGGCACTATTATTGGTCAAGATCTATCTATTTGTGAAGTTTGAGGTCAAATGGAAATAGTTTAATTAATTATTAATTATATGCTTGATTAAATGATTAATAAAATAAATAGGAAACATTGGTGACTAGGGTTTATGTGATTTTTGGATTTCTTGTAATTCTAGGTCAAGCACCCTAATGACCTAGGGCTATTTAGTCTAGAATTGTTGCGACTAGGTTATGAATGATAGTTGTGGTCAAGCTAGGTATCATTTATTCTTGAAATTTTGCATTCTTCATTTCATGTTGCATCGCATTGAAACATTCATCATTGCATGCGTATAGTGACTGAGGAACCGGAGGTAAAAGTGAAGACAATCACTGAGGATATTGTTCCCGAGGTTGTTCTGGATTTTGACATCTGTGGTACTGATCCGGATCCGACGCTTCACGCAATCCAAGGCAAGCCCCGGTGCATTCAGCCTTTCCTTGTGTTTTACAAACTTTTATCACCTTGACTAAAATAGTTGCATTAAGTTGATAGGAGTTGATTGTCACCTACTTGTTGCATGACCTGCCTTGATATATAACCCCGAATCCTGTTTTAAAATGAAAATGTTTGAAAATGCTTAGCCCTGCTTGTTAAAGTTAGCTTTGCATAAAATGCTACTTTCTGAGCTATGATGATATACTAATGATGAATATGAATTTACAATCACTCGTGTGACCTACAATTGGGTTAGAGTCCCAATGTATTGTCATCGACGGATTGGAAACCGTTCGGTTGGCTTTGTACTTTGGGTTAGAGTCCCGATGCATTGCCGCCGCCGGAAAAATGGTAATGAAAAAGGAAGTCCGTTCGGATGGATGTGCACATGTGTCGGCGTTCCCATGTCTTGTCACCGACGGGCATGGATTTGGAACCGTTTGGCTACTTTTTTTCTAGGTTAGAGTCCCAATGCATGGTAACCAACGGAAAAATGCTTTAGGGACCGTTCGTTGTCGGCCTGCTGGATCGAGACTTTGCAACTAGCCACATACTACGGGAAGCCTCTGACTCTGGTGGCTCTATTGCTAGAACCGACAACCACGCACTGGGAGTGGAGAGATGGCGAGAGTAGCGTGTACCCTCGTGGCCGGCGTGCCTGGAGACTAGAGGAGTACTGTGCTCTCGGGTGGCGCAGGACCGGTTCCGGGGTATGAAAAGCCGTGGTAGGAGGGGTTGGCATATGCAAGGTTAAGTGCTACATATGCAGTGTGGATAGGGATCCCCAGCTGGGTACTTTCTGGATTCGAATCAACGTTGCTCCTCGGTTAATGGAGACTTGATCCACTGACTTACACCGAAAAGTGGTTCGGAACTAGGTGTTTTCGAGAATGATTAAGAAAATTGAAAGAATGTGACATATGAGAAGGAATATTGGAACTATGGTTATGATTAAAATAATATTGAGATGAAATATTGAAATATGATAGTAGCGCTTTTCTGCAAAATACTTTGATTCTTGCTCAAGTCTTACCTTGACTCCCCTCAGCCTGTATTTCTGAGTCTCACTCCTTTTTCTTAGTCGGGTAAGTCTTGCAAAGTACCCCATGTACTCAGGGTTTGTTAACCCCTGTTATAGGTGACTTAGGTGTACAGTTCTGCGTGGGACCATGCCGGTCAACGGATCGTGCATGGATGAAGGTGTGTACATGATTTAACCCTTGGGCAGGGTGTATAGTTGTATACTGCTACTCCACTATGAAACTCGGGTTTGGAATAATGTAATTTATATTTGTAACTCTAAGTTTATGTAACTCTTCCGCACTCTTTACTCTGATTCATGTTATTTGTGTAAACTGTTGTAATGCTGTAAGGCTTACAATGAGATCCTCGGGGAAATCTGGGTATCCTAGGAGACCCGACAGACCACCTGGGTCAAAAGGAAACTCGTGCAGACAAGTCAGAGGTCCTTAGGGACGATGACGGGGCACATGGGCCCTATGATTAAGGCGGTTCTGTCACATGAAAATAGGATTAGTATTACTTTTCCGCAAACTACTTTGACTCTTGCTAAAGCCTTACCTTGGCTCCCCTCAGCCTGCGTTCCTGAGTCTCATTCCCTTTTTCTTTAGTCGGGTAAGTCTTGCGGAGTACCCCAGTACTCAGGGTTTGTTAACCCCTGTTACAGGAAATCAGCAGCCAGAGGTCTGTCTCGCTCCCTGCTGTGTGACCATTGTTCAGGAAGGAAGTGATGAAGGGTGAGTTTGGACCTGTGGGCAGGGTTCTTGTATCACTTAACTAAGTATGTTGTATCGTTGTTCCACTGCTACCGACATTCAATTATGGTTTGTAATAACTGCACTTAAATTCTATTTGGACAACTGGTTTGTAATCTAAGTACCTTATAATCTTTCGCGCTTTTACTCTGATGTATTTTATTATGAAATGTTGTAATTCTGTAATGGCTTCGCAATGGGACCCTGTCGGAGGAAAATGGGTGCTGATGTAGCCCGGCAGGACTTTCTAGATCATCTGGAACACGGGGCCGGTTGTCAGAGGTCATTAGTGACAATGACAGGTGCCTGTGGTCCATGTGATTTAGGCGGTTCTGTTACACTAGTTTAGCACGATCGAACAAACATGTGAAGATTGATCGCTTCTTCAGTAAAGAGAAGGTAGATGATGGCACTCATCAGTTGAGTCATGTTAGTTCGAAAGGCCAAGTAGCATATTGTTTTATTAAAGGTTCAAGAGTAAAATAGTGTAATATATGACATGTAACAAGATGAGATTAATAGATATCTATTATTCATCTTGAGGGAGAGTGTGTATTAGGCCCAGCCCATGTATGACGTGTATATATATACTCTAGAGATAGCAATGAGAAGATGATTTCAGAAATTTCCAAATCCACCCAATACAACAAGTGATGTTATTTTAAGATGCTTAAGCTTCACCTTTCTTGCTAAAACCTCTTTCTTCATAATAGCTCTAATGACATACTAAGGTTCAAAGCATAAGATGAATCATCTTTTCCCGCTTGTCGGTGGTTAGATTAGCGAGTGCTACACTGGCTAGTAAACTTGGAGATTGCGGTTGAGGTCACGGATGGTGTGCAAGGATGAACATGGGGTTTATATTGGTTCAGGAAATAAATGCCCTATGTCTAGTGCGAGATCGAGTCGTGTTGCCTTACACCGGGGTGCTTGTAGTAGGGGTTACAAGCTTAGTCGGGAGAGGGAGGGACTCCCAGGTCTCTTGTGAGTGTGACTATATGTGTGTGTGTGTGTTCTGGAGTTTTGGTAGTGAATGCGTATGTGTGTGTAGGGCATGAGTCCAGGAGAGCATGCCTGTGATCGGCCTCTGCCCTCCCTTTTATAGTTATAAGGGAAGGGCTAGAGTTACATGTGTTGCCCTGTGGTTACAGTGCCCGGCATGACGGAGTTGGTGATGACTGGTGGCGATCGTCAGCCACGCCCTTGTCTTGGCGCCTCAGCGGCATGGCATTAGTAATTCGGCTGATCCACCACTATTCCATTGGTGAGTTCCAAGGCGCCTCACAGTGCTGGTCATGGTTGGCTGCATGGCAATACGTTATGCCGTCGCGTCCATTCCTGCACAGTGCAACGAGTAGACAGGTTGACCTTTGTGTACAAGCTCCAGAGGCTCGTCGGGGGCTTTGATGGGACAGAGCGGGGGGAGTGTCCTCTCTCGGGCGCTTCTTTTTCCCTGTGAGGTACATTCCAGGGGTAGGCAAGACTGGTCGTAAGGCTTGCCCATTCTCCCGGTTGGTCGGACGACTGTCGTTCCCCATTTCCTGGTGTCACATGTGCGACCGGGGTATGGCAGTCGCCGTCGTAGTTGGCGAGTCTCCTTGTCAGTCCGGGGAGCCGTACGGTTGACTGTCCCAGTAGCGGCGTGGGAGGAGTAGGACTGTCAGATCGCCAGCCTGAGGAGATGGGGCAGTTGGTACGGCGAACGTGCGTGTCTCTTCGGGGAGGCTCGAGCGAATCGGAAAATTGGCGTCCGAGGGTGCCGCTTCCCCGAGCTCTCTCGGGGAGGCTCGAGCGAATCGAAAATTTGGCGCCCGAGGGTGCCGCTTTCCCGAGCTCTCTTGGGGAGGCTCGGGCGAATTGGAAAATTGGCGCCCGAGGGTGCCGCTTCCCCGAGCTCTCTCGGGGAGGCTCGGGTGAATCGGAAATTTGGCGCCTGAGGGTGCCGCTTTCCCGAGGGTAGGCTGGTGTTGATGCGGCGTCGTTATGGGCCTTCGTAAGCGCGGCCTTCGCGGGCTTCCACAGGCTTTGCCAGGGCTGGGCCATGTTAGGAATATGTGTTTTGCATCGAAGTTAGGTACCCCATACTTTGGTACCCGACACCGCTCTTCTTTTAAATATATTTTTTTCCTTCCATTAACTTCCACATCTCATTTTTTTTCTTTGGGGATTGTATAATCCTGGAACCAGGTACTCAACCTCTTTCAAAGCAATATCATCGCCACATACATGTTAAAGCGTATGTAAGCTCAAAAATCGCCATGAGTGTATGCGTATATTTGTAACCAAATGTGAAATGCATATTCTTCTATCTATAGCCAACAATTCCTTTATCAAAACCTGCACTTCTCCCGGTCTCGTCTCACCCAACATAAAGCATGCCTCTCTTTAATTCACCACATTGTATTTTCCACATTGTATTTAGATAAAACCTCTCATATATCATCAAGACAATTATAGTTAATTTCAATATCATCACTACAAGTCAAAGAAAAACAACATATTATACTCTATGTTTGATAATAAGTGAACTAATCCGCAAACTAGCAGATAAATTATACCTTATATCTTCTTATAGCTTGATTTGTACACAATCTCAATTGAATTCAATAGAGAGAGGAAAGACTCGACATCGAACCTGAACCAAGGTGTTGCATCATTAATATTGTTATCTCGGTGGAAATACTTGAATCCAATTAAATACATATCATTTTTCTTAAAAAGGAGCAGAACTTGGTGTCCAAACTTCTCAATCATTTTCTTTAGTACGGCATGTTTGAGTGACACTAGCGCACCAACCACTTTTGTCAAGAAAATATTTGAAATTTGGTTACGTGTCTTTATCATCAACGTATGAAATGCTCTGTGAGCAACATTTGTGCTCATCACAAACATTTTAATCTCCTGCAAAATTAAAGAATAAATTTCATTGGTGGTCTTTAAATTGGTCTATGTTTTCACTTGTATTCCAGTATTGTCAGAATGCAATTTTAGCACTCTAAAGTTGCTAAGTGTATCATATGAGGTTTAAATCTCCAAAATTTGTGTTAAATCATCCAAGTGCGACCAATCGGCACAACAAGTGGATGGGTTAACACAAATTAATAAGATTTGGATCTCATGTGGATATGTGATACAACTAGCAACTTTAGAGTTTACATTTTGAGAATACTTGGACCTAAGTGAGGAAGTTAGACAAATTTAAGTGCAGATGATGAAATTTACGTGAGTGAGAATTTTATTTGTGCATCCAAAAGGCGTCATTTTTGGCTTATATAGAGTGTTAGCCAATTGAAACGGGTGAGATGTACCTATATTGAGCACTGTAGACGCTTCTACACCTTGTGATGTGCCAGCTAGAGCAAGCTTTCTCTATTCGCAAGCTTCTCCTTTAGTTGTCGTAATTTCTTCTCCGCTGGATCCGCCATTTCAAGACGGGCCCGATCCTCTATTAACACATACTTTTTTCCTAACTAATAGCCTCAATTGACAAGAAAAAAATCCCTACTAATTGAAAATGATTTACAATGACCTTTGAGGATTAATTGATAATAAGTTTTTAATGTTCATTACAGTTTTACAAAATTTGCATGCATGTGATCTTTAACGCTTTCCCCTTGTACTGCATGGATGCGATTTTTTACTCTCCCCCCATACTATAAATATTAAATAGTAGAAATGCTTTAACGAAACTTAAAATATGTTATTAAAATAAGTAAAGCTTTTATGTACTCATGTTTAAAGAAAAGAAATGGACTACGTAGTTTTGATGAATCTAGGCACTCAACTGACATATGCATGCAGGAAGATATTGTTGGATGGTGAATGTAGGCACTCAATTGAACTTTGCTGATAGATTTATGACAATTTCTACTAAACTTTGATAGGTCACCTTTAAGAGTTTCAAATGATATTTCGATAGTAAATTGAATATTGAAGAACTTGACAATCACAAACACTCAATATGAAAAAAAAGCACAAGCTCGGAATTTTCTGATCTTTAACAAATAACCAACTGGTCTAAAAAACAGGTATTCACATATAGTTGTAATTGGATCAAGCAAGAGTAGGGCGTGTTCCCCCAATTATAAATAGATGAGGTAGCATTGCTTTTTTGATTAAAGATAGCATGTGATATTCCTTCTTTTATTAAAGAGCAGATGGGATAACATTCTGGCTAATTATATCAAGAAAAGTTAACATTCTTTTTTGAATAATTATCACTCTGAACATCTATTCTACTTAAAAACATATTTGGATTTTATGCACAGATGAAATCGCCATGTTTTATAGAATAATAAATGCAGGTACAAACATACCAAACAAGAGTTGCATAAGCCCACAAAATTCCACGATACTACGTGTTGTGAGAACTTATATGTAGGTTAGAGCATAATTTCTAAAAATGGCAAACTTCAGACAACGTATGTACCATAACAAATGTAACAGAACCGCCTAAATCGCGTGGCCCACAGGCACCTGTCAAAGTCACTAATGACATCTGACAGCCGGACCCGTGTTCCATATGACCTAAGCGGGCTCTGCCAGGCTACATAAGCACCCGTCATCTCCGACAGGATCCCATTGCGAAGTCATTATAAAGTTACAACATTTCATAACAAAATACATCAGAGTAGAATTTGCGGAAGAGTAAATAGTACTTAATATTACAGACCAGTGTTCGAATAAAATTAAGTGCAGTTATTACAGACCATAAATATAAAAGAGTAGCAGTAGAGTTTGGAACAACAGTACGACAGATAGTTAAATATTACACGAACCCTGCCCAAGGGTTTAACCTTAGTCTTCTTCACTCTCCTGGACGATGGTGACGCAGCACGGAGCGAGACAAACGTCAGTCTCCTGCTGCCCTCCTGCAACGGGGTTAACAAACCCTAAGTACATGGGGTACTCCGCAAGACTTACCCGACTAAAGTGTAAGATTAGACTCAGGAATGCAGGCTGAGGGGAAGTCAAGGTAAGGCTTTAGCAAGAGTTCAAAAATTTTGCGGAAAAGCATTACTATTCCTATCTCAATCTGTTATTTCAATAATACTATACATCATTATCCATTTCTCCAAGTACTTTCTCATATATCAATATTCTTTCATTTACTTAATCCATTCAAAAACAAACCTATTTCCGAACCACTTTCCGATGTAGGGGTGAGGATCAAGTCTCCATATCCGAGGAGCAACGACGATTCGAATCACTTAATACCCAGCTGGGGATCCCTATCCACACTGCGTATGTAGCACTTAAACTTGCATACGCCAACCCCGCTACCACGGTTTTTCATACCCCGGAACCGGTCCTGCGTCACCCGAGAGCACAGTACTCCTCTCATCTCCAGGCACGACGGCCACGAGGGTACACGCTACTCTCGCCATCTCTCCACTCCCAGTGCGTGGTTGTCGGTTCCAGCAGTAGAGCCACCGGAGTCAGAGGCTTTCCGTAGTATGTGGCTAGTTGCAAAGTCTTGATCACAGCAGGCCTGACAACGAACGGTCCCTAATATTTTTCCGTTAGAAACCATGCATTGGGACTCCAACCCAAGTACACTGGTAACTACCCGATTTTCACATCCCTTTCCGATGGCGAGGATCGCTGGGACTCCAACCCAACAGATGGTCGACCAAACGGAACAACCCATCCATGTGGTTGACAATGAACTAGCTAGGCACACTGCCAACCAACAAGGACATAACCAATCCCATAAAGTGATTCATTTGTTTCAAATTATCACAGTTTTCAAAATAGCATTTTTGCAATTCTATCATTAAGCATGACTAAGCATTTTTTAATACCTTTAAATAAATCAGGGTCTTAGATATAATATGTGGTCAAGGAAAGGTAATGCATCAATAGGTTATCACTCAACTCCTAATAACCTAATGCAGTAGATTAACTCAAGTGATAAATAATTTAAATAACAAAGAGGGGCTGAATGCACCGGGGCTTGCCTTGAATTGTGTAGAGTGTCGGATCCGGGTCAGTTCCACAAATATCAAATCCTTGTATAACTTCCTGAGTAGTCTCCTCAGATGGACCCTCAGACTTTACCTCCGGGTTCTCGGTCACTACACGTTTGCAATGAATGAATGTATGAATGTGATGCACATGAAATGACAGACGAAATTTAATAACAAATAAACCATACATGTGCATAAGACCCTATCTTAGCTAGACCTGAATAATCTAATTCCTACTGCCCTAGGTCATAAAGGTGTTTGACCTAGAATCGCAATCAATCCAAAAACCACACCAATCAATAATCATTCCATTTACTATTCCTAATATTATCATTTAAATCAACATATAATTTAATAAATATTTAACCATTTCTATTTGATGTCAAAATGCACCAACAGATAGGTTTCTGTACCAAACAGTGACACAATAAATTTCATGATTTTTGGAACATCACAGAAATTATTAAAAATCATTAAAGTTCCTTTTAACATTTAATGTGCTGATTTTTAATTAATACAGAAACACCCAAATCCTGTATTTAATATTTTTATTAAATTCTAAACATCACAGAGAGTATCTAGAAATATTTTCATACTTTTTGGTGCAGTAAATTAATCCATACAAAAATATCAAAACTTAACACTATTCATTTTAATTAAAATGAAAAAGCAATTAGAAAATCGCTGGAAAAAGAGAAACGGCCATTCGGCCCACTACGGCCCAACATGGTCCAGACCGCGGCACCGCGCGCGCGCGCCATCGAGCCGGCCCACACCCCGCACCGGCCCAGTACGGCCCAGCCGCGGCCGCGCGCGCTCGCCTCCGCGCCGGGCCGCTGACAGGCCGGCCCCAGCCGTCAGCCCCCGCGCGCGCTCTCGCCCACACTCTCTTGACCACTGACAGGCGGGCTACCCCTGTCAGGGTCGTCTTCTACCTCCCACCGGCACTTCCGCGCGCGCGCGAGCGGCACGGCGCGGGCTTCGCCGTCGGCGCCCCTAACAGCGAGCGCCCTCGGTCAAACCTCTTCCCCAAGACCCTAACCGACTCCTTAAACCTATCCTCAGCTCTAACCGCCTCCGACGAGCGAGAGCTCGCCCATGGCGGACCTCGACGGCACGGCGAGGCTGTTCCGGCCGCGGTGGCGCGGTTATGCCACAGGGAAAGCGTCGGGGAGAAAGAGGAGCTCACCACGAAGCTAACGGGCGAGTCGGGTGGCGAAGTGGAGGTACGGTGAGGACGGCTTGACGATGACGGCGGCGGACACGACTCGGCCGTCGGCGACGAAGGTCTGTTCCAGCGAATCTGGTGCACCACATCGCCAACCACCGCGCGCATCAGAAACTACACCACCACAGGAACTTAGAACACCACCCCGAAAGTAAAGAGGCTCATTCAAACCGACCGGACGAGGAGAGGATGGCCGCGGCGGAGCTCCGGTGACAACCCGACAACGAAGATGCTCACCGAGAGCTACCCAGGCTACCACGGCTCACGCGACGGGCACCAATCGATGCGCCACGAACCTGGCTACCTATCTGGTAGATGGAGAGGGTGGAGATGGTTCGGTGGCTGCGAATTTGGTCACGAACGACGAGGAGGTCACCGGCGGCCGCTCGGGAGGAAATGGGAAATTCGGGGCTCGCCGTCCTTAAAAAGGCAGGGCGAAGGTGGAGATAAGGTCGGGGCGTCCGGGGCCCCCTCTCAGCTGCTTGACAACGGCTCTGGTCGCCCACGCCGGCCGGACGGCGCCCGGCGCCGCGCGCGGCACGCGCGCGCGACGTGGAAGATGAACAGGGGGACCCCCCTATAGCTACAGTACTAGGTCCTGTAGGTCAAATGCTATTTGATTCAAATTGGATCTGATCTAGCCCGAATCCGAGGAAGTGGTGAATACAAAAGTTGTATAGAATTTTGTGTAGATCATTTCTGCTTTTGACACCTATTTCAAATTCAGCCAAAATTTCAAATTACAGAAAAGGGGGTAAAAGTAGGGTTTGAATTTCAAACTGAAATTTTAAAATTACTTTTGATTCTTCTCAACAACTTGAAAAATGGTAAACATGAAAGTTGTTCTACTCAGTGAGATTAACAACTTCTATAAAGGAAGTTTTTGAAGATTCTTAATGTTTTTAAAATTGAAGTTTCAAATATAAATTTCAATCTAGTAATTTGAGTTTAATTTGTATTTTTATAATATAACTTCAAAATCTCCAAAGATAAAAGTTGTTCCATTTTTAAAAATCTACAACTTTTATTAAGACATTTTTCCCATATTCCATATAGATTTTGAATTGGATTTTTAGGTAAATTTTAGGTTTTAATTTGTTTTCTATTTAATTTCATTTTTGATTTTTGATCAAGAACTTAATTACACAATCAATACTTAGCTGAAATCAAATCACTCTAGACCCTAAGCTCAATCATATGCAGATGCTTAAATTTAAATATGATGACATGGCAGATTAATTGAATTGTAATACCAAAGGTATTACAACAAATCTACGTGTTCACAAAATATTGAATGCAACCTAACTTATGTCTGCTTGTACAAACAGACCGGTCATGGAAATAAGAATATGTCTTAGCTTATGGTCTAAAACTATCATAATTTATAAGTACAATTGATAAAAATTAATTGGACAATTGATACTTGATTTAATTTTAACAATGTAACTTAATTATGTTTAAGAACAATTTGCCGAAGTGTATTGTTGTGTGTTCAGTCATCTTAGATGACTGTAAGTTTCCAAACAGTGAAGAACAAATTTCCGAAATGTAAAGAGTAAGCAATTTTAGATCCAGACATAAATGTGATTTACCAATTTTAGGTCCAGACATAAACGTGATTTACTATCAACTAAAGGCAGCGTGACTCACCTGTACCAATGGAAGCTTAGGTTACAGGTGTCAAACAATTTCAACATTGGATGTAGAAACACATTTGAAACCAAACAACTAGTTGGCTAAAGTTTAGTCCTTAAAAATCTAAATAGGTGGACTAGTGGGTAAATTAATAACTAGTCCAAGGCTTAAGCAGTTGTTAGTTCACTGGTTCATACAATTCAACTATTTAGGGCTAACAACTAGTTCTAGTGTATAGCAGTACGTGTTAGTCTCTGGATCCAAACATGACTGACCTAATTACTAGTCAGCTAATTACCAGTCAGCTATCACTAGTTCTACCTAATCACTAGTCCTGATTCATCTAAATATGTCCTAAGTTTCATTATTTGGTAATATCAACATTGAGCAGTTTGACAAAACAATTTGATAACCGACCCTACACGGCCACACAACAAATTGGTCCGTGCCAAGTTAGCCAAACAAATAGAATATTTTCCAGAAATGCAATGGACTTCTATACTGTACAAGAACAGGTGGGCCGGAGCACGACGATCCCCCGCTTGAAGTGCTGTGCCGAGAGACATTTTGGTAGTACTACCTAGCTGGGAGCTGGCTGCGTGCCATAAAAAAAATTAACACTTTCTGTGTGCCACTAAAAAGTTCGAACTTTTCCTTGTATCATAGTACTTTTGAGTTTTGCCCCGTGTGCTATTTCGTTTGATTTTAGCTCTAACGGTGTGAGATTGTGGTGAAAAAAATCTGGACTGCCCTCAGCTCTAGCACCATAAAAATAGAAAAACAAGAAAAAAAAAGGCAGAGAACTAGCGCCGGGGCGGATGGGCACCACCAATACGAGGAGCGGCAGCCTGGTTCCACTCCGAGCGCCGCCGCCGCCGCCCCCGTCGGCTTCCGTGCCCGACCGCCCGTGCGGTTGGTGGTGGCCACGCCGACTTCGAGATGCGCAGGCCGACGGCGTAGTCGGCGGTGTCGACGAAGAAGGCCGTGCCGGCGTCGGTGACGACGAGCCCGCAGCGGCGGCAGGCGGAGAGGTCCATGTGGTCCAGCTCGACGGAGGTCACCGCGACGAGCTCCAGCCTGACAAGCAGCGGCAGGACGCCCTCGGACACGAGCAGCGATTCGCAGGCGGCGCTCCGGCTGTTGAGCTTGCGGCGCAAGATCCTCTCCTCCATGGCCGGCGCAAGCTCCCGCACTCCGACGTCTATTCCGTCGCTGCCCTGCTTGCCGTCCCACAGCGTTGAGCTGCTGGGCTACTGTAATACCTTTGGTATTAGAATTCAATTAATCTGCCATGTCATCATATTTAAATTTAAGCATCTGCATATGATTGAGCTTAGGGCCTAGAGTGATTTGATTTCAGCTAAGTATTGATTGTGTACTTGAGCCCTTAATCAAAAATCAAAAATGAAATTAAATAGAAAATGAATTAAACCCTAATGTTGATCTAAAAACCCAATTCAAAATCTATATGAAATATGGGAGAAGTGTCTAAACAAAAGTTGTAGAGTTTTAAAAATGGAACAACTTTTATTTTTGGAGATTTTGAAGTTATATTATAAAAATTCAAATTTAACTCAAATTACTATATTGAAATTTATATTTGAAACTTCAATTTCAAAAATATCAAGAATCTTCAAAAACTTCCTTCATAGAAGTTGTCAATCTATCTGAGAAGAACAACTTTCATGTTTACCAATTTTCAAGTTGTTGAGAAGAATCAAAAGTAATTTTAAAAATTCAGTTTGAAATTCAAAACCCTTTTTACCCCCTTTTCTGTAGTTTGAAAATTTGACCGAATTTGAACATACTTAAAAAAGCAAAAGTATTCTACACAAAATTCTCCACAAATTTTATTTTGGGACCACTCACTGATTCAGCTTGGGTAGGGCTTAATTGGATAGAATAGCTTTTGACCTCTCCCGGTGCTACAGTAGACGAGGGGGGGTCCCCTGTGCACGAGCGCCGCCATACGCGCGTGCCGCGCCGCGCGCCGGCCGTCGTCCGGCCGCCGGGGCCGGGGCACCGCCGCGTGGTGCGCCGCAGGGGGGGGCCCCGGGACGCCTCGCCCTTATCTCTTCCCCGTCCGCAGCTTTAAATGGCGACGAGCTTCCCATCGCCTTCCTTCTCCTCGGTTCACCGGCGACCGTTACTACCGATCGGCGGCGACCGTTACTACCGATCGGCGGGATTGGTCGTGCCCCGACCAACTCCACCCTCTCAATCCCACAGCCAGCTAGCCAACTTCCTTGCGCACCGCCTGAGCCCCTTGTTGAGGTTTGCCGTTGCCGAAATCCTGCGTGCCTGCTGCTTCGTCCTCCGCACCGACCGATCGCCGCCGAGGGTCTTCGCGACGCGGATAGCTCGTCTCGGTGAGCCTCTCTCCGTTAACACGTGTGTTCTACGTTCCGTGTCTCGCCGTGGTGCTCATGTGCGCGACGGTTTCTTGTTTGGAGCTCAGGGTTCGCCGGAACGGGAGATCGCCGTCGAGTCCGACTTGCTGTTTCCGACCGTCACCGTCAAGCCCGTCGTTCCGAGCCTTCTCCGTCTCAACCACCTGTGATTCTTGATCCCGGTGAGCTCTGTGGTACCCTTGATGTCGTCAGTTTAGCTTGTGATGGTCCGTATGTCTCGGAAGTCGAGTCGCTGCCGCGGTGAGCCGCCATGGCCGCTCTCGGTCGAGCTCGGAAGGCCGGGGGTGTAACACCCCTGGTGTTACTGTAACAAAAACCTGCCATGTCATCATGATTTCATGCAAATCATCCTGCATAAACTCATCATTAGTGTCCATTAACTAAAATAATTTTTATTCTTCCATGTGATTGGGCATAGGTAACCTAGAGTGATTTAATTTCATAAATACTTGTTGATTGCGTAGGATCAAATCCCATCTGAACGATAAAATAAGGCTCATTCATAAACCCTAGAATAGGATCCAAAACTCTATTCCAAAACTAGTCAGAATTTGGTCTTGAGCCTTAAATAAAACTTCTAGATTTTGAAAATTTGAGCAACTCTTACTTTGGGCGATTTCTAAGTTATTATTTGAAATTTCAAATTAAACCCTAATTTGTGTTTGAAGGTTTAGATTTAAATCTTTATTTCGAAAATTATTAAGAATTAGACAAAACTTATTACATAAAAGTTGTAAAGTTCATTAAATGGGACAACTTTGGTATTTGAATATTGGGAAGTAATTATATAAAATTTCGATTTTCTAGTCCCCGATCAGACTTCCGTTTAAACCTAATTTTGGCCCCAAAAACCTAATTCAAAATATAGAAGGAATCTTGGGGTGGTCCCTTAATGAAAGTTGTAGGTCTATTTAAATGTGACAACTTTTATTTTTGGAAATTTTAAAGTTCTATGGTGGAAATTTGAATTTAACTCAAAACAGTGGATTGAAACTTGAATTTGAAATGCCATTTCAAAAATTATTTGGAATCTGACAAAACTTCCTTAATGAAAGTTGTAAATCTCTCTGAGGGGAACAACTTTTATTTTTACCATTTTTCAAGTTGTTGTGCAAAATCAAAAGTAATTTTGAAAATTCAGTTTAAATTTCAAAAACCCTATTTACCCCCTTTTGATTAGATTCCAAATTTGGCCGAATTTGGAGTTGGTCCAAAAACAAAAAGTGTTCAGTTTGATGGATACTACAACTTTTGTTTTTGTCACTCTTCCATTTTCTGCTTGCATGTGGGAGATATTTTGCAAAAGGGGTCAAAGTGGGTAGGTGGTGCTACAGTGCTAGGGGGGTATGGGCATTCTGTTCGCGCTCAGGCGCATGCCGCCGCACGTCGCTGACCGTCCTCGCGGTCGGGCGCACGTCGCCGGCGTTATGGCGAGTGAAAACGAGTCGTGGGGTTCCCATTCACGTTGAGCCCATCTCCTCTGCCCGATATAAGTCGCCATACTCGTCGTTTCTTCCTTTCTTCCTCCCACGGCCGCCGCCATCGAGCTCCGGTTCACCGCCAAATTAACCGTGCTCAGTGAATCATCACCCTCTCCATCTCACAGATAGAAACATCACTCTATTGCGCACCGTTTGAGCGTGGTTGCGCCGGCTCTAGTGGCCTAAGTCGTTGGATCGGCCGTTTCTTCTCCGCGGGCGGTCGGAGCGCCGCCGAGCTCCGCCTCATCGTGGCTAGCTTGGTTCGATGAGCTATGTTCTCTATCTTCTTTCGTCTTACATCACTCGTAGACCCGTGAAGTTGATGCGCTCGACGCTTTCGCTTTTGGTTCACAGATCCCGCCGGAACGGCACCCTTGCCGTCGGTCCGCGCCGCCGGAGTTGCGGCACGCGTCCACGGTTCCGCCCGACTTCATCTCCGTCCCAACCGGCTAGTCCTTGAGTCTTTGGTGAGCACCCTAGACCCTTCCCACTCTCTGTTTTACACTCTACCACTACCTGGCCGCCCGTGAACTCGCGCCGCCAAGTAGCCGGCCGGCCATGCCGCCATGGCCGCAGCTGGGCTTGCTCCGACCGTCAAACCGCCCAACCGAGCACTTAGATACGTGCGGGAGGCGTTGGGGTCCGCTCGTGTGCTCACGATCTTGCCGGTGGAGCACCGCCGGCAAGCCGCCGCAGCGCCGGCGCCGCGCGCGCGCATGCCCCTGCTCTGCTTGGGCAGGGCAGTGGGGAGGAAGAAGAAGGCAGCGTGGGCCGCTTGGGCCGGCCCAGAGCGAGCGCGGGGGAGAGCAGAGTGAGAGGGAGTGCGGCCCGGCCGGCTAGCCTTCGTGGGCCGTCTCGGGCCAAATGGCCTTTTCCATTTTATTCGCGAATAAACACTGATTTTCTGAGTTTCAATTTTAGGGAATAGTAAGAGAGTTTGTTATTTTTGTATAAATTAATTTGATGCACCAAAAATTATGAAAATATTCATGTGAGCTCTCTGTGTTGTGTAGAATGCACTAAAAATATTAAATCATGTTCTTGATCAGTCTCTGCAGTAGATAAAAATGTACCTTTTAATTCATAAATGCAACTTTGGTGATTTTTAATAAAATGTAGGAATCTCCAAACATCATGAAATTATTTGTGGCTCTGTTTGAGGTTAAAACCTAGCTGTTAGTAAACTTTGGCCATGATTGGAATTAGTCTGGCCAGTTAGCAAATATGGGTAAAATAAACAAAATTAAAAGAGCAAATAGAAAGAAATGAATTTAGGGTTTGGTGTGAACTTTTGGATTGATTGAAGTCCAAGGGTCCTTTCCCATGTGATCCTTGGCAATGTAGGAATTGAATGTAGTAATAATCCTGTAGTTGTGCAACGGCTTTCTACGACGGTCAAAATGGTCAATAAAATGGTTAATAAAAATAAATAAGAAACCCTAATTCCTTTTAGGACTAGTGTGAACTTTTGAAGTTAATTGTGGACCCCGGAACACAAAAACCACTACTGTCCCTTGGTATCTTAATTCCATGTATAGTTGTAATCCATGGGCATTCAAGTTTTTTTTTTATGCAAGTACTCGTTAGTAGATCTTTGGATATTGCTTTGATTGTTTCTTGGATGCAACTTCATGGGTAAAAAGGAATAGTCAACATGCTTCCTGTAGTAAGATGATCATAACCCTTCCTTAAATAAACATAGAATAAATTATTTTAGGTGATAATTAAATGAAACCCTAGTTGTTAATAAAACGGGTTGGTTTTGTTGGCTTGCAACCTTACCGTGAAGGAAAGTTGTACTCAACTTTCTAAAATAATTTTATTGCATATCATGCATCATGACATACATATCATCATGTTAAGCATTGCATTATTATTACGTGTAGTGAACGCGGGATAATTATTATCGGAAGCGAGCCTGAGTACGGTATTCATTCGGAGGACATGGATATTCTCAGGGATTTACTTCAGGGTTCTACCCTCTTCGAGCAACAGGCAAGCCCCGGTGCATTGACCCTTCTGTCTACGAAACCTTTATAACTCGAGTTAAAATATTGCATTAAGTTGTTAGGGATTGATTGTTACCTATCCAGATGCATTGCCTCACTATTATTACCCTGAAACCTGTTTTAAATAAAATGGTTTGAAAAATGCTTAGACCTGCCTGAATAATTTAGCCTTTGCAAAAATTGCTATTTTCTAAACTGTGATGATATACTCTCTCAAATTATGAAATGTGGGATGTAAAAACCCCTGTCCGCTTCAGTGGTTGTGCATTTGGCCAATGTACGAACATTGACGGAAGGGTGAGTGTTTCGCTCGGCTGACGTGCTCATGGGACGGCGTTTCCCATGACTTCTCACCGGCAGGCACGGTTTCCAAAAACTGTAGGGACCGTTCGTTGTAGGCGTGCTGGATCGAGATGAACAGCCTAGCCACATACCTTTGTGGAAATCCTAGAGTCAGGTGGCTCTATTGCTGGAACCGACAACCACGCACTGGGAGTGGAGAGATGGCGGGAGTAGCATGTACCCACGTGGCCGTCGTGCCTGGAGACGAGTGGAGTACTGTGCTCCCGGGTGGCGCAGGACCGGTTCCGGGATAGAAAGACCTAGATGATAGGTTGGTATATGTATGCCGGCGTGCTGCATATACAGTGTGGTTAGAATCCCCAGCTGGGTACTTTCTGGATTCGAATCGACGTGCTCCTCGGTTAATGGAGACTCAATCCACTTCCCTACCCCGAAAAGTGGTTCGGAACTAGGTGTTTTCTGAATAAGTGAAGTAACTGAAAGAATGATGATTTATGAGTCTGAATATTGGAACTATGAATATGATTATGATAATGATCAAATAAAATTTTGGATAGGATAGTAATGCTTTTCTGCAAACTTCTTATCCTCTGCTAGCCTTACCCATATCCTTGCATTCCTGAGTCTCATCTTACACCTTTAGTCGGGTAAGTCTTGCGGAGTACCCCATGTACTCAGGGTTTGTTAACCCCTGTTGCAGGTGAGCCGAGTGTGCCGTACTACATGGGATCGTGCCGGCTGACGGGCCGGAGACAGATGAGGATATGTATGTAGTACAACCCTTGGGCAAGGGTATAGTTGTATACTGCTACTCCACTACGAACTCTGGTTTGGGATAATATAAATTATATCTGTAAATCCATAGTTCTGTAATACTTCCGCATCTTGTACTCTGATTATTTTTGTAAACTGTTGTAATACTTGCAATGTCTTTACAATGAGATCCTCGGGGAAATCGGGGTTTCCTAGGAGACCCGGCAGGCCACCTAGGTCGATGGGAACTCGTGCACAGTAACCGGATGTCCTTAGGGACGATGATGGTGCTCGTGGGCCCTATGATTAAGGCGGTTCTGTCACAAGTGGTATCAGAGCTTCTCATTGCAAAGTACTTGCAGTATTACTTTACAAAAGCTTCAAAATGAATTCGAATAACTAAAATCAACGGGGTGGTTCGGTACCAGCTGTTTCTGAACTTTCCTTATTCATTCTATGTAATCCTCCACTAATTTCTTCTATAGGCTTGTAGCTAGATTATAGGCTTGGTAGTGGATTAGCAGTTATAGTATGCCCTATGTTCTAAAATATCGAGTGCATGTCACTCTAATAATTACTTTACCAAGTATATATGTATATATATCATAGTATATTGGCTCGCGTTGGAACGTTCATGTATCATGACATTGCAACAATTAATACTTCCCCCATAATGAAGTAAGCCTATATTTTCAAAATATAACTTGTTTCAAAAGGCTTTACTCTTACATCTTTCCTTATGCTTGCTGTGAGATCTGGTGATGATTACTAACCACTCCAGTCAAAGATGAGTTTCGAAAACCAGGCTGACTACAAAAGCCAGACCAGTGTTATTTAAAGTAAGCGGAAAGAAGTGATGCTTTGATTCGAAAACCACACCAATCGAACCAAGTTTTGAAAACTATTTTGAAAAAGAATACATTTAAAAGATTTTGCTATCAAAACTCATTGATTCTTAAAATAGTTTCTAAATCTTTTTCCGATTTTAAAGCCTCACAACAATGCTTCCAAATTTCCAAATAAGATTTTCATTCAATCATCATGAAAGATTTTTGGCAGTTGTATAATATTTTCTACCCAAAAGGTCCTGACTCTGCCCTCCACCCTTGTAAACGCCTTTGCTCAAGAGTCCATCCCAAAAAGAAATATAAGACGATTTGAATTCTAAAATCTTTCCTGCAAGGGTTACTAATAACTTAAGTTTCAAAAGGGACGGTCTTTTAAATCATTTCAAAAGGATTTGTCCTCTTGCTTGGAAACATCGAGCTGATGCTAGTACCTCGATGAGATAAGTCGTTCCCAACCTGCGGTACCGCTATAAAACGTGAAGCCCCATGTGTGATGCATCCACATGGCTTGCTGCCGAGCGTATGCGGGTATCGTGGTATGATTGTGACCGCCCTCAAATGGTGCTTAGCATCACTAAATTTCCAAGTTCGATTTTATTAAAAATCTTCTTTTATTAAAAATTCTAGGTTATAAACGAGTTTGGTTGATCTTTAATAAATGTTGCTCCATAAGTTCCTGGTCCTTGGGGAGCTTCTGGATGCACTCATTTACTATGCCAACTCTTTAGAAAACCTTAGTTCATCCTTAATTTTATTTCCTCCTTTCAAAACATTGCCATTTTCTTCGGAAACTATTGTAATGGTGTCCTATGGTGGTGTCATAACCAGTGACCGCAATGCCATGATGGAGCCTAGGGTCTCTCGCATGCCTGAGTCACGCGAGATTCTACTAGGAGCGTGTATGTATTGAGGTTTAAGGTTATGGGCTATCCTAGCTTCACGATTCATGATCTCTATTTCATTGCACATTTCGTAGAAACGAATACATATTACTGTGATAAATTATGATCTACGAATACAATGTAATGTCGAGACTTGAAATCTCTTGTGGCTCGTTACCACAAGAAATTTTACAAGTATTCGCTTACATCAGAAGTCGTAGTCATTATTCATCATACTTCTTATTGCTATACATTCATTCATGTGACTTTCTGACTGAGGCTACGTTAATTGTACCTTATGATGGTGTTTGACCATGGTTATGGTGCCTTGCAAAACTGAGAATCTTTTGTGACATATTATCCCACAAGTTTTCTCAGGGCACATATTAATATCATAACTCGTGCTCCTCACCCATGAAGGCCCCAATTAATGTGCTCTCTTCCATCAAAAATCCATGCTCCATAAGTTTCCAGTCCCTTGGTAACTTCTGGAAGCACTGAATTCAAAGCAAGGAATTACCGAATCCTTGGTTTCTCCACGCATGTGTCAGGTTTATCCTCTCCCTCATGACACCTACTGTTTCCTGATTGGTTGAAAGCTATGGTAGTTGTAGTCTACGGGATATCATGATCCATGACCAGATGCAGCGTCGGAATCTGGGGTCTCTTATGGATCGCAACCATAGGAAGTTGACTGCTGGACGTTCGCTGCTATCAGGGTTGATGGCTATGATCCTAGCCTGCAATTACTGTGCCTTCACCCTCTTCCAAACTCCTTTTCCGAAAGGGTCGTATTCGAATTTTTTTCCTGAGTTTCTAAAGTTCTTCGTTAAGTTATGGCTATCATCAAATCTACTTGAGAGTTCCCAACTCATCTCTCCGGATTCTCGAAAATTTCTTGTCCTTACAATCATTCCAATCTTGTTGCTTTATTGACACCTAATTAACTATAGATATCTTGAAATCTATTTTTGAAAATTTACTTTTTCAAAAGATTTCGTATGCACTCGAAATTTAAGTCCCAGTATAACGACTTACTTCAAAACTGTGATCTTCCAATTGGATACGTGTCATGCCCTCATCCGACACGTCTCATTTCCTTGAATTATCTGAGTCTTTGTGGTTGTGCCCTATAGTAGCACCACGACCTGAGACCACGGTGCCGTGTCGAAACCTGGGGACCCTTGCGTGCTACGTCCACGTGAGATTCTACTAGGCACGTGCTGGTATCGTGGATTAAGGTTATGACCTACTATAGCCTCACAACTATCAAGCTCTATTCTATTGCTGTGGTGAAATACGATCTACGCTTACGATACCATATGGCATCCTGAAATCTTGTGTATCTTGCACCTACATGAGATTTTGAAAGGGGGTATGCTCGTATCGAGGTCTATGATCATTTTTCATCGCAATCACCATAGATGTATTTCTCTTTTTGACTGAGATTACTTTAATTGTGCGCTATAACGGGTCTTGATCCGTGACTATGGTGCCGTGTCGAAACTTGGAACCTTCTGTGGACTGCAGCCACATACGACCTTGCCGAGAGATGCACTCGTATCGTAGACGGTGCTCCTGAACCATTATAGCTCACAATTTAAGGCGCTCTCATGACCTTCGAATTCACTTTTCAAAATAACAAATAAATTGAAATTTCAAATAGTGACTGACTCGAAAGGTTTTAAAATCATGGTGGTTTGAGGGATTTTATTTGGTTGTATTTGATAATGGTGTTAGGGTTAACGATCGATGGTGCCGCGACGAAACCGGGAGCTCCCCGTGTGATACATACTGGGGTTAGCTGCTCGGCACGCGCTGGTATCGTCATCCTTAACCATAACTCATTATGAGACCACGCTCAAATGAGATTCCTCATAAAGGTTTCTTTTTGAGAGTGAAGAGTAAAATTTTTAGTGTTGAGAGACAACCGATTAGGTTGTGTTACTCGAAGGACTCCAATAAGATGGTACAACGTACAGCGAGATCAGCCTCCAGGAGAAAAAGCTACCTGAGGAATCACAAGATCACCCCTCTGAAAACTTTCCTAAGCTCCTTGCTACTTTTATAAATGATTCTTACTTGCCAAGTTTAAAAAAAAAATGTAAACCCCTACTTGTTCTATGGTCGAGTTGAAAACTATTTTATTAACGCATTTCATTCCTATTACTAAATCTAAGGCTTTAGCCATATCTGTAATCTCGAGACGAGATTTATTTTTAGGGGGGAAGGATGTAACACCCCTGGTGTTACTGTAACAAAAACCTGCCATGTCATCATGATTTCATGCAAATCATCCTGCATAAACTCATCATTAGTGTTCATTAACTAAAATAATTTTTATTCTTCCATGTGATTGGGCATAGGTAACCTAGAGTGATTTAATTTCATAAATACTTGTTGATTGCGTAGGATCAAATCCCATCTGAACGATAAAATAAGGCTCATTCATAAACCCTAGAATAGGATCCAAAACTCTATTCCAAAACTAGTCAGAATTTGGTCTTGAGCCTTAAATAAAACTTCTAGCTTTTGAAAATTTGAGCAACTCTTACTTTGGGCGATTTCTAAGTTATTATTTGAAATTTCAAATTAAACCCTAATTTGTGTTTGAAGGTTTAGATTTAAATCTTTATTTCGAAAATTATTAAGAATTAGACAAAACTTATTACATAAAAGTTGTAAAGTTCATTAAATGGGACAACTTTGGTATTTGAATATTGGGAAGTAATTATATAAAATTTCGATTTTCTAGTCCCCGATCAGACTTCCGTTTAAACCTAATTTTGGCCCCAAAAACCTAATTCAAAATATAGAAGGAATCTTGGGGTGGTCCCTTAATGAAAGTTGTAGGTCTATTTAAATGTGACAACTTTTATTTTTGGAAATTTTAAAGTTCTATGGTGGAAATTTGAATTTAACTCAAAACAGTGGATTGAAACTTGAATTTGAAATGCCATTTCAAAAATTATTTGGAATCTGACAAAACTTCCTTAATGAAAGTTGTAAAGATCTCTGAGGGGAACAACTTTTATTTTTACCATTTTTCAAGTTGTTGTGCAAAATCAAAAGTAATTTTGAAAATTCAGTTTAAATTTCAAAAACCCTATTTACCCCCTTTTGATTAGATTCCAAATTTGGCCGAATTTGGAGTTGGTCCAAAAACAAAAAGTGTTCAGTTTGATGGGTACTACAACTTTTGTTTTTGTCACTCTTCCATTTTCTGCTTGCATGTGGGAGATATTTTGCAAAAGGGGTCAAAGTGGGTAGGTGGTGCTACAGTGCTAGGGGGGGTATGGGCATTCTGTTCGCGCTCAGGCGCATGCCGCCGCACGTCGCTGACCGTCCTCGCGGTCGGGCGCACGTCGCCGGCGTTATGGCGAGTGAAAACGAGTCGTGGGGTTCCCATTCACGTTGAGCCCATCTCCTCTGCCCGATATAAGTCGCCATACTCGTCGTTTCTTCCTTTCTTCCTCCCACGGCCGCCGCCATCGAGCTCCGGTTCACCGCCAAATTAACCGTGCTCAGTGAATCATCACCCTCTCCATCTCACAGATAGAAACATCACTCTATTGCGCACCGTTTGAGCGTGGTTGCGCCGGCTCTAGTGGCCTAAGTCGTTGGATCGGCCGTTTCTTCTCCGCGGGCGGTCGGAGCGCCGCCGAGCTCCGCCTCATCGTGGCTAGCTTGGTTCGATGAGCTATGTTCTCTATCTTCTTTCGTCTTACATCACTCGTAGACCCGTGAAGTTGATGCGCTCGACGCTTTCGCTTTTGGTTCACAGATCCCGCCGGAACGGCACCCTTGCCGTCGGTCCGCGCCGCCGGAGTTGCGGCACGCGTCCACGGTTCCGCCCGACTTCATCTCCGTCCCAACCGGCTAGTCCTTGAGTCTTTGGTGAGCACCCTAGACCCTTCCCACTCTCTGTTTTACACTCTACCACTACCTGGCCGCCCGTGAACTCGCGCCGCCAAGTAGCCGGCCGGCCATGCCGCCATGGCCGCAGCTGGGCTTGCTCCGACCGTCAAACCGCCCAACCGAGCACTTAGATACGTGCGGGAGGCGTTGGGGTCCGCTCGTGTGCTCACGATCTTGCCGGTGGAGCACCGCCGGCAAGCCGCCGCAGCGCCGGCGCCGCGCGCGCGCATGCCCCTGCTCTGCTTGGGCAGGGCAGTGGGGAGGAAGAAGAAGGCAGCGTGGGCCGCTTGGGCCGGCCCAGAGCGAGCGCGGGGGAGAGCAGAGTGAGAGGGAGTGCGGCCCGGCCGGCTAGCCTTCGTGGGCCGTCTCGGGCCAAATGGCCTTTTCCATTTTATTCGCGAATAAACACTGATTTTCTGAGTTTCAATTTTAGGGAATAGTAAGAGAGTTTGTTATTTTTGTATAAATTAATTTGATGCACCAAAAATTATGAAAATATTCATGTGAGCTCTCTGTGTTGTGTAGAATGCACTAAAAATATTAAATCATGTTCTTGATCAGTCTCTGCAGTAGATAAAAATGTACCTTTTAATTCATAAATGCAACTTTGGTGATTTTTAATAAAATGTAGGAATCTCCAAACATCATGAAATTATTTGTGGCTCTGTTTGAGGTTAAAACCTAGCTGTTAGTAAACTTTGGCCATGATTGGAATTAGTCTGGCCAGTTAGCAAATATGGGTAAAATAAACAAAATTAAAAGAGCAAATAGAAAGAAATGAATTTAGGGTTTGGTGTGAACTTTTGGATTGATTGAAGTCCAAGGGTCCTTTCCCATGTGATCCTTGGCAATGTAGGAATTGAATGTAGTAATAATCCTGTAGTTGTGCAACGGCTTTCTACGACGGTCAAAATGGTCAATAAAATGGTTAATAAAAATAAATAAGAAACCCTAATTCCTTTTAGGACTAGTGTGAACTTTTGAAGTTAATTGTGGACCCCGGAACACAAAAACCACTACTGTCCCTTGGTATCTTAATTCCATGTATAGTTGTAATCCATGGGCATTCAAGTTTTTTTTTTATGCAAGTACTCGTTAGTAGATCTTTGGATATTGCTTTGATTGTTTCTTGGATGCAACTTCATGGGTAAAAAGGAATAGTCAACATGCTTCCTGTAGTAAGATGATCATAACCCTTCCTTAAATAAACATAGAATAAATTATTTTAGGTGATAATTAAATGAAACCCTAGTTGTTAATAAAACGGGTTGGTTTTGTTGGCTTGCAACCTTACCGTGAAGGAAAGTTGTACTCAACTTTCTAAAATAATTTTATTGCATATCATGCATCATGACATACATATCATCATGTTAAGCATTGCATTATTATTACGTGTAGTGAACGCGGGATAATTATTATCGGAAGCGAGCCTGAGTACGGTATTCATTCGGAGGACATGGATATTCTCAGGGATTTACTTCAGGGTTCTACCCTCTTCGAGCAACAGGCAAGCCCCGGTGCATTGACCCTTCTGTCTACGAAACCTTTATAACTCGATTTAAAATATTGCATTAAGTTGTTAGGGATTGATTGTTACCTATCCAGATGCATTGCCTCACTATTATTACCCTGAAACCTGTTTTAAATAAAATGGTTTGAAAAATGCTTAGACCTGCCTGAATAATTTAGCCTTTGCAAAAATTGCTATTTTCTAAACTGTGATGATATACTCTCTCAAATTATGAAATGTGGGATGTAAAAACCCCTGTCCGCTTCAGTGGTTGTGCATTTGGCCAATGTACGAACATTGACGGAAGGGTGAGTGTTTCGCTCGGCTGACGTGCTCATGGGACGGCGTTTCCCATGACTTCTCACCGGCAGGCACGGTTTCCAAAAACTGTAGGGACCGTTCGTTGTAGGCGTGCTGGATCGAGATGAACAGCCTAGCCACATACCTTTGTGGAAATCCTAGAGTCAGGTGGCTCTATTGCTGGAACCGACAACCACGCACTGGGAGTGGAGAGATGGCGGGAGTAGCATGTACCCACGTGGCCGTCGTGCCTGGAGACGAGTGGAGTACTGTGCTCCCGGGTGGCGCAGGACCGGTTCCGGGATAGAAAGACCTAGATGATAGGTTGGTATATGTATGCCGGCGTGCTGCATATACAGTGTGGTTAGAATCCCCAGCTGGGTACTTTCTGGATTCGAATCGACGTGCTCCTCGGTTAATGGAGACTCAATCCACTTCCCTACCCCGAAAAGTGGTTCGGAACTAGGTGTTTTCTGAATAAGTGAAGTAACTGAAAGAATGATGATTTATGAGTCTGAATATTGGAACTATGAATATGATTATGATAATGATCAAATAAAATTTTGGATAGGATAGTAATGCTTTTCTGCAAACTTCTTATCCTCTGCTAGCCTTACCCATATCCTTGCATTCCTGAGTCTCATCTTACACCTTTAGTCGGGTAAGTCTTGCGGAGTACCCCATGTACTCAGGGTTTGTTAACCCCTGTTGCAGGTGAGCCGAGTGTGCCGTACTACATGGGATCGTGCCGGCTGACGGGCCGGAGACAGATGAGGATATGTATGTAGTACAACCCTTGGGCAAGGGTATAGTTGTATACTGCTACTCCACTACGAACTCTGGTTTGGGATAATATAAATTATATCTGTAAATCCATAGTTCTGTAATACTTCCGCATCTTGTACTCTGATTATTTTTGTAAACTGTTGTAATACTTGCAATGTCTTTACAATGAGATCCTCGGGGAAATCGGGGTTTCCTAGGAGACCCGGCAGGCCACCTAGGTCGATGGGAACTCGTGCACAGTAACCGGATGTCCTTAGGGACGATGATGGTGCTCGTGGGCCCTATGATTAAGGCGGTTCTGTCACAGGGGGGCGGTCCGGAGTCCGTAGCTGGGGTGCGGACGCTAGTGGAGAACTCGTCGGAGTGTCGATCTCCAGTGGCGGTTCCGCCGGCACGGCCGCGCCGGTGGCGCAGAGCCGCCGCGCGCGCGTGCGTGGGAGACGGCGGGAGGAAGAAGAAAGGAGGGAGAGAAGAAGTGACTGACGGGCGGGGCCCGTTCGTCAGTGGCGCGGGGCAGAAAGAGGCCGCGCTGGGCCGGCCTGCGTGCTGTTGGGCTGACCCGGGCCAAATTGGTGTTTTTTTTTCGGGAATTTCCAAAGGGTTTTCTATTAATATTTAAAATGAACAGTTCTGTGTTTTAATCTTTTTGTGAGAATTAATATACTGCCCCAAAAATTATGGAAATTTTTGTGAGTACTCTTTATAGTGTGTAGTATTTTATAAAAATATTAAATATAGGTTTTGAACACTTTCTGTAGTAGTTAAAAATCAGTATATTAAATAAAAAAATGCAACTTTAGGCATTTTTATTAATTCCCTGTAATTCCAAAAATCATGAAATTTTATGTGCCACTATTATAAGTCAAGATCTATCTGTTTGTGAAGTTTGAGGTCAAATAGAAATAATTTAATTAATTGTTAATTATATGCTTGGTTAATTGATTAATAAAATAAATAGGAAATTTTGGTGATTAGGGTTTGATGTGGATTTTTGTATTGATTGAAATTCTAGGTCAATCACCTTTATGACCTAGGGCAGTATGAATTAGATTATTCATGTCTAGCAAAGGTAGGGTCATATACTCATGTGTGGTTTATTTATTTGTTATTAAATTTCGTCTGTCATTTCATGTGCATCACATTCATACATTCATTCATTGCAAACGTGTAGTGACCGAGAATCCAGAGGTTAAGTCTGAGGGTCCATCTGAGGAGACTACTCAGGAAGTTATACAAGAGTTTGACATTTGTGGAACTGACCCGGATCCGACACTCTACGCAATTCAAGGCAAGCCCCGGTGCATTTAACCCCTCCTTGTTATTTAAAAATATTTATCACTTGAGTTAATCTATTGCATTAGGTTACTAGGAGTTGATTGACAACCACTTGATGCATGACCATCCTTGACCAATTACCAATAACTGATAACCTGATTTGATTAAAAGTATTGAAAAATGCTTAGTCATGCTTGACGGTTAGACTTGCAAAAATGCTATTTCAAACTATGATGATACAAATGCAATGAATCACTTTATGGGACTGGTTATGTCCTTGTTGTTGGCAGTGTTCTTAGCTAGTTCATTGTCATCAACAGGGATGGTTTTTCCCGCTTGGTTGGCCAACTGCTTGGGTTAGAGTCCCAACTTTCGTCGCCATCGGGAAAGGGATGTGAAAACCGGGTAGTTACCAGTGTACTTGGGTTAGAGTCCCAATGCATGGTTTCTAACGGAAAAATATTAGGGACCGTTCGTTGTCAGGCCTGCTGTGATCAAGACTTTGCAACTAGCCACATACTACGAAAAGCCTATGACTCCGGTGGCTCTACTGCTGGAACCGACAACCACGCACTGAGAGTGGAGAGATGGCGAGAGTAGCGTGTACCCTCGTGGCCGTCGTGCCTGGAGACGAGAGGAGTACTGTGCTCTCGGGTGGCGCAGGATCGGTTCCGGGGTATGAAAAGCCGTGGTAGGCGGGGTTGGCGTATGCAAGCTTAAGTGCTACATACGCAGTGTGGATAGGGATCCCCAGCTGGGTATTAATCGATTCGAATCGTCGTTGCTCCTCGGATATGGAGACTTGATCCTCACACCTACAGTGAAAAGTGGTTCGGAATTAGGATTGTTTTGAAATAGATTAAGTAAAGGAAAGAATGTTGATATATGAGAAAGAACTTGTAGAAATGGATAATGATGGATAGTGTTATTGAAATAAAATATTGAGATAGGATTAGTAGTGCTTTTCCGCAAAACTTTTGAACTCTTGCTAAGCCTTACCTTGACTCCCCTTAGCCTGCATTCCTGAGTCTAATCTTACACCTTTAGTCGGGTAAGTCTTGCGGAGTACCCCATGTACTCAGGGTTTGTTAACCCCGTTGCAGGAGGGCAGCAGGAGACCGAAGTTTGTCTCGCCCCGTGCTGCGTCACTATCGTCCAGGAGAGTGAAGAAGACTAAAAGTTAAACCCTTGGGCAGGGTTCGTGAAATATTTAACTATCTGTCGTACTGTTATTCCAAACTCTACTGCTACTCTTTTAACTTTATGGTCTGTAATAACTGCACTTAATTTTATTCGAACACTGGTCTGTAATATTAAGTACTATTTATTCTTCCACAAATTCTACTCTGATGTATTTTGTTATAAAATGTTGTAACTCTGTAATGACTTCGCAATGGGATCCTGTCGGAGATAACGGGTGCTTATGTAGCCCGGCAGAGCCCGCTTAGGTCATATGGAACACGGGCCCGGCTGTCAGGTGTCATTAGTGACGTTGACAGGTGCCTGTGGGCCACGTGATTTAGGCGGTTCTGTTATAGCTACTCCGTCGACGAGCTCGGCTGGGCGCTGGGCGCCATGGCTAACGACACCGACACCGATGGCGGCGGCGGCATGGAGCTGGGCGCGTCCGGCCGCAGCGGCTCCGCGGCGCACCGCGCCGAGGACGACGTCCACGCGTGGCTCAGCGCGGCGCTGGGCAAACAGGACACCTGCATGGAGGGCTTCCATGGCACCGACGGTCGCCTGCTGCGCCGCGTCGAGACCCCGTGAAGCCGCTCTTCTTGCACTGCGGGGCCATCGTTGTCGGCCGCTGTGCTGACGAAGATGCCGTGCTGTGCGCGTTGCCCCGCCGCCGTGCTGGCCATGTGCGTCACGCTCGGCGACGTTGGTGTGCCACACGCTCGGTGCAGCAGACTTGGCGAGTTTCTACATGCTGCAGCACGGGCACGGCTCTCTCGCCCACGAGCTGTCCTACCCGGATACCGCCGCGGATGGTTCTTGGGGCACCTATGGCGGCCACGGCGTCGGCGTCGGGGAGAGCGTGGGCGCGCGACGAGCAGAAGGCGAGGCGGCAGGCGTCAAACCGCGAGTCGACGCGGCGCACGCAGCCATTCAATGCCGGTCGTCGCGGCTGCCGGCAAGTGCACCGTGGCCCTTTGCTTCACGGCGTCCACGACATCGCAGGCGAGCGGCTGCCGGCGAGTGTATCGCGGCCCTCTGCGTCCACGACATCGCGGGCGAGTGGCTGCTGCTCGGGTGAGCTCGCGCGGCGGCAACCAGCGCTACCGCGGACGGCAAGGCGAGCAGCGCGGGCAAGCGCACGCGACGGCTGCGGGGGCGAGTGGGGATGGCGAGGTGCAGCTGCTTGGGCGAGCGGCTGCCGGCGAGGCGCGGACGGCGAGGAGCGGCTGCGTCGGAGGTACGGTTACTCGGTACACACGCACAGGCCACAGGCACGGTAGGGACCACGCGATGCAGCAGGCACGGTGGGGACCACTTCTGCATGTATACAGCAGTAGCGCAACACAGCATGCATACAGCAGTGTCAGGCGAGGCGGTGCATACCGAGACCGACGTAAAGCACAGCATGCATACAGCAGTAGCCATGCGGGCCCAGCGGCAGGCGCACATGCAGGCCAGGCAAGCACGCGCGCGACCTAGAAGGGGGTATTTGGACATTTTAACACGTGGGACCCACCTGTAAGGGCTGGTTAACGGTAGAAAACGGACGGAAGACGGACGGAATGGTGTGTAGGGTAAAACCCAAAAGTACGATGACATAGGGGAAAATTCAAACTTTTTAGTGACACACAGAAAGTGTCAACTTTTTTATTAGGGCACACAGGGAAAGGGCTCCCGGATCGGACCCCTGTCCGCGTGACGAAAGCCGACGCACCGCGCGCACGAGCGGCTTCCGGAAGGTTCCAGAGTTTGGCCAATCCCTACGCACGCAACTACCGCCGCGGCTGGCCCCGCCACAACTGAACCTGGGGGTTGTGGGGATTGGGGTTGGTAGCACTCGCGGCTCGTGATTCGTGAATCGTGACTCGTGACTCGCGAGTCTTCCCGCCGACCCCGTGAAAGCGCCTGAAATTCCTTCGGCCCTTCGTGATGCTCGGAATAAATTCAGCTGTGCTTGTGCATGTGATTCGGAGTAGAGTAAGCATCTGTGCGTGAATTTCGTACGAGTAGCTTGACGTAAGCCCTTTCGTGGCCATGATGATTCAAGATCGCGCAGCATATGCTTTTTTACTTCGACGTGTTTATTCGGACCAATACATATATCGTAAAATAGAATTTTAGCTATTGTTAAAAATGCTAAATTAAAATTTGTTAACGTAGGCTGAAAATAACGTGCGAACGATATGCGAGAAAACTACAGTTTATAGGGTTAGAGTATCTTCAAAATCTTTCTAAAAAACCCATTATCTAAAATATCATTTGAAGAGTTGTCTGCATGAAAATTGTTTTCTATAACTCTCCGCCTTTCAACATCTTTCATGTAAATTGCTATAGAGAACCATCCTCACACTTTATGTTTAGCTAGCGTGAAACCAAAATAGACAATAATAAAATCTAGAAACCCATTTGAAAAAGACATTGCAGAGTATTTTTTTTCACCAAAATTTTCTCTATTCCTAATAGTAACTAGGAAAGACATAAAGAGTCTCTCTTTCCCTAAAAAAATAAAATATTCTTGGAGTTACTTTTATACAGATATCTTTTTTTTAGCAAATACTTGTTCAAGTTAGTTTTGCACCATCTTTAATGTATGTATGATCACTATCTTTTCTAGAATGTATTACTAATTTCTTGAGATTTTTCACATATATATGCTTAGGTTACATGTTTCAAATTAGATAAAATAACATTTATTGATGTTTGTAAACTAGGAAAATAAATTAGGTGCAAACTATCTTTTTGGTGGAATCATGACACTCCCTATAGAATTTCAGTGAATGAAAAGATGCACATTCATAGTAATTTTATAGGTGTATATTGTTACAAAACTTGACATTCAAACTTGCATCCATACAAAATAGAACAAATTTTAGTTGCATAGACACCAGAAGACAACATTATATTGTCTTCTCATAAAATTTGTCTTCTAGTGCCTATGTAACTAGAAGTCAGTTGGATAGTGTCGATGATGATGGAATCAATTGGTGAAGAGAAGAGGAGTAGGATTAGTACTGATGGCGACGATGTGTCACAAGACAAATGGAATGTGATGGGGGAGGAAGAGCTCATGGGGATGTAGGTGAGCCTTTGCTTAAGCTTTTTAGCAGCGGTTGCGTCTGTAAAGGGTTTGCTTATTTGCTTGCACCTAGCCAGCCAGGCCTAAGCTGCTCAGCTAGGTTGCGCAAGGCCAGGTCCAACCGGTGCAACACATGTTGTTTGGCTCTTCTTCTCAACTGGGCCAGATTGAGATGAGTTAGTGTTTGTTTGCCTGTGCAGCACTGGGCTTATAAATCAGTCACATCCACCAACAACATGTGCCCACCTCGGAGTCCGAGCGAGCCTGGCCCGGGAGAAACAACCCCCACCTCCGTTTCCTCTCAGCCTGATCCCATGACGCTTTAAGGTTCATGCTAGCCAAGCCCGTGGAGTGTCCAGGCAAACAAACAAACATGGTTGTATGGGCTGGGCTTGACTCACCTCCTCGTGCAGGCAAATAAACACACCCTAAATTTTAGATTTCTTCAGTATGACGGTACTTGCTGCTTCAGCAAGCACAGCCAAGCCAAGGAGTCTCAAAATAGGTGATGAAGAAAAAAAGGGCAAAACGTGCGTAGTTGAAAGCTAATTGAACGGTGGTGGATCGGCCGTACGTTAGCTGCTTCCAATCTTAAACCCTTTTAAAATGTGGTTATCGAGTTTTCATCCTTTTTTGCAGTCTTTGTAACTTAGTTCATGTTTAGATTTACCATAAAATATTAACAATTCCGTCACATCAATATCTAGACACATGTATAGAGCATTAAATATTAATGATCTAATTTGACGGTTTCCCAAAATATTTTACAAAATAGGTAATCCAAACCTTCCTTCCAAGCCAAAATCTTAAAGAACTTGTGATGTTGAAAGCACTACAACCGCATAGTAATAACCGTATCATTTGAGCGTGTACGTAGGAGTACTATTCTAGGTAGCCTGGCCCGCCTGGGGTTCTAAATTCTAACGCGAAGGCTGGCCATCGGTACCTCACCACCGTTCATCGGAGTATGCCTATTATACTTAGTACTTTATTTAATTGGTGGATGCGGCGAGTGGCGTTGGTCAAATCGCGGCCGGCCACGTCTCTCCTCCACCGGCCCTCCCACCCGCTCCTGGCCCTCTTCCTTGCGACGTGGCCGCTTCTCGGGGCCGACACGTCCCCCCGCAAAGGCCCTCGGCCTCTGACTTCCAGAACCTTCCTGACGCTTCCTGGCCACGAATGCCCGTCCCGATCCAGCGGCCCAGCGCGCGCCACGTGTCAGGGACCGGCCACGTCGGCGTCCGATGTGGCGCCCTCGGCCCCGAAGAAACTGATACGGCCCCAAACCTCGCGGCTCTCAGCCTCACGCTCGGAAAAGCAAGTGGCCGCCGCTGCCCATTCCGCCGCAACCAACACCAACGCCTTGCTTGCTTGCTTGCTCCGCTGTCCGCTCCCGTCCGCGGCCAGCGATCAAAATCGGCGGTGGATTCGGAGAGGCCAGGGGAGCTCCTGGACGAGATGAACGGGCGCGGCAGTGGCGGAGGAGGAGGAGGGGGAGTGGGAGGGGAGGAGGAGATGGAGGAGGACGGCGGCCCCGGCTGCGCGCAGGGGGCGGCGGCCGCGGGGAGTAAGGAGCGGGTGGTGCTGATGTGGGGGTACCTGCCCGGCGTGTCGCCGCAGCGCTCGCCGCTGCTCGGGCCGGTCCCCGTGAGGCTGCCCCCGACGGCGGCGGCGGCCGCCGGTGATGGGTGGAGGGACGTGTGCGGCGGCGGGTGCGGCTTCGCTATGGCCATCTCTGGTGACGTACCCTGTCTACTCCCTCATTGTTCCCGTGCTTATTCTCTGCTGCTATCAGTTCGTTGGTTCTTCGCGTGGGGTATGGTAGATCTGTTGGAGGTGTCCACCTGTGCGGTTTTTGCCCTGGATTGCGTAGGGATCGTTGGGGGAGGGTTTTGGATGAGGGATTTTGGTGAGATTTTGCGAACTGGATGGTGCGAACCCTCGATACTCGTGTTTTAGGTTTTTGGGGGGATAGGGCTGCTGCTCCTCTTGAATTGAATCGGTGCTTAAAGGCTGGGCTCAGAGAGGAGAGGTTTCCTTAGTGTGATTTTGCTTTAGGTATAAGAATCTGTTAGGAATGAAGTAGGAAAGTGGTTTCAATGCTGAAGGTGAGCGTACAGGAGGCAAAGCAACATTATTGAGTAAAGTTCCCTCCCTTAGTTTTTTTTTTTTTTTTTTTAGAACCTGATTCCTGTTATTCCATGAGATCGAACAGTAATTGGAGGTTTCTAGAAAGTAGTGTAAACAAGGACCTTGGAATGGCATTGTTTCTTTCTTAAACATGGTAACAATCCTCCTTGTTTGCTCGTGCTACGTGCCTTGCTGGCTTATCATCTTCTACAAAGTTCATGCAAACTTCAAGTTTCAGATTCAAATTACTGGCTCTTGGATTGTAGCTACAACTTGAAGACCCCATTTGTTGTCTTATGCGCCAAAATGCGCATTTCCTTTGTTATGCTCACTTTGTTTCAAATTATAAGCTGTTTTAGCATTGTCGAAAGTCAAATTTGACTAATTTTGACCATGTTTATAGAAAAGGATATTAACGTCTACAATATCAAATAAATACTTGAAACAATGCTAAAACAACTTACAATTTGGAATGGAAGAAGTAGTTGCTAATTTTTTGTCATCCAGTTGGACCAAACTCTGAGCTTATTTCTTTTCTTTTCTTTTTTTGTCATTTTCTTCAGAGTCTGGAAAACTCCTCACTTGGGGTTCTGTTGATGACATGGGCCAAAGTTATGTGACTGCTGGGAAGCACGAGGTGATATAGCATTGATGCTTTTATGCTTTCCTGCCCCATGTGAGAAAGCTCAAGACCAATTACTAATGATAGAATATTATACCTCTCAGGAGACTCCAGAGGCTTTTCCTCTTCCTAGTGGTGTCGCAATAGTGCGGGCAGATGCTGGGTGGGCTCACTGTGTTGCAATAACAGGTATTTAGCGATTCAAGTTCCTAGTTTCGATCTAAACAATCATAATTGTGGTATTGCTCTTATAATTGTTTTGCTGGAACAGATGAAGGGGATGTTTATACATGGGGTTGGAAAGAATGTGTTCCAACTGGAAGGGTTATTGGAGATCAGTCTTCAGTTGGAACCATGGAGAAGGATGAAAGACAAATGGCAATGGCCACTGACCAAGGTGGTAATGCTTATTTCCCGCATTGTCTGCTTCCTGCCTAAAAAATATAAGCTTCTCTACACCAATTGTTTACAGATATAACAAAGGCAACTCCATTACAGTGAGCCCCAGGTCGCAGGTGTCTAGGACAAGCAGCGGAGCAGCATCTGGTCCTTCTGAAAGCAGAGGCACTGATGATAGCACAAAGCGACGAAGGTTGTCTTCAGCAAAACATGGACCTGAGAGCTCGACATCTAGTGATGAAAGTCTTTCAGCACCCCCTTGTGTTGTGGCATTTAATACAGGAGTGAAAATAGTGGCTGTAGCTGCTGGTGGTCGTCATACATTAGCACTATCAGGTAACCTGCATTTGTCATTATGCCACTTAACAGTTGCCCTGTAAGGATATTTACTGACTAAAATATTTTTTCTCCGAAGCTTCAGATTTAGGTCAGGTGTGGGGTTGGGGATATGGAGGAGAAGGGCAACTAGGTCTGGGTTCTAGAATCCGAACTGTTTCTTCTCCCCATCCTGTACCATGCATTGAATCAGCGTTATACAGCAAGGATCGACCATTAGCTATGAAAGGTAACAAGGCTGCTGAAGGACATGTCAGTAAAGTCATGGGAAATTGTGTGAGGGCCATTGCTTGTGGAGGTCGTCACAGTGCTGTAGTAACAGGTCAGTTATATATTTTTTTAGTTTGTTTCTATTAGTAATTACCATATTTATATAGAGACATCTCTGTCATTCTGGATCTCAAGGTATTTGAAAAGTTGGCTCTCTGGAAAACAAGAGATTTGAAATCAACATTTTATGTATGCTCTGTAGTCTGTAACAGTATAAGCTAGTCTTTCAACAAACACTTGGTAAACATATATTTACCATTTTGCAAGATTCCGGCTAGTAAACATATATTTACAATTTTGCAAGATTGTAGAAAATGTAAGATCTCAGACAAAAAAGTGTTAAGTAGACATAATATCATAGTCCTGGCAGTACTCTCTCTCTCTCTCTCTCTCTCTCTCTCTCTCTAGGAGAATCATATCTTTGGAATGGTCATCACTTTTTTTTTTACTATACAAGAGGAAATATAGTTCTGGAATCAAGTCTGAGGATCTGAGTTGCTACTAAAAGGGATTTATCAGCTCAAACCACAATACTATTTTTCAAACCACCTGCAACTGCAACTTTTTAGTTATCAGATTTTAGCGATTTTCATTTGAAGTTGAAGTTCTTCCAATAAATAAGATATATGCAACTGTATTCAAAATTTGCCCTTATTTTTAACTTTCAAGTCCTGCTTGCAGATTCAGGAGCTCTTCTTACATTTGGATGGGGGCTGTATGGACAGGTTAGCTTTTCCCATCTAGACAGTTTTTTTTTTTTTTTTGGTCAAACAAAATTTTTATCCTTTGAACCAAACACACACATTGAAGTAGCTAACAAAAAAATAGATATGCTCACTGAGCAGCGTTCTATGTTTTAATGTGGTAATGAGTCGACTAGTTCAATGAGAACGGGAATTAGTTATAAAAAAACTGACACCTTCATTTGAGTATGGAGAATATAGTAATCTTGATATTCTTTCGAATTGTCACATACTTCATAACAAACCCATGTATTAAAATTCCTTTAGTTCATCATTTGTAGTCTGTATGTATGTGTTGAAATTTGTATAATTAAAAACGATGGGTACCATATTTTCACAGTTTTCCTTTTTAATGGCATGTTTTGATGGATGTTTTGATGGGTGCATCTATTTCATTTGCTTTATATGTAATGTACCAATGTGCTTCATTTGTCACAACCATGCTCTTTCTTCTTCAGTGTGGACAAGGGAATACAGATGATGTTTTAAGTCCGACATGTGTATCGTCTATCCTGGGAATCAAGATGCTAGATGTTGCCGCAGGTTTGTGGCACACTGTATGTACATCTGTAGATGGTGATGTGTATTCGTTTGGAGGAAACCAGTTTGGGCAGCTTGGCACTGGTTCTGATCAAGCTGAGGTATAAAGTTTTTTATGTTAATAGATGCCACTACAGTCAACACACTTTTGGTCCATAGAGATGCCCTTAGTTGTGGATGATGTCCACCTCCCTGATCAAATTTGACATCTTTTTATTTCAATGCAGACTGTTCCAAAATTAGTAGATGCTACAAGCCTGGAGAATAAAAATGCCAGATCTGTTTCTTGTGGAGCTCGCCATAGTGCTATCATAACAGGTAATTTTTTGATGTTCTAATGTTTGTTTTTAGGGATCTCAGTTGTGTCATTTTGTAAACACCTTTGCCTTTCTTACATGACTACACTACTCATGTAGGGTATATGAGTTCTAATCTTCATTTACTTGTATCTTGCTATTAGATTTATTATATACGAGTGCCTTGCTGCAAATAGACCTAATGTTACCTCATCTTTTTTTTTAGTGCTACCTCATCCTTGGATGCTCTTGTTTGAATCTAAAACAAAAGGTTCTGTGCTAATCAGTGACTGAACTGATTTATCATTGGGCAACCCAGGATTAGATTTTGCTTCTTTTGATTACTTCATTAAGTTGTTATTGCCGAGCTGAGACGGTAGAAGTATCACAAGGGGTCTGCAGTCATTTACACATACATACTGATCCCTCAGGTCTACTGGAAGTAGACCAAGGGCAGAACTAAGGCGGTGAAAAAAAATTGTATCTAGAGAAATGGAAAAGTCTTCCCATCTGACAAGGGTTACACTACTTTTGCAGATGAAGGCGAGGTATTCTGCTGGGGATGGAACAAGTATGGCCAGGTGGGTGCCCCTTAACATACCTTTTACATATACATATTGAAATGTAAAATTAGCTGTGATTTATCGAATTTGTGTTCGCTTATGCAGCTTGGCCTTGGCGATTCAATGGACAGGAACGTGCCTTGTAGTGTTCCTGTGGACGCTTACCACCCGCTAAACGTGTCTTGTGGCTGGTGGCACACCTTGGTGCTCGCGGAGTCGCCTACTTGAAACCTGACAAAGAAATTACCTTAGATTGACAATTTTGTTAGGAACTTGTAGGCTCGTGCAGGTGCGGTGATGCTGCATTTCGTCGTGTACATACATGGCAGTGCATACAATTCTTTGCGGTGCGCTCTTCAACCTGTGCAACGTAGACAAAGGCTCTGTTCGCTTCAACTAAACAGCATATATTTTTCAGCTCTGGAACAGTATTTCCCCTCACAACAAATCAGCTTCAGCCCAGATCAGCTCAGTTTTTCAGCTGAAACGAACAGAGCCAAAGCTTGTGTCGCACTGCGTATACATTTCGAGTAGGATTGCCTCGACAAGTTGTGCTTGAAACTGGGCGCTATAACTCCTGTCTAGAGTTACACTGCCCCTTCATTAGTTCATTATTACTGGTGGAAAAAATTTCCACAGGCAAGACGGTAGCCGATTCACGAGACCGCTGACTCCGGACTCACGTGTTCGTCGTTGCAGAAGATAGACCCGCAATATCGTGCTGGTTGCGAGTGCGATTCAAACTATGGGTCTCTTGGACAGGGCTTTTGTTGTGGCCATCGATTTAATAAAAGATACTACCAAACGAGCACAAGAACAGTTTCTAAAGTAAAAAAACTAAGGGCCCCTTCGGCAGGGCTAAACGGAGGATGCAAGAAAAACCACGTTTTGGTGGATTCAACTCTCTTTTCTTTTTTTTTTTCTTTTTTCTTTTTTTTTGAAACCGAGCTTCCTTTCCATTACTCACTTGCTAGCAAATCGCTAGCAACAAGTACAGATACATCATGCGGGATCGAGTTGGTAATCAGCTCTTCCCCTTCAATACATTCTAGACCCAGCTCAGCTAGCTTATGAGCCACTCTATTACAATCTCTGCGAACATGAACAATTTGAAACGAAATAAAATTTATCTCTAACAAGGACTTGATCTCGCTTATTAAGACTCCCATCGGCGATCCCTCATACGAGTTCGATGAAATAGCCGTCACCACTTCTTGAGCATCAGTCTCAACAACAAAAGCCAAAAAAGCTCTTAACAAAAACTGATCCAAAGATGATCAAGTCAAACTTCGAAGCCGGCTCTATTGGTTTGTCTAAAAAACACATTATTTTGGTTGATGTTGATTCGTTATGAGAGGAAAACGCTGTTGTATGGCCAAAAGAAAGCCAAAATCTCAGCTAATTGGACAGGCAATAACCGTTTTTGAGAACAAACAAAAACCACCCGTACATTGCTTTTCCTGGCTTCTCTGACAAAGGGACCAAGTGGTTTTGCTGTTTGATAAGGCACAATTGCTCAGTAACGAAAAATGACACAAATCATACACGTCATTAACTTATATAAGTTGCATGCACTTTAGTATTTGTTCACCTACATAGCAACATCAAAACTGGTGACGATAATGCCCCGTTACAAAAACATTTATATACAATGGATGGGGGCATTTGCAGGCACAAAAAGAAATAAAGTTACACACGACCCCAGATACTGGATCTGCCGGAGACGATTGGTAAGTCAGCAACTGCTTTCCTGTAAGACGCGAGCATCTGCAGTTTGCCACAGATGCTTGTGGATTTATTATGCTTCCACTTGCTAGCAATCCTTGAGTTAGAGCCTACAGGCTGTTTTCGATGTTGTCATGAAACCTTGAGAAGGCTGTAAGAACAATCAGAACATTCAGTACCCTGATACTCCACAAATATTTAGCATTAGAACTTGATGATTTTGGCTATTCCAATCCTGTGATTGTTAGAGTACATCATACACTAGATAGCCTGGATGCACAAGTTGCTTCAATCTCAAACGAGGATGAGGCGTGTTTTGAACTTTGTGCTACAGGGTCAATTAATCTTGAAGTACAATGCAAATCCAAAAACTTGAAAGTACAAAATGGAAGCAGCTACTGAGATAACAATACTAGTAAGTAGTAAACAAGGGTATGAAACTAATAATCTTGGGCAGTTAAATATTGGCATTAAAAACAAGAAAGCACGACACTTAGTCACTGGGGGAACTTACAGGAATTTTTCCTTCAATAGGGAAGAGCAGCATAACCCTTAGAAACGTGGGGCTTTCGATAGAGGGCCCACTGTTGGCATTGCTGAAGGTTCTGCCATCGGAGGTCGTATTTGATGGTTGCCAACCAAGTTATTAGCACCAAGTTTATTGCTTGTGGCTCTGATACCAGTAGCATCACTTTCTGATTGTTGGGGATCTGCCGATGGCTTTACCTGTTGCAAATTACAATTCAATCAACCTTCTGTGTGAGCATTTATGATAGATTTAAACCTTACAAAATAACTTGTAAAGCCTACAAAATAAACTCAAGCAAAATTCACAACCATAGTGAGGACGTTGATGTGAGTAGAGTCCAGTGGGGCTTATTGTATACTTGTATAGCACAAATGCAAAGACAAAGGAACTAAAGAGAAAATTGTGCCTCTGTCAAGATAGGTTAATAAAGAACAGTGGCAATTGCAAAGTGATGTGATCTTACAGAATTTCTTTGAGGATTCTTATCCTCCCTTGAGAAACCAGGAACAGATAAATGCCAATTTCTTTCTGCAAGGTATCAAATTGAAAATTAATGAGTAAAATACGAGGTGGTAGCACATGTGCATGAGCATGGTGAACCTACTGACCTAAGTGCAGCAACACATCCTTGGCTTCGACAACTGATGATTTCCTGTGCTTTGCCAAGGTACATGCAAAGGCAGTCACCTAACAGCAAACCCATGTCAGTTGAATCACAAGATATCTCCACAGATAGCATATGCTCAAACTTAGAAGAGGAAGATGCTCAGATTCTGAATTTGATACGAAATTATACTCTCTAAACAAATAGCAAACCAACAACATTACCGAGTCAATGAAGTCATCAGCAATTTCTAGAAGTAAATCCTCCACTTCAGGGTCAACCTTGCCTAGGGGATCTACCTGTAATAAGACTATTGCTTAAGAACAGACCGAAGTATTATATTCAAATATTCAATTATAAAAAGAAGAAACCTGTTTCCAATCAAAATGGAGTTGATTATGACCAGTAACATGAATTACACAAGTGACAGTGAAGTTGAGGAGCACAGAAAAGAAAAGAGCTAGGTCATCACCTGTGCAACCAGATCTTGTATTTTTCGTTTCCCAAGAAGTTGGCTAGTTCCTTCAGCTCCCTGACTAGCACTTCCACCAGTCATAGTTCCAACTGACAAAGGTGTACCCGGTTGTGAGCCTGTAAGGTTCGCAGACTTCTGCGAACCAGATGCAGAAACACGTGGAGATTGTAATGGTTGCTGCTGCTGAAGCTGCATAAAATGTTGCTGCTGAATCAGCTGTTGGGCACTGAGATGTGGATGCTGTTGTTGGACTTGGAGAAGTTGTTGTTGGCTCAACCCTGTCTTCTGCTGAAGTTGCTGCATCAACAGGAGCCTCTGCTGTTGCTGATATTGTTGCTGTGGGGAAACTGGTGAGCCCATAGATGCTTGCATGTGCTTCAACCACTGCTGCTGCTGTTGCTGAGGCACAGACATTGCCACCATCTGTCCATTTTGTGATGATCCAGATAGCTGTGAATTTAATGCTGTAATTGACGCTGTCCTCGACAGACCTTGACCAGGTACCTTCTGTAAACCAAGCATATGAAAAAAGTTATGGTATTCCCATGGAGAATAGCAAATACTGCATAAACGAGATACGTGGTAAATGGAAAAAAACAAGAAGAAGATACATGTACCATGTGCAACTCAGATTTGATAAAAGACAAATTTGAAATAGGGATAAAGGCACGCTGATCCCAAAACTCAAAATTGTTTTACTAACACAGTGGATCAAGGAAAGACAAGACATGTTACCAACATACTGCTTATTACTTCTTTCAGAACTGGGACCTAAATAAATGTGCTTAAAACTAGAATCTTAACACGCTGCAGCATTCTTTAATACTAGAGAGGCCACCGGCCAGAATGCCAAGCATACGAATTTAACAAGATAGGCATCAGGCTGTCAGAGTACCTGTGGAGAAAGTGCAGGTTGTTGAGATGCTTGTGGCCTCATTTGTGCATGGGCAAACCTTTGTTGAGCACCATAGGGAATAGTTCCATTCGGTCTCATCTGGTTCATTCCCATAGTACCCATGACACCCATGGGCTGCATCCCTTGCAGCGCTTGAGCTGTATTAGCATTATTCAATTGTGTGCCTTGTGCCATGCCCTTCTGCCTAGCCTGCAGTAACAGGAAAAGTCAATTACTCTACTACTAGTCGCTAAGAAATAAAGAAAGTAAGAAACAAAATACTCTCCCCGTATTAATTTTAGTTAAGACCAGCTGGATGTAGCTACCTTGAAATGAAACACTTTCCTCTCACGGTCAAAATTTGCAAAGATAAACTGGGGACATTATCATTCCTTTTAACAGGACATTCATTCAATTGTCCATTTTATCAGTAAAATAAGTATTTACTACCACAAGTAGAACCGTCTCCTAATGAACATTATCGCTAAGAGACATCATAACCAAGTTTAGATAATTTACATTCTTCCATAGTCCACCTTCACATTCAAGAGTAGGAACCATTGGCATTTATCTTTCACAGTTTCATGATCACAGAATAAATAACTAGCATTGAAAGAATTAGATATTATGCCATAAATAAGAATTAGATGTGGACTTTGACCTTTATTTTATGACAGGCGAGTACTCGCTACTAATTTACTTTTAACTGATCAGAGATAGGTAAAGGAAATCTATTCAGCTTTGCTTAATAAGCTTTGAATACCGGTGTATATTCTTTCATGGTTCCATTTGTCCAAGCATTTGGCTCAGTGTCTCGCAATAAAAATATGAAGCTGTTTGTACCCATCAAAACCAGCCTGATTGAAGAGAGTAAGAGGTAACGAATTTCTAACCACCAAATTCATATCTGAAATTATCGAGATTGCTCCAGCAGCATGAGAAATCTAAAGCAGAAGTCTAAAATCCCTGACGTTTTATCCTTGGTGGTAATGGTGGAAACTATGCACGACGAGATGCAAAAATATGTTTACTTGGGGGAGGTCCCGAGCCTCCAAATTGAGTAATTCACCTGCGCCATCATCTGCGACTGAAGCCCAAAATGTGCCGCGGATACCGCGTTACCCTGGCCTTGCAGCATTCCCAGCTGGCCCTGCCCAAGCATGGGGGCGCGCCCCGCCAGCTGCTGCGGCTGCTGCTGGCCCACGAGCCCTCCGGCACCCGAGAAGCTCATCTGGCCGCTGTACATCCTAGCCGCGTACTGCTGGAGCTGGCTGGCCGTGGAGAGGCGTGAGGTGGACCCCGAGCGGGGGATCTGGCCAAACCCGGCGGCGCCGGGCCCCGCTTGCGTGGGCGAAGGCGCCTGCAGCTGCGGCAGGCGCGGGGGGTAATCCAATGATCCTCCGCCGCCCGGATTGGCAGCCGCCGCCGGGTCGAGCTGCTGCGGCGACGAGATGTGCGCGGAGAGGTCGGAGACGGTCGGGGACGGGGGGATTTGGGGGGAGAGGAGGGGGTTAGGGTTGGGGTTCTGCGGGGTGGAGACGGAGGCGGCGGCGAGCTGGTCGGGTTGCGCCGGCGAGGCGGAGGGGGCCACGGGCGGCGGATCCGCCATGGCGCGGCGAGGCCGAGGCGGAGATGCGTGTAGGGTTTCGGCGGCGGTGGTCGTCGGACGCGGTTGCGTCGGGGGGCGGGGCAGGTACGGGTCGTGTGGGACAGTTTGACGTGTGCGCCTAGTCTTTTCGCCGTTGAGTCAGAAGCGAGGGTTAGGCGCTGTTCGGGTCACTGGCGGACGGGCCCCACCGGATCATTTAGCGGTAGCCACAGCGTCGTCGATGGCAGCCAGCAACTAATTCAGAGATGCAATGTATGCATCGGTGCTCATAGTATAAGTGGGACCCAATGAGTCAGGGTGTTCCTTTCTTTCTCAAGTGCTCCTACTGTGCAGAAATATTTGTTTAAGTGTTCAGGCCGTTCGGCACCGATGCATCTACTTTCCTCGATGCCAAAACTTTCGATGCCTGGATTCTCAGCTGCAGTGTGCAAGCATCGGGGTAGTCTAAGAGACCGATCGGGCCTGCCATTTGAGCAACTTTTTGGGTTCATGGTGAGATACCCTACTACAGAAGCAGCACTAGCACCACATGGCAGCAGCAGCAGCAGCAGCTCTTGTGATCTCGTAAAAAAAAAAAAAAAAGACGTCATGCTTTTAGAGACCCACCTCACCTGTATCGGGTCAGACACTGTGCTTAACGACGACATTCGTGAAAAGAGCAAGGTTGAAGAAGGCTTTGTACGTGTATTCTCCAGGTGAACACAGCGCACACACTTGTTCGACAACGTAACACGGCAGGGCTTCTGGTCAAGGACAAGGAGGCACCCCCTTCACGATTACGGCGCTGAACATGTCAAGAAACCGACAGACGATCAATGGACACCGGATCAAACATCATCTGCAGATCGAAACATCCCTTTGCTGCTGCCCTCCTCACTGCCGACGAGCGAAGCACGGCACGTTGTGTCAGGACCAATTCATCTGCAGAAGGACCAATCCATCAGGTGCCCGGCCAGATACAGACGCCGGCGGGCCCGGATAAACCTGGGCCAAGAAGACCTGGACCTCAAAAGGTCGACGCGTGCATGGCGCCAGTGCACCTGGCCCAAGGCCTCGACTTGTTGGAGCCGGCGGCAGCATCGCGACCACGACTGCACCATCACGCTGGCGGCTGATCCCATGCTTGATACTCTCATCCAAAAAAGTCAGGCAAGTGAAGTGAGCATATACGCCTGCGCCAACTGAAACCCGCGGCCGCTCCCTGGATCTTGCTAGTAAAAAATCGTGTCGCCGTGCGCATATATATATGTGCGGTTTGGTAGTAAAAAAAAATCGTTCCAACGAACCTCCGACAGCATTTGGTCTCATCGACCCTGCTGGATAAGCTTCACTGAGCACTTGCAAGTTGCAACCGGGTCCGTCTCCAGTCAATATAATTCGCTGGATTCGGCCACCCGGCAGTAGGAACTTTCCACGGCAGGGGCATCACCTGTGGATGTATATTCCATCCATCGATCGAGATCGTAATGATTCTGAAACGGTCTTCTTCTCTGGCGGAGCAGGTACGCTGTAGATTTCAGTGAGCTGAAAAAGTGCACAACTGACATGATCACCATCCAATCGCAAGCTCTACACAACGCAACCATTTTCTTTCCCTCAAACCCACTGGCTGTCCATTCCGCGGCAATGGAAAGCGTAGTAAAACCAATGAGCTGTCAATCCATGAGATGATGTGCACATCGGTGCGAAAGTCTTGTTAAGGTTCATTCAGAGCGGTATTGGATACATTGTTTGGGTTCCAGTCGGTCTCAGTTCAAACAGTAAAGTCTTTCTTGCTCTGGCCTATTGGATTAGTTCTTCTTGTTCACATCCCTTTCCATGGCGACTTTGGATTGCATTGCATTGCCTGCCCTTTTTATACCCCTCACCTCTCAAGCGTTCTTGGCTAAGCTACTACTCATCATCCTATCCATCTGGCTCCCTCAACTCCGGCAGAGTCACGGGACAACAGCTCTAGCTAGCTTCTGTCTGAGATTTCACGAAACCACTCCGAATCATCCGGTAGCTAGCAGGCTCTAGCCTCTTTCAGGATCAGCCCATGGAAGGCATCATCCCGTTCATCTTCAAGGTCATAGCGCAGTACAAAGAAGAAGGGCAGGCCGCCTCCCTGCCCCTCGGTGCCATGGCCTCCGACGATTCCGTCGAACCCTCCCCGCCGGTGTCGTCGTACGTGCTCCTGCCTGGTGACTCTGGCGGGCGCCACCGTGATGAGAGGAACGACGGCGGCCGGCAGCTCTGCCCAACGTCGTCCTTGGACTCCGAGGCCGTCACCATCTGCACCGCTAGACCGTCTCCATTCCGATGCTCGACGCTGCGCCGGCGAGCCTAGGATGCATGGACGGTGAATTTTGCAGGTTTGGTAACACCAAAGCTGTGCCTCGATCGCAAGATAAAACCAAGTATGCTGTTATTATGTGCAAATGGTGAGAAATAGTAGGCGTTGAGAAACAACATGTGCTACTTTCGAGTTCTGTATGTATGCATCTTTTAGCTTTTGTGCCCTTTTTCTAACACTGGGAAAGGAGCCTTTTATGCCTCGCTAATGAGGCATGCACAAGTCTCAAAGGAGGCTTCGCAAGTTAAACATCAAGGGGTTTTGTAGCGTGAAAAATAAACAGGCAACCAATAGCCGGCATGTGCTCAACAGCATCTGAGGCATGTAATATATATCATGGTTGCAGGAACCGTTGTACTTCCATATCACTCAATACCATTTTTAATGTGCAGGATGTTACTTATGTCTTCTTTTTGGGTGCAAATTCTGTCATTTTATCTCTGTCCCACGGCGCATATTTGCTGGCCCAATCGAAAGCATGAGTCCATAAGAGATTCAACGGAAGCCGCACTAAGCTTAACAAAATTAAGAGAGGCCTAGTTGAAAGCATGTGTCCGAGTGACCGAGTCCTAAGCTTAACAAAATTAAGCCCAATGGGCTATGAGTCTATGTCCATGTAAGATTAATCAATAAAAGAGAGCTGTTTGTCAATCCATACAACGGGAAACGATGCAGAAACCGCGCATCAAGGCGTGAATAAAGCCTATTGCAGCTAATTTTATCTTGCATAAAACTTGTTTAAGGGCCTGTTGCATACAAGTTCTAGTCGCTGGCTATCTAAAAACTAGCTCAGTGCATTTAAACAGAAGGGCTATCCAAAAACTAGCTCTAGTACATTCAAACAGAAAGTCTAATATATGAGTTAATTTTTTTAGCTAAGTCGGGCATTTTGTCAAACCCGCGAAATTTCACATGAGACAGCCAAGTGAAACAAAAGTCGCGGCACATTCAGGTTACAAATAAGTAACAAACTAATAAAATGTAAGACCGAGCCTGTCAAACCAAGAAGCTAACCATATTAGTCTTCCATTTACAACAAGACATGCCATATTTTTGCATATTTACTCGTGATCCCAGCACATTCAGGTTGGCCTGACAGAGCTCAAAGAGAAGACGGGAACACTGAAATTACAGGATTCAGCTATGCAGTTCAAAGTTAGGGGCTCGTGCCATGGCGCAACTCAAGTAATACAATACTTTCAGAATTCAGCAGAAACATAGGAAACCAGTCGGTCGCAGATCCATTCATTGCCCGTCGGTCGCAGAGCGTGCTTGCAATCTGCAATAAGCAACCCGGCCGATTCCTTGGATTCACCGACACTGCAGCGGTTTGACCTCAAAGCCCGAGATCTACCGGGTTTTGCGACGCATCAGAAGGTGGTCCGTGTCCGTGGCATCGAGGAACCAGCTGTGGGAATATGCCGAAACCATTGGTGGACTCGTAGTACGCACTTCGTCGTCGTCAGTCGTCGGAAAAAAAAGGGAAAGGCCCGCGCTTCCTCGCCACTTCAGCTCGGCCTCACTCTAGCTTACACATGCACACAAAACTGACAGCGACAGGCGACTCGATCGGTGCCTTGAGCTCGGGAAAGTAGCCATGGCAAACTGGACCTGAAGAAGAAGCAACCGCCTGCTTTCCGTCGACGAAGAAATGTGCGCGATGCCTCCGGCCGGAGCCCTGCCCGGAGAAACACGCTATTCCGGTAGACAGGACAGAAGAGGGCATGCCTTTGCTTCGGCGCAAAGCCGGCGATGTCTCCTCGACGGTGCATGTCACCGGCGAATGACAGGCACGGAAGATCAGCAGCGTGGATGTGAGCCACTGGAGAAAAAAAAAAAGTGACAGCGTTGCAGACGGTGATGGCATCGTACTTGTAAATTCCATTCCGGAGGCCGTTCCATTTTTACTCTTGAAATGAAACATTCCGGTACCGACCGATACCGGTGTACCATTCCGGACTTTATTATATTAAAAATATATGAATATACATATACATAAATAATCATATAAATATATACTTATGGCATAGTTACGCTTCATCACACTGACATTTTTTCTAAACTCACATATTTTTTCTAAACTCCATAGCTCACACATGGAAAAAGTGTTTCGTCAGTTGGTTTTAGTCCGGTACCGGAATGGGTGGAATAGGCGTTTCGGCCGGAATTGACCGGAATGGCCGGTATTGACTGGTATTGACCGATATTTGACCCGGTACGGGATTGCAGCCCTTCTACGCCGGTTTGGGTACCGGAACGGGGCATTCCGGCCGGTACCGGAATGGAATGGGTACCGGAACGGGGCATTCCGGCTGGTACCGGAATGGAATTTAGAAGTATGGATGGCATCGATCCGACGTGCGACGAGCGGAGAGGGTAATGCCAGCGCTACACTGCGCTGACGTGGCCGCCCCGATCTCCGAGTGAGAGGTCAACAAAAGGGCCGGGGCAGCCGTGGGCCCTATATAACGGACCCTCTAGCTGGAGCTGGCCTCCGAGCCCAACCGTTTTGAGGAGGAGAAGCCAATCGCCAGAAGCGGCAGCGGCCTCGCGTGGCGGTCTGGTGGTGGGTGCCCTCTCCGCCGGTTGCCGGAAGGGGAGTGGGAAGCCGGAGGACGCTCAAGAAGAGGCCGGCGCCCCCAAATCTCACTGCCTCCGTCCGCTTTCGCCTTGGTACTTCTCTTCTTCTGTTCGCAAGCACCTATAGCCCTGGATCCTCTCCTCCGTTTCGGTTTGTCCCGAATTTGTTTAGCCTTACTTTGCGCGCGAGATCGATCGGTTTCGGTTGGCGCCATAGGGTTTGGTACTCAGGGTGCGCGCGAGCTTTATTTAGACCAAAGACTAATTTCAAGGGTCAAGGTCGCCTGCGTGTCGCGGCGGTGACCGTTGCCGAGCCCGTGCCCGGCGACGGCAGCCCAGCCGAGCTCGCTTCGGCCGCCGCCTCACCCGCGCCCGGCGAGACGGGCCCGTGACGGGGAGCAGCCGCCGCTGCCAGGCGAGACCAAGGCGGGGTGGGGCAGCCCGCAATGGGAGCGGCTGGTGAGGCGGGCCCGCGACGGGGAGCGGCCGCCGCTGCCAGGCGAGACCGCGGCGGGGCGGGGTGGCCAGCGACGGGAGCGCCCGGCGAGGTGGGCCTGCGACGGGAGCGGCAGAGCGGCGGAATCTGCGTTCGGGAGGAGAAGGTTTGGGTTCTCTGTTTGGGGAGGGGAAGGTTTGGGTGAGCCACCCTTTTTTCCTGCGTGGCCCAAACAAACGAATGCATCTCGTGTTTGGGTTTTCTATGTCTTAAGCCTCATGCAGATCGATTGTACCCATTTTCCGATTCTTTTTGTTCTGAGATGCAGACTTTTCTTTTTCTTTTTTTTTTGGTGACATTCTGAGATGCGGACTTGACAGCATGATTTTACCTTTCTTATCTCTGGCTTGTGATGTGTGGCAACAGGGATCGAGGGTGTAAGGAAAGTAGGCGCTTCACCATGAAGGCGCTCATTCTTGTTGGGGGTTTCGGAACCCGCCTTCGGCCTTTGACTCTTAGCTTCCCGAAGCCGCTTGTGGATTTTGCAAACAAGCCCATGATTCTGCATCAGGTAAAGATACTCGTTTTAAGTTGATACAGCATGTGCATTTTAGTACTTTTAGAGCGCGAATGAGCATTGTGATACAATATCATTATACATACTACTTATACTGGCATGAACACCAGTTCTCTTTGTAATATGTTATCAGTGGCCTTGAAAGTAATACTGAGCTCAATATGAGTAGATTTGATTACAGCTTTATAGTTGCTTTGGTGTTTCTTAACCCGAGACCATACCATGTCAGCATCCATCACCAGTATCTTTTTGTTTATATTTATCATCAAGTTGGGGAAATCACTGTGAATTACTTCTTCTCTTTATTCTTTTCCATAAAAAAATGCGAAAGTGAAACAAAAACAGATATCGTCTATAGGAATTTTGCTTTGTGCCCTAGTACAGATTTAAACATCAACTGAGTGCTCTCTTTTATGTGTGTCTGTGGCTGGAAGAATTAAAATTTATTCATTCTGTGCAGATCGAAGCTTTGAAAGAAGTTGGGGTCACAGAGGTGGTTTTGGCCATCAACTACCGCCCAGAGGTAGAAATAATTCCTTTCTCTCATCCTTTCTATTTTTGCACTTGGGTTTGGATTCTATGATCTAACTGGCGTGTTATATGTCTTCCAGATAATGATTAATTTCTTGAAGGACTTTGAGGATAAGCTTGGCATCACAATTACATGTTCCCAAGAGACTGAGCCCTTAGGAACTGCTGGCCCGCTTGCTCTAGCAAGGGACAAGCTTGTGGATGGATCCGGCGAGCCATTCTTTGTCCTCAACAGCGATGTCATAAGTGAATACCCATTTTCTGAACTCATCAAATTTCACAAGTGTCATGGTGGTGAAGCAACAATTATGGTCACTAAGGTGAATCCTTTTGGACATTTTCTTGTGGAATCAGCCAGTATATCTGAACTGACTTTTCTTTTCATATAGGTGGATGAACCATCAAAATATGGTGTTGTGGTTATGGAGGAGGCAACTGGCAGGGTCGAAAGGTTTGTTGAGAAGCCAAAAATATTTGTGGGCAACAAGATCAACGCCGGGATTTACTTACTCAACCCATCTGTCCTTGACCGCATTGAACTGAGGCCAACATCAATTGAGAAAGAAGTCTTCCCTCAAATTGCAGCTGATCAAAAGCTCTACGCAATGGTCCTCCCAGGCTTCTGGATGGATGTTGGTCAGCCAAGGGACTACATTACTGGCTTGCGTTTGTATCTAGACTCGCTTAGGAAGAAATCAGCTGCCAGGCTAGCTACTGGAGCACATGTTCTTGGCAATGTGCTGGTGCATGAGAGTGCCAAGATTGGAGAAGGTTGTCTGATTGGTCCTGATGTCGCCATTGGACCTGGATGTGTTGTGGAGGATGGTGTGAGGCTTTCCCGGTGCACTGTCATGCGCGGTGTGCGTATCAAGAAGCATGCTTGCATCTCAAACAGCATTATCGGGTGGCACTCAACTGTTGGCCAATGGGCACGGATAGAGAATATGACTATCCTGGGGGAGGATGTTCATGTGTGTGATGAGGTATACAGCAATGGCGGTGTTGTTCTCCCACATAAAGAGATCAAGTCAAGCATTCTGAAGCCTGAGATCGTCATGTGAGCTCTCCAGTTTTGGCTACAGTACATTCTTAAGTTCTCTGACGAAGGCAGGATTGCAGATCCCCTGTTATAAACGATATTGTTTGGTATCTTCGATCTAATGCAGACAGTTTCATACATGTTCGCTTGTTAAACTATTGATAATGTATCCTTGTTCTTTGTTGAGAAGTTTAGTATTTTAGTGTCAATCATATTTCACAAGTGCTTTGATATGCTGAGCTTGGAGGTTTTGGACCCTTGATCTGCAGAAGTTCAATCAATAGGAAGAATAAGTTAAAAAACCGTGGTACAAAGTAAACTTCAGTAGTGTTTGTGTGCTAAGTGCTCTTCAGAAATGTACACATAAGCCCATGTGTAATGTAACATAATATGGTCCATATTTAACCTTGTACCAATTAATATACTGTTGGTCTCTTACCTTGAATATATGTGAATCTGCTATCATGTCCGTGGTTCCCAACAAATGAATATAATGTCCTGATTTTGACTTCTTTTCTGCCGTAGAACAGTGTTTTCAGATAAGCAAACAGGGCTAAGTGATGAGCTTAGAGCTTAGGTCCTGTTTTGGTCCGGTACTGACTCCTGACTCCTGAGGGCTACATTCAACCCTATCTGTACAATTGCGTTTTCAGTTTGAATAAAACGATGGGACCATTTTTTTGAATGTTGGAACTATTATATTTTTTCCCCTCTATATTGGCGACAGTTTCTACCATCGTCGTAGTCTTCTCTTTAAATCATTCTAACATAGTATGGCATTATGGTGCCGAAAGAGTGATGGATGATTGGTTCTGAGCTAGTGAAACAGTCAGTCATGCAGTAGCCAACAAAACGAGGAACCGTACATATCGTGCTACTTGCCCTTCTATGGGCCTCAGAGATATTCTGTGCATTGGAATTAGACTGGTCGAATTATTCCACATAGATTCTACAATTGGTTGTAGACATATACTCCCTCCGTCCACAAATAAACGCAATTCTTTGACTTCTGAATCTCGTGTTTAACTGTCTGTCTTATTCAAAACATTTATATAAATATTATCGATCTTGTTATGGTTTATTTCATCATTAGATATACTTTAATAATAATTTATTTATTTTATAATATATATAAAATTTTTGAATAAGACATACGGTCAAATATGATATTCAAAAGTTAAAGAATTGCGTTTATTTGTGGACGAAGGGGGTATAATATGGCCTGGAGACACGCGTGCAGTGGACTGAATACGAAAAGCGACAACATAAATTTGTATCCCTTTCCCCTATTTCTTTTTGGGATAAATGCCTATCATGAGGTAATCATACAATTTTTCTGCTGTAGAATGTTGAAATAACATCTCTCTCGGTTGCAATCCTTGTCTTTGGCCGTTTGGAAGAGCAGCTAGATCTCAGTGTCCCTATCATATTAAATCATCCACGGACTTCTGCAGTGCTTGCTATGGCAACATGAGTTCGAAACTATCATCGGGGACCTTGGTACACAAGCAGATGCTGCGCTCAGGTACACAAGCAGATGCTGCCGTGACCAGGTATATTCTCCCAGCAACAAAGCTATTATTTTGTTGAAAGCATTAGGAACAAATGTTTCTGGTTGGGCAAAATGGCAAACCGAACATATGTTCTAGTAAGAAGACCTCATGGAACTTGAGTCCCTGAATTTTTAGAAATTTCTAGCTTGTAATCTGCTCAAAAAATGAGCTTAATTACAAAAAAGAGCATGTTTGAGATATACAAAGAAAGCATTACAGACAGCCTTTTTTTTAGAAAAGGAGGTTTCCCCAGCTTTTATATTTCAAAAGGCACAAACAGTTTTGGCTCAGGATTCTGTTTTAGCAAGCCTAACAGTCCAGCCTCATGGCTAAGCACAACACCGTCCAGCAAGGAGTAGCATTACAGACAGCTTAGGTCATTATTCACAAGGAAGCAAGCAGCCAAAACATTATCAGAGCAGACGCAGCACTAAATGTACAGCAAAGAAATGCAAATGCAGCAGCAAATTCGAATCTTCCACAAGGGAGTTGAGGATCCCTTCTGCAGAAGTATGCATCCCTTTCGAAAAGTACAACTACGCCTGCAGCTGAGCATGCAGCAGCAAATGAAAGAATTGCCGTTACCTGCATCATATAGTGCAATCAGTTAGAACTCCATAAAGATACAGTTCAAAAGTTCAGTATCAAAGATATAACATGCTTCATAAAACAATGCCCAGTATGATTATGTCATTGATCCTACCATTCAAAAAATCCTTTCACGTAAAAAGTCATAGAAATTACTTGAAGTTCACACCTTCACATATGTTTCATTCAGGCTAAATTAGTACTGATCAACGTGACACTAAAAATAGTAACAAAACTAGGAAAAGATGCTTCAACTTCATATGAACATGTAAAGCTAGGCAGTGCTAGGTATAACAGTGTATCTGATATTTGACATGTCTGCAACAATCGAACAGAAATGGGATAATTTCAGTCACCTATATAATATATAATATATAATGTGAAACATGAACAGAAACAAAATAAAGCATGAATGCGTGGAATGCTCAACATGTTTCCAATTACTGCAGGAATATTTTACATCCAGGCGATAAGGTTTTTGTAGATTGAAACTGCTAGAAAAAAATGGGTACTCAATTTATTTGTAGGATGAAGTAATTGATGACTTTGGATAGTAGCAGAAACAAACTAGGTTCAGTGATATACAACATGGATAAAAAGATGCCTTAAATAATTTACCCAATCGCCAACAACAAATAAGCTCACGAGAAAAGCATGCTGAAGATCTCTTTTCAATATCAAGGCATAGCAATCAAGAAATCCAAGCCCCAAGCTCCATAGTGCTTGTAGTCCCATAGATGCAATCAAGTAGCTGAAATTTGGTAGAAGCAGCAAAGATGGGTTATGCAGTTGAAAACGAAGATAAATGAACAGATGCATTGTATAGCTAATTTAACAGTTGAATGTTGAAATGAACTACATATTTGCTTGCATTCTTAGTTCTTATAGTTAACAATGATTAATCTTCAATTTGATGACTACAAGAACAAATTAATGAAGTGTTGATCAGAGTAATTCTTGTGAATGTACGTACATACTGCAAAATCGGGACCACCTAGTAATGGTCAATCAACTCTTAGCCTCACTGCTGGCAATTTGCAGGAATGCTGGTCGGGTACCAATGTTTAAGGTTAAGGCATGATTTCATTTCTATTTCCCCAAATGCACAGACTGCATCAATACCTGCGGAAAAAAATAGTACATGTGGTACTATTTATTATGAATAAGAAGACGACGTCAAACACTCTACAGGGAACCGACCATATCCCATCAGGCCATCACACGGCAGGTAGTTCAACGCAGACAACAAAGCAAGTAATCAGGCAAAAATAATCATGCTACACGAAGATACGGAGCAGATCCCAATCCCGTGACCGCACTATGATCCTACATGCAGATACTGAACAGAGATCACAATGCTCATGACCAGAGCACCGCCATGTAGGCGCTACGCTAAAGCAGTCAGAGATTCAGGATTTCAGGGGGATACAGGTCGCAAGCAGTCTGGGACGGTACCAGAAGGCTGTGTAGTTGGTGAAGCCGGGCGCGGATGCCATGGCGCAGATGGACGCGGCGGCGAAGACGAACTGGCCCGCCCGCAGCGCCAGGCCTCCCGACGTCCCGGGGCGTCCGGCCACTTCCGTCATCTAGCCGGCAGCAGGTCCTCCTCTAGCCGCTTCCTCTCAAACGACGCCGCTTTGTTGGTCGGCGGCCATGTATGCGCGCGGCGGCGGCGCGGGTCTCGGTGGGCGGCGGCGCGGCTTGCGCGAAAGAGTAGCGAAAAGCTGGGGGCTTTCGGGGCTGGGGACTGAGGATTTGGGAACTCTCAACTTTCAAGGATGGCGGATGGGGGACCTGCTCGTGGTTTTGCTTTTGCAGGAAAAAGATGGCGGATTGCTGACTTTCTTGGGTTTAATGATCTGGGTGCGTCTCTTTCGTTTCAAAAGAAAAAAAAAAGTCTGAGATTGAGAGTGACCCTTGCCTCGTCAGTCGCTCAAATTGGCATCTATCAATGGAGTCATGGAGAAGAGGATGACAACCTCATCAGCACTAATCTTGGCGCCAATCCAACCAAGGGCGAGCAAAACTGGCTGGAAGATTTCTTGAATCCAAGCGTGTCATGAGAAGCGAAATCCAATGACGATTTGCACTTTGTTGCCAAAGCATATGCGCGCGCGTGTTTTCCATTTTGCAGCCAAGTGCGGGCATCGTACGCTTTCGGCTTTTCGCTTGAGCTGTGAATCTGTGATGATTACTGCTGCAGCCCCGCAGGCTGGAGGGTTCGATCCAGTGATTCATGGCGGAATAAGCTGGTCGACTGGTCTGCGTACTACTAGGGCCCTGTTTGGACCAACTAAAAGTCGGCTAATTTTAGGTATGATGTATTTAAACACCCTATAACTAAACCTAACTAAAGTTTAGCTGGAGGTCAAAATGTATACAATCCAATTAGCTGTTTCAACCCAGCTAAAACCAGCTAAAATGTCTAAATGACCAAACTATCCCCAACTAAAGTTTAGTTAGAGCATTCAAACACATCCAGCTAAAATTTAGCTATCTAAATAATAGTATTAACGAGAGATAGCATGGTCAAGATTTTGAATTAGCTAGAGCATCTAAACACATTTAACTAAAGTAATCTTTAGCTAACTAAACTTTACCTCTATCAATTAGCTAGCTAAATTTTTAGTTAGAGTGCATCCAAACAGGCCCCAGTACTCCCACATGCGCGAGCAAGTTTGGGCTTGGCACAAATTGATGTCTCGATCCATCAGGGAGGAGGTCTCCAATACGCACGCAAGTCACTTGTGACTCCAACACACTCACTAGTGCCCCAGGAGACAAAACAACACGTCGGCATCTGCTGATGCGCTTTCTTCATCAGAAGACGGAAGACGCGAATGCGACACGATGACGGACGCCGGACGGGCACGGCACATTTTGTCCCGTCACCGCTTAGTGCTGACGCTGGTGATGCCTATGGTTAATTGCCGACGCGAGGAACTTCCGGGAGCGCTCGTGATGCTGTGCAGCGCCTGTGTTTGTTCCTTGGTGATTCGATGGTAAACTCAACCAAATCGAACTGGATGGAGGAGATCACCAAGCCGTCGCTCTTCGTAGAGCCGGCTGCCCACTGCCTCGTCATCAAATAATAATTCATCATGCAGGTGCCGTCTTATGCGTTCGGCGCCTTGCATATTCATCAACGTAGTAACAGTTGCCATATCGACAAAAGCAGGGGGTAAAACAATTGTTTTCATTGCTTTTTTCTTCAGAATCCGATCGAATCCAGAGGACGGCACGACGGACGAGAGTAGGTACCCGTAATTAATCAAATCTGTGCCGTGCACGAACGCCAGAGAGTTTAGTTTAGCCTTTTTCTTAGTGGAAGTTCCAATCCTTTTGGCAGGAAATTCATGTCAGCTACTACTACTGGTGTATCGTCGCCGCTCTTTGTCACGCTGCATGGCACCGGTGACCACTGACCTGCCTAGTAAGTACTAGTAATAACTGCCACCAAGGCATTGCCATTGCCCCGACCGAACGAGCCCACCACTTGCTCCGTCGCTCGTGCTGACTGTACTCAGCGGCAACTGTCTCAGTGCGTGTGTGAGGCGGAGGAGATGGCGAGGAGCTTCGTGCTCAACACCGGCGCCGAGATCCCCTCGGTGGGGCTGGGCACCTGGCAGTCCAAGCCGGACGAGGTCGGGGACTCCGTCTACGCCGCCGTCAAGGTTTCGCACAGCCATGCCCGTGCCTCCCCCGTCTCTACCCCTACCCCGTCTCTACCTCGCACGCTTTGATTTCTTCTGATCCAGTTCCTTTTTCTGATTTTTTCGGTGGTTTGGTCCCATTTCCTCCGGAAAATCACGGATAGTATAGTAGTCTGATACGAAATTGTTTTTGATCCGTGCAGGCGGGATACCGACACATCGATTGTGCCAGGGCTTACCGCAACGAAAAGGAGGTAATCACTTGTGCATTCCAAACATTCACAACTCACGAGCAGCATCTACAGCTCCAGCGCTAATTATTTACTCCCAAATTCGAAAGTAAATATAGAGTTCCTGATAACCAAAATATCATATGTGTCTTTACAATCCCACTTTAAATACAAAATTCTAAAAATGCCAGTTCTTAAGGAAACAAGATACCATCATGAATTGCAATAAATAAATAAATACAATACCATTCATTCCTTGGGCCCTCACAGGGCAAATTTATCATGCAATTTAAGCTTTGAAAGCGCTTTAGATATATTTTTTTTTCATCTTCAACCGTTGCAAACAAATCCCACTCAACATAGTATATCATGCTAGTATTCATCCAATCATCATTCATTCCATTTCTCCATTCAGTCTTAACGATATTCATACAATCATACGAGAAGGCTCTTTCAATTATCGTTGTTTGAGAAGATAAACCAAAGGGAAGTTTATCAGTTTGAACCATCTTCTCGGCAAGGTTTCCAAGATCAATACAAGTTGAGAAATCAATATCACTTCTAACTTCATCAATGAATATGCAAAGTTCATCCAAAAGCCTTAAGCAGTCATAATCAGAGAAGTCATCAACATAAGTCTCAACAAGCTCAACTAGCTTCTCTACCTCAAAGTTGGCAAAAGAATTCCTCGGATCAAGACAAGCAACACATCTCAATAGTGTTGAGTTGATCTTTCAGGATATTGATTGTTTAATTCACAAAGAATCTGATCCGTCACGACATTGAAAATCCCATGATGAAAATGATGGTAGTAACTCACCAATTTAGCACTACGACACCTTGAACGACCTCTCATTGGTATTGTAGCTTCCATATTAGGTATGCTTATATTCATTTTGAGACACAAACTTTTTACCTCATCAAAAAGAGATTCCCAACCATTTTCCCTCATGTCATTCATACTGCTAATCACGGATCTAATTAATCCTTTTCTACTTTGCAAACACTGTGACAGCTCTTGAGTCTTCTGCAATATTGTGATCATAAGATGTAATATAAACACAAATTCAAATGACTCCATTATTTCTATCAACCAAGATGCTAAGGTTTTCTTTTCCCCATCTGTTCCATCTTCACTAATATTCTCTAACACCTCCAGCACAGAGTACCACATAAATAAAAGATGTGCCAAGGTTTTGTGATGTGTACCCCACTGTGCATCACCAGGCCTAGCAAGATCAGTTTCTTGGTTTTTTCCTCTCCCAGCAAAAGTAGCACCAGTATCTAATTGCTCCACAAGCCTGTCATGGTGATTTTGAAGAAGTTGATCTTTCCTCTTGCAAGAAGTACCGACAGTATTGATAATCATAGAGACATGATTAAAGAAATCAAAAGCTGAACCACAACACTTGGCTGCAGAAACTACCACCAGTTGCAATTGGCGTTCGAAGCCCAGGGTCAGCAACTATATCATCCATATTAAGTTCAATCTGTTCCTGACTCTCTTTAGTTCCAGCGGTACTATCTCCCTTAATAAGAGATCTTTCCATTCTAGTCTCTTATGCCCTAAATATTTCAAATTGCAATGCATTCGTTACGAACTAGTCATTGATTGACATATCTAAAATCCAAGAAAGTGAATAAAGAACGAACAGATTGACCGACTCTCACCTGATGCCTGTCGGCTGTCGCCCGGTCCAGGAGACTTGCAGAGGTGTAGAGCAGAACCGAAGAAGGCACCACCGCTCAACCGCAGAAGGAATGAGGGCGGAGCGCCGGCTCCCGCCTGCCGGGACCGGCCGGGGAGGGCGGGCGGGCAGTAGCCAGCCGAGCCAGCCCCGGTGCTCGCTGCCTCGCCGGTCGCCGGTCGCTGGTCGATGGTGTGGCTGTGGCGCCGCCCGTGCGGGATCTGCCCAGCGAGAGAGGAGGGCCGAGGGCGCGAGGAGGTGTGAGGCTCTGAGGGCCGCCGCTCTGGCCTCCGGCTGCGAGCACGAGGATCGAGGAGAGGAGGGCGCGACCGCGCGAGTGTCGGGCGGCGGCGTCGCTGCGGCGGGGTATTGGAAAGAGGGGGACTGTTTGGTTGGGCTGGGCTCTAGGATGGGCTAGTACAAAGGCCTGTTTCCAGAAAGTTTGGGCCGCGCCTTGTAACGTACATTTGCGTTCGGATTGTCCAGATTGGTTTGGCGCTGAAGAAGCTATTCGAAGAGGGTGTGGTGAAGCGTGAAGATCTGTTTATCACCTCCAAGCTCTGGTAAGCTCAAAGCTATAGCCTCCGATTTTTTTTAAAAAAGCTCAAAGCTATAGCCTATATAGGCTGAGTATCCAGATGTTTATTACACCTTTTTTTTTTTTTTTTTTTTTTTTTTTTTTTTTTTTTTTTTTTGCAGTTCAAGTTTAGTGAGTATCCAGATGCTTGTTTGGAGGTTTTATTCCTTGTCTAATTGATCTGTGATTGGCTATATGTTTTAGGCATGATCATCATGCTCCAGAAGATGTGCCGGAATCAATCGACCAAAGCCTGAACGACTTGCAGCTTGAGTACTTGGATCTTTACCTTGTATGCATCTTTACCCATACATGTTTCTCCAGATGGTTTGCTATTGATATGCATTATGTTTTACTTTTAGTGTGCAATGGTTTATTATCTAAGGCCCCCTTTGGATCATGTTTGGCATCTTCAATACATTATAGAACATATATTATATGTTTGGTGAATTTTACCACTTTATTTTAAATGATTTTATAGATACATTGGCCATTTAGACTCAAGAAGGGGACCGACTGGAGTAGCCCTGATAACTTTCTTCCACCTGACATCCCAGCTACTTGGGGAGCAATGGAGAAGTTATATGATAATGGCAAAGCTCGCGCAATTGGTGTGAGTAACTTCTCAACAAAGAAATTGAGTGACCTGCTTGCCGTAGCTCGTGTACGTCCAGCTGTTAATCAGGTGGAATGTCATCCGGGTTGGCAGCAAACTAAGCTCCATAGCTTTTGTCAGTCAAATGGTGTTCATCTCTCTGTAAGTCTGCAGCACACTTAAGGATCTGTCTTGTGTATGTTAAAGGGCTAGAATGCTGTCCTTTTTTTTATCAAATATGAAAAGATTTGTGTATCATTGTAATTAAGAAGAAGAGTTTAACCACTTATTCTTATTGACTTTGTGTCTGCATTTTTTACAGGCGTACTCGCCGCTAGGTTCACCTGGCACGGCTTGGATGAAAAGTAACGTCCTGAATGAACCTGTCGTCACGGCAATAGCAGAAATACTTGGGAAATCTCCAGCGCAGGTGGCCCTGCGCTGGAACATTCAGATGGGTCACAGTGTACTACCAAAGAGCCTGAACGAGGGAAGGATAAAGCAAAATCTTGATGTTTATGATTGGTCTATTCCAGATGACTTGCTTGCAAAGTTCTCTGAGATTAAACAGGTTTGTGGTACTCTTTTTAAGACCGCGTACTCATTAAATGGGGACATTATTGCATTGGTATTTTTGTTATGATTGGAGATCTTTATAGGATGAGATTATATTCTGGAACTTCACGATGTGAAAAATCATAGGATTTGACTCTACCTGACAACTGACAAAGAAATGGAGGCTTGCAGAATGATAATTTGCTAGAATCAAGTCTCTGCATAGCTCTTTCTTTTTGTTGCTTGAACATGATAAAGAAAGCATCTTGACCCCTAGCGTTACCACTTGCTTCATTGAAGAATAGCCGTAACACCACTTCCAAATGTTTGATGCAGCCTCTCAGAGAGTTAGTTTTCATATTGCAGACTCTGCAGAGTCGCTGGATCTGACTACCTTATTTTGTGTTCATCAGGTTAGGCTGGTCAAAGGCGACTTCACTATTAATCCACTGAGCGTTTACAAGACACATGAGGAGCTCTGGGATGGAGAGATTTAGTATCGATCTTGGAGTTTATCCTGAGCAGGAAATGATGGTTTACTTTTCAGGAGCTACTGTTTGTAATCTATCCTGTGCTACCAGTACGTATCTGCACCGTACCAGACAATTAGCATCGCCTATCTGCAGATTGCACACAATTATCTACTTATATTATAAGTTACTACTCCAGTACATAATAACTTATCTGTCCCTGTGGATGTGCTAACAGTATGATTAGCATGCACAATTGCGCAAAGCAATCTGAGATCAACCAGCCTCCCGTTTTGAAAAAAATGCTGCCGTTGGCATGGCGGGGTCTCTGCCCGAGGCCCACGGGGGCTGATGATGGTCGCGCTTCCGCCGAGCCCAATCCGAAGCCACGCACAAGCCGAACGTCAGCCCAGTTGATGGGAACAGTGCAAGGCAGGCTTGCAGTATCATCCATTCCTTTTCGGCTTTCGCCGTTCCACGCGGAAAAGATTCAGACGAAGCGCGAAGCTCCGGCGGACGGCGGTGGTGGGGGGAGCTTTCTGCTGTAAAGGTTCGCCGGGCACATTCCGGAAAGAGCAACAGCCGAGCAATCGACGAGAAAGACAGCGATGCCAAGTTGCAGGCGAGAAAGAGCACCAAATAAACGGCGGTCTGGGCGACTGATCTGCCGGTTTCTCCGACGATGCCAGGCGTTTCAGGTATGGCCCGACGCTGGGCGATTTTTTTGACTTGTGGCGGTGGCTACGTGGCCGCTTCCGAGCCCAGCGTACCCGTGACATTCTGGTGCGCACAGCGCAGACCACGCACGGACGGAGCACACCACGGAGACAGCAGGAGACGCTGAGTCCAACCAAAGCCGGCATCGGCGATCGGCGATGCGTTTCAGGGATCCCGTCACTGCTTACGCTCGTCATGCCGACGATTCGCCTATCCCATTTGATTTGAGAACCGATAGTTGGGCAGACGAGACGATGCTCATCCTATGTTGCCTGCCAATTTCGCTGCCACGATAGATACAGATCGATAGACGTGGTTTGGCGACAGCCCCAAATGGGGCTGGCCATCCATGAATGATGATGCGACTCGTAATAGTGCGGATGATGATGTTACATGGTCAAAGAACTGTAAGATGGGGACAAAAAGGTGTCTCCACCTTACTTCCTTCTGTAGATGCCAACAAAAAAAAACTCAGAAATGCCGGAAGACGGCTTACTTGTATGCACAACTCAACCAAGAGAAGGCATCATGTACTATTGTGACACTTTTTTTTAAAAAAAAGTTGTACCTTCTATTCATGGTTGGAGGGGCAACTATTTTGTTAGACCAAAGACCTTGGTGAGACTAAACACAAAGCTCAAAAGCTAGAGTAGTAACTATGAGCTCGATGGATGGATGTAAACGGGGCTGAGATCGATGAAATTCGGTGTGAGCAATACAAAGACAATTGAAGTGTACTTGCAGTCGGAGGTAATCCATGAAGTTCTATGTCTTGTGTAAAACGACTCAAATCACCCCTACCGAAAAGGAAAGCATGTTTTTTTGGCTGAAAATAAACGCTGATTTCGACTCGTGCTGATTTGTTGTAAGAGAAAAATACTGTTTCGTGACTGAAAATAAATGGTGATGGGTTTTAAAAGAAACAAGCTGGAAACCACACGGCATCGGAATGCTCCGAAGAGGCCAAAAGCAGAATCCTCTCTGAGCCTGAGCTAGTCAAAGATCCGATCCCAACCCCATGCCCAGTAGTGTTGGCCCGTGACCGGTCGTTTTCACGGCCGGGAACCAGAAACCCCGGCGAGCCACTTGGCGCCCGCACCAGCCTAGTCAGCCAGTCGGAACGAAGCCCCCCGAACGAGCGAGGCCACCGCGCGCCCAGACGAACGGGCCCGCCGCCCTATATATCCACCACTGACGGCTCCCCGTCCTCGCGCCCACCGCTGCCTGCCTCCTCCCGTGCTGCGCCCGGCCCCTCCGCGTTCCCCATTTCCGGTGTTGGTGCTCCCGTGTGGGTGCAGAGGCGGCCCAGTGGGCAGTGGGAGAGACTCCTCAGAGAGAGAGAGAGGAGGCGATGGCGCGGCACTTCGTGCTCAACACCGGCGCGAAAATCCCCTCCGTGGGGCTCGGCACCTGGCAGTCTGACCCCGGCGTCGTCGGCAACGCCGTCTACGCCGCCGTCAAGGTCCGCGCAGACTCTCGCGCCCGCCTCCTGCTTTCTCCCCACTCCCTGGACTATCCAGATTGCATTATTTTTCCCTTAGTATAAAGTAGGAGTATAATATATATCCCTTTATGCAATCCTGTTTCCTGGGTTATTGGGGATCCTTCTTCCCCGAGGAATCTCACATGTTTTGCTTCCGGATCGTGCAGGCGGGTTACCGACACATCGATTGTGCCAGAGTTTACGGAAATGAAAAGGAGGTAACAACTAGTATTGTACTTGTTTTTGTTTTTGTACTCCCCCGTTCCAAATTATAAGTGGTTCTGGCGTTTTTTAAGTATATATACGTACTACTTAGTAGCTTTTATTAGTTGTTCACTCAGTCATGCGTTCAAAGTGTGCCGGCCAATATACTCAGTTTCCTATGGTTCTGGGTTTTTTTTTTTTGGGGGGGGGGGGGGGGGGGGGGTGTGGGGTGGGTGGTACTATGGCTTGTTATTTATTCCCGTGCGCATGCATCTAGAAAACCAATGATACAAGTACTGCACCCTACAAATCATATCCCCCCGGCTCCGTGTGAAAACCATATCGTTATACTGCAAATTTCTTCTGTACCACTGGGCAATATATCGCTGTCCAGTTGGCTTATAGTGAACCTGACTTAGGGTGTAAATAAAGGCCTGATTTAGGACTATTTTGAAGCTCAGTAGCCAAACTTACATGGCTTTATGGGCTTATGGCATCCATAGCCCACAAGCAGCATTTACGCCTCTTAGGATAATTGTTGCCTGCAATATTGTCTCGGTTCGTAACTTCGTATTGCATAACATTGGAGCAATCAAAGCCTCGTATCCTTTTTGGATTGTCCAGATTGGTGTGGCACTGAAGAAGCTATTTGAAGAGGGTGTAGTGAAGCGAGAAGATCTGTTTATCACCTCTAAGCTATGGTATGCTCAAATCTCTGGTGATATTCCAATATTTATGTCTCATGCATCTCAAGTTGAGTATATGGATGCCTATTTGAAGCTTTCAATCATTCATGTCTACCTGATTTGTGGATGGCTTATGTTTTCAGGAATGATCATCATGCTCCTGATGATGTGCCTGAGGCACTAAATGACAGCCTGAAAGATTTGCAGCTTGAGTACTTGGATCTTTATCTCGTACGCATCTCCTATTTACAATTATATTTCAATACCGGACTTCCTCTATATATCATTAACATCCCTTTGTGTGTGCTGATATCGCTATTTCTGTATATTTTTCGTTTACTTTTTACCAAGAAAACTAGAAAAGTTTCGTCGGCAAGCTGAACTAATTTATACTTAAATGTTAATCATAATTACTAGCAAAATGATATATCCATGTCAGTCTATTGGGTGCTATTTCTATGGCTTCTAATGTGGAAACTGGAAATATGGTTTCTATTCCATTTATTGAATATATGTGCTATTGCCTGAATTCTGCCTATTCAGTTAGCCACATTAACCATATTTCTTTCAAAAAAGTTAGCCATATTACATCCATGGGCGTTCATTTATCTTATTTGGTATGGATTGACATGGTGTTCTTGAGTTCTAGTGTGAAATTGTTTATTATTTCAAGGTCACTTCTGTTGTTTGTTTTTGGCATCCTGGATACATTGGAAAGAATATTATGTATGTTTGAATTTTGTCTTCTATGTTGTGCAAAATTTTTCTATGGTACCTTCGTCTTAGTGTTTGATCATTATGATTGAAAGTTAAAACTGTTTAGTTTTTTTATACGAATGATTCAGTTAAAATATCTCATCCTCGGTGTATTTTATAGATCCATTGGCCATTTAGTGTCAAGAAGGGAACAAATACCAGTCCTGAAAATTTTGTTACACCTGACATCCCTGCTACTTGGGGGGCAATGGAAAAGTTGTATGATGCTGGCAAAGCGCGCGCTATTGGTGTGAGTAACTTCTCCTCAAAGAAATTGGGTGACTTGCTTGCTGTAGCTCGTGTACCTCCAGCTGTTGATCAGGTGGAATGCCATCCTGGTTGGCAGCAAACTAAGCTCCATAGCTTTTGTCAGTCAACTGGTGTTCATCTTACTGTAAGTCTGGTTACCACACATTTCTATATCACTAAACAAGTTAGCTTGCTTTTGCTGAACATAAGTTTTGTATTGTTTTTTAATCTGTATGTATGTTGCAGGCTTACTCACCACTAGGTTCACCTGGTACAACTTGGATGAATGGTAATGTCCTTAAAGAACCAACCATCATCTCAATTGCTGAGAAACTCGGGAAAACTCCTGCACAAGTGGCTCTGCGCTGGAACATTCAGATGGGTCACAGTGTGCTTCCAAAGAGCACGAATGAAGAAAGGATAAGGCAAAACCTTGATGTTTATGATTGGTCAATTCCAGATGACTTGCTTGCAAAGTTCTCTGAGATTAAGCAGGTATGTGTGGGCTGATTACACTTCACAATACTTTAATGAGGATAAAATTGCATTGATATTTGTTGATTAATAAGTAAACATCTTTATAGGATCAGGTACATTTTAAAACGTTACTTTGTTATGTGCTCTTTCAAAATTCATATGATTTGGATTTTTTCTGATAAACAAATCACTTGTAGGATTCTAAATTGCTAGGGTTAAGTAGCACCTGTACTTTTTTTAGCTTTCTTGGTGCTTGGAGCATCAGTGGTGCTGTGACAGGAATCTAGTAAGGGTGCCTACTTATTTTTCCCTTGATCCTGCACGTGCAAAGAAATAATCACAGCTGCAGTCATTTCTATAAACATATCATTAAACATTTAGGTTGAATTATGTTTCCGCAAGATGCTGTCCCCTGCTCTTTATGCACCCACGCATACCAACTGAAAAATTTGGCCTGGTACTGTAGTCACATTTTTCTGGCAGCCTAGGATGTTTTTGAATAATAAGATCATCAACGCCATGACCGGATTTCCCCTTATATTCTTTTCATAGCCATGCTCAACCTTGACATACGGTTCTATATGTACAAACTCCATGAGAATAAATATTGTATGAAATCTTATATATGTAGCCCCCAAGCCCCCTTGTTTGTGGCTCACTAATTCTTTCTTGAAATGCTGCCACTAGATTTACTTATCTTCATGCCTTTATTATTATAAGGTAGTAACCTTTCCCTATGAGATTCTAATTAAAAAGGGGGAAAAAAGAAAAGATGTGCGAGTTCAATTTCTGTAGGATTAATAAACACTCGGATTTTTGAATATTGTGATGCTTATCTGGTATGAAAAATACTTGTAGATGCTCAACTTTGTGCTATGAGGTGCTGGCACATGACCAATCTGGATAGAGAGTATTGTTTCATGCTTTATATTCACCTTGGGTAGAATAGAAGTCAATCCACGCCATCATTGTCCAATGATCATTTTTGCTTGTTGTATAGGGCAAAGCTGTATATCCCTTGACGATATTGTTCGATGTAAACCATTTGTTGTCCGTATACAATTGTTTCTCTAGAATAATATCGGTAAAAATTTCTGAGCCTTTTGTCATGCAATCCAGTTCATTAATCAGTAATATTGAACTATCATTTTGCATCCATCTTTTTTCCTTTTGAGACCCTTACATAGCTTGAGAATGCATCTGACAATTTTATTTTGTGATCTTCAGGCTAGGCTACTTAAAGGCAACTTCATTGTTAGACCGGAGAGCGTTTACAAGACCCATGAGGAGCTCTGGGATGGTGAGCTTTAGGAAGGAAACCGTTGTTCATCCTGAGCAGGGAGCAGCGTTCCATTAGGGCCTATCAGATCATTTTATCTCCAAATTTGCTCTTTTGAAATGAAGGTTCAGTGCTCGGAAGCTCTGATGCCATCCTGTATCACGAACTGGTTCGGAAAGTTGTCAGCGGTTTACTTTGTCCTACGGGATGTGCTGCTGCAGTCCATCATAGTATCACTTGATTTTCCTGGTACACTGTGACCAAAGAAGTTAATTCGCCAGGCATCATTAGTCTGGAATTTCATCGTTTTATCTCCTCACGATATTTTTTATGCTCCATTTATTCTCTGTGAATTGATGAACGTGCTAACACGCGGCGCCTATAATAAATAACCAATGCGTGAATGCCATGGTAATGCTGGTGTGATACCGTGGTGATCCTTCCCCTGCATCGCAAGCAAGGCTCCCGTTGCTATTGCGTTGTCCCGTTCCGCGTATAGGCAAAGCTAGACCGATCTGAAGCGATTGTCCCTGTACTATTATAGTATATTATTATAGAGAAATGATATAGCTCAATCGGTTGATTTGGAGCACTCCGTCAACCGATTTTTCGGTTGTGTGATCCAGCAAGCGGACGGTCGATGGGAGACGAGGCGGACGACCAGGTGAGGCGGCGCGGCAGTGAGCAAGCCGGGCGGCGCGGTGGCCTTAGAGCTCGCAACTCCGGCCATGGTAGGCGCGCGGCCCCGACAGGTGTGGTGCGGGCTGGTGACGCTGGGCTGGAGCTGGGCGGCGCGACTAGCCGGCGACGAGGAGGGCGAGCCAGCCATGTGGCCACGACGTAAGGAAAGGGAGGAAGAAGCGATAAGGTTGGGGAGGGTGGGTCCCACTAGAATTTTTAAAAAATGAATTTGCTCTGAAATTTTTGAACAATTTGTGAATGATTTGGGATATAATCTCTGATATTTGTAATCCATAGAAATAATTTGTAATTCTTTTTTGAAAAGTTTGATATTTGTTTGCATTGTCTCTAAATTATACCACTTTATCCAATAAATCACAATGTACAAATCATTGTAAATATAACTATAAAAGAGTGTAAGTACACAATAAAATTTAGTTGATGGGAGGGGCTAAATCAACCGAACGTTGTGTAGACAGTTTCTTATTATACTTTATATATAGCATATATAATTTTTTCTCTTAATTTATGGCTTGCTTTTGAATTATTGTTATTATTAAAATTTAGATATATATATATAGATATTTATTTTTTCGTATTTTTTATGTCTGACTTATGAGCCAAACGAGTCAGCTCGAGCTCACTAACGAACCGAGCCGAGCTAGTTCGTTATTCTAACGAGCCGGCTCGTTAATTCAGCCCTAATGAATCTACTGCGTAAGTTCAGCACAAGCATTTGGAAAAAAGAAAAAATCATTACATTTCAGATGGTATAAACGCATTTGTAGGGCAAAATGTCTCGATCGTTTCTACTATCATACCATGCAGATGCGGAGCACTAGATTCCGTGCACAAGCACAACTGCACAGCCGACAAAGGGCGGCTACGAGCGATCGAAATGGAGCCTCTGTGTTCGGCATCTTTTGCTCGTTTTTTCTTGGCACGCGCGCTCGACAGACTGGACCATCTGTCCGTGGCAGTTGCCGTCGCGTTGCGCCGTTGCCCAAACCCTATCCTTTCCTGTGGAGCGGTCAACTCTCTCACCAGTCACCACCACACCGTCGCTCTCGATTAGACACCGGCGGGGCGGAGAGAAGTGGAGGAAGAGGAAGAAGATGGCCACCTATTTCACGCTCAACACTGGGGCTCGCATCCCCTCGGTAGGGCTCGGCACCTACAAGGCCGGCCCCGGGGTCGTCGCCGACGCCATCACCGCCGCCGTCAAGGTCGTCGCCTCACCCTCCAGCACTTTCTGTTCTTCCGAGCTTTACATCCGCGTGCTGTTCCGTTTGTTTTGCTCACAAAAGACGATCTGTGCCCGTGTACTACCTGTACTACTGCTTTCTTGCTTGCTTGTCATGGCAGGCCGGGTACCGGCACATCGACTGCGCGCCGCTATACAAGAACGAGAAGGAGGTAGCCTTAATCCATCCTGCACTGCAATTAGTATCTTCGATTCATCTGCGCTGGCAGTTTGGCTACAGTTGTCATTAACGTGCGTGTTCCTAGATTGGCGTTGCTCTGAACAAGCTCTTTGATGACGGCGTCGTCAAGCGAGAAGACCTGTTCATCACTTCAAAGATATGGTACTACCTTAGTTCCTTATATACGTATTGTTATGAGCTCTAGCCATTTGCTCGTGTCGATCAATTTTGTAACAACCGGAGAGCCAAGCTATGCAGGTGCAGCGATCTCGCACCTGAAGACGTTCCGTTGGCAATCGACAGCACGCTGAATGATCTGCAGCTGGATTATCTTGACCTGTACCTGGTAACCTGAGTGTGTACACTGCAAGAGTAGACAGATCCCTTTCTTTGCTGCTACTACTACTAGTAACTAGATGAGTGATAACTTCGGATCTTCGTAGATACATTGGCCCTTTCAGATAAAGAAAGGCAGCGAACTCAGTCCAGAAAACTTTGTCCACCTTGATATGCCCAAGACCTGGCAGGCAATGGAGAAGCTGTACGGTTCAGGCAAAGCTCGCGCAGTAGGTGTCAGCAATTTTTCGACCAAGAAGCTGGCCGATTTGCTTGCTCTCGCCCGTGTCCCTCCAGCTGTTGATCAGGTGGAGTGCCACCCCGGTTGGCAACAGGCGAAGCTCAGAGCGTTCTGCCGCTCCAATGGAGTTCATTTCTCTGTAAGTTACCATGGTTTTAAGCCTGGCATGTACTGTGATTCTGGGCGGTTTTCTCATGCTCTTTCTGCAGGCGTATGCGCCGCTAGGCAGGATGAAAGTCGTTGCCAATAACCCGGTGGTTGCATCCATAGCCGAGAGATTGGGGAAAACGCCGGCACAGATTGCTCTGCGATGGGGTATCCAGCAAGGTCAGAGCGTGCTTCCCAAAAGTGCCAATGAGTCAAGGTTGAAGGAGAACATTGGTCTCTTCGGTTGGTCCATTCCTGAAGAGCTGTGTGCCAAATTTTCTGAAATTGAACAGGTATATACTTTCTTTTTCAGTTATCCATGACATGAGTGCAGGAAATGATGTTTCTACCTTTTTTTTTCTTGATACGTATGGATTGACTACTACGTACTATCATTTATCTTTGCAACAATGTCTCTACCCAGTGAACTCGTTTACTCATTGGCACTTTTGCCTTTTGATGGGTGAACAGGTTAAGCAAATTAGAAATGACGCATTTGTGCACCCTCAGAGTATTTACAAAACAATTGACGAACTCTGGGATGGTGAGATCTAAAATGAAGATCATTTTCGGTATGAAATCAATCTCTAACTAGAGTTGAAATTTACACCAAAAAGTAGGGACGCTTTTGCAGAAATGCATCATCACATTGGCTTGACACTTTTGTCTTGCAAGGGGAAAAAAAGGAAAATGCATGTTTCAGCGGTTGGAAAGTACTGCCAGTACTTTTGGGTACTTTGCATTTTTATTTTGTTAATTTAAGAAAGAAAATTAGAGGGGGCTTGTCCAGATGGGGCATAGAAGGGTCTGTTTGGTTCATCTCCTAGACAAGCATGGCTAGCCAATCTAAGCCTGGTTTGACTTGGCTTGTACCCACGAGACCAATCCACGGTTGTTTGGTTGCCTGTCTCTTCTAGACCTGGCTTGACACAAGTTTGTTTGTTTGGTTGGCTTGGGTTGCATAGACTCACCTCTTCCTTGAGATGGTGAAATCACTCGCTCTGAGCCATTTTCTCGAACAGGTGGTAGGCGAGTTCGGACGGGGGCAAGGGCCAAGGACGTGGCGAGTGCTTCCGCAGTGAACACGGCGCAGCAAGTGCTTCCACAGTAGGTACGCACTCAGTGATGGTGGCGGCGTCGCCGAGGAGGCGGCCGCAGAGCGGGCACGTCGCCTCGTCCCGGCAATGGACAACAAATTAAGGCACAATGCAATTCAGAAACACCAATGCTAGCTCCTCCTTTGAATCGCACCAAGAGAGAGAAAATCACGCCACTTTCATCTAGCAGTACCAGTGCTTGTCGAAGAGCATCCATCCTCGATGGGTTCCTACTTGGTCTCCGGCAGCAGGAGGATGACGAAGACGGACATGACGACAATGAGCGCGGCGAAGAGCACGAAGACGCCCAGCGGAGGTAGCACAGCGAGGCGAGGAAGCACTGCACGACGGCGTCGGTCCAGAAGAGGTTGACGCACGCCACCACGCTCTGCCCCGCCGACCGCATCTCCAGCGGGAACAGCTCGCTGGGCACCAACCAGCCGTAGGCCACCACGGAGAGGCAGATGGCCACCACCAGCACCGTGCTCATGCCCTTGCTCAGCTCCTCCCCCTTCCCAAACTTGAGCGAGACCCGACTCCGAGCACCGTATCCTCGTCAGATCAGCCGTCAGCGTGGGTGAAGCGCCTCGTGTCCTCGGCATCAGCTGCTGCTGCCCGCGGTCGCCTCCTTCGTCGTCGGGTGCGGCAGCAGGCCACCGCCGCCCGGTGCTCCTGCTTCCCGGCGTTCGCCACCGCGGAGATGGGAGCGCGAACGGATGAGAAGTGTTGCTGCCGTGACGCCAGTTGGGGTGGGGGCAATGGTGAGCGGCGGTCTTTGCCGGCAATGGCGAGCGGCGGAGGCTGCGCTGCGCAAGGGAGGCGTGCACTGAGCAGAGTAGAGAACGCACCGGGAGGTAAACCAAGCGTGGGCGCTAGCCTGGCTCAAAAAAACAACATCCCATCTCGTTTCCAGGGGGCAGGCTAGGACCCGGTGGATGGCTTGGCGGGGCCTAAGTCTCGAGATAGCCACCCAACGAAATAGACCCGAAGTCGTTTTGGCCCTGCTGTCTCACGTTACTACAGCTATTGTTCTTAGGGCATTCTCAACGCTTGAAACATGCTTTTTTTTTTTTTTTTTGAGAAAATCCCTTCTATGCCATTGAAACTTATACTTATCCCTTATGTGCCATTGAAAAATACAGGTTCCCTTCTATGCCATTGATTTATATTTTCTCTCCCTTATATGCCACTGCCGTTATATTCTCCGTCAAAAATCTCACGTGCTAGGCTGGAAATGGACAGGAATCCAGGGTTAACACGTGTACGTAAGTCTAAATTATAACACGTGTACGTCAAATGATAGACTAGGAAAACACCAGGATAAACGTATTTACATAAGTCTAAATTATAACACGTGTAAGTCAAATGGCTACACAAATTATGATACGTATGTCAAATGGCTAGGCTAGGTCAGTCTTCTTGTATCGATGTAGACATATGCGGAGTGAAAATGGTGCCACACATAGCGCTAACGGAGATTCTTGACGGAAAATATAACGGCAATGGCATATAAGGAAGAGAAAATATAAAGCAATGGCATAAAAGGAAACTTATATTTTTTAATGGCACATAAGGGATAAATATAAGTTTCAATGGCATAAAAGGGATTGACCTTTTTTTTTTCCAACCACCGTGAAACTTGTAAGAAACATGCTTCATGCCGTTATCTTGAAGTACTACTAGCAACGGGCATGTGATGCATTTTTGGCAGGGCTGTGACGTCAGCATATTGTTGCATTGCAGAAGATCCAGTGAAGGGGTCCTTGAATAAAAGCATAGAACGAACAAATTTACAGCAATGCATTCCTTTTTCCCCCCTCTGTTCTTGTATGATTGAGAAGTCATATCCTGAGCCAAAGCTTATATATGATCACAGAGATTTGAGCATTGCAGAGCTCTTTATTCCGGAAACAAACATTAATTACGAAACGGTGAGCAAGCATCGACATAGAGTATGCCGGGCAGCCTTCAGATTCAGACAGCATCAGGCGATAAAGGCGGCTGCGGCGTGCATCTGCGATCGCAGAAGCTGACGAGGATGTCCGCGCACCGGAAGGCGGGTGGTTCGTCGATGCCGCCGGTGGTGAAGCTGAGGCAGCTCCTGCATGCCGGATGGCACCCGCGCTGCGAAGAGTCCAGGCACTGGCATTGTTGCGGGAACGACCTGTAGCAGAAGCCGCACTTGTCGCAGCACGGCCATGAGCCTTTGGGGAGCGCTGCCGCTGCTCCTCCTTCCTCCTCGCCTGCGCCCACCAAAGATTTGGTCATCCGTCACTCATCCCCCACTCAGTTGACCCAAAAATATACTCCTAGTGCATCCTAACACAGGTGATTTGGAAGTTAAACATATCAAAAAAGAAGATCTCACCTTTGCTGATTGGCAGAGCTGCCAGGACGGCTAGAACACCCAGTGTGACGAGTAGTAACACATGAATTCTCATGTCGGCTTCTCTTCGCAAGAATCAGGCCGGCGGCCGTGTGTAGCTTATTGGATTTCCTCTCCTGCCGTCGGCCACGGTGTAATGGAAGAGCTCTTATTATATAGATCGAGGGGGTTTCCGTCACAGCTGCGTGGCTCGTGCTTCCCGGCTAAAAGAGAGCAAAATGGTGAGTGACAGAAAAAAACAAAATCTGGTGGGGACATATGACACGTCGACACGTGTTAATCGGCGTGAATCGAGTGGGAACGTATGACACGTCGACAATCTGCACGCGCAAGAGTAGGCAATATGGAACCATGCTCTCCATCATCGTTCTTGTTTTGTTTTGTTTTGTTTCTTTTTTTTTTTTTTTTTTTTTTTTTTTTTTTGCGAACAAACATCATCGTTCTTGTTGGCGACTGGAATTGATAATAACGCCCAGACAATGAAAACCAGAGCATCCGATTTCCCAAAATTGAGTATTTGGTTTTCAATATTAAGCTCCATTAAAAAAATTTCTCCATTGGATAGTACCTATGGTTGAGATCATCAAAATTGACACACGGATCGTCTTATCTTAGAGTCTAAATGCGGAGTCATGGCAAAAAAAAGTATCAAGTTCATAAAACTAGCATCTACTATCGTAGGAGCACAACATTGAATTTGAAAAGTCACAAAAAAAACATTGAATTTGAGAATAAATTTATAAAAATTAGAGCAATAGTTCAAGTTTACGACTCACAACTAGGTGGATAGGTTCAACCACATGAAACTTAATTAGAATCCAATTGATCTACCTAACAATTGTATTCTTAGCCTTTGTTAGGTAGATCAAATGCATGGGGCAAAACTACGTTGTAGCTTGTGGGTGCCCGGGCACCCACTAAAATTTTAAAAACTAGTGTTATGAATAAATTTTCACACGTATACAAGAAAGGCACCCCCTCTAATTTGCTCTAGTTTCACCACTGATCAAATGAATGCATGTAGAATTGATAATTACTATAATCCTATTTATCAAGGAATAAGACCTCATTTTATAGTTTGCTAAAAATAAATAAAATTGTTTGGTGAACGTGAATTTGATGTTTTCCTACATAATATCAAGACACACAGGAGTACAAAAGTAAAAGGCATCAAGTCACAAGAACCTAAATATATGGTAATTATGAACTGAGATTTGTAATACCAGCTCACCCTACTTGGTTTTGAATATATTGCTTTCAAACTTTCCAGGTCATGCCGAGAAACTGAGAATAGAACTATGAATGCTCCAGGAACCATAGTGTAAGCATAATATATTAATATGAACATTTCAACTCAAGTTAAAATCACCTGTCATTCAGAAACACAATGCTGAGGCCAATTGCTAGAGCTGCAAGGATGGCAACTGGCTTTCTAAGAAAGCCCATTCCTGCATATGCAAGATGAAGGAGGTATATATAAAAAAAAAAGAGAGCAAAATACAGCCTAAATAACTGATGAAGAACTGTTTTGCCACATAGGCATTGTTACCCACCAAGAAGGAATATTACCAAGATGAAGTAGTTCGTCCGATAGCTGCAAACAGGCACAATTTGATAAGATACAAATGGCAGGAAAGTGAGGTCCTCCACCACCTCTAGGTGGTTTCGCAGAAGGTAAACGTGTCCACGCTCGACGTCTTTCGGCTCGTCACAATGAGTAGGCATCATCGTGAGCGGGACGGATGTCGACTGCTGCTCCCTTTCCGGCTCAGTCACAGGTATGTTACACGGATCCCTGCACCAGGCCCAGAGATCGAAGGTCCTGGTGCGCTCCCGATGGCGAGTCTGCTCCTCCATGTACGTAGTGCACAACAGACAACACAGCCTTCCCCTAGGGCCTTAGCCGCCACCTCCTGTTCTCAGCAGTGAATACGTACCCTCACCCGATATTCCCAACTGACGTTGGAGGCGTATTTGTGCTCGGTCCACGTCGCAAAGTGAAATGCGCGCCCCTCGTGCAGTAAAAATAAAAAAATATGAGCATACTGCATAAATTTCTTATGATAAGCTGTGCTGTTGTAGGGAGCTGTGATTTGTGTGGTGATGGAAACAAGTCAAGCAGCTACCATGCAGTGATACAATCCGCTGGCACAAGACCTGCGACAAGCCATGAGAAATCACTAGTCCTTGTCGGATGAAGTAGTTCTCCTTCACATGCACTAACTAGCTACTATTGCTTCTTGATGTGTGTATAACTGATTAAAGGGATCATATTCTACTCATTTTGTAATGAGCCTGTTACGTCCACAATAATTAAAGTTTATAACCCCCCAATTTGATTGAGGGATAAAAGGAATGGAAAAAATGTCAGTTTCAGGGATAAAAGGATTTTTTTATTTCAAAAAAAATTGTCTGAGCCCAGGTTCGAACTGGGGACCTTTAGTGTGTGAGACTAACGTGATAACCAACTACACCACCCAGACAGTTTCTATTTTGTCTTCTATACATTGTTATTCAAATAAGGCAATTCCCAGCACGAAATGATTCTCTTGTCCCCGGATCCTGGCATATATCCTGCTGCCGTATATCCTCTTCTGCCATCAAAGTATCAAAGCGCAGTTCACGGGTGAATGCATTGGACTTTGTCAGTTTGAAAGGTCCCTGCTACCTCCCAAAATCCACTTGTCATCCCAAGGTACGCGAGGAACCTTTCCCCGGTTTCCCGCATAGCCAGGCGGCGCTTGATCCTTCGCGAGGCAACAACGTGGTGCGGGCAGCGAGCATGTGCACAGCGGCTCTGGGCCAGACGTCCTGGATTCCACTGAGTAGAAGACAACAGAAGAGGACCTGAGCTGAGGCATCAGATTTTTGCAGCCTGATCGCCCCCATGTTTGTTTAAGAGGCCGCCTTAATTTATTTTATCTTAAGTTGGTAACGATGCTCTCTCCATGATTAGCAGTGGACTGCAGAGTAGCTTATCCTGGTACTAATAAATGAGGGATGCCTTCAACGTTTACTCCTACGTGAACTCCAAAACCATAGTTTTGGCTTATAGAATATTTCAATCACATAGATATACATATACTCGCGTTATTTTCTAATATCCGGACTCAACATATAAAAACTATTATAAGACATTTAGGCTTCTATAGATTCATAGTTTTTGTTATGCATAAAGATATACATTATGTCTAGATATATGTATGAAAAAATATCTAGTACTCTAGTATTTAAAAGAGTGGCATCTGGACATCTACACCCTCCATCCTAAAACGGACGTCATCTAGCTATGAAACTTCTAGCAATGAATCTGGACTACTCCCTCCGTCCCTTAAATAGTGTCGCTATTGATGTGCGTGTCACAAGTTTAACTCGATTTGTAGAAAATATGTACAACATTTATATCCCCAAATAATTATTAAAAAACTATATTAAAAGATCTTTCTAATGATACTAATTGTGTACCATAAAAACTAATAAATTTTAATATATATTTAATTAAAGTTATTCCTCGATAAGCAAAACCGACACTTTTTTAGGGACGGGGGAGTAATTGTTTGTCTAGATGCTTGTGGACCATTCAAATAGGATCATATTCACAAATGCCACAAACTCATCCCGATTGCACTATCCCGTTGATAGGATTTGCATGCATGCATTCATATAGAGTGAGTGCACATGTTTTATGAACATCTATATTTATACTGTGTAATTTGAAACAAAACAACATGCATGTATGCAATACCTAGTCGGCTACTCCATCTATCACAAAATAATTGTATATCTACAAATAAATTTAATATAAAATATATGTCATGATTAAATATACCGATATTTACGATGTATTATAAATATTGGTATTTTGTTATATATTTTATCAAACTTAAAAAAAATGACTTCTCAAAAAGCAAGATATAAAATTATTTTGGACGAAAGAATTAGACAACACGGTCCTTAGAAAATGACACTGCACTTAGCAAAAGGGCATTCATGGACATTTCGTCTCTTACCTAGTCTATCTGATTTATTTTTTCTAAATTATCACCATTTGTGGAACGGTGGTAGTATTATTAAGTGATGTATAAAATGGAGGACTTAAGAAAATTTTAAGCACCACTTATTCGTCATTGGAGCTAGAGAGTAGTTTGCAAGTGTTGCGCTATTTACATATATGTTAGCTTGTCTTTCCTTTGTTTCTTTTTCTTCGTATATATTTGCTTATGTTACTATGGCATTTCTAATCTTTGTCAAATACTCTCTACTTTGCTTGTGTATTGAGGATATCAAGTTTACTCTTTACCCGGCTTTAGGCGCTTCTTTTTCTTTTCTTTCCGACTCACTTTAGGCACTTCAAAACAAGATGATGATGATGATAATAATAATAATAATAATAATAATAATAATAATAATAATAATAATAACAACAACAACAACAATAATAATAATAATCGGCTATTTGATACAGTTCACAAAAGCTTCACGAGCTGTTGTGAGCTGTTTTTTTTTACAAACACCTTTTTTTAAAACATCTTACTGGTTAAGCCATTTTTTTCTTCTTTCATAAAGGGATGAGTTGGCATGAAGCTGAAAAAATTGTATATTCTAACTGTCTCCCTCATTTCTCTCTCAATCATGCATGAAGTTGGTGATGTTATTTTGCCAAACAATATTTGCAAAACAGTTGAGTTTTACCAAAAAAAGTTGCTCTTTAAATCATTTTTAAAAAAAATAGCTCTATAAAAAAAGCTGAGCTGTGTCAAACGGAACCTAAATAATAATGCTAGTGGTACCAACCATGTTAGCGGGCAAAAATATAGTGATTTCACATTGATTATCTAAAGAACATAACAGGAACTCACGTTTCTTTGACACACACAACCATAACGGAGTAGTAGGAGTAATAACCTTTGATGAAACTCATGCAGAGAGTAGGAACCTTTTATGAAACTCACGATCGTCTATAGCAAACTCATATGACGTGTTTTTGTTGGGACTCGTCTCAACACACAATCATTAACCATATATGACGCGCTTGCCGTGTAGTAGTTGAACTTCTCTTTCGTTAGGCCTTGACAGGTTGCACAAAAGTCATATCCTTCCTCTGTTTAAAATTATATAATAAGTCATTCAATTTTTTAAAAAAGTCCAAATGACTTTAAGAAAATATAGACAAATTATAAAAAAAATTATGATATAAATAAGTATACTACAAAAATAAAATTAATTAAAAAAATATGATACTCATTTAATATTATAAATGCTATTATTTAATTATATAAGTTTGGTTAAACTTTGTATTTTAACTATTAAGAAAGTTATTAATAAAATTTGATTTAGAACTGATGGAGCAGTGTATACTGATGCATAAATTTTCAGACGAGGCAGAAACTGATGGAGCAGTATATACTAATGTATAAATTTTCAGACGATGCATACTGATATTACAGGTAGGAGATTATTAATTATTCGTGGGAAACCAAATATAGAATAGCGTATATTTCTTTTTTATTGGTGTATATTGCTTCTCTTGTAAAAGATTTATGATTTTTTAAGAGTAAAAGTAAATAATATTTCTTATATGAGCTACCTTTTCTTTTCACATCTCATGCATGATTCTGACTTAGAGCATCTTCGAGAGATTAGACGATATACTTTATTTGATGGTAGAAACATTTGTATTTTCATTGAGTTATTGAATAATACTGCACAAGAATATCATTATTTCTATTTTCATTCAGTTGTTGAACAAATTGTACACAAGGCATATCTTAGTCCAAGAACTTTCAGTCATGCAATATATTAAAATATGACAAGAACGTGAATGCCAAAATTATTTAAAGGAGACGCCCATTGGGTGAGATGGATGTGAGAGGTGTCTCTAATATATAATTAGAGATAAGTCAAGTTGAAACATGTCAGAGATATTTTTGGCTCCAACAATACATATCTATGGGGTGCAAAAATCAAAGACAGGGCTCAAAACACACGTCTCTGATATATGGCTACGATGCTTCTAGGTATACATATAGATATCGGCGACACATATAAAGAAAAGCGTGCCTCAAATCTAATTCCCCCATACTTAAACAATTGTTAACTTCCATATAGACATACATATCATGTCTAGGCTCCACATCTCTTCCCCCTATCACATTTGTAGTCCTAATGTCTCTTTACTCCTGACTTGTTGCCCCACACGCCACATCCGGCACCACTACGCTATCCATCTCTGCCATTGTCGTTCCTCTTCCGCCTTCACCAACACTACCATTCTCCATCACCCCTATCCATAACCCTTGGCTCCCTCTCTCTTGCGATGAATGTTGTGCTCATGGCTGCCTCCTCCCTCGTTTGTGATGACCATCGCGCACGTAGTCTCAATGCGACATCATGACTAAGAACGAAGATTGTCATGTCTGTAGCGTCCTCCCATCTACACTTACCCCCTTCCCTAGGCTTTGACCTTGCTCTAGTGGGGGCAAGTTGTCGAAGCTCTTCTTTGGATCTTTGGCCTCTATATCTCTTCTCCTAGCTCGAGAATGGGCCCAGATTCACCCTTAGACGGCAAACTAATGGTGGACCTTCACAAATGGACCCCTCTCTATCTTCCTATCTCTCTATCACCCTCACTATCTCATATGTGGAACTGGTGGGTGACTAGTGCTTGTTGCCCATTTGCTCTATCGTCACTAAGCACCATCTTCAGGTCGGTATCTCCTCCACCCTGCAATGCTCTCTCTCTCTCTCTCTCTCTCTCTCTCTCTCTCTCTCTCCTTTCTTATTTCTACCAATTTGACTCTATCTCAGACTAGATTTGGCTCTTGGATATAGGTAGCCATCAAATTGTCGGGGTGGTGTATGCGAGGATATGGCCTGCGTGCTTTGAATGGTTGGATGCCCTTGAGGGCAGGTGGTCTTTAGCGAAGGCCATGTATAGTTTGGTTCTATGCTTGCCAGATAAGTAGTCGGCTAGACATCGATCTCGACTAAGATGTCCAAAGTTGGACACCTAGGGAGCTCCTTGTACCAAACAACCTTGCCTCAATGGAACCAAACAAGCCCTACATGCCAATCCTACAAGTAGAGGCCTGACTAGGTAAATCCTACCCGCTCCAGGATCTACTTGTTACTTTGTTTGATGAAGACTATGATTCTAAAAAAAGTTGCTTGGCTAGCCATGTATGTGATGATTTTCATCAAAGACACATAAAAGCACGTCCTTGTGTGTTCGACACAAATGTTGAGTCGTGTCTCTAATAAGTGAATGAGATAGTGACGTAGACCGAGCTAGCATGTGTGTTTTGTGATACTCTTACGTGTATTTAGAGAAAACATATAAGCCAACTAGTTTATGTTTTTATGGTAACAATTCGATCTTGCCAAATAATTTTAGTCACCACAAAAACCTATCTTGAATAGCCTCATGACATCTGTTTATCAAGAGTCCATATCTATTGCGACTCATCGTTTTCGGACTTTTGGTAAAACCTACGATGACTTGAAACCACATGCCATTTATCCACAAAGTAGGTTCATATCTAGTGCGGCGTGTAGTCTGGCTGTAAACGTGAAACCCCTATTGTGTGAACACCAAACCGACATATATGCAAAAGCTTCCAAATGCTTAATTTCGTACACAAGCTAATAGAAAAAAAAAGACAAATCACGACAAGTAGCAATAGCTTCCATCTTTATCCCATCCCGCTCTAACTTGTGGTCATGTTGGCACGTTGGAGCACTCATTCACTCTTGCATGTTTGTGCTAGGTACGACTACGCGACCTCCCATCGAATGGGCGCGCACCAGGTCACCACACAGGACGACTGGCACTTTGGCTCGTGCGGGATCAAAAATCACCAAAGGCTCTGCGCGGCCGTAACACAACCACCTGCCCTATATCTCCGCTCGGGCTAAGGATATTCTGGGCAAATGCCCTGCCTAATTCCACAGGCCACGCCACACGTGGTGCGGCTCGACCGGATCGTTCCTACCTAGCGGGGCCACGTTGCCGCGCTTAGCGGACGCTGACGGGCCGTCACGGGCCCTGCTCGCCGCAGACGATCCAGGGACCAGGCGGCGCGCGGGGCATCTCGCCGCGCCGCATACGTATGTGTTTGTGTGGCCCCGCCCGTGACCCTGAGGGGAGGCGGAAGAGGCGACGCGACGCGGCTCTATAAAACTGAGCCTCCCAGCAGTATTCCTTCGGCACCAAAGCGATTATCCGTGTTCGCACCAGCGCCGGCACAGGCAACGCACGCAGCACCGCACCGAGCCGAGCCACTTAGCGAGGGAGCGGCAGCCTTCTCCACGGCGAGGAGAGAATGGGGAGAGGAGGGATCGGAGGCGCGGCGGCCATGGCCATGGAGGCCGCCGATCCCGCCCGCGCATTCGTCAAGGACGTCAAGCGAATCATTATCAAGGTGATTGGTCTATCTGTCTCGTTGTTCTCTAGGAGTAGATGAGTAGTTTTTTTTTTTTTTTTTTTTTTTTTTTTTTTTTTTTTTTTTGGTATCGTTTCGTCTTGCTAGAATGCAGAGATGTTTTTCAGACCGGTTGCTCTTGGTGCCGCCCATGTTTTTACTGAGATCTCTGCGAGGTGGATTGCGAGTGTAGATAATTCGATTTCGATCTGATGCGTGTTTACAACTGTAAAAAAAAAAATCGGTGCTGAATATGTTTCCGTCCCAACTCAGAGCGTTGGTCGCTTGGGGATCTACAACCTGAAAGTATTTTTTGTTGGGAATCTCAGGTGCTATTGTTTCAGTATAGTATTTCGCGTATTCCCTATGTGTTTGGTAGTGCTGATTGGCATCTTCTGATCGTTGAAACTCGGGATGGGAAAACAACTACAGATGTTTCGTTTTTTTTAATTTTTTTTTTCTTTTGAGAGTGGGAGGACACTCGTTGGGATAGGATGTGTATTCAGTTTCAATTTCAGTTGAATATTGGCATACTGTACTTTTCAGGATTCCTCACTAAAAAAGATGAAGGGATAAAAAAAAAATAAGCTGCCAGTTTTGTTTACAAAAAAAAAAAAATAGTTACCAGATTTTGTCGTTATGTTTGCGGCTTCACATTTACTATGCCCTGTTACAGGTGGGCACAGCTGTTGTCACTGGGCAGAATGGCCGATTGGCTATGGGCAGGCTCGGTTCTCTCTGTGAACAGGTAATAGAGGAATTTTTAAAAAACCTACAACTATTGTGACATATTATGAATATACATGCAGAAACATCTTTGTGACCACATGACAATGTGGCCCACACGTCAGCCACATGGCATGCAACATGGTTTCCATGAGGCTATCACGTGGGGCCTCATTGTCATGTCGAGGGCTTCAGATTTTTGAAACTATGTATATCAATGCAGCTGTAGCCCTTTTTTATGCAAATGCTAAAACAGTTGTAGGTTTTAAAATTTAATCTTAATAGCATGCTTTCACCCATGGAGTTTTTTGTTTCAGTATCATCAGTTAACTTGCTTCCATATGCAGGTGAAGCAACTGAATTTTCAAGGCTATGAGGTGATTCTGGTAACCTCAGGAGCTGTTGGTGTTGGGAGGCAGAGGCTTCAATACCGTAAGCTTATCCATAGCAGGTACACAAAGTTTGGCTTGACAGTTTGTAAGTGGTTTCTGCCTCATTTATATCTTGCTGACCATTCTTCTTGCTTTGCAGCTTCGCGGATCTGCAAAATCCTCAGATGAGCTTTGATGGAAAGGCCTGTGCTGCTGTTGGTCAAAGTGGCCTGATGGCGATCTATGACACATTATTTAGCCAAGTGAGTCATGCCCAACAAATTTTATCCTACTGTTAAAAAGAGTTTGGCGTTACCTGTTTCTAACAGGATACTTATATGACTGCAGCTTGATGTAACGTCATCTCAACTTCTTGTAACGGATCGCGATTTCAAGGATCCAAATTTTGGGGACCAGCTACGCGAGACTGTTTTTGCACTATTAGATCTTAAAGTAATACCTCTATTTAATGAGAACGATGCCATCAGTACGCGGAGAACATACGAGGTTTGTTTTCTTAATTGTTTCTGTATGGCCCCGTACGTTAACCTTCCAATCTAATAACAGCTGGGCCCTTAGTCGTGTTCCTACTTACTGCTGATTGTAATAATGTATTTAATTTTGCAGGATCCATCTGGTGTATTCTGGGATAATGACAGTCTAGCAGCTCTGTTGGCAGCAGAACTTAATGCTGATCTTCTTATCATGCTTAGTGATGTGGAGGGACTCTATAGTGGTCCACCAAGTGATCCTCAGTCAAAGATTATCCACACATATGTCAATGAAAAGCATGGGAAGCTAATTAGTTTTGGAGAGAAGTCTAATGTTGGAAGAGGTGGCATGCAAGCTAAAGTGACTGCTGCTGCTAATGCTGCATCAAAAGGTGTACCTGTTGTCATTGCAAGGTGAGACGAACTCTTTTAATGCTGTTTTAGAATAAAATGGAGAAATATTCATAGCAACTAAATATGCCACACTACTATAGACTCATTGTAGTAAGAATCCTATTTGGTACCTGATTGTAATTATGGTCTCCCAACTGCTTATAATCTGATATAAGCTCACTAATCATTTAATTAATAGCAAATTTAAATGTACTTTAATGCAAAAGTAACTATGATGGTGTAGCCTGCAGATTTGCATTACATACTCCAATGCTCTCCAACTTTGGTGAACTTGTATTGCTCGCGACATGATGATTGCTTTGTTGAAGAGATGATAGACCAAATCCTTATTCATTCTATAGGATAACCTGTTCTATTTTCTTATCCTTAATTGGTGCCTCAACTCCCTACATAGCCTCCTGATAATCACTTGGAACAACTTGTAACTTTGTTACTCTCTGTGAAGTGGGTTTGCAACGGATAGCATCATTAAAGTTCTCAAAGGAGAAAAGATCGGTACACTTTTCCACAATGAAGCAAATTTGTGGGAATGTTCCAAGGAAGCTACAGCCCGAGAGATGGCAGTTGCGGCAAGAGACTGTTCAAGACGTCTACAGGTTTTTTTTTTTTTTTTTTTCTTTTCCTTCAATCATGCAAATATTTAAAATACCCAATCACCATAACTAATTTATTGTGTTGCATGTTGAACCTAAACAGAAGTTATCGTCAGAGGAACGCAAACAAATTTTGCTAGATATTGCTGATGCTCTGGAAGCAAATGAGGATGCAATTAGATCTGAAAATGAAGCAGATATTCAGGCAGCACAAGGTTCTGGTTATGAGAAGTCATTGGTTGCAAGGATGACTCTAAAGCCAGGAAAGGTAGTTCTTTTTGTCACAGCCTAGTTCCTTCCATTCATTATCTTAATTTTAGTAATGCTTCATTGATATATATCTGTAGATCACAAACCTTGCAAGATCCATTCGTGCAATTGCTGACATGGAGGACCCTATTTCACATACATTGAAAAGAACAGAGGTGATTGTTGTCGATCGCATTTCGATATCTCGTAGGGGAAAGAGGTACATGCTGTTTTTTAATCAATCAAGGATTCCTTTTGCAGGTTGCTAAAGATCTGGTTTTTGAAAAGGCATATTGCCCGTTGGGTGTTCTGCTCATTATTTTTGAGTCTCGTCCTGATGCATTGGTCCAGGTAACCTTTGATTCAGAAGCAGAGTACATATACAATATCTACAGGATCATTAATAATTATTTGTGGTTGATATATTATTGTACAGATTGCATCTCTGGCAATCCGAAGTGGTAATGGTCTTCTTTTGAAAGGAGGAAAAGAAGCTATGAGATCAAATGCAATATTACACAAGGTAGTATGGAACTAGCTCTAATAGTATGTAGCAATATGTGTGGGGTTTTTTTTTTTTTTTTTTTTTTTTGCTTACTTAGCTTTGTTTTTTTTTCCTCTTTAGGTCATAACTGGGGTTATTCCAGATATTGTTGGTAAAAAGCTCATAGGCCTTGTGACTAGCAAAGATGAAATTGCTGATTTGCTAGCGGTAAGTATGTAATGTAATTCTTTCAATGGTAATTAAGTGCATAAATATGTCTAAACTCTAAAACTGTGCAGCTTGATGATGTGATTGATCTTGTCATTCCGAGAGGCAGTAAGAATCTAGTCTCCCAAATCAAAGCAACAACTAAGATTCCAGTTTTAGGTCATGCTGGTAAGCTGTTTTCTAACAGTTTCAACAAAAATATGGTCATGTTAATTCTTTAAGTTAGTACCTGTAGTTGTTTCTGATTTTAGCAGTACTAAATCATGTTTTCAATTCTGTTCAGATGGTATCTGCCATGTTTACATTGACAAATCAGCCGACATGGATATGGCAAAACGGATAGTATTGGACGCTAAGGTTGATTATCCAGCAGCATGTAATGCAATGGTATATCTCTAATTTAGTAGCTAATTGATGAGTACGTCTCATTTAGTATACTTTGGTGAACATAAAATCTCCAAAGGACTTGTTCCTTCACTAGACTGGCTTAATAATTTATTATTTCCCAATAGCCACTTTCCTGAGGAAGTAGTTCACAGCCTCACTAATATAGTCTTGTTGAATTGAAACCTTGCCTTTGCTATTACATAGTTGTCTACATTTTGGTCTACTCCTTACAATTTGCCCCTTTGAAACATATTGTAATATTTGAAATTTTTATGGCCTTTCTTATAACATATTTACTAAAGAACATTTTATTATTATTTGTTTTTAAAGTTAATTGTATATCTTTAAATGCAATAAACCGTGTAGCCACCTAAATGGACTCTTAAAATGTATGATGAAGTTGAATTGAAAGAGTTCTTTATCATCTTATTTAGGATAACTGATTTTATTTAATGTATTAGTTTATTTTAGAATAGAATTTAATACAGGTTGTGTAATTTCTTTGTTCAAGGAAACACTACTTGTTCATAAAGATCTTAATAAGAGTGAGGGCCTTGATGATCTATTAGTGGAACTTGAAAAGGAAGGTCAGAACTCAAAATCTCTTGGTCTTTCATTTGTTTAGTAACTGGTGGATAAAAAGTGACTTTTACACACTAGTGAATACTGAATAATAACAATCATTGCATCTTTACTTTGAATATCATATTGCAGGAGTCGTTATTTATGGTGGGCCTGTTGCACATGACAAATTGAAAGTACCAAAGGTAGATTCATTTCGTCATGAGTATAGCTCAATGGCATGCACTCTCGAATTTGTTGATGATGTGCAGTCAGCTATTGATCACATAAATCGTTATGGAAGGTAAGGAAGTTTTCTTTTAAGCCTATTATGGCTGCAATAGGCTACTTTTTTTTTTTACCAAAATTTGGTTTCTTTTCAGTGCACACACAGACTGCATCATCACAACTGATGAAAGTGCCGCGGAGGCTTTTCTGCAGCAAGTCGATAGGTATTGAAACCTTCTTTCTGTCATTCTTGTTGTCGAACTTTGTTACGGAAGTAGTATTTATTACTGATGTTAGATTATACTACTGGTCTATGATAATTTTGGATCTAATGTCATGACATTTCTGTTGAACTGCAACAGTGCCGCTGTGTTTCATAATGCAAGCACGAGGTTCTGTGATGGGACACGCTTTGGGTTTGGTGCAGAGGTACTTCCTTTGGCCATCTGATTTCTGTACTTTTTTTTTTATTCTTGTCACTTCATATCAAGAACAGTTTGGTTTTAGATGTGAAGATCATTTGTTTGAATTCCTTGCACTAGCCACCATTGATTTGCTTGAAGCCTTGATGGATGATGGCGTGGATCAGTAATAAATATATTTTATGCTTGAAACCTTAACAATCAAACCAATGGAGTGTTAGTAGTTTGTATGTCTATTGAATGTTCAGAACGTACCTTTTAGCAGAAGCATAGTGAGGTATAATAAATGAAACTACTGAGAGAACAATAGTGAGGTTAAAATGAACCATGGATTGATGTTACTTGGACTGTTCAGGAAATTACAGCATATAATTTACTTAGGTCTACATTGTTCTACAGGCAACAATGCCTTCATAGTCATTTTATATTATAGCAGATAGATGTCAGCTTGGTGTAATCTAAAAGTTTAAGCTGCCCAATACTAAAATGTTTTCAGTTACGGTATTGGCACTTAACTTCAAATACCTTCTTATTACCTTCTTTTTTAATCTTTTCGAATGGTTTGCGAAGGTTGGCATAAGTACAGGGCGCATACATGCCCGTGGACCTGTTGGAGTTGATGGACTTCTAACTACTCGCTGGTATATTTTTTTATCACTTGAAAATGTGTTCCATGTTTGGTACATTATTTCCCATTTCCTCTTCGTCAACTCATGACAGATTCCCTCTGCTCTTATTCTTACTTTTTCACCACATGTAGCATTTTACGCGGTAGTGGACAAGTGGTGAATGGTGACAAGGGAGTGGTTTACACCCACAAGGATCTTCCTTTGCAATGAGGCAAGTAATGGTTCAGACTGCTTGAAAAGAATTTCTTTTACGACCGTTACTGACTTATCTCTCTTCGTTGCAGGCGAAGAACCTCTGTTGCTCTCTTTATTCCATGCAACAAAGATGGGTGTTGTAGCAAGCTGAAGGAACTGCTACTTTGTCGGCGGTGCCTATTATTAGACAATGATGTATTCAGACCATTTGGTACGAGGCTTGTAAGCTGTGTTTGTCGTTGTGTTCTTGTCGTATAAGCCCTAGAACTTCCGAGACAGAGAGGCGTAGTAGCGGGTTGATATGCGATGGTTTTGGATGAAATTTGAATCTGTTCCCATGCAATGATAATGCATGTGTGATGAGATCCTAAAATCTGGTCTGTAATTTTGTCTGCTGCTTGGTAGTATGAAGTGTTGGTTCATGTGAGAATTGTGATCGACTCAATGAATCGTCTTGCAAACCAATGTTTGCAGGTTGCTGCTCTGGGTGATCTTCCGCTCAAAAACAGACATGTACAAACATCAATTGCATTAAAAATTCATCAGTCAGTAACACAAAATATTACAGAGAATCAGCCCTTCTGAATCTCCACAATCCACGATGTTCAAAAACGCAGGGATCACTGGTTACGCGATAGACAGTTTAGTAAAAAGAAATATCTAAATGATCTGCACCTTTCAAAACGCAGGGATCAGTGGTTACGCAATGGACCGTAAAAAAGAAACGTCTAAATAAGCTGCACCTTTGTAGCAGGGACAGCAGATTAGTTAGTTGATACTGTATACAAGAATCGGCGATGTCCATGCGCTGTTGCAGATTTAGCCACGTTTTGGTAGGACTCATCTCCAGTTTCGTCTCCTGCACTTCCAGGGGAGCCCTACCGTTTGGAGCCCTCCCAAACAAGGCCTTACAATTGCAAGCGTGACATGGTGGACGGTGTTATCCAAATCAACAGTGATCTCATCCTACCTCCTACAGCTTGTCCACGGATCAACGATTGGGGTTCTGTCATTGCCACCACCATGGTTACAACTTGACACCATCACATGAACTGACACGACCATTTAATAGGTAATATCAAACAGTCATCACTTATACTCACGTCTCTTCCCATATATAAACATGTAATGAAACAAGATTAATAAAGCAACTAATCATTTATTCTCATTCTTGTCTCGAGTTCGATCTCTTTACATTTAAACATGGGGCATCTTCACACGCGTCAGGTATGAGTTACACTTTTCTCCAGACTCGCTAGTCAATCTGAGGCCCCTCCTGAAAAGCTATCATCATGCCTACTTGCCTAGTCTAATGAAATATGTTAGGCTGTACATGAACGGATTGAACAAACAACAGCTCCTACTTCAGTTATCATCCAGTATAATCAGTAGAGGTAACTAAAATGAGGAGTTTGCGACATCTTCACCAATAATCCCCGCACGAGCAACCACCATTCCTGAAGTGGTGAAATCGATTCACGTCCCTCACAACAATCTCCCGATCTGTGAATTTGGAGATGAACTTGGTGACTGAATGACAGTCCTCACAAAGCCTGAGGTTCTTCGTGATCCTGATAACCTCTCCACTGCCAGTGTTGATAAGCCCGAAAGCAACAGCCAACTTCTCACTGTGGCCAAGCAAAATCCTCTCCTTCTCCTCTTCTTCGATATCATACAGAACTGATCCTGTGTCAGGGACATAGCCCTCGTTTTTCATCCGTGTCACAAACTCACCGATCAATGCTTGCAGCTCCTCCATCTGTGGGTTCTTGTCAACTGAAACAAATGAGTACAGCTTCTTCTTCACCTCTATCCAGCTACAGCCTGGCACCTTCTCCAGTGCATGCTCCTCAAGTAACTCCTTCAGTACATCAACTTGATCCTGCAACTTAGCTCGGGCATAAATATCTGCCAGGAGAACATAATTTCCAGCATTTTGGGGTTCAAGATCAAAGAGATGAGAGCATGCCATCTCAGCATACTCAACATGGCCATGAATTCTGCAAGCACCAAGAAGTGCGCCCCAAACCTGAGGGCTTGGTTGAATGTGCATGCTCTGTATCAGCTCCACAGCTTCATCCAGGCGCCCAGCACGACCAAGAAGGTCAACCATGCAAGCATAGTGCTCAGCCCGAGGTGTTACATTGTACTCCACCATTGATTCAAATAGCTTCTTTCCCTGCTCCACAAGTCCAGCATGGCTACAAGCCCCAAGGACGCTGACAAATGTGATGATACTTGGCGAAATGCCTTCCTCAATCATCTCCTCAAACACCTGGAGTGACTCACGACCAAAGCCATGCATTCCATATCCAGATATAAGTGAATTCCATGACACGACATTCCTTCTGCGTCCTATCCAATTGAAGATGTAGCGCCCAACCTCAAGGCACCCACATTTCATGTACATTGCCATCAACGCATTCAGCACTGAAACAAGTAAGTCAAAACCCCTCCTAAGGATATATGCATGCAGTACTTTGCCCTGGCCAAGTGCATTTACCCCAGCACAGGCATGCAAGACGCTGACAATTGTGATCGAGTTTGGTACCAGGTCTGCATCAGAAGCCATCATTTCCTGAAAGATCTGAATTGCATCACCAGGACGCTCATTCTTGGCATAGCACCCAATCATGGCACTCCATGACACAAGATTCCTATCAGGCATTGACGTGAACACACGCTCAGCATAGCTGACGATCCCAAGCTTCGCGTAGCAGTCAATAAGAGTTGTGGCAACATGCGTGTGCAATCCATAGCCGCGACGGATGGCATGAGCGTGCATCTCCCGTACACGGGCAGAGGCCGGCACATGCGACGCTGACGCTGCAATGCAGGCCTTGAGACCGTGCGCGTAGCTGTAGCTGTCGACGGGAACACCGAGCCTTCCCATGTCAGCAAGGCACGCGAGAGCCTCCTCTCCATGATCAGCGAGCGCGAGCGCCTTGAGCATCGCGTTCCACACGAAGATGTTCTTCACGGGCGCCTCGTCGAACACCTGGCGCGCGGCCGGGAGCGCGCTGAGAGTGGCATACGCGTCGATGAGGCGGGTCGACAGGAAGGGGTCCGAACGGAACACCGGGTCCGCCTCGAGCCTGCGGTGCACGGCCGCGGCGAGCGCGGTGTCCCTCGCCCGCGCGGCTGCGAGCAAGAGCGACTCGTAGGTGCGCTGCGTTGGCGCGGGAAGCCCCTGCAAGAGCGCCGCGGCCTGGGAGAGGCGCCCGTGGGCGCAGAGCGTCTGTATGAGGTGGTCATCGTTCGCCGGCGAAGCGCCCGATGACGCCGTCGCGAGCGACGCGAAGCACCTGAGGCGCGTCAGCCTCGGTCGCCTGAGCCCGAACGGGCGGTGGGGGAAGTGGAGGAGGGAGGTGTGCGGGGAGGCAGAGGTGGACATGGGGCGGGGGTGAGGGCGGAGGCGGAGGCGGCGGAAGGCGAGGAGGGGCGTCACCGTGAGGCGGCGCCGGCGCGGGAGAGGGAGATATTTCGGGTGGGTTGGGTTCGGTCGGAGCTCGGAGCTCGGACAGCAGCTGGAGAAAGCTGAAAGCAAAGCAGGCGGCGGGGCGGGACCGAATGGGCACTTCCGCACTCAGAGCCGCGCGGAGACGGAGAAGGTTGCGGATATTTGCGGGATTTTTGTGGTTTCGCAGACTTGTGGGCTCGTTTTGTGGAGCGGCCTGGTGGTGTTAGTTGGGCTTGTGAGTGAGCCAACAACATACATAGGTTGCCCATTTTTGCAGTTGTAAATGGACAGCCCAAAAACAGCCCGAAACGACACTGATTTGCTCTAGATTGAAATTGGCAAGGAATGTCTGTATGGCATCACACCCAGCACCAAGGAAGAGAGAAGCAACCGGTATAATTGTATAATGCAAGGTGGTTATATGCTTAAGGACAAAGGAGACAGAATGTTGTCATGTCACTAAACATCACTATAGAAATTAGTCTCTACAATCGGAAGATGTGCTTAAATCCGCTCAACCACCTTGCCAACGTAAGGTTATCCATACCAACTTGAACATCTTATCCACCTTCTAAGTATCAGGTGCTAATTGTCACAAAAAAAAAGGTATCAGGTGCTAAAGATACATGATAAAAAATTGCTAAGAACTTTCGCTAAGCAATAAAATTCCGTCCATGGCCCGAAATGTCTAGTACTACGTGTCGTTTCTCAAGTTCTGTTAGCCCTGGAAGACCCAAAATTTCTGTGCCTTCGTTCCGTTGATGAGAATCACTCTTCCTACCATTTGAAAACCTCATTCTGGCCGTCAATTTCCCGTTCGGACACTCAATCAAGCAGGTAGTCCTAGAAAGCGCCAGTGCGCCACCGAGTGCAGGCCAGTACTCCTAGCTATGACGTGGCTACCCGGCAATGTTACTAATATTTAAGACTAAGTAGTCAAGTGACACGGACTAAAAATACTTTCTAAGTTCTAAATAAACGTACATCTCACTTTACGTGTAATCATTTTTTAAAACATTTTACTAAAAGTACAATAATATTAATATTTTTATCTTCAAATAAATATATTATAAAAGTATATCCTACACTTAATTTAATGAAAATTATTATGCATCATAAATAGTAATATACTTGTGTACGTTTTGGTAGGAAATATAAGAGTATTCCATTTTTTTTTTCAGTATATTGGGTGCATGGGGTGTTTAGATCCTAGCAGTTGAAAGTTGGAAGTATTATATCAGCGTTTTACTTTTTGCAATAACTGTCAAATCATGACCTAAGTAGATTCAAAAGATTTGTGAAACAATATTTTGGCAATCTGTTAAATTAGTTTTAATTTTTATCTATATTTAATGTTTCATGTAGGTGTTTAAAAATTAATGTGACCAATTTAATTAGAAGTCGGTGGTAAACTAAACGGAGAGCACCGCCGCGTTTCTCATACATGAGACATGACGGATGCATGACCTTGTAGTACAGTCCGTACTGAGTATTTCAGCTTCAGGTGGCGTCCATGGCCCTGTTTAACTGACGGATGCGAAACGATCCCATGCATGCTAGCAGTAGCAGTACGCCGCAGTATTTCATTCAAATTTCCAAAGCCTGGAGGCTGGAGAAGCTGGAGGAGTCCTGGCGGGTTTCAAATCTCCGATCGGACGCCACCGAACTAGAACTTGTGTTGGCCGTGTTGGCTGCCGTATTTGATTGACAACGACAAGAATGCAGTACAGGTCCACCCCTGTGAATCCGTGATGAGATCATGAGGGCAGCGCTTTGCTTGTTGCCTTGCTCCAGCGGCCATACACAGGCCTGACTGCCTGGGCGGCTTTGCTCTTGCTTGCTCGATGGATCGCCCGCCCCAGTAGCCAAGGGCGAACAGTGCGATCGCTTTCGGCACGAGGACACGGAACGTACACTACTCTTGCGCTAACAGTTACAGTGGCCCTCGCCGTGCCTCTGCAGCTCGCTGTGGTGACCTATCAGTCACTCCATCGACCGTTGACCTGATTTTCTGAGAGCCGGTTTCACGTGACGCCGCTGGGGGCACTAGTGCTTCGGCAGTTCTGCCGGGCCATGAACAAGCCGTTCGATAACTCAAGTCTATTCATTGCACACCAGAACAACCAGCAGCATGGTGGATCAAAAAAAAAAAAACAGCAGCATGGCTGGCCAAATTGAAGAAGCCCGGGGTAGGCAGTACGTACTACAGTCTTGGGTGTCATTTTGATGTCATATAGGGTGTTGTAGAGGTGTTGGCCTGTTGGAATATTAATAAAAAAAAATTATGGGTTTCGTTAGTAAAGTCGGGATGAATTTATTTAATTTATATAATTTTTCATCAGCATAAAAATCGTCTTACAAAACCACCATAATTTACGTAATTAGTTATTTTCAAAGTCTATATTCAATACTTCATGCGTATCTTCATCGTGTACATGCACCGACATTTTGCGTCGTGTATACAGTATAAAATGCATGGTACGTGCAGTGTCATGACCGTGACCGGCCTCGCATGTCGCAAAATGCTGGTAATGCTAAGGTGCTTTGCATTCGCAACGCATGCATGGGCACGAAACTTTCAGCTCATCTGGGTGCGTGGCTTGTCCGGGCGGCTACCGGCCGGTGGGCCAAGGAGGCGACAGCGGCCGCCGTCTGGCATGGGCACACGCACACAGGCCCCACCCGATCGAGTTTAAAATTTGGAGATCACCGATCATAACCCACGCCTACTATAATGCGAGCTGCGAGGCAAATCGCTCTCCCTACATCCCATATACAAATAAATTGTTGTTCTCATTTCATGAAAAAGTTCTAAGGATTTTTTTTTTCTGACGCTTGACACTCGTTTCTAGTGCAGGATCTACTAGCGAGTAGTGACTGATGCGGTACCCGGATAGAAAGCAGGCTAATAATGGAGGAATGTACATGCCACCACTTTGGTTGAAGTGGCCTAATGTGACATGACGTGAGTACATGCTTGTTACAAAAGCTGGTCCTAAGTCCTAACCAACCCTCGCGCCCCCTTTAAATAAAAATATAAATAAGGGTGCAAGCCTAGGAAAGAAAGAAGCAGTCGGTACTTGATCGGTAGTACTATATATTGTGCCTAAAATATGAAGAACATGCGCAAAAAAGGTACGTACTCGATGAATTGATGTGTGTTCAAGGATAGGGATTAGCACAGGTTTTCCGCTGTGTTAGGGCCCCGGCCAAGTTAATTATTCGTACGATATGTCTCTAGGACTTGTAGGTTTATAATAAAGAGATACTAGACGGGTGAAGCTAGCGTGTGTTGAAACAATCCAAGCTGCAAAGTGTAGCATTAGCATAGCCCGGCCCACTTTTTTTTTTTTTTTGAGTCGCTGTGGGTCACTGACGGCAACTTCGGCAGGATCAGGTCTATCAGCGATGCAGTGAGCGACCGCAAGCTCAAGGTCTCACCTATAAAAGGAGGCATGGAGTCATGGACATGGAGATAATTTTGGATGAAGTACGGTAGGTTTCAATATAAAATAAGCATCGCCTTGGCCTCGAGTGGCTCAAAATCGTCAAATTTGTACTTCGTCCATCTTGCTTCACCGGAAATAATTTAGATTATTTTTATATAAAAAATATTATATTTATGATACATTATTGATATCATTAGATAGATCTTTTAACCTAGTTTTTAAAAAATAATTATTTAAAAATATAAATGTTATACGATGTATTTTGTATAAATCAAACTTATGGTACGAAAATATATATAAAAAGGGCCAGATAAAGTACTGAGTAATATCTGAGGAAAGCCGTCAATTATTCTATGCTGCAAACAGTATGAGCCTGTCATTTCCGAGACAAAAGCAGGTGATGTGCCAGTGCCAGTGGCGGGTAGCATCGGCAGCTGTTGCAATTGGACCGGATTGGCGGAGGCCGAGACCGGGGGATGGATATGCCATGCCCATTGCCCAGACAAACCAAACCGAGCGGGCATTTTTAAAGGCATTCCAAATCCAAACACCAACGCAACGGGGATCGGATCAGCCATATCTTTAGCGTGGAAACAGAACACTATGCTTAACGAGAATCAGGCAAGGCATTGGATTACGGAGAGCCCACTTTGTGGCGAGCTCTCGCTCTTTATCATGTGCATATGTGGCTGGCCGTGCCCATGGGCCATGCTGCCTGGCTGGAGGCGGAGGCTCCCTGTCGGAATTGGGAGAAGAAAAAGTAATTACTCCATTATGGCGGACAGAACAAAGCCTTGCTTTCGAGAGGCATGTACTCCTACCTGGACAAGGAAGCAAGCAGATGGTGTTGAAATATCTGAAGATATGCACGTCACAGGATAACAGCGTGTTGGCGTGAAGCTCGGTCCCTCAAGCCAGGTTGTTATGACTCCAGTAGAGATAGGAAAGGATAGCTCTAGGTTGCTATGGTTGTTGTAATCTATTTGTTGTAAGTTAGCGTCTTGATTCATTGCTTGTTGTCTAAGAGTAAGTGAGTTTTTTCTCTCTGTATTAATACGGAGTCGTGAACCTGAAAAAACAGTGCTTTAGAACTATTTTCATAGATGGAGGCCTCGTTCTCAAAGTTTCAACGGTGCAAATGCTGAGTGAGCTAGAGAGCTACTCCATGTAAGTTATACTAACAAATATGTCCACGTGTTACAGCAGGAATCACAAGTTGTTATATGATGTTCATGCTAATGATAATGAAATAACTTTTTATTAGATTTCATTAAACTGGACCCAATCTTAAATTTAAAAATCATGACGACCTATAATAAATAAAGTCCTAGTACTCTTACAGGATAAGTTGAATGAACATCTACACACCCATCCCACTAGTACACAGGAACTCAGCACTGACGGTTTTATACGTATTTTTACTGGCGTTTTAGCGAACTGCCAGTGCTAGAGGCCAGTAAAAATAAGCGATTTTTACTGACGGTTGCTTGTGAACCGCCAGTACAAATAGATTTGTACTGGCGGTTCACATAAGAAACCGCTAGTAAAAATAATTTTTCGAAAACCTGGTTTTAAAAATAGCAAAACAAAAAAATTAAATCTGGGAAGAGACCCACCGGCCAGCGCCCAAGTCGCGGCATTTTTCGCACAAAATACGCGTGCTACGCGGCCACGGGGGTTCGAACCCGCGACCTCTTCCTCGCGCGTAAACTCCTCTAACCACTTCACCCATCAGTCACTTGTGTCTTACTTGAATTAGGTTCGCCACGTATTGTTACGAAACCGATAGAAAATTGACTGTTTGAGGCTCTAAACGAAGTCAAATGAAAATGTTGTCAACTACAAAGTTGCATAACTTTTCAAGATCTACAACATTTATGTTGGAAGTTTCTCCATCTGAGGTCGTTTACAAAATTTAAATTTCAAATTTGACAAATTCAAACGTATTTTTCACCACCAAGATGATTTCAAATGAAAAAGTTGTCAACTACAAAGTTTCATAACTTTTCGAGATCTACAACTTTTATTTAGACAGTTTTTTCATATGAGGTCATTTAAAAAAATCTAAAAATTAAATTTCAGATTATTTCTAGTGGCGGGTCTCTTAAGGAACCGCCGCTAGAAATTGATTTTTAGTGGCGGTTCCTTAAGTGACCCGCCTGTAGAAATATGTCATTTTTAGTGGCGGGTCTCTTAAGGAATTGCCACTAAAAATCAATTTTTAGTGATGGTTTTCTTAAAAAACCGTCTGTAAAAATGACGCTGATTTTTTTAGCGACGGTTCTCAAGCGAAACTGCCTGAAAAAATAAGGCCAACTTGACGCCTTCGAAAAGAACATGAACAACACTCCTTTTTAAATATGAACAGTACACTATCTTTGCTACTACAGCAGTTCCTTCACTTTTTTTGAGAGGGTCCTGGCACCCATCCCTGACGTGCATGGATTCCTTCCAAGCAAGAAAACATCGTGTGCATGGAGCCAGGCACACAATCCTATCTCCAGGTACGATTCTGTATTGGCCAAAATCACGAGCCAGCTACACAAACCTATCTCCAAGTACAATTCTTGATTGATCAAAATCACAAATGTCTTGTGCTGCAAAAACTGTTGTAGGCTCACTCAAATGCTACTTTTTTGTTTTTAAAGAGACTATATATTTATATCTCAACTTCTGCATCGACTAATGCATATGTATGCCGTTCATTATTACAACAAGAGTTTAAGAGTGGTGTGCTATTTATGGTTTGTTTTATTAAATTTTGAGTGTGAAATTCTACTAAGAATATCACTCCTACTTGCATGTATGAGGATTTTGGAAATAACTATATAATCAAGAGATATATAGCTCATAGGCATAAAAGAGGCTAACACAAGGGTCTCATCTAAAGCTTGTAAGGAGCAATTAGCAGCTCTCAAAAGAATTAGCATAGAAAGTTCTATTACACTAATTTTTTTGTATAGGACAAGAATCAAGAGAAAATACTGTACGTGTCACCTAATGATTCCAACTACTATAAGATAGCACTCTAACATCGTCGTCTAGGGTTTTCCGTGAGATTGGTCTTGTTATGGCGCAAACTTGTGTCACACTGGGAATATCCTTTCAAGATCCAAGGTCTGCTATGCATAACTGGGCTATTAGATTTTAACAAAAATAAGAACCACAACTAGGTCATGTTGGAACATAAGATTATCTCATGTTTTGCATTTTTACAAAAATAAATTGATTTGAATATAAACTTCTATATTATTTTAATAAAATGGTTGCATTCTAAAGAAAACATTGACCAAAAAAAAAATCACTACCCCGCCAGTCCCTAAATAGATAACTTTATTATATTCATTTTTTGTCTCTAGATATCTGATTTTCTTACTTCACAAATCACAATGCATATTTCTCTTCTTCTAATAAATTTACTTCACAAATCACAATGCACTATTTTTTTCACTATTCTACGTCCAAATATAAAACGTCAACAAGCAGCATGGTTGCGTTGTCCAAGACCAAGACAAAACAGGATCCATCATATCTTTTGCCATTCGAGGTGCTGATAGATGCAATAATTTATCCAATCGATCAGGAGGCAAGCCAATCATCAGCTGACAGACCCAACATAGTTTGTTAACGTCACAAACCGGGCTACTAAACGTTAACAAGTGGGCAAATCATACTTTTGTCCAAGCTTTAGGAGGCTACCACATACAAGGATACAAGATGCACCCAAATGTCTGCCTTGTTACTAGTTTAATACACAAAAAAGGCTACCAAATCAAAGCTGAGACACCAAGGCCAGTTGGTCATGTTCGACGGCCACCGGGTACGGGGACAAGTAAAAAGCTTCAGCATATACGGTAGTGCTACAGTAGCCGCATCCCCACTTTGACCATAAACAAGAGCGAATAGATTTTTTTTTTTAAAAAAAAAAAAAACTGCCGCTTGGTAACATCGGTATTTATCAACACTTAGACTTCACTGCTTAAGGAGACAATGTAGGAATATTTCGTTAAATCTCAATTCACAGACCAAACAAGCGTGATCTGTATTAGCCTCGGAAGCCAAATAGCATTTAGACAGCACACCTTGGCCAACAAGGACTCGCCAATTAAGCAATGTTTTTTCTTCATTCTCCAAAGGAATTGATTCAGACTGATCAAGCCCAAGCCACCAAGTGATACACTTATATACCATTCTAACATACTAGTAGTGGTACAAATACATGCTAGTGCACCAACAACAATGCAGCAGCAGCCACATCAGCCAACAAAATCATGCACCAAATGGCCACCAATCTCCTTGCCGAAATGCCGGTCCTGGTTTCCAAAAGACCCCATCATGTAGGGGTCGCTGACCTCCTCCAGCCCAAAACGGTGAGCGAGGTTGGGAGGGAGGGACGCCGGGAGTGGCTCGGCAATGCAGACTCTGTTGTTCTGGTGCAGGCCGAGGGTGAGGGAGACGCCACTGTTCCCCACACCACCAATGCCGCTCATTGGTCCAGCCTGCTGGTGGTGCTGTGACGAAGTGAGGCTGTGGTGTGGCGTAGACAGCCCATTGTATGCAAAGGTTACCTGCCCCTGCTGAATAGAGTGGGACATTTCGGAAAGCTCATCGGCAAAGCCCTGGGACGCAGGGATGTTGTGGTTTCTAGTGATGCTGCTGCTTTGGCCGAGGTGAGAGTCAGAAGGGTCGGAACGCTTTCCACTGCTCTCAGACGAGAGCTGGGTTTGGTGATGCAGCATGTGCTGGCCCTTGTCAAGAACAGGGTGTTTGTGCACCTGCCTCATCTCGAGGTTGTGGATTTCTTCCACCATTGGCTTCCAAAGACGAACCCTTGCATTAATAAACCAGTTTGATACCTGGACAAGTGTTACCATATGCCATCAGAAAGTTTCAAAGACAAAAATACTGGCAAGATCCACCAAAGCCTAGTTGAAGCTAGTACATAACAATCAACAAAATAAAACATGAGCACCTTGTGTATAACAAAATAACAACTACCATGACTATTTACCTGGTTCCGTGTTAAACCCGTCTGTTTGGCAAGCATTTGCTTGTCTCCATCAGTAGGATATCTGGATCATTGGACAATCAAAATGTGACTGATACAGAATTATTGGAGCTTGTCAAAAGATAAATTAGTAATCAGTAGTCAATAAAGGTGTATAAAAATAACACCACATAACTTGACCATGTACAACAAACTATAATGAAACAATACATTAAAACATTAGTTGTGGTCTCACACGATTGAGCAATGTGATATGTCGAAGCTGACAAAACGTAGCACTGATTGATATGGGATTGAACAAAACACAAAATTGACTAACCATGGATGGGAAGTCTTTTTCGTCCATAGGCCAGGAAAGACTAGTAGCAATAATAATTAAACAACTGACTGAACTCCAGATACTGGCTCTAAAGTGACAGATTATCAGCAATTCAACATCTAGAGGTTGTACCAATCAATTGATGTAACATATGATACATAATTTCAACTTTTAGATCATACATCATGTGAAATGATTGTACTATGAAAACTAGACTTAAAATCTGCAGATCAAACTAATAAATCAGTGTTTAGGTTGGTGCTCTATTAATTTGGTCGCAAGTAACCCACTTTCAGGTTGTGAATGACTGTGCTACCATACCCATCATACATGCCCGTTACGAAACTAAAGAACAAAGACACCTTAGGATGCTTCGAAGTCATGAGTACTCCTACTATCTAACAAAGATCGAAGAAGTGGCCTTACATCAAATTGGTCACTCCCACCATATTTATGATGTGCACAGCTCAAAATACAGCTCATGCACAGGTATAAAGTCTGACTGTCCATCATGTTACAAACTCCATCGTAATGATTTGGAAGCCATGCATTCTATCACGCAAGTTTAACACAATGATTCGGACAAACAGGGATGCCTGCTGTGGTGTCACCAAAACATGTTATCTCCATGCATGTATCAAATCGCATCATCGTTCTAGAATGCATCATGGCAACCAACAACAACTCATTATGAAACGTCAAGTAGTCACGTCTACAGTACCCATCGGCCATCTAAAATAGATACTCCTACTATTCAGCTACTCGCAGCCATCAATGAACCTAGTAATTGGCGAGAAATCGCAACTAATCGTCATTTGAATTTTAGGTATCATCGTCTTGAAAGGTGCAGGGTGCAATACGTAACCATGTCCTAATGGCATTTGGATTGAATAAACGTTAAAACGGCGAGACGACTTACGGGTGCAAGAAGTGTTCGAAGAGCCAAGCGCGTAGGACAGATACTGCACGCTCCGGCAGCCCTCTCTGTGGCCGCCAGATGTTGTGCGGCTGGCCAAAGCCAGCAGCCATGCTACTAGCTCTGTGGAGAGCAGTGGCGCTGCCGCCAGCGAGCCCGAACAAGACCATGTCCTTGCTGAGCCCCTCCTTGCCGGCAGCGGCCTTGGTGGTGTTGCGCAGCTGGCTCAGTATCATGCCCTTCAAGCACTTGAAGTGCTTCGCCATGGCTCTCAGCGCCATCGCAGCGAATGGGGCAGCGTTGCTGAACCCGGCGACGGTCTCGAACGAGTTCATTACCGTCTGAACCTGCTGATAGTACAGCCGGTACCGCTTGCAAACCTAGAAGAAAAAAAGGGGTTTCCTCAATTATTGGATAACCACTCAATCTAGAGGTTGAATCATGAACATAAGACCAGCTTTTAAGCAATGGAACTCCAAGTTAGGAAAAGCGAGCAGTGTGCTTGCATGAAGACATGACATCAACAAAGCAGGCCTGCTAACCAATTATGGAAGCGGGATGCCATTAAAGAACTCTGCAAAAAACCAATCGCCTATTCAAGGCTCCAAAAATGGAAGCTAGACACGTGTACGTGGAAGCTTGCTGCCCTGCTTGCGGTCGCAGGGGCTACGACGAGCCAAGCCACGACGAATCATCAAAAGACATAAGAGGTGACGCCAGTTTTTATCGTCTCATGACATTAGAAAAAGAGTTCAAAGCAGTCAACCTCTTTTTATACTCCTATAATTTCATGTCGAATACTAGTATACCTCTGACGAAATTCCTACTGCTAGACGGCAGATCAAAATAATCAATACTTATGGAACGAACACGACTGTTCGATGAACAGTACGAGCTGTAAAAGTTCAAAACCACGTACTAGCGAGTTTATGCAGAAGAAAAAAAACTCGAAAAAGATGTACCGCGAGTATCAACAGCAGAGAAATCATCATCAAATCAAAAGCACATGCGACTACAGTGAACAAAAGCAGGCAACAACTGCAGTGGCGATGTGACCTGTTTAAGCAAGATTCTTCTCCACCCAGAGAGAGCGCGGTAATTGCAATTCCGAAACGAGCGAAGAAAAGATGGATACACCATGGAGAATAGATAGATAGGAGTAGATTGATAGCACGAGAGAACTGTAAGGGGCCAGACACCATAAGCAAGCAAGGTAGCCAGAGCTCACCTCTTCCATCATGGAGATGAGCCTAGTCTTCTTCCACTGCAGCTCGGCGCCGGAGACAGGGCCAGCGTCGGAGGCGGCGCGGTTGGCGGCGTCCATGTCGTGATCGATGGCTTCCATCGGGTCAGCGTCGAGCAGGCCCTCGTCGGAGGGGCTGCGGTCCACGTGCGAGGCCGCGCCCCCGACGTCGCAGATCTCCTCGAGCAGCTTCTCCGCCGGGACGAGGAAGCGGGAGCGCCCGAGCACGGCCGCGTAGCCGGTGAAGGGCCCGAAGGGCTGCGCCCTCCTCGGCTGCGGCGGCGGCGGGTTGGAGGACGAGGAGGAGAGCGACAGCGCGAAGTTCTGCGTCGGGATCTGCTGCGACGAGAGCGGCGGCGGCGGCGGCGGCGGGGCGAGGCCGTGCGCCGCGACGAGCTGCGCCTGGGCCAGCGTGGGGCTGTGCGGGGAGTACGACGACGTGGAAGAGGACGCGTAGGAGTAGAACGCCGGTGGCGGCGGCGGCCAGGCCACCCCGGCGTGCTGCTGGTGCTGCTGCTGCGGGGCAGAAGCGGACGCGGAGGCGTGCGGGGGCGAGTCGTCCGGCGGGAACCGCAGCTTCTCGCGGCGGCTGTGCTGCGGCACGTGGTAGAGCTGCTGCGCCGCGGCGACGTGCTGTGCATGGTGGTGGTGGTGCAGCAGGAAGTCGCCGTGGCCGTGGCAGTGGGGCTCGGCGCCGCTTCCCGCTCCGCCGCCGCCGTAGCCGCCTGCGCCGGACGACATGGCGACCGCGATCAGGCGCGCACGCGCGCGTCCTCCCACCGAGCCCGCCTCGGGGATCGCGCGTGTGCTAGCAGCGAAGCGATCGGGAGCACCTGGCCGCCCCCCCTGGAGAGAGCGCGAGGCGTGGACGTGGGCTGATGAGGAGGCAAGGAGAGAGCTGCTACTAGAGGGGAAACGGCTCCGCACTTTCCGAGCGGCGGTCCTCTGCGCCCTCCTGACTGCTGCTGCGCTGCCCTGCCGCCACTGTAGCCTTCTCGCCTTCCTCCCCTCGCCTCCTTTTTATTCCGCCTCCCTTTTCATCCTGATGCCAGCTTTGCCCCGGCCCGTCCCGGACTCAACTGCTGCCGCTGCCGCTGTCGTTGGGTTCCGGGTGCCTTTCTTTCGGCAAAGCCGAGGCCCGGGCGGGAGCTCGACTCGACCGGCGGAGGTGAAAAAGAGAGAGAGAGAGGGTAGCAAGCTGCGGCCTGTGCTCGCTGGAGGAGGTAGGGCGATGGCGAGCCGTGAAAGCGAAAGGAGAAAAGGGGCAGAGAGACCAGGCCAGGCGAGGCGAGAGCGCGACGGCGGCTGCACAGGGGGGGAGTGGAGCGGGGTAAAAATAGCCACCGCGCCCGCCGCCCTCTCCCCGTGTTGCTGCGCCTGCCAGGTCGTTGGTTTCAGCGATCAGCCGTTTATTTTCGGTTCTCTTACAGTAAATCAACACCAACTTAAATCAACGGTTAAGCTGTGCCAGCGCCAGTACGTACGTGCCAGCGCCAGTGCCTACGTGCGTGCCCCTCACCGTCGTCCTTCGGGCCTGCCTGTGCCTGGTTAATCCGGCCGTGTCTTGGCGCGGCGTGAGGGCGGGAGCACGGTTTTTACCGCGGCCTGCTTGGAGGAGCCCGACGGCACTGCGGAGTGCGGTGCCTGGTACTCGGTTTGACCATTCCGGGGCGGCAGGAGTAGAAGACATTCCACGTGCAGCGCGATTAAGTCGCTTATTAAATGTTGTACTAGAACTAACAGGCGTCCACAGTGGCAGCCCTGGCCCTAGGCCGACCACTTGTGCTGCGGGCTCCTAAATGTTCAAATGAATGCGCCCGTGCGCCACACACCGCCGCTGCGTACTCGCAGAGGACTAAACAGGACAGTACAGTAATTCTCAAAAACAGAATGCTTTGCAGGACTATCAGTTTCTCACCAAACCAAGCGCGGATCAACAACCAAACAGTCCAAACTGTTCCCTTTGGCTGCTTGTGGTTGCGTGCGAGTCATCCTACTACGAGTAGTACAGTACAGGGTGCGCTTTCCCCAGCCAAGCCAGCCAAGCCTAGCCCAGCTTTTCTTCTCCCTTGACGCGAGCAGCAGGAGCGGGCATTGTAGCAGAGACCGGGCGGTACGAGAGGGGAAGCAGCAAGCAAATCATACGCGCGCTTCAATGCGCTTGCTGCCCTCCCAACCAAACCAACACCACGCCATTGGGCAGAGGGCGCCCGGGCCCACGGGTCACTCATAACTGGGCCCGCGAACAAGCAATCAGCCCCTGCTGGGCCCCGCCGCGGACAAGACCGAACCTAGCGGTGCACTGCATCCTGGCCCGCGGTCCAGCCAGTCGCCCTCCGCGTCCCCCGCCCGCGACCCGGCTACCCCCTATTCTACTCTACTCGGGCCGAGAGGCCGACGCGCGGGGCCCCCGCCAGCCGCGGTCCCTTGATACGGGGGATTTCGGATTTCTGCCGTTCCAGTTCGAGCGTAGGCGACGACGTCAGCTGCGACGCGTCGCGCGGGGATAGGAATATCCGGCGTGATTATGGGACGCCGCAGCGTATGAGCATCTTCAAGCCAAGCCCTAATTGTACTCCAAAGCAATGAAACCAAAGGGAAAAATATGGAAGTTGAGATAGCCTTTCCTGAGTTGACCTATTCGATTGAACTAAGGACTATGGACAGTTTCCTTCTTGTGTTTGCTGTTTCATTCTATTGATTGACAACCAGGATGCTTGGACTACTTCTATTCCAGCTTTTCTAACCGATTGAAGGAAGCGAGCGAAGCGCCAACCGAAATCCTTGACTTGCTTTCCAGTTTGCTTGCTGTCTTGCTTTGCCCTTCGGGGGCCTCCACTATCCTTCATGTCTTGCCATTCCTCGACTCCTTTCTCGGAAAGGCGCTTTAGGCAGGTGCTGTTTCCGCTGTTGACATCATCCTTCTTTAATCTAAGAAGTCCTCTCTTCAACGGTTTAGTTAGTCAGGATCCTCTACATCAGTTTACTTTTCCTCGTGTGTACATTCTCAAACTTATTTTATTAGTGGATCGAGCGGATTGGTCTTGTTGCCGTAAGCCTACGGAGGGAGGGGACCCATCCTGTAGAAGGCAAGCGGTAGGTAAATTGTAATTTAGAACTTTTGTCGATAGGGGAATCGCTCTTTTCACTTCCGTTACGTTCAGCTTTCTTTCTTTACCTTTCCTATATGCCGATATGGAGTAGCAGGTCACTTCGGTAACTCTCCACTCTTATCTGTTCTCTTATCACTAACCAAGGTAAGGGATCCTTCCTTTCTTATGAGAATAGGGATTGTGACTCAGGAAAATACTATGGAAAGCAGGGGTAGTAAATAGAAAATCTTTCATAAGTAAGAGTAGTAAGTAGAGCAGTTAGGAGAGTAGTTGTTATTGTACGTAATCTAGCTACCGGGGATAGGGATATGATATAGCGAATACAGCTCTGCCTGAGATAGGTCTTTCTTGGGGAAACGAGGAAAATGTCCTACAACTTCGTCATTGGGCTTCTCTTAGAGGGCGGACACTCTGTAGAACAGGTAATTTGATCATACCATCTGCCTTATCTTATCAAATAAGGATGATTTGGCTAACTCCCTGTTATATGTGTTTTCTTTTTCTGTGAATAGTTAGAGGCATGATGTACTATAGGAGAACTTTGAAGCTTCAAGCGTTCCTTGACATGGCTTCTGAATCTGGTAAGCTTCTTCAGATTCCAGGTGGAGCATTATTTTGAGTGCCTTCAAAAATAGTTACTGATCTGTGCCCTGTATTTCTTGCAGAGATATTGGAAGGATATAAAGCAGTTGCGGATCCAGCAGAGGAGGAGAAGAAAAGCCAAAGATCTTTGTCCTCTCAACTCGAGGCTGTAGCAGACATTAAATTGACATATGTTGCTACTTGCCAGATATACGGAAATAAGAAACAATCTGGTGATCGGCGTGCTAACAGATATCTTGAACTTGAGGGTGAAGTAAGTCATTTCTTCCGAGAAAGAAATAAGAATTGGAACATTTTGCCAATTACAAGATACGACATATCTAAGATGTTTTTTGTTCAATTTTACGAGACTAGTTCAGTTGATGTTTACTTCAGTAGTTAACATTTAATTAGAATGAAATCTCCCAAAAAATGGAATTGCTTTGATTCAATTCCAATTTCAATTTGAAACTACAGTTACCCCGGTCCGCGTGTGGCATACATTGATGAAGTTGAAGAGAGGGATGGTGACAAGGTGCAGAAGGTCTTTTATTCAGTTCTAGTAAAAGCTCTCGACAATCATGATCAGGTAGGCATACCCACAAAGTAGAAATCTTTACCATTCCAAACCTATGATGTCAACCTCAATAGCGCTTACACTTTGTATCCTGTGAAGGAAATATATCGTCCAAAATTGCCAGGACCGGAAAAATTAGGTGAAGGGAAACCAAAATCATGCGATCATTTTTACCCGGGGTGAAGCCCTCCAAACTATTGATATGAACCAGGTGAATTGAGTGGTTATGGTACAGGTCATGATATATGTTGCAATATGTGTTGTATTTGCGAATTATCTTCAGGACAACTATTTGGAGGAAGCTTTGAAAATGCGGAATTAGCTGGAAGAATTCAACGAAAACCATGGTGTCCGTCAACCCACGATTCTTGGAGTGCGTGAGCACATATTTACCGGAAGGTAGGTTGAAAACTTTGCAGTTATCATTGCATTTTCTTCACCTTAATTCCCAAATCAGCAACTAATTTCTGAGAATGCTGGATTGTAGTGTGTCGTCACTTGCATGGTTTATGTCGAACCAGGTGTAACAACCCTAAAAATCCACACAATCTAAAAATCCCAACCAATTAAAATTTTTCATTTATTTATTGTGAAAACCCATTTTTCTTGTGCAAGCATATAGGTTTCATTATGAAATTGGTAAATAAAGGAGTGTAGTTTGCATTTTAATTCCATTCACATAGAATAATAACTTATGCATCACATTTGGGACTTATTGCAATTTATGTTTGTATTTACTCAATATTTGAAATGGGCAATATATGTATATATACACTAAATTGAAAATAGAAAAGGAGAAAGAGAGTTAGGCCAGCCATTCGTTTCGGCCAGCCGGGTCGCTAAGCCAGCCCAAGCCAGCCCGACCTTCCTCTCCTCACCTCACCGCATGCGGCCCACGTTGCGGCTCGGCAGCGCGCGCGCGACCGGCACACACACTCGCGCTCGCTGCCAACCCGACCCCGCCTGTCAGCCGCTCTCGCCCCCCCACTGTTCTTCTTCCTCACGAAGGCGACGCGCCTGCCGGGGGTGTCACGCGAATGGCGTGACCCCGGTCCCACAGCCGACAGCATGGCAGAGCCCTGACCCCGCTGTCCCCCTCCTGTCCCCTCCTTCCTTGGCCGCCAAGCGAGCCCGCGTGCACCCTGAAGCCCTAGCGTCGAGCGGCCGAAGCCCTCTGATCTACCGAGATCAATCGCGGCCGTCCGCCATGGGAACCTACCAAGCTCGCCTATAAATTGGAGCACCCCGAAGCCCTACCCTCATTTCCCCTCGCCGCCACCGCAGCACAGACCGGCACACCGCACCAAACCGAGAGAGAGAGCGTAGGAGAAGGGCGGAGCAGAGGAGGAGAAGCTGCCGGAGCGCCGCCGCCGCGGAGCACGCCGGAGCCGGACACGGAGGAGAAGCCCGAGCTGCGGACAAGGAGCGGCACGGCACTGCGATCGCTCTGCACGGCTCCGACTCGCCACTGCACCGCCATCCTAGCTTCACCGACACCACGGTGAGCCACCGCACGCCATGTCCGAACCTTGCCCTGCTTTTGCCATGGCGTTCCACCCTCGGGACGCGCAGGCACGAGCCTTTACCGGCTCGGGAAGATCACCTTGGCTACGTGCGCCTCCACCTCATCGGAGAACCGCCGTATGCCGAGGGAGAGAAGGAGGCCATACCACGACTCTAATCCGCCACCATCTGGTCGGACGACTGCCTGAGCACGCCAATTGGGGAAAGCCGAGCCCTGTCTTGCCGAAATATGGCCATCGCCGCCCTGTCATGATCCGCCGCACCGGAGAGACACCGCCGCCTTGAACAGACGCCCTGGAACCATGCTAGCACCGAATCTCCGATTCGCCCGAGCCTCCCCAGGAGAGCTCGGGAGAGCAGCCCCTTCGGCGCCCAAATCTCCGATTCGCCCGAGCCTCCCCAGGAGAGCTCGGGAGAGCAGCACCCTCGGGCGTCCAAATTTCCGATTCGCCCGAGCCTCACCGGGAGAGCTCGGGAAAGCAGCCCCCTCGGCGCCCAAATTTCCGATTCGCCCGAGCCTCACCGGGAGAGCTCGGGAAAGCAGCCCCCTCGGCGCCCAAATATCCGATTCGCCCGAGCCTCCGCAGGAGACCTCGGGAGAGCAGCACCCTCGGGCGCCCAAATTTCCGATTCGCCCGAGCCTCCGCGGGAGACCTCGGGAGAACGGCACCCTCGGGCGCACCAAATGTCCGATTCGCCCGAACCTCCGCGGGAGACCTCGGGAGAACGGCACCCTCGGCGCCCCGAATCTCCGATTCGCCCGAGCCCCACCGAGCTAAACCGAACTACGCCGAGCACCGCCAAGCTACCCCCGACCACCGCCGAACTATGCCGAGCTCCGCCGAGATACCCCAACCACAGCCGAGCTACCACCGACCACCGCCGAGCTACGCCAACTCCGGCAACTCTCTGGGAACCAGCATCGAACACCTGGTGGGCGACCATCGGGTCTGTGTTCTGTTGAGGCACCACTTGCCGCACTACTGGACCCGTGCGCCACGTGGACCAATCCCAAGCTGCCCCTGATTAACCGACCAGTTTTCCCATTTTCAGAAAATAGGATAATCTTCGGAAATTCATAACTTATTCATACGATGTCCAAAAATTGCGCACCATATATCAAAATTCTCAGAAAAATGAGATCTACAATCTAAGACTATGTTTGTGTGCATTTGGCTCTTTATTTTATTAGATTTTTCTGAAATACTCTATAGGAGTCGCTGACGCGACTATTTCGTGTTCGATTTCAGAGCCGGAGGAGGATCTGACTAAGGAAGATGACCACGAGTACTTTCAGGAGCTAGGAGACGACTACGAAGGTGCAACGTCCCACCAAATCCTTAGATCATATTACGCATTGCAAATGACATTGTTGCTATTGCTTTATGATTATGTATGGATTGGTTGCATGGTAGTATATTTGAATTCCCTGCCTTGATAAGACTTTACCCTGCTATCCGCTGTTAGGTTAGCTGCTGCTTAGTTTACTGTTACTCTTTCACTACTTTCTACTTACTATATGCTATGTGGTGGAATTGGGACGGTGTATAACTGATTATAACCACTGGGAGAGAGTGCTGCGTGCGTCTTGGGTGCGTGGTAAGGGTTGATGTCGACCAAGTGGGATGTGAGACAAGCCCATGGGGCAAGTCGTGCCGGGGGTGCAACCTGGGCATCCCCAAAGTGAGATACCTGTGGCGGGTAAAGTTGTTGAGGAGGTTCCGGGTGGGATAGCCTTGGTGGTTTGAAGCCCGTGGATGGAGGTGCTGTGATAGCACGGGGAGAGTATCCCCTAAGTGGAGATGCCTGCTTGGTCACAACCTAGGATCTGACTAGTGACCGGAAACATCTGGATTCCCTTGCTACTCGCTCGCTTCTGATGGGCGGGAGACGGCTGGACTACTTGGTAGGGCGGTGCCACTACTGCTAGGTTGAGAGGTGATAAGGGTGGACGGTGACGGATGGCGGATTCCCGTACCGTTCTAGATGCGCAGTACCACTGATGGGGCCCGGTACTGCGTCTCCCAGTCTCAGCATGACGGTGTTGGATCCGGAATATCCCAGGGCTGAGTGGTAGGGTGGCATCGACCTAGGCAAGCAAGCACCCGAAATTCTGCATAGATGATTGTACAGCATCGATGATGGCTAATCTTGTGAGTAGTAAAACCTCTGCAGAGTGTATGGTTGATCGATCGATACATAAGTCAACTCGTTGGCTATGGACCTTTCCTAATGTTTCTGCAACCACTATTAGATGAGAGCATATTCTTTTCTCCCCCTGGATAACATTGTTCCGGCAGTGTACCCGTTGTGGTAGTGTGCCGCTGAGATAGGCCAGAGAGGGAGTTGGGCCTGTCGAATGAGAGTGAGGTGTGGGTATGCGAGGTGTGGTGATGGGAAAAGGGATAATGGTGTTAACTGGTGATAAAACTTGACTAAATAAACATTGATTACAGCTGCATAGAAAAACCTCAGCCTATAGGTCTGCTTGTATAGCCTTGCATCCACTTTCCACAAAGCAAATGCTGCATAGGTGGGCTCCGTGGCCAGTACAAATCGTACTGATAAATTTGCTGTCAGGTGACGAGAATGAGTACGACTTCGAGGGAGATGATGACGAGGAATAGGGTCACGTGCTACACTCAAGTTGGCCGTGAAGGATGAATCGCTTCCGCATCTTCTAAAGCTTCTCTGAATGTTGATTCCGCCAGTGTGGCGATGTAATAAATGTTTATGTAAGACTTAATTATCGTTGTATGGATCCTGGTGTCAACTGAGATATGGGTAATTTCATGGATTGTCCCAAGCAATCTGTTGAATTACAATTCGAGCCTGTGGATTTCCCTTCGTGGAAATCGAGGTCGTTTCAGTTGGTATCAGAGCCATACTTGACTGTAGGACGAGACCCATAGAGAATGGACGTTAGAATAGGAAGCCAGACTCTCTTTCGGTTATATTACCGACCTTGCATTCACTTTTTATGCAATGGCTTATCTAATACAAGGACCTGCTAATCCGTTTCTTGAAAAATTCACAGATGACCAGCCTTGGACCACCACTTCGTCCACAGCACGACGGCACTATTGAGATCCCGATCAAATGGCTATTGACCTTATGCACCAGTAGCTTATGGGACCCTGCGTAGCCCTTAGACTAGTGATACCATGAGTTGTCCTGTCATTGGCTATCTGCGCATAGCACGATCTTCTTAGCAGTTAGGAACATCCTTTATATAATAATAACCATGTGATGAGTGACATTTGGATCTTAAGCTTCTTATGGTTCTCTATGCTTCTTTGGTTGAGTGTAGGATAGCATGAAAAATGTTTTAATTCATTTAAATCGTTGAAAACATCTAACTCCTACTTAAACCACTACAAGATTATTACTGCACTGAGCACGTACCTAATAACTTCAGATGTCAATGAGACGTTCCGCGCGCCTGGAGAACCGCCAGCCCTCCCCCGCACCTGTGCCAGGACGCGGGCGTGGTCGCAACCATGGACGCCCAGCTGGCAGACGTGCTGGAGTTAACCTGGAAGAAGAGCTGCGCCGGGCAGAGGATGCACCGCCGGTGATCGATCCGCCACCACAAGGCGAGAACGTGCCTCCGCCACCGCCACCGCCGCCGCCACCGACGTTGGCGGAAGTGATGGCTCAGCAGACCCAGCTGCTGAATGCCATAGCTACTGGGATGAACAGGCACCACGGGCCACCCCAGAATGACTTCCAAAGGAAACTGGAGGGTTTCCTGAAGCTGAGGCCACCTACCTTCGACGGGACCGACAGCGATCCCCTCGCTGCCGACGATTGGCTTAAAGAGATGGAGAAGAAGCTGGACCTGACCACTTGCTCCGACGAGGAGTGTGTTGGGATTGCTAGCCACCAGCTGACCGGTGCTGCACGAGCATGGTGGGACAACTACACCAGCGCTCACGAGGACCCAGCCCGCATTGACTGGGATGAGTTCACCGAGGCTTTCCGTGACCACCACATTCCTGAGGGAGTCATGGAGGCCAAGGAGAACGAGTTTCGCAACATCTCCCAGGGAGCTGACCGGATCCACGAGTACACCACCCGCTTCAACTGCTTGCTCCGCTACGCACCTGCGTCTTGCGTGAGTTCCGAGAAGGAAAAGATGTACTACTACAGGAAGGGACTTCAGACCAGGATCAGGTTGGCTCTGTCAGGGAACAAGAGCTACACTCTGCGTGAGCTGATTGACCGCTGTATTGAGATCGAGAAGGATCGCATGGAAGCACGACTGGAATTCGAGGCAAAGAACAAGGGAAAGAAGCGCCGCTCTGAGGGACCCGCTCGCGCTGCTCCACCCCAGAGACAGCGAACGGGTGCACCTCCGCCTTTCCGAACCCGCCAGGGACCTTCTTCGGGAACGAGCCGTGGTGGTACCAACAGCAGCAACTATCACCGCCCCGCTCAGACCTACCCTGCGCCGACTCGAGCTGTGCAGAACACACCCGCCCCCGCTACCAACACGCCAAGGACAAGCAATTGGAAGGCTCCTGCGATAGCTACAGCAGGCAGTGCGCCCTTCACTTGCTTCGGATGCGGAAAGCCTGGACACCGTGTGGCTGTGTGCCCCGACCTCAACCGTGCACCAGCAGCTGCACAGGGCACACCAAACCGGGGATCTGCTACCCGAGGAAGACTGAACCACATGACCGCTGAGGAAGCTGAAGCTGCACCTGATGCTATGTACGGTACGTTCCTAGTTCAGGGTAACATGGCTACAGTTCTGTTCGATTCGGAAGCTACATGTTCATACATTTCATCTGCATATGCACGTAAGCATAACATACCTGTAACCCCGAGAGCAAACCCCATCCTAACTAGCTCGCCCTTAGGAACCTTCAGAAGCGTTCACATATGTAGAGGAGTGATAATCACTATCGAGGGACTTGACTTTCGAGCTGACCTAACCCTACTACCCTCCAATAGCTTAGATGTCATCTTAGGCATGGACTGGCTAACCAAACACCGGGGAGTGATATCTTGTTCACCTAGATATGTTCAGGTAACCCACCCTTGGGGAAAAGCTGTCCGATGTGTACCCCAAACCGAGAGAGTCCAAGCCCTCCTATGTGCCCTGGAGACTAAAGCAGATAAGACAGAGCTGACATTCAGGGATGTGCCAGTAGTCTGTGAGTTCAATGACGTATTTCCAGAGGAGTTGCCAGGAATGCCACCAGATAGAGATGTGGAGTTTGTTATAGAGCTGATGCCAGGGACTGCACCGATTGCCAAAAGACCCTACAGAATGTCGGCTGATGAGTTGAAGGAACTCAAGAAGCAGCTGGGAGAATTACTGGAGAAGGGTTTCATTAGGCCTAGTGCTTCGCCCTGGGGATCTCCCGTTTTGTTTGTCAAGAAGAAGGATGGCACGATGAGGATGTGCATTGACTACCGGAATCTGAATGCGGTTACAGTCAAGAATAAGTACCCATTGCCCCGCATCGATGATCTGTTAGATCAATTGAGTAAGGCCAAGTACTTCTCAAAGATCGATCTCCGATCAGGGTATCATCAGATGAAGATCAGGGAAGAAGATATCCCGAAGACTGCATTTGTCACTAGATATGGACAGTATGAGTGCACAGTAGTCTCATTTGGACTCACTAATGCTCCAGCATACTTCATGAACATGATGAACAAGATCTTCATGAATGAGCTAGACAAGTTTGTAGTGGTATTCATTGATGATATATTGGTTTATTCAGCCACAAAAGAGGAACATGAACATCATCTGAGGACCGTATTGGAGAGGTTGTCTCGCAACCAGCTATACGCCAAATTCTCCAAGTGCGAATTCTGGCTTGAGGAAGTTGCTTTCCTTGGACACGTACTGTCAGGAGAAGGAGTCGCAGTAGACCCAGCCAAAATTGAAGCTGTGAAAGAGTGGGAACAACCCTGTAATGTGTCAGAAATCAGAAGCTTTTTGGGACTTGCAGGATACTATCGCAGATTTATTGAGAATTTCTCCAAGATTGCAAGACTCATGACCAACTTGCTGAAGAAAGAGAACAAGTTTATATGGACTCCTGAATGTGAGAAGAGTTTTCAGACCTTGAAGGAGAAGCTCACTACTACACCTGTACTAGCCCTGCCCGATATTCACAAGGATTTTGTTGTATATTGTGATGCCTCTCGGCAAGGTTTGGGCTGTGTACTAATGCAAGAAGGAAGAGTGATAGCTTATGCCTCAAGACAGTTGAAGGAGCATGAGCAGCGATACCCGACTCATGACCTAGACCTTGCAGCCGTGGTACATGCACTCAAGATTTGGAGACACTATCTGATAAGCAACAAGTGTGACATCTACACTGACCACAAGAGCCTGAAGTACTTCTTCACTCAGGAAGATCTGAATATGAGGCAGCGCAGATGGCTAGAACTCATCAAGGACTATGATCTTGAGATCCATTATCACCCAGGAAAGGCCAATGTTGTCGCTGATGCACTTAGCCGCAAAAGCTACTGCCATACCCTCATCACCAACTCTATGCCACCTGAGCTCAGGAGAGAGTTCGACGCATTCCAGCTCGAGGTAATCTCCTATGGCATGCTAAATGAGCTTCGCGTCGAGTACAATCTCACCTCACGAATCCGTGAAGCGCAAAAGAACTGTCCTGAGATAGACTATATCCGTGGTTTGATGAAGCTGGGAAGAGGCCCCGAATACCGAGAAGATGAGCAGGGAACTGTATGGTACAAAGATAGAATCTGCGTACCGACGGATTCAGCGATACGAGAAGAGATTCTGTCAGAAGGGCTGTAATACCCCGGGTATTACGGATTTAATTAATCTGCCATGTCATCATATTTAAATTAATCATTTGCATATGATTGTGATTAGGTCCCTAGAGTGATTTGAATGTAATTAGTATTTGTTTGTAGAATTAAATTCCCAAATAAAGGTTTAAAAATTTACTTTTATTAGGGCCAAAACCTAATTCAAAATCTAAAAGGAATTTGGAGATAGTCCCTTAATAAAAGTTTTAGATCTTTTAAAATGGAACAACTTTTATTTTTGGAGATTTCAAAGTTCTGTGGTGGGAATTCAAATTTATTTCAAAACAATGATTTAAAACTTAGTTTTAGATTGGCATTTCAAAAATTATTTGGAATCTGGCAAAACTTCCTAAATAGAAGTTGTAAAGCTCATTGAGTAGAACAACTTTTATTTTCTTAATTTTTCAAGTTGTTGTGTAAAATAAAAAGTAATTTTGAAAATGCAGTTTGAGATTCAAAAACCAAGTTTACCCCTTTTGCTGTAGTTTCAAAAATATTTCGAATTTGGATTTAGTTCCAAAAGCAAAGTTGTTCAGAATTTCAAACCCTACAACTTTTGTTTTTGCAGTTTTTCATGTTGTTATACAAAATTAGTCGAATTTGGTCAAAAACCGACAGCCCTAGGGTCTAGGTGCTACAGTGCTATGCCCCCTCACCCTGTTCGCGAACAGAGCCGGCAGCCGCCGTGTCGCGCGCGGGCGCGCGGCGAGCCGTGCCGGCCGGGATCGTGTCCCCGCGACCTCGGCAGATACGGGCGCGCGTGCGCCGCGTCGTCCTGGTTCTGTCCCCCTCGCTCCCGGCCTTTAGAAAGGCGACGAGGCCCTCCCCCTCGCCATTTCTTCTCTCCCGGCCACCTTCGAGCTCTCTCGGTCGCCGGCCAAATTGGTCGCCACCGAGCCATCATCACCCTCCCCATCTCACAGCCAGCTAGCTAGCTTCCTTGCGCATCTCCTGCGACCGTCGGCGGGAGCTGTAGAGCTTCGTAACCACCGAAACGCCGGTGTCTTCCTCGCGGGTGGGCAGAGCGCCGCCGCGAGCTCCGCCGTCGTCTCGAGCTAGTCTGGGTAAGCTCTAGACCTCGGATTCTTACGTACCGTGATCTCCGTGACCCCTTGAACCTTACGCGTGCGTCGGCGTGCTCTCTGGTTCCCTAGGTTCGCCGGAACGCGTGTTCGCCGTTGTGCCGAGCCGCCGGGATCCGCCGCCGTCGCCAAGTCGCCTTCTCCGAACCACCTCCGTCTCCACCGACCCCTCGGCCAGCTTCGTGGTGAGCCCCAGATACTCGCGCACCTTCTCCCCCTCTCTTTACCGGCTTGTGCTCGCCGGCGACGTGCTCGCCGCCGCCACCGAGCCGCCGCGTACGTGTCTCCAGGTGCTGCGCGCCTCGGATCTCGTCGTGTCTTAGCTTGGTAGACTCGCCTTGGAGTGTAGAGTCCGTAGGTGCCCTCGGCTTCGTCCATCGGCTCACCGTCGGCGAGCTAGGGGCGGCGAACCGCCGGCGCACCCGCCTCTGTTGAGACAGAGGGATGGCCAAGGGCCTCGGGTTAGAAGGAGAATAAAGGCAGGGGGTTAAGTGCAAATCCTGTGACTCATGTGAATAGTGTAGATCGGACCGCGGGTTGATTTCCAGTTTCCCAGGGTCTCTTGTGCAAAGTCGTCGGCGCCGGGCGCGGGCAGGCCGAGTGGGCCGGCTCGCTCTGGACTTGGGCCGTAGTGGGCTGATTTGGTCTTTTCTTTTTCCAGTGAATTTCAAAATGCTTTTCTTTTATATATTCATGTGAATAGTGCTGATGTTTGTTAATTTCATATGAATTAATCTGCTAGGTGTAAAAATGTGAAAATAATTGTGTACGCTCTCTGTAATATGTAGTATTTGTTAAAAATATAATATAGGGTGTTCCAGTGCTTTTAATCTGCTGTATAAATCAGTGAAGTAATTAATAAATGCAAGTTTGTGTAATTTTAATTAATTCTCTGTAAATCCAAAAATCATGAAATTTATTGTGGCTCTGTTTGGTGATAAAACCTAGCTGTTGGTAAAGTTTGGTTGCAATTAAAGTTAGTTTGGTCAATTAATAAATATATGTGAAATTAGGGATTAATAAAGTAAATGGAAAAAGAAATTTAGGTTTGTTGTGTGAATTTTTGGGTTGAATGAAGACCAAGGATCTTTCGCTGTGTGATCCTTGGCAATTCGAGAACTTAGTGCTTGATAGTAGTCATAAAGCTGTGTAGCGGCTTTCTGTGACCGTTAAAAAGGTCAATAAAACAAAAGTAGGAAACATTACTTTTACCTTCCGTAGATCGTTTACAACTTTAGCGTGAAGGAAAGTTGTACTCAAGGTATTAATGGTTTACTTCCAAGCATTTCATTTGTTGCCCTCATGCCTCGCTAAGCATACATCATTGCATACGTGTAGTGCCCGTTCTCGAGGTGGTCCAGGTCGAGACTACTACTGAGGAGGCCACTCCAGAGGTCATCCAAGGATTCGACATCTGCGGGACTGATCCCGATCCGACGCTGTACACGATCCAAGGCAAGCCCCGGTGCATTCAGCCCCTCTATTACAAAATATTTATAATTCGAGTTAATCTACTGCATTAGGTTGATAGGAGTTGACTGTCACCTATCCAGATGCATTGTCTCAAATAAATACCCTGAAAACTGATTTAAATAAAATGGTTTGAGAAATGCTTAGGTATGCTTAATGAACTTAGCTTTGCGTAAAAGAAAAACTATTTTCTGTGCCATGATTATACTTATACTTTGATTGGTGAGGAACTGATTATCCGTTGGTCGATGTGTATTTGGGTTGGAGTCCCAATGCACGGTCACTTTCGGAATAGTTTGAAGCTGGTTGATGTCTTTGGAAACGTGTTTCGTTGGGTGGCCAGCTCATGGGGCGGCGTTCCCTATGTCTCACTCACCCGACAGGCACGATAATAATAAAAACTGTCGGGTAGTCTTGTACTTGGGTTAGAGTCCCAATGCAGGATTGACGGCAGGAAGGAAATAGGGACCGTTCGTTGTAGGCCTGCTGTGATCATGATGAACAGCCTAGCCACATACCAATGCGGAAAGCCTAGAGTTCGGTGGCGCTATTGCTGGAACCGACAACCACGCACTGGGAGTGGAGAGATGGCGAGAGTAGCTTGTACCCACGTGGCCGGCGTGCCTGGATAAGAGTGGAGTACTGTGCTCTCGGGTGGCGCAGGACCGGTTCCGGGATAGCAAAGCCGTGACGACGGGTTGGTATATGTATGCCGGCGTGCTGCATATGCAGTGTGGTTAGAATCCCCAGCTGGGTACTTTCTGGATTCGAATCGACGTGCTCCTCGGTTATGGAGACTTGATCCTCACACTCTACACCGAAAAGTGGTTCTCAACTAGGTTATCTGAATGAATAAAGTAATTGAAAGAATGATGATACATGAGTCTGAATAATGGAGCTATAAATATGATTATAATAATGACAAAATAAAATATGGAACAGGATAGATTGCTTTTCTGCAAACTCCTCATCCTCTGCTAGCCTTACCCATAGCCTTGCATTCCTGAGTCTCATTTTACACCCTTAGTCGGGTAAGTCTTGCGGAGTACCCCAAGTACTCAGGGTTTGTTAACCCCGTTGCAGGAGGACCGCAGTCGGAGATCTGTCTTGCTCCATGTTGCGTGACCGTGGTCGAAGAAGAAAGCAGCGATGAGTGAAGTAGAACCCGTGGGCAGGGTTCGAGTTATCCTATCTAGTATTGTATAACTATTCCACTGCTACTGTTATGTCCTCTGGCCTGTAATAACTATATTTGAATCCTATTTGAACAACTGGTTTGTAATCTAAATGTTATGTAATCTTCCGCACTGTACTCTGATGTATTTTATTATGAAATGTTGTAATCCTGTGATGATTCTGCAATGGTGATCCTGTCGGAGAAAAGGGCGCTAATGTAGCCCGACAGACCTGTCTAGATCATTTGGGACACGGGCCCGGCTGTCAGAAGTCGTTAGTGACAATGACAGGTGCCGGTGGGCCAGGTGATTTAGCCGGTTCTGTTACAAGGGCATGACTCCAAATATTGCATTCACCCAGGGTCAGCCAAGATGTACCATGATCTAAGGAAACATTTCTGGTGGGAGAATATGAAGGCAGACATTGCAGGGCATGTAGCCCGATGTGACAATTGCAGCAGAATCAAGGCCGAACATCGACGACCAGCCGGCCTACTACAACCCCTCGCAATTCCAGAATGGAAATGGGAATGCATTTCGATGGATTTTATCGTTGGGTTACCCCGCACCGAGAAGAAACACGATTCGATTTGGGTGATAGTTGACCGTTTGACCAAAGTCGCTCACTTCATTCCCATCAGCATTGGCTACGATGCCGAACGGCTGGCGGATTTATACATAACCCACATTCTGAGACTACACGGGGCACCCACAAGCATAATATCTGATCGAGGCTCACAATTCACGTCTCGATTCTGGCAAGCCTTGCACAAATCCATCGGAACCAAGCTGGACTATAGCACGGCTTATCACCCACAAACTGACGGTCAAACAGAAAGAGTGAACCAAATTCTCGAAGATATGCTCCGAGCTTGTGTGATAAAATACAAGACCAGTTGGGAAAGCTGCTTACCCCACGCTGAATTCTCGTACAACAACAGCTATCAAACAAGCCTCAAGATGTCACCGTTTGAGGCATTGTATGGGAGACCCTGCAGGACCCCGCTAATGTGGTTAGAACCCGGAGAGAGAGCCTTCTTTGGCCCTGCTAAGATTGTAGAAGCAGAGGAAGGCGTAGCACAGGTCAGAGAAAATTTGAGAATTGCACAGAGTAGGCAAAAGAGCTATGCAGATAGGAGACGTAGAGGGCTTGAGTTCAAGGTTGGGGATTATGTCTACCTCAAGGTATCACCACTTCGTGGCACTGTCAGATTCCACGTGAAGGGGAAATTGGCACCAAGATATGTTGGGCCATACAAGATCTGTAAAAGGGTTGGAAAGCTTGCTTACAAGCTGGAACTACCGGAGGAATTATCTGGAGTACACCCCGTGTTCCATGTCTCGCAATTAAGGAAGTGTTTGAAGCTTCCCGAGGAGCAAGTTCCTACGGATGCATTAGACCTGCAAGACACACTTGAATACAAGGAACATCCGATCAAGATCTTGGCACGGGATACCAAAGAGACGCGAAACAAAACCATTCCGATGTGCATGGTACAGTGGAGCAATCACACTGAAAGGGAAGCTACGTGGGAGAAAGAATCGGACTTGCGGATTATGTTTTCTTACCTCTTCGATGGGTACGTTATCTCTGAATCTCGAGGTCGAGATCCTAATGAGGGGGGAGGACTGTAACAACCCTAAAAATCCACACAATCTAAAAATCCCAACCAATTAAAATTTTTCATTTATTTATTGTGAAAACCCATTTTTCTTGTGCAAGCATATAGGTTTCATTATGAAATTGGTAAATAAAGGAGTGTAGTTTGCATTTTAATTCCATTCACATAGAATAATAACTTATGCATCACATTTGGGACTTATTGCAATTTATGTTTGTATTTACTCAATATTTGAAATGGGCAATATATGTATATATACACTAAATTGAAAATAGAAAAGGAGAAAGAGAGTTAGGCCAACCATTCGTTTCGGCCAGCCGGGTCGCTAAGCCAGCCCAAGCCAGCCCGACCTTCCTCTCCTCACCTCACCGCACGCGGCCCACGTTGCGGCTCGGCAACGCGCGCGCGACCGGCACACACACTCGCGCTCGCTGCCAACCCGACCCCGCCTGTCAGCCGCTCTCGCCCCCCCACTGTTCTTCTTCCTCACGAAGGCGACGCGCCTGCCGGGGGTGTCACGCGAATGGCGTGACCCCGGTCCCACAGCCGACAGCATGGCAGAGCCCTGACCCCGCTGTCCCCCTCCTGTCCCCTCCTTCCTTGGCCGCCAAGCGAGCCCGCGTGCACCCTGAAGCCCTAGCGTCGAGCGGCCGAAGCCCTCTGATCTACCGAGATCAATCGCGGCCGTCCGCCATGGGAACCTACCAAGCTCGCCTATAAATTGGAGCACCCCGAAGCCCTACCCTCATTTCCCCTCGCCGCCACCGCAGCACAGACCGGCACACCGCACCAAACCGAGAGAGAGAGCGTAGGAGAAGGGCGGAGCAGAGGAGGAGAAGCTGCCGGAGCGCCGCCGCCGCGGAGCACGCCGGAGCCGGACACGGAGGAGAAGCCCGAGCTGCGGACGAGGAGCGGCACGGCACTGCGATCGCTCTGCACGGCTCCGACTCGCCACTGCACCGCCATCCTAGCTTCACCGACACCACGGTGAGCCACCGCACGCCATGTCCGAACCTTGCCCTGCTTTTGCCATGGCGTTCCACCCTCGGGACGCGCAGGCACGAGCCTTTACCGGCTCGGGAAGATCACCTGCACCATGCACTCATTCGACCGGCCGAAACCCCCGGACTACAAGCTTGCTAGACCGAGAACGCAGCACGACGCGTTCTCGGCTGAGCGCGCTCACCACCGACGCGTTCCGACGCCGAATCACCCGTTCCGAGCAATCCGACTAGCACCCGTATAGGTTAGAGCGTCGTGGAGCACCGCCACGACCCCTCGAGCTAGCTACGTAGATCTAAGCGCTAGAGGAAGCCTGAATCGCCTTGGCCGCGTGCGCCGCGACCTTACCGGAGCGCCGCCGCGAGCCGTCGCCAAAAGAAGGTCATGCCGTGGCTAAAGTTCGCCACCAGAGTGTTGTATGCCTCTCTGGCCTCACCAATTTGACAAGACCGCATTCGATTGAACCAATACTTGGTCGTAGCCGCGATGCCGCCTTCCGCCGTCGTCGGCGACACGCCGCCGCCACAACCGAGCACCTTGGAAAGCTCGGTAGCCAAAATTGGTAGTTGGTATACCATCGCCATAGACCCTGGACGCGTATACATCTCCTAGAGGACCTCCTTAGCCCGCCGGAACCTCACCGTCGCGACGACATCGCCGACGACAGGTTCCGCCTCGCCTAAATCCGTTCCGAGTACCCCCGGTCGCCTCGCGCTGCGGAGAAAGGCCACCGAGGTTCGCCAAGTCTGCCTCGGCACCGCCGCTAGATAGCCGAGCCCCGAATCACGACTGTCGCCTTGGCTACGTGTGCCTCCACCTCGTCGGAGAACCGCCGTATGCCGAGGGAGAGAAGGAGGCCATACCACGACTCTAATCCGCCACCATCTGGTCGGACGACTGCCTGAGCACGCCAATTGGGGAAAGCCGAGCCCTGTCTTGCCGAAATATGGCCATCGCCGCCCTGTCATGGTCCGCCGCACCGGAGAGACACCGCCGCCTTGAACAGACGCCCTGGAACCCTGCTAGCACCGAATCTCCGATTCGCCCAAGCCTCCCCAGGAGAGCTCGGGAGAGCAGCCCCTTCGGCGCCCAAATCTCCGATTCGCCCGAGCCTCCCCAGGAGAGCTCGGGAGAGCAGCACCCTCGGGCGCCCAAATTTCCGATTCGCCCGAGCCTCACCGGGAGAGCTCGGGAAAGCAGCCCCCTCGGCGCCCAAATTTCCGATTCGCCCGAGCCTCACCGGGAGAGCTCGGAAAAGCAGCCCCCTCGGCGCCCAAATGTCCGATTCGCCCGAGCCTCCGCAGGAGACCTCGGGAGAGCAGCACCCTCGGGCGCCCAAATTTCCGATTCGCCCGAGCCTCCGCGGGAGACCTCGGGAGAACGGCACCCTCGGGCGCACCAAATGTCCGATTCGCCCGAACCTCCGCGGGAGACCTCGGGAGAACGGCACCCTCGGCGCCCCGAATCTCCGATTCGCCCGAGCCCCGCCGAGCTAAACCGAACTACGCCGAGCACCGCCAAGCTACCCCCGACCACCGCCGAACTATGCCGAGCTCCGCCGAGATACCCCAACCACAGCCGAGCTACCACCGACCACCGCCGAGCCACGCCGAGCTACGCCAACTCCGGCAACTCTCTGGGAACCAGCATCGAACACCTGGTGGGCGACCATCGGGTCTGTGTTCTGTTGAGGCACCACTTGCCGCACTACTGGACCCGCGCGCCACGTGGACCAATCCCAAGCTGCCCCTGATTAACCGACCAGTTTTCCCATTTTCAGAAAATAGGATAATCTTCGGAAATTCATAACTTATTCATACGATGTCCAAAAATTGCGCACCATATATCAAAATTCTCAGAAAAATGAGATCTACAATCTAAGACTGTGTTTGTGTGCATTTGGCTCTTTATTTTATTGGATTTTTCTGAAATACTCTATAGGAGTCGCTGACGCGACTATTTCGTGTTCGATTTCAGAGCCGGAGGAGGATCTGACTAAGGAAGACGACCACGAGTACTTTCAGGAGCTAGGAGACTACTACGAAGGTGCCACGTCCCACCAAATCCTTAGATCCTATTACGCATTGCAAATGACATTGTTACTATTGCTTTATGATTATGTATGGATTGGTTGCATGGTAGTATATTTGAATTCCCTGCCTTGATAAGACTTTACCCTGCTATCCGCTGTTAGGTTAGCTGCTGCTTAGTTTACTGTTACTCTTCCACTACTTTCTACTTGCTATATGCTATGTGGTGGAATTGGGACGGTGTATAACTGATTATAACCACTGCGAGAGAGTGTTGCGTGCGTCTTGGGTGCGTGGTAAGGGTTGATGTCGACCAAGTGGGATGTGAGACAAGCCCATGGGGCAAGTCGTGCCGGGGGTGCAACCTGGGCATCCCCAAAGTGAGATACCTGTGGCGGGTAAAGTTGTTGAGGAGGTTCCGGGTGGGATAGCCTTGGTGGTTTGAAGCCCGTGGACGGAGGTGCTGTGATAGCACGGGGAGAGTATCCCCTAAGTGGAGATGCCTGCTTGGTCACAACCTAGGATCTGACTAGTGACCGGAAACATCTGGATTCCCTTGCTACTCGCTCGCTTCTGATGGGCGGGAGACGGCTGGACTACTTGGTAGGGCGGTGCCACTACTGCTAGGTTGAGAGGTGATAAGGGTGGACGGTGACGGATGGCGGATTCCCGTACCGTTCTAGATGCGCAGTACCACTGATGGGGCCCGGTACTGCGTCTCCCAGTCTCGGCATGACGGTGTTGGATCCGGAATATCCCAGGGCTGAGTGGTAGGGTGGCATCGACCTAGGCAAGCAAGCACCCGGAATTCTGCCTAGATGATTGTACAGCATCGATGATGGCTAATCTTGTGAGTAGTAAAACCTCTGCAGAGTGTATGGTTGATCGATCGATACATAAGTCAACTCGTTGGCTATGGACCTTTCCTAATGTTTCTGCAACCACTATTAGATGAGAGCATATTCTTTTCTCCCTCTGGATAACATTGTTCCGGCAGTGTACCCGTTGTGGTAGTGTGCCGCTGAGATAGGCCCGAGAGGGAGTTGGGCCTGTCGAATGAGAGTGAGGTGTGGGTATGCGAGGTGTGGTGATGGGAAAAGGGATAATGGTGTTAACTGGTGATAAAACTTGACTAAATAAACATTGATTACAGCTGCATAGGAAAACCTCAGCCTATAGGTCTGCTTGTATAGCCTTGCATCCACTTTCCACAAAGCAAATGCTGCATAGGTGGGCTCCATGGCCAGTACAAATCGTACTGATAAATTTGCTGTCAGGTGACGAGAATGAGTACGACTTCGAGGGAGATGATGACGAGGAATAGGGTCACGTGCTACACTCAAGTTGGCCGTGAAGGATGAATCGCTTCCGCATCTTCTAAAGCTTCTCTGAATGTTGATTCCGCCAGTGTGGCGATGTAATAAATGTTTATGTAAGACTTAATTATCGTTGTATGGATCCTGGTGTCAACTGAGATATGGGTAATTTCATGGATTATCCCAAGCAATCTGTTGAATTACAATTCGAGCCTGTGGATTTCCCTTCGTGGAAATCGAGGTCGTTTCACCAGGAGACCTGCTTTGTGACAATAGGACAGAGGGCCCTAGCTAATCCATTAAAGTAAGTATGAATCATTTTCTTATGTTGAAAGAGTATCTAGAATCCCTAAGTATTTTGGTGATTAATAACAACATGATTAAAGGACTAATGAACACTGTGAGATTTCCAGATATTTACTTACAGGTGCACATTGATGGTTGAACTATTCTAAATCCATATGAGATTGCAAATCTTCGGTTGTCTAGCTTATATTGATGATTGGAAACAATCTAGGTGAAGCAAAAGACAACAATTATACAATTGAAATGGTATTCAAAGCATGATGTGAAGCATGGGCAATGCACATAAATCTTGATGTGGTGTTAATGACAAGTGGGCAATTTGAAGGACTAAGCGAAAGGTGAAGGGCAAGTGACGACTTGGCGGCCGAGGGACCTAGCTAGGGTGAAGAAGAAGCCAACTTGAAGTTAGCCATGCAAGTGGTGATTATCAATGTGGAAGATCAATCAAATGTTCAAAAATGACATGGATTTGACACAAGTCACATGCTCAAGATGAAGGGATCATGAAGATAAAGTGATGAAGCTCTCAACAATTCAAAGTTCAAAGCGACAAAATATTTGAAGATCAAGAACAACTCAAGTGAAGGACAAAATAAAATTTGTGTGAGTTGTATTTATGTTTGCCCCTCTTGGAGAGTCGCATCACTAAAGTATTGGAGACAAGTGACAGTGCTCAAGGACAAAAACCAGAGAGAAAAGAGGTTGAGAAAAAAGGGAGGAAGTGAGAGAGGCAGCTGGCTGGGCACCCCAACCCGGCCAGGCCGGGTAGCAAAACCGGCCAGGCCGGCTTTCCCGGCCAAGCCGGGTAGGCAACCCGGCCAGGCCGCCTCTCCAATGGCTAGTTGGACTTTGAACTGGCCAATCCGGCCAGGCCGCCTCTCCAACGGCTAGTTGGATTTTGAACTGGCCAACCCGGCCAGGCCGGCTTCCCAACCCGGTTAGGCCGGGTTTGTCGATTCAGCCCCAACGGCTAGTTTTAAAGAGAAGGCTATAAATACCTCTCCCACTCTCTCTTCCAAGGTTGCTGATTCTCCTAATACCCATCCACGACCAGAAAAGCCCTCTTGCTCTCTCTACTCTCTCTTTGTGAGTGAAAAGATTACAACTTCCTAATCCGTGATTAGTGAGTGAGCTTGAGCCTTGGGAGATTTGTCTTTGTGGCAAGAGTGATCCAAAGAGTTTGTGTGAGCAATCCCATTCTTGGGCACTTGAGCAAGTCAAAGATTCTCTAGTTCATTGCGTTCTTTCGCTTGGAGCTTCGACTCTGTGGTGGCAAGGCGTCACAGACTTGGTGGCCATTGTTATAAGGGTTGCTTCCCCGCTGAAAAAGGAAAGAAAGCTCCTTAGTGAAGAAGGTGGAAAGACACCGTTTCGGGTCCGGCCACGAGTTGACCTTGGTTGGGTCCTCACCGGCTTCCACAACGGAGAGTAGGACACCTTTGGATGTGCCGAACTTCGGTCAAACAAATCCTCATGTCTTCTCTTGGTTTGCCTCACCCTTTGCTCATTCATCACACATTTACTTTCATATTCCACTTGTGCTACTCGGTTGTTGTGGTTTGTGTTTGCAGGAGGTGTTTGGATTTGTCCATACACTTACATAAGCTCTACAAGTCGAGTTGTAATCTTAGTGAAGAGAAGAAACGGTTCGAACATCGTTATTCAGCTATGCAGGTCGGAAGTTCCGATGCAACCCGAAAGTTTCGGGGAACCTCTGGGCAAAGTTGTGAAACCCCGCCAAGCCGGGTGGTAAAACCGGCCAAGCCGGGTTAGCCGGCCCAGCCGGGTTGAGGAGCCGGCCTAGCCGGTTTTGTCGGGGTGCAGTTTGTTTACTAACCTTTGTCTAACTTTTGAAGAGCCTATTCACCCCCCCTCTATGCATCGATTCGGTCTTTTCATATGTCATATTAGAATGAAACAATATCCATTATTATCATACTGTAAACACAGAGTGTCTTATATGTTGCAATACGATGTTGGATCCGCTGAGCATCTGTGGTGACTATCCCCTAGAAAAAGATTGCGAGATGACCCTTTAAGGATATTCTTTCTCCCCTTGAAAATGCACATTCACATGTGTCTGAGATTACAAGTAAATAAGGTGTGACAGATTAGATCAATAATCTACATTGCTTGAAACTTTTTCCGCATTGAAGCTTTTCAAGTTTCACCATGTTGACGAAGTGTGGCACTACTGTCTGAGAGGGCAGAACGCGTCAGACTTGTAGTCTAAATGCTGTGTATCTGACATACTTCATTCTCTGTGCAGGGTACGATTTCACTATGGACATCCTGATGTGTTCGACAGGATTTTTCACATTACAAGAGGAGGCATTAGCAAGGTATGAGACAAAGAGGTAGTTCAAGCTGTCGTTAGGGTCTTTGGCAACAGAATTTCTATAATAAACAAAAGAATTTCTATAAGTAGTAGTTCTTAGGTCAAATCACAAGTGGGGCTTTACCTGGGATAGATGAGTTTATGGATTTGCAGCCTAGTTTAGATATGACTTGATTGAGCCACATAGGCATGAGGGCGGAGTTTCTCTATAAGGGAAGCAGCCCTATTAGTACTACCATAGGGCATTGGCACTTCTTCTTATGGGCAAGTCTAACTCCACTATCACTTTTGTAAGCAGAAAATGAGGAATGCCTTTTGTAAACAGGTTGGTCAAGCAGGTCACTAACCTATAGATGAGATAGGAAAAGTCTAATGTGGCTAGGTAAGAGTTTCTGTCTAGGTATTGGTTTATTAAGTGAATTCTTGGTTGCGGTCACCTACTGTTTATTTATTCTTTTCTAATAGAGAGCGAAGACTAGGCTTATGATGTCGAGTATACCCCGGAGGAATACTAAGTAACAAGTGCGAGCGCTAGTCTTGTTCAAGCAGAACTCAACTAGAGAGTCAAATAGAAGAGTTGTTCTTAGGGAAAGTGTGTCCGTGCCCACTGCCGGGATAGGTCAAATAGGTGGTGCGTACCTGAAAGAGAGAAGGATAAGCAAACTAGATATTCTATTATATTACTCCTCTCTTGTCTTATTTGTATGCGTCACTAGGATTCCTTCCTTTCTGACTACGCAGGGTTCTTGTGAAAGCTTGCATTTATCCTAGTTTTTGGGTCGAAGCATTGCATGTAGCCATACATCTTACAGCATGTAGCCATACATCTTACAAATCGCATACCATCTTGTTCCGTTCTAGCTGGTCAGTGTATATATCATATTTTGCATGGTCATGTGCCCAATGACATACATCTTATTCGTACATTTGGTTTTCTATGTTATCCTGATATACAGGATGTTGCACCGCACAAGCTCTCCCCAAGATCTCTTCCATGTGTCTGTTGAGTAAACACTAGGGTTTTCGTTGTCTTTACCCAGCTACAGGTAGAGTGTATATTTCTAGACATGTTACATTCTCTGAAGAAATTTTTCTATATAGCTGTTTGTCAAAGTTCTCTACCAACACTAATGCCGTTACTAACTCAAGTGATATGCACCAAATTGAGTCATTCTTATCCAACCCTCCTTGACTTGGTATGTAGTAGAAGCATTTTTCTGTTCCACTACACCGCTAGACCTTTTTGTCTACCCTCTTCCATTACCTAATTTCGGGATTTCGAGGTCTGGAGATGATTGGAATTCTCGTGGTCCCCTACTTTAAATTTTAGGAATTTGAGCAAACATTAAACTTTAGTAGAGCCCCTAAATTAGACCTCGTTTTGCATGCTCCCTCAAATTATAATCTCAGCCTCCTAGATACAACATCCCCCTATCCCCCTCATTTTGGCCTAATTTAGGGCATGTGGAGTTGCTATCTGATTTTTGGCTCTTAAATTTTGTAGGCCACCTCCAAATGAAAATGTAGACGTCTGATTTCGGGGCTACGACAAAGATGCTCTAATGCACCGGCGCCCTCTACCTCTCCCTGCAGGAGGGTTTTGCGGATTGAGCAGCTGCAGTGCATACGCAAAACCATACGCAAAACCACGCTGGAGGAAAGAGGCACGCTACCCGTGGCGTGATAGAGGGCGCCCTGCTGCGTGCCTGCGCCTGCGCACCATGGGGCCCAGGGAGAGAGAGTGTGGGAGAGGGAGGAGAGAGTGGAGTGAGGAGGTGCGAGCCCTATTTTTTTCAACTGAAAAAACGCTATAAATCAGAGATCGAAAACTCAAATTAAATTTCGATTGTACCATTAAATTCATTGTAATAAATACTTCAAAATAAGATTTCACATGAATATATTTAAATAAAATTTATTTATAGACATGTGGAAGAAAAGAGAGAGAGGAGGGAGGTGAGAGAGTGGGTGGATGGGGTGGGAATTAAAAACAAAAAAGAAATATAGAGTAGAGATATAGAGTATGGATGTGTGTGGGAGAAAATAGTATAGAGTAGAGAATCTCGATGACTAGAACGGAATATTTTTTTAAAGGATAAATTTAGAGTATGACGAGTGCGGATAGCCGGGATTTGGAGTGACGAGGGCGTGATGCCGGCTAGGCTAGGCTGGGACTGGGAATATGACGCCACTGATGCTACGGCTCATCGAGTGTGATGACCACAAACGGTACTGTACTGACTGAAGAAACCACTCCTCCGGGCTGGGCTTTTGGTGTTATTACTGTAGCTAGACGCCGTGTAGAGCCAGGGTACACCTGGGCTATGTTTAGATCCAGTTGCAGTTGTAATTCTGCACTGTAACACGTTCGTTTGTATTTGATAAATTTTGTCCAATCATAACCTAAATAAGCTTAAAAGATTCATCTTGTGATGTACGTAAAAAAAATATAAACATACAAACATTTCATCTATAATTAATGCTATATATATATGTGCCGTAATATTAATATGACTAGTTGCAATTCCAATTTATAGTGTAGGACCCTACAGCTTCTGCATTGATAAACAGGTGAAAGTGGGAACACCGGGCGCACAGTAGAAGCACAGTGACGCCTTTGCCCGCGGGCCCCGCCCGGCAGTGTCGCTTTTGGGCACTGTGCAATCTTTCGTGCGAGCACATATGCACAGGTAAAAGTAAAGTGTACCGACGCAACTGTACGTACTAGACTCGCACGTTTTCGCTTGCTGTCACGTGGGGAGCGGAAGTGAAAGTTCAGATACCGAGGTGAAACTTGAGCTCTTTTGTTTCCCCCGCCTTAAATAAGAATTTTATATATCTCATTTAACCATTTGTCTTATTTAAATTTGTTAATAAATATTATTTATCTTGTTATAACTTATTTTCTCACTAAAGATATGTCAACAATAATTTATTATTTTATGATTTGCATAAAATTTTAAATAAAATAAACTATCAAACACAATACCTAAAAGTAAAAAAGACATGTTTTTTGAGACTGGAGAAGTATTTATTATTATATTTATACGAACATTGATGAAATAAGTCCTTATACTCCGTATTCATCTGGAAGATTTAGTATAACGTACACAATTAAATTTTATAAGGATCTAACAGATTAAATTAAATCAAAGAGTTCGTACCTAATGTGATAAATACATAGTAAATTCATAATAACAATTAGAATTAGGAAAATATTTTTCATATGAGTTCAGAAGTAAAAAAAATAAAAAGTCTATGTAAAATATAATTAGTGAAGTCAAAAAATTGAATAAAAGACTATGAAACATTATTAGTTTAACAACAAATGAATTAGAGAGAACAAATCGATCTGTAAATAAATATTCAATCTAAACAATAATTAGAAGTATGATTTATTATTATAAACTAGACCCATGTTATTCTCCTAGCGTGACCTTATGGGTGCTTACCTAATTTAGGTTTCAGCTTTCAGTGAGTCATGTAACATCATTTTCCTCTTATAAATATAATTCAGTCGTACAATCCAGCCAGCCGTATAATCCAACCAGCCGAACGGACTGATGTGAATCTGGATGCGGTAAAACTTAAAAGTAGCATGACCATTGAATAGGAGTGGAATAGAAATAAGGAAGAGAGACTTTTAAGAGGAAAAAAGTGGTCATTGATAGTTGAATAGATTTCTTGCACGTTGAAGTGGATATAGCTAAATAAAATGTGTAGAGAAGGACTATGGTCAAATAATTTTTGCTGCTTTCAAGTGAAAAAGATTAACAGTTTGTATTGAAAAACTAGGTCCCAAGATTTTTGGTTAGATCATTTTCTAGGATAATATTAAGATTCCGTTCGGGATAGCTCATCTTTATTAGTGAAATTGTTTTTTTATAAAATAGCTCCAAAAGGAATTTTCTTAAGTTGAGCTGTTTTTTTTTAAGTATTTAACAAACCAGTTTTACCAACAACTTCATATGGAGTAGATGTTAAGAGAGAAATAGGAGAGAGAAGTGTGATAAGCTCTTTGTTTCATGTTATCCTACTCGTTCTCTTAGAGGGGAGAAAAGAGATTCACTTATGAAACTGTTTAAAAAAATTATATAAAAATAGCTCAACAAAATATCAATAAAGTAGTGTAAGTTGAAAAAGTGCATAGAAAAGTTATAGGTTGTGTATGTACAGAGTGACAGTATCGCACAGGCCGAACTTGTAGACTGTAGATTTTAGAAGCTGAATTACTATAAGCTAGATTTTGAAGCCTGAACTTGTAGACTGTATGGATTCACAGCTTCTAAAAGCTGGCACAATACACTAGACAGATTAAAATTACTAAAATACCCTCACAGTTGGTGTGTATGTATTATGGGGAGAAAGGGTAAAATTGTCTTTTAATAGCTAGAAGCTGCAAGAAGCTAGGTAGCTTCAGCTTCCCAGATTGTATAATCTGGAGGCCTCTAGATTATATAAGCTTGTTAAAAGCTGAAGTTGTTTGGATCCCCTAGTAGATTCTAAAAGCTAGCTTCCACGATCCAAAGGAATCCAAACAGGCCCCTAGTCATGCTACCGTGATGTAAGTGCTCATCGTTTGATTGATTGGCCGGGTGTATGGAACATGAATAAATAGAGAAGTTGTTTGGTTGCATGTACGTATGACCTGTCTTTGCATGGCTACTCTCCCATCTTATGCAGCCTGACCGTCAAGCCTGCATCAGATGTGATCGAGTGGAGCCTAAACCTGTCTCCAACAAGGAGACCCATATCCATTTTTAGGTCTCGCACAGTGCTTTTGGTAGTGAAATCAGCCTCCAACAAACAACCCCCCCCATTTTGCCTACCTACAGATCGGAAGCGCAAAAAGAGAGGCGACCCAAACGCTGGCGCTCGTCATGGTGGGCCCGCGTCGCGCCGAGGGGGGAGTGGAGGTGGACGATGGCGAGGTGGACGTGCATGGGACCGCGAGCCGCCGGTGGAGGCCGAGCCCCGCGCCGGTGGTGGAGGCCGAGCCCCGCGTCACCGCGCCGCCGCCGAGCCTCGCCCCGTCGCCATGCCGCCGGTGGAGGCCGAGCCCCGCGCCGGTTCTGGAGGTCGAGCCCCGCGCCGCCACCGAGCCTCGCCCTGCCACGCCGCCGCCGAGCCTCGCCCCGCTGCCACTCCGCCGGTGGAGGCCACGTCTGCACTGCCGTCTCGCCGCCAAGGACGAGAAAGTGGGCCCCGCTGCTGCTGCTGCGAGAAGACAAGGAAGGGAAAAGGATGGGCTGCGTCTGCGTCGGCTATATTGGAGAAGTAAGTATATGGGTCACCGGTACTTGTACTGTGCGTCACCCAAAACCACAAATAGGTCATGCTTTTGCCTCTCCACCGTTGGAGATACTCTAACCGAGGGCAGGGCGTGTGCAGCAACCAAACGCGACGTATGTGTACGCACCCGGCCTGGCTGTCCTCCAGGTGCTGCTGCGATAGAAATATCCGGAACACCCGGCTGCACCCAGGTGTTGCCACCATCATATCATTGCTGACTTGCTGTATTTTTCCTTGCCGTCACTTGCGTACAGTGCATCGTAAACCGCTCACGGGACAAAGCAAAGGCAAAAACATGCGTCCCGCCCGCCGTTGCTTGCGCGCACCTATCGATATCACAGTGGTCATTCAGGGCCAGCCCAGCTGACCAGATGCGCCAGGGCGCGGGCCTCCCCTTTTGTTTTCTTGCCCCGCACAGCACCAGAGTCCAGAGGGCAGAGGCGATGGATGGGCGACGGTGGACGGAGGCCGGCCAGGAGGGCCGCGTCAGGCTCCCCCCTGTTCCGCCTGACTAGGCTCGCACGGGCACATGCGTGTCTTACGCCTGCCAGTGATGAGCTTGCATGGTATACATCTCCATGGACGCTAGCGACCTGCGCCGTGATCTTTTGCTTCGTGAGCCCGAGCCGCAGGCCGAGATCACGGAGAGAGAGCGAAAAGGGCCGCACTGGGCCGCACCTGCTGCCTGCCTCGCGAAGATCACTGGTGCGTGCTGCGTGCATGGATGCTGCAGGCCACACCCCGGCGCGGCGTTCGCGTTCCATCGCGCCAAAGCCATCGCAAGCTTCGAGGAAAGCATGCATTGCTGCCTGCGGCTGGAGTCTTATCCGGACGCCATCGATCAGGTGTTCCCATCTCGGCGACGCTGCGCTGTGTGCGGTGCGTCTGATGCGGACGACCGGCCGTCCCCTCCTCCTCCCCACGCCCTGCCCGTGTCCGTGCGTGCGTCCGAGGAGGCGGGGCGGCAACCCGTGCCCGCGCTTTCCTGTTCCGATCGCAGCACGTGCTAGCTGCCTACAGCTTCCGTACGCGAGCTGCCGCCGCCCCGGCGCCGCGCGAGACGGATGAGAGCGCGCTGCATCGCAATCATGCAGGCACCAGGACACGGCACGACAAGGTCGCACATGCGCGCGACGGGCCGGGGCGGCGTGGTGGGCAACCCATGCATGCTACAGGGCTATGCGAAGAAAGGGTGAGGGACCCGCTACTGTATGGAGCGTGCATGCACAGAGATGACTACATGCACGTCAAGCGGAAAGGCTTCATTGCGCGGTATGGGCGCGCTAGCCACCCCATGCTTTCCACAGAGCGTCCTCGTCGTAGGCCCGCGCGCTCCGAACGATTTGAAGACAGGGTTTGGTTGCCCGCCACATCTTTGCCATAAATTGTAATGTTGGGTAAGTTTGATCAACTTAGACAACTATTTGGACTCTGTTCGCTTCAGCTGAAAAGTTGAGCTGATTTTAGCTGAAACTGATTTGTTGTGAGTGTAAATACTGTTCCAGAGCTAAAAAATATGTGCTGTTTAGTTGAAGCGAACAGAGCCTTGGTTGCAGATATAGTTGTGACAAGATTCTCTTCCAACAAACTAGGTTTCACGTGTCAGTGACTCAAAAAAGTGTGGTATGATTCCCTTAGACTTGCTAAGTTGTAGCAAAGAATTTAAACACCTCAATTTAGAGAAATGTGACAATTTTTGTTGACAAATAGTTACAAGATGTGGCAAGCAACCAAAACAGCCCCAATTTTTTATAGGGATGGTAGTAGTATAAGCTGACTACTACTAAATTCGTCTAAATTATAGTTTATTTGACTTTTTTTACGTTAAGTTTGGTCACTCATCTTATTTAAAAATTTATTCAAAATATCACTTCTTTTGTCGTGGCTTACTTTATTGATCAAAGTTTTTTAAAATTGACTTAAAATTTAACTATGTTTGTACATATTTTGTAAATAAATTATTGGTCAAATTTAAGGTTAAAAAGATTAAACGAACTGTAATTTAAAATGGAGGGAGCCGTACTCAGTATGAAATGTAAAATTATCGAGAAAATTGCGGGAAAGCTACGGGAGTGTTTTTCGTACTCGGCTCACTCGATCCTATGGCAGTGGATTTGTTATTAATTTCATCTTATTTGATGGTGTTGAATTTATGTCCTTTATCCTTTTGCCCGTCGATGTGAAGTTGTGAGGCTACGTTCTTCAGTCTACGCGTTTCTCTATAGGTTGGATCTGTGTCTGGTTTAAGGTATGTGGTTATATTTTTTTATGTCGTTAGGTTTTCATCGAATAGTATAGATTCCCTGTATTACCAAATCTAATTACATAGTGCTGTTCATCTATTTGTTTTGCGCTTATGGTTAGCTTCTTAGTTCTTAACATTGGTTATCCACACTCTCCATCTCAAATTGTAAGTCATTCCAATAATTTTAGAGAGTCAAATTATCTCAATTTTGACTAAATTTATATGATAAGATAATAATATTTATAATATTAATTAATTATCATTAAATTTTTCACCAAATATATGATTATAGTATACTTATTTAGTGTCATAAGTCTTTATATTTCTCTCAATAATTTTAGTCAAATTTGAGATGGTTTGACTCTTCAAGATTTTTGTAATTACTTACAATTTGAGATGGAAGGAGTATATGATACTAGTTACTGGTATCAAGGCATGGGATTAATTAGATTTCATTGTGCCTTTAGTATTTTTTTTAATTAATCGTAGGCAGTTGTTACATTTGGTCTGTTAATTACTTCTCCACTCATGCCTTATAATCTCATGTTATATAAATGTGCACTGAATTGAATATATTTCGCTTTAATTTATTTTATCATCTTAAAAATGTGTGTGTGAGTGGTGTAATGTCGAGATAGCAGGCTAGACTGCTAGAGGGTGGTAAATTGTCCATTCGTGTAGGCTGGGATACATCTTTGCCTCTGTAGGACGGGTTTACCCAGGCTAGATTGAGCAGCAACCTCTCATTCTTCACTGAAGCTACCCTGATTGCAATGTAGGAACTATGAAATTGCGCAATGACAAAGTTTTTCAGGTACGCACCCTTACTCCAACACTTTGGTCAAATAATTTTAAAAATAAGGGTCTCCTTCAATCGGTCGGTTTTAGAGATGATGTTAGGAATGACTTTTGTGTCAAACTTGATGCCCCTTCAGTTAATTTTTGCATATAAGAACCCTCTGGTTTATTTATCAACAAAAAAATTGTGTACTGGGATCTCCCCACAGTCTTTTGTTGTAAAAAAAAAACCCCGAGGGTCTGTATCTAGTTTATAGTGAATTAAAGTTTATTCGCAGGCTGCCGAATTTGGTGGATTAATGGGTGAGCTACTCCACTTATTAGCAAAGGGGATTTAGTTAAAGTAGACAAAAACTAGCTACTAGAAAATGTATCCAAATAATATTGGTCGTTTCCTAAACTAAAATTTAGTCCCTATCACATCTTGAACACTATTTTAGAGTATTAGATATAGACTAATTATGAAACCAAATGCACATATTGAGACTAATTTATGAAACAAATCTATTAAACATAATTAGTTTATTATGATTTGATAGTGTGGTGATATAGTAAACATATGCTAATATTAGATTAATTGGTTTCATAAATTTTTCTTGTGATTAACTAATGGCTTATGTAATATGTTTTATTACTAGGATCGTGTCCGTGCAATGTAACGAGATAAAAAAAATATAAAAATTTACTTTTTACAACTATCAAATCAGCATTGTGAGAAAATAAGGTGCCAGCAGCAACGTGCAGTCTAAACTCAAGGTCAAATTTGTGATAGGCCCCAAGATTAAACACCAATGGTGGTGCAAGATTGTCTGTCTCATTCAGATAAAAAATGTCGGTTATTTTTGCGTTGTTGATCTTACAATGAATTTATCATGCATTTACTCTACTGTGTAAGCATCATTGACTAAATCGATAGACTGATAAGAAAAGGGTATAGAAATTCCACTTCAATGGCATCTGTGAAGGATTAATTAATCATTTATCAAATAAGCAATGAAATAATTCGAACCAGGCACCATTTCAGTTCTTCAACGAGTTGATCATTCTCTATTGTTTCTGGCAACGTGCAGAATCAAGAGCTTCTAAAGTCGAGCAAATGACTCGTCTCTGCCGTCGCTGTAAATCTGGCTACTCATGTTTGATATAGATGAATCTTTTACGTATTTGCACAGTTCGTAACACCACGAATTCTTTGAATCTACTTAACCTATCATACGTGCTACAGTATTATTTTCACGAAATTTTTGCCTCCTTCTAAACAGGCCCTCAATCCAATCTAACGGTGATCAGCAGCATATGCGTTGCCTCACTCGGCTGCTAGCTGGTCCGAGCTAATATGCAGCATATACGCGACAGCGTGAGTCCCTGGTCGACTCGTTCGACTCCGCCGCCGTCGCCGATGGCCGGGTCGGCGTTCCCCTTCCCGACCGGCCATCACCGCGACGCTCGGAGCACTCTACCACGCCGGCGCTCGCCTCCCCTACCTGATCCGGTGGCGTGGCACGTCAGCAGGGCTCCTACGGTCCTACCTCGACAGCGCTCCCTTCCCCGCTGTCGGCACGTGGCTGGTTGTGGCGGCCGCCGGTAGCTCTGCGTTCCGGCTTGGCTCCTTGCTCTGAGCGAGGGAGAGGGAGGCGGCGGCGTCAGGCTTGGGTCCTCGCCTCCTCCCGATGGGTGTGGCGTGGACGAGCGGGGAGAGGCGCGCACGGCGAGGGGCAAGGGGGCTCTGACTCATACAGCCCGTGCGCAGGGCATCACTAATTTGATTCTTTCTTTTATGCAGTAAAAAACATTTGATCGATTTCCATTCACGGACTCACATTTTATTCTGCAACTCAGATTTATATACTTCACAATTCCCTAATTTCCTCTTTGTCCATTCATTATTCACTTCTCCCTCAGTCCCTCCGTCCTCTCGCGCTCCCTCTCACCCTTCGTCGCCATGGCTTGCGCAAGGCCCAAGTTGGATCCGCATTTTTTTTGGCGAGGCACGACTGGGCAGCGGCGGGCGGCGAGCCAGATCCATCGCAGCAAGCCATGCGCGCGCACAGCGTGAGCATGGACGTCGAGTCGAGGTGGTTCCGGTGCCGGTTTGGTTTTGCTTGGCGTCTGCAACTCGCTAGCTATGCGACCCTACCCGCAGCCTGATTCGGCTTTGCGTCTCTGTGTCTCTGTATACGTAGTAGGATCGTATAGGATCGATGGATCATCGATGGATCATGCTTCATGCATACCAACGTCAGTTCACGGAACACTGCGGTTTCCCGCCTGTATATTTTTCAGAAAACTGATGAGATCATGAGGTGCATCGCTTTGCTTTGCTGGGCCCTGTTTAGGCCTCCTTTGGTTCACAGGTGTAGCATAATAAAAATTGAGGATTCTATTCTTTTGTAATTGCTGACGCCATGGTGTCTTTGGAAATGCAGGGCTCTTTCCGAAGAAAACCGTTACGGAGGAATCGCTCTCTCACAGCACCATAGGAACGAAACATGTGGTCTGAGCTCATGTTTTCGCCAAAGTCCGAGGCATTCGTCGTCGCTCGCTTCTGGATCCGGCCGCTCGCGTCGTGTCGCGTACCTTTCACCACCCACGGGCCCCCCGGAGGACGCCGGCGCCTACCACCCAGATGACGTCGAGCTCAGCCTCGGCCTCTCCCTGGGCGGCCGCTTCGGCACTGACGCAGCGCCAGCGCCTGGCGCGCTCCTCCTCCGTCTGCTCCCTCCACGAGACCACGCCGACGGCGACGCTGACCCGTCCCGCGCTATGCCGCTGCCGCTGCTGCGCACCACCTCGCTGTCCCTCTGAGACCGAGGAGGAGCGATGGAGCCGGCGCGAGATGCAGAGCCGCCGCCGCCTCGAGGCCCGCCGGAAGTGCGTCAAGCGGCGCAACTCCATGGGCGGCCCCTTGGCACCCGCCGCTGCCGCCGTCTACGCGCCCGCCATCATCTTCAGCGAGCCCGCCGCCGCCGACGCGCCCTTGCTCCGTGCTCGCGACGGGGAGAAGGAGCCGCAACGGAGGGGGCGCGAGGGAGCGGAGGGAACCGCTGGTTGCGATGGAGCGGAGGGAGATGGGGAGAAGTTGCGACGGAGGGGGCGTGAGGGAGCAGAGGGAGCCACTGGGTGCGATGCGACTCGAGCGATGGAAAGCGACTCCAGCGGAGGGAGCGGAGGGAGAGGATTCCTCTGGAACGACACTTCCTTTCCTTCCACGTGTCAGTGGATTCCTACCCCTTTCTTATAGTTGGCCCGTTAGCCAAAGAAGGCATTAGTTTCCTTTAAAATTTTAAAACTTGTGTCACATTAAATTTTACAACACGTGCATATAGAGTATTAAATGTAGACGAAATTTTTAAATATTTATATAGTTTACTTATAAATTATGAGACGAATATTTTGAGGATACTTAAATCATAATTAAATACTTATTAAAAAAATTCCCGCTTGAAAAGTTTTTGAACTAAAGGGCCTCTTGCTGCGCTTGCTGCCTTGCTCGCCTTGCCCTACGTGATGAGATCATGAGGTGCATCGCTGCCCTACGTGATGAGATCATGCTCAAGCGGCCATGTCATTAGAGTGACCCGTGATCTGAAACCCGCACAGCCGCACATTATCTTGGGAGCGTATCGGGCGAACCATCACTTGCTCGTCTCGATGAGCATTGGCGAACCATGCAGTCGCTTTCGGCGCGCTTGCATCAAGGACACGGAACGGGCGCTGTGGTGACGTTAACATGTACTGTACGTACGCCACTGGCAGTCAGTCTCTGTCTCTCCATCGAGCGTTGACCTGATATTCTCATGTTCTGAACTGACCGTTCATGTTCTGACCGTGCTGCTGTCCGACCGCCTTTCTGTTCATGTTCAGTTCTTCAGTCTGCACGGTCAGCCAAAACATGACATGAACACGCAATGCACACCAAAACAACCAGCTGCATGCGCACTGCTCCTTGACTTGGTCCAAATTTTGGCAGAGCGCGGCTGAGCGATGCATGCATGGCTTCGCTACGTACAGCAACATTTTGCGTCGTGTGCCATGACCGTGACCGGCCTCACAAGTCGCAAAATGCTGCTACGCAACCGGCCGGGCGCGCGCGCTAGGTGCTTTGCATTTGCAAGGCATGCATGGGCACGAAACTTTCAGCTCATCCTGGTGCGTGGCTTGTCGCACTGTCCGCTGGCCCCCGGAGCGGCCGCCGCGTCCGGCATGGGCACCAACTTAAAATTCCTCGAAAAACGAGAATTATGCTTGTTTCACTTACCATCTCCAAAAGAATAAAAACGTTGTGTCCTCAGGAGTCGAACAATCTCAGGTTTTAGCTAAATATATATATAAACTGGTAATAAATAAAATCTAAAATTAATATATTTGAATATATAAATATTGTTATTATTTTTTTTATAAATCTAATCGAATTTAGGATTTGTTTGACTCTTAGAAAATGAGATTTTAATATTTTTCGCATGAAGGGAGCAAGAGCACATCCAAATGTACCCAATATTTTCTTTCAAAAATTATGGATTTTTACGATTCTTAAAAAAAGTATATCGGAAGTAATAAAGAAGGCCATCTCTAAGATTTTCACTCTTGCACACTTGCCTTAGGAACCCATTCTTACTCTTTACTATTTCTACGTCCTTCTACTTTTAGATACAAACACACGTGGGAGAAAAGATATATGACTCAGGAAGCGCATAACTCTACGCGGAACATGATGCCTTTTCCCAAGTTCTAAAGAGAATAGGAGGATAGATTAGCAGTCGTTAGAGAAGTTTTTTTTCTCGTCTCACTAAAATCTAAGGATTAGAAAGAGATTCAGGGAAAGATGCTCTAACATGCTATCGCACCTGACGCTTAGATTTTTTTCTCCCTCGCTTGACACTCTAGTTTGTAGTGCAGGATCTATTAGCGGTGTGATGAAGCTAGCGGTGGGGCAAGGGGGCTCTAGCCCCTCCCTCCCTCTTTTACCATCGGTGAAACCATGGAACTCTCATGAAGTTTTTACGAAGTTTGTAATATTTTTGAAATGTGGTATAGGTTGAAAACACAATCTAAAAGTTGAAGAAGATAATAATCATGACTAAGGTTTAGGTTTAAATTAAGTTAGGGTCTATTTAGAAGCCAAAAGTTTAGAGAAAAATGTACTGTAACATGCGTGCTAACTTTTATAATAAGTGTCCAATCATGGTCTAAGTACGCTCAAAATATTCGTCTCATGTGTTTTGCACTAACTGTCCAAACATGTAAAATGTGATGAGTATTTTTAAATTTAGAAGTGGAGGATCTTAATCTAACTACTATCCGGATAGAAAGCTTGCTAATAATGGAATAACGAAGACATGCCACCACTTTGGTTGAAGTGGCCTAATGTGACATGACGTGAGCACATGCTACGTCAATGACTCGATGTACACAATACGGTCCCACACAACCAACCCTGCCGGCCCCTTAAAAAAAATCTAACAAGCGTGCGAGCCTAGGGAAGAAAGAAGCAGTCGGTAGGTGCTATATATTGCGCCTAAAATATGAAGAACATGCACAAAAAGGTACTTGATGAATTGAGGATAGGGATTAGCACAGGTTTTCTGCTGTATTAGGGCCCCGGACAAGAACACATTCCGAGCAGAAAAGGGCAAGTTAATAAGAGAGCTAGAAAGCTGAAGCGTGTGTTCAAACGATCTGAGTTGCAAAGTGTAGCATTACCATAGGCCCACCTCTTTTCTGTGTTGCCGTGGGCCACTGACGGCAACTTCAGCAGTATCAGGTCTACCAGCGATCCAGCGAGCGATCGACAAGCAATCACAAGGTCTCACCTATAAAAGGAAGCACGGACATAATTCGGCATGAAGTGCGGCCGTTTTTCAATAGAAAAATAAGCATCGCCTTGTCCTCAAGTGGCTCAAAATCGTCACATAAATAAAAATATATGCTACCGGTACTCTCGTATCCCATCTCTTTCGGTGTGCTACTTTTGTCACTACTACAGTACTACATAAAACCGGGATGAACCGAACAGAGGGGCGGGGCGGCAGATTCGCCTTCGGCCCGATAAAAATACACTGGCCAGTCTTATGTGATCTGGTAGAGGCCGAATCGGCTACTGGGCTGCAGATAGGATCCCTATGGGCTAGCTAACGAGAGCTGCTGCAGTGTGGAGGATGGATTCATGGAGGTCGGCAGGGTGGTAGGCCAAGGCCATGCAGCTGCTACTCATGGCCGGTTACGTCCGCACATCCAATTCAATCCAAGAAGCGTGAACCACCGCGCAAGCGATCCATGGATTTGAACCTAAAGGTAGAGCACCTAGCAGAAGAAAGAGTGTATGCAGTGGATCCAAGTGGTTGTGGGGAGGCCATCGCCCATCAGCCGTTGCCCAAGTCCATCTTGACATGGCTGGAGCACGGGCAGTCGGGCACGCCACGCACGGCTAGTTAAAAATAAACGCTAATTTTAGACTGCTGGTCCCGATGATATGGCCATGATGGCAATGGCATCTACGGAACGGACCCTACGTGGCCGCTGGTGTCGTCGTTGCTGTTTCATGGACCACAAGCGATCAAAAACACTGGTGCAACGGGTCAGTATCATAGCGTAACACACAGGGCTGTCTAGAGTAGCTTGTGGAGTCCCACCTTTGCAATTGCAAGTTGTGTAGCATCATGTCACGTCAGTACCCAACAGCTTTCAAACGTTTTGCACAGCAGCCACATCCACATTCTGCATTACTCCTCCTCACTTGACGTGCCAAACTGTTGGATCACATCAGCCGGGTCGTGCAAATGGTACCGGAGATTATTATTGCCATCATCAGGAGAAGAATGTGTTACAGAGTACGTACAGAATGTCCTTCGATCTGTCCAAGTATACAGGTATAAGTTAACAAACGCAACTGATAAATATGCTTCGATTTGATAGGTTACATGTACTTATGATGCTAGAGGAAGTTCCTTGCGATAAAGAATCGAATCACCAGTCAATCGATGGCTTTGGAAGGCAGGCAGATAATGCAAAGCCATCTATACGTACAACCTACACGCAGCTGATGTGCAGCTCGGCAGAAACGAACCCTTCCGAAAACCTGCCTTGTTCCGTCAGAAGAAGCTCTTCAGCTAGAACAGCACGAGCCTTTTGTGGCGGTGGATGAATCAGCGACGTTAATGGTGGTTCCTTGCATCGAGCGCCCGTTGCTGGATGCAGACTCTTGCGCGGCGAGCGCCTTCTTGCTTACCGTCTGATGAATCTCGCTTAAGATGGTGTGGAACGCCTTCTCGACGTTTATCGCCTCCAGAGCAGAGGTCTCGAGGAAGGACAGGCCTTCCTTCTCTGAAAATGCTTGGCCGTCTTCCTCCGGGACCGACCTTAGGTGGTTCAGATCCGACTTGTTGCCAACCAACATAACAACAATGTTGGCGTCTGCGTGATCCCGGAGCTCTCGGAGCCACCTCTGAACATTTTCGAAGGTTTGCTTCTTTGTGATGTCGTAGGCAAGAAGCGCTCCAACTGCACCCCTGTAGTAAGCGCTAGTGATAGCGCGGTACCTCTCTTGCCCAGCCGTGTCCCATATCTGTGCCTTGACAGTCTTTCCCTCTATCTGCCTCAAATAAAGGAGAAAAGGAACTTGTGCTGAGATGATGCATAACACGAACAGCTTCGGAATCGGAAGGCAACACCATCAGTAAGAAAGGAAGACCAGCTCTAGATGCACAATAACTATGAACAATGGGCGGAACAATAATATTTCTGCATATCCTGAACATCACGAGATCTACTGAAAAAGGATAAATGGAGTGCCAAGTGCATCGCTTATTCTGTGAGTAGGCAAGGCAAACAGCTTATGTGAAGGAGGCAAAGGCAAACTCAAACTCTGACCTGCTGTAAAGAGAACCAATCTCATGACACCAGTTGTAAAGAGAACCAATCTCATGACACCAGTTTCCAAACAAGTAATAAACACATTCAAAATCCAAATTAAACTAAAGAAAAGATATAATTCCAAAAAAAATTAGAGCATATATTTACCACAATATTTAAAAGAACAGCTTCAGATCTCATTCCACTCTCTAACTACACCGCGACCTTCATCATTCTTTTATTAATTTCTACAGTATATGAACTAGATAAAGTATTAAGACAGCGAAAACTTCCAGTGCATGTAGAAATGAAGTACAAATAATTGTACCTTAGTGTCCCATTGTAATAAAACCAAGATTGGAAATGACTACTGAAAGAGACAATTAAGGCCATCTCTATCATTAAGACTCCCTGAAGGAATTAGTACCAAAATCATATGCCTGACAATTCAGAGGATTGTACATGACTAATATAACTATACTTGACTATATATGTCGTCCTGGCACCAACACTCCTACAGGATTTGTGCCAGCAGGTGGATACTTTTTTTTTTTTTAAAGTAAAGACAGGAGCTCTGTCGCTCAATTAAAATAGAAAACGAGAGGGTTTATGTACAAAGCAGAAAACACGGTGTCGGGCACCGGACACAGGCTGGCTAAAGAGCCAGAAAAAGCCTGCCCAACGGTAAAGCACAAAACAATGCTGCACCCCCCACAAATTAGCCTATGCCGCACATGGCCCTTCGCCTTTGCCCAATATCCTCTTTGGCTAGAAACGCTACTTGCTCCCAAGTTTTATGCTCATTTTGAAAAATTCTCCTGTTTCGTTCCTTCCACAAATTTCAGACAATATAAATCATCATTCCGTCAAAGGTTTTGCGTTCCTGCTTTGGCAATTTATTCGACGTGTCCTCCCACCAGGTGGCGAGGCATTGGGGATTTTGCTGAGGCAATTGTAGATTGAAATTCTCCCAGGATGACACCTGGCTCCAGACGGCTGTAGCGAAGGGATAGAGTAGAGAGAGGTGTATCCCAGTCTCAAGCAGACCATTGCACAAGACGCAATGCTCTGGGTGTGGCCATCCTCTCTTTTGCAGATTGTCAGCAGTAAGGATTTTGTCGTGTAGAAGTATCCAGGCATGCACTTTGCATTTGTTCTCTGCCTTTGCATTCCAAATGAGGCTTGGCTGAAACTTGCTATGTGAGCCACGGAATTGTATTCTGTACGCCGACTTTGTGGAATACTATCCATTAGCCGTCCATCTCCAATTAATGGAGTCCTCAATACCCGCAGTGAGCTCAATATTTTGCAGTTTTATCTATAAGGCCACAAGCTCCTGGATTTGAACTGCTGTGGTGATTCTCGACCTGAGGGATCGGAACCAATTATGATTTTGCAGCTCATGGTGAACTGTTCTGTTTTTGTGACGTGTAAGCTCATAAAGGTGGGGTGCTAAGAATCTTGGGGCCTCTCCCTCGAGCCAGTTGTGGTGCCAGAATTTAGCCTTATTGCCATTTCCTAAAGTTATTTTGGTGGAGGCATTGAAGAGCAAATGATCTAGCTCACTGCAAGGTAGTTCTGTCCCTGCCCAAGGTTTGTCATCCTGCACCCATTCTTGCCATAACCAGCGGAGCAGCAACGCCCTTCTGAATCTCTCTAAGTCTAGCACCCCCAGTCCTCCTAATTCTTTTGGCATGCAGACAGTTGGCCAGTTGCCATCAGTGTCCTCCATTTGCGTTCTCCTCGCCCTTCCAAAGGAAAGCTCTTCTTATTTTATCAATTTTCTTTCTTGCCCAGACCGCCAGTGGGAAAATGGTGAGGTGGTAGGTAGGCATGGAGGAGAGCACCGTTGTGATGAGGGTAAGCCTACCCGCCCTGTTGAGCAGCCTACCTTTCCATCCAGGTAGCCTCTGCCCTATGCGTTCGATGAGGGGTTGCACATGGACTTTCTGTAGTTATCTTGTGTGGAGCTGCAATCCTAAGTAGCAACACGGGAAGGACCCTCTTGTTCCAGTAAAAGAGGCTAATATCTGGTCTAAATCGATGTCCTGGCATCGAATTGGGTAGACCGAACTCTTTTGCAGGTTGATGTGCAGACCAGATACCTTGCCAAACTCCTGAAGGATCGAAGTAATTGAGTCAATGTCCCCTTTTATTGGATTGGTGAATATGGCGGCATCATCAGCGTACATTGAGGTTCTCCACCTGGCTACGGATAGGGGGAGGGGTGTGAGTATCCCTTGCTGTGTAGCCATGTCTAGCAGGCATTGGAGCGGGTCCATGGCAATTATGAACAACATGGGAGACAAAGGATCCTCTTGTCGAACCCCTCTCCTGTGGGCGAGCACTGGTCCCTGGTGACCATTGAGGGGCGCCCTTGATGAAGTCGTGCGAAACAAGATGGAAATCCATTCGCGCCAGCGTGGTTCGAATCCCAAGGCCTGTAGTACCTCCAGGAGGTAGCTCTAGCTCAGAGTATCGAAGGCCTTGTGTATGTCAAGTTTCAGGAAAAGCATTGGCAACTTCGTTGTATGCATTGTCCGCGCTGTGTTCTGAACATATAAGAAACTGTCGTGGATGCTCCTTTTTTTAATGAAGGCACTTTGGCATTTTGAGACAAGAGAGTCTAGCAGTGGCGCCAATCTGTTAGCGAGCAGCTTGGCAAAATTTTTTGCAATGCTGTGAATAAGGCTAATTGGGCGGAAATCTGTAACTTGCGAGGCACCCATTTTTTGGGGGAGAAGGATGATGTTCGCTGAGTTGAGGAGCTCAAAACTTTGGGAGTTCAGCATGTATAGACTGTTCATTACAGTGGTGATGTCCTCTTTGATGATGTCCCAGCAGGATTTGAAGAAGGTTCCTGTGAATCCATCCGGCCCCGGCGCCTTGTCTGATGGTATAGAGTTTATAGCATCCTTTATCTCCTCCTGCGTGATGGGGACCTCAAGCGCTGAAAGATCTCTTGGGGTATAGCCGAGTGTTGCCCAGTTGAACGTTAGTGATCTCAGTTCATGGGTGCCCAAGTGTCCCGAAAAGTAGTCTGTGATGATTTTTTCCTTGTCGCTATGAGAAGTCGCCACCCTGCCTTCGTTGTGCAGGCAGTGTATATGGTTTTTTCTCCTCCTTGTGTTTGCTCTAATGTGGAAGAATTTTGTGTTCGCGTCGCCGCTGCGGATGTAAGTGAGCCTAGCGCGTTGTTTCATTCTTGATTTTTCAATAGCCGCCAAACCAGTGCTTTTAATCTTCAACTGCCGGCGCATCTCTTGCTCTTGGCGGGTGAGTATTCTAACCTCCTGTGCTGCCTCTAGTTGGAGTAGAATTTCCTTGACGATGGCTAGTTGAAGTCTGGTGTCACCGATCTTCTCTCTGCGCCATTTCTTGAGGCCTTTTGCCACCCGCAATAATTTTATGTGCAGCCGTTTGATGGGCAGGGCGGTATGAACAGGTTTATTCCAAATTTGCGCCACCAATTCCTTGAATCCCTCCATCCTGGCCCAGAAGGTTCGGAGACATCCGATAAAACCAGTAGGTGGATACTAACCCTGATATATACTTCTATTTTGTGGGATGAAAATTTACTTTTCTCAAGACTGATTTTACTTTTCTTCTACTTATACTTAGGGAGGTACCTTCCCTATCGCTTCACCTTTCACCTTGTGGAGCAATGCCGATCAATACCTCTGTTCCAAAAATAATATTACAAATCTTGCTTTTCAAGGGTCATCAATCTCAAGTCTGACTAAATATATACAAAAGTTATTCATAATTATGATGTGTAATATGTATTACTTAGATTAATTGTAAAATATACTTTCATAATAAATTATTTAGAGATAAAGTATTGATATGAATTTTTTTATGAATTTTGTCAAAATTGAGATTGATTACCTCCTAAAAGGCAATATTTGCATTCTGTTGGGACAGGAGTAGGTGTCTTTTACTATCCAATTTTACTATGTTGCCAACTTGCCATAACAACACACTACGAGTATCCTTGCATTCTTTGTCCAAGACCGTGCAAAGCTAGTAATTGGATGTATAGCTAACTAGTCTTTCTGAGCCTCTCATCTGGGTAAGGTGAGCCAAATTGGCTATCCTGGCTAGCAATGATCTCGTGCATGTGCTAGCTGAGGTGAGAGCAAGCTTGCCCACAACCAAGCACACCTTACAGCATTTCTAGTCTTCCCTTTTGGTGTCATGCGAACAAAACATGTGGGCACATTGCATTGCATTGTCCTCAAAACCGTAATACGCAAGTCCAGACATAAAACAGAGAGCATTCATCTATTAATCTCTCCTTTTTTAGATGATTAATCTGCCGTTCTGAAATCGAGCGTGACGTACTTGCACGAGCTACGGTCAAATCAAAACGTAGCAGCCTAAACACTAAACACCAATTGACATAATAAGATCTCAGAATCAAAAGACAGACGCGTCATGCATGGCGGCAAACGGCGCCGGAGGGAGGCCGGACGGAATCCACCACGCAAAATTCTACCCCACATTGCCACATTGGGCGCGATCGGATCGGGGTTGAGGTACATGGGGTTACCTGCAGGGTGCGGGTGGCGAACTCGACGCCGATGGTGGACTTGGACTCGAGGCAGAACTCGTTGCGCGTGAATCGCGAGAGGATGTTGGACTTGCCGACGCCGGAGTCGCCGATGAGCACGATCTTGAAGAGGTAGTCGTACTCGTTGTCCAACCGGTGCGCCATGCCCGATCGATGGAGCGAGCCCGAAGCAAAGCTTAGCCGGACGGACGCCGCTCGCTCGCTCGCTCGCTCGCCGAACGGGACGGGATTCGATTCGCCGGCTCGGTTTCCACTCGCGTGGGGATTTGAAACGGCAGCAGATCCGAGGCGGGGATGGGGTGGGGGACGGGGAGGAGGGAGGAAACGGGAATGGGCGGCGACCGTGGAGGCGGGGGCGGAGCGGGAGGCCCGTGGGCTGAGCTGGACGTGCTCTCGTGACGGCCAGCCAATGGACGCTGGCGCGTTGCTGGCTGTGGTTGGGGGCGGAGGATCTGTCAGATCGGATCTGCGACGGTAGTTGAATGCCTTGCGAATGCGCAGAGTTTGGTTAATGGATCTAGGCCCAACAACTTTGGACCTGAATGGGCCTCTGATAACAGATGCTTCTCTGGGTTTCCTATGGGCCAAGCTCAAGCAAGAGTTCTTTCCCTTTGCTACAGCGCAGAAGTTGAGATACTAGTCAACTATGACTCCCCTAACAAAATTGGAATGACTTCTAACTTGACATGGAGGAAGTACACACAGGCTGTTTTCACGCCTAAACTAGTGTACCCCACGTGCGTTCATGCAGATGGGGACCAGTAGTTAAGGGGACCAGTAGTTAAGACCCGCCCCGGTGCTGCACATCCAACTCAGAGGTCGGAGCTGGCCGCAGGTGAGAAGTGAAAGGCACACGACGACGATGAATATGTATTTATTTAACATCATAAAAAAAATTCATAGTGCAACAGAGACTGGTACGCGATGAATATGTTGTTGTGACTTTATATATTTTCTTTAGCATCATAACGGCTTCAAATGTAAAAAGTCAAAACTATAAAATTATAGGTCTCATCGACATCTACAACTTTGGTATAAAAAGTATCTTCATTTGACCTTATGCAAAAAGGATTTTATTTCTTTAACGCGTCAAGAGCTAGTATGCGGTAATTATGGTGCTGAAAACTTATATTAATTTTTTGAGCATCTTAACGTCCATAAATAAAAAAACTCAAAACTAAAAAGTTGTAGATCTCGTCGAGCTCTATAATTTTCATATAAAAATCGTCTTCATCCGATGTCGTACGGAGTAGTTATGATTTTTTGAAAATTGAATCTTGTCGCGCCATTACCGGTGGTGCGACAGCATAGTATTGCCACGCCAGCAGGGGTGGCGCGACAAGGTTTTTGACGTCAGAAACGTCGTCTAACGTCGGTAAATGTTGTCACGCCAATACATGCGGCGTGGCATTGTGTTATTTTAGGCCAGCAGCGTTGGCGCGACGACTGCAATATATTTTTAGCTACTGTTATTTTTAAACTTTCTTTTAAAAAAAGGTTAAAAATAAAAAAAAATCCCTCGGGCTCTCAAGTCCACGCCCGGTTGTTATTAAAAAAAAAACTACGCCCGGTTGTTGTAAAAAAAGAGAAAAGTCCACGCTCGGGTACGGCCTACGTGCCCAGCCGGAGAGGGAAGTTCCACATTGCAGGAAACGTGGCTGGTAGGTGGTAGCCTCTGCGTCTCACCGCGCGTCCCGCGTCGCCTGCCGGGCGCCACATATAAAGCAATCTAAAGCAGCGCGCTCGTAGTGGCCAGGCCGGCATAGGAGGCGAGTCGAGCAGTCCGGCGATGGCCACTTCCGACGGCAGCGGTGACCCGTGGGAGTACAGGCTCCGCAAGTACCTCCTATTGCTGGCCATGCTGGTGGCCACGGTGACATACGGCGCGGCGTTCAATCCCCCGGGCGGCGTCTGGCAGAAAGCTAACCGCGCGCTGCACCGCGTCGCCGGCGACCCCATCATCCTCGAATTCCACTACCGCCGCTACCAGGCCTTCTTCTACAGCAACGCCACCGCGTTCGCCCTCTCGCTCGTGGTCATCGTCCTCGTCCTCATCCTCGCCGTGCTGCACGAGACGGGCGACACCAGCCTGGCGCCGCTCCACATCCTCCGCGTCGTCATGGTGTTGGACCTCTTCAGCCTCATGGGGGCCTACGCCGCCGGCGCGTTCCGGGACAGGCTCACGGTCATCTACTCCCTGGTCCTGCTGGCTTGCGTCGTCCTCTACCTAGCGGTCCGAATGGTGATGGCCTGGGGGGCACCCAGGACGGGCGACAGCGCGGCTGAGAGGCTCCGCAAGGTGCTCATGGTGCTCGCCACGTTCGCGGTGAGCGTCACGTACGTGGCCGGGCTCAGCGCGCCGGGCGGCTTCCGGGACCGCGCCGACGGCGACCACCTCCCGGGCGACGCCGTCCTCAAGGGTGGCCCCCACGACGCGCGCCTAAAGGCGTTCTTCGTCTCCAACACCACAGCATTCGTCGCGTCCCTGCTCATCATCATCATTCTCCTGGACAAGAAGCTGTCGTTCAGCAAAAGTGTGCGGTCGGTCGAGCTCTACGGGTTCATCGCCCTCACGCTCATCGGCCTCGTCGGGGCATACTCCGCCGGCAGCTGCCGAAAAGTTGATACTACCATCTATGTCAACTCTCTGATTGCTGCCGTTATTGCCTGCATTCTCCTTCAAGCAGCTGCCATTAGTTTCTTCGAAACAGACATAGAGAAGATATGCAAAGCACTGCGTCCAAAAAAGCAATGTTGCTTGGGGCAGACCACTCAAGATCTGGACACTGGTACTGACGATGAAAGGTACTAGTAACAGAGGAGCTCGCACATATCCTTCCATATTCGTCCTCTATCAATTATCAGCATTGGGATTAATTTCTGTTTTACTGTCTAATTTTTCAGCGTCAAGCAGCAAGCGCTGGAAAATGCCGGCTCTCTTGTTCTGCTGCTCGCCACTCTCGCAGCGGCCATCACCTACCAAGCGGGGCTGAACCCGCCGGGCGGGTTCAGGTCGGACGACGGCCACGGCGACGGCTACAGCTACAAGGCCGGCGACCCAATCCTGTTAACCGAGAGCCCCATGCGATACAAGGCCTTCTACTACTGCAACTCGGTCGCCTTCGTGGCCTCCCTGGTGGCCATTGTCCTGGTCAGGATGAAGACCTTGCACCACCACAACGCGCTGGAGGCCGCCATGATACTGGACCTGTTTGGCCTCATCAGCGCGTACGCCGCCGGGAGCTGTCGGGACGTGAGCAGTTCCATCTACGCCACGGCCTTGGCCGGCGCTGTTCTGGTCTACGTTGTGATTCATGTCGTCTTCTTCACGCTGGGCCACGACAACGGCGGCAGCACGAGGCGGAATGACCAAGCTTCCTTACAGGAGGAGGAAAAGGATGCCAAGATGGTGGAGAAGCGGCGCAAGCGGCTACTCCTCTTCGCGATCTTGGCGGCGACCATCACTTATCAAGCCGGGCTGACGCCGCCGGGTGGCTTCCTGGACAATGGCGACCCCGTCCTGCTCCGCAACCACCCACGCCGTTACACGGCTTTCTTCTACTGCAACTCGGTGAGCTTCATGCTGTCCATTGCGCTCATCATCCTGCTCGTGAACCCAAACTTGTACCGGCCGGCCATCAGGAGCAACGCACTCTCCGTTTGCACGGCGGTGGGTATGATGGGTATTTTGGGTGCCTATGCCGCCGGCAGCACGCAGCATGGGAAGACATCCATCTACATCTTCGTGTTGGCGGGGTTCGTCCTCTCTGTAGTCATCTTACTGGTTGTGCTGTTCTTGGTGATAAACTACAAAGGTAGCAAGAACAAAACGGCAGTTGAGCCAAGCCAGGATGGCAGGGCTGCTGACATTGGAAGTAGCATTTCCATGGAAGCCGAAGCACAAGCACAAAAATCCAACGCCCCTAATGACATGAAAGCCGAGAGCGGATCAGAGACGGAAGAAGATGAGGTTGTAAGGAAGCTGCATGCCAAGCTCAAAAGGAAGCTACATGCCAAGCGCAAGTATCTGATGCTGCTGGGAATCCTGGTGGCGGGCATCACCTACCAGGCCGGCCTGGCACCGCCCGGCGGGGTCTGGCAGAACAACGACGGCGGGCATGAGGCTGGCGACCCGGTGATGTACGACGACAGGAGGCACCGGTACCGTGCCTTCTTCTACAGCAACTCTGCCTCCTTCGTCGCGTCCGTCGTGGTCATCGTCCTGCTGCTGCCCGAGTCGCTGCACGAGAAGCGGTGGAGTGGCTGGTGGCTCGGTGTGATGAACACGACGATCGTGCTGGACCTCCTCGGCCTCCTGGTCGCCTACGCGGCCGGCTCCAGCCGGTCCTCGAAGACCTCTGAAAAAGTCTCCGCGCTTGTCATCGCCGTGCTAGCCTATTTTGTGATCCATGTGGTGCTGTCGCGCTTCGCCAGGATCAGTAATAAGAGTAAGAATAGTGGGAGTCAGAGTCAGGGCGGCTCCTCTCATGCAAACTAACAGCTCCGGGCTCCAGCTTGATCAAATTGCTTGAATCATGAATACGGTCATTTGTTGTATCATTTGAATACAGTCATTTGTTGTAAGTTCAATCCATTTCTTCTTTGATTTGCAGTATTGTCTGTTTCTCCGAAATTAACTGGACAAGAAACCCAGCTTATATTGTCGTGCGATTATGCTGGTTGCAGTTATATATCCCACTGAGATTACCCAACAAAGCTTAAGCTCAATAGGAACATTGGAAGTTTTCGATGCCTAAATTCTACAATACACTGTACTGGTTCTCATATATTCCCATAAAAAGAAATCAGGTTCCATTTTCTAAAAACTGGCATTAAGATGCAAGCGATGCTGTCTAGACCAAGAAATTTGGCACTGTAGCTTCTACACGTTTTAAAATCATTCTAATCATTTTGGGAAACAAAATCAGAGAAAAGATGATGTCCCTTAATCTTGCTGCACATCAATGAACAACGCTCGGCAGCTCAGAGCACAATGACAAGGATGGAGAGGAAAACCCCAGCATAAGTGGAGAAGATGCAAGTCTCACCACGGCGAAGCACAATGTGGCTTAAAACAGTTAGAAATGCATGATTAATTAAGCTTAAATCATATTAGACTCGCAGTGGAGACACAATTGACAATTCACGTAGTACAACTATGGCAAGATGGAATCAAATAAATAAAAATCTTGCTAGCTGCTGCTAAAAGGGAAAAATCCGGTACGAGATGGACTGAAGCATTAAATAATTTGTAAGCGAGATTGATTTGTGGAAATAATTAACTGACTATTGGAGCACATGATACACGTGTATATTGGAGGATGACCAAGGATTAGGGTTTATAGAATCAGAATCAATCTGTCCATCCATGTCCATCTCAACACAACCAAGGACCTGGATTGTTGCCACCAACAGCCCTATGTGCCTTGGCCTAAGCCCATCCACAATACAGAGCCTGTCTAATATAGTTGACATGGGACATGCACGAAACACCTGACGTGAGAACTGAAACACAAAATTAAATATAGAAATAAGATATTATTGAAAGATTTAGGATGTACCAAACGAAGTATTTTTTTATCGAATACGCAAAAGATTGATGCGATATTACATAACAGGAAACAACCAATATCGACGTATCTTCGCCTTCGGCGTTGGACGCGGTCAAGTTATCGTCGAAAAGCATGTCTCAAGCCTCCAGCTCCGACGCGGATGGCGCTAAAAGGCCCTTGGTGTAGCGCATATGCTGCATAAACAACATCTCACCTCGATTGGAAGTACATACTCAAAACAAACTCTGAACCACAACCCTCCTGCTCCGCCGCGGCAGCACTAAGGCTGGACGAAATGCTCGCAGCTTGGTAGCTCACTCGAATCGGCTCGTTAGTGGCTCGGCTCGGCTCGTTTATATATTTTAACGAGCTGACCCAGGACTTCTGCTCGTTTAGTTAACGAGCCAGCTCGCGAGCTGGCTTGTGAGCCTAACGAGCCAAAACTGTTGGTATTAAAGTTATATTAATTTTGTATGATGATGTCTTACACTCTACCATTGATTGATGGTTAGACCTATACTCTTTAAACTTAGGATTACTATGATTTTTTCTCTTTATTTTAAATGAATATATGGATAATCAATAATAGATTATAGATGTATTATGTCTTATATGAATATGTATAGTATTATAGTGTATTATTATACTTTAAATATAACATATATCATTTTTCCCTTGATTTATGGCTTGCTTTTAAATTATTGATATTATTAAAATTTAGAAAAATATAGATATTCATTTTTTGTATTTTTTATGTCTGGCTCACGAGCCAAACGAGCCAGCTCGAGCTCACTAACGAGTCGAGCCGAACAGGCCTTCTGGCTCGTTAGTATAACGAGCTGAGCTGAACTATCTCGTTAGCTAACGAGCCAAAACGAGCAGAGTCAAAATGAGCCAAGCTATCTCGTTAATCCAGCCCTGCGCAGCACCAGCTTCGCAAGAGACTACTTTGGAGGCTCGCGGATCAGCGGAGAGCTCCTCTTACGCAACACTTTGTTGGTAAAGCTGTCGAGACGGCGTTTGGTTGAGTCGTCGTTGTCCACAGTCAGGTAGGCATCCACTAACGGTGAAATGGAACAGCCATCATCCGACTGAATGGGGCGCGGGAGTGGTGTCCGCAGATCACAGGAGACTATCGCTGGTTCCTCATCCTCCGGCTGTGAGGGAGCCGCTGACGTGGCCTCGTCTAGTAGTTGGTGGGGCATTGAAGGTGCCGGGCGCTCCTCCACTATCCTTGCAAGATGCCGAGCGGTCTAATGTGGTGTGGGCGTCGTGTTGTCATCCTCGAAGTCAAGCTGCCCACCCGAGTAGGTGTGAGCTGTGGCAGCTCCTGCACCGGTGGCTGAGGCGATCGAGCAGTCGGCGCCGGAGACAACTTCGTAACCATTGGAGAGGCGGCCTCCAGAGAACGGCTAGTGACGAGAGCGGCAGCAAGCTCCTCCAGCATCAGGTCGCCGAAAGAGACGACCAACGCGGTAAAAGCTCTATGTTTGGTTTTGACTAATTGATGACACCTAGTATCTAACCACATGTTTAAGTGTTGTGATTACATGTGTGGTTGGATGATCAAGTGTGGAGCTAGGGAGGCATCCAAGTCTTTGGAGTAAATCCATCAACATGAAGATCAAATGCTTCGACACTTGGTGCAGAGGAAGGAGCTCAAGGCAAAGGTGAGTTAAATAGGGCTATTTTTGGTTTGGTGATCAAGACACTATAGAGAGTGTGATCACATTTAGGATAGATAACCGTACTATTAAGAGGGGAGAAATTCATTTGCAATCTCGGTCATCAAGTGCCTCTAGATGAATTACTTTGAATATATGCATTTAGATTTAGTGCACTAACTTAAACCCCGCGAATTTGCTTTGAAAATGCTAACACACCCTACACTTGTTGGTAAAACACTTTGTAGTGTTGGCACATTTGAAAACGCAGTGAAGGTTGAGAGGTAGAATGGGTTTGGTTCCTAATTTCCTCCTGCCGAGCTTGTGATGCAGGATTCAGTGGTTTTCTGGAAGCGACGGACGCTCAGAAACACTAGGCGTCTGAAAGGTCCTAAATGGCTAGAGGGAGTGAATAGCCTATAAAAGATTCTACAAACAACACTTAAGCAAAGTGGTTAGACAAAAAGGAGGCGAAGCGAATTATGCACTAAACTACTGAAAGATGCAAGCCACCTAACCGTTCTAGGTTATAGTCTCTAGTTTTCACACCAACAAACTAAGTCATTACTTTACTCTACTCCTAGGTGAGCAACTACAACAAGAGAGCTACACAAAAGTAAATGCAAGAATGTAAGGGGTAGAGATGTGTTTTTTATACTGCCGGTGTAGAGATGAGATGAATACCAATATGATCAATGAAAATACACAAGAAATCCTCGGTAAGAGATAGATACAAAGATTTTTACCGGGGTTCACTTGCTTGCCGGCAAGCAACGTCCTCGTTGTAACGATACACCCACTTGGAGGTTCACGCGCTAATTGGCATCACACGCTAAACCCTTCTCAAGGGTGCCGCACAACCAACACAAGATGGGGATCCACCAAGTTACGAACAATCTACTAAAATAGCCAATTCGTGATCTCCCACGGGGTAGGCTCAAGGACCCCTCACAGATCACCGATCAGAGGCGGAGACAATCACCAATTCCCCTCAACGATCCTTGCAGCTCCAAGCCGTCTAGGAGTCGGCAAACTCCAAGAGCAACAAGAGAATCCACTGCGAAATACACTCACCAAGTGCCTCTAGATGATTACACTCATGCAATGCACTTGATGCTCTCCAATCTCACCGAATGATGATCTCAAGCAAGTAGGAGGTGTGAGAGAGGAGTGAAGAGGCTCACAAGTTAGTAGGAGTGATTAGAATGGCCAAGAGAGCCTCCCCAAGCCAGCAGTCCAAGCATTTATACCTCCCCCACAAAGAGACAGCCGTTGGGCCACTCTGCGGGGCGTCGGACGCAACCGTCGGACGCCCGCGCGCGCCATCATCGGACCAAAGACCATGGTCTGACGCTCTTGATGCATGCCACGTGTGCCTAGCCGTTTGAAGTCGAACGTTGGATTACAACGACTAAGTCTCGCTCCAAAACACACCGTCGAACGCCCGAACCGTCGGACTAACCGACACCACCGTTTGACATTTCCAGAGAGTTCCCGAGAGCGTGAAACACCGTCGGACGGCGTCCGACGCTCACAATCAGACTAAACTGCAGCAGGGTCCGACGCTTCCAGAGAGTACGCAGAGAGGAAAAAACTCGTCGGACTCTAGTCCGAGGCTTAGCGTCGGACCAATGCCCAGCGTCCGACGCCGTGAACAAAGATCACCGCGAGCACGGCCAGAACGTGAACTCGCCACGCCACACCGTCTGACCCTGAACCAATGGTCCGACGCTCACAAGCTGAGGGTCTAACGCTCTGAAACTACACATCGCTAAGTTAGCTGTCGGACGCAAGCAATGGTCCGACGCTCAGAGGGGTTAGCGTCCGACGCTCAAATTTACATTAGACTGTCTCTGAAATTCGCTGAGAGAGAACCCAAACCCTCTCTAACCCTCAAACTTCACCCCGTTTCCTAAGGCGCTAACACTCCAAAGTGTCTCTCACTTTAGTGCACGTGTGTTAGCATTTTCCAAAGAGTTTTCCACGGGTTTTGTTAGTGTCACTAGCATCTACATGCATATGCAATGAATATGAACACCTAGTGGCACTTTGATAACCGCATTTCACAAACGATTTCTCCCCTCTTGATAGTACGGCTATCTATCATAAATGTGATCACTCTCTCTATAGAATCTTGATCACCAAAAGCAAAAGAGCTCCTATTGGTTATATCTTTGCCTTGACCTTCTAGCTTTTCACCATCTTCCTTCTTAACTCTTGATGAAGCTCGTGGTCACCTTTGATGATGGACTTATACCATTTGCATGGATGCCGTCAATGCCCTTCACTTGTGGTCTCCACCGATCCGGTCCTTTGCTCCATCTTGTTGTTTGCTAATTCAACTCATGAAACATTTAGAGCAACCGTTAGCAAACTAGGTTTTATCAATTACCCAAAACCAAACATGAACTTTCAGCGTCGGACCATTCCCAACGTCCGACGGACAACCCTGTTGCCTAGCGAGAAAAAGCGTCGGACGGTGAAAATACGAGCGTCGGACCTTCGGTTCATCGTCCGACGGTGCGTGTGGTGAGTTCACGTTCTTGGTGACAACAAGAAGGGCAAGGTTATTGGTCTTGGAAAGATTGCAATTTCAAATGATATGTCTATATCCAATGTCTTGCTAGTTGATAGTTTGAACTTCTACTTGTTGTCCGTGGCTCAATTGTGTGACTTAGAATTCAAATGCATCTTTGGTGTTGATGATGTGGAGATTGTTAGTGTTGATGGAAGCAACTTGATATTCAAGGGATTTCGGTAAGGCAATCTCTATTTGGTGGATTTCAATGCAAGTGAAGCTCAATTGTCAACATGTTTATTCACCAAATCAAGTATGGGTTGGTTATGGCATAAAAGGCTTGGTCATGTTGGAATGAAGCAACTCAATAGATTGGTCAAGCATGACATGGTGAGAGGATTAAAGATTGTGCAATTTGAGAAAGATAAGTTGTGTAGTGCTTGTCAAATGGGAAAGTAAGTTGGAAACACACATCCTAACAAGAGCATGATGAGTACATCTAGAGCATTTGAGTTATTGCACATGGATCTATTTGGCCCAACCACTTATGCTAGTGTTGGTGGAAATAAATATGGCTTTGTGATAGTGGACGATTACACAAGATACACATGGGTCTTCTTTCTTGTTGATAAGAGTGAAGTATTTGGCATATTCAAGACATTCATCAAGAGAAGTCAAAATGAATTTGAAATAACAATCAAGAAAGTGAGAAGTGACAATGGAAGTGAGTTTAGAAATGCAAGAGTTGATGAGCTATGTGATGAGTTTGGAATCAAGCATCAATTCTCGGCCAAGTACACTCCTCCATCAAATGGCTTTGTTGAGAGGAAGAATAGAACACTTATTGATATGGCAAGGTCTATGCTTAGTGAGTACAATGTGAGTTTGGACTTTTGGGCCGAAGCTATCAACACGGCTAACTATTGTAGCAACCGGCTCTATTGTCACCGGCTATTGAAGAAGACACCATATGAGTCATTGAATGGAAGAAAGCTCAATATTGCATACTTTAGAGTGTTTAGTTGCAAATGTTATATCTTGAAGAAGGGTGCAAGATTGGGAAAATTTGAGAAGAAATGTGATGATGGTTTCCTAGTTGGTTACTCCACCACAAGCAAAGCATATAGAGTATGGAATCACTCCACCAAGCTCACTGAAAAATTTCATGATGAGGAATTTGATGAGACCAATGGTTCACAAGATGAAGAAGAAAATTTAGATAATGTGAGAGAAACTCAATTGGTGAATGCTATGAAGAATATGGACATTGGTGATATTAGGCCAAGACAAGTGGTTGATGTGGAAGATAAAGATGACAGAGATCAAGTGCAAACTCAAACCAATGTTCAAGTCAATCCAAATGAAGCAAGCTCTAGTGGTTCTCATAATCAAACTCAAAAGCAACATGATGAAGATCAAAATGCTAGTCAATCTCAAGTGGGTCAACCAAGCTCAAGAAACCAAGTTCTCCAACCGGTTCATATTGCAAAAGATCATTCGTTGGATCAAATAGTTGGGGATGTTAGAAGTGGTGTTCAAATAAGATCAAAGTTAGCACACTTTTGTGAGCACTTCTCTTTTGTTTCATTTGAAGAGTCAACTACCATTGAGAAGGCCTTGAATGATGGTGATTGGGTAAATGCTATGCATGAAGAGCTCAACAACTTTGAGAGAAACCAAGTTTGGGAGCTAGTTGAAAGGTTCAAGAACTACGATGTCATTGGTACCAAATGGGTGTTCAAGAACAGGTAAGATCAAGAAGGCATTGTTATGAGAAACAAGGCAAGGTTAGTTGCACAAGGATACACTCAAGTGGAAGGATTGGACTTTGGTGAGACATGTGCTCCGGTTGTAAGATTGTAAGCAATTAGAATCCTTCTAGCTAATGCATATGCACATAATATCAAGCTCTATCAAATAGATGTCAAAAGTGCTTTCTTGAATGGATTTATCAATGAGCTAGTTTATGTTGAGCAATCCCCGGGTTTTGAAGATGAGAAGAAGCCCAACCATGTCTACAAGTTGAAAAAGATTTTATATGGTTTAAAACAAGCACCAAGGGCATGGTATGAAAGATTGAGAGATTTCTTGCTATCCAAGGGTTTCAAAATGGAGAAAGTTGACACCACTTTCTTCACCAAAAGAATAGGCAAAGACTTGTTTGTGTTGCAAATATATGTCGATGATATATATTTGGTTCAACCAATTAAGACTTTTGTGAGGAGTTTGGGAAGATGATGACTAATGAGTTTGAGATGTCCATGATTGGAGAGTTAAGTTATTTTCTTGGTCTTCAAATCAAGCAATTGAAGAATGGAACATTCATAAGTCAAGGCAAATACATTCGAGACATGTTGAAGAAGTTTGGGATGCAAGATGCAAAATCTATTAGCACACCAATAGGCACAAATGGTCACCTTGATGAAGACAAGAGTGGAAATATGGTAGATCAAAAGAAGTATAGGTCTATGATTGAAAGCTTACTCTATGTGACCGCTTCTAGACCGGATGTGATATTTAGTGTTTGCATGTGTGCAAGATATCAAGCTTCACCTAGAGAGAGTCATTTGAAGGAAACTAAGCGGATATTGAGATATCTTAAGCACACACCCGATGTTGGACTTTGGTATCCTAAGGGGTCAAACTTTGAGTTGATTGGTTATTCGGACTCCGATTATGCGGGTTGCAAGATCAATAGAAAGAGTACTTTCGGCACATGCCAATTGTTGGGAAGATCACTAGTATCATGGTCATCCAAGAAGCAAAACACGGTTGCACTCTCTACCGTCGAAGCAGAGTATGTTAGTGCGGGGAGTTGTGCACAATTGTTATGGATGAAAGCCACATTAAGCGATTATGGAATCAAATTCAAGAATGTGCCATTGCTATGTGATAATGAAAGTGCCATGAAGATTGCCACCAATTCGGTTCAACATTCTAGAACAAAGCATATTGATGTGAGACATCACTTTATTAGAGATCATCAATCCAAGGGTGACATTCAAGTTGAGAGTGTGGGCACCGATGATCAACTTGCCAACATTCTCACCAAGCCACTTGATGAAGCAAGGTTTCACAAATTGAAGAATGAATTGAATATCCTAGATTTCTCCAACATGAGTTGGGCATGCAACCCCACTATATGACTTGCCTCTACTCCGACAAAGTAAAGGTATCATTGTTTGGCATGTCATTCATATGTTGCTAGGACTTGTGTAGAGCATATAGACATTCTTTCTTAATTAGGCTCATTCATGACAAACTAAATGTTTTTTGAAATCATATGCCACTACTATTGCTTCTATGCCTTGTTTGGTTTAGTGGTGACCTATGAATAGTTTGTGGGCTTGTGAAGCTAGTATTTGACTAGAATATGAGCATTATGGTATATAATTCAACTTTGTCAAGATAACCCATAGTGGCGTGAAGAAGCTTGCCAAAGGACAAACCAAGTTATATATTTGTGCAAGTAATCTAGCGAAATGCTTAAATCAAGGAAGATAATGTCTAACAAGTGGTCTCCTCCTTTGATTTCAAATCCTATCCTACCCATACTACCCTTTTGTGATCTTTGATGACAAAGGGGGAGAGAATGGTACAAAGATATGGAGGTTGAGCAATGAACCATCGTTAGGCCGATGATGGGAGAGTTATAGGCCAAGTGAGAGGGATCATAAAATTTTAAAATTTGGTTCTCACACTTAGGGGGAGCAAGCTCACAAGTATGATTGCAAGCATTTGATTGTACATTTCCATATGTTTGGTGCATTGCATTGGTACTTAAATTTGATATACTTGCTTACTTGGTGTATGCTAGACCTAAGATGTGTAGTGAATTAAAGTACTAGCATGCATATGAAGTGGTAGCTAGTTCCCTGTTCTTTCTAAGAGGTACTAGAACCTTGCTTCTAATGTTGATCTCACGAGGTATTCTATTGTCTTTAATTGCAAGAATTTCTTCAAGTGGAATCTAGCTATCCATGGTGCTAAGGATGATTTATATATGCACTCCGATGGTATCGCGCTTCAAAGGTCTAATTCTATAAACCTTAACATCAAATTAGTAGTAATATCTCTCCTACACTACTTATTCAATGCATATGTGCAAAGCCTTTCAGATCCAAACACTTGGCACATATGTAGGGGGAGCTAATACTACCAAATTGAATTCATTGCATATCTTTGTACAGGTTGTCATCAATTACCAAAAAGGGGGAGATTGAAAGCTCTATGTTTGGTTTTGGCTAATTGATGACACCTAGTACCTAACCACATGTTTAAGTGTTGTGATTACATGTGTGGTTGGATGATCAAGTGTGGAGCTAGGGAGGCATCCAAGTCTTTGGAGTAAGTCCATCAATATGAGGATCAAATGCTTCGACACTTGGTGTAGAGGATGGAGCTCAAGGCAAAGGTGAATTAAATAGGGCTCTTTTCGGTTTGGTGATCAAGACACTATAGAGAGTGTGATCACATTTAGGATAGATGATCGTACTATTAAGAGGGGAGAAATTCGTTTGCAATCTCGGTCATCAAGTGCCTCTAGATGAATTACTTTGAGCATATGTATTTAGATTTAGTGCACTAACTTAAACCCTACGAATTTGCTTTGAAAATGCTAACACACCCTACACTTGTTGGTAAAACACCTTGTAGTGTCAGCACATTTGAAAATGCGGTGAAGGTTGAGAGGTAGAATGGGTTTGGTCGCTCAGAAACACTAGGCGTCTGAAAGGTTCCCAACGTACGATGGACAACCCTGTTGCCTAGCGAGAAAGAGCGTCGAACGGTGAAAATCCAAGCGTCGGACCTTCGGTTCATCGTCCGATGGTGCGGCGTGGCGAGTTCACGTTCTGGCTGTGTTCGCGGCGAGCTTTGTTCACGGCGTCGGACGCTGAGCCTTGGACGGAGTCCAACGCATTTTGTGCTCTCGAGGAACTCTCTGGAAATGTCGGACGGTGGTTTCTGTTAGTCCGACGATCACTGGACGATTCCTCTCCGTCCGACGGTCTAGAGCTAGTGGCGCCAATGGTAAGATTCAAGTGGTAACTCACACGTGGCACGCGCTGGTTGGCTGGTAAGAGAGCGTCGGACGTGTACTTTTAGTCCGACGCTCCCGCGCTATCGTCCGACGCTCAATGTCCGACGGTGCGCAGAGGAGGGTAACGGCTTTGTCGTTGAGTGGAAGTTTATAAATAGCTCTTGGCCGGTTCTTGCTCATTCCCTTGGCTCTCTAACTCATTGATACACCTTGTGAGCACCCTCCAAGCACTCTAACTCACTTGGATTACTTCATTCTCATTCATAGTGAGTTAGAGTTTGATCCAAGAGCATTGTTCATCCTAGTTCATCCATTGGCACTTGTTGATCTTTGTTGCTGTGGATTTCTCTTATTTCTCTTGGTGATTGCCGTCACCTAGACGGTCTTGGAGCAGTGGAGGAGCTTGGCGGAGTTGGAGATTATCTTCGGCCACTCCCGGTGATCTTGTGATAGGTTTGGTGCCTTTCCCGGCGGAGTGCCAAAGGTAATCTTAGTGGATTGCTCGTGTCATTGAGTTATCTTGCTCATGGTAAGTTCTAGTGGCGCTCATTTGTTGAGCTTGACATTGGTTGTCAATTAGCCACCGAACCACCGAGTAGTGGTTGACACAACGGGGACGTAATGTGCCGGCAAGCACGTGAAGCCCGGGATAAATTGGCGTTCATCTTTGTGTTGATCTTGGACCATCTCCTTTGAGTGTATTGGTATTCTTCCCGGTGATTGGTGAACTACTTTACTCGGCGGTATAATCACTCTACACTCTCTCCCTTACATTTGTGTACTTACTTGTGTAGAAGTTGTAGTAGTGCTTAGTTGCTTGTTCACCTAGGAGTAAAGTAGTTGCAACCTAAGCTAGCTTGTGTGTGCTTCTAGAGACTTAGTTAGAACAGTTAGGAAGGCTTGCATTTTGAGTAGGCTAGCGCAAAACTTGCTTCGCTGTTGTTTTTACTAATCGTTTGGTCAAGTGTTGTTTGTATAATTTTAAATAGACTATTCACCCCCCTTTAGCCTCTTTGGACCTATCACGCGAGAGGTCTTGAGCTCATGCACATCGCCAACACAAGCGGGTCGGGCTCGTCAGCTGAAAGGTTCTAAATGGCTAGAGAGGGTGAATAGCCTTTAAAATTGACAAATTATACAAATAACACTTAAGACAAGTAGTTAGCAAATTAAATAGTGAAACGAGTTTCATGCTAGCCTACTTAAGTGTTGCAAGCCACCTATCTAATTCTAGGTTATTGTCTCTAATTTCACACCGAGAAAGCTAAGTTGCTACTTCTACTCTATCCTAGGTGAGCAAACTAAAAGTTCTACCTCTACATATGAAAATACAAGTAATGCGTATAAGGTAGAGAGCTTTATACCACCGGTGAAGAGAAGAAAAACCAAACAATCACAATATACAAGAGAAATCCTCCGCAATGGATGACACAAGATTTTTACCGATGTTCACTTGCTTGTCGGCAAGCTACTCCTCGTTGTAGCGATACACCTAATTGAAGGTTCACGTGCTAATTGGCATCATACGCTAAACCATTTTCAAGGGCGCCGCACAATCAACATAAGATAGGAATCCACCAAGCTACGTAGAATCTATGTTACATGGATACGTCACTGAAGGCACGTATCGCGTATCCGATACGTATCGGAGACTGATACGTGTCCCGATACTCCTCCGATACGTATCCTCAGAGTATCGATTTTTCCTTTTTATCGCAAATCTTGGATACGGCAGTCGATACGTATCTGGTTTAGCGGATACGGAACCTCGGATGCCGGCACTCCCGCATGCCCACGCCTCGCGCCGCATCCCCGCGAAGTGACACTGCATTCCCACTCGCTGGTCGCCGGCCACCAGTGACGAGCCTCCGCCTTTGCTCGCCGGCGAAGAGCCTCCGACCCTGCTCGCCGTCCGCCAGCAACGAGTTTCCACCCCTGCGACATGATTCCAGGCTCCAGCGAACTTCGGCGAGGAGCGGACGCCTGCAGGCCACGGCGAGGAGCGGATGCCTATGGGCCACAGCTATCTTCCCGAGTGCCTCCTCTATTCCTCCGTCGAGCTACAGCAAGAGGAACGTCTGCTCTGTTCCGCTAGCAAGAAGATAAGATGAGATGGCATTTTCTACTTGCCTCCTCTTCTCTACACTTTTTGTATTCTGCACCTTTACTTTGTACTATTTTATAAGCCAACTCCACTGCTGTTGCATTGGTACTGTGGCATTATTTATTATTTGAGAGTTTAGGAGACCTCAGACATGCTGTGTTGTAATAATAGTGTACTTAAATAGTTAATTGCAACGTTTTATAGTTATCAATTTAAAATTCAAACCTACATTATTTTATTTTTATTTTATTTTTTAAAATAGTAAACGTATCCGCGCATCGGTTTTTTTAGAAAATTGCCGTATCCACATATCCGTATCCTTCAGATACTGATACATGTATCCGTATCCGTGCTGCTTAGTGCATAATCCACTAGAATAGCCAATTCGCGATCTCCCGTGGGGAAGATTCAAGAACCCCTCACAAATCACCGATCGGAGGAGACAATCACCGGGCTCCAACGATCCTCACAGTTTCAAGCCATCTAAAAGTCGGCAAACTCCAACAAGAAAACCCACTACAAAATCTAATCACCAAATGCCTCTAGATAAACACACTCATGCAATGTACTTAATGCTCTCTAATCTCACCAAATTGATGTTATGTGTGAGAGAGGAGTGGAGAGGTTCACTAGCTTGCTATGTCAATAAAAATGGTAAGGGAGACTCCCCAAACCAACCACTCCATTTGTAAGCCCCTCCGTACGTTGGGCTCCCTGACGACGCGTCGGATGGGGACCAGTAGTTAAGACCGGCCCCGGTGCTGGGCAGGTGAGAACTGACGACTTGACGAGGTTTTTGATTTGGGCTCAAGTCCACGCCCGGGTATGGCCTATGTGTACCCGCCGGAGAGGGGAGTTTCATCGTGGCAGGAAACGAGGCTGGCAGCCAGGCAGCTTCATCATCAGCCAAAGTGCTCGTGCTCAATGATGCGTGCGAGGTCAACCGTTTATGGTCATAAAAAAAACCTCTGCATCTGAACGCGCGTCCAACGTTGCCTGCTGGCAGCCACGTTAAAGTAAGCTAGAGCCCACCTGCCGGCAGTGAGCGCGCTCATGGTGGGCAGGCCGGCATGGGAGGCGAGTCGAGCAGTCCGGCGGAGGCCAACTCCGACGGCAGCCGTGACTCGTGGGAGTACAGGCTCCGCAAGTACCTCCTATTGCTGGCCATGCTGGTGGCCACGGTGACATACATCGCGGCGTTCAATCCCCCGGGCGGCGTCTGGTAGGACGCTGACCCCGCCCTGGACCGCATCGCCGGCGACCCCATCATCCGCGACACCGACTACCGCCGCTACCTGGCCTTCTTCTATAGCAACGCCACCGCGTTTGCCCTCTCGCTCGTGGTCATCGTCCTCGTCCTCATCCACTCCGTGCTGCACGAGAGGCGCCGCGCCAGCCTAGCGCCGCTCCGCGTCCTCCGCGTGGTCCTGGTGTTGGACCTCTTCAGCCTCATGGGGCCTACGCTGCCGGTGCATTCTGGGACAGGCTCACGGCCTGGTACTCCCTGGTCCTGCTGGCCGGCATTGTCCTCTACCTCGTGGTCCACATGGCGATGGCCTGGCAGGGAGACATGACGGACAAGAGCGCGCCCGAGAGGCTCCGCAAGGTGCTCATGGTGCTCGCCACGTTCGCGGTGAGCGTCACGTACGTGGCCGGGCTTAGCGCGCTGGGCCGCTTCTGGGACCACGGCGAGGGCGCCCACCGCCCGGGCGACGCCATCCTCAAGGGCGGCCGCCTCGACGCGCGCCTCAAGGCGTTCTTCGTCTACAACCCCGCGACATTTGTCACGTCCCTACTCATCATCATCATCATTCTCCTGGAGAAGAAGCTGTCGTACAGCCAATTTGTGTGGTCGCTCGAGCTCTACGTGTTCGTCGCCCTCATGCTCATCGGCCTCGTCGGGGCATACTCCGCCGGCAGTTGCCGGCAGGTTGATACTACCATCTCTGTCAACTCTCTGATTGCTGCTGTTATTGCCTGCATTCTCCTTCAAGCAACTGCTATCAGGTTCTGCGAAACAGCCATAAAGAATAGCTGCTTATGTAATGGACGAGGAAGCATCCATGATAAAGTGTCAGCATGGCTGCGTCGAACAAAGCAATGTTGTTTGGGACCGGACACTGGTAATGATGATGAAAGGTACTGCCACTCATAACAGAGGAGCTCACATATCCTTCCTTTCTTATTCCTCCTCTCTCTATCAATTATCAGCATTGGGATTAAGTTCTATTTTAGTGTCTAATTTTTCAACGTCACGCAGCAATAAACTCAAGCGCTGGAGAATGCCCACTCTCTTGTTCTGCTGCACACCACTCTGGCAGCGGCCATAACCTACCAAGCGGGGCTGAACCCACCGGGCGGGCTATGGCAGGACAACGGCGACATCTACAAGGCCGGCGACCCAATCCTGTTAACCATGAGCCCCAGGCGATACAAGGCCTTCTACTATTGCAACTCGGTCGTCTTCGTGGCCTCCCGCCTCCCTGGTGGCCATTGCCCTGGTCAGGATGAAGACCTTGCACCACCACAACACGCTGGTGGCCACCATGATAGTGGACCTGTTTGTCCTCATCGGCGCGTACGCCGCCAGGAGCTACCGGGACGTGAGCACTTCCATCTACGCCACGGCCTTGGCTAGCGCTGTTCTGGTCTACGTTGTGATCCATGTTGTCTTCTTCACGCTGGAGCACAGCAACAAACAAGCTTCCGTAGAGGAGGAGAAAAAGGATGCCGAAATAGTGAAGAAACGGCGCAAGCGGCTGCTCCTCTTCGCGATCTTGACGGCGACCATCACTTATCAAGCCGGGCTGAGGCCGCCGGGCGGCTTCCTGGACAATTACGGTGACCACGCCGGTGACCCCGTCCTGCTCAACAACTACCCACGCCGTTACACGGCTTTTCTTCTACTGCAACTCGGTGAGCTTCATGTTGTCCATTGCGCTCATTATCCTGCTCGTGAACTGCTCGTGAACTCAAACCTGTACCGGCCAGCCATCAGGAGCAATGCGCTCTCTGTTTGCACGGCGATGGGTATGATGGGTATTATGGGTGCCTATGCTGTCGGCAGCACGCAGCATCGAAAGACATCCATCTACATCTTCGCGTTGGCAGGTTCGTCCTCTCCGTAGTCATGTTACCGGTTGTGCTATTCTTTGTGATCGACGACAAAGGTAGCAAGAGGGCTGCTGAGACCGGAAATCCCATTCCCATGGAAGCCGATCCGGAAGCACAAGCACAAAAAATCCAATGTTCCCGGTCGCGCCGGCACGCTACCTTGCTACCCCGTTGAAGTGTCCTCATAGGTTTGCTCTAATCTTGTCCACACTTCGCCTGTTCTATCCAAATCCTTGATTCGCACAAACACCTTTGAGTCAATGCCATTGTATATGGTGTTGAGAGCCATTGTGTTGCATTGGTTGTTCTCTTGTTTTCTAGGTATGGGACTTGCGGGATCAAGCACAATATACTCCTTCTTGGTGACCTCCCAAACCTCCTCATGGATTGAGCCAAGGTATATCCTCATCTTCCTCTTCCAATAATGAAATGAACTTGTGCTATCGAAGTGAGGTGGTTTCCCCCCAACATGGTTGAACATGATATGAGCCATTTCAAAGCACCGAAGGATGTTAAGCCTTGATTAAACGGTGACCACGGCTCTGATACCACTTGAAAGGTCTAAGTTGGCTAGAGGGGGGTGAATAGCCTAAAATAAAATTCTACAAATCACTAAAATAAGTGATTAGTACCACAAGAGGCTATAATTGCAATGCTAGTGCAACAACTAATCTAAGCAAGCCACCTACACAAGTCTAGTATACTCTAAGCACTAAGCCACACAAGCAAGCAAAGCAACTATACAACTACACAAAGCAAACTAGCTAGAGAAATAACAACTTTGCACAAGGTAAGGAGGAGCGCCTTGGAAGTTATACCTTTGCCTTGAGATGAAGTCAATCACTGGGATAAACACAATCACTCACTCGAAGGTGAGGAAATCAAGATGAAGACCAAGATTTATCCCCGGGGTTCACGTGCTTGCCGGCACGCTACGTCCCCGTTGTGTCGACTTCAACCGGTGGTCCGGTGGCTAATCGGTATCATATACCGAGCCTACACAAGGCGCCACAAGGACCTACCACGGAGAAAGTAGCTCAATGACACGAACAATCCACTAGAGTTACCTTTGAGCTCTCCATTCGGGGTAGGCACAAACCCCTCATAATCCACCAGTGTGAGCAAGCACAATCACCAAGCTTCTCCACACCTTCTCCACCTCCAAACCGGCTAGGTGACGGCAATCACCAAGAGTAACAAGAATTACTCCGCCACCAAGCCACCAAGTGCACTAGAATGCAAGATGATGATCACTACACTTGTGTCAGTGCTAGTTTTAGCGGGGCTAACACCGGCTAGTAAATATGTGTTTTGCGGTTGAGGCTACGGATGGTGTGCAAAGGGGGAACACAGGGATTATGCTGGTTCAGGCCAAGCAAGCCCTACGTCCAGTGGAGAGGAGAGTCGTGTTGCCTTACACCGAGGTGCTTGTCGTAGGGGGTTACAAGCTAGGCGAGAGAGGGAAGTGCTCTCAGGTCTCTTGTGAGTGTCTAAGTGTATGCAAGTCGTTTGCTGTTGGTGTGTATGTGTGAGTGAGAACTTAGGACTTCCGGGGGTCTCTCTAAAACTGGCCTCTGTTCTACCTTTTATAGTCGCAAGGGAGAGGCAAGGGCAGTGCTTACAATGCTACGTATGTTACAGTGAGGAGTTGTTGTCCCTCGTTTGACTGTCGTCAGCTACGGTCTTTTCTCCGCGTCTCCGGGGTATGGCCGTAGTGGTTCGTACGATCTTGGTGAGTTCTGAGGCAGCAACAGTCGTCGGATTACGGCATGCCGTAGGGTCACACCTGATGGCTGTCCTTTCACACGATGTGACAAGAGGGCGAGTAGTCTCGGGGCATTGTCTCCCGAGGCTCGAGACTCCTGGAGGCGTGATGGAATGGAGCAGGGTGATATCTCCCCTCGGGCGTATTTTCGGCCTTTGGACAGTACTTCCCGAGGGTTAGGTGGGCCCGGATGGAAGGCGTGCTCATTCTTTCGAGTGGACAGTGCAGTAGGCGCCTTTCCCGTTCTTGCGTAGCCCGTCGTCAGGCGCTCGGACTGTCGCAGTCGTAGTTGGTAGATCCCAGCGGAAAACGGGGCGGCGCACCTTAAACCATACCGTGGAGAGGACGGCCGTAGTGGGCCTATGAAATCCGCTGCTAGGGAAATCCTGACAGGTGGTATGGCCGTCAGGGGCGTGCGAAGCACAGTCGCATCGAGAATCTCGCCTGACGAGACAGTGCTTGTAAAGTGGTCAGAGAGATCTCTTGTGGTCCAAGATTGCTCCACTGACATCACCTGTGCCTTGGATGCCTTTGTGAGATTGCGCTCGTGGGGGATGGGGAAGCTCGGGCGAATCGGAGAATGGGCGCCGAGGGTGCCGCTCCCGAGCTCTCCTGGGGAGGCTCGGCGAATCGGAGAATTGGCGCCGAGGGTGCTGCTCTCCCGAGCTCTCCTGGGAGGCTCAGGCGAATCGGAGAATTGGCACCGAGGGTGCCGCTCTCCCGAGCTCTACCGGGGAGGCTCGGGCGAATCGGAGAATTGGCGCCGAGGGTACCGCTCTCCCGAGGGTTGGCTGTCGTTGGTGCAATGACATCGTGGGCCTCTGTAGACGCGGCCTTCGTGGGCTTCGGGCGCGGCCTTCGTGGGCTTCCACTGGCCTTACTTGGGCCAGGCCGCGTTGGGAATGAGCGTTTTTGCATCGAAGTTGGGTACCCCCAAACTTTGGTACCCGACAACTTGATTCACTCTCTCTCAATCAAAATCTTGAGTTGAATCAAAGGGAGAGAGTTGGAGGGAGTGTGCTAGGCTCAGGAAGATCAAAATGTGCAAGAGAGATGCCCCAAGCTAGCCACACTCCTATTTAAAAGCGAGCTCAAAGATCTAGCCGTTTCTCACTGAAATCGTGCACACCGGACGCTATTTAAGTTCACATCGCACGCGTCCGGTGGTTGTCCGATGTACTAGCCGTTTGAAATTTTTTCTTGCGCGCGCTTACACCGGACGCGGAGCAGTCACACCGGACGCTTCGACGCCCATGTCTGGTGCAACAACAGAGAGCATCCAGAGAGCTCAAAACTACACCGGATGCGTCCGCTGTTAGGTCACTGGACGTTCCTAGCGTCCGGTGCTCTCACCGAGTCAGTTCCCAAACTTTAACACCGGACGCACGAAACAAGTCACCGGACGCGTTGGAGTTACTGTTCTAGTGTCCAGTGCTCACACAGAGAGGTTCCAGAGGGGTCAAATGCACACCGGACGCGTCCGGTGAGCACCCACCGGGCGCAGCCAGCGTCAGATGCTCCTCTGAGAGCTGCTTTCACTCTCTCTTCAACTACCTTGCTTCTAAATGCTAACAACTAAGTGTTTCACACTTTAAGTCACGTATGTTAGCAAGTTTTAAGCGCAAAAACAAGGCGGAGTTAGTCACTCTAGATTAGATCAAGTGTATGCAACTAATATGCACCGAGAGCACTTGCCGACCGGGTTCACGAAATAGTTCTCCTCTTAATAGCCCGGTCAACTATCCTAAATGTGATCGCACTCGCTAAGTGTCTTGATCACCAAACCAAAGAGCTCTAACTTATACCTTTGCCTCTAGCTCTTTGATCCTTTGCTTTTGCACCGATTCTTGACTTGATCTCCTCTTGATCATCACATCATCTTCCACTAACCTTTATTTAGCTACACACACTTAGCAATTAGGTTAGTAACTAGGTTTCATCAATTGCCAACCAAACTAGGGACTTTCAATCTCCCCATTTTTGGTAATTGATGACAACCCTTTTTACAAAAGAAATATGCATTAAGATTTTGAGCTTATCATGCTTATCCATAAGTAGATCATGAAAGGATTTGGACAACCATCACAAGTTATATTTTGGTAGTATTAGCTCCCCCTACATATGTGCATCGAGTTTGAATTGAAAGCTAGCACATATGTATTCAAGTGAAGGGTGATTCTACCAAAATTGTGCTAAGGTGTATAGAATGGACCTTTGAAGCGTGATACCATCGGGGTTGCCATATACACCATCCTTACCACCATAGTAACTAGAAGGTCACAAACACTAGAGCATACCGTGAGATCACATCAAAAATAAGCTCTAGTTACCATTTGTAAGCACAAGACCAACTGGTTACCTCCTACACATGCTAGTTGTTCAAATCATCATTCATCTTACTACTAGCAATACACCACACAAGCATGTATATGAAAGTAAATACAAGTGCAATGAGCAATCGTATGATTAATGCACATCCAAATGCAACAACTTGTATATGTGATTGCTCCCCCTACTTGTGTGCTTTAAAAAATTTTAATTACCCATATCCTTTGGTCTATTGCTCTCCCATCATCGACCTAATGATGTTTCATCGCGCTTTCTCTTTCTTTTGTAACTTTCTCTCCCTTTTGTCAACAATTTCACAAAAAAGTTAATTTTAGTGGAGAGAATTAGCCATGTTCATTTGATTTGGAAAGAGAGTGCAAATATCACTTTGGCTCAATCTAGTGCACTTTTAGGATATGTATAACTAAGTTTGATCCAAGGACAAGTTTCTTCACGCCACTAGGGGTTATCTTTCCCATGTTAAGTTATACACCTATAGCTCATGAAATAGATTGAATACTAGGGGATCAAGCAGACACACATGTCATATGTTACCACTAGTCCATGCAAGCAAGAAAAGTAATAGTGGTAGCATATATCCATCAAAAACATTTTATTTAGTATGAATGATCCTAAGTTGAGAGTATGTCTATATGCTCTAAACATGTCCCTAACAAGTATGATTGCCATGTCAAACAATTTTACCTTACTTTGTCAGAGTAGAGGTATGTCACATATATGTAGGGGTGATCTCAACTCATATTGGAGAAATCAAGAATATTCAACTTATTTTTCAACTTGCAAAACCTTTTCTCATCTAGTGGTTTGGTGAGTATGTCGGCCAATTGATCATCGGTTCCAATACTTTGAATATCAATATCACCCTTTTGTTGATGATCCCGAATAAAGTGGTGCCTCACATCAATGTGCTTAGTTCTTGAATGTTGAACTGGATTGTTGGTTAGTTTCACGGCGCTCTCATTGTCACATAGCAATGGCACTTCCTTGAAGTTGATTCCATAATCCCTCAATGTTGCCTTCATCCATAAGATTTGAGCACAACAACTCCCCGCACTAATATATTCGGCCCCGGCGGTGGAGAGTGCTATGTTATTTTGCTTCTTTGATGACCATGAGACAAGAGATCTTCCCAAGAGTTAACATTTGCCCGATGTACTCTTTCTGTTGATCTTGCAACCGGCATAATCCGCATCGGCATATCCAATCAACTCAAACTTTGCACTCTTGGGATACCACAATCCAACATCTTGAGTGTGCTTCAAATATCTCAATATTCTCTTTGCGGCCTTCATATGACTCTCTCTAGAAGATGCTTGATATCTAACACACATGCACACACTAAATATGACATCCGGTCTTGATGCGGTGACATAGAGCAAGCTTCCAATTAGAGATCAATGTGCCTTTTGATCAACCATATTGCCATTTTTATCTTCATCCAAGTTTCCATTAGTGCCCATAGGAGTGCTAATTGATTTTGCATCTTGTATTTCAAACTTCTTGACCATATTCCTTGTGTACTTCCCTTGACTAATGAATGTGCCATTTTTCATTTGCTTGATTTGCAATCCAAGGAAGTATGTGAGTTCACCTATCATAGACATTTCAAATTCTTTAGCCATCATTGCCTCAAACTCCACACACAAGACTTGACTTGTTGATCCAAAGATGATGTCATCCACATAGATTTGCATGATCATCAAGTCACCATCAACCATCTTGGTAAATAGAGTGGTGTCAACCTTGCCCATCTTGAACCCTTTAGAGAGGAGAAAATCCCTTAACCTCTCATACCGTGCTCTTGGTGCTTGTTTCAAACCATAGAGTGCTTTCCTTAACTTGTATACATGATTGGGTTTCTTCTCATCTTCAAAACCGGGTGATTGTTCAACATATACTAGCTCATTGATAAACCCATTGAGAAATGCACTTTTCACATCTATTTGGTAGAGTTTGATGTTGTGTGCACAAGCATAAGCTAGAAGAATCCTTATTGCCTCCAATCTTGCAACCAGAGCATAAGTCTCTCTAAAGTCCAATCCTTCCACTTGAGTGTACCTTTGTGCCACTAATCTTGCCTTGTTCCTTACTACAACACCATCTTGATCTTGCTTGTTTCTAAATACTCATTTGGTTCCAATGACATTGTAGTTCTTTGGTCTCTCTACCAATTTCCAGACTTCATTTCTTTAAAAGTTATTGAGCTCTTCATGCATAGCATTCACCCAATCACTATCTTGCAAAGCCTTCTCAATGTTTTTCGTCTCTTCAAATGACACAAATGAGTAATGAGCACAAAATGATGCTAGTCTTAATCTTGTTTGCACACCCTTTTGAATATCACCAATAATTTAATCTAATGGATGATCTCTTGTAACATTTGTGTGTTGGAGTACTTGAAGTTGATTGTTTGAGCTTGGTTGAGCGATTGATTTGCTTGAGATGAACTAGCTTGATCTTGATATTGCACTTGAGACCACTAGTTTGAGCATTGGATGGAACTTGCACTTGATCTTTGTCATCTTCTATGTCAACCACTTGAGTTGGCCTAGTGTCACCAATGTCCATCTCTTGCATAACCTTTGCCAATTGAGGTCCACTCACATCATCTAAATTTTCTTCTTGATCTTGTGACCCATTGGTTTCATCAAATTCAACATCATGGACTTCCTCAAGTTGATCACTTCCCAAATTCCAAATTCTATAAGCTTTGCTAGTGGTAGAATATCCAAGTAAGAATCCCTCATCACATTTCTTCTCAAATTTGCTCAATCTTACACCTTTCTTCAATATGTAGCACTTGCAACCAAAGATCCGAAAGTATGTAATATTTGGCTTTCTTCCATTCAAAATCTCATATGGGGTCATCTCCAATATAGGATGGCAATATAGTCTATTTGAGTAGTAGCATGCCGTGTTGATTGCTTCGGTACAAAAGGATTGACTCACATCATACTCACTAAGCATTGATCTTGCCATGCCAATAAGAGTTCTATTCTTCCTTTCAACTAGCCCATTGGATTGAGGTGTGTACTTGGCCGAGAATTGATATTTGATTCCATATTCATCACATAGCTCATCAACGCTTGTGTTCTTGAACTCACTACCATTGTCACTTCTCACTCTTTTGATGGTGGTTTCAAACTCATTGCAACTTCTCTTGACAAAGGATTTGAAGATAGCATGCACATCACTATTGTCAATCATAAAGAAAACCTATGTGTATCTAGAGAAGCCATCCACAATCACCAAACCATATTTGTCGCCTCCAATGCTTGTGTATATAGTTGGCCTAAATAAATCCATGCGTAATAACTCAAATGGTTTGCATGTGCTCATCATGCTCTTCTTGGGATGAGTATTGCCAACTTGTTTTCCGGCTTGACATGCACTACATAACTTGTCCTTCTCAAACTCAACATCTTTAAAGCCTATAACCAAGTTATGCTTCGCAAGTTTGTTCAATTGTTTCATTCCAACATGACCAAGCCTTCTATGCCATAACCAACCCATATTTGACTTAGAGAGTAAGCATGTTGACAATTGTGACTCTAGCACCAAAGTCCACTAAGTAGAGGTTCTCATATCTAAATCCTTTGAATATCAAATTTAAACCATCCACACTTATGATTTCCACATCATCAACACCAAAGATGCATTTGAAGCCAAGATCACAAAATTGAGCTACCGACAATAGATTGAAGTTCAAGCTCTCTACCAATAGCACATTGAAAATGCTTAAGTCATTGGATATTGCAATCTTTCCAAGCCCTTTGACCTTGCCTCTGCTATTGTCCCCGAATGTGATACTATCATACTCATTGCCACTAGAATTGATTTGATTGAACATTCTTGCATCACCGGTCATGTGTTGAGAACACCGACTATCAACCCAATGCCTCTCTCTGCCTTTGTAATTTACCTACAAAACAAATCAATGATTTTTAGGTACCCATGCTTGTTTGGGTCCTTGAAGGTTAGCAACCAAAGCCTTTGGTATCCAAATAGCCTTCAACCTCGGGCTCTCTTTAGGTGTAGCAATGCATTTAGCTTTTACACCTTTCTCACCCTTGGTAAGCATGTAACAAGAATCAAGCCTAATGGATTTAGCATTTGCAAATTTTATTTGCTTGTTCTTGTTGTTAGTGATGCAATTTGCCTCAACATGCCTTACTTGCTTGCATCTGTAGCAAAATCGACCATTGCTCCTCACAAAGCTAGGCTTTGGAGTTACAAAGGCCGCCTTGCCCTTCTTGGGAGTATAGCTAAGTCCCTCCTTAGAGTTACCATATCTTTGGCTACCCAAGCATTGTAGCAAGCGGGCATCCCCACCATAGGCATTGCCTAATGCGCGGGTTAGTTTGTCCACCTCCTTCTTTAATTTCTCATTTTCAACTTTTAGTGTTGGGTCAACACTAGTAGTGAAGGTAGAAGTAGAAGTAGATGATGATAAAGAGCTAGTGTTCTTTAGTGTGGTTGCAACATGTGGTTCATTAGTTGATTAATTCATTAAGTTACAAGTTACACCCACATCACATGTTATAGCAACATTCTCAACCTTATTTAGCTCTAAGAGTGAGGAGTGAGCTTCCTCAAGCTTGGTGTGAGCTATTTTTAGATCCTCATGGTCTTCCTTTAGACACTCATGAGAAGCATTTAGCTCATCAAGGGATTTCTCAAGATCTTTTACCTTCTTGATCAATTCCTTGCACTTCTTAGACTTAGAGCAAATCAAGTATTTGGCTTGCTCTAACATGTCCATGAGTTCTGCTACACTAGGCTCATCATCATCACTATCATTATCATTATCATTTTTATCATCATCATCACTTGAGTCATCGAATTTTACCTTGGTGGACTTAGCCATGAAGCATGATGAATCAAATGATGAATGTCCCTTGTTGATAGCAATAGAAGCCATATCCTTCTTCTTGGATGTCTTCCTCTCATCACCATCACTAGAATCATCATCATCGGAGGAAGCATCACTATCCCATGTTAGAACGTAGGATCCACCCTTCTTCTTTAAGAAGTTAAACTTCTTCTTGTCCTTCTTTTCCACCTTGTCCTTCTTGTCCTTCTTACCTTTCTTCTTGTGATCATCTTCATCATCACTAGCATTTGGACAATCCGCCACAAGATGGTCCGTGGTCTTGCAATTGTAGCACTTTCTCACTATATCTTTGCCCTTGAAGTTGTCCTTCTTCTTCACGAATCTTCCAAACTTGCGCACAAAGAGAGCTAGTGCCTCATCATCACTATCAAGGCTAGATGCATCATCATCATCGCTAGATTGCCCTTTCTTGCCCTTGCCCTTGCACTTGGAGGAAGAGGTGGTGGATTTAAATGCCACGGTCTTCTTGCTCTTGTCATCCTCCTTCTTCATTTCTTCACTCTCACTCTTTTCATTATATTGATCCTCGGTCATCACATCACTAAGAACCTCATTTGGAGTGACATCCTTCAAGCCACCCCGTATAACACACCTAGTGTTACTGTAGCTAAAACCTTCCATGTCATCATGATCATATGCAAATCATCCCACATCCAACCCTGTTAGTGTGCATTAAATAAAATAGGTTTTATTCTTACATATGATTGTGCATAGGTGATTTAGAGTGACTTTGGTATGAAAATGCTTGTTCGTTTGTATATATTTAAATCAAATTGAAAATTCAAAAGAAAATTGATTATAAACCCAAAATCGGACCCAAAACTCTAAATCAAAAACTAATAATTATTTGGTATTGGGTCTTTAACAAAAGTTGTATCTCTTGAATATTTGAGCAACTTCTACATTGGATGATTTTTAGGTTGTTACTTGAAATTTTAAATAAAACCCTAATCTGTGTATAGAGATTTGAACTGAAATCTTTATATTAAAAATTATTAAGAATTAGACAAAACTTATTATATCAAAGTTGTAAAGTTCACTAAATGGAACAACTTTGGTATTTGGAGATTTTAAAGTTTTTATATAAAATTTTGATTTTTGAGTTTCTGTTCAGACTCCCGTTTAAACCCTATTTAGCCCCTTTTTCATAATTCAAAATCCACCCAAAATTTGAATATCTTTCAAAAGACAAAGGTGTTCAGTGGGAAATTTTCTACAATTTTTATTTTGGTAATTTTTCGAGTTACCACATGAAATAAAAAGTAATTTGAAAAATATCTAAGAGGCACATGGGTATGAAGCTACAGTACCAAATAGTGTGTCGTCCTCGTTACCTCTGTTCGTGAGCAACGGCGGCCGCTCCGCCGCACGTCGTTGCACGTCGCCGCTGTCCTGGCTGTCGGCGTGAGTCTGCTGAGGGAGGTCGACTCGTGGGGCCCCGGACGCGTTCTGAAGTACATGGCTGCCCTATATATATATATGCCCCATCATCGTCATTTTTTTCCTTTCCCCATCGTCGCCGCCGACGAGCTTCCTGTTCCAGCCAAAATTCATCGCTGAAGCTCCACCTCCATCCAATTCTCCTTGCCACTAGCTTCGAAACCTTCTTGAAAGTCGATTGAGCCCATCTTTGCATCTTCTCGTCACTAGGGTCACCCTGTACGTCGCCGTCTTCTTCCTCGGCTCTGACCGAGCGCCGCCGTGGGTGTTTTATTCGGGAACAACTCGAACCAGTAGGCGTCGCTGCTTCTTTTCATTTGTTTAGCATTCGTCTTGGTCTTGTGAAGCTCGCGGTCTAGTTCGTTTCCTTGTCGGTGCCCAGGAGTCGACAGAACTTCACTTGCCACCGGAGCACGCCGCCATGGGTGCTGTCAACGCTGACAAGGCACCTCCGAACCGCCGTTGCGCCAACCGACTCCACTTGAGGGCCACGGTGAGCACCCTGGATCTTCTCCGAACCTCAGCCCAAGTTCTTATGCGCCCTAACGGCCGGAACACGTGCGCGCCGTCGAGCACTCACCGGTCGAACCGCCATAGCCGCTGCTGCTCGTGAGGCGGTTGGCCACCTTCCATTTGCTGGTTGGGTCTGTGCCGAGCGTAGGGTAGTTGACACCGTCGGACCTTGGGGTTCTATCTTGCTGCTCGCCGGCCGTTGCAGCCAAGTTGAGCTGGACCGGCACTGCTCTCTGCTCGGTTCTGTGTCAAGAGGAAGAAGAAGGCCCAGTGTCTATGACGTGTGGGTCCCGCCGTGTTCCAAATATGCATCAATTCCACAGATTTAGCATTTTCTTTAGAAATTTATATCTGGAGTTTGGTAGGTCCAAAAATAATGTGGTTTATTTTGTTAGATTCGTGGTGAAGTGCTCTATATGTTAGTATAATTAGTTGGGCCATGGTTGCATGTTTTTATTCTGTAGAAATTCATTATTAGAAAGTGGTTTATGAAATCTATTAACTTGTTTTTTGCAATATTTTGAGAAATATAAGTTCTAAAATAGTGATTCCAATTTTATTAGTCTTATAATGACATTCACTAGCTGATACAAGTATAAAATGTGCTATTTGTTTACTGTTTTAATTATGTTTTATTTTAATCTTATTAAATAGGAAATAAATTGTTGTTTTGTTTGTTATTTTTGTATATGGAGTTCTAGTACTTTAAATGGCAAGAAAATTTATTGGTAGCTTCTCTGTATGATGTGTGACTCATGGTTAAAATTTTATGATTTATGGTGCATAGATGCCTGAGTTATTGATTTGCCTTGTTTGGACGCGTCCGGTGAGCACCTACCGGACGTAGCCAGCATTCGATGCTCCTCTGAGAGCTGCTTTCACTCTCTCTTCAACTACCTTGCTTCTACATGCTAACAATTAAGTGTTTCACATTTTAAGTCACGTATGTTAGCAAGTTTTAAGCGCAAAAGTAAGGCGGAGTTAGTCACTCTAGGTTAGATCAAGTGTATGCAACAAATATGCACCTAGAGCACTTGCCGACCGGGTTCACGAAATAGTTCTCCTCTTAATAGTCCGGTCAACTATCCTAAATGTGATTGTACTCGCTACGTGCTTTGATCACCAAACCAAAGAGTCCTAACTTATACATTTGCCTCTAGCTCTTTGATCCTTTGCTTTTGCACCGATTCTTGACTTGATCTCCTCTTGATCATCATGTCATCTTTCACTAACCTTTCTTTAGCTACACACAAATAGCAATTAGGTTAGTAACTAGGTTTCATCAATTGCCAAAATCAAACTAGGGACTTTCACAAGGAGGCCGCCAAGAACAAGAAGAAAGACATGAAGAAGCCAGCGGCGCGGCAGCGGCATGGAAAGGAGAAGTCGGCCGATGGCGACGTGGAGGCGAGGCCCGTAGTGATAAGGCCCGAGTGGGCGGCGAGGATCTGTGAGCTGGAGCTTAGGGTGTAGCAGCTCGCCGCCCAGTAGTCAGCAGAGCGAATGAGGCCTGCTCACCGCACGTCTTTGCTCTGCTTGAGTGAGCAGGGGCTGCTCTGCTTTCTCATCGTCTTTCATTGCCAACTACAGCGCAGAAACTAAGGATGAAAACGAAATGGAAATGTCCCGAACCATACCGCACAGTTTTCTATATTTAATCCAATCGAATCCGTATTTTCTTGTTCGACTTTATCGTTTTCGCTTTCGTATTTTAGATGTTCCGTATTTTAAATGTAAAAGTAGAAAATGGTTTAGATAGTTTTTGACCGTTTCTAATTTTAATTTAAAATATTTCGAATTTAGAATTCAGTATAAACCGAATTTGGCCAACCACCTGTCACATACTGGAATTACAGGGCTGCTCACCATGCAAACTTGTATTTATGTGTTGGCTATTGTGTTAAATACCTAAGATCAAGGATCATGCACCTGTTAATTGTTGTATGCGACCATGCATGTACTTAGTCATGCACTTGGTTCTACAGATTGGTATTCCGTATTGAGTTTTTGTATATCAACTTGGCTCGATATAAAACCGCTCGAATTGGTTCATTTTTGGAATTCTTGATATTTTGAAAGTTCGCGTTCATTTCGTATCCGACTTTACCGTTTTTGCTTTTGTTTTCGTACTTCAAATGTAAAAATAGGAAATAATTTTAGAGTTTTTCGACCGTTTTTATCCTTAGCAGAAACACTGCGAAGTCCGAACTTATGTTGGGATCGAAAAGGCAATGAAGCTGCTATTCCATGACCTTGAAGGCACTTAGATTACAAGACCAGAGGTCCATGAGCCATGTGATCAAGTATATGCTAGCATCTTCTGCTTTGTGATCATCAGGAAGATTAACAAGTAGAAGAAAGGGGCCATGCTCATGCCTCTTTTGTTAAGAACAGAACTCTCAGCGGAGGGTTGTTTTCTTTTTTCTTCTGTTTGTTTCCTACTAATGCATCCGGTTGCATTCAGTGGATCAATAGTTGTGTAGTAGTTCTTGTCTGATTTTTGTCAATATCTGCACTTTGGATGAATCTTCACCGGTCAGCCATCGTCCATCCATCAACTGTGATTTGGAAACATCCAAAATTGTCTTCTACAATAATATCTTTTAATAAGAGCGAGATTCCGAAAACAAAAAAAATCATTAGTTATTTTATTTTTGGTACTATTAAGAACATGACATGTTTTTATAACATCACATGGACCTGACTATAATAAGTAGGAACACAAAGGCCGGCCCATAAGCGACCTTTAGCCCTTTGGTAGCGGCCCAAGGTTCACCGACGCCGGCAAATCCCCCTCACGCGGCACCACCAGCCACAACCAATCCAATCGCTCTCACTCACTCGCGCCGCCATGACGATGCCTGCCGCGGCGGACGAGCAACAGCAAGCCCTAGGCGCAGAGGCGGATCCGCCTATAGGGTGAGGTTGAGCGCTCCGGCGAGCAGCACTAATATTTTTCAGTTTTCCGTGTTTGAATTTGAGCTAATCACATGCATATACATATGTTACGCATACAACTTAGACTTTTACTAATTTTCTGCCTTCTTTAGCCATACAAAAAAAACAAGCTTACAAAAGGTGTTAAGCGTTTAAGCGCTACTAAGACATTAAGCATTTTTTAATACAACATATATTCTCTTAGACTGGACAAATTAGAGATAAGAGTGGAGAGCAATTAAGCAAGAGTAAATAAATTAATGCCAGGTTCTTCTCCATCTTCCCACCCCTCTCCATTTATAGGAGAGGTGTGAGGAAAAATTTCACATTTTCTCCTAATAGAAATTGTATTTTAAAATATGCATCCAGATGCTATAAATTGTAATACCCCGGGGTATTACGGCTAATTAATTATGCCATGTCATCATGTTTATTATTAAGCATCTGCTTATGATTGTGTTTAGAGATTTTAGAGTGACTTATTTATGAATTTTATTGGTGTTGCACTTGAATCCCTAATTGGTAAGTAAAATTAAATCAAAAGAAAAATATGAATTTAAGCCCTAATCGGACCCTAAAACCCTAACTCAAAAACTACTTAGAATTAGGAGATGGTGTCTCAACAAAAGTTGTAGATATTTTAAAATAGAACAACTTTTATTTTGGGTGTTTTTGAAGTTCTTTAATAGAAATTTAAACTAAACCCTAATTACTACTTTGAAATTCAAATTGGAAATGCTAATTTGAAAACTATTGAGAATTTGACTAAACTACCTCAATGAAAGTTGCCAAGCTCAACTAATAGAACAACTTTTATATTGGAAGATTTTCAATTTATTGGGTATAAATTGGAGAATTTCATGGAATTATAATAAAATTCAAATATTAGTTTTACCCGCTTTTAAATATCTTCAAAATTATTCAAAATCTGAGCTTGGTCCCAAAATCAAAGTTGTGCAGAATTTAAAACCCTACAACTTTTATTTTGGCCGATTTCCAAGTTGCTACACAGTTTGTGGATTATTGGACAGAAAACAGTGTGAGAGTGGATTAACTACGCTACAGTACTCTGCCCCTCTTCCTGTTCAAGCACAGCCACGGCCGCCCGACCGCGCCGCGCGAGCGCCGTGCCCCCCGTGCCGGCCGGCAGCGTGCTCCCCGCCGTAGCCGGGCTAGTAGGGGACCCCGCGCCGCTCCGAATCGCCCCTGCCCCCTCCTTGCTTGCCTTAAAGACGCCCTGCCGCCCCTCTGTCGCTCTTCCTCCCTTCTCGGTCGCCGTCGTGCTAGCCTCGGTGCCCGGCGAAATTCGTCCTCACCGAGCCACCACCACCCTCTTCATCTTGCAGCTAGCTAACTAGCTCCCTTGCGCTTCAATTGCATCCAGTGGTGCAAGCCGGGGTGCCCCGAGCGTATCGGAACGCTCGACGACGTCCTCGCGGGTGATCGAAGCGCCGCCGCAGCCATCCCCCACGCGTCTAGCTTATTGCGGTGAGCCTCTTCTCCCTTGGTCTCACGTTTTGGACTCCCTGGTCCATGGTGAGGCTCATGCTTACGACGGTTTTCCATTTTGTCCCCTAAGATCGTCGGAACGGGAAGCACACCGCTGGTGAACGCCGCTGTAGCCGCTGCCATCGTCACACTCACGCCTCGGCACCGTCTTGAGCTCGATCTCCTAGTCAAACGAACCCACGGTGAGCTCCTGAATCGATTGCACCCTTCACTTTGAACACTACCGCCCTGACCTCGCCGGAGTGCGGCGTGCCGCCGCGGCCGGGCCGCCATGCTCGCGGCTGGGCAGAACCCTAGGTCCCAGTAGCCCCTCTACCTACCTCAATGGATGCGCTAGGGTCTGGGAAATGCGTTGGTGCTGTCGGTTTGGCCGGAGACCTCGTCGGCGACGAGTTAGAGCCGGTCAACGCCGGCGGATTGCCGGTCAGCACCTGTGTGCGTATGGGAAGGGCCTCGGGTTAAAAGAAATAGGAGTTCTGGGGGTTATGTGTAAGGCCTGTGACTCATATGAATAGTAGCACTAGGACCGCGGGTTGAGCGCTGAGTTTTTTAGGGGGTTTTTGGCAAAACCGCCAGGCTGTGCGCGCGCAGGCCGCTCTGGGCCGGCCTGTGCCGAGTTGGGCCGCCCCGGGCTGAAATGGATTTTTCCAATTTAGCGAATTTCAAATAGAATTTCTGATTTATAGCTAAATGGAATAGTAGTGTTATTTGTTATTTTCATAGGAATATTTCTGTTGAACTAAAAATCATGAAAATAATTGCGGGTACTCTCTGGAGCATATAATATTTTATAAAAATATTAAATATAAGATTTGGACACCTTCTGTAGGAACTAAAAATCAGCATATTAATTAATAAAGACAACTTTGTGCAATTTTAATAAATTCCAGATTAATCCAAAAATTATGAAAATTTATATGGCACTGTTTTAGGGTAGAACCTGTCTGTTGGTTAAGTTTGGGCTCAATTGGAAACTGTTTGATCACTTGTTAGTTAAATATTAGGTTAATTGGATAATAAAATTGATTTAAGTAAATAATCCCTGTAGTGTGTGTGATTTTTGGATTGATTGGGTTTATGGATCTTTCACCATGGTGATCCTTGACAAAAGTAATTATGTCACTTGTTAGTTGTAGTAAAGCTGTGCAGCGGCTTTCTATGACTGTTAAAATGGTCGATAAACCAAAATATGAAAACACCGTTTTGCTTTCTGTAAAACGTTTACAACTTTACCGTGAAGGAAAGTTATACTCAAGGTCTAAATGATTTACTTTTGAGCATTTCATTCATTATCTTCATACCATGCTAAACATGCATCATTGCATACGTGTAGTGCCCGTCACCGAGGAAGTCCAAGTCGAGGCCACTGCCGAGGAGGTCACTCCGGAGGTCGTCCAGGGATTCGGCATCTGCGGAACCGAGCCCGACCCGACGCTGTACGTAATTTAAGGCAAGCCCAGGTGCATTCAGCCCCGCCTTGTATTTTATAAAATATTTATAACTTGAGTCTATTATTACATTAGGTTGTTAGGAGTTGTTTGTCACCTATATTGTTGCATTACCTGCCTTGATATATAATGCCCCGGAAACCTGTTTAAAAATAAAAATGTTCAAAAATGCTTAGCCCTGCTTAATCAATCTAGATTTGCATAAAAAGGCTATTTTTGACATATGTGAATGTGATAACTATGAATCATGAGAAAGGAGAAAGGGACATGGGTTCGTTCGGGGACTGTGTACTTGGGTAGTAGCCCCAATGCATCGTAACCGACGGAAAGGGGTTTTCCGTTCGTTGGTTGTGAATTTGGGTTAGAGTCCTAATGCTTGACCATCGGCGGGAAAGGGATTTGAAAACCGTTGGGACACTTGTATTTGGGTTAGAGTCCCAATGCAATGTCGCCGGCGGAAAAGAATTAGGGACCGTTCATTGTAGGCCTGCTGTGATCGAGACTTTGCAACTAGCCACATACTACGGAAAGCTCTGACTCCAGTGGCTCTACTACTTGAACCGACAACCACGCACTGGAAGTGGAGAGATGGCGAGAGCAGCGTGTACCCTCGTGGCTGGCATGCCTGGAGAGGAGAGGAGTACTGTGTTCTCGGATGGCGCAGGACCGGTTTAGGGGTAGAAAAGCCGTGGTAGCCGGAGTTGGTATATGCAAGGTTAAGTGCTACATATGCAGTGTGGATAGGGATCCCCAGCTGGGTACTAATCGATTCGAATCGTCGTTGCTCCTCGGAGACCTACAACTGAAAAGTGGTTCGGAACTAGGTGTTTTGAGAATAATTAAAGAATTTGAAAGTATGATGATATATGAGAATAAATTTGGAATTATGGATTATGATTAAAATAAAATTGAGTAAAATATTGAAATAGGATAGTAATGCTTTTCTGCAAAACTTTTGACTCTTGTTCAAGCCTTACCTTGACTCCCTTCAGCCTGCATTCTTGAGTCTTATTCCTTTTTCGTAGTCGGGTAAGTCTTGCGGAGTACTCCAGTACTCAGAGTTTGTTAACTCCATGTTGCAGGGATACAGCAGTCGGAGGTTTGTCTCGCCCCCTGCTGTGTGACAGTGGTCCAGGAGGGAAGTGAGGAGGAGTAAGGTTGAACCCATGGGCAGGGTTCTTATCATTAAATACTTAATTATGTTGTATCGTCATTCCACTACTACTTATTTTATTTATGGTCTATAATATTTGCACCTTAATCTTATCTGGATAAATGGTTTGTAATCTAAGTAACTTATAATCTTTTCGCGCTTTTACTCTGATGTACTTTGTTATGAAATGTTGTAATTCTGTAATGGCTTCGCAATGGGATCCTGTCAGAGGAAATCGGGTGCTAATGTAGCCCGGCAGGACCTTCTAGATCATTTGGGACCCGGGCCCGGCTGCAGAGGTCATTAGTGACAATGACAGGTGCCTGTGGGCCATGTGATTTAGACGGTTCTGTTACATAAACGGACCTTGATGATTGTCTCACAAGTCTCTTAAGTACGTAACTAGACGCACTGTTTGCCTAAACAACCGTTTAGTCCGTTTAAACACCGTTTAAACGGTAAACAGAAACCACCCGTGTAGTTTAGGTCCTAAATGATAAATTAAATGGTTGGACCATTTAGACCTGTTTAAATCGTTTAATCCCGTCTAAACAGTCTAATTAGAATCAACTTAAACATGATCAAATGAGATAAACAACTATTTAATCTATAATTTAGTCAATTAGAGGACTATGACTATCATAGCCAACACGAAACTAACTAACTTTGTAATTAGATGAGGTGTTGTGGGATTTAGAATTCTTTCTTAAAGATTATTTGGTATAATATTTAAATTTTACATGTATAAATAGGTAAGATTTCTAACATGTTTAATTTTTATATTATGCATATTTTATTGTTATAGTACAAAATTGTTTGGACCGTTTAATTCCATTTAAATACTGTTTAAACCCTCTAAATACTAACAAAGGGTGAGAGACTGTTTACCGTTTAGTATTTAGGATAACATTGACCGAGCGACGTGTCCGCTCTGCTCATAGGGTCCCTCCTCTTTGCCTGTATCATCATAGCCGCCGCCACCCTGTAGCCCGAGCCCTTTCACTCTCCTCGACGGTTGCGATCACTCACTAGATATTTTCACCTCTTCTACTCTCTACTTTTTATGCGAAATCGTGTATCCAAATTTTAACTTAAAGATAGTTGGATCAGATGTGAACCCATCTCGTCCTATGTGTCCCTCGACAAGCAGTATTGGTATTATGTAGTTTTCCAACTTTTTTTGATAAATTAGTAGATAAGGAAAGTGTACACATACACAGTGAAATACAGATACGGAAGTACAGGATACAGATACAGCTGCCCCGAACAACTTGCACATAGGCCCCTAAAGAAAACAGAAAAAACAACAAGGTCCATAGGCACAGTGCACACCATCCACATCGGAGGACTTCGCCGTCGGCCATCGGCGATGAAATCACCCGAAATCGCCAAGATCTGGAGAAGCCCCATCGCTGAATAACTTTGAAAAGAGCTGCAGTGGACACCTGTGCACGGGTTGAAGACATCGATGAAAGAACATCGGCTGGGGATACACCCCGGGCTTCTCCGACCATGGACCAAAGCTCGCCATCGCCTAGCGAGGGAAGTTGAGCTCGATCCACTCACCATCATGCCGCAACACCAGACGCTGTCGCTGCATCCTTGACGAAACGCGCCGCCAGGACCGCCGCCGAGACGACGCGACACCAGCCGGCGCAGACTCCTGTACACGAGCCGACGAAGCCGGGCTCCACCTCCACGTACTCTCCGACGGCGTTGGAGTAGGACACCGCCGAGGCGGGGAAGAGGACGGGAAGACCTTATTCCATGGTGACATCGTCGCCGCCGCCGCCTCGACCACGTCGCCGGAAACCTAACCCTAACTCTACTAGGACCCTCACCACCGACCGGCAAGGGAGCAGCGGTCTCCACCGTCTCACAAAGCCCCGGGGCCATCGGAGACGAGGAAGACCGCCGGCCCCGCCGGCGGAGACTGGAGCACTCCCTTGCGCCTCGCTCAACTGTAGCTGGTCGAGAGGGTTATGTAGTTTTCCAACTAGTAGCGCTCGTTAAAAAAGCAGGCGCTTGCAGCGTTCATGGGCCATCTAGCCACAAGGCCCATTACCACCGCACCCCTAGCGCAGAGCTAGTGGCCCAAACATTCGGCCCATGTCGTCCCTCGGGGGAAAACCAGGCAGAGGGAGCATCCCCCTTCCAATCTACTCGGGCACGCACGCGGGAGTCGGGCGGGACGCGGCGGCGGCGCTCCCTCCTGGTTCCTGCTCACGGCGGCGGCACCAGAGGACTGGGCCAGCGCGCGGCGGAGGTGCAGCGGCGGGCAGGGGTCTGCCCTAGCTCATATTTTCGGCTGGTCCGCCACTGCCTAGGCGACGACGGCGCGGCCATGAAGGAACCGTCCTACCGCTCGCTGGCCGCGCCAGTCACCAACCCCGTCGACAAGTTCGCGCTCCTTCCCGCGTTCCTCAAGGTCCGAGGCCTCGTCAAGGAGCACATTGACTCCTTCAACTACTTCGTCACCAGGGGAATCACGAAGATCGTCGAGGCAAACAATCGCATTGAAGCGAGGAATGACCCAAACGTTTACCTTAAGTATGTCTCTTCATCATTCACTCCATTTCTTTCCATAGTGACAGTACTGCTCCAGCATTCGTCTATATATCATTAGTATTACCATAGCTTGTTTTGTTTTGTTTTCATTCCTGATTCTGATTATTATACTATGCGTGCTGTGTACCTATCTGTTTCTGCCGGCCTGCTGCAATTCAATTCCATCCAGGTACACCCAAGTACACGTTGGCAAGCCCTCCGTTCAAGTGGATTACAAAATTGAAGATATCACGCCACACTTTTGCCGCCTTACTGACCGCACGTAAGCCTCCAATCACGCCCAGATTCATCCTGTCTGTACTCTGGCAGGGCTGTTTTCTCAGTGCATGCTTCCTGCTGATTTTTCACTTCTCATGATAATAGCTCTGATCTTTTCATTTTTACCTTCAGTTATTCTGCTCCTGTAAGAGTTGATATCGAATATACCGTAGGCAAGCAGCACGAGGTGCAGAAAAAGGTAACCACTTAGTTTGCTTTAGTAACTTCCGTTCCACATGCTTGATATATTTTTTTTTAACTATACCTGCCCTATTTAACTTGCTCCTCAGAGGAACGTTCTTATTGGCTACATGCCCATCATGCTTAGAAGTTATAAATGTATTCTGCATGGAAGGGATGAAGCTGAGCTAGCAAGACTCGGTTAGTCTATTTCTGAAATGTTTATCGCATTGTTTTCAAGTCGTCCGACTAATCGCGATTAGTCGTCCTAGTCGGTCCCTGGTGATCGATTAGGGGTAGTGTCAACTTGTACAAGTCGTCCGATTAATCATGATTAATCGCGATTAATCGCCCTATTTGGTCCCATGGCGACTAGGTTCGACTAGACGATTTGTAAACACTTTATCTTGTCATCTTACTGTTATTCTGATGGTTTCACCATTGTGTTCCTAGGTGAGTGCCCTCTTGATCCTGGTGGTTACTTTATTGTCAAAGGGACCGAGAAGGTACCTGAAAGGAACGACTCATTCTTTTAACCCAAAATGAGTCTTGCTAGACCTATGAACCCATTAGTTACAGGGCTAGCTGCAAGTGCTTTTAGTTTTGTTGCACCTGTTTCCAGTGCTCCTTTTGTGCACCAATAATCTTGAGATATTTGTTACTTTTCAGGTCATTCTAATACAAGAACAGCTATCAAAGAATCGTATTATTATCGACACCGATAGTAAAGGAAGGTCATACTCAATATTCAATATGGACTTATTAACTTCCTCAGCTATTTTATTTTTTGTATTCTTCTCTAGCAAACGAGTGTTTCAGTTTGACAGCTGTCGTAAATTACATAGATTTTGTCCTAAACTTACTGGCATGCAATGTGTCAGCATCTTTCTGAGTGGCTGTACAACTCTTAACTGTAGTATGAATTCAGGGTAGAAGTTGCTAGGAAGCTCTAATTCCAACCATCGTGGTTAATATAAATACCATAGCCTTTGAGTTTCGTTGGTCACTAGGTTCTGAAATAACATCTTTGCATGTGCTCTTGCTCATGGCTCTTCATTCCTAGCTGTTTGGTCCTATAGCACTAGATTTTAGTACCTTTTGTAAATTGGGTTACTATTCAACATCTTATGCGGGTCACCTGTATTTTCTGTCAATTAGGGTAATTGCATCTGTCACCAGCAGTACACATGAAATTAAAAGCAAGACCGTGATTACTATGGATAAAGAGAAAGTCTACCTACAGCTGAATCAGTTCACGAAACCGGTATGCATTGCAAATCCTATTAGATTGTTAAGTAATCCTTCCATTTCATTACCTATGGGACTCTACTATTTTATTAGCTTGGGACAAGGAAGACACCAAATTGAATTTAATAAATTATTTTGTGGTACTGGGCGTGATTGATGGTGTGGTTCATTAGTAGATTCAGGATGCTTTGTGTCTCCCACTCTCCCTTGATTCTAGATAAACAATAAAAATAGAGAGAATATATCATTGTTTCTTAAGGACCGAAATAGAAAGCTACATAATGTAAGACATATTCTGCTGCTCCCCATTCTCTTGTTTGCTGCAGATTAGGAGTTGGAGCTGGTCAGCTCTTGCTGTCCACTCACTGCTGCTGTAGCAGCATGGCAATAGGCCATAGTTGTTGGCTTGCATCAGCCATGCAGTGTAGAGTATGACTGAGCAATGCCTATAGGAGTAGGTAGTTAGTGTACTCACCATACCACTATGTACCTGATAGAGGTACTAGAACATATTTATATGATCTATGCCAAGGCAAATGAATCAACCAGTTCAGTTTGCCACCAAAGAAGCAGAGCTTCGGCTAGGGCTGGTGCTTGTGCTGTGTGTGTGTGTGTTCTGAACTTTAACTATTTAACTACATTGGTTAGTTTAGATCTCCTCCCTTAGTTGGAAACATTCCGTGGAGATTGATATGTAATGCATCCTGCGGCTTGCCTGCTGTGTGCTATACATTCCCTTTCTCTTCCTTGCCTTTCTGAAGAGTTGATCCTAAACATCCATCAAAGATCAAACTAGCAAAACCTATTTACCTATCTACATAACAATGTGCTGAGCCTTGATTTTTGTAACATCTAACTATGTTAGCTCTAATTAGAATTTCATGTCTATACCTACCGAGAGAATTGAAGTTGTTAAAGATGCCAATAACATCTCCAATAACGGGTGCGAGTTGGAAAGTAACATCCGTGCGTCAATGCCAAGTGCCAAGTGATGACAGGAGTAACTTGTTACTCTCATGTGAATTTTCTTTTGCCCAGCTTACTCAGGTTGTTAATGTAATGAGGAAATCTTTCAAAATTGAAGTGGGCTCTTTTCTTGTTTGATAAGAGCACCTTGATCCAATTTTTTTTTTCTCCTTCATTAATTTAACATCTGATACCTTATTGAACGCTCTCCTTCATTAATTTAACATCTGATACCTTATTGAACGCTCAAAAGGTCCTTGGATCCTATGTTATGGCATGGAAGGAGTAAGTGGACAATTTATGACTTTGTTTCTGAGCTTTAAAATTTACAGATTCCAATAATGGTGGTCATGAAAGCTATGGGAATGGAAAGTGATCAAGAGATTGTACAAATGGTTGGAAGAGATCCAAGATACGGTGACCTCCTATTCCCATCTATCCAGGTATGTTTTTTTCTTGATAAAATGGATATCCTATCATGATCGTGCACAGGTGGATAATTGTCTTTGTGCAATATTTCAGATATTTCTGTTGCACTTTTTTTTGTTTTTCAATTTTCTGCTTTCTCAGGAATGTGCTTCAGATAGAATATATACACAACAGCAAGCCCTGCAGTACATGGACGAGAAGGTGACCCCCCCCCCCCCCCCCCCCCCCCCCAAAAAAAAAAAACATAAATTATCATTGCTCAATCTTTTATTTGTTTTTTTAATTGTGCCGAATGGATCACTGCGCGCTAAAAGTTGCACAATGTGCATTCTAAGCTTTGTAAGAGTAGATCCTTAGTTACTGAGTCATGTATTCTGTTTGCAGAAGTAGTATTTATAGCATTTGATATCTTTTAGAGATTTGTTAGTCATGCCTGCTTCCTTTCATTGAAATGATGTAATCTAACCATAAATGTTCTGTTTGATTTTGCATGTATGTTTTGAAGAGTGGCATCCTTTCCATTCCTGATCCTGAGTTTTTTTGGCAGGTTACTTATCCGGGTGCAGGTAACCAGAAGGTAATAAAACTGACAGAGTGAACTTATTTTCTCACTGTACATTAAGTAATTACAGCTGGCACATGTTCCAAAACATGCTTCGAAACAACATAGTCCACATTCTTGAACACTCAATCATCTGGCCTCTGATGTGCCTGTTTTTGTCACTTTCAGGAAGGCCGTGCAAGATCAATCCTGCGTGATGTGTTTATTGCACATGTGCCAGTGAGATAAAAGTTTTTGCATAACTTTTGCTTGCAGTCCGTTCCCATTTTCACATCAATCTCTCCTATAGGTCGAGAATGGCAGCTTCCGACAAAAATGTATATACACTGGTGTAATGTTGAGGCGCATGATGGACGCGATCTTGAATGCCGACACCTTTGATGACAAGGCAAGTTAAAATCTGGCCTATGCATTACTCTAGTGAATGACTCTAAAAACATATCCATGTGCCAAAAGTTGTCATCTTCTTTACCATTACCAGTGCTGCTTAGAAATGAAATAACAACAACAACATAGCTTTTCAATCCCAGACAAGTTGGGGGCAGGCTTGCTTAAGAAATGAAAATTCATTCAAATTCAGCACTTGCATAATTTTTTTTTTTTGGGGTAAGGACCGAAGTCTGTGCCTTTGTTTGAAGGCGTGTGAAGTGGAACCCAGGCTTGAACCCAGGTGGCCAGGCTTCCCAGTGCTATTGTGCCTTCCTGCTAAATCTGTGTGGGTTGCTACAGAATTAACATAACATTAATAGTAACACTAGATTTTTATTTAAATGGAAGTTATGATGTCACCTTTTTGGAGCTAGTGCATACATGTCTTGCTAAGATTTTCTTAGGCATCCAGTCTAACCCTTCCTACACTCATTTTTCCTTTACCATAGTTATGGGATACAATTTGTTTGCCATGACATGTTTGGCATTATATGCTCCCACATTTTTAATCATGAATTGTAGTTGTTCAGACAAACACATGGACTTGTACTTGTTATGTTGATTTGCTGCGCCATGCCAAAGTGGGCGCACAATTGTACCTTGCTATTAGTCGCACAGATAAGGTTTGTTCATAATTAGCCATCATCAATTTTAAATTATGCCTTTTTGGTTGAAGTACCTAAAGTTTTGGTTTACTGAACTGAGCCCATGATTGAGGAATTTGAAATGGTGAAGTTGAATTCTGCTGTTTGGATCGAATTTGCATCTCTATTCAGCCTGAATTTGTAGATCTTTTCACTTTTACTTTCGGAACCTGACACCCTTATCAGCTCTGGTGAGGTTAGTGGCGGAGCTCTGCTGCAGCCACTCCAAGTTGCCTTTTCCTCTCTGGCACTCAGATCTGCACACCCCTGTCATCGTCACCAGTCTCAATCTTGAATTTGTTCTGCACATATCATCCTCAGCCGTCAGCCCTAGGATTTGAATACTGACGAGCTCATAGCAGTTGGCGTGGGCTTTTGCAGCCATGAGGAACTTGCCAGGTCAGTGCACCTTCTTGGGATGATGAGCTTGCTTCTTGTGAACGGCACGAGTTGAAGAAGCAGTGGGGAACTTGCCAGGTTACCGCATCTTGTGAGATGAATGCGCTTGCTGAACTTTTTTCAAGAACACGCTGGAGAACTGCATATCATTATATTTGTTAGAGTGTGTGTATTAGGCCCATGAGGCTAAGCCCATGAGGCCCATGTATGTACTGCTATATAGCTATCCTTCTAGGGTTAGCCCATCAATCTAATCTAATCACCCATTGTAGCATGGTATCAAGCTAGGTTTACCCTTCTCTTTCTCTCCTCTCCTCCCTCCCACCCAGCCGCCGCCGCCGCCCTTCTCCAGCCACCATGGCCGGCGGCCGGCCCCCTCCTCCCCCTTCCTCCTCCTACTTCTCCACCTTCCCTCCCCTCCCCTACTCCTCCTGGGCGCAGCACGTGGCTGGCAGGCCGCCTGCCGCGGTCCTCATGGCCGCCGGCAGCGGGGCTGACGCGCCCAGCGCGCCCCTGCCCAGCGCGCCCCTGCCCGGCGGGCCCGCGCCGCCGCCGCCCGGGGCTGCCCTGGCCGCGCCCGGGGCTAAGGGCCTGCCGCTGCAGCCGCCGCCGCCCGCGCAGCCCCAGACCCTGGCTGCGACCGGTACTTTGGCCGTCGCGGCTGGGGCCCAGGGCGCGCCATTCCTCGACCACCACCACGCCGCTGCTCTCCTCTCCGCTCGGGCTGCCGCCGCCGAAGGCGCGGCACGCGTGAGCGCGGCTGCCCTTGCCTTGGAGTGGGAGCGCGAGGCGGCCGCTGCCTTGGCGCCTCAGCTCGCCTCCTTCTTCGTCTCTTCCGACCCCGGTATACTCACGGCTGTACACCCTCCTTCTTCGTCTCTTCCTTCATCCACCATGGTCGCAAATGGCTCTTGTATTCCTATCACATCCGTGGCTTCCGCTACCACTCCTGGCTCTTTTCGTCTTCCTGACGTCCTTGTTGCTCCCTCTATGGTTCACAACCTTCTCTCCATTCGTTGTTTTACAGCTGACAATTCTTGTTCTGTTGAGTTTGACTCCTCTGGTCTTACTGTGAAGGATTTGGCTTCCCGGCGTCCACTCCTCCGATGTGACAGCACGGGGCCCCTTTACACGCTTCGGCTTCCTCCGTTTGCTCCCACCACTTCGGCTTCGGCTTCCACTTCGTTCGCTGCCTTCGCCGCCTCTGCTTCCTCTTCTACCTGGCACCGCTGTCTCGGACATCCTGGCCGTGATGTTTTGATGCAGCTTAGTCGTAGTTCCGACATACCTTGTACTTGGGCTCACGATGAGCATTTGTGTCATGCGAACCAACTGGGCCGACATGTTCGTCTTCCTTTTCCCACCTCTTCTTCACATGCGACCCACATTTTTGATCTTGTTCACTGCGACCTGTGGACATCTCCTGTGATAGCATTTCTGGATATAAATACTATCTTGTCGTGGTTGATGATTTTTCTCATTATTCTTGGACTTTTCCCTTGCGTGCTAAGTCTGAGGCATTTCCCACGCTCCGTCACTTTTTCGCCTGGGTGTCTACACAGTTTGGCCTCACCATCAAGGCCGTCCAGTGTGACAACGGGCGTGAGTTCGACAACTCCACCTCTCGGGATTTCTTCCTCTCTCACGGTGTCCACTTGTGCATGTCTTGCCCCTATCCCAGAATGGCAAGACAGAGCGCATGATTCGCACCACGAATGACACCATGCGCACCCTTCTCCTCTAGGCTTCCCTTCCTGCCCGCTTCTGGGCCGAGAGCCTTCACACTTCCACCTATCTCCTTAACCGCCTACCTTCCGTTGCCTGCCCAGCTCCTACACCACACCACGCCCTCTTCGGTACCCCTCCTCGCTACAATCACCTCCGTGTCTACGGATGTGCGTGTTATCCCAACACCACTGCCACTGCTCCTCACAAGCTGGCACCCCGGTCGACCCTGTGTGTCTTCCTTGGGTACTCCCTAGATCACAAGGAGTACCGCTGCTATGACCTCACCTCTCGCTGGGTCCTCATCTCGCCACGTGGTGTTTGACGAGTCCGTTTTCCCTTTCTCCACCACCTCCACACCTCCTTCCATCTCCGATCTTGACCTCTCCTTCCTTTCTCCCACTGACGCGGTGGTTCAGCCACCATTTCCGTTTGGTCCCGCAGGTCCTGCTCCGCTACTCGCGTCGCCGGCACCCTACACCGGCCCGGCGCCCTCCGGTGCGTCGCCTGACCCTGCGTCCTCTGCGGGTCCGGCCGCGACTGACCCTGGGCCGGAGGCGCCGACCTCGGCGACTCCAGCGCGGTTCGCCCACCCGGTGCGTGTCTACCAGCGCCGAGTGTGACCGGCCCCGCTGGACACGGTGCCTGTGCCACCACCGTCCTCGCCGCCACGATCACCTACGGTGGCACCTTCTCCGTCGATGCCCACACCGCCGTCTCCACCACTACCAGCTGCCCGTGTCGAGCCGCCGGTGTACCACCCGCTGCTTCTTCACCGACAGCGCGTCATGTTCACCCCATGGTGACGCGGCACGCGGTTGGTGTCCTACGGCCCCGGGCTCTTGCAGCGACGCCCGGGGAACCGCAGGTCTCTCCTATACCCTCTTCTGTCCGCGACGCCTTGGCGGATCCTCACTGGTGTCGTGCGATGGAAGAGGAATACGCGGCCCTTCTGGCCAACCAGACGTGGGACCTGGTGCCGCGCCCGCCTGGTGCCAATGTCGTCACTGGCAAGTGGATCTGGACGCACAAGCGCTGAGCCGATGGCTCCCTGGAGCGGTACAAGGCTCGTTGGGTTCTCCGGGGCTTCACTCAGCGGCCCGGTGTTGACTATGATGAGACCTTCAGTCCAGTGGTGAAGCCAGCTACCGTCCGCACAGTTCTCTCCCTGGCTCTCGAGCGCTCCTGGCCTGTGCATCAGCTGGATGTCAAGAATGCCTTCCTCCATGGCACTCTGACCGAGACCGTCTACTGCAGCCAGCCGGCAGGTTTCGTGGATTCCTCTCGCCCTGACTTGGTCTGCCGGCTCAACAAGTCTCTATGGGCTCAAGCAGGCACCTCGGGCTTGGTACTCTCGGTTTGCTACCTTCCTGCTGACTCTTGGGTTCACGGAGGCCAAGTCTGACACCTCGCTGTTCATATACCACCATGGGGGTGAGACTGCTTACCTGCTCCTCTATGTGGATGACATCGTTCTCACCGCCTCCACCCAGTCTCTGCTCCAGCGCATCATTGCCTCTCTCCAGGCGGAGTTTGCCATGAAGGATCTGGGTGTGCTCCATCACTTCCTCGGCGTCACTGTTGAGCCCCGACCTTCAGGCTTGTTCCTCCACCAGCGGCAGTTCACTCGTGACATTCTGGAACGAGTAGGGATGACTGACTGCAAGCCCTGTTCCACCCCAGTCGACACTCAGGGCAAGCTGTCAGAGGCCGCGGGTTCGTTGCTTGGGCCCACAGACTCTACCGCCTACCGGAGCCTTGCTGGCGCGATCCAGTACCTCATCTTCACCCCGCCTGACATCTCCTACGCCGTGTAGCAGTTGTGCCTCTACATGCATGCTCCACGAGAGCCCTACCTTGCTGCGCTGAAGCGGCTTCTCCGGTACCTGCGTGGCACCCTCGCCTGTGGGTTGCTCCTCGTCCGGTCCTCCTCTGCTGAGCTGGTTGTCTACACCGACGCTGACTGGGCGGGCTGCCCGGACTCCCGCCGGTCCACCTCCGGCTACGTTGTCTTCTTGGGCGGCAACCTTGTCTCTTGGTCGTCGAAGCGCCAGCCGGTGGTCTCACGCTCCAGTGCCGAGGCGGAGTACCGCGCCGTGGCCAATGGTGTGGCCGAGGCTGCTTGGCTCCGCCAGCTCCTGGCTGAGCTTTACCGCCCCCTCGCCAGGAGCACGCTCGTCTACTGCGACAACGTCAACGCGGTCTACCTCTCCACCAACCCTGTGCAGCACCAGAGGACCAAGCATGTGGAGATTGACCTTCACTTCGTCCGCGACCGTGTGGCCATCGGCGACGTCCGAGTCCTTCACGTCCCGACCACCTCCTAGTTTGCGGACATCTTCACCAAGGGCCTCCCTTCCTCGACCTTCTCCGAGTTTCGCTCCAGCCTCAACATCACCAGTGGCTAGTTGTGGCTGCGGGGGGGATCCTGTGTATTGTGCTTGTTTTCTTTCTTGTCCAGTCTTGTACTCTACTGCGCCGGTAGTCCAGACTGCGGGGGGGTGTTAGAGTGTGTGTATTAGGCCCATGAGGCCCATGTATGTACTGCTATATAGCTACCCTTCTAGGGTTAGCCCATCAATCTAATCTAATCACCCATTGTAGCAGTATTGAGAAGAGGAACAAATGGATATAGAACCCTTACAAACAACACTCAACACGAGCCAAGACCAATCCCCACTGGGGACCCAAGAAGAAGAAAAACCTAATCTGCAAAAAACTGACCAAGACCAGCCCCAACAACCCTGACCTAGCCTTTCTCAGGTGCTAGGGCAGTGAGGTAGGAAATGCCATGTGCCCCAGCCAAACCCCAAAGTTTGAGCTCATCTCTAACCTGGACCATGGTCAAAGAAAGACTCGGTGTGACTCCACAAAAACATATTGGTTGTGGAGGTTCTAAATAGACCAAGCACCTAAGTTGATCAATGAATTGAGGCCCTGCCTGACCTCCCCTTCAACCCTGGAATTTGCATCAGGCCACCAATCATCAAAGGATGGGACTGTAGGCTGTGGAGAAAGGCTATGCAACTCAACCTCTTGGACTGTTACTGAACTCCTTACGACTGGAGGGCCCTGTTACTGTTGCAGAATGCAGATTCCAATGGTGGCAACGTGAGCAGCAGTTTCGGGATGGACAGGTCCAACTCCTGCATGTGGACAGGGTTGAGGTCCATGTCCTGGCCGTAGACCACTGGCCTCCGAGTGTTACAATCATTTCTTTTTGGTTTCTGAAAATGTTTAACGAAACAACATTTGGACTTAATTTAGTCTGATTTTCTTTTTACCTAGTCCATTGTTTCTACATGTATTGGCATTGAACCCCTAAATTCATCTGATCCAATTTGGCAAACCAAATGCAGCCTAAATGGAATATAAGAAACTCTGAATTATAACTTCTACTAGCATATGATCACATAACGTACCATTTATAGGAAATGTGTGGCCCATTTCTCATTAGTTTTACCCATATTTTGCTTGTTATATGTGTGTATGTATGGTGGGTTGGGTAAATATTGTTGAAAACAAACAGAGCATAATTTAGGTTTTTAGATCGAGTATAGCTATGCATTCTGCCTCAGTTATCCACAACCTGCGGCAAGGATGACATACTGATTATCTGGGAAACTTACATGCTTATCTTTATTTGGAGAACCAGACACATCCGTTCTGAAGTATAGTTGACTGCACATAGTTTCTGCCAAGCTGTCCAGAGTATAATTGGACCTGTCAGATTGCACAGCTCTGATCATAAATTCATAATGAGCCTGGATGGCAAGTAGGATAACATGTGTAGTACTGCAGTCAGTTACGCCTCTGTGTTTTTTCTTTGCCAGTTTATCCAAACAATCCCTTTCTTTTCAACATTTGAGGTTTTAGATAATTTGCTATTAAATATCTGAATGTTCCATTTGGTGGTAGTCAATTAGAGTTCCTTGTCAGTACTAGAATGAGCTACACAAGATATTCTTAAATTTGCGGTATGATGGGGTCTAATTTATGATCTATATACTCCAAGCGATTAGATGGCTTCATCAAATAGAAATACATTGAAATTAAGTAACTAGAAGCATACCCCATGCTGCGGAAATTGCTGATGATTTAGAACAAAATTACTTATGCAAAGGGACAAACAATTATAGGTGTTCGCTTGAGCTCAATTAATGTTAGAGGATTACGTGGCACGCTGATGTGGACAACTAAATGCATGTTAGTGATGATGTGTCTTGCTGACATGCAGATCATAATTGCGAATGCTAGTTGGCTATAAATGCATCTGATAGTGGACTGGTGAGGTGGATATTTTGCATGTTGAGAGTTAACTCTAGTGGGGTTTAGGATATGTAGATATATAGATATAGATTAGGTCACTATTTATATGAAACTTCTATTCTTGAACAAAGGTTCTTAAAGGGAAGAAATTGGTCCTCGTTTCTACTTACAAATTTCTCATTTATCTGGATCACATGTTCATCGCCCCGCTGACATATTTTACTGAACATATTTCAGGATTATGTAGGGAATAAGAGGCTGGAGCTGTCGGGTCAACTAATATCCCTGCTTTTTGAGGTATTGTTTTCTCTTATATGGTTTCTAAATGTTATGTTTTATATCTCTAATTGTTTTTCTTTTTTGAAGGATTTGTTCAAAACAATGAATTCCCAAGCTGTAGAGCTGATGAACAAAAATAGTGACAGGACTCGTTCTAGTCCATCAGATTTTAGCCAGGTAATGAAAATGAGATTTATATTTGTTGATCTTCATTTGATCCCTTTTTAAAGAAAATTGAAGGCTCAACTGAATACTTGATGTTGCTATTGCATCACCCATTTCTGTGTTCTTCACTTATGTTACGTAGATGATCAGACTGGCTTAAGAACAGAAGTATCTTTGATGATTCTTAACAACTCTAGTCCAAAACAAGGAGCGGAGCTTATTCATTTTCAGCACTTATTACTCATTTCTAATTGATAACTTGAAGGGTCTTCATGATTGTTTATGTTAGTCATATATGTGTCATATATGACCTTCTGCGTGTATGGGCCCTGGCCCTATTATTGCTTACAGTTTAGACGCAACAATTTTGACTGTTGTTGAAATGCATTCTTCATTCAGTTTGTAGCATATGGGAACCTGGTAGGGGAGTTACTGAGGGTGGCTAAATTTTTAGATACACATTTACAAAATTCATATTCCTATAAATTGACACCCACATCTACAGAATTCATATTCCTATAAATTTAGGGATCTTGGCCCTACTTTAGTTCCATCATCCAGGATATTAGAGACGAGGCCAAAGTTGTGTATGGCAAGAGCCAAATTGCTCCGTAGCTTATGGCCATGACTGTTTTTTTTTGGTGTTTGTGTTTTTTTCCTGCTGAACTGGTCATGCCTTTCTAAGGGGTTGTTTTGAGTCGCCTAGACTCCTCATTCTTCTTAATATATAATGATACCAGCTCTCCTGCGTATTTGGGAAAAAATCATATAAATTGCCCATTATAAGATCAAGGATTTGTATATTTGGAGAGATGGTATCTTGTACCTCCCAAGCACCAACATATCTCATATGATGTAACCTCTTTAGTTATAAATATTAATCACTTGGGGATGCTTAGACATGGAACCTTAGTTATTTAAAATTTGTCTCCCTTTTGCAGTTGATAAAGCATGAAGGCATAACCTATGGTTTGGAGAGGGCTATTTCCACAGGCAATTGGGATATTAAACGGTTTAGGATGCATAGGAAAGGTGTATCACAGGTACGAATTATGATAAAGCACGAAGGCATAACGAATTATCTTTTCTTGGAGTTTTTCTTCCCTTCTGCTTTTATGCAGGTTCTTTCTAGGCTATCGTACATGGCATCATTAGGCTACATGACACGGATAACACCACAGTTTGAGAAGACCCGGAAAACAAGTGGGCCACGTGCTTTGCAACCTAGTCAGGTGAGGTAGAAATGTTTCTACATCATATATACAAACATTTGTTTGGAGACTAAGAGCTTAAAATTGCTGATATACTGCTTAGCAATTTGTCATTTTTATTAAAACATTGTCCATTTTATTGGTAACAGTGGGGTATGCTTTGCCCATGCGATACTCCTGAAGGAGAAGCTTGCGGGTTGACAAAAAATTTAGCTCTATTGACTCACGTCACAACAGATCAGGAGGAAGGCCCACTGATGAATATGGTTTATTTCTTTTCCTGGTTTAGTAATTTTACCTTTTGATGAAAATTTTGTGCCTGTTAATTTATGTGAAATATTTATCTGTTATTTTGTATTCATTTTACTGTAGTGTAAAAGTCTAGGTGTGGAAGAGTTATCGTTTCTGTCTGGAGAAGAAATACATGCACCAGGTTCATTTTTGGTGATGTTCAATGGACTAATACTGGGAAAACACAGGCAGCCTCAGGTGTTATTCATTATAGAAGTTACATTGGTTTTAAACGTATCTGTCTTTTCATGATTTTCATCAAGCTGCCCATGCTGCTTTCAGAAATTTGCTTATACTATGAGAATGTTGCGTCGATCAAGAAAAATCGGAGAGTTTGTAAGCATTTTTGTAAATGAAAAGCAGGTATAATTTCTTCTCTTGATTACTACTACCTATAATGATTTTTAGCACGATTCAGTGATTGTGCCCCTTATAGCTAATAATAAATAAATAAAAATGTTTATTGACAATTCTACGCTCATCTTTCCAGTGGTAATTGATTTAATAATTTTCTAAGCTAAAGCTTAAACTTATAGAACCATGGAATAAGCTGCTATTGAAAGCTTAATTTTAATATTTGATGATAATAGTTTGATGCCAAAGAATAGTTTAGTCCCTTGAGCTACGCAGTTGCAAGAAGCTTTATTGTTATAGTGCCACTTACTGTGAGTTGTAGCAAGTCAGCTTGTGTTTTGGTGGTTACCCCCATTTGGATTCATGACAGTGACAGTGAAAGCATATGGAAGGCTTGTTAAATCTAGATCTGAAAATTGATGCTCTTTTTTTCCCCGAACATACAAGAGAATTGTGCATCATTTCATTAAGAGAGAAAAAGAGGAACAACACAAAGGAGGGAGAACCCCCCTCCCTCCCCAAGGGAAACGCTAGACCAGAGCAACTAGCCTTCCACATAACCTGTGAATGTGAGACACAAGACCAAAGAAACTAGTCTAGTACTGGCTAATCTACAGAGCACCAACAAAAATAGGAATCAACCCATGACAAGCGACCCAGCCAGCAGCTCCTGGAGTCCTTTTGCACCAGCAGAGAACCATAGGATGCATATCACAACCCTCCTTTACTTATGTCGAAGAAAAATAGTGAAGTTTGCTCCCATAACCTTGGAGTGGCCATATTCTTATTTTCTCATTACTATGCAAAAGATACACCTTGAGTGTAGTTTGGTCCAGGTCTAGAAAAGTATGGTTTTGTTTACTGGCTGTCTGTGATCAGCATCTGTTTTTATTTTCCTATTCTTCTTTGTTTTACAAGATATGCTGAATGTACTAACCTTGTAACAATCTTTTCTAGCATTGCATTCACATTGCATCTGATGGTGGCCGTGTATGTCGCCCACTTATAATTGCTGATAAGGGGATATCAAGGGTCAAAGAAGATCATATGAAAGAACTGAGGGTTAGCAATATGCATTTTATAATTTCTTAATACATTTCATTTGTTTATTATTTGTCTTACAAAAAAAAAATTCTAGGACGGTGTCCGTACTTTCGATGATTTTCTGCATGATGGATTGATTGAATATCTTGATGTCAACGAAGAGAACAATGCATTGGTATATCATGCTCTTTTTGCCTTTGCTTGTGTGTTTTTTGCTTTATTTATACTGTGGGAATGTGTTCTAATTTGATTTTAACAGATTGCGTTGTATGAGCATGTGGATCAAGACGATGTTGAAAGAAGCAAGATCACACACATTGAAATAGAGCCATTGTCTATCCTAGGAGTAGTATCTGGACTTATTCCTTATCCGCACCATAACCAATCTCCACGTAACACTTATCAGGCAAGGATGCAGATTTGATGATATATCCCATCAATTCTTGGGTTACTTTATATTGATATTTCTATTTTGCAGTGTGCAATGGGTAAACAAGCTATGGGAAATATTGCATTTAATCAGGTAAAGAACCACTTTGTTTCTCTTAATCTCTTTTACAACCCTTGCTTATATAGTCCTCTCCAAGGCCTTGTCTCATGCAAGTAGGAGTCTTACCCAGTAGAATTTAACTCTTAATCAGTTAATCGCTCATGTCCAAGTAGGACTAGAAATCTTATTTGCACCCCTTGATTTAGTCCTAGTCCAAGTAATTCGAGTCACAATACAACAGTTGGTTTCATGTTCCTTTTTTATTTAAAACTTTCACTCTTGTGCGCTCAGATGATTTACATCGGCTGGTCTAGTTGAAACCGCTTGACGTATTTATACCTTTCAAAAACATCTTTTCATACAATAAGATATAATCAATTTTCTTGTGTTGTGTTTGGATTTGTGACATTCTGGTCCTATCTTGTTTTAGTTTCTTCCCTTTGTGGTGAAATTAATGTTTTTTTTATAATGTGCCGCAGTTGTTCAGAGCAGATTCACTGCTCTACTTACTTGTGTACGCGCAACGGCCACTGCTGACAACAAAAACAATTGAGTTGGTTCGTCTCTGATCTGCAGCTCTCTTAGACTTAATATGTGACAGTATTTTACTAGAATTCCTTTTCAGGTGGGATATGATAAGCTTGGTGCTGGGCAGAATGCCACTGTTGCTGTCATGGGTTATAGTGGATATGATATTGAAGATGCCATTGTAATGAACAAATCATCCCTGGATCGAGGTTTCGGTCGTTGTATAGCAATGAAAAAGTAATTCTGTACATCCAGTGGCTCTGTTTCATTTAATTTCAGGTAGTGCATGGGAGCATGTCCTGAGTGCCACCGTTTTGTAGTGACTATTTTTGTTCTCATCTTGTAGGTACACAGTTATTAAGGAGAACCACGGTGATGGTGTGTCTGATAGGATTATTAAGCCACAGAGAGATAAAGATGGTATTTTGATAAGGTCTATGCGGGTAAGATTACAATTGATCATAATCAGTATTATGCAATTTTGCAAAATCCTTAATTGTTTTTCTCAGTAGGATTGTTTTGTTTTAGTTGAGTGATAAGAAAACTGAACCCCACTATGAAATCTGTGGGTGTTTAAGCAAGTTGAATTTGTTTAAACGGAAACTATTCAGTGTAGTGATGTGCTCAGGTTCATATAATCTGTGCATTATTCCTTGACTTCTGTTGTGGAGGCTATCTAAAATTGTCCTCATCTGTTCTCCTATGACTTTATATGTACTTTTATCCGAGAATACTCTTGTTTTGTTATAACCTTGAGGGTAATTTGAATTGGCTGACACCTTGGGTTCAAACTTTTAGGAATTATCATGTGGAAAATGATGAAAGTGGACAAGGAATCAAGAGAGCATCGCAACAGTTTTCTTCCATGTTCTTATTATGTTTATTTTTTTGGTTACTTATCTTATTCACAGGCACTGGATGAAGATGGTATTGCTGCACCTGGCCAAATAATTCGTAATCATGATATCTATGTGAACAAGCAAACTCCCATGGTTGTCAATAAAAGAGGTGCACCATTAACAGACAGGTGAGCATCCACCCCTTTTATATTTTCTTTCTTATTTTGTTCCATACTTCTGTCTTCTATTTTATTGCTCAGAAGTTCTGATTATGTTGAATGAGTGTCATATGTGTTTTGTTGTCTTACTAAAATCTACCTAGGGAGTACAAAAACACACCAGCCACTTACAAAGGTGTTGATGGTGAGACTACTGTTGTAGATCGTGTAATGCTTTGTTCAGATACAAATGACAAGCTGTCTATTAAATGCATTATCCGCCATACAAGGAGGCCAGAGGTATGGCTTATTTGCTGTATTCACTTGGTTTCAACTGTATAAAGATGGATTTAAATTTGTCCTTCCTATTTGCGAGCCAGGTTGGTGATAAATTTAGTAGCAGACATGGGCAGAAAGGTGTTTGTGGCACCATTGTTCAGCAGGAAGACTTCCCCTTCTCTGAGAGAGGAATATGTCCTGATTTAATTATGAATCCACATGGATTCCCTAGGTTTGACATCAGTTTTGTTACATTCTCTCTACATGTTTTATCTCTTCTTTAATTTTCCTAACCTGATATCTCGTAATTTGGCTATGAGAAAGTTGCTGCTCTCATGAACATTAATTTGCCTATGGATACAGTATTAGTATTTTGTGTAACCGTTTTACTTATGGAATGTTTGTTCATGTCTTATTCTGCTCTGCTCTAATTTAATATAAAACTTGGTTTCTGTGTTCGATTATTTGCTTGAGAATATCCAATTTAGAATTGAACCTGTAATTTTCTTTGTTTGTATCACTTCGGGTTATTCTACAAAGAGTTGGATAATTGACTTGATATGTTTAGTGGATTCCTTGCATACATATGCTCTGAACGTTTACTTGTCTAAAAGGGTAGTAATCTAAAAATGGTCTGTTTTGTTGACCTTTATGTTGAAATATAAGTGAATTGCCCACCTTTCCCCATCAACTTAAGCTTTTGGGTTGAAGTGGTCAGTGCATGCAACTCAATACTTTATATTTTATGAAATGGGTAAAATAACTAAGGCTCCATGAGTTTGAGCCTGTAGACACAGGCAGGAAAGAAATCTCGAATGTCTAGCTCACGTTTTTGAAATATTTGATTATCAAAGACTCACCATATTTTATATTACATTTTGCATGCATTTTATTATATAGTTCATTCCATCCTATAATATATGTTCCGCAGAATTTGAAGCTCTGGACCTAAAAAAGGGTCAAATTCAAATTCTGTAAATTTGTGGCCAGAAATTTGACTAGATTGTTATCTTTTATTATATAGTTCATTTGACTTTTTTTTCTCTGTTTGCCTCATCAGTCGTATGACTATAGGTAAAATGATTGAACTTATCGGTGGAAAGGCTGGTGTGTCTTGTGGTCGATTTCATTATGGCAGTGCATTTGGTGAACCAAGTGGTAATGCTGATAAGGTTGAAGACATAAGGTATACTTCTGTCATACTAACACCTCAAGTTTATCTAATTGATCTTTTTAACACTGTTTTTTCTTTATACCAGCAATACTCTAATCAAGCATGGCTTCAGCTATAACGGAAAAGATTTCTTGTACTCGGGTAAATTCTAATGCTGACAATCTTTAAAACTTCATGTTATTTGCTAGTCAACCAAATCTGTAAATCTTGTTATTTTGCAGTGGGCAAATATAGGTTAGATACAAACCAATTTATGCTTAGGTTAATGGAAAGTTACAAGGGCTAATTGTTACTGCCTCCAATTAAAAGTAAATGTCATATAGGAGATTAGCCTGGTCGATAAGGTGGAACCTTGATTGACAATTTCAACAAAAAAATGTGACATTGCAAATACAGGTAATTAGGTGTTTTGAAAATGCTTTCCATGGTGAATCTGTAACATCTATTTTTAATTGTGAACCTATGTATTTGTTTATGTATTAATTCTCGAAGTGAAAGAGTTTGACATGCCAAATTCTAAACTGCATGTATCTTGGATCAGAATAGTTTGTAAGCATACACAAATTTATAGCTATATATTATCAGCTTAGGAAATCTAGGTAAATGGTGGGATCTAAAGCTTCATAGCTGTCTTACATTATTTTAATTATGCAAATTTCTGTGGAACAACATCATATTTCTTAAACTTTAGATGGCTTTCTTTATGTATGGGTCTTCAGAGCTGATTTTGGACCCCCTCCCAATTCCAGGCATTCTAGGTCATCCTCTGGAGGCATACATATTCATGGGGCCAATCTACTATCAGAAACTGAAGCACATGGTACGGATAGTTTTTTTTTTTTTTTTTTTTTTTTTTTTTTTTTTTTTTTTTTTTTTTTTGGGCTTGTCATGCTGTGCTTTTGTTCTGAGACTTGTCTAGTCCAACCTTTAAAACTTTGGTTATCTATATGCCCATGAGTAACAGGGGTGAAAGATAGTGTCTTGGATGTTCCCACTGAAAAGTACTCCCATAACATTGCAATTTATTAGGTTTATATAAACACATTACAAGAAAACTAGGTGGTGTCGAATCCATAAACAATTTTGTTAGAGTGTGTGTATTAGGCCCATGAGGCTAAGCCCATGAGGCCTATGTATGTACTGCTATATAGCTACCCTTCTAGGGTTAGCCCAATAATCCAATAACTCATTCTAGCATGGTATCAAGCTAGGTTCTTTTTTTCTCCCCTCCCCTCCCACCCAGCCGCCGCCGCCGCCGCCCTTTTCCGGCCACCATGGCCGGCGGCCGGCCTCCTCCTCCCCCTTCCTCCTCCTACTTCCCCACCTTCCCTCCCCTCCCCTACTCCTCCTGGGCGGAGCACGTGGCCGGTAGGCCGCCTGCCGCGGCCCTCATGGCCGCCGGCGGCGGGGCTGGCGCCCCCAGCGCGCCCCTGCACGGCGGGACTCCGCCGCCGCCCCGCGCGCTCCCGTCGCCGCCGCCGCCCAGCGCGCCCCAGCCTGGGTCCGACCCGCCGCTGGATGGCCCGGCCCTGGCCGCGCTGCCGCCGCCCGGGGCCGCCCTAGCCGCCACCGGGGCTGCGGGCCTGCCGCCGCCCTGGCCGCGCCCGGGGCTGAGGGCCTGCCGCTGCAGCAGCAGCCGCCCGCGCAGCCCCAGCCCCTGGCTGCGACCGGTCCTCTGGACGGCGCGGCTGGGGCCCAGGACGCGCCGTTCCTCGACCCCCACCACGTCGCCGCTCTCCTCTCCGCTCGGGCTGCCGCCGCAGAAGGCGCGGCATGCGTGAGTGCGGCTGCCCTCGCCTTGGAGCGGGAGCGCGAGGCAGCCGCTGCCTTGGCGCGTCAGCTCGCCGCGGCGGAGCAGCTCCTCGGCTACTCGGCGTCCTACGACACCTCCGCCACCTCCTCCGGCCTGCGCGCCGTCCGCGTGTCGCCTCTCCAGATCCCCGATCCGGCGGATCCCCTCGTGGCGCAGCTCCACTACCAGGACGGCGGTGTCCAGAACATCCGCAACTTGGTCACGGTCGTCCTCGACCCGAAGTCGTCCTCCTACGCCCGCTGGCGGGACATGGTTCTCACCCTGCGCCGCTACGCCCTCGACGACCACGTCCTCATCGACGCCCCGCTTGCACCTCAGACCCCCGGATGGCTGCGCCTTGACAGTATCGTCCTGTCCTGGATCCTCGGGACCATCACCACAGACCTCCACGACCTCGTCCGCAACACGCCCGTCGTGCCTGGCTGGCGCTTGAGGGCCAGTTCCTGGGCAATGCCGAGGCCCGGGCTCTGCGTCTCGACGCCAGTTTCCGCACCTTCGTCCAGGGCGACCTCTCCGTCGGCGAGTACTGCCGCCGGATGAAGGGCATGGCGGACTCCCTTGGTGACCTTGGCTGGCCTGTGGAGGACCGGATCTTGGTCCTCAACGTCCTCCGCGGCCTCAGCGACCGCTACGGCCACCTCCGGACCTGGATTACCCGGCAGCGGCCCTTCCCCTCCTTCCTGCAGGTCCGTGACGACCTCGTCATGGAGGAGCTCACTCAGGGCGTCCAGCCTGCTTCCCTCTCCACGCCGGGCTCCTCGTCCTCCTCGACTGCCCTTGCCGCCACTCCACCGCCGCGTACGCCCACACCGGCACCGTCGTCTCTTCTTGGTCCTCCTCCCTCCGGGCCGAGCGGGGGTGGGGGGGGGGGGGGGGGGACGTGGCGGTCGTCGTCGACGTGGAGGGGGGCGTGGTGCTGGTTCTGGCCGTGGGGCTACGCCCGCGCCACCACGAGGGGGTGCACCCTGGCCATCCTTCAGCAACCCATGGTCAGGGCGCATCTCCATGTGGCCCTTTCAGGGTGCCGGCGGTGATCCTCACACTCCGGCGGCCATGCTTGCCGGTGCCATCCCGGCCGCTCCGTGGGCTCCACCACCTGGAGTTGCTACACCTCCCACGTCGCCGTGGGTTCTGTCTTCCCAGTCGTCGCCAGGGCCTGTCGGTTGGGATGCGACGGCTCTGGCCCGCTCCTTCAGCACCATGGGCCTGACACCGCCCACCGGCCTCGACTGGATCGCCGACTTGGGTGCCACCTACCACACCACTTCCGACCCCGGTATACTCACGGCTGTACACCCTCCTTCGTCTCTTCCTTCATCCATCATGGTCGCAAATGGCTCTTGTATTCCTGTCACATCCGTGGCTTCCGCTACCACTCCTGGCTCTTTTCGTCTTCCTGACATCCTTGTTGCTCTCTTTATGGTTCACAACCTTCTCTCCATTCGTCGTTTTACAGCTGACAATTCTTGTTCTGTTGAGTTTGACTCCTCTGGTCTTACTGTGAAGGATTTGGCTTCCCGGCGTCCACTCCTCCGATGTGACAGCACGGGGCCCCTTTACACGCTTCGGCTTCCTCCGTCTACTCCCACCACTTCGGCTTTGGCTTCCACTTCGTCCGCTGCCTTCGCCGCCTCTGCTTCCTCTTCTACCTGGCACCGCCGTCTCGGACACCCTGGCCGTGATGCTTTGATGAAGCTTAGTCGTAGTTCCGACATACCTTGTACTCGGGCTCACGATGAGCATTTGTGTCATGCGTGCCAACTGGGCCGACATGTTCGTCTTCCTTTTCCCACCTCTTCTTCACATGCGACCCACATTTTTGATCTTGTTCACTGCGACCTGTGGACATCTCCTGTGATGAGCATTTCTGGATATAAATACAATCTTGTCGTGGTTGATGATTTTTCTCATTATTCTTGGACTTTTCCCTTGCGTGCTAAGTCTAAGGCATTTCCCACGCTCCGTCACTTCTTCGCCTGGGTCTACACAGTTTGGCCTCACCATCAAGGCCGTCCAATGTGACAACGGGCGTGAGTTCGACAACTCCACCTCTCGGGATTTCTTCCTCTCTCACGGTGTCCACTTGCGCATGTCTTGCCCCTATTCCTCCTCCCAGAACGGCAAGGCAGAGCGCATGATTCGCACCACGAATGACACCATGCGCACCCTTCTCCTCCAGGCTTCCCTTCCTGCCTGCTTCTGGGCCGAGAGCCTTCACACTTCCACCTATCTCCTTAACCGCCTACCTTTCGTTGCCTGCCCAGCTCCTACACCCCACCACGCCCTTTTCGGTACCCCTCCTCGCTACGATCACCTCCGTGTCTTCGGGTGTGCGTGTTACCCCAACACCACTGCCACTGCTCCTCACAAGCTGGCACCCCGGTCGACCCTGTGTGTCTTCCTTGGGTACTCCCCAGATCAAAAGGGGTACCGCTACTATGACCTCACCTCTCGCCGGATCCTCATCTCTCGCCACGTGGTGTTTGACGAGACCGTTTTCCCTTTCTTCCCCACCTCCACACCTCCTTCCATCTCCGATCTTGACCTCTCCTTCCTTTCTCCCACTGACGCGGTGGTTCAGCCACCTTCCTCCATGGCACTCTGACCGAGACCGTCTACTGCAGCCAGCCGGCAGGTTTTGTGGATTCCTCTCGCCCTGACTTGGTCTGCCGGCTCAACAAGTCTCTCTACGGGCTCAAGCAGGCACCTGGGGCTTGGTACTCTCGGTTTGCTACCTTCCTGCTGACTCTTGGGTTCACGGAGGCCAAGTCTGACACCTCGCTGTTCATATACCACCATGGGGGCGAGACTGCTTACCTGCTCCTCTATGTGGATGACATCGTTCTCACCGCCTCCAGCCAATCACTGCTCCAGCGCATCATTGCCTCTCTCCAGGCGGAGTTTGCCATGAAGGATCTGGGTGTGCTCCATCACTTCCTCGGCGTCACTGTTGAGCCCCGACCTTCCGGCTTGTTCCTCCACCAGCGGCAGTTCACTCGTGACATTCTAGAGCGAGCAGGGATGACTGACTGCAAGCCCTGTTCCACCCCAGTCGACACTCAGGGCAAGCTGTCAGAGGCCGCGGGTTCGTTGCTTGGGCCCGCGGACTCTACCACCTACCGGAGCCTTGCTGGCGTGCTCCAGTACCTCACCTTCACCCGGCCTGACATCTCCTACGCCGTGCAGCAGCTGTGCCTCTACATGCATGCTCCACGGGAGCCCCACCTTGCTGCTCTGAAGCGGCTTCTCCGGTACCTACGTGGCACCCTCGCCTATGGGCTGCTCCTCGGCCGGTCCTCCTCTGCTGAGCTGGTTGTCTACACCGACGCTGACTGGGCGAGCTGCCCGGACACCCGCCGGTCCACCTCCGGCTACGCTGTCTTCTTGGACGGCAACCTTGTCTCTTGGTCATCCAAGCGCCAGCCGGTGGTCTCACGCTCCAGTGCCGAGGAGGAGTACCGCGCCGTGGCCAACGGTGTGGCCGAGGCTGCTTGGCTCCGCCAGCTCCTGGCTGAGCTTCACCGCCCCCTCGCCAGGAGCACGCTCGTCTACTGCGACAACGTCAGCGCGGTCTACCTCTCCACCAACCCTGTGCAGCACCAGAGGACCAAGCATGTGGAGATTGACCTTCACTTTGTCCGCGACCGTGTGGCCATCAGCGACGTCCGAGTCCTTCACGTCCCGACCACCTCCCAGTTTGCGGACATCTTCACCAAGGGCCTCCCTTCCTCGACCTTCTCCGAGTTTCGCTCCAGCCTCAACATCACCAGTGGCTAGTTGTGGCTGCGGGGGGGATTCTGTGTATTGTGCTTGTTTTCTTTCTTGTCCAGTCTTTTACTCCGCTGCGCCGGTAGTCCAGACTGCGAGGGGGTGTTAGAGTGTGTGTATTAGGCCCATGTATGTACTGCTATATAGCTACCCTTTTAGGGTTTGCCCAATAATCCAATGACTCATTCTAGCAAATTTTGTTGACATGTGAATTCTCCAGGTTCTTGATAAGATGCATGCTCGAGCTAGTGGACCACGAGTGAAATTGACTAGGCAACCTACTGAAGGGCGAAGTCATGATGGAGGTTTTGCAACCCTCTAATATTCTGCAATTATATGACTGCCCCTGTACCCTTTCTTGTTGATTATCTTGTTGCCCTTGTTTAATATTTTCTTTCTGATAGGTCTCCGTCTGGGTGAAATGGAGCGTGATTGTTTGATTGCATATGGTGCTAGCATGCTCATCTTTGAACGTCTATTGCTATCCAGTGATCCATATCAAGTCCAGGTGATTTTCGAAGTAGTTTGTTTCCTTTTTTTTGCGAAGGAAGTAGTTTGTTTCCTTTTTGCACAAGCCGGAATTGTTCATGGGGCATAATTGCTCATGATGTTTTCTTGCATCAGTGTGATTATGAAACCTAACACAATATCAGGTGGCTAAGCATTTAAGGCTCTCTTCTTCAGGAAAATGAATTTGATGTGTTAGGTTTTAATCCATCAATGGTCGAGCATTTCATAAGAGCTAAATTAACCCTGTTTACATTGTTCATGACACGGTAGATTTTTGCCATCGCAAAGCACTTGTATGTCGTTTGTGAGCATTGGCTGTGGGCTCACATTGTTTATGGATCTGAATGCTGGGGGCAGGTTTGCAGAAAATGTGGCTTGTTGGGGTACTACAATCACAAACTGAAGACTTTGCACTGTTCAATGTGCAAGAACGGGGAAAATATGGCCAAGATGAGGCTGCCATATGCTTGCAAGCTTTTGTTCCAGGTATTGCATTGCTTTGCTGGAGTAGGGTGCAATGTTTTATAATAGGCCATTAAAAGAATAGTTGTCCTCATGTGTGTTTGTTATTTATTTTGCTAGGAGTTGCAAGCAATGAATGTTGTTCCACGGTTGAAGTTAACGGAAGGATAGCTCTAGATTGCAAATCAATATAGAATGGTTGTTTGTGGATGTTGTTGTAAGTTGGATCGTTGGTGGCTTGGTCCATGCTACATAGGAGCCCACATATATATAAATAGAAACGTTGCGGCACTCCTAGTCTTAGTTACATACTGGTATCTTCTTGCTAGCTCAATAATACCATGGTGATATTTAGCAGCAGTAGATAACCATACAACATCCTAGCAAACACTATAGCAGGGAGATGATGGCGAGGGAGATGACGGCCTGTTGAAAGAGGTGTTTGGTCTCCGCTCTCATGGGTGGCTCCAGCCCCTGCTCCTTGAACTCATCCTCACAGGTGACGGGCGCATCCACCGTGGCGCTCATGGACGTCTTGGCGTCCGCGTACCTCCTCTCCTGGATGGCTGCCATGGAGCTGTCCAGGTCGTAGAGGGAGTTGTGGTACACCACCACACACGCCTCCAGGCAGGACCTCCGGGGAGACCATGGCCGCTCCTTCCTGCTGAGCTCCGCCATGCTGGCCTCCATGCCCACCGCGCCTGACATCACCAACTTGGCCGAGACCATGGCCAGCTCGTGGAGATCTGCCTGCCGGCTCTCGGACAGAGAAGACACGCACAGGGTGTAGTTCACCTGGGGGTCGCTTTGGCTGCATCTCTCGCAGGTGTCGGTTACCACGTCAGACAACGGCTGCTTTGTGGTGGTGGTGGTGGTGGTGGCCATGGCTGAAGCAGCAGCTGCAGCTGAGGGATTGTTCTGTTGTTGAAGGAGGATTGCTATTGCAATCAAGGAGGAGAAGAATGGAACGAACAAGACAGAGGAGCCATAGCAAGGTGGTGGTGGCATCTTGTGATGGTACATCGCATTTGCATTGCATGCTACTTGTTGGACTCCCATATATAACATCGGTGGTCGGTTCAAATTTGTGACGTGTAACAAGTGAGCCGGCCTGGCCTGGTGGAAACGGGATCCTTATTTGCATTTGCCTTGTTCATTTGGACAAGTATGATTTCGTTCATCTTGCTATACATGCTTTTGCCAATCAATTGCTCCGTTGTTGAGCTAGTTTTTCTGCCAAAGCAGAGTAATGGTTGCATTTGCACGAATGGATCGTCGGCAAATTCATCGGAAAAGAAAAAAGAGCACCCGACCGAAGAAAGCTGTAGGGTCATGTTGTGCTTCCAGCCCAGGAGCAGTGGCTCAAGCGTGTAAGCATCTAGCAACCTGTTGGATTAGTTGGATCGTTTGTTGCTCATGATCGTTGCAACTTGCGAATCCTCCCTCGATTGGATCGCATTTGCATCAAACTTTTTCTTTATTTGGAAAATAAAAAACCATCGCCAATTTTACAACAAATAATATGCACACCGATTTTTTTTAAAAAAAAACATAACAATATAGAAACAAAAGAGAATACCACCACTTCAAGTCCACAGTGCAACTGAAAATTGAAGGTACAGTAGTTCTTTCTGTGGGTAGGGAGATGGGGTACTCCGTACTCCCCTGCTGAAACATGCACGCACGCCTGTGCAGCACTGCAGCTATCAACAACAAACATGCATGCATGCATGCAAGTGAAGAACAAATTGATAATAAATATAACTTATCAAGAGATTATCTCTAAAAGAACTGATCAATAAACAACTGATGATTAATAATAAATGATGAGGTTTTTATTCCTTGTGGTTCTCTTCATCTGATGAAGAAACCCTACAACACATATAAACGTATTCAACAACAGCGGCACATACATAAGCTAGGGAAATATAGAAGATCATACAAAAATAAAATAAAATAAATATAACCGACGACTACTGAATGTGTAATTGATTTCCTCGATATATGGAAAGACCTGCATCGATATTATATTGGACGCACGTATGGATGTGCATGCAATTAGGAGGGGATATCGATCGATTCGGCGAGTTGCATGATGGACGATGGATGGTGGATGCAAGAATGAATCGAAGTGATCAGGAAGCAGCGACCATGCATGGACCACGACGGATCATGCGGCGGCGGCGGCGTGTGTGAATCCGAAGGCGATGTGCGCCATCCGTCCATACTCCCTGTCGTGCGCGGCGACCGGGATGCGGTGCTGCTCCTCCTCGTCCTTCCACGCGTCCTCGCAGGGCTCCGAGGCGCCCATGGCTGCGGTGAGCTGCTCCATGGCCTTGCCGTAGATTTTAGCCTTGCCCTTGAGGTTGTCCAGCGCGTCGCGGATGAGGTCGGCGCGCCGCCGTAAGGGGGGGGGGGGGGGGGGGGGGGGGAGTGGGTGGGGCTCCTGCTCTTCCTCCAGCTCCGCGAGGCCATCGATCTTGGAATCTTGGTGGCCACCATCGCCAGCCCGTGCATGTTCTTGTTGGAGGCCTCCTTGCTGCGCGGGTCGCCGCCCACCGACGCCATGCAGTGCTCGTACGCTACGCCGGCATGCGCCTCCGACGCACCTCCTCCACGCTCACCGGGGGCGCGCACTCACCCTCACCGTCCATGGCGCCCATGCTCATGCTCATCGTCGTCGGATCAATGGCACCAGCGGCGGCGTCAGGCACCAACTCAAACTCCACCGCCTGCACATGCGCAACACCAGCCAGCTGCACCTCTCGGCTTTCACGTCATTAGGGGCCGGCGGCTGCTGCTCTCGCCTTTCACGTCATTAGGCCCCTAATGGCGCCCCCAATGGCATGAAAGGCGAGAGTGGATCAGAGACCGAAGATGATGAGGATGAAAAGAAGCTACATGCCAAGCGCAAGTATCTGATGCTGCTGGGAATCCTGGTGGCAGGCATCACCTACCAGGCCGGTCTGGCACCGCCCGGCGGGGTCTGGCAGACCAACGACGGCGGGCACGAGGCGGGCGACCCGGTGATGCACGACAACAGGAGGCACCGGTACCGTGCCTTCTTCTACAGCAACTCCGCCTCCTCCGTCGCGTCCGTCGTCCTCCTGCTGCCGGAGTCGCTGCACAAGAAGTGGTGGAGGGACTGGTGGCTCGGCGCGACGAACATGACGATCGTGCTGGACCTCCTTGGCCTCCTGGTCCTCCTTGGCCTCCTGGTCGCCTACGCGGCCGGCTCCAGCCGGTCGTGGAAGACCTCTGGATATGTCTCCGCGCTCGTCATCGCCGTGCTAGCCTATTTTGTGATCCATGTGGTGCTGTCGTGCTTCGTCAGGATCAGTAAGAGTAAGAATAGTCGGAGTCAGAGTCAGGGCGGCTCCTCTCATGGAAACTAAGAGCTCCAGGCTCCAGCTTGATGAAATTGGTTGAATCATGAATACAGTCATTTGTTGTAAATTCAATCCATTTCTTCCTTGATCTGCAGTATTGTCTGTTTCTCCGAAATTAACTGGACAAGAGACCCAGCTTATATTGTTGTGCGATTATACATGTAGCAGTTATATATCCCACTGAGATTACCCAACAAAGCTTAAGCTCAATATGAATATTGGAAGTTTAGGATGCCTAAATTCTACAATACTCTGTACTGGTTCCCATATATTCCCATGCCCCGTTTGGATCCTTAGATTTGTTGGAATTGAAATATAGTTAACAACTTAGACTATTTCACTTAGAATATGACATTCCACCACTTTTCAAAGTTCACATATTAGGATACATCAAATTCATAGGATGATAGGTGGAATTTGATTCTATAGATCACCATGTTATATTTTCACTTTGCAAATTATAGCACACTCTTTAACTTGCTCACACACGGTAAAAATGCAACATATAAGTACCTTTCTCGTATAGCCAACAATAATATACAAATATAATATATATATATATATATATATATATATATATATATATATACAACCATATTAAGTTCATTATTACGTGTATAAATTATGATTCTTAAAATGAATTCAATACTAAGGATCCAAACGTGGCCTAAAAGGAAATCAGGTTCCATTTTCAAAAAACTGACATTAAGATGCATGCAATGCTGTCTAGACCAAGAAATTTGGCATTGTGGCTTCTACACGTTTAAAATCATTCTAATCATTCTGGGAAACCAAATCTGAGGAAGTTGAGGGTGGTGTACATTAATCTTGCTGATACTCGGCAGCCCAGAGCACAACGACAAGGATGGCCAGGAAAACCCCAGCATAAGTGTAGACGATGCAAGTCTCACCACCGTGCAGCACAATGTGGCTTAACACTGTTAGAAACGCATGGTTAATTAGGCTTAAATCATATTAGACTCGCACTGGAGGCACAGTTGACAATCCACGTAGTACAACTATGGCAAGATGGAATCAAATAAATAAAATTCTTGCTAGCTGCTGTTAAAAGAAAAAAAATCCGGTACGTGAGGGACTGAAGCATTAAATAATTTGTAAGCGAGATTGATTTGTGGAAATAATGACTATTGGAGCACATGATACATGTATATATTGGGAGGATGACCAAGGACTAGGTTTATAGAAGTAGAATCAATCCTGGTCATCCATGTCCATCTCAAGACAATCAAGGACCTGGATTATTGGCCACTAACAGCCCTATGTGCCTGGGCCTAAGCCCATCCACAATACAGAGCCTGTCTAATATAGTTGACATGGGACATGCACGAAACACCTGATGTGAGAACTGAAATACAAAATTAAATATAGAAATGAAATATTTTTGAAAGATTTAGGATGCACCAAATCAAGTATTAGTCCATTGCAAAACAACCAGATAAAAAAGCAATGCAAACAATACTATCTTCTATCATCAATTATTACTTATTAGAGTGTTATCCATTGATCACTCATGTTGAGCATTGTTAGAGTGTGTGTATTAGACCCATATGGCCCATGTATGTGCTACTATATTGCTACCCTTTTAGGGTTAGCCCAGTAATCCAATCACTCTTTCCAACATGGTATCAAGCTAGGGATCTCCTTCTCCCTTCCCCTCCCTCCCACCAGCCGCCGCCTCTCACCGGCCACCATGGCCGGTGGCCGGCCACCTCCTCCCTCCCCCACCTACTCCTCCTACTTCTCCTCCTTCCCCCCCTCTCTTACTCGACCTCCTGGGCCCAGCGCGCCGCCGGCATCCAGCCCGCCGCGGCCGCAGCCTTCACTGCTGCCGCCGGCGACGTCCTTCCTGGGGCAGGGGACGGCGCTGCCCTGCCCGACGGGCCGCCACCACCACAGCCCGCGCCGCGGCCTGGCGGCCCACCGCTGCTGCCCCAGCCGCCGCCGCGGCCCTCTCCTCCAAGCGGCCAGCAGCCCCCGCCGTCGCGCCCGGCGCAGCCACTGCTCCAGCAGCAGCTGCCGGAGCTGCAGGCGGACCAGCAGCAGCCGGGGCAGCCGCATCTCCAGCTGCAGCCGCTGCAGCTGCAGGCACCCGGCCAGCTGCTTCTCCAGCAGCGGCCGCCGCAGCTGCAAGCCCCCGGCCCGGACCCTCACCTCGCCGCTGCCCTCGTCGCCGCACGGGCTGCTGCCGCCGAAGGTGCGGCCCGCGTGAGTGCGGCAGCTCTTGTCTTGGAGCGGGAGCGCGAGGCGGCTGATGCCCTGGCGCGTCAAATCGCCGAGGCGGAGCAGCTCCTCGGCTACCCCGCGTCCTACGACACCGATGCCACCTCCTCCAGCTCGCGCGCCGTTCCTCTCCAGATCCCCGATCCGGCGGATGCGCTCGTGGCACAGCTCCACTACCAGGCCGGAGGTGTCCAGAACATCCGGAACCTGGTCACGGTCGTCCTCGATCCGGAATCGTCCTCCTACGCCCGCTGGCGGGACATGGTCGTCCTCACCCTTCGCCGCTACGCCCTTGACGACCACATCCTCCTCGACGCTCCGCTTGCGGCTCAGACCCCCGGGTGGCATCGTCTCGACAGCATTGTCCTCTCCTGGATTCTCGGGACCATCACCACCGACCTCCACGACCTCATCCGCAACACGCCCGACGCTCGGCGTGCCTGGCTGGCACTCGAGGGCCAGTTTCTGGGCAACGCCGAGGCCCGGGCTCTGCGCCTTGACACCAGCTTCCGCACCTTCGTCCAGGGCGACCTCTCCGTCGGGGAGTACTGCCGCCGGATGAAGGGCATGGCGGACTCCCTCGGTGACCTGGGCTGGCCCGTGGAGGACCGGATCTTGGTCCTCAACGTCCTCCGCGGCCTCAGCGACCGCTACGGCCACCTCCGGACCTGGATCACACGGCAGCGGCCCTTCCCCACCTTCCTGCAGGTCCGTGACGATCTTGTCATGGAGGAGCTCACTCACGGCGTCCAGCCTGCTCCCACCTCCGCGCCGGGCTCCTCGTCCTCGACCGCACTTGCAGCCACTCCTCCGCCGCGTACGTCTACACCGGCACCGTCGTCTCTTCTGGGTCCTCCTCCCCCCGGGCCGAGCGGGGGTGGGGGGGTCGTGGTGGCCGTCGTCGACGCGGAGGGGGGCGTGGTGCTGGCTCTGGGCGTGGGGCAGCGCCTGCACCACCACGGGAGGGTGCACCCTGGCCATCCTTCAGCAACCCATGGTCAGGGCGCATCTCGATGTGGCCGTTCCAGGGTGCCGGTGGTGGCCCTCGCACCCCCGCGGCCATGCTCGCCGGTGCTATCCCGGCCACTCCGTGGGCTCCACCTCCTGGGGGCGCTCTGTCTCTCACGTCGCCGCCCGGACCTGCCGGTTGGGATACGACAGCTCTGGCCCGCTCCTTCAGCACCATGGGCCTGACGCCTCCCACCGGACTTGACTGCGTTGCTGACTCCGGGGCCACTTACCACACGACGTCCCACCCTGGTATACTCACGGCGGTCCACCCTCCTTCTTCCTCTCTTCCTTCCTCTATCATGGTCGCCAATGGTTCTTGTATTCCTGTCACATCCGTGGGTTCCGCCACCACACCTGGTTCTTTCCGTCTTCCTGATATTCTAGTTGCTCCTTCGATGGTTCACAACCTTCTCTCCATTCGTCGTTTTACCACTGACAATTCTTGTTCTGTTGAGTTTGACTCCTCTGGTCTTACTGTGAAGGATTTGGCTTCCCGGCGTCCTCTTCTCCGATGTGACAGCGCGGGACCCCTTTACACGCTTCGGCTTCCTTCTTCTGCTCCTACCACTTCGGCTTCGGCTTCCACTCCTTCGGCTTTCGCTGCTTTCGCCACTTCTACTTCTGCTACTACTTGGCACCGCCGACTCGGACATTCAGGCCGTGATGTCTTGATCCAGCTTAGTCGTAGTTCCGACATACCATGTACTCAGGCTAACGATGAGCACTTGTGTCATGCGTGCCAATTGGGTCGTCATGTTCGTCTTCCGTTTCCCACCTCTTCCTCACATGCGACCCACATTTTTGATCTTGTACACTGTGATCTGTGGACATCTCCTGTAATGAGTATTTCTGGTTATCAATATTATCTTGTCATAGTTGATGATTTCTCTCATTATTCCTGGACGTTTCCCTTACGTGCTAAGTCTGAGGCGTTTTCCACTCTTCGTCACTTCTTCGCCTGGGTGTCTACTCAGTTCGGCCTTACCGTCAAGGCCGTCCAGTGTGACAACGGGCGTGAGTTCGATAACTCCACTTCTCGGGATTTCTTTCTCTCTCACGGTGTCCAGTTGCGCATGTCTTGTCCCTACACTTCCCCCCAGAATGGCAAGGCTGAGCGCATGATTCGCACCACGAATGACACCGTGCGCACTCTTCTCCTACAGGCTTCCCTTCCTGCCCGCTTCTGGGCCGAGAGCCTACACACCTCCACCTACCTCCTTAACCGCCTACCTTCCACTGCCTGTCCCGCTCCCACACCACACCACGCTCTCTTCGGTACCCCTCCTCGCTACGACCACCTCCGGGTTTTCGGGTGTGCGTGTTACCCTAACACCACTGCCACTGCCCCTCACAAGCTGGCTCCCCGTTCGACTCTGTGTGTCTTCCTTGGGTACTCCCCGGATCATAAGGGGTACCGCTGCTATGACCTCACCTCTCGCCGGGTCCTCATCTCTCGTCATGTGGTGTTTGACGAGTCCGTCTTCCCTTTCTCCACCACCACCACCCCTCCTCCCACCCCCGACCTCGACCTTTCCTCCCTCTCTCCCACTGACGCGGTGGTTCAGCCACCATTTCCGTTTCCTCCTGCAGATTCTACTCCGCCACCCGTGTCGCCGCCCCATACGCCGGACCGGCTCCTTCCGGTGCGTCGCCTGACCCTACCTCCTCCGCGGGTCCGGTCGTGCCCGACCACGGTCCGGATGCCCCGTCCCCTGGTGCTCCGCCTGCCTCTGCGCCTGGCACGGGGACGGGGGCACCGACCTCGGAGACTCCGGCGCGGTTCGCCCACCCGGTGCGCGTCTACCAGCGCCGCTCGACGTGGTGCCGGTACCACCACCGCCTTCCTCGCCGCCACAGTCCCCACCGGTGGCCTCTCCTCCGTCGACGCCCACACCGCTGCCTCCACCACTACCGGCTGCCCGTGCCGAGCCGCCGGTGTATCACCCGCCGATTCTTCACCGACACTCGCGTCACGTTCACCCCATGGTGACGCGGCACGCGGCTGGTGTCCTGCGGCCCCGGGCTCTTGTGACGACGCCCGGGGACTCGCAGGTCTCTCCTGTACCCTCTTCTGTCCGCGACGCCCTGGCGGATCCTCACTGGCGCCGTGCGATGGAAGAGGATTACGCGGCCCTTCTGGCCAACCAGACGTGGGATCTGGTGCCGCGCCCGCCTGGTGCCAATGTGGTCACCGGCAAGTGGATCTGGACCCACAAGCGTCGCGCCGATGGCTCCTTGGAGCGGTACAAGGCTCGTTGGGTTCTCCGGGTCTTCACCCAGCGGCCCGGTGTTGACTATGATGAGACCTTCAGTCCAGTGGTGAAGCCCGCTACCGTCCGCACGGTTCTCTCACTGGCTCTCGAGCGCTCCTGGCCTGTGCATCAGCTGGATGTCAAGAATGCCTTCCTCCATGGCACTCTGACCGAGACCGTCTACTGCAGCCAGCCGGCCGGTTTCGTGGACTCCTCTCGCCCTGACTTGATCTGCCGGCTCAACAAGTCCCTCTACGGTCTCAAGCAGGCGCCTCGGGCTTGGTACTCTCGGTTTGCTACCTTCCTGCTGACTCTTGGGTTCACAGAGGCCAAGTCTGACACCTCGCTGTTCATCTACCACCATGGGGGTGAGACTGCCTACCTGCTTCTCTATGTGGATGACATTGTTCTCACCGCCTCGAGACAGTCACTGCTCCAGCGCATCATCACCTCTCTCCAGGCGGAGTTTGCCATGAAGGATCTGGGTGTGCTCCATCACTTCCTCGGTGTCACTGTTGAGCCCCGACCTTCAGGCTTGTTTCTCCACCAGCGGCAGTTCACTTGTGACATTCTCGAGCGCGCCGGGATGACTAATTGCAAGTCCTGCTCTACCCCCGTCGACACTCAGGGCAAGCTGTCAGAGGCCGCAGGTCCGTTGCTTGGACCCGAGGACTCCACCTCCTACCGGAGCCTTGCGGGTGCGCTCCAGTACCTCACCTTCACCCGACCCGACATCGCCTACGCCGTGCAGCAGTTGTCTCTACATGCATGCTCCACGGGAGCCCCACCTTGCTGCTATGAAGCGGCTCCTTCGGTACCTCCACGGCACCATCGGCTACGGGCTACTTCTTGGCCGGTCCTCCTCTGCCGAACTTGTGGTCTACACCGACGCTGACTGGGCGGGCTGCCCAGACACCCGCAGGTCCCCCTCCGGCTACGCTGTCTTCTTGGGCGGCAACCTTGTCTCCTGGTCGTCCAAGCGCCAGCCGGTGGTCTCACGCTCCAGTGCCGAGGCGGAGTACCGCGCCGTCGCCAACGGCGTGGCCGAGGCCGCTTGGCTCCGACAGCTCCTGGTTGAGCTTCACTGCCCCCTCGGCAGGAGCACGCTCGTCTACTGCGACAACGTCAGCGCAGTCTACCTCTCCACCAACCCTGTGCAGCACCAGCGGACCAAGCATGTGGAGATCGACTTGCACTTCGTCCGCGACCGCGTGGCCATCGGCGACGTCCGGGTCCTCCACGTCCCGACCACCTCCCAGTTTGCGGACATCTTCACCGAGGGCCTCCCTTCCTCGACCTTCTCCGAGTTTCGCTCCAGTCTCAACATCACTAGTGGCTAGTTGTGGCTGCGGGGGGTCCTGTGTTCTTGTTTCTTTCTTGTCCAGTCTCGTACTCCGCTGCGCCGGTAGTCCAGACTGCGGGGGGTGTTAGAGTGTGTGTATTATGCTCATGTGGCCCATGTATGTGCTACTATATTACTACCCTTCTAGGGTTAGCCCAGTAATCCAATCACTCTTTCCAACAAGCATGTTGAATGGCATAGGAAGCTTCCCAATGCACTTCACCATTCTAATATTATTTATTTATATTTTTAAATAAATTACTTATAAAAATATATTTCATAACTAATCCAATGATACTTATTTTGTATATTGAAGGTTAGTATTTATTTATATAAATTTAGTCAAAGTTCAAACGAGTGGATTTCTCGAAAAGCGAGAAGGCCACTATAAAAAATTCACCACAATTGGACTACAGAAGCTGCAGTTATGAATTATTCTAATTAATTATAGAAAAGCATTGATCTACATCTAAAAAAAATTTGTACTAAAGCATCCCATATTATTATGTTCACCTGTAGTCCAACAAAATTTAATTTTCTATTTTATGTTTATTTTGTGATTTAATATTATTTATCAAAGATTTAGTTGAAATAGATAAAAAAAGAAAAAGACAAAACCGCCTTCAAAACCGCTTATAATTGGACTAGGGAGATAAAATGCACGGTTTTAAAAGTTAAGGGAGGCGATTTACCCGGTTTTGCGATTTAGGGAGAAAAACGGACTTTCAAGAAGGAAAAGTAGACTTTTTCCATGGTTCTCTTGTTTTCCTATGGCCAAGCCCAAGCAAGAGTTCTTTCCCTTTGCTACAGTGCAGAAGTTAACAAAATTGGAATGACTTGTAACTTAACATGGAGAAAATATTATTATAGTTCACTTTATATAATGTTGACTTAAGTCAGCCCCGTTTATGTGATCCACTTCCAATTTACCTTTGCAGTCATACAACAATGATTTTGTCTCGCAATCACAACAGGTCGGCAGTAAATATTTCGAGCCGAAGTAAAACCATACAGGCTGTTTTCACGCCTAAACTAGTGTGCCCCACGTGCGGTCATGCAGATGGGGACCAGTAGTTAAGACCGGCCCCGGTATTACACATCCAACTCATCAGAGGTCGGAGCTGGGCAGGTGAGTGAGAGCGAGGCACACGACGACGACTTGGCGAGGCCGTTCCCATTCGGGGTCAAGTCCACGCGCGGGTACGGCGTACGTGTACCAGCCGGTGAGGGAAGTTTCATCATGGCAGGAAACGAGGCTGGCAGCCGGGCAGCTTCATCATCAGCCAGCGTGCTCTGCTCGGCGATGCGTGCGAGGTCAACCGCTCAAGTCTATGTTGAGGTCATAAACAAAAAACCCTCTGCGGGCACATTAAAGTCAGCTAAAGCCCACCGGGGGCAGTGAGCGCGCTCGTGGTGGCCAGGCCAGGCCAGCATGGGAGGCGAGTCGAGCCCTCCGGCTCTGGCGAAGGCCAATTCCGACGGCAGCGGCGACTCGTGGGAGTACAGGCTCCGCAAGTACCTCCTATTGCTGGCCATGCTGGTGGCCACGGTGACCTACGGCGCGGCGTTCAATCCCCCGGGCGGCGTCTGGCAGGACGCTGACCCCGCCCTGGACCGCATCGCCGGCGACCCCATCATCCGCGACATCGACTACCGCCGCTACCTGGCCTTCTTCTACAGCAACGCCACCGCGTTCGCCCTCTCGCTCGTGGTCATCGTCCTCGTCCTCATCCTCGCCGTGCTGCACGAGAGGCACCGCGCCAGCCTGGCGCCGCTCCGCATCCTCCGCGTCGTCATGGTGTTGGACCTCTTCAGCCTCATAGGGGCCTACGCTGCCGGCGCGTTCCGGGACAGGCTCACGGCCATCTACTCCCTGGTCCTGCTAGCCATCGTCGTCCTCTACCTCGCGGTCCGAATGGCGATGGCCTGGGGGGCGCACGGGACGGGCGAGAGCGCGCCCGAGAGGCTCCGCAAGGTGCTCATGGTGCTCGCCACGTTCGCGGTGAGCGTCACCTATGTGGCCGGGCTCAGCGCGCCGGGCGGCTTCTGGGACCACGCCGAGGGCGCCCACCGCCCGGGCGACGCCGTCCTCAAAGGCGGCCGCCACGACGCGCGCCTCAAGGCGTTCTTCGTCTGCAACACCACAGCATTCGTCGCGTCCCTGCTCATCATCATCATTCTCCTGGAGAAGAAGCTGTCGTTCAGCCAAAGTGTGCGGCAGGGCGAGCTCTATGGGTTCATCGCCCTCACGCTCATCGGCCTCGTCGGGGCATACTCCGCCGGCAGCTGCCGGCAGGTTGATACTACCATCTATGTCAACTCTCTGATTGCTGCCGTTATTGCCTGCATTCTCCTTCAAGCAGCTGCTATTAGGTTCTGCGAAACAGCCATAACGAATAGCCGCTTGTGGAATGGACGAGGAAGCATCCATGATAAAGTGTCAGCATGGCTGCGTCAATGTTGTTTGGGACAGGCCACTCAAGATCCGGACCCTGGTAATGACGCTGAAAGGTACTAATAAACAGAGGAGCTCGCACATATCCTTCCTTATTCCTCCTCTATCAATTATCAGCATTGGGATTAATTAATTTCTGTTTTACTGTCCAATGTTTCAGCGCCAAGCAGCAACAAACTCAAGCGCTAGAGAATGCGCGCTCTCTTGTTCTGCTGCTCGCCACTCTCGCAGCGGCCATCACCTACCAAGCGGGGCTGAACCCGCCGGGCGGGCTTTGGCAGGACGATGGCGACGGCTACAAGGCCGGCGACCCAATATTGTTAACCATGAGCCCCAGGCGATACAAGGCCTTCTACTACTGCAACTCGGTCGCCTTCGTGGCCTCCCTGGTGGCCATTGTCCTGGTCAGAATGAAGACCTTGCATCACCACAACGCGCTGGAGGCTGCCATGATACTGGACCTGTTTGGCCTCATCGGCGCGTACGCCGCCGGGAGCTGCCGGGACGTGAGCACTTCCATCTACGCCGTGGCCTTGGCCGGCGCTGTTCTGGTCTACGTTGTGATCCATGTCGTCTTCTTCACGCTGGACCACAACAACGACCAAGCTTCCGCAGAGGAGGCGAAAAAGGATGCCGACATGGTGAAGAAGCGGCGCAAGCGGCTGCTCCTCTTCGCGATCTTGGCGGCGACCATCACTTATCAAGCCGGGCTGACGCCGCCGGGCAGCTTCCTGGCCAACTACGGTGACCAAGCTGGCGAGCCCGTCCTGCTCAGCAACTACCCACGCCGTTACACGGCTTTCTTCTACTGCAACTCGGTGAGCTTTATGCTGTCCATTGCGCTCATCATCCTGCTCGTGAACCCAAACCTGTACCGGCCGGCCATCAGGAGCAACGCGCTCTCCGTTTGCACGGCGGTGGGTATGATGGGTATTATGGGTGCCTATGCCGCCGGCAGCACACAGCATCGGAAGACATCCATCTACATCTTCGCGTTGGCAGGGTTCGTCCTCTCCGTAGTCATCTTCCTGGTTGTGCTCTTCTTTGTGATCGATGACAATACGGCAGATGAGGCAACACAGCAAGGCAGGGCTGCTGACACCAGAAATCCCATGGAAGCCGATCCCGAAGCACAAGCACAAAAATCCAACGCCCCTAAAGACATGAAAGCCGAGAGCGGATCAGAGACGGAAGAAGATGAGGTTGTAAGGAAGCTGCATGCCAAGCGCAAAAGGAAGCTACATGCCAAGCGCAAGTATCTGATGCTGCTGGGAATCCTGGTGGCGGGCATCACCTACCAGGCCGGCCTGGCACCGCCCGGCGGGGTCTGGCAGAACAACGACGGCGGGCATGAGGCGGGCGACCCGGTGATGCACGACAACAGGAGGCACCGGTACCGTGCCTTCTTCTACAGCAACTCCACCTCCTTCGTCGCGTCCGTCGTGGTCATCGTCCTGCTGCTGCCGGAGTCGCTGCACAAGAAGTGGTGGTGGGACTGGTGGCTCGGCGCGATGAACGCGACGATCGTGCTGGACCTCCTCGGCCTCCTGGTCGCCTACGCGGCCGGCTCCAGCCGGTCATGGAAGACCTCTGGATATGTCTCCGCGCTCGTCATTGCCGTGCTAGCCTATTTTGTGATCCATGTGGTGCTGTCGTGCTTCGTCAGGATCAGTAATAAGAGTAAGAATAGTCGGAGTCAGAGTCAGGGCGGCTCCTCTCAGGCTCCAGCTTGATCAAATTGATTGAATCATGAATGGAAGGTACTATAGAGCTGAGAGTTTGTGCAAGTTTTCGTGTCTTCCGGCCCTTTGTGTAGGTTCGCATGTTGTCTATGGTCTTCAAGTTTCTTTTTCCCACTGACTTGTTCTGTCTACTTGGAGCATACTGTATCTGTAGCACACTACTGCTTCTGTTTTTTGGGTATAGATTGATGGAAGACTGGAAGTCGAACCTCTGCCTCTCTAGCCTGTTTGGCTGTTTGGCAGTTAGGACTGATTAGTGATTTAGGTAGAGACTGGGACCATCCTAAGCGTTACTTTGTTACTATCGTGGCAGGTCTGAATCGGATTCCAATGAATGTGATTTGTATAGTTGTCTGCTTATTTGTTAATCCCTCCATCCCATATTATGAATGATTCTAACTATTTCGTACAGTCAAAACATCTCAAGTTTAATCAAATTTATATAACAAAATAATAACATTTATAATACCAACTAAGTAGCAAGTATCATAATATTCTTCATTAATTATGTTTTCATAGTATATCTATTTGTTGATCCAATGTTGGATGAGCTTGCCGCCTCGCTCGTCGCGAGTCGGCCACACCAGCACCTAGGTGCCTGCAGGTTACAGAACACGTCTCCTAAGGAGGTTGAAGCTTTTTTGGTGGACATCAGCTCTCCGGTGACGGCCCCTCAGTGCACAATGGACTCTCGCCTCTGCTGTCGCCCGTGCAGAGCACACCTCCTTAAATTTTTTATTTTATCATAGTATATCATTTGAATACAGCCATTTATTGTAAATTCAATCCATTTCTTCTTTGATCTGCAGTATTGTCTGTTTCTCCGAAATTAACTGGACAAGAGACCCAGCTTATATTGTGGTGCGATTATGCAGGTAGCAGTTATATATCAACCCAACAGAGCTTAAGCTCAATAGGAACATTGGAAGTTTACGATGCCTAAATTCTACAATACTCTGTACTGGTTCCCATATATTCCCATAAAAAGAAATCAGGTTCCATTTTCTAAAAACTGACATTAAGATGCATGCAATACTGTCTAGACCAAGAAATTTGGTACTGTGGCTTCTACACGTTTTAAATCATTCTAATCATTCTGGGAAACAAAATCAAAGGAAGTTGCGGATGGTGCACCTTAATCTTGCTGCACATCAATGAAGAATGCTCGGCAGCCCAGAGCACAACAACAAGGATGGAGAGGAAAACCCCAGCATAAGTGGAGACGATGCAAGTCTCACCACCGCGCAGCACAATGTGGCCTAAAACAGTTAGAAATGCCTGATTAATTAAGCTTAAATCATATTAGACTCGCACTGGAGACACAGTTGACAATCCACGTAGTACAAATATGGCAAGATGGAATCAAATAAATAAAAATCTTGCTAGATGCTATTAAAAGAAAAAAAATCCGGTACGTGAGTGACTGAAGCATTAAATAATTTGTAAGCGAGAATGATTTGGGGAAATAATGTTGACTATTGGAGCACATGATACATGTGTATATTGGGAGGATGACCAAGGATTAGGGTTTATAGAAGTAAAATCAATCCTGGTCATCCATGTCCATCTCAACACAATCAAGGACCTGGATTATTGGCCGCTAACAGCCCTATGTGCCTTGGCCTAAGCCCATCCACAATACAGAGCTTGTCTAATATAGTTGACATGGGACATGCACGAAACACCTGATGTGAGAACTGAAATACAAAATTAAATATAGAAATAAGATATTTTTGAAAGATTTAGGATGCACCAAATCAAGTATTAGTTCATTGCAAAACAACCAGGTAAAAAAGCATTGAAACAATACTATCTTCTATCATCAATTGTTACTTGTTAGAGTGTTATCCACTGATCACTCATGTTGAGCATGTTGAATGGCATAGGAAGCTTCCCAATGCATTTCACCATTCTAATAGTAGCACAAAATTTATATGATCTAGTGTGACATGTAGATAACGCAGAGCTTTGTTACAAGATTAACGTCACCTGCAGTTAGTGAAGCTTAGATTGAGAAGCCAGTAGTAGAGACAGTACATCAAACACTGGAATGCCATACGGGAGAAGATGAAGATCTCACTTTTGATCAGATGCAAATGCTAAGAACTTATATCTTTTGTTTAATGCTCCCAATTCTGAATTACCCAGTTCTGTTTCGCCCAAGGTACCTTGTGTAGAGAAACACCGCACACCCTAATCAGGGGGGGTGACCTTCATTATATAGCCTAATAGGCTAGGGTTACAATGTACAAGGCCAATGGGCCGTACGCCCAATATGGGCTGTTACAATATATTCTAACACCCTCCCTCAGTCTAAGCGGGAGTGTCACGAACACAAAGACTGGACCTAAAGTCAGTGAACAACTGTACAGGTAACCCTTTGGTCATAATGTCCGCGAACTGATGAGATGATGGAACATGGAGCACCCGAACCTGTCCCAAAGCAACCTTCTCACGGACGAAGTGAATATCTATCTCAATATGCTTCGTGCGACGATGATGAACTGGATTGGCGGTCATGTAGACAGCACTGACATTGTCGCAGTAGACAATCATCGCCGAAGAGATGGGTGCGTGGAGCTCCTGGAGTAACTGACGAAGCCAACAAGTCTCAGCCACAGCGTGCGCAACAGCACGATACTCAGCCTCCGCACTCGAACGAGAAACCGTAGTTTGTCGTTTGGAGGACCAAGAGACTAAGTTGTCGCCGAGGAAGACACAGTAGCCTGAAGTGGAGCGCCGAGAGTCGGGACAACCAGCCCAATCAGCATCGGAGTAGGCGGTCAAGCTGGTGATGCTGCCTGTGCCGATGTGAAGCCCAGTGGAGAGACTGCCCTTAACATACCGCAAGACACGCTTGAGCATCGCAAGATGAGGCTCGCGCGGGTCGTGCATGAAGAGGCAAACCTGCTGAACTGCATAAGCGAGGTCCGGACGAGTCAGCGTGAGATACTGTAGCGCACCGGCGAGGCTGCGGTACTGAGTGGCATCCGCCACCGGTGCGCCGTCTGTAGCAGAGAGCTTGGCATGAGTGTCAACAGGAGTCGCCGTTGAATGACACTCAGCCATGCCGGCGCGCTGGAGCAGATCCACAGCGTACTGGCGCTGCGACAGGAAGAGACCACCAGCAGAACGCGTGACAGAGATCCCGAGGAAGTGATGAAGGTCCCCGAGATCTGTCATAGCGAACTCGGAATGAAGGAGCTCGGTGATGCGACGAAGAAGCGGAGTCGACGAGGCTGTCAGAATGATGTCGTCGACGTAGAGCAGCAAGTAGGCGATGTCGGCACCCGCTTTGTAAACAAAGAGGGACGTGTCGGAGGTCGAAGCAGTGAAGCCGGACCGCTGAATGAAGCCGGAGAACCGCTGGTGCCACGCCCTGGGCGCCTGCTTGAGTCCGTACAAGGACTTTTGCAGGAGACAGACGTGGTCGGGAGCCGCCGGGTCGACGAAGCCGGGCGGCTGCTGGCAGTAGACGGTCTCGTTCAGATGGCCGTGAAGAAAAGCGTTCTTCACGTCCAGCTGATGTATCGGCCAGGAGCGAGAGACGGCGATGCTGAGGACGACCCGGATGGTGGCCGGTTTGACAACCGGGCTGAACGTCTCGTCGTAGTCGATGCCGTACCGCTGCGAGAAGCCACGAACAACCCATCTGGCTTTATGGCGAGCCAGAGAGCCGTCAGCATTATACTTGTGCTTGAATACCCACTTGCCGGTGATGATGTTGGCACGAGGCGGTCGAGGAACAAGACGCCAGGTGCCATTGTCCACAAGCGCCTTGTATTCTTCGGTCATTGCCGCGCGCCAATTAGCATCTGCGAGCGCGGCACGAGTGTTGCCTGGCAGCGGAGAAGCCAGGTTGGAGGTCGAGGCGTTGAAGCCATACCGCTGCATGGGCGGCGGCAGTGAACCCGTCCGGGAACGAGTCTCCCGCACAGGAGGCTCTGGAGGCGGGACTGCTGCTGCCTGCGGCGCTGGGGCCGAGGGCACCTCCGGCTGCTGCTGCGCCGTCGGCGCCTCCGGCTGCGGCTGAGGAGTCGGTGGCGGACGCGGACGACGAGTGTAGTGGACGCCGAACCGCTGCCGATCAGCTGCAACGGCGGGGGCACTTGCCGGTGTAGGAGAAGCCGAGGGTGCAGGCGTGTCCGGCCGGAGCGCCTGGGGCAGCCTGTAGGCAGCACCATGCCACAGGATGGCAGGGTCCAGCCCGATGGGGTCGCCGGCATCGTCTGTGGCAGCCGAGGCAGGCGCAGCTGAGACCCGTGAGTGCCGAACGTCTGAGGTAGACGGGGCAGGCGCGGGAAGTATATCCTGTATCAAAAAATCAAGAGAATCCGGTCGGGGCTTGGAAGCCGCAAACGGAAAGTGAGTCTCATCAAAAACAACGTGGCGAGAGATGATGATCTTGCGAGTAGAAAGATCAAGACACCGGTAGCCCTTCTGGGAAGGAGGGTAACCGAGGAAGACACACGCTGCTGAGCGAGGAGATAATTTATGGGGAGTCGTGGCACTAAGGTTCGGATAGCACAGGCAACCGAAAACTCGGAGGATGGAGTAGTCTGGCATTTTACGGTGAAGGAGATGATAGGGAATACCATTATGTATGGACGATGATGGCTGCCGGTTGATCAGAAACACAGCAGTGGAAAGAGCTTCGACCCAGTAGGATGGAGGCATGGCGGCATGAAACAGAAGCGTGCGAACAGCGTTGTTCAGTGTGCGAAGCATCCGCTCAGCTTTGCCGTTCTGGGCGGATGTGTAGGGGCACGAGGTGCGAAGTAGGATGCCGCGGCTAGCTAGGAAGGTAGCGGTGGCATTGTTGATGAACTCGGTGCCATTATCCGCCTGAAAACAGCGCACAGGAAAACTGAACTGTGTGTGAGCGTAAGCAACAAACTGGACAATATGTGCATGAACTTCTGATTTATGGCGAAGAGGAAACATCCAACAATAATGTGTATAATCATCAACTATGACAAGATAAAATTTATAGCCAGAAATACTCAAAACTGGAGAGGTCCAGACATCACAGTGAACAAGTTCAAAGGGAGCTGATGTACTAGAAACCGAACTAGCGAATGGCAGCCTAGCGTGCTTGCCAAGCTGGCAGGCATGACAAATATGGCTTGCTGCTTTATTACACTGGATAGCTGATAGCTTATTTAGAGTGTTGACGACGGCGGGTGCAGGATGCCCAAGGCGGGAGTGCCATAACTCTGGGGAGACGACGGCGACATGGCAGCGAGGTGGCATGTGATGTGGAATGGTGTAGAGATCCCCATTGCTATTGCACCGAAGGAGGACCGTCTTGGTCTGCAGATCCTTAACAGAAAAACCATAGGCGTCAAACTCAATGGAACAGTTATTGTCGCGAGTAAGCTGTCGAACAGATAACAGATTACGAGTGAGTTGGGGAGCAACAAGAACATTATCAAGACGAAAAGGACGATCAGCTATTTGAATAACAGAAGTGCCACGACTATGAATGGGAATTGATTGACCGTTGCCGACCATAATGGAGGACGGTGGCGACGGGAGATGGGAAAGTAAAATACCGTCATTGGAGGACATGTGAGATGTCGCTCCGCTGTCCATGACCCAGGGTGTAGCCCCACCCTGGATTGCCATCTGGTTGAGGGCAGCAATCAAGCTTGCCGAGTCCCAGCTGCCCGGAGGCCCGTATGCCGAGGGACCGCCGGCAGTGGAGAACTGCGGAGACGCGAAGGCGGTGTGTGCCTGTGGAGGAGGCACAGGTGGCGCACCCCACTGCTGCTGCTGTTGCTGGGGAGGCCACGGAGCAGCCCAAGGGTTGTAGCAAACCCAGGGGCCGGCCGGCTGACGCCCGCCGAAACTGCCGCCTTGCTGCTGGTTGCGGCCACCGCCGCTAGTGCCACCTTGCTGCTGGTGGCGCCCACCGCCGCCACTGCCACTGCCGCCGTTGCCACCACGGCCGCCCTTGCCCTTGCCACCCTTGCCCTTGCCACCACCCCCACGAGTGGTGGGTGCAGAGGGAGTGGACGGGCAGGACGGTGAAGAGCAGGAGGAGGTGGTGGAGGCGGCAAGAGCTGAAGCTGAGGACTCTTTGCCCTCAGTGCCAAGGCGGAGTTCCTTGACGCGGAGCATGTTGACGGCAGACTTGAAGTCGGGAAGCGGCGATGTGTTGGAGATGATGTCGGCGGTGTTGGCGAAGCGGGAGTTGAGACCGCGCAGCAAGTTGAGCACGAGTTGCGCGGGGGAGACGGTGTGACCGACCTCCCGAAGGGCATCAGCGGTGCGCTTCATCTGCTGGGCGTAGGCGTCGATGGATAGGTCGCCCTGGGACAGGTTGTGGAACTCCTGCTCAAGGACGACGGCGCGCGACTCCTTGTTCGCCTGGAACAGGGCCTCGATGGAGACGTACAGAGCGCGTGCATCCTGATCGGGCTCCATAGCGAGGTCGAGGACGGCGTCATCGACGGAGCCGTACATCCAGCCGCGGATGCATGCGTCAGGCTGAGACCACAAGGGGTCAGCCGGGCGCGCGGCCTCCGTGCCATCGATGTGGCCGAGCAGCCCGTACTTGCCGCAGAGGGCGGTGAAGAACGCCTTCCACTTGGAGTAGTTTGGGCGCTCGAGGCTGAGCGCGATGGGGACGTGCTGCTTCACGTTGACGGAGGCATAGGCGGCGAAGAAGGGGGCGGCAAGAGAATCCCCCATGGTGCCGGACGACTGGGAGCCGATGGCGCCGGTTGTGGAGGAGGAACTCGACGACGACGTCATGATCGCGGTACAGGGCGGCGGCACAATCCGCGCGGCGGCCCGGAGCGGCGATCGCACGCGCGGCCTTGGAGGCGGCGCGAGGCGGGGCGGCGGCGCGAGAGAAGTCGCGCGGCGGCCTGGGGCGGCGGCCTGCAGCGCGCGGCCAAGGAGGCGGCTTGGCTTACGAAGGCGGCGGCGCGATTGCACGCGGCCTGGTTGCGGCCGAAGGTGGCGACGACGGCGCGGCCTGACTAAAGGCAGGGGCGCGGCGGCTTGGTGGTGCGGTGGCGCACGCGCTAGGGCAGGGCGCACGGGCAGAGGAGAAGCGGAAGCGAAGAAAAAAAGGAAACCCCAGAAATTAGGGCCCCGGGACTCGTGATACCATGTAGAGAAACACCGCACACCCTAATCAGGGGGGGTGACCTTCATTATATAGCCTAATAGGCTAGGGTTACAATGTACAAGGCCAATGGGCCGTACGCCCAATATGGGCTGTTACAATATATTCTAACACCTTGGTCATCACACGCCATTAATATTTGCATAGCTGCAGCCTCCAGAACCAGCATGTTCAGTTAGCTTGCACCTTGATTCTCCATTGATGAACTTTCATAATTCTTAGAAGTATATCATCTGTCAATCCAGAAATATACATAAAAACTTAACTATCCATGAAATGAAATTAGAGAAAATGTATGAGTTGTATTGGAGAGACATTAGTATCTGAACGTGTGATCAGGATAGAGGATCCTAATAATCACTATACTAACATGAATAATCATAGATTATTTAGTAGAAAAGTGTGTACATGGATTGTTAAGATAACCCAAACCCTGACGTACATATGCACAGCGAAGCAAAATATAGACAAAGTAGCACTGAAAATTCACTTGAGCAAAACAACGAACAGGTGCAGGGCATACGGTCTGTGTGATCTCACCTTAGGTTTAAGGCAATGCAAAGTGTTGACGAGCACATCCTCCTATCCTACCCACTGGGAGACTGCGGCAGAGGCGACAACCCGTCTGCGGCTTGATCTCGGCCGCCCCATGCCTTACGCCGGCCGGTCGCCTGCTCCGCCCGCCAGATGCCGTGCCTGTGGCCGGCACGTGCAGCTTGTCGAGATGGATGTCAGGCGGCCAGCGGCCTGACTCAGGCCCGTGGGCCTGCCGCCCTGGGGTTGGCACGAAAATAGGCCCGGTCGAGCAGGGGAACGAGATAGTCTGCAGTTGGAATTTTGAAAAGGAAAAAAAGTTACTTTTAGTCCCTTAACTATCATGAAAGTTTACTTTTCGTCTCTCAACTTCAAAACCAGATAAAACACGTCCCTCAACTTTTGAAACAGTACAGATAACGTCCCTCGATGGTTTTAGATGGCAGTTTTGCTACAGTAACGGAGGTTTAGCTACAGTGGCAGCTTTTACTTTACTTTTTTTATTTATTTCGGCTGAATCTTTAAAAAATCATAGTAAATTATAAAAAAATCATAAAATATAAAATCTAATTTTGTTGGACTTCACATGAGCTGATCTACATACTGAATATATAATATTGTATGCTTTAGTACAAAGTTTTTGCTATAAATATTTTCTCTTTTTCTTTTTTATTTATTTTGACTTAATCTTTGAAAAATCATAGTAAATCATACAAAAATCATAAAATGAAAAATCCAATTTTGTTGGATTTCACATGAGCAAATCTACATAGTGAACATATAATATGGTAGACTTTAGTCCAACAAAATGGTTATAGAAGCTGCAACTATGAATTATTTTAATTAATTATAGAAAAAACATAGATCTAAAACTACGGCAAAAACTTTGTACTAAAGTATACCATATTATTGATTTACTGTGCAGATCTACTCACGTGGAGTCTAACAAAATTATATTTTCTATTTTATGTTTTTTCTAAGATTTATTATGATCTTTCAAAGATTGAACCAAAATAAATAAAAAAGAAAAAGACAAAATCTTTATAGCAAAAACTTTATAATAAAGCATATCATATTATATATTCACTATGTAGATCTACTCATGTGGAGTCCAACAAAATTAGATTTTCCATTTTTTGATTTTCTATGGTTTTCTATGATTTTTTAAAGATTCAGCTGAAATAAATAAAAAAAAGAAAAACAAAACCACCGTCACTGCAGCAAAACCTCTATTACTGTAGCAAAACCGTCATCTAAAACCACCGAGGGACGTTATCTGCATTGTTTCAAAAGTCGAGGGACGTGTTTTGTCTGGTTTTGAAGTTGAGGGACCAAAAGTAAACTTTCGCGATATGAAGGGTCCAAAAGTAGACTTTTTCCTTCTGAAAATACAACTTGTCTCTCCAGTTCTCATCCAGCCGTTGATACTAGATCCAACAGTGAGCTCCAGGAAACTAATTTAATTAGCCTCCAACCGGCCCATGTGAGCCCATTCCGCACGATTCTTATCGTCTCGGAGTCCAACCTCCGCTTGCGTCGTCGCTCGGTCCCCAGGCCACGCGGCTCCTCCGTTGTCGCCGGGCATGAAGACGATGGTCCTTGTTCTCCCGTCCTCTTCTGGCGCCACACCGAACAGGCGCGGCCCGCACGCCGTTGGTGCCAGCCGCCGTTCCTCTGACGCCGTTGCAAGCACCAGATCGGTGCAGCTGCTCCATCTTCGCCAGGTGAGTCACCGGAGCGGCGCGCTGCTCCCGACCTCTCGTCAAACTAGATGGGCACGGCACTGGACCGGGGGTGCCGTCCTCGCCAGGGGTGACGCGCGCCGCTGGTGTCTGCGCTCGTCTACCCGCCACCACGCATAAGCCTCGTCGCCGACGAAGCTGCTGCACCATGTGTGGTCTCGTCTCGTCGACAACTCGACATCATTCCTCACCACGCCCCGCCACCGCGATGCTCACGTAGTAGCCGCAGATGCTACCGCTGGGTGCTTATTACTGTAAAATGTGCTTCGAGGTATTCTGTTTTGTAAATTTCGGGTACTACCATACTGTAAATATTAGCAAAATGTAAATTGTCACTCAACAGGAATTGGCACCCATTGTAAGACGAAATTGGTCCACACAAATGTTCTGAAATGCATTTGTCATTTCAATGCACAAAAGTTGTTGTTGATTATATGCTTTTGTCATCCAGCCTGAAACTACATTGTCACAAAAGCTGCTACTAAACTGCTGAATATTACACTTGAATTGCAAAATCAGAAACTATATGAACATGATGGCATTGCTGTTAGTGAGCCATATATTCCATGGATGATCTGTACTACTAGAATTGACCAATAACACCATCTGTCATTGATCCATGCAAAACAAATGCACAATCATTCAACATCATAACCATGTATGGTTCAGAGAAAAGGTTTATTACTTTGAAATCTTACCGTCAATAGTTGAGAGAAGGAATTAATGGCTATGTATTGTTCAAAAATCCCTTCCTCGGGCAAAGATGACATTTGTAGTGTCGCGCCATCATGAGCCGTCACTTGTATAGTTTCTTGCTCCTTCAGGTAAAAAAGAATAAAATAGTTAAACAATCTTGAAACTTTTTGCAGTGGGTAGAACTAGATACAATCTGATGTGTTTTGCGTTATCGCATACCTTTGAACATTTTTTTTTCTTATCACGGACCTTAAACCTTTTTTTTCTTTCTTCTTGTCACACACCTTTGAGCTTGTCTTTTGTGTTTCCCTCCTTTTTGGTAAACTTCCGCTTCTTGTCAAGCTAAGTTCTTTTGCGCTTCTAGGTTTTTGTTTTCAAATCCTTTTTCTTTAGGCTTGTTATACTCAACAATTCAATGGGCAGAGTAACATTTGTGGGAGTGATGAAAGTATCCATAGGACTTGCAAACACCATTGATCTTCTTCTTCAACTTGCTTGCTGAGCATGCCAATTGCACTGTTTACTAATAAGGTACACTTTGGATGGCTAGCAGCTCGATGTGCCAAATGGCGTAATTTGTGAGTCATACCTTTGTAGCGAAGCATATCTTCTAATTTTGGATTTTTTTTCTATTATGTTTCTTGGGTTTGAGTCACGGTCTCCTCACATTGCACAGATGAGGGTAAGACTTACCACTGACACCCTTCCCCAGACCCTGCACAGAGCGGGAGCTCTTTGCACTGGATACACCCTTTTTTATTATGTTTCGGTCTTGGTGTTCCATTGTGTGCTTCCTGTGTCCATCTCTTTAGTACATAGTGTGTAGGAAGTGTTTTGGAATTTATCAAATCAAGGACTTTAAGAGCTTGGCCACACAGTATTCCGATTATGTTGAATTGCCCATAGCTGCATGTACTGATTTGCTTGAAAGAATCACCAATAACTTTGTATTCCTTGTCAAAGGTAAACCTTTTCATCTGAGAGTCCCAATTGCTACAAGATATTCATTTTTCACATTCTAATGTTGTGGTGCATGCTACCATATTGACCTCTCACACTCACCTTGAAAAGCTTCAAAAATAGATGGTGTGTACACCTTGCTAGCTTGGACCAACATAGGTATCCTCATTTTGATCCTAGGTAATTTTTTCCTTGATTCAATTTTAGATTGCAATTCGTTCTTTCTTTTATATTCCACAACCCTTTCAAAATGCTTAGGAAATCGAATTATGTCAAAATCAGATTTGAAATGTAACTGATGTGTTCTGTATTCAACCTGTAGACATTTTGTTAGATGATCTCTTTTACCTAACTTTCTATGACCCTTATTTGCAGAAACAGATCTTCAGGAACTAACCTTTCTACTTGTTTTTCTTTCGTTTTTGTACATTTTTCTCACCTCAAAGCTTTTTTGACCCCCAAAGCTAATCCAAAACATCCAAGCCTCATTTGCAGTATTGGACTCCATGCCAACATGAGGTAAAACATTAGTAAGCATTGCAGAATATCATTATAGAAGACAGAAGACATTGCAGTATTACAATAGTTGATATTAATATATATCACAGTAAAGTGCGGAAGGATTATGACCATAAGATTACAAACCAGATATTTCGAATATTGCAAACAATAAAGTTATACTTTCTCAATCTAATAAGGTAGCACTACATGACGTAATAAGCATTATACTCTCATAAGTTTGTCCATGAATTCCTAGCGTTTGCTCCATATGACCATACTCCCATAAAATTATTAGCTCATCATGCAAGAGAGTTGGTGGACTAATACTATATTGCGATAATTTTTTTTTTGAAAGATCATACTATGCGATATATAATTAATGAGATGGCATCTAGCTATATCTATAGCTAGGGTGAGTTAAATAGATGCCTTGAAACCCCACAAATTATTGATGCTCACAAGAATATGTAGATTACAAGGAACATTGTATGCTGGCCTTAGAAACTCCCATAGACTCGATAAGTGGTGGTGGTAGTGGTAGTGGTAGTGGTGATCCAAGAACAAACAACCTCGCATGTAAATTCCAGCAAACCCACCCTTCTGCCGACCACTAGTAGAGAGCAGACTTTTGATCCACTACCGATTTTGACTTTAGTACCGGAATTTTTTGCGCCCGGGAAGAAAGAAACCTTTAATCCCGGCTAGATATAGCAGCCGGTACTAAATCCTCCTTCCCAACGGCTCGCAACGGCTAGGGAGCTTTTAGTCCCGGTTAGTGATCAAAATCGGGACTAAAAGTCTATATTTAGTCCCGGTTTTGATCATCAACCGAGACTAAAAGTTTAACCATGGTTTATGGGCAGAACCGGGACTAAACCTTAACTTTTAGCCCCGGGTTTGTAGCCTAAACCGGGACTAATGTTCCTCCCTTCCAATTTAAACCTTTTTTTCCCCCCGAGCCTGAGGCCCCGAGCCATTCATGCTGTTCTTGCTCTGCTCGTGCATGTTCTTGCTTCTTCTCAGCTCAAGTGTGGAGCTTTTGGCTAGGTTACTCCTCCAACTTCTTTAATTCTACGGTTGCAAAGGTTGCTATCTTTATTCTCTCTTGTTTAATCACTAGGATTTGTATTTCAAGGTCAAAATCACTTGATATTTCTTTAATAATTTATATTTCAAGCTCAAAATCATTTGATATTTCTCCAATAATTTATATTTCAAACTCAAAATCACTTGATAGTTTGTATATTTGGTTGAAGGAAGATTTATAGTATGCATAGCTCACATTTGTTACTCAAATGTTGTATATATATATTTGTGATTTTAATTTTATGAGTTTTATTTTTTGTTTCGCTTGTTAAAATACATTATTAGGAATTTAAGTGTTGTACAAATTTGAGTCTAGAGAGTAAAGAGTAGATGACGAATGCTTCTGGGTCGTCGGCCTATCATCGGGTTCAAAAGAGGCTGAGACCAGACCTCCCTCTCATTGAGTGCGGCGAGTGCAAGAAAAAGAATGTGCTTGAGTTTCGAGTGAAGAAGGAGGGTCCCAACAAGGGGCGCATCTTCTACAAGTGTCCGGATCGTAATGTGAGTTACTCTATCGCATTTGATGATTATATATAATAAATTATGTATTTTTTTACTAAACTTATGTATTTTTGTCTTAATTTCAGTGGGATGGCAGTGGATGTCCAGGGTAGTATTGGGAAGAAGAGTATGCGAAACACGTGTTTGGAACTCTTGCAGAGGCGGCTGCGGTAGGTGATGAGCTAGCTGATGAGGCACTGAGCCCGCGAACGAAGACTATTGATATTGAACAGACGAATGATTTGTCTGTTTTAGTTGAGATCGGTCGTGATATGCTTAGGCTGTTGAAGTGTATTTTAGGTTTAATTAGTTTAGTGCTAGTTGTGACTGTCTACATTGCAGCGAGGCTTCTATAAATTAATTAATGTCCAGTATTGTGATATATGTTCGTTTGTCTTGTAATGTAGATGAGTCGGCATTGGATGTACAACACTGATCGTCGCTCTAAAGATTTCATTGAGGGCGTGCATATTTTCTTAAATGTGGCCGAGTCAAACAAGCGGGATGGATTCATGTGCTGCCCATGTGCTGTATGTAAGAATTTGAAAGAATATTCTTGCTCAAGGATTCTTCATTCTCACTTGTTCAAGTCGGGTTTCATGCCAAACTACATCTGCTGGACCAAACACGGAGAAAGAGGCGTTATAATGGAAGAAGACGAAGAAGAACAATGGGACGATGGTGACACTATTGCTGACTATGACAATGATATTCCAATGGAGGAAGCTGAAGAAGAGGTACCAGCACAAGATGATCCCGTTGATGATCTTACTCAGGCTATTTGCGATGCAAAGAGAGAATGCGAAAGTGAAAAGGAGAAGATCAAGTTCGAGCGTATGCTAGAGGATCACAAGAAGTTGCTATACCCAACTTGTGATGCAGGACAGAAAAAATTGGGTAGCACACTAGAGTTGTTGCAATGGAAGGCAAAGAATGGTGTATCCGACAAGGGATTTTGGGAGTTGCTTACAAAAATAAAGAAGATGCTTCCAAAGGATAACGAATTACCAGCCACTACCTATGAAGCCAAAAAGGTTGTCTGCCCTCTGGGATTGGAAATCACAAAGATACATGCATGTCCTAATGATTGCATCCTCTACCGTGGCGAGGAGTACGAGGAGTTGAATTCTTGCCCGGTATGCCATGCATCACGGTATAAGATCAGGCGAGATGACTCTGGTGATGTTGAGGATGAAAGAACCAGAAAGAAAATAATGGACCTCAATAACAGTGGGTTCAAAGACGAACCATTTGTGCTTACCAAGGATGTCAACTAGGTATTCTATGTCAATGACATGTCTTCGAAACCGAAAAGAGGGAAAAACGATAAGTACCCATTTAGCAATGAGCCAAAGCGTCATATAGTTCTTTCATGAAAAATAAACATTATGAGAATTGAAGATAAGACAGACACATCAGAAGATTATGAGAAGGATGATCGAATCTCACCCTTCATGGTCAACAAAGACCCAAGCATCCTATTGAATAATGAAGACACCCCATAGCTACGTCGATTATGATCAAGGGACATATATTTAAAAAAAGTTCACAACTGTGATTGCTTAGAGCGAATTTAGCTATTATGTAATAATTGTGAGACATTAGATCCATGAATTTACGTTGAAATAAATTGAAAACAACTTTTCTGTCAAATACCAACCATTTTATTTATATTTGTTGAGCACTACATTTTTGCATTAATGAATTAATGATTATTATCATATATTATTATTAATATTTGTAAAGAAATCAAGAAATACAGGTAAAAGATTTTTCTTCTCTGTAGTATGCAGTAAAATAAAGCAGGAACCTTTTTTTAAAATTTTTTTGTCAACATTTCCATTTACTATTGAATTAGTAAGGTTTATAAGTATTATAAAGTAAGACAAAAAGAAATGATCCAGTTGGCGGGAGGTGAACAGAAAATTTCACTTTTAGTCCCGGTTGTAGGCTGCAACCGGGACTAAAGGTGGGCCGAAATTTTTAGGCCCGCCAAAAAACACACTTCCCGGTTCCTACCAAGAACTAGGACTAAAAGTATGAGATTTAGTCCCGGTTCCTGGTTAGAATCGGGACTAAAACTTTTAGTCCTGGTTCCTACCAAGAACCGGGACTAAAAGTATGAGCTTTAGTCCTGGTTCCTGGTTGGAACCGGGACTAAAAGTTTTTGGTCCCGGTTTTGGATTAGATCCGGGACTAAAAGTCACGACCTATATATTGAACTCGCCTTCAACCTCGATCCATCGGACTTCTTCTTTTCACGCCGTTCGCCCTCGACGCCGCCGCCGCCTCTCGGACCGCTCCAACCGACGCCGGCCGCCAGTGCCCCGCCGGCGCGACGCCCGCCCGCCCGCGCGCCGCCCTGACCTGCTCGAGCTCGCCACCGCCTCGCGCGGGATCTCGACGCCCGGCCCGCCACCGCCTCGCGCGCCCGTCCGTCTCCTCGACCGCCGCACGCAGCCTCCGTGTTGCCGGCCGCCGCCGCGGACTGCCCCTCTGCGGGCCTCGACGCCGGTCCCCACGCGCGATCCGCCGCCGGCCCTCTCTCCTCTGCTGACCGCGCGCGCCGCGCCCTACAGCCGAGGTATACGCTAGCGGGTTTTTTTTCATTTAGTTAGTTTGTTTTATTTTTAGTTAGATAATTAATTAATTTAGTTTAGATAGTTTAATTAGTTAATTAGTTAGTAAATTAGTTTTAGTTTAGTTTAGGTTAATATATTAGTAATTTTAGTTTAGGTTTTGTCTCTTTTGTTCCACATGCAATATTAACATTAATAATTTTTCTCCTCTAGATGGCCGGAGATAGAGCCAATATGGAACAAGAAATGATGGACATTATCAACACTGGCAGTCAACACTGGCCGGAGGGAGAAGACGACGGGAGTCAGTACTTAGTGGATGATGGGAATGTGCAGCAAGACAATGTTGCAGATAATACTACTGGCGAGGTATTTATTTATTGCGAACACATGGTTACGAAATCATTATATGCGTGGTTACCGATACTTATTAAATATTTGTTTCTTAACTTAATTTTGTAGCCATCTGGAACGACGACATCTTCGGGCAAGAGCAATGGAGTCCGGGGCCCGAAGAAACCATTAGAGGGTCGCTTTGTGATCACAGAGTTCAACACAGATACGGGCGAACCATCAGGACCACATGCAAAGAAATTCATGAACCATTGTGGATACCTTGTAAGGGACAGGATCCCGATTAGTGCACGAGAATGGAAGGCAAAGCCTAGTGCTCCTGATGTGAGCTTTGTTTCTGATGTTGACAAGAATCTAGTGTGGAATGATATTCTTCAACATTTCACGCTAGAAACGGATAATTATCCAGAGTTCAACAGCGAAGACTTGAAGTCGCTAGTTAGGCGCTGGGCAATGAAGAAGATGGCCACATAGTTTCAGAACAAGACGCCAGATTTTGACCGAGCCACTGGTCCGATCACAAAGTGTAGGCCCTACTGGGATGAATTTGTACAGTACAAGTTATCAGAAGAGGGTGAGACACGGGTCAAAAGGAACACTGAGAATGCTCGCAAAAAGGAATACCACCATCACTTGGGATCAGGTGGTTACCCTTCTGCCATTCCCAAGTGGGAAAAATTGGAAGCTGATATTTTACCAAGGGGCTCATACCAGAATCAGCTGCATGGCCTGTACGTGCGAAACAATGGTTTTTTGTCATGGGGGAAGTCTTGACCTGCAGACCGGGAAGGTAGTTCATGGCTAGAAACTTGTAGACGCAGCAGAAAGATTGCAATATATTATGCACGCTAAAGAGAAAGGGGTATTCAGGCCGAATAGAGAGAAGGACGAACTGACATATGCCATTAGTACTGCTGAGCACCCTGGCCGAACTAGAGGCTTGGGACCGGGTGTGACTTGAGAACATGGTTTCCCTGAGGACAAAGATAGCTACAGAAGCCATCGAAGAAGAAAGAAAGAGGAGGCAGAGCGGATGCGCAAGTTAGAAGAATATGTTCTCGAGTCACGTGAAGCGCTACGTCAGTCTCATGAACGTGAGAAACAACTTGAAGCAAGAATGCAAGAGGAAATAGCAAGGCAGTTGGCATTAGCATTGAGTAGACATACATCAGAAGGAGTTAGCCAACCAGAAAATCTTGTAAAAAGCAGTTGTGCTTCTACTGAGGTGCCAAATCAGGAAGATGACGGAGCGTTGCGCTTCCCCGTGGATGATATCACTAATCCACTTACACCGTGTGAGCTGCACATTGCACAGGGGAACTCCACAGTCATGGTTGCTACCGGTATTGTAAACCCGGTAGACCCGACCAAGACACCCACTATCCATGTGAGAAGAATACCACCTGGATATGCTAGCGTCTCGGTGGATAGAGTTACCAAAGGTTTTGGTAATGTGCCTCTTGAAATTGAAGGAGGTGATGGGGAGAAGACACTAGGAGAAGCTGAGAAGACATTCAATGTATGGCGCAAGCGATACATTATTATTCCAGGGGCGCCACTGCCGCCTCGTCCTGAAGAACAGAAGTAAAGGCCAAGTCCAATAATCCGTTCCCCAAACCATCAGAGTGCTCTGGGCTGCGAGTACGAAGATGTGTTTACACCAGGTAGGGCGCCATCACCTCCACCAACAGCAAAGCCGTCATCGCCGCCACGACTTCCAACACCTCCCCCACCTACCAAGCCATCTACTAAGAGGCCTCCACCGCAGGTGGTGCAACCAACCCCGCCCGCAAAGAAGAAAGCCACCAGGCAAACAAAGCAACCCATTCCTCAGAAACTGCCCGGTGAAAAGACTAAAGAGGAGTTAGATATTGCGGTGAAAAAACAAGTCGCAGATTTTTTCACAAGAAAAACAAAGGAGACAGAAGAGATGAAGAAAAAGAAAGCGCAACCGTACTACTATCTACCTCACGATGCTTTAAGGCAGAAAAGGATGGAGCACGAGAAGAAGTTGAGAGAAGCTAAACAGCCCCTGTCACTATCGGACTATGACCGCTCTCTCACGAAGTCTATTGACAAACAGAAGAAGGCAGGGAAAGATGTTCCGCAACTCGGCAAACAAGACAAGCAAGCAATCCCCCCGCTAATTGTTAGTGATCAGATACCGAATCAATATGGCTCATTTATGGACCGCATCCAGGTACCTGGTGAGGTCAATTTGAACGAGTTTGAAGCTTTCATGACGGAAACTGGTATGAACCTTGCCCAAATGGTTGGATAGGAGCAAGTGGAGAAAGCGCAAATAGTTGACGAGTGGAGGAAATATCAACATGGTCGGAGTCTATGGAATCCAAAAACCCTCAGTCAACTAGGTACGCAAATGTACTTGCTAAACAAGTGGTACCTTGGGACATGTACACGAGGTGAGTCTTGGATTTTTGTCCGAATTAGAAACCAACATTGGTTCCGTGGCGATGATATTATGTTTGTTGACTTTGCTGAATTACACCAACTATGCCACATGGACTCCCTCGACAAAACAATAATGAGCTGCTATTGTCTGTAAGTGTACTTTCTTTCTGCAATTCAAATCTTTCTCTCTCTCTATATATATATCCTTACTTTCTCTCTCTCTATATATATGCAGCTATGAGATGCAAATGTGCAAACAGAGAGGATCTAATGAAGTTGGTTTCATTGATCCACATATTGTATTCAAACACTCTACACCCAACTCAACATGGAAAGAAGACACAGAGAAGAGTCTCATGAAGTTCTTAGCAAAGCAACGCGGCAAGAAACATATACTCTTCCCCTAACACTTTAACGATCATTGGATATTGATCGTCATCGATCTTCAACAAAGCCACATAGAGATCTTAGATTCTATGAGAAAGAGCCTGGACCAAATCCAAGTTATGATAGATATTTTTCAGAGGTAATTTATTTCTCCTTACCTTCTTCAATTGCAGTGTTTGGAAAATATTCACATCGATCATTGGATATTTTTATTTTGATTGGCAGTGTTTGAAAAAGATTCATTGAGAAATACGACCTCAAACATTGCAAAGCACCACTGACTATAATCCCACACATGGTAAGTATATATACTTAGAGGCCATTCATGTTATATATGTATCTATATATATGTATTGTCCGGATCGGATGACAATCTTTTTTGTCTTATAAAGTGGGTTCTGCGGTAACAACCCGGGAATAACACTTGTGGATACTATGTCTGCGAGTTCATGAGGGTGTACTCAGTCAGAACTGACCGGGAGAAGCTAAAAGTACGTTAAATCGATCTCATATTAACTCACACAAATGTACATATACATACATACATATATATATATATATATATATATATATATATATATATATATATATATATAATCATATATATTAATACATTTCCCTTTGACTTTGTTTGAAGACTGATTATTTAAAGAAAAAGATCCTGGTAAAAGACGAGCTCAAGACAATTCAAGAGACCATAGCAGGGTTTCTTAATAATCAAGTTTTGAATTCCTCCGGAGAATTTTACAATGACCCTAATGAATCTTGGAAGCCGGGCAACGGTGGTGATGAAGATGACTGAAGGGCATATATATATGTTGGAGTGAAAACTTTTGGAGAGGAATTTGGAGTGAAAAAAATGTTAAACGCTCTAGTATATATATATATATATATATATATATATATATATATATATATATATATATATATATATATATATGTATATGTAGTTTGTAATATATATATGTCTTATGTCGTATTGTGCCCTTTGTCAAAACCGATACACACATATAATATATATATATATATGTAATATGTGTGTATAGATAATTTTAAATCGAAACCATAATTAAAAAACAAAACGAATAATGAACTGAAAAAACACGAAAAACAAAAAAATGAAGGTTTTAGTCCCGGTTGTTGATACAAACCGGGACTAAAAGGTTTCACAGACCCGAAGACACGTGGTCTGGGCTGCAGACCTTTTAGTCCCGGTTTGTGTTTCAAACCGGCACTAAAGGTCCACTTTTAATCCCGATTCTGAACCCGGGATTAAAAGGGGTGACATTTACTCCCGGAAGGTTGTTCCCGGTTGGAAAACTGGGGCTAAAGGGGGTTTTTCAACCGAGAACAAAACCCATTTCTGTACCCGTGGACACTGCTCCAATGGTCTAGAAGCCTTGCTCCGACAAATCTATGCGGATGTTGCTGCCTTTCTCGCTAGCCCCGAATTGAGCGAACAACATCCTGCCGCCATATTCCTGGATCAGTCCGGACCTCATCAGCTCTGACGATCGAGTCCATGCATGTGGGTTATATCCTGCTTGGCTTTGCTTTGTCCCCATCGATCCGATCCCAGGCCGTGGATTAGTCGTCGATCGGCTCCCAAAAGCTTCCCGCCCCATTATTCGCTTAACATGCCTGGCGCCGAATCCTCTCCTTATCCCGGTGACCCGGTCCAAGCTCCCATGCCGTACCCACCTGCTCGGCACCCCGGCGTGTCGACCGCGGACGGGCCGCGGTCGCGCGGGACTCGCTTCCATATATAATCCATCGCCGTTCGTTCCCCGGCCCGCAAATGATTCTCAGGCATCCGGCTGCATGCTTTTCTTTTAATGCTCGCTGCGCGCCAGCGGAATGCCCCGGACATGGACGGTTTTCCGGTGCGCAATCAGCCCCGCGCGCGGGCCGGCAGCCGGCACCATCGCTCGGTCGCTGTCGTTCCCGTCGCCGTCGGCGGCGAACAGGATAAAAAGGCGGGGGCGGGGGCGGCGGCCGCAGCGAGCGGCAGGGCCGGAGCCGGACCACACACCGCATCTGCGACACGTCGGCGCGGGCCTACCGGCCGATGCGAGCTGCCGCGCGGGCCGCCGGGGCTGCACACGTGTAGTCTCCGAATCCGAAAGATATACGCAGCCATTATTTGGTGACCACGTAGTACGTGTGCCTCGCGTTCCAGTTCCAGATCGCCTGTGGCACTGCAGGGCATGGAAAAATCGCGAGAGCGAATCGGGTCGTGTGGACGGGACGAGGACGACGGAGGCTGCCGGTTTCACGTCGATTCGTTCCAAGGGCCGGCGGGAGGCCGCTGCTGCCACCGCGTGAGAGGCGACGGTACGTACGGTGCCGCGACGCGAGTGGTCTCGACGGATCTGGCTCGATCTCGGTGGCGGAATCTTGGCAAGGATATCGAGATAAGGATGATGGATCGCCGCGATCTGTGCAGTGCCCGGCCGCGCGTACACGTACGTGCGCCGTGCATGTTCTCATGTTCGGATAATATCCACTGCCGGTCGGATCAGGCACTCGGACAGACAGTGTCAATGCGTCCGTCATGCTCGTTCAATCTCGGGATAAATAGATAAACAGATAGATGGATAAATGGATTATCCAGTCAGGATAGACGACGACCGCGCGCGTGCCTCGCTCGATCGCTTGCACGATGATGAAACGACGCGTGTTGATGTGCCAGGCCCCGTGTATCAATCCGGTCTGGAGCCTATGGCGGCGCAACAGATGTGTGGACGAATCGAATCGGAGTGCCAACGAACGGTGCGTGCGTGCGTGTTGCGGCGTTGCGTGCGCGACGCTGCCTCGCTCTAGCTAGAGGCCAGCTAGCGAGGTCGCCAACAATGCAATGCAAATGCAAGAGGATGCGGGCAACAAGCTAGTGAGCAGATCAGGGTTGGCTCGATCGCTCCAGTTGGCAAAGCAGGTTCCTTTCGCATTCAAACATCCCGGTCGGCGTGGAAATGTTGCGTTCTAGCTTGCCGTGGCTTTTGGACCATCCCAACCCCCAACCGACGATGGAGTTCTGCTGGTCTATCTCCAGTCTCCGCCGAAGTCCGCCCCACCAGATCACTCCACAGTCCAACACACGCGGATCGACACGACGCACATGCGCGAGACCGATGGAGCCATGCTCCGGCCTATGCCAGGGCTACAGGTGCCGCGGCGGCCGGCGGGCAAATATTCGATCGCGTGGGGTTTGCCTGCCTCAGTTTGTTTCGTCGGGGACACTCCATCTATCATCTCCAAAAAGCAACGCACGAGGCGAGAACAAGACGTCTCACGTGAAAACCTCGATGGAAGGAAGCAACTGCCAGGATCCTGGGGCGAGCGAGCGAGCTCGGACGGACAGCTCAAGTGCTGACTGGCGATGGACGACGGAATCGAACACACACGCGGAATCCGGCACGGAAAGGAAGCCGCTGGGCAAATTAAAAGAAGGTGTGGGAAGCAGGAGTGGAGTGGGTGACTGCGGCAGAGTGCTGTGCTGCAGATCAGAGGCGGGGTGGAATGGATATTCGGCGCCGCGATCGATGGCCATGGCGCGGGCGTGGAAAGAGCCAAAGGGCGTGGCTGTGGCGGGGGAAGGGGAATGGAATCGGTGAGGTCAAAGGGGGATGGGACTGGGACTGCAATGCAAGCAAGCATGCAAGCAGACGGTTGGGTTCATAGGTTGGGACGTTGGGTATATGCCGTTGCCGTGCCCAGCTCAGACCCACTTGGCATGTGGATTCTTCGCCAGTGCGAAGTCAGAGTGTGCACGAGTGTGATGCCTTGTGTGCTTGCGATGGGAATCTCTATCTTTTTATCTGCTAGTTCCCGCACTAAATGCCTGATCCTTCCCGACCCGGGGTTGCTTTGCTGTTGCTGCTGGTCGATCGATCATCTGCGTGCTCAACCTTTAGGCCCTGTTTCCTCGTTCAAAATTTCAACTTTCCTATCACATCACGTCACATCGAATGTTTAGATATATGCATATACATTATGTAGACATGTCTCTAAAAATTAGTGGAGCCAGAAGTCTCTATAGTTATTTGACATGCCCAAAACGATTGGTCAAAAGGAAATTTTAACTGAAATCATCTTATGTCAATGTTACAAATCGAAGCCCCAATAGATATACAATAGACTTTTTTTAAGATAATAGAATAGTTTAGGATTCGGACATCTTTAACAAAGCACCACAATACACAGTCTCCAACCCTCAACATTCTCCAACCCTCAACGGACCCTCTATGAACCATTACAATCGAATGCCCCTGCCGTCCCATCACTGGACCAATCTGGTGAGTGCAGGGACACAACATTTTGATCTAGTTCAACACTATTTTCAAATATGCTAACTCTTTGAAACGTAAACTACTTATGCATACGAATTAGCATTTTCAAACATTTTCAAAGGGTCACCGTGTCACTAGGTCTATTGCATATGAAAAGTCATTCACACCTAGCGGCACTTAGATAATCTATTAGACTTTAGAGTTCTCCTCTTAATAGTATAACAATCGTCTACACTTTTTTGCATTTTGGCTCACAAAACAAACTCCCTAACATATACGTTTGCCTCGATCACCATAGGTTTTTTTCTCTTTCTTCTCCAAGCATGAGCTTGATCTAGTTGGATTTCTTCATCCATCTCTAAGCCTTGCTCATCATCTTGGTTTGGACCTTACCTAGCTTATACAACACTTGGCAAAAGGATAGTCCACTAGTTGTCTCAGTAACCAAAACCAAACATAGGACTTTCATTGTTGTCCATGAGTGACATTATTTAAAATTATAGCTAATGAAAGCTGCCAAATTACAACACTAAATACACATGGAAAGTGACTTCATTTTCTTTAGTGACAACTAGAGGCAGAGGAGAGGGGGATAAACACCCCTGATGTTTTTTTAATAGGGTATATCATCTTGTTATTACACTAATCAAGGTGGTTTTAAGTCAATTTAGACACCATCTTTCATATTTAACTAATTCATGTGTTGTACCTACTCTTGCATGTTCATCATTATTCATTAGCATGTACTATTTTATCTTCATAATACAAAGCTTATGTTTGTTTATTGGAATATCACAGTATTTGTTATCTATAGTGAAGTGAGCCCATGTGTACAATGTATGTATGCATGCATAGATACGTATAGATCTTCATTGTGTGTTGTTGTCTTGTTGACCCTTATGTTAAATTCCTGACTCCACTCCTAGTGACAAGTGATCCAAACGGTCATGTTTCTTGACTTAAAGAATGTTGCTTGCTCTATGGTCTAAATAGCTTATTTTCGCTGTTTTTTAAGTACAAAATGAAATGTTGCATCATGTCTCTTCTTCTTACATGTGTCTCTCATGTCCAGACCAATGGGCCTAGGAGCTAGGACCCATGCAAGGATGCTACGACCTCCACATGTTCTATTTTATCTAAAGAACCACATCGTATCCATATGGATATTGCGGTTTGACGTGTAGCCAGCATTGGACGAAAATAGCAATATGTGTAAAGGATTCTCCTAGAATTTACTTTTGACCTCCCTTTGACATTGAGATGAATAATGAAAAATGTATGAACCAAACTATCAATGACTAGAGACATCCATACTATTGTAAATGTTAATAATATTAATAACAATATAACAACAGTGATTGTGGCTACCAATACTAGTCTTTTTCCTGTTTACTTTACCATGACAAGATGTAATTGTACTAGGATCTTATTGCATCCAATTATAGGTAGATTGTTAATCTAGTTGCTACAAGTAAATAGAAAGCCATCAGATCAGATCTTACCATGCTTTGCGCTTACCCTATAGATATATAGATATTGCTACAATGGATCCTCTCTTTTGCATCATCTCCCATGTCTTTATTGTCTTACCTACTCTTCCTACGTGATGTCTGCGCAACCCACCGCATAAACCATTACCGATGACTTGCCATCCTCACACGACACCTAGCCATTCCACCGCTTGACACTCCCAACTATGTCCTTGTTGTCAATATCAAACTGTCACTTTCTCCTGCCCACCTATTCTTCCTAGGTACCTACCTTGCATGCAATTGATATTCTACCACGCCTTTTATCAACACTTACAACTGATGAACCTCTTTACACTCATGGTTGACGTGTCGTTTCCGTTTTCCTTTGTTCGCTTGGGCGTCTAGTGTCTCCCACGGTCCAATATTAGGATGCACCATCTCTTGCTAACATATGTTTGACTCTGTTGTATCAATTCACTATCACAAGTTTGTTTTCCACTTTGCTCACCTCGGCTTACAATGCTCGTAAGGATGTAGTTTTCCTCTCCTGCCATTGCTATTCCTCTATTTCTATCCATTTTAATGTTCATGTTATATTGTGAATTTTGACATTATCCGGCGGGTGTGTGCTTCAATAACACCAAAATTGCACCACTGGACACACATCAATATCTTGCATCCTAACATGACACCTTGCCACCCTACAATCCAACCATCGTAAATATGTCAAGCTCTTTGCTCATGGTTGACGTGACATATCGCTTCTTTTCCTTTGTTTGCCTATGCCACCAAGCGGTTGTCGTCTAGCCTCCCCCCTTCTCATGTTTATATCTACCACCGACCAACTGTTTTTGTTTCTATGCTTGGTTGATGTGCCACCACGCATCTCCCTACTTTACTTCTGTTGCTAGACCACCTGCCTAATCTGTGTGCCGCCACGTCTAACTATTTGTCCACGTCTGTTGTCTCTGCTCGCCGCTAAAGTGTAACCGCCCCTTTCAACCCTTCTACCACACACTAGTCTTACTTGCCAACAAGATATATTACAAAATACTTTATTGCATCTATGTATATCTAGATTGTTGCCATATCGTCGTGCCACCGCTTAATTCTATCCCCCTGCCTTTACGCCACCTTGCATCACACACTATTCTTACTTCAAGAACAAGACACATAATGTCAGGAAACGCTCCCTCCATTCCAAGTTATTGCTCGCCGCTGAAGTGTAGCAACCCCTTTCAGCCCTTCTACCACACATAGTTTTACTTACTAACAAGATATAATATTACAAAATACTTTATTCTATGCATATCTATATTGTTGCCATATCGTCTCTGTGCCACCGTTTATTTCTATTCCCTGCATTTTATGCCACCTTATATCACACGCTATTCTTACTTTAGGAATAAGACATAATATCATGAAAACACTCCATCCGTTCTAAATTATAAAATGAGTTGCCTTTTCTAGATTTATTTTTCTATACACTTAGATATATACTATGTCTAGATAGTATATCTAAGTCTAGATACAAGAGATTTATATACAAGTCAAGACATCTTATAGTTTATATCGGAGAGAATACTTTATACATTATATACCTGCATCAATTGATTGCCATCATACTTATTGTTGTCCCTAAAGAAATTTTGCATTTATTTCTTTAAGCTTCTCATCTTGCTATGTAGGAGTATTCAAATACTACAAAAATAAATTATTGCTTCCATGCCACGTACTATGAAACCTGAGTCACAGAGGCAGCATCACTACCCCAGCTACCCCCATTAGTTGTTGGAAGATAGGATACCATCTTCATACATGCAGATGCAGCAGACGCATATGGCTGGCTGCCTGTGCATTAAATAAAGATTTTCCTATGGGCAAGCATATCTACGTTTTTTCATACAAGTCCTTCTAGATCAACGAAACCTCATAACGAAGTCCCCGGCCCGGGCCTTTAAATGCGGGGTCAGCATGGAGGCCGGAGCACAGAGCGCCACGAGGCGAGCAGTCGAGTGTTCCCTAGAGTCCCCGTCTCTCCGCCGCCGCCTGCAACCGCTTCACGTGCCCTAGGCCCTCGCTGGTCCCCTTTCCGACCCCAAATGGAGCCGAAGAAATCCTCTGCTCAGAACCAGCCCCAGGCCATGGAGCCCAAGAAGTCCTCTCCTCGCCGCGCCGGGGCCGCCGACGCCACCACCGAAGCGGAGTCCCCGTTGAGCAGCTTGTTCAACCCGCCGGCGCCCGCGGTACGTTTCTTGACGCCCCTCTCCTGTTCGATGCTATGCCTCGTTGTGAGGTTCGAGCTCGACGTGGAATTTTCTTCTTTAACTTTATTATTTACGATGATGCAGATGGGTTTCTTCGCGTACAGGCGCGTTCCTAGTTATATACCATAGTTTTCCCTTTTCCATTTTTGTTAAGTTTGGCGTGTCTCGAATGTGGAAACGCCCCCTATTATCGTAGAGTAGCGTTTTCTAAACACAATTTTCGAGGATTATTTAGAGTGATGCTGGTGATATGAATACCTAATTTGCCTAAAAAAGGTTTATGATTATATTAGTAAAAAAAATTCTTTGCTGTTGGTGTATATTAGTAAAATTCTTTCTTCATTTTCCCCTTTCATTTTCAAGGTAAATGGGAAAGATCAGGACTTGTACAACATTCTTTACAAAGGGCACAGCGGGAGCGCACAAGCTGGCATGACAGGTATACATAGTTGTGGAATTACCTGGTTTCGTCTTATTTTTGTTATCCTATATCCTATTAGGAGGGACTGTTATGCTAATAAAACCGAAGAGCTTTTGTGTCACGAGAATAATTACATTCCCAAAGTTTTTTTTTAAAAAAATACATTCCCAGATGAATCTTGGGAATCATGTAGGAGATAGTTACTATTTGCAGATGATAGATACAGTTTGTGTATTGTTTTGTCGACTCATAAATACTTTTAACCTAACTCTGGTCTCCCATGACTTCGGATTGTCTATTACCTGGGTTGATCATTTTAGAAGCATTGAGCGTGTGAAACAACTGAAATTAACTGAACAATGATTAGTTTGGTATTTTGATCTCGACTGAACAAAGATCAATTTGATGTCCAGATGGTAAACCACAATGGGCTCCTTCCAAAAGTCGTACTGCGTACGCAAAGGACGGTAAACATTCACCGCCTTATGATTCAGTTGATACGTCGTGTTTTGGATCATCTGTGCATTATGGTGGTCGAGAGTATTTCTACGGCAGCTCTACAACCAAGAAAGCAACAGAATCCTCCACTGACGTAAGAATTACTTAAACTAGAAACAGAACACTTTCTTGTATTTTGTATTTCACATTTTTTTAAGATCGTCATGAATTACTCTGCACTCCTGCAAGGCTTTGAATTTATCGTGTGTGTTTTCAGTACAAAGGGGACAAGAAAGATCCAGCCGCAGATTCTCATGGCGACTGGTGGCAAGGTATATCATTATTTTAATATTGAAACAGATATCATAACTATCTGTTCAAGCTTCTGATCGTTATCTCTGTTTTTCTTTGTCATGTGTGGGGCTCACAGGCTCGTTTTATTACTAAGAGAACCTGGTGGCCTCTCCTTGGAGAACAAGGTAAATAGGAGGATCCTATTACTGTTAAAACTGCAAGTTTGTTGCTATACTCTGCCTATGCATATGCTATCCATCTCACATTTTTGTACCAGTGAATCCTTTTTCAAATTCCATATTAGTACTCGCTGCTGATAGTTCGTAGATACTGATGTTGGCTCACTTGGCATATGATACGTCACACGGAATCTTAGTTCTTCATATAGAAGGGAGCATATGCTCTCTCCTTTTCCAAAAGTCAGACTATATAGTTCAAGGATGACGTGAATTTCTCAAGGTTTTCTCTGTGAGGAAACTGTGTTTTCCTCAGTTTATATTGATATCTCAAGTGATAAAGTGTCCAAACAACCTTTTCCTAAAGAGGATGCCGAACCAATTCCACTCCTATGATGAAATTCTGTTAGTGCATAGTTCAACGCTTAGTCTATCTTCCATCTCTCTATTTCGTGTTTGCAGTATTAACCTATAAAAAGAAAGCTTATTTATTTGTTTCAGTGTTTGTGTGTATCGAGCTGTCATCATCTTTGTGGTAGACAACTATTTTTTCTGCAGAACTAGCTGCCAGATTGTGCAAAAGGCCACTGGGTGGGATGTGATTGACTGTCTTGAAGTGAAAACTTTGATTAACAATCTACCTTTACATCATTTTCATATGGTGTAGGCAAATAATTAATTGCTGCTGTTTCAGTATTGTTTTGGCTGATAATTAGTTACATCGTTTTCAGTATGGTTATATGGGCTAGCGTTGTTGTCACGTAAACCCACTTAGAGTGAGAAGCCAATCAAGGAAAGACACCTGACTATTGAGCACACTAATGTGATATTTCATTATATTGGGGCGTTGGGGAAACCTCAGATAATAGTGTAAAGTAGATATCTCTGCAACTTAGTTCCATGTCAAAAAGCTAAGAAGAATTTATTTTTAATTTTATCGATCTACTATATTACTTGGCTGCTGTTACCATCTTCCATGCCATTGCTCTGGTCTTCAAATTATATATGTATGATATCTATAAGAACTTGCAGTTTGTATAGGGAACTAGTATGTGCCAAACTTTTGCTGTTCTAATAAGTTTCAGATCATGAAAATCAATTAGTTAACAGTTCTTCTGTAAAGCATAGAAATGCTTACTTTTTGGACATATAGAAAATCAAATCAATGACAAATGTTTGGATTTTTTATGAAATTGAAAATGGAGGTAGGAGCCAAAAATATATGTAACTGATGCTCTGCCTGTTGTTATGCGGCCTTTGGTGAATAGTATTTATTTATATCATGTTATTAGTTTTTCCAGTTTTCCTCACAATTCAATTGGGTTCTGTATGGCAGGAACAGAAGGGGGAGGCAGTGAAGCTCGATTTCCTTGACTGCTAGTAATATCATCCGTGTCATAGTGGAGCCGCTTTCGTCCAGTGGTGGTGCCAGTATTTAGAAGCACACCTCACCTGGGCAGATGTAGTGTGCGTCTTTCATAGTCTCTGCTTTAGAGTTTAGATGTGCTATGTAATGAAGCTGTAGCACAGTATGAAATAGACTGCATAAAAGGGTCCCTGTCCATTCCGCCAGTAATATGAGCGGTTTGGTGTCTGACTCCTTAGAGTCAAGTGTCTGTACAATTGGATCGTCGCTCCAAAGCAAAAAAATAATAATGTGCTGGAGAAGCGGCGATGACTTCACATTGTACACCTTTACCATCTTCAATTTGACAGAAGTTTGGAAACTGTTCTTGTCAATTACTCAACTTCAGCAAAAGAAATACTTTTATTCCCAAAGTTCAGGCATTATTACAGCCACACTATTCTGGGGATCTGTGAAAAAGTAAGATACGACAGAGGTCACGGCATATTGCTTATTGCCAGTCAGAGTTTGGAGTCTTTCAGGTGCCCCTGCCACTCTGCCAGCCAGAGTTTGGACTGCCACTCTGCCAGCCATCGCTTCTTTGCTCCTCATGGTCACTTCATGGCAGGGTATATGCTGCACAGTGAGAAAAGCAGATAGTGAGAAAGGCAGAATAAAGCAAATGATGTTGACGCCATGTTGTTTATCTTTCAACAAACAAGAAACGATGAGGATCGCAGTGGCAGGGGGCGCTTACGGCCGCATTTGTAGCCGACGGGGCGGCTGGCGATGGCGCAGCGCTTGGGGATGGTCATGGCGACGGCAGGCTTGACGCCGGCCTTGCGCGCGGTGTCGGACAGCATGACGGCGCACAGGCACTTGGGGTTGCGCCCGATGGCGCGCACCTGCGCGCAGCAGCTCGGCGGCACCGCGGCGCGCGGGTTCTGCGTGGCCGCCGCGCAGGGGGCAAGCTTCAGCGCCACCTTGTCCACCGGGACGCGGCCGCACTCCCCCGCACCGCGCGCCCCCGCGAGGCCGGCCACCAGCAGCATCGCCACGACGCAGAGGCACCTGGCCTGGACCTCCATTTCTTGTTTGCCTGCTAGTTGCGCCTCACGCTCTGCTGCTGCCTTCAGTAAGTACACTGCACTACACTGGACTGTGTATTCTGAAGTCTGATGAAGTGATGGTCTCCTCGGCACCACGGAGGTGGCTATATATACAGCCCCGGGGCCTCGAGCGTGGACGGAAGCCATCATGGTTTGCTTGAGGTTTTGTGTGTGAAACGGCCGAAGTGGACGCTGCACTAGCGTCGTCTTTGTGCTGCATGCGCCGAGCTCTCCGTTTAAGTAGCATTACCTACTGCGCTCCACTATGGTGAGGCAGGGCTTAAGGACCATACAGCTCTGAGCTCTCTCTCGGCAGTCTCTCAACAGCTGCCACGTAAATGGCCTGTGGTCGAAGATTCGACTACTTTGTCGGATCACAATCATCACGGGCATGTCGGCGGGCTGATTTTAGGATTGGAAAGTAGGCCGGATTTGTTGAAAACGCGAGAACCGAGTCACACGGTCTTCTGCAGGGTCCTCAAAAGCCTGAACCGAGCTTCAAAAATTTGTAGCAGCAACGGGTTTAGCTGGGGTTCCACCAGTGTATTGAAGCCAATGAAATTTGACTCCTAGGCTCAAACTTTGCTTGAAACGAACCCCAGCCATCAGTTTGGAATGTTAGATGAGCGTTGATCAAAGGGGTCGCAGCTATGTTTCAGTTTATTTTCAGGCACAGAACAATATTTTCGTCTCACAACAATTCAGCCGTACAATTCAGCCCAGCCGAATTTTAGCTCAGCCGAGAACTGGACAAAGAGTTGGTTTTCACATAAAACGTCCCCAGATTTACCGACTTCAACCGTAGAAATTCAACAAATTCAGATTAGACTGCAACTCCTCGTACAGAGTATACAACAACACCTGTCTATGCTAATAGTAGTGTAGATCAGGTCAGCAGGGTATTGAAGCTGTCAGCAAACAGCAGTGCAGTATGCTAGTATAAACGTAGACACACAAATCAGAAATGCAACAATATGCCAGTAAAAACTTGGACGCTCACACAGAGAAAACCGACACATATACACAAAGATACCTCTTGGCGATCTGATGAGCTATGAGCTGACACTTTTTTTTTAGATAATGGATAAAAATATCCGGCCTCTACATCCAGGGATGTACACAGCCAATATCAGCTGACACTTACAGCTCCGTAGTAGTAGAGACGTCGATCATCATACCGCTGCTGATTATCATCCCCTTAGTTTCTGTACTGACATGATCCATCGAGCCTTTCTTTGTGCCAGCACACCTAATATGCTGAGACCGTCTGCCTGGAGTCAGCGACGTCCTCTCTTTCTTCGATGGGCTTGCCAATTGCACCGGCGAGAAGCTAGGTGTGGCATATGCCGTCATGAATGGTGTGCCAGAGGCTGGCACTGGGAAGGATGGAACACCAGCAGTCTGGCTGCAAGCAATCTTGCAGTCTGCATCACCTGTTGCTGCGAAATGTTCAGCGTGTCTGTTCAGTTCATCTATGTTCAGCAGATCGTCAATGCGGGTGACAATGTTGGAAGCCAAACTTTCTAACACCCTCGAATAACTCTCCAGGATTGATTTGCCCACATCCTGAAAATTGCCCACCAGCAAGAGCAGCATCAGTTATTGACCAGTAAGTAATTTGGTAATGGCTAAAATATTGGGAGAAACAGATAGAGATAGAAACCTTGTTGTACTGAATTTTGCTCATGTCCAGGCTTGTCTGTGTCAACCCAGGAAACCTTTGCTTCAAGCATATTAGCAGTCCTTCTGCTCGTTCAGCTAGCAGCTCTCTCTTCTCGGAATCTACCATCATGTCCTTTACCATGCCCCACGATGATCTAGCACTGCTGCTTCGGCCCAAGCCATTTACTGGTTTGGCAGCAACCCTCCGGCGCCACACATACACTGACGCCTCGACACGGTTTGCAATTTCCAGGGCCTGATACTCCGTGGATAGGTCCAGGCAATCAAGAAGGCACTCAGGGGAGAACTGATCAGATGTTATGTAGCGGTGTATGATATCACCTAAGGTTGCCCTTCCGTTCTGAAATCAAGTTTAGCGCAACATGTTCAGAGCTGACACTAAGAAATATTATGGATGTTGCAGATTTCATGAGTTTTGATTACGGAAGAAGGCATGGTATACCTTTGGTAGGGAGTTAAGATAAGATTCAGGGACCTCTATCTCTGCTAAAACATTGCTGTTGATGGCCATGGCAGCCTTCAGTATTTGGTTTGCACAATCACGTTTGTGCTGGAGCTGCTTCCTTGTTTTGTTGTGAAGGCCACCTGGAGGAACGCGTGGCACTGGGAGCCACCACTTCTCATCACGGCGGTGAAAAGCCGCCCTAAAGGAGGCAGAGCCGTCACAATCTGGTGCAGCAATACCTTGCTCAACATACCAGAATTCTGGGTCTCTGAAGCTTTCCAGGATTTCCTGTCAGAATATGGTGCTGTGAGAGAACTGAATTTTTCGATCAACTGCACTGAATTCACAGTTCAGAAAAACTCACAAGGAGCATATGATCCAGCTTCCGAAGAGCTGGAAGATTAATGTACAAATCAGACCGTGGTCGAGTTGTCATGATCTGAATACAACATCAAGACATTTCTGCAATCAATTATTGAGCAGCAAGGACATGCATCACATTTCATTGTGTAATGCAAAATCCTTAAGCAATAAATACAAATCGAATGCAGTCTACTTCTCATGATCTGAAATGCATGCGATCTCATTATTTATATGATGCATCGTACACATACGAACATTTAATATATGTTAGGTGTCTAAATTCTAATGCATCGTCGTACATATTATGTCATGATTTATATGCTCGGTGTCTAAGGCATAAGCAATAAGTACAGACATTACTACCTCTTAGTGAGTCTCATTCAGAGCTTTCAGTTCGAATTTACTCAATGCAGAAACAGACAATCACTATTATAGACTGCTGTTTGAAATTTCCCTTTTCTGTTTACGAAATGAGAGAAAATGCCTTTGCATGTTCACAAATTTAGTTATAGTCTTTTGCCATTTCACTGTTGAACATATCTTGTTTTACAATTACAGCATTTTCTATGACAATGATTAGTACACTTTTTTTTTTCTCCCATTTTTTTTTTCCTTTTTGACATGAGAGCAAAATCAAATGTTGCTTGCTACCAAATCAAGGGTAGCTAAGCGCACCACTATTAATATATCAATTTCTAGTGGTCCATATGCGTCTAAAGGCCCGTTATAAACTGGTCTGGTACACTTAACACTCGTATGAAAACCCAGCTGTTGTACTTGCTCTCGAACAACCACGACAGACACTAGTACCTTTTTCTCAGAAAATATGAATTCCAGTTACAGAACCTCAAATCGTCAGTGTGGCCGTGCACAATTATCAACTTTGAAATTATAGGCATCCACCGTACGAGCAAGAAATTTGATCGGCCATTTGAATTTCCAACGCATAAATTGGACTTGCACGATCCGTATCGTATCCGTACGCTTAGATGGAAACCGAAAAAAAAAAAAAGCGCACGATAGCCGCTGGAAATTTGAGCTCACGGTGCTCTACGGCCGGAATGTTATAGGATGATGAAACGATGGATGAAGAGGAGGATGGCGTGTTCGCGAGGCGCACCTCAAGCCTGGTTCCGTCGGGGAATGACTGCCACGTGGGGACGAGCTCGACGATGTGGTCGCTGACGCAGAGCAGCCAGTCCATCTCCCGCCGCCACATGGCCTTCTTCTCCGGCGGGAGCGGCTCCAGCCTCCAGAGCTGCCCGAAGATGGTGGCTGCGAACCGCAAGACGCTATGCGTTATTCGGGAACTCATTAGCAATGGTGTGGGGCGAGGTGGGTCATGGCGACGAGTTTCTGACCGCAGAGGTTGGTGATCGCGTTGGAGATGGCGAGCGCCGTGCAGACGCCCTTGCCGCTCCCGGACATGTCCTCGCCCAGCAGCAGCTTGGCGAACCGCTCCTTCATCTTCTCCATCTCTGGCAGTTGAGTTGAGTCGTCGAAACACAAGGCGCGCGCGCGCACATTAGCTAGAGAATTCCGCCACCGGGAATCCAGGATGCTGTGAGTATACAACACAAGAAGGCGCGGCGGCGGTTCACCTGATGGTGCTCTGCGCTTGGGCTTGTGCTGCTGCTGCGTGGCCACGTCGGTGGTGTCGGAGGCGCAGCCGCCGCCGGGCTTCCTGGGCGCGGGCGGCCAGTCGTCGGTGGACGCGGCGTCGGAGCTGGAGCTGCTCCCGTCGGCGGAGGCGGAGTCCGTGAACGCCGCCTCACTCCGGGCCTCCCTCTCCTCCCCCTGCTCCCCCGCGCTCCCCATCCCCTGCCTGCTCTAGCTCTATCGAGCTCCACTCCAAGCTGTCGCGGAGCAGGTACCCAAACCCAAGTACTCCACCACGTGCCCGTACCGTACGCACGCCGTGCACCGTGCTGCTGCCAGTGCGGTGCAGCGGCGCGCTGCTCCGTTACGAGGCGGCGAGGGGCTGTGACCGTGGGCTTGCGCGCGCGGTGTGCGTTTCGAGCCGGGGGAGTGGCGTGGCGTGGCTTGTCCAGGCTCGTCTTGGCGTTTTGGTCTCGGGGAAAGGGGAAGAGGGCGAGTGCAGGGGGGCGGGCCGGGGGCTTAAAAAAGTTCGGCTGGTCTGGTCGATTGGGAAGAGTGACCGTTGGCCCGGGTTTACTTTCCAGCGAGATGGAGATGGAATGGAACGGGCGGGCAGCGGGCAACGGTTACTGGGTTACGGTCTTACGGAGTGGGAGCGCGGCGTGGGAATAATGAAGCGGCCGGATCGGCGTGAGGTGAGGCGGTCACCGGTCAGGTGTGACGGCGAGGGTCTGTCGCCGCTCCTCCGCTGCCCTGCACGCTGGAGGTGTGAAGTACGTCTCGCTCGAGAAGCAGTTGCAAGGAAGGACTAGGCCGTGATGGGTAGAGAAAAAGGGCACTCCTCTAATCTGTCGCTAACCATCTTAAATTCTCAGTGCTGGGTTGGTGTTAGTGTTCCTCGCTCGCTCGCTCACTTCCTCCGGAAGCGAAGAAACACTCCAAGTGCTGGGTCGCTGAGGCCCCGATCCGATCGGGGTCGGGGGGGCCACTCTGGATCGTAATCTTAGAGCAGCCATGGTTTCAGTCAGTACAGCAGCGTCGGCGGACGGCGGCTTAACTCCGTTCCGTCGATCGGATCAGGGGAATAGGCGATTTGACCTTCGCCAATCCGCCGTCATGACTCGGCATGGTACACTGTCACTTGCCGCTTTGCTAGCCACGATCTGGTAAACGTGAGAAACGTCAGAACTTGTTACTGCTCCAATGGTTATAAACAAGTAGCTTGACTACTCGAGCAGTGACGGCGAGTGTCAGTCAGGCTGTGAGCATGTGACTCCATGTGAGAGCTCCAACGTCTATGGCCCCCAAATGTCAATGGGTACCTTTTTTGGTCTAAAAATGTTTGTAAAAAGTAGCCGATGCAGGCCTGCGCAACAGAGAACGTTCTGAGGTCCCATTGGGACCGTCCCAACAGGCCAATAGCCGTTGGCAAGATGCGTGCAACTGCCGCAGCCGGCAGCCCACATTGGGTCCGCCGAGCCAAAACTCCAACGGAAGCTACGCTTGTCGCTGCGTCCCTGTCCGGCTGTCCCCGCTACGGGCTGGGCTGGGCTCAGGCGCTCAGCTCGCCTGCCACGCAGAGGCAGAGCTCGCCGCGCCGTGGCGCAGGAAATGATGCTTTTCCCTCGGTCAGGGCCGCCGGACGACGCGCGCCTCGGCGGCTCGCTCGGCCAGTCGACTGGGTCACTGGGCTGGCCTCGCTCCGCGGATACGCGCAGGGCACAGGGCAGATTTCTGGATTCTTGCAGGGGCGCGCGTGAACGGGACAAAATTTTGGCTCTCTCGGTGTTCCATTTGAATCTTTGGCGTGCGAGCAGTTTTTTTGGTTCTCGGATTCTACAAGCTCCTGCCTGCCAATGCCAGCCACTGTTCCTGGCTTCCTGCTGTTGCTGATCGGCTGCACCTTCACTCCCACAGAGCACGTATTGTGAGTGTGACAAATGAGATCTCTTTGTTGCCAGTAGGCAGTTTTTTTTTTTTTTTTTTTGAGACTGCCAGTTGGCAGTGTTGGCACTGCCCGTTCCAACTGTTGGAGTATACGTGGGTCCGACCCAACAGAAACTCTGAACTGAAATGCTATCCATACTCTTTTCTAGAAACACTTCTCTTTTCAAAATAACTCTTTGGTTATATCACTAAATTTTTAAAACCTTTTTTTTCGATACAGGAGCTTCCCATTTCCATTGCAGTAACAGAAATACAGATTTAAAGAGTATAAGAGACTTAGACAGAATACACGCATCTCCCACCGCGCAAAAGATCAACCAGCGGCGTACAGAGTGTGTTTTACCACCCAACGCAAAAGGTAGACCCGAACATACGTAGCAAAGACAGACAAAGAGTTCACACACATTCAAAAAGGCTAAAATGGGACCAAGTTTCATCCAATCGTCGAGCGCCATCTTGAAATCAATCTTCCTCATCTTGATGCCCAGTCTCATCCGTGCCTTGTCTAGCTCCCAGAATGCTCTTGACAATAGTGAGACTGTTATACATTGATCTAACGGAAAAACTACCTCTCCTTTCCAGTTTCCATATTATTTTCTCAAGAATATTGGATAGTCTAAATGTCACCACATGTTGCCAAATCATGTTCCAGTTACTTTGCAAATACTCGGGTAACCACCTCCTGAAATAATCAAGGAGGTTTTGGTTGTTTATTGAAATTAGGTTTTGGTGGTTGTTTCTCTGCACTTGTACTAATCCAGGAAGCACTGGGATCTGTGAGCTGGGACCCCGCACAACACAGATAACAAAAGGCGGCTTTAGGAAACTACAAGCGCATCTGATGCCCCATGTGTAGGTTTAGCATGTGGTCCTTGTTAGCATTTGGTAAGACTAAGTGCCCAGCTTAGTAGCCCACTGTTCAGTGGGAGCATTTGCCCGCGAATTGCCAATTGCCATGTCCCTGTGGCGGGCCGGCTGCGTGGCCAGTGACCATCCTATGCTTGATGGAGCTCTGAACTGAATATCCAGGTAGGCAGGGGCTTCAGACGATAGCAAAAATCCATGACTAATCACAAGTACTACTGTACTGGTATTTACTGTCGGTGCAACAAAATTGAGCTTCCTTCGCAACTCGTCAAACGTGTTTGGTAACGATGAGAGCGTGAGGACATTCATACGGGCTATTGGGAGCTGGATAGTCATGCCACCATTCAAAACAGATCCAAAACAGCAGTCCTTTATGGACGTCACAACTCACACGCCAGATGTGAAGCCAAGCTCCGGAACGTCATAAGACAAGGCACGCGTATGGGCTCGGCACCGGCCATGGTGCAAGAACAGCAATCCTGAAGCAACACCTCGCGTGCCGCGGACACCGGGGATGATGGGGACTGGTGGACTTCTGTGTGTGTTGCTCGTAAATGCACGGGTAAAAACTTCACCAAACTTGAGATTTGGCAGGTTTAGCATGCAACAGTACTTTTATCTCACAAAAAATCAACCATAAAAATCATCCACAGCCAAAATAAGTCCTGTCGAATCACATAAGATCAGGAGCATGTAAATAGCTGCAGAAAAACTAGAACTTAAGCAAATTTCACTGAACTGCGTCCAAGGGAAATGTTTAGTGAGCATACGGAGTAACTTATTTCAGGTAGTTAACCTAAATTCCGATCGCGCCGTCCACAGCTTCTTCTGGTCGAATAGTTCGATTCTTGAGCAAAAGCCACACTCACGCCCATGCCTCCAATCAATCTCCTCCCAAGTACCATCAGTAGTGCAGTGAACTCTTATTATCCGCCGACGGCCGTGCTATCCTTGCCGAGACACGATAGCCGCCAACTAATCCCACCGCAAAAGCTCCCGTTTTCGAGCTCAAAAGTTCCGATTCGCCGCTATGATGACGCTGACGCCTCCCCAATCAATCAATCAGCCGTCCACTGATTCCCTCCCTCGTCGACAACCGTAGTGTGCTCGATGTCCGATGCCATGCTTTCCCTCCATCTTTCTATAATCTTCCCAGAGCATTATCTTCCATGTCGCCCTCTGTACCGTGCCCCTCTTAACCAATAAGCCTTCTTCCGCTGGTGAACTTCTCCCTCTCCTCTCCTGCTATCTAATCTTTCTCCTTGCCCGTTGAGCAGGGCCGTGTCTGCACAGCACAGCAGCGATGAGGGACTGGGCGCCGTCGATCATCGCGACGGCGCTGTTCGCGCTCCTGTGCCCGGGCGGCGTCCTGCAGATGCCCGGCCGGCATCGCCCCGTCGATCTTATGAACATGAAGACCAGCTTCCCGTCCATGCTCGTCCACGCCGTCATCTACTTCCTGCTGCTCATGCTCTTCCTCGTCATCCTGCAGCCTCATCTCTACATCTGATGTGAGCGTGTTCCCCCTTGCAGAAGCTTCTACTAGTATGTTTTAATTTCTTGGGGATGTAATTTTGGGTAACTTTATGAATCAGAGGTTCAGAGGATTATATACGTAATATGCACTCTGTAGCTTCCGTTGGGAAATAAAGAACTGAAGGGCGATTTTAGGAATTCGTCTGAAAACTTTTAATCTGATCAGAGTTTCAGACTTCAACGTGTCAATTTATTTGGACCAAAGTTTCCTGCCAAATTTTCGTCTCCTGCAGCATGACGTGCATGGTTTTCGGAAATCACTGACAAAACATAGCACAATATTAGTTCGCAGATCTGTAGGCAGAAAAAGAGGAAAATTTAGACCACAAGCAGAATCATCCTTTGTTAATTGTTAAATGGTTTAGTCATGCTATCCAGTGACTTCCTCGGTTCCTCCTGTATTCATACAACAACTGGGCAGTTTACCAGCCGATCTTTTCAACACAAAACAAAAAACAAAAACATGTCCAGTTACAGCAACTAGATATAAAACAAAGTATGGGGGTGTTTACAGCTGAAGGTAAGATGCAATATATCGAATTTATGGTTTGGGCTTGCCTAGGTTGATTGCAGAATCATATTGCTGGAAAGGCCAGCCTACTTTGACTTGACGACGGTCACAGGGCATGATGCGTTAGACAGCACGTAGTTCGTCACACTTCCTAGCAGAATCCTGCAGGTTGACGGAGCAGATAAAATACGCACGGTCAGAGTAAACATCTATAGATATGCAAGTGATACGCGTGTTCTATCTATCATTTCGTCGGCACGTTCGAACCGTATATGACTGCGTTTTCTGTCCGATGAATCATGAACTTCGCTTTGCGTGTGGTGATTCTCAGAACGTCAAGCAGATCGTGAAACCTGAATGGTTTGTTTCAGGTAAAAGCTGCTAAACGCCATTGCTGCAGCGTGCGTGCGTACCTTTGGATCTGGCCGAGGCCACGGCTGCCCATGACTAGCGACTCGAGATGGAGCTCCTCCACCGCGTCGCACACCTTCTCCCTCGGGTCACCCCAGTACATCTTGATCACCACGCACAGCTGATGGTTCATGCGTGATGCACCCAGCACAAACGGTATCAGTACCACACCATCTAAACGCAGCCTGCTAATTCGAGCAGCAACACAACAGCACGCTAGATGATGATGATAATTAAGAAGCGCACCTCTTTCTGCCGGGCCACGGCGTTAAGCATGTCGAACACCTCGGGGTCCTCCGGCATGTCGTAGCGCTGCCTCACCGGCGGCTCCATGAGCTCCTCGAGTGGGATCAGCGCTGCCATCGATTCAAATTCAAATTCAAATCCAAATCAAAATCGAGCGGCTCTGTATATGAGAATCTATGGTAGTGACGGATGAACAGATGACATCGGGCGCCAATGTATATAACGCAAGGCAATCGAGTCAAATCTTGCGTGCGTCGTCAAGGCGTCAAGGGTGGCATGCAATGCAGATGCAGCTTACGCGATCCGGTGCGGGACCAGAGGGCGTTCTTGGCCTCCTCGCGGCCGTGGTGGCGGATGTGGAGGAGCACGAGCGTGTCGCCCTTGCGGACCAGGTTGTCGGTCGCCCACCGCAGCGCCTTCTTGCTGCTCGGCGAGAAGTCCATCGCCACGCCGATCCTCCGCTCCGCCATGGTTGTAATTGTAACCGCTCGCGCTCAGCAGACGGTCCAACTCTCCTCCTAATCGCGGCCGGTTCTCGTCGTACGCTAGATCTTCGTCCTCTCGCTTTCGCTCCGGCCAGCTATTGCATGCTTTGGCATCGACCTCCCGTGACAAACTTGTGGTTTCGTGCGTGGGGTGCGTGCGTGCGTGCGCCCGGCCGCGGCTCGCCACTTGCGCCTTGTGATGAGCGAGACGACAGACGCGCGGCGCGGCGCGGCGCGCGGGCTGCCTGACACCGTGTCACGAGAGCCGCGCGGGCGAACGCGACGTGGCCGACCGGCGGAGTGGCTTGCCCTGACGAAGTGCGCTTGTATTGGGCCCGGCCCACAGGCCTAATGATCCAAGAGCGACTTTGGCACGTAAAGCATGGCTGCTGTATGGTTTTAGCCCAGCCCATCACTTGGAGTCTGTTGGCGGCCGGCCTACCTAAGAGTTGAGCTGGTGCCAACTAAGTCCAACAGTTTTGCAAATTTTGTTTGCCAGAATTAGGAGTTTGCCAAGTCCCAAATGAATATAGAAAAGGTAAAAAGAGTCAATCTCCAATAGTTTGGCATTATTCACTTGCCAAAAAATGAAATTTGTGGACCCATAACTTTTTCCAGTGATCTTTTCCACTTCGTGCCGCAGTTCCGTCGCGCGTCTTTTCTTCCTTTGCGCGTCGCGGGAGGGTCACCGCGCCGTCGCTAGGCTGTGATCTCTGTCGACCCTACCGACGTTCCATGTTTTGCAAGAAGTCCAGGAAGCCAGCGATGGGTTCCAGGTCGCGATATCTTCGAGGTCCTTTTACGGCTTCGCAAGAAGGTCTGGTGGCGCAAGGTGGGATTTCGCTGGAAGGAAACCCGGCAGCGCAGGAGGGAAGAGCGCGCGCGGGAGTACTGCGCGAGACGGGATGCCAAGCCGATCGCGAGCTTGCATATATGGGAGTTCATTTCAGGTTTTTGCCAAGTTAACAAAAATGTCAAGCCCATTTAACAAACCATTGGAAAGGAGATTTTCTTAAAAAACAAGAATGCCAAGCCCATTTGCAAAACCGTTGGAGTTGCTCTAACAAGATCCAACCGCGCCATTATTGGGATGGAATGTTGTTAGCCTTCAAGCAGCCCTTTGCGCAACGAGCCTCTGAATTCCTGTTTCGCCAGCGGAAAAAAGAACTGACAGAAGACAGCCTGAAGGGAGGTTCATCTTCCTCGGTGTCGGTCCCGGCTATGGCAATTGACAAGACATAAACACGCCACGATCAGGGTTAGACAGTAGACACATTCGTGCACCTGCCTCAGCTGTTCAACAATCAAAGCATCAATTTTTGTATAACAAAAAGGAAAAAGAGAACAGCAAAGCATCTAGGCACTACTGATACAAGTGCAACAGGAGAGCCGTCCCACTCGAGTTTGTTTGAGGTCATCTCCAACGGTCGGTCGCCGCCGCTACTTCACCATCTCTCCAGCGGTTTCGGTGGCTCAAGTCTCCGGCCATCGTCACGCAAGTCCAACCAACAAGTCATTGGATGGGGAGACCGTATACCTGTTCCATCTGCTGGTAAGCGCTTGGTGTGCACCTCGGACGTCCTTGTCCGGCGAACCCGCCGCCCCCCAAATCATTCCGGCTCGTCATCGCCGGGTGGTCACCGGTTAGTCGATCGCCGGAAGAGAAAAAAAAAACGCCGCACCAAACGCATTCATTTATCTCGTTTTCGCCTCGCAGCGAGCCATCGACGACTCTCTAGATGTGTAGCCGGAGATTATTCGCCGCGACAGTTCAGAATAGCAGCAGGATACGCAACGCCTCATGTCTTGTCCAATGATGATTTGGTGGTGCACAGTACGTCAGGTGGAAAATTAATTAAGGGGTTAGTGCTACCACAGGCACCGTGCGCTTTCTCTGGTTGATTTGGTGGGGTTAGCTCCGGGGGCTGATTGCGGGGCAAGTCGGCGTTAGTGGTTTCCGTGAGCCGCTCGGCCGGGCAAAACTTCCCGTCGTCGAATGCCCAACTGCACGTACAATGGAGGTACGGTCTGTGCGCAGGTGCAAGCAACGGCGGAGACGATTAATTACAGAATTTGTCGGTGTATGATGGAGGTTTAGACTTGAGATTAAGACGTGGATTGCACTTCACATCACCTTCGAGAAAAGGGCGCGCGCGGTTCGTCTTTTCCAGAACAGCTCCGTTGAACGTACCACGCCGTCCTAAAAAAAAAGTTTTAAAATCCAGCAAAGCAGCTTGGCGCATTTGTTGTTGCATGCGCTTCATTCAGGTCCTGCCATTTTTTCTCACGACAAGCAATTCCGGACAGTTGCTGCCGTGTACTTTTAAGTGGGTAGACCTGGGTCCCGATCCTACCAATTGTTCCGGCCTACTCCCTCTGCCCCTTTAAAGCCCTGTTTAGGTCCACTGTGGCTCTGTTTAGTTTAAAAAAATTTCTCTCGCCACCCATCACATCGATTATACTGTAACAACCCTAAAAATCCACACGATCTAAAAATCCCAACCAATTAAAATTTTTCATTTATTTATTGTGAAAACCCATTTTTTCTTGTGCAAGCATATAGGTTTCATTATGAAATTGGTAAGTAAAGGAGTGTAGTTTGCATTTTAATTCCATTCACATAGAATAATAACTTATGCATCACATTTGGGATTTATTGCAATTTATGTTTGTATTTACTCAATAATTAAAATGGGCAATATATGTATATATACACTAAATTGAAAATAGAAAAGGAGAAAGAGAGTTAGGCCAGCCATTAGTTCGGCCAGCCGGGTCGCTAAGTCAGCCCGAGCCAGCCCGACCTTCCTCTCCTCATCTCACCGCGCGCGGCCCACGTCGCGGCTCGGCAGCGCACGCGCACGACCGGCACACACGCGCTCGCGCTCGCGCTCGCTGCCAACCCGGCCCCGCCTGTCAGCCGCTCTCGCCCCCCACTGTTCTTCTTCCTCACGAAGGCGACGCGCCTGCCGGGGGTGTCGCGCGAATGGCGTGACCCCGGTCCCACAGCCGACAGCATGGCAGAGCCCTGACCCCGCTGTCCCCCTCATGTCCCCTCCTTTCTTGGCCGCCAAGCGAACCCGCGCCCATCCGGAGCCCTAGATCCACTCGAGCCACGGCCCTTCGATCGGCCGAGCGCAATCAGGACCGTTCGCCATTGGAGCTGGCCAAGCTCGCCTATAAATTGGAGCACCCCGAAGCCTTACCCTCATTTCCCCTCGCCGCCACCGCAGCACAGACCGGCACACCGCACCAAACCGAGAGAGAGAGCGTAGGAGAAGGGCGGAGCAGAGGAGGAGAAGCTGCCGGAGCGCCGCCGCCGCGGAGCACGCCGGAGCCGGACACGGAGGAGAAGCCCGAGCTGCGGACGAGGAGCGGCACGGCACTGCGATCGCTCTGCACGGCTCCGACTCGCCACTGCACCGCCATCCTAGCTTCACCGACACCACGGTGAGCCACCGCACGCCATGTCCGAACCTTGCCCTGCTTTTGCCATGGCGTTCCACCCTCGGGACGCGCAGGCACGAGCCTTTACCGGCTCGGGAAGATCACCTGCACCATGCACTCATTCGACCGGCCGAAACCCCCGGACTACAAGCTTGCTAGACCGAGAACGCAGCACGACGCGTTCTCGGCGGAGCGCGCTCACCACCGACGCGATCCGACGCCGAATCACCCGTTCCGAGCAATCCGTCTAGCAACCGTATAGGTTAGAGCGTCGTGGAGCACCGCCACGACCCCCTCGAGCCAGCCACGCGGATCTAAGCGCTAGAGGAAGCCGGAATCGCCTTGGCCGCGTGCGCCGCGACCTTACCGGAGCGCCGCCGCGAGCTGTCGCCAAAAGAAGGTCATGCCATGGCTAAAGTTCGCCACCAGGGTGTTGTATGACTCTCTGGCCTCACCAATTTGACAAGACCGCATTCGATTGAACCAATACTTGGTCGTAGCCGCGTTGCCGCCTTCCGCCATCGTCGGCGACACGCCGCCGCCACAACCGAGCACCTTGGAAAGCTCGGTAGCCAAAATTGGTAGTTGGTATACCATCGCCATAGACCCTGGACGCGTATACACCTCCTAGAAGACCTCCTTAGCCCAGCCGGAACCTCACCGTCGCGACGACATCGCCGCCGACAGGTTCCGCCTCGCCTAAATCCGTTCCGAGTACCCCCGGTCGCCTCGCGCTGCGAAGAAAGGCCGCCGAGGTTCGCCAAGTCTGCCTCGGCACCGCCGCTAGTTAGCCGAACCCCGAATCACGACTGTCGCCTTGGCTACGTGCGCCTCCACCTCGTCGGAGAACCGCCGTATGCCGAGGGAGAGAAGGAGGCCATACCACGACTCTAACCCGCCACCATCTGGTCGAACGACTGCCTGAGCACGCCAATTGGAGAAAGCCGAGCCCTGTCTTGCCGAAATATGGCCATCGCCGCCCTGTCATCGTCCGTCGCACCGGAGAGACACCGCCGCCTTGAACAGACGCCCTGGCACCCTCGGGCGCACCAAATCTCCGATTCGCCCGAGCCTCCCCGGTAGACCTCGGGAGAACGGCACCCTCGGGCGCACCAAATCTCCGATTCGCCCGAGCCTCCCCGGTAGACCTCGGGAGAACAGCACCCTCGGGCACCCAAATCTCCGATTCGTCCGAGCCTCCCCAGGAGAGCTCGGGAGAGCAGCCCCTTCGGCGCCCAAATCTCCGATTCGCCCGAGCCTCACCAGGAGAGCTCGGGAGAGCAGCACCCTCGGGCGCACCAAATTTCCGATTCGCCCGAGCCTCACCAGGAGAGCTCGGGAGAGCAGCCCCCCTCGGCACCCAAATGTCCGATTCGCCCGAGCCTCCACAGGAGACCTCGGGAGAACGGCACCCTCGGGCACCCAAATGTCCGATTCGCCCGAGCCTCCACAGGAGACCTCGGGAGAACGGCACCCTCGGGCACCCAAATTTCCGATTCGCCCGAGCCTCCGCGGGAGACCTCGGGAGAACGGCACCCTCGGGCACCCAAATTTCCGATTCGCCCGAGCCTCCGCGGGAGACCTCGGGAGAACGGCACCCTCGGGCACCCAAATTTCCGATTCGCCCGAGCCTCCGCAGGAGACCTCGGGAGAACGGCACCCTCGGGCGCACCAAATCTCCGATTCGCCCGAGCCTCCCCGGGAGAGCTCGGGAGAACGGCACCCTCGGCGCCCCGAATCTCCGATTCGCCCGAGCCCCGCCGAGCTAAACCGAACTATGCCGAGCTCCGCCGAGCTACCCCCGACCACCGCCGAGCTACCCCCAACCACAGCCGAGCTACCCCCGACCACCGCCGAGCCCCGCCGAGCTACCCCCGACCACCGCCGAGCCACGCCGAGCTACGCCAACTCCGGCAACTCTCTGAGAACCAGCATCGAACACCTGGTGGGCGACCATCGGGTCTGTGTTCTGTTGAGGCGCCACTTGCCGCACTACTGGACCCGCGCGCCACGTGGACCAATCCCGAGCTGCCCCTGATTAACCGACTAGTTTTCCCATTTTCAGAAAATAGGATAATCTTCGGAAATTCATAACTTATTCATACGATAACCAAAAATTGCGCACCATATATCAAAATTCTCAGGAAAATGAGATCTACAATCTAAGACTATGTTTGTGTGCATTTGGCTCTTTGTTTTATTGGATTTTTCTGAAATACTCTATAGGAGTCGCTGACGCGACTATTTCGTGTTCGATTTCAGAGCCGGAGGAGGATCTGACTAAGGAAGACGACCACGATTACTTCCAAGAGCTAGGAGACGACTACGAAGGTGCCACGTCCCACCAAATCCTTAGATCCTATTACGCATTGCAAATGACATTGTTGCTATTGCTTTATGATTATGTATGGATTGGTTGCATGGTAGTATATTTGAATTCCCTGTCTTGATAAGACTTTACCCTGCTACCCGCTGTTAGGTTAGCTGCTGCTTAATTTACTGTTACTCTTCCACTGCTTTTTACTTGCTATATGCTATGTGGTGGAATTGGGACGGTGTATAACTGATTATAACCACTGGGAGAGAGTGCTGCGTGCGTCTTGGGTGCGTGGTAAGGGTTGATGTCGACCAAGTGGGATGTGAGACAAGCCCATGGGGCAAGTCGTGCCGGGGGTGCAACCTGGGCATCCCCAAAGTGAGATACCTGTGGCGGGTAAAGTTGTTGAGGAGGTTCCGGGTGGGATAGCCTTGGTGGTTTGAAGCCCGTGGACGGAGGTGCTGTGATAGCACGGGGAGAGTATCCCCTAAGTGGAGATGCCTGCTTGGTCACAACCTAGGATCTGACTAGTGACCGAAAACATCTGGATTCCCTTGCTACTCGCTCGCTTCTGATGGGCGGGAGACGGCTGGACTACTTGGTAGGGCGGTACCACTACTGCTAGGTTGAAAGGTGATAAGGGTGGGCGGTGACGGATGGAGAGATTCCCGTACCGTCCTAGATGCGCAGTACCACTGGTTGGGCCCGGTGCTGCGTCTCCCAGTCTCAGCATGACGGTGTTGGATCCGGAATATCCCAGGGCTGAGTGGTAGGGTGGTACCGACCTAGGCAAGCAAGCACCCGGAATTCTGCCTAGATGATTGTACAGCATCGATGATGGCTAATCTTGTGAGTAGTAAAACCTCTGCAGAGTGTATGGTTGATCGATCGATACATAAGTCAACTCGTTGGCTATGGACCTTTCCTAATGTTTCTGCAACCACTATTAGATGAGAGCATATTCTTTTCTCCCCCTGGATAACATTGTTCCGGCAGTGTACCCGTTGTGGTAGTGTGCCGCTGAGATAGGCCCGAGAGGGAGTTGGGCCTGTCGAATGAGAGTGAGGTGTGGGTATGTGAGGTGTGGTGATGGGAAAAGGGAAAATGGTGTTAACTGGTGATAAAACTTGACTAATTAAACATTGATTACAGCTGCATAGGAAAACCTCAGCCTATAGGTCTGCTTGTATAGCCTTGCATCCACTTTCCACAAAGCAAATGCTGCATAGGTGGGCTCCGTGGCCAGTACAAATCGTACTGATAAATTTGCTGTCAGGTGACGAGAATGAGTACGACTTCGAGGGAGATGATGACGAGGAATAGGGTCACGTGCTACACTCAAGTTGGCCGTGAAGGATGAATCGCTTCCGCATCTTCTAAGGCTTCTCTGATTGTTGATTCCGCCAGTGTGGCGATGTAATAAATATTTATGTAAGACTTATTTACCGTTGTATGGATCCTGGTGGCAACTGAGATATGGGTAATTTCATGGATTGTCCCAAGCAATCTGTTGAATTACAATTCGAGCCTGTGGATTTCCCTTCGTGGAAATCGAGGTCGTTTCAGTTGGTATCGGAGCCATACTTGACTGTAGGACGAGACCCATAGAAAATGGACGTTAGAATAGGAAGCCAGACTATCTTTCGGTTATATTACCGACCTTGCATTCACTTTTTATGCAATGGCTTATCTAATACAAGGACCTGCTAATCCGTTTCTTGAAAAATTTGCAGATGACCAGCCTTGGACCACCACTTCGTCCACCGCACGACGGCACTATTGAGATCCCGATCAACGGAAGGAACCACGACGGATTTGCCATGATACTACGTCAGGTGCTGGAGGAGCTGGGAGCACCGTCTGACCAGATCCAGTACTTCAGCTGAGGGAAACTTGTTGAGGCAGAGGACAGCCGCATACCCGACGCCGTACTCGACCTTATGCACCAGTAGCATATGGGACCCTGCGTGGCCCTTAGACTAGTGATACCATGAGTTGTCCTGTCATTGGCTATCTGCGCATAGCACGATCTTCTTAGCAGCTAGGAACATCCTTTATATAACAACAACCATGTGATGAGTGACATTTGGATCTTATGCTTCTTATGGTTCTCTATGCTTCTTTGGTTGAGTGTAGGATAGCATGAAAAATGTTTTAATTCATTTAAATCGTTGAAAACATCTAACTCCTACTTAAACAACTACAAGATTATTACTGCACTGAGCACGTACCTAATAATTTCAGATGTCGATGAGACGTTCTGCGCGTTTGGAGAACCGCCAGCCCTTCCCCGCGCCTGCGCCAGGACGTGGGCGCAGACGCAACCGTGGACGCCCAGCTGGCAGATGTGCTGGAGTTAACCTGGAAGAAGAGCTGCGCCGGGCAGAGAATGCACCGCCGGTGAACGATCCGCCACCACAAGGCGAGAACGTGCCTCCGCCACCGCCACCGCCACCGCCGCCGCCACCGACGTTGGCGGAAGTGATGGCTCAGCAGACCCAGCTGCTGAATGCCATAGCTGCTGGGATGAACAGGCACCACGGGCCACCCCAGAATGACTTCCAAAGGAAACTGGAGGGTTTCCTGAAGCTGAGGCCACCTACCTTCGACGGGACCGACAGCGATCCTCTCGCTGCCGACGATTGGCTTAAGGAGATGGAGAAGAAGCTGGACCTGACCACTTGCTCCGACGAGGAGTGTGTTGGGATTGCTAGCCACCAGCTGACCGGTGCTGCACGAGCATGGTGGGACAACTACACCAGCGCTCACGAGGACCCAGCCCGCATTGACTGGGATGAGTTCACCGAGGCTTTCCGTGACCACCACATTCCTGAGGGAGTCATGGAGGCCAAGGAGAACGAGTTTCGCAACATCTCCCAGGGAGCTGACCGGATCCACGAGTACACCACCCGCTTCAACTGCTTGCTCCGCTACGCACCTGCGTCTTGCGTGAGTTCCGAGAAGGAAAAGATGTACTACTACAGGAAGGGACTTCAGACCAAGATCAGGTTGGCTCTGTCAGGGAACAAGAGCTACACTCTGCGAGAGCTGATTGACCGCTGTATTGAGATCGAGAAGGATCGCATGGAAGCACGACTGGAATTCGAGGCCCAGAACAAGGGAAAGAAGCGCCGCTCTGAGGGACCCGCTCGCGCTGCTCCACCCCAGAGACAGCGAATGGGTGCACCTCCACCTTTCCGGACTCGCCAAGGACCCTCTTCGGGAACGAGCCGTGGTGGTACCAACAGCGGCAACTATCACCGCCCCGCTCAGACCTACCCTGCGCCGACTCGAGCTGTACAGAACACACCCGCCCCCGCTACCAACACGCCAAGGACAAGCAATTGGAAGGCTCCTGCGACAGCCACAGCAGGCAGTGCGCCCTTCACTTGCTTTGGATGCGGAAAGCCTGGACACCGTGTGGCTGTGTGCCCCGACCTCAACCGTGCACCAGCAGCTGCACAGGGCACACCAAACCGGGGATCTGCTACCCGAGAAAGACTGAACCACATGACCACTGAGGAAGCTGAAGCTGCACCTGATGCTGTGTACGGTACGTTCCTACTTTAGGGTAACATGGCTACAGTTCTGTTCGATTCGGGAGCTACATGTTCATACATTTCATCTGCATATGCACGTAAGCATAACATACCTGTAACCCCGAGAGCAAACCCCATCCTAACTAGCTCGCCCTTAGGAACCTTCAGAAGCGTTCACATATGTAGAGGAGTGATAATCACTATCGAGGGACTTGACTTTCGAGCTGACCTAACCCTACTACCCTCCAATAGCATAGATGTCATCTTAGGCATGGACTGGCTAACCAAACACCGGGGAGTAATATCTTGTTCACCCAGATATGTTCAGGTAACCCACCCTTGGGGAACAGCTGTCCGATGTGTACCCCAAACCGAGAGAGTCCAAGCCCTCCTATGTGCCCTGGAGACTAAAGCAGATAAGACAGAGCTGACATTCAGAGATGTGCCAGTGGTGTGTGAGTTCAATGACGTATTTCCAGAGGAGTTGCCAGGAATGCCACCAGATAGAGATGTGGAGTTTGTTATAGAGCTGATGCCAGGGACTGCACCGATTGCCAAAAGACCCTACAGAATGTCGGCTGATGAGTTGAAGGAACTCAAGAAGCAGCTGGGAGAATTACTGGAGAAGGGTTTCATTAGGCCAAGTGCTTCGCCCTGGGGATCTCCCGTTTTGTTTGTCAAGAAGAAGGATGGCACGATGAGGATGTGCATTGACTACCGGAATCTGAATGCGGTTACAGTCAAGAATAAGTACCCATTGCCCCGCATCGATGATCTGTTAGATCAATTGAGTAAGGCCAAGTACTTCTCAAAGATCGATCTCCGATCAGGGTACCATCTGTAACGACCTCGATTTCCACGAAGGGAAATCCACAGGCTCGAATTGTAATTCAACAGATTGTTTGGGACAATCCATGAAATTACCCATATCTCAGTTGCCACCAGGATCCATACAACGGTAAATAAGTCTTACATAAATATTTATTACATCGCCACACTGGCGGAATCAACAATCAGAGAAGCTTTAGAAGATGCGGAAGCGATTCATCCTTCACGGCCAACTTGAGTGTAGCACGTGACCCTATTCCTCGTCATCATCTCCCTCGAAGTCGTACTCATTCTCGTCACCTGACAGCAAATTTATCAGTACGATTTGTACTGGCCACGGAGCCCACCTATGCAGCATTTGCTTTGTGGAAAGTGGATGCAAGGCTATACAAGCAGACCTATAGGCTGGGGTTTTCCTATGCAGCTGTAATCAATGTTTAATTAGTCAAATTTTATCACCAGTTAACACCATCATCCCTTTTCCCATCACCACACCTCACTTATCCACACCTCACTCTCATTCGACAGGCCCAACTCCCTCTCGGGCCTATCTCAGCGGCACACTACCACAACGGGTACACTGCCGGAAAAATGTCATCCAGGGGGAGAAGAGAACACTCACTACACTAGTAGAAGCTTCACAGGAAAGGTCCATAGCCAACAGGTTGGCATATGTATCGATCGATCAACCGTACACTCTGCAGAGGTTTCACTACTCACAAGATTAGCCATCATAGGTGTTGCGCAAACACCTAGGCAGAATTCCGGGTGCTTGCTTGCCTAGGTCGATGCCACCCTACCACTCAGCCCTGGGATATTCCGGATCCTACACCGTTATGCTGAGACTGGGAGACACAGTACCGGGCCCATCCAGTGGTACTGTGCATCTAGAACGGAACGGGAACCCATCGACCGTCTCCGCCCACCCTTATCACCTTTCAACCAAGCAGTAGTGGCACCGCCCTACCAAGTAGTCCAGCCGTCTCCCGCCCATCAGAAGCGAGTGAGTAGAAAAGGATTCCCATGAACCTGAAACTAGTCCATCCTAGGTTTGACCAAGCAGGCATCTCCACTTAGGGGATACTCTCCCCGTGCCATCACAGCACCTCCGTCCACGGGCTTCAAACCACCAAGGCTATCCCACCCGGAACCTCCTCAACAATTTTACCCGCCACAGGTATCTCGCTTGGGGATGCCCAGGTTGCACCCCCGGCACGACTTGCCCCATGGGCTCGTCTCTCATCCCACTTGGTCGACATCAACCCTTACCACGCACCCAAGACGCACGCAGCACTCTCTCCCAGTGGTTATAATCAGTTATACACCGTCCCAATTCCACCACATAGCATATAGCAAGTAGTAAGTAGTGGAAGAGCAACAGTAAAATAAGCAGCAGCTAACCTAACAGCGGATAGCAGGGTAAAGTCTTATCAAGGCAGGTAATTCAAATATTCTACCATGCAACCAATCCATACATAATCATAAAGCAATAGCAACAATGTCATTTGCAATGCATAATAGGATCTAAGGATTTGGTGGGACGTGGCACCTTCGTAGTCGTCTCCTAGCTCCTGAAAGTACTCGTGGTCGTCTTCCTTAGTCAGATCCTCCTCCGGCTCTGAAATCAAACACGAAACAGTCGCGTCAGCGACTCCTATAGAGTATTTCAGAAAAATCCAATAAAACAAAGAGCCAAATGCACACAAACATAGTCTTAGATGGTAGATCTCATTTTCCTGAGAATTTTGATATATGGTGCGCAATTTTTGGACATCGTATGAATAAGTTATGAATTTCCGAAGATTATCCTATTTTCTGAAAATGGGAAAACTGGTCGGTTAATCAGGGGCAGCTCGGGATTGGTCCACGTGGCGCGCGGGTCCAGTAGTGCGTGTCGCCTCTTCAGAACACAAACCCGATGGTCGCCCACCAAGTGTTCGATGCTGGTTCCCAGAGAGTTGCCGGAGTTGGCGTAGCTCGGCGTGGCTCGGCGGTGGTCGGGGGTAGCTCGGCTGTGGTTGGGGGTATCTCGGCGGAGCTCGGCGGTGGTCGGGGGTAGCTCGGTTTAGCTCGGCGGGGCTCGGGCGAATCGGAGATTCGGGGCGCCGAGGGTGCCGCTCTCCCGAGCTCTCCCGGGGAGGCTCGGGCGAATCGGAGATTTGGTGCGCCCGAGGGTGCCGTTCTCCCGAGGTCTCCCGCGGAGGCTCGGGCGAATCGGAAATTTGGGTGCCCGAGGGTGCCGTTCTCCCGAGGTCTCCTGCGGAGGCTCGGGCGAATCGGAAATTTGGGTGCCCGAGGGTGTCGTTCTCCCGAGGTCTCCTGCGGAGGCTCGGGCGAATCGGTCATTTGGGTGCCGAGGGTGCCGTTCTCCCGAGGTCTCCCGCGGAGGCTCGGGCGAATCGGAAATTCGGTGCTAGCAGGGTTCCAGGGCGTCTGTTCAAGGCGGCGGTGTCTCTCCGGTGCGGCGGAGGATGACAGGGCGGCGATGGCCATATTTCGGCAAGGCAGGGCTCGGCTTTCTAGCGGCGGTGCCGAGGCAGACTTGGCGAACCTCGGCGGCCTTTCTTCGCAGCGCGAGGCGACCGGGGGTACTCGGAACGGATTTAGGCGAGGCGGAACCTGTCGGCGGCGATGTCGTCGCGACGGTGAGGTTCCGGCGGGGCTAAGGAGGTCTTCTAGGAGATGTATACGCGTCCAGGGTCCAAGGCGATGGTATACCAACTACCAATTTTGGCTACCGAGCTTTCCAAGGTGCTCGGTTGTGGCGGCGGCGTGTCGCCGACGACGGCGGAAGGCGGCATCGCGGCTACGACCAAGTACTGGTTCAATCGAATGCGGTCTCGTCAAATTGGTGAGGCCAGAGAGGCATACAACACTCTGGTGGCGAACTTAGCCATGGCATGACCTTCTTTTGGCTACGGCTCGCGGCGGCGCTCCGGTAAGGTCGCGGCGCACGCGGCCAAGGCGATTCAGGCTTCCTCTAGCGCTTAGATCCGCGTAGCTAGCTCAAGGGGGTCGTGGCGGTGCTCCACGACGTTCTAACCTGTACGGGTGCTAGTCGGATTGCTCGGAACGGGTGATTCGGCGTCGGAACGCGTCGGTGGTGAGCGCGCTCCGCCGAGAACGCGTCGTGCTGCGTTCTCGGTCTAGCAAGCTTGTAGTCCGGGGGTTTTGGCCGGTCGAATGAGTGCATGGTGCAGGTGATCTTCCCGAGCCGGTAAGGGCTCGTGCCTACGCGTCCCGAGGGTGGAACGCCATGGCAAAAGCAGGGCAAGGTTCGGACATGGCGTGCGGTGGCTCACCGTGGTGTCGGTGAAGCTAGGATGGCGGTGCAGTGGCGAGTCGGAGCCGTGCAGAGCGATCGCAGTGCCGTGCCGCTCCTCGTCCGCAGCTCGGGCTTCTCCTCCGTGTCCGGCTCCGGCGTGCTCCGCGGCGGCGGCGCTCCGGCAGCTTCTCCTCCTCTGCTCCGCCCTTCTCCTACGCTCTCTCTCTAGGTTTGGTGCAGTGTGCCGGTCTGTGCTGCGGTGGCGGCGAGGGGAAATGAGGGTAGGGCTTCGGGGTGCTCCAATTTATAGGCGAGCTTGGCCAGCTCCAATGGCGAACGGTCCTGATTGCGCTCGACCGATCGAAGGGCCGTGGCTCGAGTGGATCTAGGGCTCCGGATGGGCGCGGGTTCGCTTGGCGGCCAAGAAAGGAGGGGACAGGAGGGAAACAGCGGGGTCCAGGGCTCTGCCATGCTGTCGGCTGTGGGACCGGGGTCACGCCATTCGCGCGACACCCCCGGCAGGCGCGTCGCCTTCGTGAGGAAGAAGAACAGTGGGGGGGGCGAGAGCGGCTGACAGGCGGGGCCGGGTTGGCAGCGAGCGCGAGCGCGAGCGCGTGTGTGCCGGTCGTGCGCGTGCGCTGCCGAGCCGCGACGTGGGCCGCGCGCGGTGAGATGAGGAGAGGAAGGTCGGGCGGGCTCGGGCTGGCTTAGCGATCCGGTTGGCCGAACTCTCTTTCTCCTTTTCTATTTTCAGTTTAGTGTATATATACATATATTGCCCATTTTAATTGTTGAGTAAATACAAACATAAATTGCAATAAATCCCAAATGTGATGCATAAGTTATTATTCTATGTGAATGGAATTAAAATGCAAACTACACTCCTTTATTTACCAATTTCATAATGAAACCTATATGCTTGCACAAGAAAAATGGGTTTTCACAATAAATAAATGAAAAATTTTAATTGGTTGGGATTTTTAGATTGTGTGGATTTTTAGGGTTGTTACACCATCAGATGAAGATCAGGGAAGAAGATATCCCGAAGACTGCATTTGTCACTAGATATGGACAGTATGAGTGCACAGTAGTCTCATTTGGACTCACTAATGCTCCAGCATACTTCATGAACATGATGAACAAGATCTTCATGAATGAGCTAGACAAGTTTGTAGTGGTATTCATTGATGATATATTGGTTTATTCAGCCACAAAAGAGGAACATGAACATCATCTGAGGACCGTATTGGAGAGGTTGTCTCGCAACCAGCTATACGCCAAATTCTCCAAGTGCGAATTCTGGCTTGAGGAAGTTGCTTTCCTTGGACACGTACTGTCAGGAGAAGGAGTCGCAGTAGACCCAGCCAAAATTGAAGCTGTGAAAGAGTGGGAACAACCCTGTAATGTGTCAGAAATCAGAAGCTTTTTGGGACTTGCAGGATACTATCGCAGATTTATTGAGAATTTCTCCAAGATTGCAAGACCCATGACCAACTTGCTGAAGAAAGAGAACAAGTTTATCTGGACTTCTGAATGTGAGAAGAGTTTCCAGACCTTGAAGGAGAAGCTCACTACTACACCTGTACTAGCCCTACCCGACATTCACAAAGATTTTGTTGTATATTGTGACGCCTCTCGGCAAGGTTTGGGCTGTGTACTAATGCAAGAAGGAAGAGTGATAGCTTATGCCTCAAGACAGTTGAAGGAACATGAGCAGCGATACCCGACTCATGACCTAGAACTTGCAGCCGTGGTACACGCACTCAAGATTTGGAGACACTATCTGATGAGCAACAAGTGTGACATATACACCGACCACAGGAGCCTGAAGTACTTCTTCACACAGGAAGATCTGAATATGAGGCAGCGCAGATGGCTAGAACTCATCAAGGACTATGATCTTGAGATCCATTACCACCCAGGGAAGGCTAACGTAGTCGCTGATGCACTTAGCCACAAAGGCTACTGCCATACCCTCATCACCAAGTCTATGCCGTCTGAGCTCAGGAGAGAGTTTGACGCGTTCCAGCTCGAGGTAATCTCCTATGGCACGCTAAATGAGCTTCGCGTCGAGTACAATCTCACCTCACGAATCCGTGAAGCGCAAAAGAACTGTCCTGAGATAGACTATATCCGTGGTTTGATGAAGCTGGGAAGAGGCCCCGAATACCGAGAAGATGAGCAGGGAACTGTATGGTACAAAGATAGAATCTGCGTACCGACGGATTCAGCGATACGAGAAGAGATTCTATCAGAAGGGCATGACTCCAAATATTGCATTCACCCAGGGTCAGCCAAGATGTACCATGATCTAAGGAAACACTTCTGGTGGGAGAATATGAAGGCAGACATTGCAGGGCATGTAGCCCGATGTGACACTTGCAGCAGAATCAAGGCCGAACATCAACGACCAGCCGGCCTACTACAACCCCTCGCAATTCCAGAATGGAAATGGGAATGCATTTCGATGGATTTTATCGTTGGGTTACCCCGCACCGAGAAGAAACACGATTCGATTTGGGTGATAGTCGACCGTTTGACCAAAGTCGCTCACTTCATTCCCATCAGCATTGGCTACGATGCCGAACGGCTGGCGGATTTATACATAACCCACATTCTGAGACTACACGGGGCACCCACAAGCATAATATCTGATCGAGGCTCACAATTCACGTCTCGATTCTGGCAAGCCTTGCACAAATCCATCGGAACCAAGCTGGACTATAGCACGGCTTATCACCCACAAACTGACGGTCAAACAGAAAGAGTGAACCAAATTCTCGAAGATATGCTCCGAGCTTGTGTGATAAAATACAAGACCAGTTGGGAAAGCTGCTTACCCCACGCTGAATTCTCGTACAACAACAGCTATCAAACAAGCCTCAAGATGTCACCGTTTGAGGCATTGTATGGGAGACCCTGCAGGACCCCGCTAATGTGGTCAGAACCCGGAGAGAGAGCCTTCTTTGGCCCTGCTAAGATTGTAGAAGCAGAGGAAGGCGTAGCACAGGTCAGAGAAAATTTGAGAATTGCACAGAGTAGGCAAAAGAGCTATGCAGATAGGAGACGTAGAGAGCTTGAGTTCAAGGTTGGGGATTATGTCTACCTCAAGGTATCTCCACTTCGTGGCACTGTCAGATTCCACGTGAAGGGGAAATTGGCACCAAGATATGTTGGGCCATACAAGATCTGTAAAAGGGTTGGAAAGCTTGCTTACAAGCTGGAACTACCGGAGGAATTATCTGGAGTACACCCCGTGTTCCATGTCTCGCAATTAAGGAAGTGTTTGAAGCTTCCCGAGGAGCAAGTTCCTACAGATGCATTAGACCTGCAAGACACACTTGAATACAAGGAACATCCGATCAAGATCTTGGCACGGGATACCAAAGAGACGCGAAACAAGACTATTCCGATGTGCAAGGTACAGTGGAGCAATCACACTGAAAGGGAAGCTACGTGGGAGAAAGAATCAGACTTGCGGATTATGTTCCCTTACCTCTTCGATGGGTACGTTATCTCTGAATCTCGAGGTCAAGATCCTAATGAGGGGGGAGGACTGTAACAACCCTAAAAATCCACACGATCTAAAAATCCCAACCAATTAAAATTTTTCATTTATTTATTGTGAAAACCCATTTTTCCTTGTGCAAGCATATAGGTTTCATTATGAAATTGGTAAGTAAAGGAGTGTAGTTTGCATTTTAATTCCATTCACATAGAATAATAACTTATGCATCACATTTGGGATTTATTGCAATTTATGTTTGTATTTACTCAATAATTAAAATGGGCAATATATGTATATATACACTAAATTGAAAATAGAAAAGGAGAAAGAGAGTTAGGCCAGCCATTAGTTCGGCCAGCCGGGTCGCTAAGTCAGCCCGAGCCAGCCCGACCTTCCTCTCCTCATCTCACCGCGCGCGGCCCACGTCGCGGCTCGGCAGCGCACGCGCATGACCGGCACACACGCGCTCGCGCTCGCGCTCGCTGCCAACCCGGCCCCGCCTGTCAGCCGCTATCGCCCCCCACTGTTCTTCTTCCTCACGAAGGCGACGCGCCTGCCGGGGGTGTCGCGCGAATGGCGTGACCCCGGTCCCACAGCCGACAGCATGGCAGAGCCCTGACCCCGCTGTCCCCCTCCTGTCCCCTCCTTTCTTGGCCGCCAAGCGAACCCGCGCCCATCCGGAGCCCTAGATCCACTCGAGCCACGGCCCTTCGATCGGCCGAGCGCAATCAGGACCGTTCGCCATTGGAGCTGGCCAAGCTCGCCTATAAATTGGAGCACCCCGAAGCCTTACCCTCATTTCCCCTCGCCGCCACCGCAGCACAGACCGGCACACCGCACCAAACCGAGAGAGAGAGCGTAGGAGAAGGGCGGAGCAGAGGAGGAGAAGCTGCCGGAGAGCCGCCGCCGCGGAGCACGCCGGAGCCGGACACGGAGGAGAAGCCCGAGCTGCGGACGAGGAGCGGCACGGCACTGCGATCGCTCTGCACGGCTCCGACTCGCCACTGCACCGCCATCCTAGCTTCACCGACACCACGGTGAGCCACCGCACGCCATGTCCGAACCTTGCCCTGCTTTTGCCATGGCGTTCCACCCTCGGGACGCGCAGGCACGAGCCTTTACCGGCTCGGGAAGATCACCTGCACCATGCACTCATTCGACCGGCCGAAACCCCCGGACTACAAGCTTGCTAGACCGAGAACGCAGCACGACGCGTTCTCGGCGGAGCGCGCTCACCACCGACGCGATCCGACGCCGAATCACCCGTTCTGAGCAATCCGTCTAGCAACCGTATAGGTTAGAGCGTCGTGGAGCACCGCCACGACCCCCTCGAGCCAGCCACGCGGATCTAAGCGCTAGAGGAAGCCGGAATCGCCTTGGCCGCGTGCGCCGCGACCTTACCGGAGCGCCGCCGCGAGCCGTCGCCAAAAGAAGGTCATGCCATGGCTAAAGTTCGCCACCAGAGTGTTGTATGACTCTCTGGCCTCACCAATTTGACAAGACCGCATTCGATTGAACCAATACTTGGTCGTAGCCGCGTTGCCGCCTTCCGCCATCGTCGGCGGCACGCCGCCGCCACAACCGAGCACCTTGGAAAGCTCGGTAGCCAAAATTGGTAGTTGGTATACCATCGCCATAGACCCTGGACGCGTATACACCTCCTAGAAGACCTCCTTAGCCCAGCCGGAACCTCACCGTCGCGACGACATCGCCGCCGACAGGTTCCGCCTCGCCTAAATCCGTTCCGAGTACCCCCGGTCGCCTCGCGCTGCGAAGAAAGGCCGCCGAGATTCGCCAAGTCTGCCTCGGCACCGCCGCTAGTTAGCCGAACCCCGAATCACGACTGTCGCCTTGGCTACGTGCGCCTCCACCTCGTCGGAGAACCGCCGTATGCCGAGGGAGAGAAGGAGGCCATACCACGACTCTAACCCGCCACCATCTGGTCGAACGACTGCCTGAGCACGCCAATTGGAGAAAGCCGAGCCCTGTCTTGCCGAAATATGGCCATCGCCGCCCTGTCATCGTCCGTCGCACCGGAGAGACACCGCCGCCTTGAACAGACGCCCTGGCACCCTCGGGCGCACCAAATCTCCGATTCGCCCGAGCCTCCCCGGTAGACCTCGGGAGAACGGCACCCTCGGGCGCACCAAATCTCCGATTCGCCCGAGCCTCCCCGGTAGACCTCGGGAGAACAGCACCCTCGGGCACCCAAATCTCCGATTCGTCCGAGCCTCCCCAGGAGAGCTCGGGAGAGCAGCCCCTTCGGCGCCCAAATCTCCGATTCGCCCGAGCCTCACCAGGAGAGCTCGGGAGAGCAGCACCCTCGGGCGCACCAAATTTCCGATTCGCCCGAGCCTCACCAGGAGAGCTCGGGAGAGCAGCCCCCCTCGGCACCCAAATGTCCGATTCGCCCGAGCCTCCACAGGAGACCTCGGGAGAACGGCACCCTCGGGCACCCAAATGTCCGATTCGCCCGAGCCTCCACAGGAGACCTCGGGAGAACGGCACCCTCGGGCACCCAAATTTCCGATTCGCCCGAGCCTCCGCGGGAGAACGGCACCCTCGGGCACCCAAATTTCCGATTCGCCCGAGCCTCCGCAGGAGACCTCGGGAGAACGGCACCCTCGGGCGCACCAAATCTCCGATTCGCCCGAGCCTCCCCGGGAGAGCTCGGGAGAACGGCACCCTCGGCGCCCCGAATCTCCGATTCGCCCGAGCCCCGCCGAGCTAAACCGAACTATGCCGAGCTCCGCCGAGCTACCCCCGACCACCGCCGAGCTACCCCCAACCACAGCCGAGCTACCCCCGACCACCGCCGAGCCCCGCCGAGCTACCCCCGACCACCGCCGAGCCACGCCGAGCTACGCCAACTCCGGCAACTCTCTGAGAACCAGCATCGAACACCTGGTGGGCGACCATCGGGTCTGTGTTCTGTTGAGGCGCCACTTGCCGCACTACTGGACCCGCGCGCCACGTGGACCAATCCCGAGCTGCCCCTGATTAACCGACTAGTTTTCCCATTTTCAGAAAATAGGATAATCTTCGGAAATTCATAACTTATTCATACGATAACCAAAAATTGCGCACCATATATCAAAATTCTCAGGAAAATGAGATCTACAATCTAAGACTATGTTTGTGTGCATTTGGCTCTTTGTTTTATTGGATTTTTCTGAAATACTCTATAGGAGTCGCTGACGCGACTATTTCGTGTTCGATTTCAGAGCCGGAGGAGGATCTGACTAAGGAAGACGACCACGATTACTTCCAAGAGCTAGGAGACGACTACGAAGGTGCCACGTCCCACCAAATCCTTAGATCCTATTACGCATTGCAAATGACATTGTTGCTATTGCTTTATGATTATGTATGGATTGGTTGCATGGTAGTATATTTGAATTCCCTGTCTTGATAAGACTTTACCCTGCTACCCGCTGTTAGGTTAGCTGCTGCTTAATTTACTGTTACTCTTCCACTGCTTTTTACTTGCTATATGCTATGTGGTGGAATTGGGACGGTGTATAACTGATTATAACCACTGGGAGAGAGTGCTGCGTGCGTCTTGGGTGCGTGGTAAGGGTTGATGTCGACCAAGTGGGATGTGAGACAAGCCCATGGGGCAAGTCGTGCCGGGGGTGCAACCTGGGCATCCCCAAAGTGAGATACCTGTGGCGGGTAAAGTTGTTGAGGAGGTTCCGGGTGGGATAGCCTTGGTGGTTTGAAGCCCGTGGACGGAGGTGCTGTGATAGCACGGGGAGAGTATCCCCTAAGTGGAGATGCCTGCTTGGTCACAACCTAGGATCTGACTAGTGACCGGAAACATCTGGATTCCCTTGCTACTCGCTCGCTTCTGATGGGCGGGAGACGGCTGGACTACTTGGTAGGGCGGTACCACTACTGCTAGGTTGAAAGGTGATAAGGGTGGGCGGTGACGGATGGAGAGATTCCCGTACCGTCCTAGATGCGCAGTACCACTGGTTGGGCCCGGTGCTGCGTCTCCCAGTCTCAGCATGACGGTGTTGGATCCGGAATATCCTAGGGCTGAGTGGTAGGGTGGTACCGACCTAGGCAAGCAAGCACCCGGAATTCTGCCTAGATGATTGTACAGCATCGATGATGGCTAATCTTGTGAGTAGTAAAACCTCTGCAGAGTGTATGGTTGATCGATCGATACATAAGTCAACTCGTTGGCTATGGACCTTTCCTAATGTTTCTGCAACCACTATTAGATGAGAGCATATTCTTTTCTCCCCCTGGATAACATTGTTCCGGCAGTGTACCCGTTGTGGTAGTGTGCCGCTGAGATAGGCCCGAGAGGGAGTTGGGCCTGTCGAATGAGAGTGAGGTGTGGGTATGTGAGGTGTGGTGATGGGAAAAGGGAAAATGGTGTTAACTGGTGATAAAACTTGACTAATTAAACATTGATTACAGCTGCATAGGAAAACCTCAGCCTATAGGTCTGCTTGTATAGCCTTGCATCCACTTTCCACAAAGCAAATGCTGCATAGGTGGGCTCCGTGGCCAGTACAAATCGTACTGATAAATTTGCTGTCAGGTGACGAGAATGAGTACGACTTCGAGGGAGATGATGACGAGGAATAGGGTCACGTGCTACACTCAAGTTGGCCGTGAAGGATGAATCGCTTCCGCATCTTCTAAGGCTTCTCTGATTGTTGATTCCGCCAGTGTGGCGATGTAATAAATATTTATGTAAGACTTATTTACCGTTGTATGGATCCTGGTGGCAACTGAGATATGGGTAATTTCATGGATTGTCCCAAGCAATCTGTTGAATTACAATTCGAGCCTGTGGATTTCCCTTCGTGGAAATCGAGGTCGTTTCATATACTTTCCGTCTGGAGCACTAAATGAAGTAGTACCTGTTCCATATTTGTACTTTTTATCTGTCTATCTCGAGATGAATCTTTTGAGTCTACTTTGGCCATGATTAGACAAAAGTTGTCAAATACAAACGAAAGTGCTAAAGTTGCAAAATTTTACAAACTTTCTCAACTAAACAGAGCCTATAAATTGCAATTGCAACTAGTCATATCAATATTGCGGCACATGCATGGAGCATTAAATATAGACGAAATGTTTGCATGTTTGTACCTTTTATATGTACATGACGAGACGAATCTTTTAACCCTACTTAGACCATGATTGGACAAAAGTTATCAAATACAAACGAACGTGCTACGGTGTAGAATTGCAACTGCAATTGAGATCTAAACGGGATCTAAAACTGTTCCTAGAAAACCACGTTTCTCTCACAAACACCCTTCTCGGGTGTCACTTTTTAAGGGACGGAGTGCGTATCAGATAAGATAAGAGGGCACTGCCGGCCAGTGGTTGCTCACGTTTGGCTCCATTTGGGGACTGATTTGGTCTACTACGATACAGCGGCAGATATGACCGTGACCGTGATCGCCCGTGCCATTGAGCAACAACGGCTTTGCCTGATTCTAGTTAAAAGCAAGCCAGGAGAAAGTGAGCAGGGGCTTGACTAATTCCGTCTTATAAAAAGCAAGCTAATAGAAAGTGAGCGGGGGCTTGCCTTGGCCTCTTCGCCTGAGTTAAGTCAAAATCAACTTTATTTTTCAGCAGCAGAATAGTATTTTTATCATAATAAATTAGCATAAGTTAAAATTAATGTTTTTCTTTTTATCCATGTATATCCTTTATTGTGAGAGAAAATAAGAGCCCGGCTATATGGGAAAAAACAATGATTTTCACTGATGTTGATTTATTATAAAATAAAATATTGTTCCATGACTAAAATTATCCGTCCGTTTGAGTAATAACGAGCATGTATAGCCTTCATAACCCTAAACAACAGTAGACCCAAAAAACTATATGCTCGGAAGTTGTCGTGTAATTTAAGTTTCGCATATCGTAAAAATAATTAATAACAAACAATTAATGTCTAGTTTAATCCAGAGGATCTTATTGCAGGCATCAATAGTGGTATTCAGAAATCACTATTGATGCCTGCAATAAGATCCTCCGGATTGATGATTGCTGAAAAATAGAGCTTGTTTTGATAAAAAAAGTAATCAAAAATCCACTTGAAATCCTATGTCAGGGTGGAGTCCTAATGAGATACTGGAACGGTCTATCCGCAAGGTGGCCATGAGACTGCTGAACAGAGATGAAGCGACAAACAACAAGGATGGCGCAAGCAACCAGGCGTGAGGCGCGGCTGCTGGTTCTTCTTTGCAAAGCTGGTGGGGAGTTTTTGCTCATTTGCTGGAAACTTTGTGCTGTGCACTTTCTGTCTGCCTTTTGCGTGATGGTTAAACGCATGTTGTTTATTTGGGTCCCCTGCAAAACTTCCAAGTGTTCTGGAAGCGCGGTTCTGGAGCCTTTGTGCCCCAGGTGTTAGGCTTCGTTGCGATCCTCTTTTGCTGTCGTGTCTTCTAAACTGCTGTCTTCCGTTGGTTCAATGAAAATGGAAAGATCCCAATTCGAAAAAAAATAGTGGTATTCAGAAAATGTTATGAATGGCAAAACGCTCATAATCTGGTGCTGCTGTGAGGCAGAGAGACAACTTTTTTGACTGTCATCGCATACATGAGTATTCTGATTGCCACTCAAACTGGCTCCCTTTCAACGTCGCTGACACTGTGTTTCATTGATCTAGTCTAGAAGATCGTGGACGATAGGAGTATGTCTGTATGTGGCTCTGCTCGGCGGCGCTGACGTGCCGAGTTTTTATAATCGGCTTCAGGAGATGCGGACGCTCCATTTTTGCTCAAAGCTTTGCTGGTCATGGTTGAAGATAACTGAGACAGTGATTCGAACTACTGGTTTATCTTTTTTTTTCTTAAAAAGAAAAATATATTAATATGTCAGCTTCTGTATCGATTAATGCATATTACGGGTTCACCTTGATCTCGTCTGATTCAGCTACTGTTTCCATCTCGAATACAATACGGCAGTTTTTAAAAATACGAGTAGGAGGAGTAGTATGTACCGTACTCAAACCCTGAGATACTCCCCACATCCCTATTTAATTGTCGTCGTTGATGTCCGTGTCACAAGTTTGACTCAATTTATAAAAAAACATGCAACATTTATATCTTCAAATAAATTTATAAAAAAATAGATTTAAAGATCTTTTCAATGATACTAATTTATACTATGAATATTAATATAATTTAATATATATTTAGTTAAAGTTGTTTCTCGGAAAACGAAAACGATAAATATTTAGAGGCGGAGGGAGCACATTGGTTTAGGGGGTGTTTGGGACTGCTCCATAAACTCTGCTCCACAAACTTCACCATAGAGCAGCTCCACCAACTCCATATTTTTTGTGGAGCACCTCTTTAGGTGCTCTCACAACTCCACCTTTTTTTCTTGGAGCAGCGTGCGTGAAGCTAGACCCGTTTGGCAAAAATTTACGAAGCGGAGCTGAAAAACGTAGAGCGGAGCAGTTCCAAACACCCCCTTAGATGAGTCTGCAGTTCTGCTTCGGCACCAGTGGAGCTGAAGCTGCGAGCGGACGCGAACGCTGGAGGCCTGGAGCATGCAGTGCAGCAGTCAACAAACAATGAGCAGCGCTGTGCGTGTAACCATGCATGCATGTTGCCAAGATGCTCGTCGTGTAAAGTCAAGCAGCCGACGATTATTTTCCCCTTTTCTTGAACGTACGAGCACAAAAAAGAGAGGTGGAACATCCGATCCGACTCCGCCGGGGAGGCCTTTTGTCCCGGTGACGCAATGGAAGCCACCGAAAGAGCGCCGCACCGCGCGTGTTTTGGTGTGGGCTGATGGCTGAAGGCGGGCGGTCGCCGCGGCCTCGCGCAAGGTAAGGACTCGGGAGGGCGACGCGAAGAACCGGAGGCCGCAACACCGGCGCATCATCTTTTCGCGGTTTTGCGGGCCGGTTTCACTTCAACACTCTGCCTTCTCTCTCTGTGCAGTGGAGTGGGGTGCTGTGCACTGTGCTGTTCTTTTCGCCGTGATCAGGGTGCGGTTTTTGGGAGGTTGTGGTGTCCCACTATCTGACTATCGGTGCATATACGTGTTGCACGTAGAATGTAGAAAATCTCTGATATAGATATTTTTCGAATCCGCTAGGACAGAATTTGGTGGATCCTCCGAGTCTCGGACAGTCGACAGATATGCGAGTTTTGTTGGCGCAAGTGATTCAAGCCTTTTGGAAGTTGTTGATGACGAAACGGGATAATACGTAGCAATGTGTTAGATTGTACGGTCGCGCACAAAACGAAACAGCACGGAATAGCACGTCCGTGAAACCCGTCCTGGCCGGTTTCAGAACCCGGCCTGGCCGACTTTGATAGTCGGCTGAGCCGGTTTCCTCGGGTTCACCGAGGAAGGTAGGATTCCGGTCTTCTAGTCGTCGGGACGACCGTCTTCAGTAGCAGAGGACGTTTGGTGGTCGATGTAGCGCCCATCCTTCGCCGGAAACTCCGAACACCCCTCGGAAAGATCCGTCGGAGAGATACACGTAGAGGTTGCCCTAGGGATCGCGGAGATCACTTAGAACGCCGACTAAACTCGCGGAGAGTCGAGCTGAACAGTAGGATAGAGATGAAACACCGCGAGAATCTACTTGATAGATGTGTTTTGACGATTGGATGGTTAAGATCTCAATCGGCCATGATCCTCCATATATATAGAGGGGGGTGGTCTTATCCCAGTAGAAAACACGTATTTAGGTAAGTCTCCAAGTTTTTCACGTTAAAAAACTACCAAATATCGATTAGATCTATTAATCGGCTCGGACTTGATCAAACCCGGCCAAGCCGGGTTTCACGGGGTCTCCTGAGGCGACATGTGTCCTGCTGACGGGGCCTGGCATAAGGGCCAAAACCCGGCCTAACCGGGTTCGATAGCCGGCCTAGCCTATTTTGCAGACTATGCCAAATTTGAGTGCGAACATATACCCCCCTATTTTCAGGTGAATTGCTGCATATGGACCTGAAAACACAAGCAAAACCAAACAGCGACGATACTCAACCCAACGGCTGTTTAGTGACTAAGGGCGATGTATATATCGGCCATTTTTTATTTTAAGGGCGATACATGTACTTAACCCAACGGCTGTTTAGTGACTAAGAGCGATGTATATATCGACCATTTTTTATTTTAAGGACGATACATGTACCGGTCATTGCTTGGAGAGCACTTAGACTTCTTGCCAAACACTTGGAAAGTTTTTTTTCAAATACCTCCCGTTAATTGCCCTTGGGAGACGATCACCTTGCAATGTCTTTAGCATATAAGAATTACCGAATATCACCTTGACCACTTTGTAAGGACCTTCCCAATTAGGCGATCACTTGCCGAACTTATTGCTCTTGATCCCAATTGGTAATATTGTTTTCCATACTAGTTCTCCAACTTGGAACGACTTGATCTTCACTTTCTTATTATAAGCTCTGGCAACTCGTGCTTTGTCCTTCTCTATCTCCTTTAGAGCCATTAACCTTTTATCTGTCACCTCATCAATATTGTCCATCATTAAATCATGATACATAACGGTAGACAAGTCATCTTGCTTAGCGAGCCGATATGCATTTAAATTCACCTCGACGAGTAACACGGCCTCTTGTCCATGTGCTAGCTCAAAAGGAGTCACCTTTGTAGCACCATGGCGAGATATACGATGAGCCCATAAAGCCTCTGATAATACCTCGTGCCACCTTCTTGGATTGTCCTCTATCATTTTCTTGATAAGCTTAATCAAGGTCTTGTTACTAGACTCAGCCTGGCCATTGGCTTAAGCATAGTATGGAGATGAATTGAGCAACTTAATCTTATATGATTTGGCAAATTCTCGCACCTCTTTTGATATGAAAGACTTTCCCTGGTCTGTAGACAAAGTCTGAGGAATGCCAAATCTATGAATAATATGTTTAGTCACAAACTCAATCACCTCCTTATGTGTCATATTCTTCAAAGGCACCGCTTCCGTCCATTTAGTAAAATAATCTGTGGCCACCAACACGAAGCAATGACCCTTTGAAGAAGGGGGATGAATTTGGCCAATGAAGTCTAGTCCCCAACTACGAAAAGGCCACGGTTTGATTATAGGATGAAGCATTGCAGCAGGCACTAACTAAATATTACCAAACCGTTGGAACTCCTCACATCCTTTGTAGTAGCGAAAACAATCGGCTATCATAGTAGGCCAATAAAAACCAGCACTTCTCAAAAGTCATTTCATCTTAGGAGCCGATTGATGCATACCACAAACACCTTCATGGACTCCCCCCATAACCACTTTAGCTTCATCAGGTCCCAAGCACTTGAGCAACAAATCATCGGCGGTCCTCTGATAAAGCTCATCATTATGCAAAGTGAACTTAAACGCAATCCGCCGAATACTTTTATCGGTTTTAGTGCTAGGATCTCGCAGAAAAATTAACAAGGGAGTCCTCCAATCCTCCAAATCGGCCTGCCCATCAACTTGGCACAATTCTGGCTGATTTGGATCAAAGCCGCAATATCCGGCCGAGCTGGCTTCAACACCCGCCTGGCCGGTTCCTGGCCAGAACCGGCCTGGCCGCCTTCTGTACCCGGCCTGGCCGGGTTTGGTCCAGAGCCGGCCTGGCCGACTCCTAGATCCGGCTAGGCCGGTTTCCACGTACCTGCACAGAAAGCAGAAAAGATGCTTTACACAGGCTTTAAATCTTTACGCCCACCGACGTCAAAGCCTGATGCTCGCTGAGCTAACATGTTGGCTCTTGAATTTTCATGTCTCGGTATGTGCCGAATTTTAAATTCGGCAAAAGATGCAATTAAATCAAGACAAGTATCAAGATGAGCATTAAGTGATTCCACTAAACATTGGCATTCACCAGAAACTTGTTGCACCACTAATAAAGAATCACCATAAGCCTCAACATGTTTTACTCACATGGAATTCAACATCTTCAAGCCGCAATAAAGAGCTAAATATTCGGCTTGATTATTAGTGCAATAATTTTCTAATCAGTTTGACACATCCATCTCAGCACCATGTGATGAAATAATAACAATACCAACACCTTGGCCTTGTTTGCAAACCGATCCATCAAAATAAAGTTTTCATGGAGTAAAACTTATGTAATTGATCTTATCTGCTAAATTAATTGCATGCTCAACAATAAAATCAGCAGAACTTGACCTTTCATGGCTCTCAAAGGCTCAAAAGTCAAGTCATATTCAACCAATGCATATGCCCATTTATCGATCCTTCCACTAAGGATTGGCTGATATAACATATGTTTAATTACATCGGCCTGGCAAGCAACAATGCATGTACTAGCTAACAAGTAATGTCTCATCTTAGTACAAGCAAAGTATAATGATAAGCATAATTTTTCAATATGGCCATACCTTGTCTCGGGATCAAGAAGACGACGACCAATATAAGCAATAACATACTCCTTGCCATCATCCTCTTAAGTCAAAACGGCACCAATTATTCTTTCTTCGGTAGCAATATATAATTTAAAAGGAACTCCTCTCCTTGGAGCACGAAGAACCGGTGGCTTCGACAAGTATTCCTTGATCTTCTCAAATGCCTCTTGGTGCTTTGCCCCCAAGCAAACTCACTCTCATCTTTCAATCACAATATGGGGGTGAAAAGAATAACTTTCCCGGACAAGTTAGCAATAAATCTTCTCAAGTAGTCCACCTTTCCTAGAAACTTTTATAAGTCTTCTTTACATGCAGGCGCCTGAACTTGCTTGATACTCTCTATTCTCTTGGGATCAATTTCTATGCCCTTCTCTTGAATAATAAATCCCAAGAACTTGCCCGCCGATACACCAAAAGCACATTTAAGCGGATTCATCTTTAAACCATACCGGCGCATCCTCTCAAAAGCAAGACGCAAATCGGCCAAGTGAGAATTATTGGCCGCCGATTTGATCACAATATCATCAATATATACTTCCATGATCACGCCAATTAAATCATGAAAGATTAAGTTCATAGCACGTTGATAGGTAGCACCGGCATTTTTCAATCCAAATGTCATGACAATTCACTCAAATAATCCAACAAACCCAGGACAAACAAAGGCTGTTTTAGACATGTCCTCTTCGGCCATAAATATTTGATTGTAACCAGCGTTACCATCAAGAAAGCTAAGAATTTTATGTCCTGAAGCATTATTAATAAGCATATCGGCAATAGGCATAGGATATTCATCTTTTGGAGTGGCTCTATTCAAATCTCTAAAATCAATGCAAACTCTAATCTTGTCCGATCCTTTCTTTTCAACGGGCACAATATTAGAGATTCACTCCGCATACCTGCATGGACGAATAAATCCCGCTTCCAACAACCGATTAATTTCTTCTTTAATGTGGTCGTAAATTTTAGCATGCAAGAAGCGAGGACGTTGCTTATGAGGCCGGAATCCAGGCTTAATGGGAAGCCGATGCTCAACAAGCTCTCGGCTCAATCCGGGCATCTCATTATAGCTCCATGCAAATCAATCAGCATATTCTTTTAAAAGAGCGATTAATTCAGATTTATAATCGGCTTTCAAATTTTTATTAATGAACGTCGGCCTTGGTGTAGAACCATCCCCAATGTCAACTTCTTCCAATGGGTCGGCCGACATGAAATCTTGGCCCAACTTATTGAGCTCATCAAAATCATCAATTGTTTCATAGACATCGATCATAGAAGCCCGATATTGATCCACACGATATTTTAACCATTCAACATTAGCATCCATTGAAAAAAATTAATTACACGATGATATTGAGCCGATTATCAATCGGCTTCAATGACACAGGCACAAATCCTTTTTTAGTGACGCTAATAAACTCAACGCCAGACAAGTCATGACCAGATAAGCAAGCAATACCATCGTGCCCCCCGAACGAAGGAGCATCGGTCGTAGCAATGGAGGCCGATGAATCAGCATTAATAACCTCAACTTGATCCCCCACCCGTTGAATTAAAGTCCGGTGCAAACTGGATGGAACGCAACGATTGGCATGAATCCAATCGCGACCAAGGATGAGATTATAGCTACCTTGTACCTCGGCGACGAAGAACGCGGTTGCCAACGTTTTGCTGCCGACGGTCAACCCCATCGTCGCTACGCCCAAAGCTGGAATTGGCTCGCCGCGTCCAACTCCGGTGATTGTCATGTTGGTCTTCACTAGCTCCCCCTCCGTGCCGCCGAGCTTCTTGTAGAGCGAATGCGGCATTAGATTGACAATCGCGCCGCTATCCACCAACATATGATGAACCGGTGTGCCGTTGATATGCCCCTTGATATGGAGCGGCCGAAGGTGGTTGACGGAATCCTCCGGCTTCTTGAAGACGGCATCCTCGGCGGCGAAGCAAAACTGAGCCGTCGGCGAACCTTCATCTTCATCGATTACATAGTAACCGGAAGACAGGTAAACGACATTAGGTTCGGCACGTGGCGGCGTCGGCTCATAATCGACCATCTTTTCATCTTCTGCGTCACCAGAACCTGCAACACCAGAAGAAACAGCAGCGACAGCCGATTCCAGGGAACCGGCGTCGGCGGCGGCGGTGGGAGACGAAGTCGCAAAACCCGGCCTAGCCGGGTTTGACCCGGCCTGGCCGGCTTCAGGCAGACCCGGCCTGGCCGGTTCCTGGGAAACCCAGCTGGGCCGGCTCTGACCCGGCCTTGCCGGTTTCTGCGACCTGTGCAGACTTCGCTTCTGGCAGATCTTTCTGCCCAGCAACCTTCTCTGCAGATTCTGTGAAGCACGACGGATCACTTCCTTTCTGAGTTTGCTGAAAAATTGGGTGTGCAGCATTGTAGATCTCTCTTATTTTTTCCAACTTCTCCCGCTTTTGCTGAGTTTGGCGCGCTCGCTGTAACTTCCACCGCTGCGTCTTGGTCAATCCCGGCGGGCACTACTTCGGTTGCAAATATTTTGGATCAATCGGCTTCTTCTCCATAACCTTAGCGGCGACCTCCGGAGCGGTGGATGATGGCTCCTCAATCCTCATCGGCTCATCGTTGTCAACGATAGGCACCTCTTAAGAGCCGATAAGAATTGTTGTCGAAGATGCCTCCTTCGGCGGTGGTGCAGTAGGAGCAATAGGAACAATGGGAGACTCCACGACCCTCTTAGGCACATAGACTTGTCGCGGTGGAGCCTTCTCTCTTCCATCGCCAATCACCAACCTCGCTGGCGGCGGCGGGAGCGACGCCCCTTGGCCGCCGTAGCCCTATTGACCGTAGCCCAATCGGCTAAACATCGATGATGAAGACGCTCCGTTCATCGGCTGCTGCTGCATGAGGAAGGGATATGGCACGAACACCCCGTTGGGGCCCTAATGCGGCTGAGGTGGAGGTGGGGAACCCCAACGAGAGACGCGAGGGCGAGCAACCTCCTGTGCCGGAGACGCTGCCAGAGCCACCGTCATCTTCTTTGGTTGCTCTTCTCGCTTTGGCGGTGTAGCGTCTCTTTTTTTATGGGCCGATTTTAGGAATCGGCCTTTTCTTACCGGTACTTTTTCATGAGCCGGTCAAACGTGCAAAGTTTCTTTGGAACGAACTTCCCCTTATTTGAACTTGCGTTCGTCTTACAAGTGCCAATTTCTGGACGCTTTAGGACGAACGTCCTGATCACCTGGGCACCACCAGCGCTGGCGGCCCTGGGAGCAGCAGAGGAAGAAGAGCCGCCACCCCAGACAAAACTGGCCGAGCCGGCTACTGTACCCGGCCTGACCGGGTTGGCGCCAGAACCGGCCTGGCCGGCCTCTGCTGTGCCGCCGTGGCCTCCCAGCGCCGCTGCCGAGATAAGTACTGTGACGACCCTGCAGAGATTGTCAGCTTCGTCTTGCCGTCTTCGTCCTTCTCAAGCACCACTTGACGCCCCGAAACTTGTTTCGGTGCCTCCCGTGGTTCGCCGATAATCACGTTCTTGCCTTGCGTGGTGTCGGCTTGCTCTGGACGAATCAAAATAGCGGGCTCCCCTTTCTCGATGACATTTATCGGAAAAGGCATTTTGTCAACCATCATCTCAGTTAAGTTCAATCGTTCTTCGTTGAGGGCCGATTATATCTGTCGATGAAAATAGTTGCAATCATTAGTAGCATGACTAAAAGAATTATGAATTTGCAATACGCCCATTTTTTTCAATTCTTTACTAGACGGCAAGGTATGAGTAATTCTAATATTACCGGTTCTAAGCAATTCATCAAAGATCCGATCACATTTGGAAACATCAAAAGTAAATTTAATTTCATCCTGCTGATTTTTAGAAATCGGTTTCAAAGATGGGTAAGAAATTCCTTTTTTATTTGGAGACCAAACAAATTTAGCAGAGTTACACTCCAAATTCTCATCGTCCTCGTTATCAGAGCATTCCAACACATGGGTCCGATAAGATTTCTTGGATTCACTTGCTAAACGAGATTCTACAGCAATAGCCTTTTGCAATAATTGATTAATGCTATAGAATTCATAGTGCTCCAATTTCTCTCTAATATTAGAGTTCATACCGTTAAGAAATAAATCTGCCAAATCTCTATCAGAAATATTCAAATTAAAGCATCGGTTCTTAACGTCCCTAAAACGTTTAGCATAATCAAGTATGGAATCACGCCCTTGACGAACCGATGTGAGATGTGACAGTTTAGTTTCTTGAACACTAATAAAGAAATAGTTATGAAATTTTTCCTCCAAATCATTCCAGATACTAATTGAATATGGTGGCAATGAAGAAAACCATGCAAATGCTGTACCAGACAAAGATAAAGGAAAACATCTAATTTTCATGTAATCATGAGCACTAGCTTCTCCTAACCGAGCCAGATACATGCCAATATGCTCCATAGTGGTTTTACTATCATCACCATTAAATTTCTGAAAATCGGGCGTCTTCCACTCAATCGGTGCCCGCAAAACATCATAGGTGGAAGGATATGGTTTTTGGTATGAGCTCTGAATAGGCTTAATGGTTATCCCTAGATTCCTCTCAATGGATTTAGTCATCTCAGGTTTAAACCGATTTACGATAGCGTCTACATCGGTCTTAGAGGAATCAGTGACCGCATTATTAGCCACTGGAATCTGACTAGGTGACGGCGGGGGATTAGATAAAACAGTGTTACGACCCGCCGATGGCCTAATCGGATTCACCTGCCTAGCTGAAGAGCTGGCCATGCCGCGATCGGTTCTATCGGTTTCATGCGCCGAAGGACCCGATTGAAGTTGGCTAGCTATAGCAAAATCTGGTTGATTTTCATAAAAATCGAGAGACATACCAAATTCAGGTTGATTATCAGGATCTGAAAAATCAACTAACTTTTCCTCAATTTTAGATATGCGCTTGCCGATTTTAGCTTCGGATGCATTAATAGAAATTTTAATTTGCTTACCCATATCTTCAACTAAATATGCAAGACCATCGTGGATAGTAGTGGAGGGGTTCTCATCATTATTTACCTTAGCCTTGAGCTTTTCCTCCTCCTTAGTAGCCCTCTCCGCTTCGGTCTTCCCGCCTCCTCCGCCGGATGAAGAAGACGAGTTACGGAAGTTAGGCTCGACGACTTGGGTGACCTTGTTGCGCCGGTCCTTAGTACAGCTATCCAGAAAGGCTTGGGTATCGGCAACAAGCTTGGCCTCCAGCTTTTTCCGGAGCTCCTCAGGAAGCTCGTCGATAGTCTTGGGGTGGACGACGTTGCCTTCATTGACGTTCTTGTCGGTCTTCTTTCCGTCGTCGGCCGCCATGCCGCTAGTAGATTGGATCTGGGATTGAGTTTTCTTCCCCAGCGAAGTCGCCAAAAAGTGTGTTGATGCCGAAACGGGACAACACACAGCAAGGTGCTAGATCGCACGGTCGCGCACGAAACGAAACAGCACGGAGCAGCACGCCCACGAAACCCGGCCTGGCCGGTTTCAGAACCCGGCCGAGCCGCCGACCCTGCCTAGCTGACTTTGATAGTCGGCTGAGCCGGTTTCCTCGGGTTCACCGAGGAAGCTAGGGTTTCGGTCTTCTGGTCGTCGGGACGACCGTCTTCAGTAGCAGAGGACGTTTGGTGGTCGATGTAGCGCCCGTCCTTCACCGGAAACTCCCGAACACCTCTCGGAAAGATCCGTCGGAGAGATGCACGTAGAGATTGCCCTAGGGATCGCGGAGATCACCTAAAACGCCGACTAAACTCGCGGAGAGTCGAACCGAACAGCAGGATAGAGATGAACCACCGCGAGAATCTACTTGGTAGATGTGTTTTGTCGTTTGGATGGTTAAGATCTCATTCGGCCATGATCCTCCATATATATAGAGGGGGGTGGTCTTATCCCAGTAGGAAACATGTATTTAGGTAAGTCTCCAAGTTTTCCACGTTAAAAAACTACCAAAAACCGATTAGATCTATTAATCGGCTCGGACTCGACCAAACCTGACCAAGCCGGGTCCAAACCTAGCCAAGCCGGGTTTCACGGGGTCTCCTGGGGCGACACGTGTCCTGCTGACGGGGCCTGGCACAAGGGCCAAAACCCGGCCTAGCCGGGTTCGATACCCGGCCTAGCCTATTTTACAGACTACGCCAAATTTGAGTGCGAACAGAAGTAAAAAACTAAAGTCAATATGGACGGGACGAGCTTTGCCCGGTAAGATATCCTGATTGGATCTGTTAGAAGCTAAAGGCTCTTCGCTTCTCTAAAAAAACTAATTTTTGCTGATATTAATTTATTATAAGAGAAAAATACTATTCTACGAATAAAAAGAAATTGGTTCGTAGAAAAACGAAGAACCTATTTGTTAGGACTAATCAATAGTAGTCCTTAGGGACCATGGCACAGCTGCGGAACACACTCCAGGCCCGTTTAGTTGCCAAAAAGCAGGTGAAAAATACGCTGTAGCATGTGAAAAATCTTTTCCAATAGGTGTCTAATCATGGTTCAAGTAAACTCAAAAAAATTTATCTCGAGAAAGTCAGGTAAACTGTGTAAACATTTAATATTCTATACATGCGTAAAGGACAATCGATGTGACGAGGAATATGTAAACTTTTAGTGGACTAAACAGTACTGATTGTTCACCGTGAACTTTTGGTGAACTAAGGCCCTGTTTAGATTCACTGCAAATTGTAATTGTAACTAGTTACATCAATGTTGTGGCACGTGCATGGAACATTAAATATAGATAAAATGTTTGTATGTTTGTACTTTTTGCATGTACATCACGAGATGAATCTTTTAAGGCTACTTGAACTATAATTGGACAAAAGTTTTATATACAAACAAACATGCTACAGTATAGAATTACAACTGTAAGTAGAATCTAAACACAGGTGAACTTTTGATGCTCCACCGATTGTTCAGCAGTCGTACAAGAGGAGCGACGCGACACGATTTTTACTGTACCGTGTGGGCTCCCGTAGTTGGGCCACCATTTGACGATCGCGCCTGTGTTTAGGAGCAGCGTCGGTATTGCTTTGTCACAAAAGTTACAGCGTGTCGAACACTTGCGGTGGTTCATCTTGGCTCCGAGGCTCGCCAAGAGTTTTGGCGCAGCTATTTGCTCGTCCTACACTTTGGACCTGTGGTGCAGCCGCCAGCCAGAGGTGCGGCTGAGGCAGCGTTTATTTGGCGCTCGCCGAGCCGCAGAAGAGGCAAACGCCCAAACTGAGAGCTCGTTGGCGGGCCTGTGATGGGGCCCGGAAAAAGGTAGCCACGACAAAAAGATTTGCGGGCCTGTGGTTACTGTGGCACAGGTCAACATGATCGTGGGTAGGCACTGACAGACCGCCAAAAAAAGGGACCTGCAACACGGTAACTACACAGTGTGGGGAGTACTAGTACGTCGCATTTATAGCTACGCAGAGAGAAGAGAAAAGCGACATTTAACTCTCTTTGTTTCAAATTATATTTTCGGCTTCGTGTACCCTTTTCTAAAAAAACAAGTTTTATTTAATTCATAGAAAATATGTATCATATTTTTATCTCTAAATAAATTTATTTTAAAAATATATATTCAAATATATTTTTAATAATATTAATTATATACCACAAATATGAATATTTTTAAATAAATTTAGTCAAACAGTTTTTCTTGAATAACTAAAATGGCAACTATTTTGAGATCGAGCCACAGAGGGAAGCCCTATTTAATTCTTTCTTAAAAGTTTTACACTTAGATATCGTACATGAGTTTCATAATAATATTATTTTATAACAATTCAACCGTAGAATTCAGTCTAACCAAAATACAGCTCAGCCAAACAGGGTGATGATAGACAACAAGAACTAATTACATAATTTGTGTGTAAATTATAAGATAAATCTTTTAAATCTAATTAGTCTATGTCAATGTTGCATTGTAGCAAATCTAATAATGGATAAATTAGTTTTAATAAATTTATCGTACGACGTCGGGAGTGAGATGCTCTTGAGGCGTCAGACTCCTTGTACTCTAGCGTGGTGATGGCCAATCGCCATCTTCTTCGGCCTGGGCGTTCAGCGATCACAAAGGATGTCGATTTCGACGTACTACTACTTTGGGTGCCAATTAAAACTTGTATCCAATCATCGGGATAGAGGTCGGCTTCAAGCTCCATGGTGCTCCGACCGCTGGCGACGAGGATGGCCGAGAGGATGACTTTGTAAAAATGGTGCTGTATTTTTTCTTGTTTTCTAGGGTTTCTTTGTAAGTCTTGGAATGTAAATTTTATGGATTTTTAATGAATACAACCCGGTTTCTTAAAAAAAAAAAAACTATGCGAACTGTGCAAGATGGACAGTAGGAGTAGCACTACTCAGAGCACTACTGCGATACGCCGCGTTCTCATTTACCCAAGCATCAAATCTTACACGTGCAGGCGTGCAGCAAGTATGCTTTGCTTTCCGTCTGTGGAAAAGCATTATGCTTCCGTTTGAATAATCCAGTTCAGGGTTATTTTTACCGACGGTAGCAGGTAACCGCCGGCTGGCGGTACCGGTATACCGGTCCGGTTTGACCGGTTACCGGTAGAAACCGGTCGAATTCAAATTTTGAGTTTGAACCCCAGTTCAATCGGTTCCGGACCGGTATACCGGCCGGTTTGACCGGTTACCGGCCGGTTTGAGCGGTTTACCGACCGGTTTGGTGGTAACCGGTCGCATTTTCAAATTTCAGATTTATTTTTTTTAAAAAAAATGCTGAAAAAATTTCTAAAAATAGTTCATGATTTATAGAATCCAATGATGTCAAAGTTTTTCAAATTTGAGTGCGTTTAGTATATTTTTCGACCTTCATGATTTAATGGGCCTAACGGGCCTTAATGGGCCTTTTTTTTTTACTTCGGGACTTCGAAAAAAATTCTAAATGTAGTCAAATTTGAAAAATTTTGACACCATTGGAATCTATAAATCATGAAGTATTTTTAGGAATTTTTTACCATTTTTTCCTCCGATTTTAAATTTGAAATTTCGGTTTTTTCAAACCGACCGGTACCGGTACCGGCCGGACCGGTATGACCGGTAACCGGCCGGTTACCGCGGTATTCCGTCGGTAAAAAAAACCCTGATCCAGTTTCTCTCTGAAAGGCGTCGTTTCAAAAGAAAATATCTGAACAAGATTGATAAAGACTGGTAGAAAATGAATAGTATGTGATTCATGCGTCACAACGCATCAACAGAACAGAAAAGCATGTCTGTTGACGGCTACGAGTAGTTTTGTATTAGAAGTAATTATCCAAAAAAATTTAGACATATATTACATGTGTAGTACATCTAATTACATCCGCCCCGGTTTAGTTCGGGAGAATGGAGGCGAGAAATTCACTGTAACACATGACGAATCTTCTCCATTAAGTGTTAAATCATGACCCAAGTAAACTCAAAATATTCGTCTCGAGAAATCCAGATAAAAAGTACAAATATGCAACAGTTGCTACTTCATTTAATGTTCTATGCATGCATAAAGGATAATCAATGTAATAGGAAGAGAGAGAAAAATTTGTGAACTTAACAGGGCCTCGGTATCTTGCTTCACAAGGAATGGAATGAATTTTTTATTGTTTGACTAATTCCATATCAAAATCAACTAATATACCATACTCCCTCCGTCCCAATAAACATGCAACTACGGGTTGCATGCCATATAAAGTAGTTCACGTTTGACCAAGTTTCTAGTGAATAGTATTCATATTTATAACTTCAAATTAATATATTATGAAAATACATTTTGTAATTAATCTAATGATGTGTATTTGATATTATAAATATTTATAGTTTTTTTATTTATAATTGGTCAAAGTTGGTACACTGAAACATGCTACTGTGTTAGTATTACATGTTTTTTAGACGGAGGAAATATATAATAAGTACTCCGTACCATCTAATTGAGTATGAAGCATACTTTCGTGGCTAGCTTTTTTGGAGATACAATATCGATATTATTACTTTTAGGCAAACTTATAAAAATGTGACTTGTCGGTAAGCGAAATATGTACTTTATTTTGAGACGGTTAAAGCCTGTTTAGAGTGCCCATTTTACTGTAGCAACATGTTAACTTTTAAAATAAATGTTCAATCATGATCTAATTAGATTTTAACAGATTCATCTTATAAATTTTTTTAAAACTATACATTTATTTTAATTTTTATCAATATTTAACGATCTATGCATGCATTTTTTTTTAGCCCTATAGTTGACGCGACGACAGGTGCCGGTGCCTTTTCCAGTTTGTACCGAGTACCGACACAGGAGCACACGACACACAGAAAACTCTCGCGGTTCTCCGCCCGGCGAGGAAGCAGTGTCGTGGTGGGGGCAACGACGCGACCGCGACTGTCCAGGTTCCGTTCTGCGTTGAGGTCAGGTGTCTCGAGGACCGTGGAGTCGATAGGGTCCTCGGGCACCGGCCGAGAGAGGACAACAAAAATTCGAGAGCGGTGCCCGCACAATGAACGCGGACCGACGTCAGCAATCAGTATAGATGGCCAACGGACCGCCCCACACGGCCCGGCGTGCCATGCATGGCCCAAGGGTTGGGCCGGCATGGCCCGTCGTGCCTCTCGGGCCGTGCTGAGGCAGGCGTCGTGCTCAGCCTACGGCTCAGGCATAGCCAAGGAAAGGCAGGAAGGGAGAGCAGGAGGCCGCCGCCATGCTCGCTTCGGCCGCGGGTACGCTCGCCCTGGAGGCTGGAAGTAGGGCCACGCATGGAGAGGTGGCAGCCGCCGTCGCCGCACTTGCAGATCTGGCCACCAGTGGATGCAGCGCCGCGGGGTTGGCGCCTCAGCAGCGAGGATGGAGCGGAGGCGGAGCTTGTGGAGCCATGGAGGGCGCCACCACCACGTCGGTCGCCTGCGCGGATACGCGTGCGGGTGCGCCGCTACGTGGTGCCGCGCTGCGGAGCCGAGGAGGCACCTCGCTGTCGCGGTAGTTGTGCGGTGGGATGGCTAAGAAACGCGAGTCGCCACTCGCGATTTCGCGAAGCGCCGAGAAGTGGCGGCCGGTGGTGGGGAGTGGATAAGAAGGGGGCGTGCGCGACGGGGTGCGATCGCGGGCCGCTGTCGGGCCGTCGCCTTCCGAGCGGGCTGTGCCGTGCCCGCCAACGGGCCTGAATGGCGGCCTAGGCACGGCCTGCTAACCCGTGCCGGGCCAGCCCAAGCACGATGCCTTTCGGGCCGTGCCGTGCTTGGGCCGGGCCAAAACCGCGGGCCACGTGCCAGGCTGCCGGGCTTCGAGCTGCATGGCCATGTATAGCCATCAGATCTAAGCGTCCCATCTTGGCTCTTGTTTGGCGATCAGAATGTGTAAATCCCTCCGCCCACAAATAGTAGTACTAGTCCCTCCGCCCGTTCATATAAGCAATTTACTCTTTCAGCTTCTTTTCAACTTCTCTCGTATCAAATCTGCTTTCAGCTTTTAGATTTCAGCAAACAGAGTCAAAATTTTCTTTCATTCTAGAAAAAGTGTCATTTTAAATATTTGAGACATATTATTTTGACCATTTATCATATTTAAATTACTTTTAAAAATATTATTTATCTTGTTATGACATCATTGGAGATACAAGTGTTTTAATAAGTATTTATTTATTTTATAATTTATATGAAATTTTTGAATAAAACGAACGATCAAACATAATATCTAAAGATAAAAAAACTAACATTCTTTTTGGATAGGGGGACAATTTAGAGTTCATTTTTTTCTAAAAAATTGCATTTGCAGGTCCAACCATAATAGGCTATCATTTTTTAACACCAGTGACATTTCTGTACACTGCGATTACTTTTCATAGCGATTACGTACGTTTCTTGGTCCTAGAATTCCAAATTGTGGGACGAAGTACGTAGTATACTAGTACAGTACCTACTACCGTTACTGCACATTTTTCAGCGTTGAAACAAGCCAAACTTTCAGCTTGTTTTTTTACCAATCAGCGCTTATTTTCAGCAATAAAACAGTATTTTTCTCTCACAATAAATCAGCACGAGTTGAAATCAGCGCTTATTTTGTCCCAAAAGAACGAGCTGGTTGATTTTCGCCACGCGTGGTGCCGTGGTGGTAGGAGGACGTGATAATTGGCGGCATGGCGAGTGCTGATACAGATACAGTAGAGAGTTGCCGAGTCGGCGTCATGAGCCGGCTCTTCTTGGCGGACCCGACGCATATGTCCATCGTGCAGCCCAGGTTTATGTCAGCTGGACGGCAGTGAACCGTGAAGAAGACGACAATAGCAGGAGACGGCTTGCGTCTTGTGCGATCGCTGTCCCAGATGGCGGACCAGACGGCCATCGGATTCGTCCTGGCCGGCGGGGAGCGTGGCGAACTGGCAAAAAGATATGAGATGGGCGCGGGACGACTCGGAGTCGCACTGCAAGTTGGCGCCGGCGTCCTTCAAATTTTGAAGCGCTCCTAGGAGTACATGCGGGAGCCGGTTGCTGGCCGGTGAACATAACGTTGGCATGTTGCTCACTCGTCTCTGCTTTCTGCTCGTCGATGCCAAATGGCGTCAGGTCGTCCGGCGGGCTGACTGAGCAGTGACCACACAGCCTGGCTGAAAAAGGTAACCCGGTCAAAGCACCTTTCGTCACCTCACGAAAACGCCGTTTAGATTTGACATTTTGCCTCGTCGACCTCAAATCCTCAATGGAGGGCCGGTTTAGATTTGATATTTTGAAAAAAAAAACAAATTGTAGCAACATGCTAACTTTTAAAAAAGTGTGCAATTATGACCTAATTAGACTCAAAAGAAAATTTTCACAACTTTTTATGAAACTGACAAATTAGCTTCAATTTTTTATCAATATTTAATGGTTCATATATATATTCAAACGTTGATACGGTGGAGTTTTTATTATTTGGTGGTGTATCTAAATAGGTCGTGGTGTGTTTTTTTAGAGCTCATGGTGGGGAGAGGGAAGGAGAGGGAGAGACGATCGGACTCAAAAAGATAAAATAATCTATGAAATTGTACAATAAAACTATATATTGATAGGAAGGCTTGTTTCCTGTTTTATTTTATAATCTTGAAAACTAAGAGATGAAATGTTATATTGATAATTGCATAATGTGTGCATCTATTAGCCTTGAGACAGGGAGCACAGATGGGAGGATGTGAATATTGATCAAAACGAACCGAGGCTTGCACAGCTTTTGAGCATGGATGGATATCAGCATACAGCATTTCGGATATCCTATGAGATTTCAGCCCTTGAGAATCCAACCACGGTTCAGGTGGCTAGCGCTGGCGGCGTCCAGGCAGCCCGCGCGGGTTCGAGCCTCTCGATCCTCGTCTCTCACGGGATTTTTAACCTTTTTTCTTTTATCTGTTAATACTAGAAGTCTAGTTATAGGTCTACCTTATATATTAGATCCTCGTCTCTCATGGGGTTTTTAACATTTTTTCCTTTATCTGTTGATACTGGAAGTCTACGTTTCGTCTCTACAGGTATGCTCTGAATAGATTAGTGACTTTTCGTCACGTATAAACTCGTCTTTATGTTTATGTAAACCCTGGTCTCTAGTTGTAGGTCTAGCTTATATATTAGGTGTGCGCGTGTATGTGGTGTGAGTTTAATATGTAAGTTCAAATACTACAACTTGCAATAAAGTTTAAGGCTCTCAAATAAAAAAGTTAATATGTAAGTTTAGATACTACAACTTGCAATAAAGTTTGAGGCTTAAAAAACAAAGATTTCAGCCCTTGGATCCCTTTAGCTGATGGTTACATAAATTTTGGCGGGAAACTCCAACTTTCGCGTGTAGTATAGCGGAACTCGATGGCGGCTGGCGGGAAAGCAGTTCCCGCGGCGTGTGCTGCAGCGTGAAGCAGGCCTAGTGATCCGGTCAACGCAGCAGTCAAATCGTACATGGGGCATGTTTAGTTGCTCTCCAAAATCCCAAAACTTACGTCATGTTAATTTTGGTACATGCATGGAACATTATATGTAGACAAAACTTTTACATGTTTACACAGTTTGTCTGTAAATCACGAGACGAATCTTTTGAGTCTACTTGGACTATAATTAGACATTTATTGTAAAAGATTCCTCGCTGCTACAGTGCCAAAATCCTAAAAATTTTGGGATCTAAACACCCCATGGTCGCTTTTCATTCGTTCATGGAAGTGATGTTGCAAGAACGGAAAACATTTCGTCACAATATTGTGGAGCAACACGCACCATTCATACTCCTACTTAGATACTGTGTCTTACTCCCTCCGTTCTATTTTAAATGTTATTTTAGCATTCAATATGGTGTAGTATAGGTTGGCCAGATCCAGACGATGTTATGTCCAAATACGTGAACGGAGGAGTGAACCTGGACGCTTCACTTCCATGCAAGAACGACAAAAGTTCTGAGACAGAGGGCATTGGTGGATCGAGGGAGGGGGGAGGGGTAAACCTTGGGCTCAACAAAATTTTAAGCTCGTCTGCTCGTGCTGCCTCTCTCACCCTCTGCTCCTTCATCTGGCAATCTGGCCCTTCGACACTTTGCATATCGGCTAGCTAGGACGGACGGTCCGTGGATAGGCGGCGGTTCAACGGCCTGCGTCCAGGGACGACGGGCGGCCCGAGGCTAGAACTAGCAGCCTGCAGCCGGCATCTGGCGGCCCCAGGGAGGACAGGTGGCCCGCGGCCGGCCAGTCACCGGTCAACGCCAACCGGCGTATGTTATTTAGTCCTCCTTGGCCCGTTTCTGGATTCGCCACTGACAGAGGGAGTATGTTTTGTTGCCCACTCACCTCTCTCTCCTTACTCTATTGATACATGATCATATTACACGAATTTATCTGTCTCCTTACTTCGATACATGAACATATTACACGTGTTCTTGGATATAATCATGGGAAATACACCTTGTGCAAGAACACGAGCTACGCGCAGCAGTGGAGCGCATTTTTCAGGAAAGTCGTCATGCGCCCGGAGTTCTACTCGTGCCGTCATCGTGCGAGTTTATCTTTTTATCTCCCGTCATTGACCATGAGTATACAATTTACCGCGGAACCAGATACACGCGGGCGCAGCAAGAGCTGGCCTTTTCGGACCTTCGCGGCTTCGCCGGCTCGGTGACGGCGAGGGGCTACTATGTCCAGTGCCGGGGCACGGGGGAGCCTGCTGCGTGCGTACAAGTTTGGTGACAGATGCCAAAGAAAAAAAAAAACCCACCAGGCAACAATGGAGGGTGTAATACCTCTGGTATTACTGATTATTTAAACTGCCATGTCATCATACCATTATGTGCATTTGTTTGCCATTTAGAATAATAGGGTGTTTTGATTGACTAGAATTGGATGAGTGTCCTAAAAACCTTAATTTCCTTGTTATTTCTTGTGATCTCCTTAATTACCTCTAAACCCTAATCAAGGTCCTTAAGTGTACTTTTAAAATTTGATCAAATCTGAGGTAGGTCCCTTAATAAAAGTTGTAGAGTTTTTGATGTAGAACAACTTCTATTTTGGGTAATTTTGAAGTTATGTTGAAAATAATTGAATTCAGCTCAAAACAGTGTTTCAAAATTTGAATTTAAAACTATATTTCAAAAATTATTGAGAATATGACAAAACTCCCTAAATAAAAGTTGTTGGCCTCAATGAGATGTACAACTTCTATTTTGACCAATTTTCAAGTTCTTCAGAAAAATCAAAAGTAATTTTGAAATTACAGTTTGAAATTTAAAACCACCTTTTACCCCCTTTTGAATATTTTCAAATCCTGACCGAATTTTGAATTGGTACCAAAACAAAAGTTGTCCAGCACAAAAATATCTACAACTTTGTTTTTGGGCGTGGCCTCGGATTCGGTCGTTTGGCCAGTCAATTTGAGCGTTTTTCCCTGAGCAAGTACTGTACCGGTGGCACTGTTCACGCGTCACGCGCGCGTCCGGTCGCGGCGTGCACGTCGCCGGCGTGCGCGTCAGCGCCGCGCGTCCTCTGACGCCGGAGCTCCGTCCGTGGTACGCGCAGCATGGAGCTGAGTACCTCCCACGTTCTTCCCCCACCGTTCCCCCGCTATTTAACCCCCCGAGCACCCTCTCCCAGCTCAGTTCTCTCCGCCGGTCGCCGTCGAGTTCGCCGCGGTTCGCGAAGAAATTCGCCGCCCTCCGTTGGCCTCCATCCTCTCCATCTCGCCGGTTAGTAGAGTAGTTCCTTGCGCATCCTGTGGTGCCCTCGGGGCTCTCTCTAACGCTTCGTGTGTTCCAGGGTGGTCATCGCCGCGCGCGTGCGTTCGCCGGAGCGCCGCCGCTAGGTCGATCGCGGGCCAAGCTTCTCGGGTGAGCTTTAGCCCCTAAATCCTCGTGTTACAGCTTCTTGGTGATGTTCTAGTTCTCATGTGCGCGTCGGTGGGCTTTGTGGTGGTCTAGGTTCGTCGGAACGAGCCGTCACCGCCGGAGCCGAGTCACTTCGTCCGCCGCCGCCGTCAACCTCACTTCTCTAGCCCGTTTCAGCCCCAACCGTAGACTTCAGTAGCCCCGGGGTGAGCTACCGATCCTCCCCATGCCCTCCTTTCGTCTTTTACCGGTCTCGGGTGGCCGGCGCATGCTCGCCGAGCTTTGGCGTCCGCCATGGACGGGATAGACCCCGTCGGAGGCGGCTAGGATCGGGGATAGGTGTACTAGGGTGTCCGCTAGGTCGTAGGGTAGCCGTAGGTCGTGTCCGCGTTGCCGTCGGCTCGCCGGCGGCGAGGGTCGTGCCGGCCCGCGTGCGCCTCGCGCGCGGCGCGCTCGGCCGGAGGAGGAAGAAGGACCTGACAGGCCGGCCCCGCCTGTCAGCGTCCGGGGAAGAAGAGAAGGGAAGCCCGGGTGTTGCTGGGCCGGCCTGCCGGTCTGTGGGCCGAGTGGGCCGAATGGGTTTGTCTATTTTCCGGTGAATTTTGGATGCTTTTCTATTTTAATTTGGTTTGAATAGTAGCCTGTTTTATTATTTTTGCATGATTAATTCTGTGCAACCAAAAATTGTGAAATAATTTACACATGCTATATATGTAGTGTAGAATTTTATAAAAATATTGTTTGTCATGTTTGGGTACATTCTGTAGTGGTTAAAAATCACTAAATAAAATGGAAAGTGGGCCTTTACACATTTTTAATTAATTCTAGGTAATTCCAAAAATCACAAAAATTTAATTGGTACTGTTACTAGTAAAGATCTAACTGTTGGCAAAGTTTGGTCCCAAAATGAATTAGTTTGCTTCTGTAATTGAATTATGTTGGTTTATTAAATAATAAAAATTCAATTAGAATTTGAATTTAGGAGTGTTAAGTGATTTTGGATTAAATGTGGTTCTAGGTCAACCCATTTAAGACCTAGGACACCATTGTGTAGTCATGATGTGTTGTGCTAGGGTTAGCTTCCTTTTCCGCACATGTTTACTTTTTGCATCGCATTCATACATGCAATATTGCACCCGTGTAGTTCCCGTGTCTGAGGAGGTGAAGCTCGAGGTGTCTGAAGAGGAGGTAGTGGAAGGAGCTCCTGAGCCTGAAGCCTGTGCCACTCCTGCCCCAGTTCTGTTTGCTCTGCAAGGCAAGCCCCGGTGCATTTAACCCTCTATTTACAAATGCTTTATCACTTGAGTTAAACTATTGCATTAAGTTGATAGGAGTTGTGTGATGAAAACAATTGATGCATTTATCACCCTTGACTACTATTACCAAGATAACCTAATGATTTTTAAATGAATTGCAAAATGCTTAGTCATGCTTAAATAATAGAATTGCAAAATATTATTTTAACTTGAGAATCATTATGAAGAAATATCAAGTGAAGGGTATATATGTCCATGTATGATGATTGGGGTACTTTGGCCGGTTCACGATCATCATTATGGATGGGTTTTCCGGGTGGTTGGCCAATTGTTTGGGTTAGAGTCCCAACTTTCGTCACCAACGGAAAAGGGATTTGAAAACCGAGCGGACTCCAGGGTATTTGGGTTAGAGTCCCAATGCATGGTTTCCGGCGGAAAGCAGTAGGGACCGTTCGTTGTCGGCCTGTTGTGATCATGATGAACAGACTAGCCACATACCATTACGGAAAGCCTAGAGTCCGGTCGCTCTATTGCTGGAACCGACAACCACGCACTGGGAGTGGAGAGATGGCGAGAATAGTGAGTACCCTCGTGGGTTAGAGTCCCGGATTGGAGGTGTACCGTTTTCTCGGGTGGCGCAGGACCGGTTCCGGGATAGAAAAGCTGAGATGACGGGTTGGTATATGTATGCCGGCGTGCTGCATATACAGTGTGGATAGGAACCCCAGCTGGGTCTACTTTACTTGATTCGAATCGACGTGCTCCTCGGTTATGGAGACATGATCCTCACCCCTACACCGAAAAGTGGTTCTAAGAGTAGGATGTTTGAGAATAAAGAATCAATGTTTAGAGAGAGGATAAAGAATGAATTATGATAATATTGAATTTAAGTGAAATAAAATATTATGATAGATTAGTAATGCTTTTCTGCTAAATCCCTATCTCTGCTAGCCTTACCTATAACCCTGCATACCAAGAGTCAAATATTTTTTACTTTGTCGGGTAAGTCTTGCGGAGTACCCCGTACTCAGGGTTTGTTAACCCCGTTGCAGGAGGGTCGCAGCCCGAAGTCTGCCTTGGTCCTTGTTGCGCCACCGTGATCCAGGAGGAGAGTGGTGAGGAGTAAAGACAGAATCCGTGGGCTGGGTTCGCATATCTATTTATCTATTTATGTTGTACCGTTGTTCCATGCCACTGCTATTACTTCAAAATGGTCTGTAATAACCGCACTTAATTACTATTTGAACTCGTTTTGTAATCTAAGTTCTATTAAATCTTCCGCATTTACTCTGATGTATTTTATTATGAAATGTTGTAACTCTGTAATGGCATCGCAATGGAGATCCTGTCGGAATACGGGTACTGATGTAGCCCGGCAGAGCTGCTTTAACCATTTGGAACATGGGTCCAACTGTCAGAAGTCATTAGTGACTTTGATAGGTGCCTGTGGGCCATATTATTAAGGCGGTTCTGTTACAAGTGGTATCAGAGAGAACTATTGCTAAATCATTACGGAGTTGTTTTCGAAAACTTCAAAATATTTTGGATCTAAAATTTAAGTTAACTATTTTGAGTCCAAACTGCTTTTCTTGTCTTACTCTGTACTAGGAGTAGGGTGGCATGTGGAACAATGTTATTACTATTATTATTGTTAAGCCCTATGTCTGAAGTATGTTATTAATATTTATTTACCTGCATTGATTTAAAATTTGCGTAAGAACGAATCATGCATCATGTTGATTCACATGTTAATAACTTCCTCCCTAATTTTGGGTTTTGGGATAGGATTTACCAACCTGTTCATGCTAGCCTGTTCTATCTTGTCTTACCCTCTATTTGTCCAGCTGGCTCGCACGAAGCTGACCGCACGCAAGATGGTGGGACCGCGTGGCATTCCTCGTCACCAGCTCGCTCCTAGCCATGAGGAGGGCGAGGGCTCAGGCAGCCGTCGTCGCAGCCGCAGGGAACTCAAAGAGGAGATCAGGGCACTCAAGGCCGAGGCGAGGCTGATGGAGGAGGACTTTGACCGAGCTGTGCGCAACCACTACCGGGATGTGCGCACCAACCGCGACCTGCACCGAGAGATTCACCAGGTCGAGGCCGAGGCGCAGGCGGCCATGGAGCGGGAGGCGGCAGCGCTGGAGCGTGAGCAGGTAGCAGTCCAGCAGAGAGACGAGGCTTTGGGGCGCGAGCAGGCCGCCCTTGGGCGTGTGGAGTGGGTGGAAGCCCACAATGGCAACATGCAGGCGTACATCAACACCCTGCATGAAGAGGTGCACAGGCTTAACAACCTGCTTAACCTTATCTTGGTTCCCCGTGAGGAGGACCCGGAGGGTGGCGTGGTTATCGGGCCTGAGGACGAGGAGAGCGAGTCCGAGGAGTTGGGCTACTTCGAGCCCGTACCACTCGCCGAGGACCCAGCAGAGCCTGAGGACCAGATGGTGGAGGACGACGTCGAGGAGGAGATCGTGGTCATCGACGACTAGTTGCCCGTGCTGCAGCGTTGGCAGTTGCTTGTATCTCTATGTCGTAGTTTATGAGCCTTAGAACTTTAGTTGTGGTTGGGGATCTATGTGCTGTATGTCGCTAAGACTATGTTTCTTGTGTTGATATAATTTTTAGTTTGTGCTGTTACTCCGTTTCTTTTTAGTAATGTCAAGTCCAAGTTCTGAGTTAAGTGTGCAAATCACAGATGGTTCAGACCCGTGGTCAGTCCAGCAACCAGGGAGAGGACGGTCTTCCTGAGGCACCACCCGTGCCACCAAGCCTCGCTGATGCCATTATCGCACTTGCTAATGCGGCGAATGCTTTCGCTCAGAATCAGGGTCAGCGTGGAGAGCGCCGTGGGCGCAATAATGGGAACCAGGAAACTACCTATGTGGACTTCACCGACACCCGTCCACCGGTGTTCACCAAGGCGGATGAGCCGCTTGAGGCGGATGACTGGCTCCGTACCATAGAGCAGAAGTTTGGTTTGATCCATTGCACCGAAATCCAGAAGCCACAGTTCGCAGCACAGCAGCTGCGTGGACCCGCAAGTGCCTGGTATGCTAATCTCCTGGCAGCACAGCCCGCAGGACACCAGCTTACCTGGGCAGAGTTTCGCACTGCATTCCGTGCCCACTACATCCCTGAAGGGATAATGAGAATGAAGCTCGACCAGTTTCTGGCATTGCGGCAGGGAGACTCCACTGTGATGGAGTACGTGACCAAGTTCAACCAATTGTCTCTGTATGCCCCAGAGTATGTGAATACTGATGGTAAGAAGAGGAGCTGCTTTGTCAGAGGCTTGAACTACAAGATCCAGCGCAGCTTATCCAACAACCGCCACTGTACCTATCATGAAGCTGTTGATAGCGCGCTCGCTTTTGAAGAAAGTGACCGCCAACTTCAGGGAGAGAAGAAGAAGAAGAAAGCTGTTTTCTCTGGCAGCCAAAAGCGCCAGAAAATCATCTACCATCCCACCCACCACAACCGCCCACAGTACCCACAGCAGCAGGTAGTTGTGCGTACCGCCGCTACCTCCCACACCTCAAACCAGCAAAACACCACTCAGCCGAATGCCCCTGGCGTTCGTGTCACCTCACCGCAGTTCGCCTACAATCAACCATGCTACAACTGTGGTCAGATGGGACACTGGTCCCGCAATTGCCCTTTCCCCAAACAGTCCAATCAGAATGCACAGAAGGGCGCTGGTGGACAGCAGCAGCAGCAGCAGGGACAGCACCGTGGACAGCAGCAGCAGGCCCAGAAGGGCAAGGTGGTCAAGAAGGCTGGCCAGGTGTACTACACCCAGGTCGCTGATATCCCGGAAGGAGAGCCCGTCATGCTCGGTAGGTTCCCTATCGCTGGTAACCCTGCAATTACACTCTTTGATTCTGGTGCATCACACTCATTCATCAATCGTAATTTTGTCGTCAAGCATGACATTCAAATTGGGGAGGTTAATGAAAATTTTATCATACAATCGCCCGGGGGGCGTATCAGTACTAAGGAAGTGGTATTTCGGGTACCCATAGAATTGGGAGGGCATAAGTTCCCGACCTCTATGATAGTGCTAAAGGATCAGGACATAGATGCCATTTTGGGGATGAATTGGATGTATCAGCACAAGGCTGTGATTGATGTGCTGAATAGGACAATCAAAGTTAACATACCTGATAGTCAGTCCAAACTTCTCATCCAACTTCCCTTACCTTTGAGAAATATGAAGCAAGTTAATGCCGCCTCAGTCCTGGAAATCCATAACATTCCAGTGGTTTGTGAGTTTCCGGATGTCTTTCCAGAGGAGTTACCTGGGTTACCTCCGGACCGTGATGTTGAGTTTGCCATAGAGCTTAAGCCTGGTACGGCTCCTATATCTCGTAGGGCGTACCGGATGCCACCAAAGGAACTGGCAGAGTTGAAAGTTCAGTTGCAAGAATTGTTGGACAAGGGTTTTATCAGACCTAGCTCATCACCTTGGGGTTGTCCTGCTATTTTCGTGAAAAAGAAGGATAAGTCTCTCAGGCTGTGCATTGATTATCGTCCTCTTAACGAGGTCACCATCAAAAATAAATACCCATTACCCCGCATCGACCTTCTATTTGACCAGTTATCTGGGGCTAAGGTCTTTTCAAAGATTGACCTTCGATCGGGGTACCACCAAATAAAAATCCGTCCTCAAGATATCCCTAAAACAGCTTTCACCACCAGATATGGCCTATACGAATACCTAGTAATGTCTTTTGGCCTAACCAATGCACCTGCCTACTTCATGTACCTAATGAACTCCGTGTTCATGCCTGAGCTTGACAAATTTGTAGTCGTTTTCATCGACGATATCCTTGTCTACTCCAAAACCCCCGAGGAACATGCTAACCACCTCCGTATTGTCCTAACCCGCCTAAGAGAGCACCAACTTTATGCCAAGTTTAGCAAGTGTGAGTTTTGGTTGGACCGAGTTCCATTCCTTGGTCACATTCTGTCTGCTGAGGGAGTGTCCGTGGATCCAAGCAAAGTTGAAGAAATTCTGAACTGGAAGCCACCCACTACGGTACATCAGGTCCGTAGTTTCATGGGCATGGCAGGTTACTATCGTCGCTTTATCCCGGATTTCTCCCGGATATCTAAGCCGATAACCAACTTGCTAAAGAATCAAGTGAAGTTTGTCTGGTCGCCAGAATGTGAAGAAGCTTTCCAAAAGTTGAAAGAGTTGTTGACTACTGCACCGGTGTTAGCTCAGCCAGATATAGAGAAGCCGTTTGATGTGTATTGTGATGCTTCGGGAACTGGTCTTGGCTGTGTGCTGATGCAAGAGGGCCGTGTCATCGCCTATGCTTCGCGGCAGCTCAAGCGTCATGAAGAAAATTACCCCACCCATGACCTAGAGTTGGCAGCCGTTGTTCATGCACTGAAGATATGGCGTCATTATTTGTTGGGAAGTACCTGCAACATTTACACTGATCACAAGAGTCTGAAATATATTTTCACTCAAGAAGAATTAAATATGAGGCAAAGAAGATGGCTCGAGTTGATCAAAGACTATGACATTGAGGTACACTACCACCCTGGTAAGGCGAATGTAGTCGCCGATGCGCTCAGTCGCAAGGTTCACTGCAATTGTTTAAATGTAAAGTCATATGCGCTGACCTTATGTCATGAGTTGGAAGAATTGGGTATTGAGATGGTGCCACAGGGCAGCATAGCCAACATTAGAATTGAAACTTCAATCCGAGAACAGATCATTGCCGCTCAGAAGAAAAGTAAAGGGATCAGGCATATCAAAGAAAAGATCCAAGCCGGCAAGGCCGACTGTTTCAGGGTTGATGACGATGGTGTGGTATGGTTCAAGGATCGATTGGTTGTCCCCAAGATTCCTGATTTACGTCAAGCGATCCTCGATGAAGCCCACTCCACAAAATTCTCTATTCATCCAGGAAGCAATAAGATGTATCAGGACTTGAGGCAAAAATTCTGGTGGACCAAGATGAAGATTGAAATTGCTCAGTATGTGGCAAGGTGCGACACATGTCAGAAAGTTAAAGTCATTCACATGAGACCTGGTGGAGAACTCCAACCACTGCCAGTACCAGCATGGAAGTGGGAAGTTATCAGTATGGATTTCATTGTGGGATTGCCCAATACAGCTCGAGGCTTTGATTCCATCTGGGTCATTGTGGATCGTCTGACAAAACAAGCTCATTTTCTGTCTGTCAAGAAAAAGTACAGGGCATCTATGTATGCAAAGCTCTACATTGAGAATTTTATGAAGTTGCATGGTGTACCAAAGACCATTGTTTCCGATAGAGGAACCCAGTTCCTATCAAATTTCTGGCAGGCCTTTCATAAGTCAATGGGTACCAAACTGTTGCATAGTACTGCGTATCATCCGCAAACCGATGGGCAGACTGAGAGAGTCAATCAAGTATTGGAAGATATGTTGAGAGCTTGCGCGTTGAATTACCCGGACAAGTGGGACGAGTGTTTGGCCTTGGCCGAATTCTCATATAACAACAGCTATCAAGAAAGCATCCAAATGGCTCCATTCGAGGCCGTGTATGGTAGAAGATGTCGCACACCTTTGAATTGGTCCGAACCAGGAGAAAGATGGTACTATGGGGTAGATCTGGTAAAAGAGGCTGAAGACAAAGTTCGAGTGATACAAGAGAACTTAAAGATAGCACAGTCTAGGCAGAAAAGTTACGCTGATAAGCGGCGACGACCGCTAGAGTTTAAAGTGGGAGATTTTGTGTACCTAAAAGTGTCACCAATGAAAGGAGTGAGCCGTTTTGGAGTTAAAGGCAAGCTAGCCCCACGTTTCGTTGGACCCTTTGAGATCATCGAACGTGTGGGGAAAGTAGCCTACAGGTTACAGCTGCCAGAGCATATGTCAGAAGTGCACAACGTGTTCCATGTGTCACAGTTGAAACAGTGTCTGCGAGTACCAGATCAAGTAGTTGAAGTGGAAGGGGTTCAGTTAGAGCCAGATATGACAACCTCAGAGTACCCAGTCCGAATCCTTGACATCAAAGATCGTGTTACCCGCAGGACCTCAACCAGGTGGTACAAAGTACAGTGGAGTCAGCAATCTGAGGATGAAGCCACCTGGGAGTCAGAGGATTTTCTGGCAGAAAAGTTCCCTGAGTTCTATGCTACCCTGTAAATGCAACTTCTCCCCGCCTAGTGTTTTGTTTGTGCCTCTGGGTGTGTATTGAATGTACTGTTACATTTTCTTTTCCTCTACTTTGTGTAAAAACAATGTTGTCTACCTAATCTCGGGACGAGATTTCTTTTAGGGGGGAAGGCTGTAATACCTCTGGTATTACTGATTATTTAAACTGCCATGTCATCATACCATTATGTGCATTTGTTTGCCATTTAGAATAATAGGGTGTTTTGATTGACTAGAATTGGATGAGTGTCCTAAAAACCTTAATTTCCTTGTTATTTCTTGTGATCTCCTTAATTACCTCTAAACCCTAATCAAGGTCCTTAAGTGTACTTTTAAAATTTGATCAAATCTGAGGTAGGTCCCTTAATAAAAGTTGTAGAGTTTTTGATGTAGAACAACTTCTATTTTGGGTAATTTTGAAGTTATGTTGAAAATAATTGAATTCAGCTCAAAACAGTGTTTCAAAATTTGAATTTAAAACTATATTTCAAAAATTATTGAGAATATGACAAAACTCCCTAAATAAAAGTTGTTGGCCTCAATGAGATGTACAACTTCTATTTTGACCAATTTTCAAGTTCTTCAGAAAAATCAAAAGTAATTTTGAAATTACAGTTTGAAATTTAAAACCACCTTTTACCCCCTTTTGAATATTTTCAAATCCTGACCGAATTTTGAATTGGTACCAAAACAAAAGTTGTCCAGCACAAAAATATCTACAACTTTGTTTTTGGGCGTGGCCTCGGATTCGGTCGTTTGGCCAGTCAATTTGAGCGTTTTTCCCTGAGCAAGTACTGTACCGGTGGCACTGTTCACGCGTCACGCGCGCGTCCGGCCGCGGCGTGCACGTCGCCGGCGTGCGCGTCAGCGCCGCGCGTCCTCTGACGCCGGAGCTCCGTCCGTGGTACGCGCAGCATGGAGCTAAGTACCTCCCACGTTCTTCCCCCACCGTTCCCCCGCTATTTAACCCCCCGAGCACCCTCTCCCAGCTCAGTTCTCTCCGCCGGTCGCCGTCGAGTTCGCCGCGGTTCGCGAAGAAATTCGCCGCCCTCCGTTGGCCTCCATCCTCTCCATCTCGCCGGTTAGTAGAGTAGTTCCTTGCGCATCCTGTGGTGCCCTCGGGGCTCTCTCTAACGCTTCGTGTGTTCCAGGGTGGTCATCGCCGCGCGCGTGCGTTCGCCGGAGCGCCGCCGCTAGGTCGATCGCGGGCCAAGCTTCTCGGGTGAGCTTTAGCCCCTAAATCCTCGTGTTACAGCTTCTTGGTGATGTTCTAGTTCTCATGTGCGCGTCGGTGGGCTTTGTGGTGGTCTAGGTTCGTCGGAACGAGCCGTCACCGCCGGAGCCGAGTCACTTCGTCCGCCGCCGCCGTCAACCTCACTTCTCTAGCCCGTTTCAGCCCCAACCGTAGACTTCAGTAGCCCCGGGGTGAGCTACCGATCCTCCCCATGCCCTCCTTTCGTCTTTTACCGGTCTCGGGTGGCCGGCGCATGCTCGCCGAGCTTTGGCGTCCGCCATGGACGGGATAGACCCCGTCGGAGGCGGCTAGGATCGGGGATAGGTGTACTAGGGTGTCCGCTAGGTCGTAGGGTAGCCGTAGGTCGTGTCCGCGTTGCCGTCGGCTCGCCGGCGGCGAGGGTCGTGCCGGCCCGCGTGCGCCTCGCGCGCGGCGCGCTCGGCCGGAGGAGGAAGAAGGACCTGACAGGCCGGCCCCGCCTGTCAGCGTCCGGGGAAGAAGAGAAGGGAAGCCCGGGTGTTGCTGGGCCGGCCTGCCGGTCTGTGGGCCGAGTGGGCCGAATGGGTTTGTCTATTTTCCGGTGAATTTTGGATGCTTTTCTATTTTAATTTGGTTTGAATAGTAGCCTGTTTTATTATTTTTGCATGATTAATTCTGTGCAACCAAAAATTGTGAAATAATTTACACATGCTATATATGTAGTGTAGAATTTTATAAAAATATTGTTTGTCATGTTTGGGTACATTCTGTAGTGGTTAAAAATCACTAAATAAAATGGAAAGTGGGCCTTTACACATTTTTAATTAATTCTAGGTAATTCCAAAAATCACAAAAATTTAATTGGTACTGTTACTAGTAAAGATCTAACTGTTGGCAAAGTTTGGTCCCAAAATGAATTAGTTTGCTTCTGTAATTGAATTATGTTGGTTTATTAAATAATAAAAATTCAATTAGAATTTGAATTTAGGAGTGTTAAGTGATTTTGGATTAAATGTGGTTCTAGGTCAACCCATTTAAGACCTAGGACACCATTGTGTAGTCATGATGTGTTGTGCTAGGGTTAGCTTCCTTTTCCGCACATGTTTACTTTTTGCATCGCATTCATACATGCAATATTGCACCCGTGTAGTTCCCGTGTCTGAGGAGGTGAAGCTCGAGGTGTCTGAAGAGGAGGTAGTGGAAGGAGCTCCTGAGCCTGAAGCCTGTGCCACTCCTGCCCCAGTTCTGTTTGCTCTGCAAGGCAAGCCCCGGTGCATTTAACCCTCTATTTACAAATGCTTTATCACTTGAGTTAAACTATTGCATTAAGTTGATAGGAGTTGTGTGATGAAAACAATTGATGCATTTATCACCCTTGACTACTATTACCAAGATAACCTAATGATTTTTAAATGAATTGCAAAATGCTTAGTCATGCTTAAATAATAGAATTGCAAAATATTATTTTAACTTGAGAATCATTATGAAGAAATATCAAGTGAAGGGTATATATGTCCATGTATGATGATTGGGGTACTTTGGCCGGTTCACGATCATCATTATGGATGGGTTTTCCGGGTGGTTGGCCAATTGTTTGGGTTAGAGTCCCAACTTTCGTCACCAACGGAAAAGGGATTTGAAAACCGAGCGGACTCCAGGGTATTTGGGTTAGAGTCCCAATGCATGGTTTCCGGCGGAAAGCAGTAGGGACCGTTCGTTGTCGGCCTGTTGTGATCATGATGAACAGACTAGCCACATACCATTACGGAAAGCCTAGAGTCCGGTCGCTCTATTGCTGGAACCGACAACCACGCACTGGGAGTGGAGAGATGGCGAGAATAGTGAGTACCCTCGTGGGTTAGAGTCCCGGATTGGAGGTGTACCGTTTTCTCGGGTGGCGCAGGACCGGTTCCGGGATAGAAAAGCTGAGATGACGGGTTGGTATATGTATGCCGGCGTGCTGCATATACAGTGTGGATAGGAACCCCAGCTGGGTCTACTTTACTTGATTCGAATCGACGTGCTCCTCGGTTATGGAGACATGATCCTCACCCCTACACCGAAAAGTGCTTCTAAGAGTAGGATGTTTGAGAATAAAGAATCAATGTTTAGAGAGAGGATAAAGAATGAATTATGATAATATTGAATTTAAGTGAAATAAAATATTATGATAGATTAGTAATGCTTTTCTGCTAAATCCCTATCTCTGCTAGCCTTACCTATAACCCTGCATACCAAGAGTCAAATATTTTTTACTTTGTCGGGTAAGTCTTGCGGAGTACCCCGTACTCAGGGTTTGTTAACCCCGTTGCAGGAGGGTCGCAGCCCGAAGTCTGCCTTGGTCCTTGTTGCGCCACCGTGATCCAGGAGGAGAGTGGTGAGGAGTAAAGACAGAATCCGTGGGCTGGGTTCGCATATCTATTTATCTATTTATGTTGTACCGTTGTTCCATGCCACTGCTATTACTTCAAAATGGTCTGTAATAACCGCACTTAATTACTATTTGAACTCGTTTTGTAATCTAAGTTCTATTAAATCTTCCGCATTTACTCTGATGTATTTTATTATGAAATGTTGTAACTCTGTAATGGCATCGCAATGGAGATCCTGTCGGAATACGGGTACTGATGTAGCCCGGCAGAGCTGCTTTAACCATTTGGAACATGGGTCCAACTGTCAGAAGTCATTAGTGACTTTGATAGGTGCCTGTGGGCCATATTATTAAGGCGGTTCTGTTACAGAGGGCCGGTTTAGATTTGACATTTTGAAACAATTTTTTATTATAGTAACGTGTTAACTTTTGAAATAAGTATGTAATCATGATCTACTTAGACTGAAAAGATTTTTTGGCAATTTTTTATGAAGTTTTTAAATTAATTTCAATTTTTTATCAATATTTAATGCTCCACATATATGTTCAAACGTTGATATGGTGGAGTTGTTTTTTGATGGTGTATCTAAACAGGCCGTGGTGCAGTGGGGAGAGGGAAGGAGAGGGAGAGACGGTCGGACTCAAAAAGATAAAATAGTCTATAAAACTATACAATGAAACTATATATTGAAAAGAAGATATATTTCATATTTCACTCCCTCCGTCCCATTGATTATGCAATTCTAACACAGTAGCATGTTTCGGTGTACTAACTTTGACCAATTATAAATAAAAAACTATAAATATTTATAATGTCAAATAAACATCAATAAATTAATCATAAAATGTATTTTCATAATATATTAATTTGGAGCTATAAATATGAATGCTATTCACTGAAAACTTAGTCAAACGTGAACTACTTTATCTGGCACGCAGCATGAAGTTGTATGTTTAAAAGGACGGAGGAAGTATTTCATAGTCTTAAAAACTGAGAGATGAAATATTGTATTGAGAATTGCATAATGTGTGCATTTTTTAGCCTCAGGACAGGGAGCACAGATGGGAGGATGTGAATATTGATGAAACGAACCGAGGCTTGCACAGCTTTTGAGCATGGATGGATAAGCTCATAAGCATACAGCATTTCGGATACGGGATATCCTATCAGATTTCAGCTCTTGGATCCTTTCACTAATGGTTACTACATAAATTTTAGCGGGAAACTCCAACTTTTGGGTGTAGTACTAGCGGAACACGATGGCCGACCGGCGGGAAAGCAGTTCCCACGGCGTGTACGGAAGCGTGAAGCAGGCCTGCTAGGCTGCTATACATTAGTAGTAGTACTGTAGTACAGTAGGACTAACTTCGTCCCACAAAACATGTAATTGTAAGATGCGTGTCAGAAAAAGTAGTTTACGTTTGACCAAATTTTTAGAAAAAGTATTTATATTTATGACTCTAAATTAATATATTATGAAAATAGATTTCGTAATGAATCTAATGGTATTTATTTGACATTATAAATATTTATATTTTTTATCTATAATGGATAAAGTTGATTCACTAAAACAATGTACTGTGCTAAATTTGTATGTTTTTTTAGAACGGAGTGAGTACTCCACAAAATTAGTGATCCGTCAACGCAGCAGTCAAATCGTACATGGTCTCTTTTCACTGCATTCGTTCATGGAGTGAGGGTGCAAGAACAGAAAACACTTCCTCACAATAATGGTGCAACAACGGAAAACACTTTCTCACAATAATGTGGAGCAACACGCACTATTCATACTTCTACTTCCATATTGTGTCTTATGTTGCCCACTCACCTCTCTCTCTCTCTCCTTACTTTATTGATACATGAACATATTACACGAATTTATCTCTCTCCTTACTTCGATACATGAACATATTACACGTGTTCTTGGATAAAATCATGGGACATACTCGTACACCTTGTGCAAGAACACCAGCTACGCGCAGCAGTGGAGTGCATTCTGTAGGAAAGTCGTCATGCGCCCGTAGTTCTACTCGTGCCGTCATCGTGCGAGTTTATCTTTTTATCTCTCGTCATTGTGCATGAGTATACAATTTACCGCGGAACCAGATACGCGCGGGCGCAGCAAGAGCTCGCCACTCCGGATCGGTGACGGCGGTTCTCAAAAAAAAAAAAAAAAAAAAAGATCGGTGACGGCGAGGTGCTGCTATGTCCGGGGGAGCCTGCTGCGTGCGTACCAGTTTGGTGACAAATGCCAAAACACACACACACACACACACACACACACACACCAGGCACCAGCTGCAGAGCGGCACCATCCTGAATCATCCTCCATCTTCCTTTTGTTTTCCAGGCACGAGGTCGAGGCTCCCGCATGGTTGAGCGGTGGCGCGGCAACGGCACGGTCTGCTAAAACAACCAGGCCCGCGCCCGACCCGACGTGCCGGAAACAGAGCCCATGCTCGTCGTTCGTCAAAGAAAAAGTCGCGCCCTCCTCGGACGGCTAAAAACAATAATAATAAAATTGGCGACCCATGCGCACGGGACAGTGTGTTTCTTCTCCCCTCGATAAGCAAGCCTACATTTCAGAAAACAAACACGTATAGGTAGGCCTAAAGACAAAGGGCAAGAGAACGCCGTTGAGTCGTGAGCCTGGCTGGGATCGCTGTTCTGTTGACCTGTCTAGTAACCACCCTTCTGCTAACCTACAGATTCTTTGCACCCTGACCATGGTTACGGTTCTTCCACCGAAAGGTTTGGAGCGCACGTCGGCCGCGCCTTCATGCCTCTGCCAGCCTCGCGCGCACGTCGGCCACGTTTTGGTTTTCCCCGTTAACCCCGGAGCAGCACGATCGCGGCCAAAGTACGCGTGGGCGTCCGACGTTGTCGGCGTCTCGCCTCCACGTTTCTTTGCCCACCAAAAATGCTATTTTTGCTCGCCTGCGACAACGCAGAGTGCAACCGCGCGCATGCCGACCGATGATTGGCGATTTGGAGGTGGCTAGTACGCCTGGCATGGCGAATTGGCGAGTGCGGCACGATGCGAGAATCCGAGCGCCAGTTCGTGCTGCGGCGCACACCAGACCAGACAGAGATGGGCAGTCTCCTGATGCCAGGCAAGATCAACAGAATCCGAGAATTTGCTAATTTGAGCCACGACAGCGGCACGGCAACCCTGGGCCCAGATTATGATTATTATTCACGTACTAGTTTGTATCATCACCATCGTGCAGTCTATTGTATGTTGTTGCTGCCCCAGAGGGCCAAAATATTTGGAACACTGCAATGGAACTCGATGCGGATCGAAAAGAACCAAAATGAAAAAAGAATTTGAAGCTCAAGGGGTCTGTTGGGTTTGGTTGGTTAAATTTAAGTATTGAACTTTACACCACTTTAAGGACTTGTTTGGATATTGTAGTATTAAGAAACTGTAATATCAAAAAAATACAGTTTTAAAACCATTGATGTGCAAAATAGTGGTTTTGAAAAAAAAGTCTATAGTGGAGTTTTTTAAACTCCAAAATGACTACAGTTTTAGCAATACCATAGTATTCAAAACTTAAAGATTGATGTGCCCAAACACTTTGTTGCACTATAAAACCAAAGTATTACTCAAAATCATGGTATTTTTCTAAAACTCCAAAAAATACTTTGTATCCAAACAAGGTCTAACTCACTTCTTTTATCTAAGGGAGTTCAAAATATATAGTGATGCTTGTGCTCATATTGTTGTAGGACCGTGTTCAAAATATATAGTGATGTTTGAGATAAAGCGTACCATATTGTCATATTGACATGCGACCGTGTTTGAGACAATATGGCAGCCTTGCTTTACCTTTCTTTCACACCAGACAATTTTTACCATGTTGGTCTATAATCTTACTTTCAGGCTAATCTAATCATCTCTAGCCGGGCATTAGGCGGATAGTCGATGCGCATGTAACGTTCCGACAAGATTTTATACATACTTTGCTTTGCATTCTTTATGTTATCGTACTTTGTGTTGAAGCGGCTCACTCCATAAAAATTAATAATAAAATAAAATGAAACACAAAGATACCCATTTTTAGCAATATTTTATAGCTTTACATATCTTCCACACTAATAAGTCTATATTGATCCATAATTTCTTACAGGCTCATATGATTATATCTGTAGTCGGGCATCGTGGCGGCGGGCTCATATGATTATATCTCTAGCCGGGTAACGTGGTGGTGTGTCGATGTGCATGCTACCTTTCGACACCATCCATAAAGGCTTCACTTTATATCTTTTATGTTGTCATACTCTATATTGAAGCGGCTCATGCAACCAAAATTTAATAATAAATGAAAGATGCAATTTGTTATCAATATTTTACGGTTTCCCCTTTTTTCATATTTTATTATATTGATCCATAGTCTTACTTCTTGGTTCATCTAATTATCTCTAGTTAGGAATTAGGCGGTGTGGCGATATGCATGGTACATTTTCCACAACATCCGTAAGATCTTGTTTTATATCTTTTATGTTGTTGTACTATGTATTGGGATATCTCATGTATTGAAGCCGCTCACGCCATAGAAATTAATAATAAATAAAAGAAAACGGAGAGATACATTTTTTTAGCAACATGTCATGGCTTTACTACTTCTTCACGCTAGACAAATTTAATGATGATGGTTTGCAGTAGAGGCTTTCTTTGATAATCTCTAGCCGGTAGACGGTGCGTCGATATTTGTGTTATGTTTTTACAATATCCATAACGACCTCGCTTTACATCATTTATGTTGTTATACTTTTTGTTGAAGCGGCCCATGCCACGAAAATCAATAGTAAATAAAATAAATCATAAAGATGTATTTTTGTAGCAATATTTTATAGTTTTACCCCTCCTTCACGCTAGCCAAATTTTTCCACATTGATCAGCAAATCTTACTTATAGGCTCATCTAATCATCTCTAGTCAGGCATTAGGCAATGCATCGACATGTATGTTACAACACCTATAAAGACATCGAATTTATATCTTTCATGTTGTCGAACTTTTGTTGAAGCGGCTCACACCATGGGAATTACCAATAAATGAAAGAAGACACAAAGATGACTTTTTAAGCAATGTTTCGTGGCATTACCTCTCTTTCATTCTTGCTAAATTTTACTCCACAACCTTACTTTCAGGCTCATCTGAGCATTTCTTGCCGGGCATTAAGCAGTGCGTCAATGTGCATGTTGAGTTCTCGACAACATCCCTTTACATCTGTTTTCGATTTCATAATTTGTGTTGAAGCGGCTCACGCAATAGGAATCAATAACAAATAAAAAACACAGAATCTTTTTTTTTTTCAGTATTTTACATTAATTTCATGTCTCTTGCACACTAGCCAAATTTTACCATGTTGGGGCTCACCATGCCCATATATGATTTTTGCATCGCAAGTTGTTTTCCCACCTTAAATCCGACCGTTTTAATTGATTAGGTTATGATAGAGTGCTCATGTGAATACGAACTTTGCTTTGTTAAGCAATGGCGCCGTGTTGTCAACGTTCGTTGAACTGCCGTTTTACATTCAAGGATGGGAGCTGTTGTTGGGTGACAGACAATATGAAAACAGCACTTGTCATATGAAAACAATGCCAGTGCCACTGTGCCACAATAGGAGTAACAACGGACCGTGTACAAAAGAAACAGGGGGAGGAGGGGTGAAATTCTCCCTGTTCCTTGTATCACAAACTGGAGAAAAGCCTTTTCAGTAGACCGCCCCGGTTTAGTTAACCGCACGAGTTAGACGGCGCGAGACGCACGAAAACACGCCCCGCCGCTAATCCAATCTCGCGATAAGCCCCGTTTCTCTCCCCCTCGCCGCGCTTTATAAGCCACCCGCACATCTAGAGCGGTAGGAGAGTAGTTTGACCTCCCTCCACGCCGCAACCACAAGAAGAGGGCCTCTCGCCGTCCTTCGACATTCTCGTCTCGTCTCGCTGGCTCCCTCTCCGTCCGTCGTCTTTGGCTGGGGCAGATAACAAAATCTGATATCCCTGGGGCTTTGCCGTCCGCGTCCCCTACCTTCACCTTCTCATCTCACACAAAGCAGAAGGCGAGGAGTTTTAGGGGTGGGGGAGGAGCAGGAGGAGCCATCATCGTGTCCGTGCTGGCCATTATTATTTCTTCCTCCAGCGGCAATTTCTGGCCACCGGGCGCGCGCGCTATATTACTCGGGCTCGTGGCCGTCCCATCCCGTCCAAGCATGCAGAGTGGCGTGTCTTTCCTGGGTGGAATGGCGGAGGAGTGCCCGCCCGCTGGCGGCGGCGCGGAGCTCTGGCTCCCGGACGAGTTCCTGGACGACGACTTCTTCTCCGAGGAGGAGAAGGCGGCGGTCGCGGCCAAGAGCGAGAGCGACGAGGAGGAAGGGGTGGACGTCCTCTCGCGCCGCGTGGCTGGGCTCGTCGTCGACAACGGCAAGGGAGGAGGTGGTGGAGGAGGAGACGGTTCCCCTGCAAAGGTTGTTTACCTTTCCTTTGTGTTTTGGTGCCCGTGTTTGGAGGTTTCCGGTTTCGAATTTCGCGGAGCTCTGATCGTTCCCCCCTTTGTATTGTCGCGTGGCTGGCAGGCGGAAGTGCTGGCCGGCTCGCCGCAGTCGATTCTGTGCGGCCTGCATGCTTCCGGGGAGGACAGCCCCAACGGCGTGGCGTCGCAGGACAGCTCGCCGCCGTCGTCGCCGCTGGAGCAGACGCCGGCTGACCCCTGGGACCTGCTCAAAGAGGCGGCCGGCCAGGTGGCCCGCATGCGCACATCCAGCATCCCGGTGCCGACGAACGCGGCCGCCCATCAAGGACATGGACACCCCGTGGTGCCGCCGGCGAAGAAGCTCTCTGCCCCGGCCGAGGCTCCGAAGGCCGCGGGTGCCAACCACTCCGAGCCAGATAACTCGATGGAACAGCGCCGGATTCGAATTGCTCGTGTGAGTTCCTCCGCCGTAGGTTTCGGCGACGCACATGCTTGGCCACTTGTTTTGGTTTCTGATGCCGTTTTCCTCGGCGTGGTCTGTTCTGTTCCTTCCAGTTTAATGCCCTGAAGCAGCAGCAGCTTCTCAAGCACAGGCGGGAGCGGGAGCTCGCCGTCGCTACGGCGGCGGCGTGGGGCACCAGTGTTGCTGGCTCTCATCGTGGCCCCGTGTACGGTGCGCCGGCGCCACATGTCCTCAGCTCGTCCGCGTGGCCCCCGCTCCAGAAGCAGCAGCAGCCGGCGGCGGGCATGCGCGCCCTCTTCCTCACCCCTCCTGGCGCCAAGCGCGAGTGCGCCGGCACCGGCGTGTTCATCCCCCGCCAGGCCGGCGCCCCCGCCGAGCCCAAGAAAAAGCCAGGTATGCACCCCGGCACCGCGCCCACAGATATCAGATTCCTTTTCTGCTCTACTGGATTTTTTAAGAATCTTGTATAGCCGATTTATTATCATGGTGCTTGTGGACAGCCTGCTCCCCTGTTCTTCTCCCGGCGCGCGTCGTGCAGGCACTCAATCTCAACGTCGAGGACCTCGGGGCCCGTCCCATCTACCCTGGCGGTTTCGTTCTTGATCACGGTAATCACATTTCTTTCCATTAATGTGGCTTGGCTGGACTGATGAATCTATGGCATTAACAGTTACTGCTACATGCTCCTGCTGTGATTTGCTTCGTCAGATGCACTGGTGAGTCGGAGCAACGCTCTGCTGGCGAGCCGTTCGTCGCAGCTCCACGGCGCTGCTTCCCGCGAGGTGAATCTCCCCCAGGAATGGACGTACTGAAGCGCGGAATCGCCACCGCTGCAAGGTGATTCCCCAGAATAACGGGTCGTATTTAAGACAAGAAAAAAAATTACTATTGCTAATGCTAGCAATAGGTAGGTGTTAGGCTAGAAGTAGGAGGCAGCGGTGGCAGCATTATGCATCATGCATCAGCGTTAGGTGTTCTTTTGTGCGGGTGATATATTGGTTATTTTGGGGATGATGGTTGGTGATGGATGGGAGCCGATGAACAAGAACAAGAGCGAAATCCATGGCTTTCGCAGGTCGTTGCGGGGGAGGGAGGAACAAATAAGTGGGTGCTTTTGGAGGGTTTGGAACTGTGTTAGCTGGTTCTGGTACTATGATGATGATTCCCAAGAGAAATCATCAGCAGTCTGTTTGTGAAAGAGATGTGTCAGTGTAAGCAAGAAATAATAAGAGCTCCATATTTCCCTTTTTTTTCTGCCCTCTCCTTTTGGTGTGTTTTGTTGTTGCCGTTGCTTCAAGGGTAAGCAATCGGTGTTTTCAGTTTTGGCTGCGGCTTCATTTTTGTTATACTATGATTGTTGGAGTGATCGGTTCAGTGTCGTTGGATAATGATTCAGTTAAGTGCAGGCAGGAAGGACAGGGGTGAACGAACAGGTGTGGGTGGTTGCAGTGTACTGTACTTGTTGAGCTCTCTCTCTCTGTCTGGCTCTCCCATTCGCTATCCCCCCTGAACAAGTCTTGTTTATGACGTCGTAGTTGCTTAACTTGGCGGCTTGTGATTCCTTTATTATTCAGGCTTATTACTCGTTGCCATCGAAGCTAACGGGTCAGCTACCACCAAAGAATCTGGATGTGGGCGGGCCCGGGATCTTGTTGCATCTCGGTGGCCGCCATGTCGTTGTCCCCCGTCCGTCCGTACCCCTGGCCCCGGACAGCGATGCCTGTGAAACTCCCGTAAATTTCCCTGCAACAGGTCTCTCTGCTGAATCTTCGCTCGCTGGTCCCTGTCCATGCGAGAGCGAGGCCGCCAGCCATTTTTCCGTGGCCCTCGACGCAGCGGGTGCGTGGGCGTGCGTCTCTCTGCCCCAGATTCCGTTTCGCGAGGGGCCTCTTGGTCGTTTGCGCGGCGACCCGGTCAAGCTGAGGCGAGCGCCTTTTGGCTCTGTTCGGTAGCTTGAAAAGGTTGATGCTGATTTTTTTTAGCGAAAAATATTATAAAAGAGTTAAAAAATAAATAGTTTTAAGTTCAAGCGAACATAGCCTTTTATCTCCTCGATCGGCAGGTCCAGGCAGCCCAGCTGCTTTCGTTTTTTGGCCAGACGAAACTGCTTTCCTTCCGTGGCCTTGAAACGAATAATCTGACGGAATCGAGGCCGATCGCGATCTTTTTCCTCCGGTGAGCGGTGAACAAAGTCGGAAAGGCTGGTTCGTATTTTGATCCGTATCTCTTGGCGGTGGTGAGCTGCGTGTGCCGCATCAGATTATTCATTCATCTCTGCGGTCTTTAGTTTCGCTTTTGCGGATGCTTATCGTACTTGCGAGGGATGTAGGAGTATTTTTGGAACATATTTGAGGCAACGCATTTCCCTTTATTTTAGCGTGTTTTTTATTGGTGGAAATCGAGCTTTTGTAATTCGGAAATCAGTAGCCCATGTGATTGGAACAGGGAGAAAGAGCCTTGTGCTGCATGAGGTCGCGATCTGGCGAGCTTTTTTTTGTCCCCCTGGGCTGAGTCGGTGGAGCGCGCCTGGCCGGCCATGCGCGGTGCGCCACCCTCGGCCCGGCGACCGGCGGCCGGCGTGCGACGGAGCGAGGCCCCTAGGTTTGCGTCTTCGCAAATCGCGAGCTAGAGCGCCCGAGCGGCGGGTCAGCTTCTGATAATGTACGTACGAGCATATTTGAATCAATGAATCTACGGCGGACGACGTGGGTGCGTGATGTTATGTAGGAGTACTATACTGGTATGTGGTATAGTACTATAGTATACTACATTTTTTTTTTGACACGGGATCTTTCCATTTCCATTGCAAACAACGGAAATACATGAGTTTAGAAGACAGTGCAGAAGAGGAAGGCAAGAGCACATAGGGAGAGTACTATTAAGAACACGAGAGGCCGTGCAGCGGTAGACAGAATGCGTTTAACCACCCAACGCAAAAGGCAATCCACACAAAGTACCAGCTAGACAAACAAGTAATGCAACACTAGCCAAAAGAGCACCAAACAACGATTCAGCTGGAAATCATTCCTCCTCTTGGGCTTCCTCCATTGATGAGACACGTCCAGATCCTAGGATGCGCTTGGCGATCGACAGCATCATCTCCACGCCGGCTTCAATCTTGACCTTGTCCACCTCAGTATAAAGACCTGACCAGAACTTTATCAGCGCCCCAGCATGACAGATAATTTCCAACGGACTTTTGATCATTTTAGCTTCAAAACATGCTTTGTTTCTTACTTTCCAGATAGCCCAGCAAATAGCAGCCACCCCTAGAATGTGAAGGTCTTTTTCAGATGCTAACCATTTGCTAAACCAACCCCAACATGATCTCAAATTCGTGGGAATGTCAGTTGCCTTGAAACATAAGGCAACACAAATCCAGATAACTCTAGCGACTGAACATTCAAAAAACAGATGATCAATAGATTCAGTTTGGTCACAAAAGACACAGCATGGGCTGCCACTCTAATTTCTTTTTGTGGTATACTACATAAAAAAAAGATTTATAAAACTAAAAAAAGGTACACCACACACACAGTGCACGGTACATACAGACAGAATTCAAAAAATCTCTGGCGGGTACTAGATGGATGCTTCTTCTGCTGCTGCTGCTTTTTTTAACGGAGCGTGGATGCATGCTGGTACAAAATTCAAAAATCTCCGGAGAGGAGCATCACCGCCAGAAGCAGAAGCAGAAGCATGCCACTGTCAGGGAATTTGAAATGGCCAGGGCGGGCTCATCATTACAAATATATATAGTAGTATTACTGTACTGTACTACACCCAGTCAGTCTCCTAGGCAAAGTCAACTAAGATTATGCACCGCTAATGCGGGATCAGTAAACTGTTTGTGTCACATTCACATGGCCACTTGGCCAGTGACCAGCGGAACCACCTGCCACCAACCTTGGCCGCCGACAATTGCCCAAGCAATTTTTGAATTGAGGCGAGACAATTGGAAGGTTTGCGCCTACTTTGTCACTGACAGTTGGAGTACTTATTTCCCTCTCTACGGCCAGCTGAAGTGCTGAACTAACGGAGGGCAACCGCTGCCAATTGCCATCAGTTGCTCAGCCAGCACAGCTGAGACTAAAATACTACTCCATCGCAAAAAAAACTTTACATCCATCACATCGGATGGATGAGCATATTTATAGATATTAAACATAGATAAAAAATAATTACATAGATTTTATATAAATTGCGAGACGAATCTTCTAAATCTAACTAGTTGAGTGCCCGTGCGTTGCTATGGGATCATCTTCGCCCATCACATATGTGATAAAAAGCTCAATTCAATGACATACACGTTCATACTATATATATAAATATTGTATGAAACAATGTAGTTAAAAAGGACTTATTTGGTGCTTTCCCACACCAAACAAATTAAATCAAACTGAAGTAAACTCTTGTGCATGACGAATTAAAGTGGAAATATTGTATCCATCATAATTAATAAAAGGATTTTTTTTTATAGAGCTGGACTCTAATAAAACTTGTCCTAAGTTCCTAAGTTAAACAGTGACACAAACTTGCATTGAGGCTGACCATATAATTTATAGAGCCGGACTCTAATGATAAATGCAAGGCAAACACAGGATAAAGGGCACGACCAGTCAGAAGTTCAAACCCATGTTGTGCATCCTGTAATAGTAAAAGTTTCCCCACTGTTCTAATGCCCATTGCTAATGTTTGGACCCATTCCCGATGAATATTAACAAATAAGTTAGTTCACAAAGGTTCTAAACCAGGAATGACAGAATAAAATATGGACCAATATTTCATATTAACAATTTTCAAGATACATTACATTCTGAATTCAAATCACATCTCAAGAGAAAGAAAAAACAATTGCTCCCTACCCTTCTCATCCATGAGAAAGTGTTACCGATTCCAGCTCACACAGGAGTTATCAATTAGGGGACATTTGATGATGAGAAGTCTCAGTCCAGAAAAGAATGCGTACCAAAGAACAGTTGCTTCACAATAGGATTCGGAAATTAATGTAGGATTTGGAAATCAGTCAGAACCCTCTCACATAGCTAAAAATGCCTCTAGTCAACAGAGAACTAATTACCTAATTGATTACAAAATCAACAAAACAAAAGGAGGTTAATCAGAAATATGTTGTTTAGCTGGTAAAGGGTAAACATCACCAAATGTTGTGGTGCGTTTGACAGTCCACTCCATCCAGGCACATATTAAGAAGATACCCATGACATTACAAAGAATGAAAACTTATGCTCCATGGCTCCAGAAGGGAATACTAAGAAACTTCAAACCTGAACAAGTATGAATTTTGGGTCAGCGAGTAAGTTCCTCCTATGTAACGCTAAGGGTGATAATGATTTCTTTTGGAGGGAAACAGGAGGGGTGATCCGTGATCCCCTTCTGGGCTTTTACTGCACAAGACATCAACAATGATAGTTGGAAATAGTGACCTAATAGAGTTTACCATTATTTTCTAAAATTAAATCAAAAAGAATTTTATGAGATATGAAGAGAACTCATACCATACTATCTAACATAATTACCTGTAGAATTTTATGCTTAATTACTGAAATTTAGAGAACCCAAATAAATAATAAACACTACTATAGGTATCTTCTTACTCATGATCCAATAATTAGCGGGCTATGCAGCTCCCCATTTAGAATCAATATTAGTATGGTAAGCTTTACCTCTGATCCAATGATTAGCTCTGAATTAGTAGAACCTGGAACCAATGTGTAGGGCCGAGATGATGGACTAGAGGGGGTGAATAGTCCTATTTAACAACTAATCGCAGCAGAATAGAGCCTATTCGGTTCTAGCAATGATTCACCCCTCTAACTATAACTCTAAGCACATTGTCAAAGATCCTAGTAAGAAATAAAACTGCAAGCCTAGCTTGAGCTTCCCTAAACCGTTGTAGCGCAAGGTCACACAAATCTAAGCACTAGTACTTTAAGCACCGGGGAGCTCCTACCAACTAGCAAGCAAAAGCGCACTAAGCACCTAAGCTCACTACGTGCTCAATGACAAGGATACACAATTCTAATCAAGAAGCGCAACTTGTTTAGTTACACAAACTAAACAAGAAACTACTTCTAAGCTACACAAGCTAAGAAGGTGAGTGGCAAGCTACACAAGCTAACCGGTCTCACAAGAGCAACTACAACTACACAAGTAAAGTAATGCACAAAGTAAAAGACTTGTGTAGAAGGGAGCAAACCACCGTGAAGGATGGGAATTGTAACAGAACCGCCTAAATCACGTGGCCCACAGGCACATGTCATCGCCACTAATGACATCTGACAGCCGGGCCCGTGTTACAGATGACCTAGGCGGGCTCTGCCGGGCTACACAAGCACCCGTTATCTCCGACAGGATCCCATTGCGAAGCCATTACAGAGTTACAACATTTCATAACAAAATACATCAGAGTAAAATTTACGGAAGAGTAAATAGTACTTAATATTATAGATCAGTGTTCGAATAGAATTAGGTGCAGTTATTATAGACCATAAATTAAAAGTGTAGCAGTAGCGGTTGGATCAACAGTACGACAGATAGATTAATATTACACGAACCCGGCCCAAGGGTTTAACCTTAATCTTCTTCACTCTCCTGGACGATGGTGACGCAGCACGGAGCGAGATAAACTTCGGTCTCCTGCTGCCCTCTTACAACGGGGTTAACAAACCCTGAGTATATGGGGTACTCCGCAAGACTTACCCGACTAAAAGTGTAAAATTAGACTCAGGAATGCAGGCTGAGGGAAGTCAAGGTAAGGCTTTAGCAAGAGCTCAAGAGTTTTGTGAAAAAGCATTACTAGTCCTATCTCAATATTTTATTTTAATAATACTATTCAACATTGACCATATCTCCAAGTCTTTCTCATATATCAACATTCCTTCATTTTCTTTATCCATTCAAAATCAGTCCTAGTTCCGAACCACTATTCACTATAGGTGTGAGGATCAAGTCTCCATAACCGAGGAGCAACGACGATTCAAATCGATTAATACCTAGCTGAGGATCCCTATCCACACTGCGTATGTAGCACTTAAGCTTGCATACGCCAACCCCGCCTACCACGGCTTTTCATACCCCGGAACCGGTCCTGCGCCACCCGAGAGCATAGTACTCCTTTCATCTCCAGGCACGACGGCCACGAGGGTACACGCTACTCTCGCCATCTCTCCACTCCCAGTGCGTGGTTGTCGGTTCCAGTAGTAGAGCCACCGGAGTCAGAGGCTTTCTGTAGTATGTGGCTAGTTGTAAAGTCTTGATCACAGCAGGCCTAACAACGAACGGTCCCTAATATTTTTCCATTAGAAACCATGCATTGGGACTCTAACTCAAGTACACTGGTAACTACCCAGTTTTCACATCCCGTTCCCGATGGCGACGAAAGTTGGGACTCTAACCCAAGCAGCTGTCCAACCAAACGGGAAAAACCCATCCCCGTTGATGACAATAAACTAGCTAGGAACACTGTCAACCAACAAGGACAAAACCAGTCCCATGAAGTGATTCATTCATTTTGTATCCTCACAGTTGAAAATAGTGTTTTTGCAAATCTAATCATTTAGCAGGACTAAGCATTTTGCAATACCTTTAAATAAATCAGGTTCTCAAGTATTGTCAGGTATTCAAGGATGGAAATACATCAATTGGTTATCACCCAACTCCTATTGACCTAACGCAATTAATTAACTCAAGTAATAAATATTTTTAAACAACAAGGAGAGGGCAAATGCACCGGGGCTTGCCTTGGATTGCGTAGAGTGTCGGATCCGGGTCGGTACCACAAATATCAAATCCTTGCACAATTTCCTGAGCAGTCTCCTCTGATGGACCCTCAGACTTTACCTCCGGATTCTCGGTTACTACACGTTTGCAATAATGAATGTATGAATGCAATACACATGAAATGACAGATAAAATTTAATAACAAATAAAACTCATAAGTGCACAAGACCCTACCTCAGCATATATGATTATTCTAACTCAACATGCCCTAGGTCATAAAAGTGATTGACCTAGAGTCTCAAGCAATCCAAAAATCACACCAATCACTAATCATTTCATTTCTTATCCCTATTATTAATCATTTAAACCAATATATAATTTAATAAATATTTATTTTTTTCCATTTGATGCCAAACTTCACCACTGTTAGCTTTGGACCTAAAATAGTACCAATTAAATTTTCATGATTTTTGGACTTACAGAGAATTTATTAAAAATCATCAAATTTCTATTTATCATTTAATGGGCTAAATTTTAGTTAATACATAAAGCACTCAAATCCTACATTTCATATTTTTATTAAATTCTACACATCACAGTTAAACATCCACAAAAATTTCCATAATTTTTGGTGCAGTAAATTAATTCACACAAAACGATTAAATCCCCATACTATTCATCCTAATTAAAAATGAAAAACTCTACTTAATTCTTCCGAAAAAGAAAACGGCCATTCGGCCCACCACGGCCCAGCAGCGGCAACACAGCCCAGCCGGCCTGCCCGCGCTGCTGGCGCCACCTGAGGACACTGACAGGCGGCCCCCGCCTGTCTGGACCTTCTCCCACCTCCCGCCGAGTGCTTGCTCGTGCACGCGTGCGGCGGCCCGACGCACCCCTCGCCGCCGGCGACCCCAGCGGCGCAACCGAGGACACCCACACGTACCCCTAGACCTAGTGGGCCCCCGACCTAACTAAACGGATGAGGCGTCGATGGTGTCGCGCCCAGCCGCGACCGCGGCGGAGGAGACACGGCGGCGCGGCCGCGCTCTAGCCTACCGAGGACCAAAATGCTCTACCGACGAGACGATGGTTACCGAGAAGCTCACCAAAGGCTAGTGTACTAGCTGGACGGGGCGGAGAGTGACCGGAGAGGCACAGTGGACGAAGGCAGTGTGTTTGGCGGCGAGCTCCAATGGCGAGCTCGTCGTTCCGGCGGTCACTGTAAACCAAAAGCAAAACCGCCTAACTCATGAGACTCAAGAAGGGACAGGGGCTCCGGAACGCTCCGCAATAAGAGAATAAGCTCACCGAGGCGAGCTGTTCTCGGAGAGACGGACCACGGCGGCGCTCCGCCGGCCGTGAGGGAGAATATCACGCCGTGCGCTGATCTCCGATGACGAACAGTGGCCGGGCCGGGTCCAAATGATGCGCCAGGAGATGTCTAGCTTGTGGGTATGACGAATTGGGCAGAAGTGGATCGACGGTGGGTAATTTGGCCGAGAGCCGAGAGCTCACCGGAGCGGGAGAATGGAGGAGAAAGGAGAAAAAGTGGTGCTCCTCGCCTTTAAACACACCTGGGAAGGAGAGGGTAAGGTCTCGACGCGTCCGGGTCCCCCCCGAGCTCGACACGGCGATGGCCGGGCCCCAGGATGGCCGGACGACGGCCGGCGCGCGCCGCGCGCACGCCCGCGTACGGGTGGAAGAAGAACAGGGGACCCCCCTGCAGCTACAGTAGTAGACCCCTAGGTCAAAAGCTATGTGGTTTCAATTAGATGTCCAATCCGGCCGAATCAAAGGGAGTGTTGAATATCAAAGTTGCAGAGAATTTTGTGTAGATCATTTTTTATTTTGACAAGAATTTCAAATTCGGCTGAATTTTCAAACTACAGCAAAGGGGGTAAAAGTAAGGTTTGAATTTCAAACCGAAATTTTAAAATTACTTTTGATTTTTCTCAACAACTTGAAAATTGGTAAACATAAAAGTTGTTCTACCCAGAGATCTTGACAAATTCTATTAAGGAAGTTTTTGAAGATTCTTAATATTTTTGAAATTAAAGTTTCAAATGTAAATTTTAATATAGTAATTTGAGTTTAATTTGAATTTTTATAATATAACTTCAAAATCTCCAAAAATAAAAGTTGTTCCATTTTAAAAGCTCTACAACTTTATTAAGACACTTTCATCAGATCTATTATAGATTTTGAATTAGGGTTTTAGGCCAACTCTAGGGCTTAATTTGATTTCTATTTAATTTTTATTCTGAATTTGATTAAGGACTTAATTACACAATCAATCACTATCTGAAAATAAATCACTCTAGGCCTTAAGCACAATTATATGCAGATGCTTAACTTAAATATGATGACATGGCAGATTAATTAAGTTGCAATACCAGAGGTATTACAGGAATATGTTGACGCGGTGATTTATTTTCCGGAGGTTCACTTGTCGCCACAAGCTACGTCCTCCGTTGAGACAAGCTCCAAGGTTGCCGCCGGTCCTCTTGCTAGTGGTGACCCGCAAGTCACACTCTCCCACGTGGAGTGCTTACCACAAGCTCTAGCACTTGACTCGGCCGAACCACTTGTCGCTCTTCACGTCTCACTCTACTAGCAATGCTCTTCGCGATCTCCTGCGGGGTGAGCTCCAACCCCTCACAAAGCTTCTCTGGAGCCAAGCACAATCTTCTTGCTTGCTTCCACGGAGCCTCTCGTCACCAAGTCATCTAGGAGGTGGCGACCTCCAAGAGTAACAAGCACCACCGGCTTGCAACCCGATCTCCTAGTACCACTCGAAGCAATCTCATAATGCAATGCAGTAGCGATCGATCACTCACTTCTCGAATGCGAATTATATGAGCACAAGTGAGTTGGAGAGCACTAAGCCATGCACAAGCAAGGGAAACATATTACCAAGGTGCAAGACCCCTCTCACTGCCGGCCACACAGTCCTATATGAACAAGTGCTAGCTTCAAATTGTGTTTAACTTGCATCTTTTCTTGATCAAGCTTGCATGAGAATACCACTTGAATAAACACGACTACCACGGGTATGTATATGAAATCTTCTCATTTGGTTGTTGCTTGCTTTCTAGATCAATCCTTTTGATTGCTTCAACTATGCATCTCCAATGCTTTTCCGGATCACAACTTCCATGTTAGCCATCCAAACATTACCCACTTGGTTTACCTACAAAAGACGGCACGCCCCGACACTCGGGAGAAGTGATCTATCTCCATAGAAACATCTTCAATATTTACTTGAATTTCCTTTGCTTGCTTGACCTAAAAACTTATCATGATCAAATGAGTTCCATCTTTAAGTCCTTTTCTTTTTTCTTCATTGCTTGATCTTGATCTTTACTTGAGTACCAATCTTCATAATCTAAAACCAAATTAATGACTCTCAACCACTTGTAATTATATTTTCAACTTGAAAGCCTTTCAATGCAAGAGATACCGAAGATTTTCAATAAAACTCTCTAGTAGACAGATTCTGTATACTTCAATGAATAAGACATAGCTGCCAATGTACTTGTCCAATTACCACGAAATTTTGTGGAGATGACCTTCAATGAGTCTACAAGCAGCCACAAAAATTTGAGCTTCATTTGACCAAGTATGGACTGCCAGCCATTAGATTTCTCCACACTGCTACATGCTGAAAACTGCTGCACTATAGTTGACAAGAACTACTCCAAAATCAAAACAATCCTTATCCAAATCTCATGAAACTTGAACAGCACCTTATACCATAAGTCTTGAAGGTTCATAATCACCCATTTGCAAGCTTCAAATTGATTCTTTACAAGTCATCAAATAATTAACCGTTGGATCATCCCACAACTTGAACTTTTGCACCTGTATGAATTAATCATTTGGACTTCATTTCTTTTTACTTGGCATTGGTTTGGATATACACTAGGCTTCATGACTTGACTCATCATATGATGATAAATGTGAATGCCAATTGAATCAAGCCTCCAACGACATGCTACCTACACACATTCATCCACTTTTTGATGGTACCTAAACAAGTTTGGGTCCTCTCAAGTTAGGAGCAACATACTTAGGCATAGCCTTAGTATGAGTAGCGGGGTTGTGGGGATATAAACCCCCAGTACCACAAGACAAGACATGGGCCGCACTATCAAAGCTGGCCCAGCTCAGAAGACAAAGACGTAAGGCGTAAGACACTGCACCGCACGGTTATTGTACCAACTTGGATAGTTTACTTCTAACGTTGTCCCTTCAGACTATACAAGGAGGGGCAGGGATAGATCCCGTAACCCAGATCCAATCTCATCCACTAGTAATACAATACAACACACAGGACGTAGGGTATTACGCCTCGCGACGACCTGAACCTGTATAAACCTCGTGTCCCACGCTTACTGCGCAACTCTTGCTCGTCTCAGACGCACCTTCACCGATCAATCTACTACCTCGGGTATACCCCTCGGTATACCGCCGACGATATCTCGTCGACAGTTGGCGCGCCAGGTAGGAGGTGTGCTTTCTGATTCATGGTGGGCAAGACGGTGATTTTTTCGTCGTCGCCGACTACGGCAACGGCGTCCGGCGGCGGTGGACCAGATGGAAATTTTCTTTGTCGTCGTCGACTATGGCAACATCATCCGACGGCAGCGAACCAGATAAATGTCTTCTCCGTCAGCGTCATCAGCGACGACTCAGTTTCCCGAGGCGTGGCGAAGACCCTTCGGCAACATGTCACGGCATGAGGATTTTTTGTCAACATATCAATCGTTCTTGGCGGCGGCATACGAAGAAGTGATCCGACCTTTGCTGATCGGATCTGATCCCATCATGGTGCCTAGCTATCTTATCTATGGCACGAGTCGAATCTGGCTCACGAGTAAGGAAGGCGGCCGAAGGACTAATCTACACAGCTAAGCAGTTTCCCGTCAAGCACAGGCTATCGCTCGCAAGGCGCACAACGACAAAGCTAAGTGAATATTGTACTCTTGATTAAATATTCTATCATATTTGTATACACCTCTGGGTAGCTACATGCATGTACGTGAATGTAACTTGCAGCAACTGGCAGATCTTTCACCACTATAGTACCACGCCGACGACAAAACATCAGCAGATCCAAACTCGTCCGACCACGACGTTACAACGTGATGTCGACGCGCCATCGTCATCTTCCTGCCATCCAAGCTGTCAAACAAGAGATCGGATTCATCGAGCCATCTAGCGACCCACGTCGAGCCATCGCTAAGGGAGTCGTCTACGACGTCAATCAAGTTAAGTCATATTTTTAATATTTTTTTACATATTCTTCTTCGATCTTCATATATCTCCGAAAATTATCTCCATGGCTCTTCACTGCCGACCTCTCCAAAAGCCCCGACAAAACTCGGACACTCGCCGATAATTTCTCCATAAGCCCCGACCATGTTCGGGCACTCAAAAGATTTTCTCTGCCGACGAGATACTATCTCTCCGTTTTCTTCTCTTAAGGGTTGCTTAACATAACTTGGTAGCACACGCCTTAATCCGTGAAGCCTGTCTACGCCCCGTAAGCTGTCACACATATGGTCATGTTAAGAAACCTCTGAACCAGACGCCGGGTCAGGTGGTTAAACGTAGCAGGCCAACTACCAGGGAAAATTACTTGACCTGACAAGAGCAAGAAACGGACAATCTTGTCATCCATTCTACAATATTGGAATCCGCTTTGAAACCTACATCATGTACTACTCACTGTAAATATTTATTTTGCAGGAACTCGCCGCCGAGCTCTTGTCGCTTCTCGCCGTCCTCGTGTTGCTCGGACACCGTTTACGACCATGTTGGGGACTCGTCGCCGCTCCTCGCCGTCCTCGCGTTGTTCGGACACTGTTTCCAACCACGCTGTGGACTCGTCGCCGGACTTGTCGCAGCTTCTCACCCTTCTCGCGCTACTCGGACACCGTTTCTGACCACGTTGGGGACTCATCTTCGCTTCTCGCCGTTCTCGCGCTGCTCGGACTCCGTTTTCAACCACGCTGGGACTAGTCGCCGGACTCGTCGTCGCTCCTCGTCATCCTCGCGCTACTCAGATTTCATCTCTGACCACGCTGGGATTCTCGCCGAGCTTTCAAGTCACTCCATGCTGTTCAGATCAGGGTGCTGATCTTGGGCAGCACATCGGGGGTCTTGATATGCGCCTCGCCTGTTCAGAAGACTTTTCCGATCATTTGCTTTGTTCGGGGACTTCGTCATCGCCTGCTCAGAAGGTTTTTCCCGATCACTTGATGTGCTCGGGGACTTTGTCATCGCCCACTCGGAAGATTTTCCCGATCACTTGCTGTGCTCGGGGACTTCGTCATCGCCTACTCGAAAGAATTTCCCGATCACTTGCTGTGCTCGGGGACTGTGTCAACACTTCACATATAAAAGCTTTGACCCTGACACCACGTGACTACGTCACCTACTATCAGGCTCGGGGACTAGGTGGATACACTTCACCTGGCGGTGAAGGTATTGGCTCTACTGTGTCAAAAGTGGATACACTTCCCTAAAGAGAAGCTGTTTTTCAAATTTTTTCTGAGCCCCTTACATCCGTCTGGTCAATCAACTCTGAAGATCTGCACCTCCCGACGAATGCAAGGCGCTCGGGGACTAGCTGTGGGGATATAAACCCCCGGTACCACAAGACAAGACATGGGCCGCACCATCAAAGCTGGCCCCGCCTAGACGACAAAGACGTGCGGCGCATGGCACTGCACCGCACGGTTATTGTACCAACTTGGATTGTTTACTTGTAACCTTATCCCTTCAGACTATATAAAGAGGGGTAGGGATAGATCCCATAACCCAGATCCAATCTCATCTACTAATAATACAATACAACACACAGGACGTAGGGTATTACGCCTCGCGGCGACCTGAACCTGTATAAACCTCGTGTCCCGCGCTTACTGCGCAACTCTTGCTCGTCTCTGGCGCACCTTCACCGATCAATCTACTACCTCGGGTATACCCCTCGGTAGACCGCCGACGATATCTCGTCGACAAGGATGTTTTGCAATAGCAACCGAGGAGGTACCATTGTCATCCTTCCTAAGTAAAATATTTGCATCAATTGAAATAAGCTTAGGAGTGTTACCTTGGTGACATGAATTAGCCATGTGTCCACTTTCCGGGTATGAGTAGCACTTTGACTTTGCTTGAGCCTTCTCTTTCTTGCTCATGTTATGCTTCTCATTGCCTTGCCTCACATGGGTTGATTGAGCCTTTTTCTCAAGCTTGTTAGGACACTTAGAGGCAAAGTGTCCCATATCTTGATGTGAGCCAAATCTTTCTTCACTTGATTCTTGCTCATCATCAACTTGGCATCATGAATGTGAGTTGGATGCCTTTCTCTTCCACTACCCCTTCTTGCGTTCTTCTTCTTCAAGTCACCATGGCATGCTTCATGGTTGGTCTTGACTTGATCTTGGGGTGTGTTGACTTGAGGCCTGACAAACCTTTTGTATAGGCTTTGTGACCGCGTGAGCCTCTTGTCTTTGTTCTTCAACATGAGCTTCTCTTGATTGGGGGACGATGAAGCTAAGTGTCCCATCTCATGGCATACAAAGCACATGAAATGAGCAACTCGTTCTTGCTCTAGCTTCTTCATCTCTCTCTCATATGTTCTCTTACCCTATCTTTTGCCTTTTGATCTTGCTCTTGTTGAAGTGAATGCCACTTGTGTCTTGGCTTCTTTGTGTGTCGACATTGCTTCACTTATAGCCAAGACCACTCATGTCACCCACCATTCTTGTGTTCTTCATCATATGGTTGAGAGCAACACTTGAGTTGTTCCCTCTCTCTATCGTGTTGCTCATATTCTTCACTTGACTTTTGAGCTCATTGTTCTCCTTCAAAAGGTTAGTCTCACAAGACATAGAAGTAGAACAAGTATTCAAAAGTAAAGAATAAGGCATAGAGAGTAAATCATCACATGAGGTGGATACATTCTTCATACTTACATCACAAGGGTTAGTAGCAACATATGATTGATCATTTGACCCAAGTGATGAGCTCTCACTAGTTTTAATTTTTTCTTTTGAAAGCTCCTTAGTGAGAAAATCATGGTCTTTAACCAAATTCTCATGAGCAACACTAAGCTCCTCATGAGTCAATTTTAGGTCCTCATGTGAACAACTCATGACATAAAGTAGATATTTTTGTTGTTCACATTTGTTCTTTAGAAATGAGTTTTCATTAGTCAAATTCTTTGTTTTGTTCATCTCATTTTCTAAAGCATTAAAGAGTTTGCACACAAGCTCAAAATTTGGATCATCACAATCAATAACCACATTGCCAATAGATACCTTTCCATTACCGAGTAATGTGTAGCAATGCAATGAGGATGAAGAGCTTGTGGATGCATTACTCTCATAGCCATCGTCAAGTGAGCTTGAGCTAGAATTATCATCTTTCTCACTTGACCTTGAGGAGGAGCACTCCTCCACAATCACCTAGTTGTGGATGTGCTCAACTTCCTCAATTCCATCACCAAGCTTTTGCTCTTTGGATTCATCTTCATCTTTGGAGTCTTTGCCATACTTTTCATTGAGAAATACCCAAATCTCATGGGCTGTCTCAAACTTCATGATTTGTCCAAAGATGCTACAATCCAAAGATCTATGTGTCGGTGCTAGTTTTAGCGGGGCTAACACCGGCTAGTAAATATGTGTCCTGGGGCTGTTGCGTCCTCGTACCGATGCGCAGCACCCGGAGTGGGCCGTGCCGCCGTGCGACCACGAGTAGCCTAACCCCGACGAGGGGTACGTGGTGAGCTTCGTTGCTTACCACGAGCGTGGACTCGGCTCGCCGCCGAGCCGCTTCTGCCAGGCCATCCTCTTTGAGAACGGGCTGGAGCTCCACAATCTCACCCCGAATTCCATCACACAGGCGTCGATTTTCGCCGCCTTGTGTGAAGGCTATTTCGGGGTGCCCCCGTACTGGAATCTGTGGCGCCGCATTTCCCACGTCGACTGGTACACCAAGTGGGTCGGCGCGAGGAAGCCGTGGGAGATACAGCGCGCACGGGGGTGCGGCCTCGTGATCCGCTCTTCGTCGTACATCCCCTGTAGGGCCCCCTCCTCCAACAAGGGGTGGAACAGTGGCTGGTTCTACCTTCGCAACAACGGGGGTCTCTTCCCCATGTTCACGGGAAGAGCGCTCATGGCTCCCCTTCTCCAATGGGAGTGGGGGTGCCCGTCGAAGGAGTCAAAGCACCTGAACGTGTACTTCGACGCGCTCAAGGAGTTGAACAAAAGGGGCCTTACAGGGGCCGGCGTGGCGGGGAACTTCCATATGCGGACGGTGCTACCTCTGATGGAGCGCCGCCTGGCGCTCCATCAAATGGTAACCGGGTCGCAGCGGGAGGGCACGGCGATGCTGGCCCGTGACCTTGGCGAGGCGGAGGTCATGCGCCGCGTCGGCTACATGGTGGGGGGTCATCCCACCTGGGAGGAGGTGAACCAGGTGCCTATGCATCCCTGCGCGGGCTTCCCGGCGTTGGTAAGTGCCGTTCGTTTGATAGGGCCACTGGTTTCCCCATCTTCCTCCTAACCTTTCTTCTTCGTTCTTCGTAGGGCCTCTCGAGGACCGGGAAGGCTTCCCTTCCTCCCGTCCCAGAGGACAAAGAGCGGCGAACCCAGAACCACCTCCGGGCCACGGAGGAGAAGGCGAGGAAGGACAAGGCGACCGCCCGGAAGCAGAAGAGGGCGCGGAAGGTGGAGGAGTCCTCCCAGCGCCGCCGCCGCCTGAGGGAGGCCGGGGAGCCTAAGGTGGATACCCCCACCGATGATGATGGCGACGACGATGATGAAGAAGAATATGATTTTTTCCATCTTTGATTTGATGGAATCTGACCGGCCGCTTGCGGCCACACAGCCCGCGGTGGGCGCTGACGAGCCTGGAAAGGCTCCGCTGTCAGCGTCTGCCGGCAGAAGTACCGGGGTTCGTGCTCCGAACCCTCGGGCAAACCTACCGGAGACCGCGTCCAAGGACGCGGCTCCTGGCAGGGCGACATCAGGAGGCGGGGCTCCGCCCGCCATTAGCAGCGTGGTTCGGCCGGAGGGGCCGGGGACGGGCTCAGGCCCGGCGCCAGAGATGCCCCGAGGTTCCAGCGGGGGGCCGAGAGTCCCCTGTTTCGGCGGACCCTCCCCGCCGATGCGTCGTTGGTCGGCGCGGCGACCGAAGGCGGGGAGTGCTGAGAAGACGCCGCCGGAGCCGGAGCCGGAGCCCACCGGCGCCAAGACACCGGCGCTTGAGCTGGGGCCCTCCCAGGCTCAAGCTTCCCCACCGAGAGGCGGTGACGTCGGGACGACCCCCGGCGCCCAGGCGGAGCCCTCGTCACTGGGCGGCACTGGCCCGGACGCCGGGTTGGCGCCTACTCCTCCGCCGCCAGCGCGGTCCACACCATCCGTCGTCTCGCCGAGCGTGGGCGCTGCGACGAAGAAAAGTGTGATTCCAAAACGAGGTAAATATCTTTACCTGTAATTCCTTCTGGTGGGGATCCTTTCATGAGCGCTCCTTTCTTCCTTCTCCGCTTCAGGAAACGCTCGGGGGCGGACCTCCAGGTGTCGCACCTGAAGGTCCTGAAGATGCAGGGCCATGACACGGCCGGGGAGAGTGCCCGATCGGCGGGCGAGGAAGTCCGTCCCCCCACGGGTCCGCCCGTGGCGTCCGAGGCTCCTCCCTCGGGGGAGGCTATCTCGGCGGCGGCCGCCGTCGTCGTGCCCGTGATCGACCTGGAGGCGGAGCCAGCGCGGGCTTCCGAGGCCTCGACTGTTGGTTTCGGAGACGCTTCGGGAGCGCCATTCGATGCCGCCCCCACGGAGCCTGCTGCCACGGGGTCATCGGCTGTGGACGTCAGCGCAGGAGCTCCCCCCGCCCATGAGGAAGGCCCCTGGGCACTGACCTTGAGGGAGCCTCGGCCTCGGGAGCTAACCGCCTCCCGGATTGAGTGGGCGGACCACGCGGACCCTCAGGCGCCACCCGTCTTCTCGCTCCGGGACGGCCTCGAGGCCCCCAAGTGGGACGCCGTTCTGGAGCTCGGGTTTAGCTCGGTGGTAGGGCTCCGTGCGATCGCCGACGTCCTCGAGAAGGACCTCTCGGCCCATCTTCTGGTAAATCCCTGTGTCTCGTAAACTTTTCCTGCATATGAGCATCGTTCTTACCGTTTCCGCTTCTTCCTTCTTTCCAGGACCTCATGCACACCTCCCGGGACAAGTCCCGCTTCCTTCGTGGCGGGCTCGGGCTCTGGAAGCAGCTCGACCTCAAGGGGAAAGCCCTTGCCCGCGCCCAGGGCGAGCTCGCCGCCGCGACCTCCAAGCTTGCCGAAGTTAGTGTCGACAACACTATCCTGAAGGGGGAGGTCACGGAGGCGCAGGGCCGAGCCGCTGCCTCGGAGACGCGAGTGCAGGAGTTGGAGAGCGCCCTGGCGGTGATGACGAGGGAGCGCGACGCTGCCTGAGAGCTCACTGCCGCGAAGATTTCGGACGCTGAGGCCTTGGCTCTCGACCTGGATGAGACTCGGGAGGCGTTGCGCCTGGCGCTCGGCGCGGCAGACTTGGCCGGGAAGGGGGCACAGAAGGCTCGGGAAGAGGCTAACCGTAAGTGCAGCGTTGTATTTTTTTCATTCTGCTCGTCTCAGTTGCTCGTTGTATTTTTACTCATCTCCGTCCTTTGCTCCCACAGTTCTGCAGGTGGCTTACGACGGCGAGGTGGCCGAACACCGGGACCTGCGGAAGGTCGCGCGGGCACTGTGTGACTCCATCGGCACCGGTGGAGAACCCTCGGGGATGTAGCTCCGAAGCCGGCTGGAGGCACTCCACGGCAGCATGAGCGGCCGGATCAAGGAGGCCCTTCTGACGGGTGTCCAAAAGACACTGGCGGTTGTGAAGTCCCACTACGGGAATTTTGACGCCGACCCTGTCAGCGAGGGCTTCCTTGAAGCCGATGACGCCGAGCTCCTGGCGCTGGAGGATTCGATGAAGGAGCCAGGAGAAGCGCTGGCGGGCCTTTTCCAAGCCGAGGTCGATCTCCATCCCCTGAACCTGCCGTGAAGAAGAAGCGGACCATAGTGCCCTTGTTAAAAGTAACCTTTCGTGAGTGGCTTGAGAGGAAACAAACAATATGGCCCTTCGTGGCCTCAATATTAATGTAAATATTTGCTGAATGTTTGTTTCGCTTTGTTTCGTGCTTTTTTGCTTAGGCGTTTTTTCTTGCCGATCCTGTGCCCGGGCCATCGAGCCTCGGGGGACGCTTTTCGGGTGTCGTAGCTTTAGCGGCATAGACGCAGCTCATGTCCTAGAAACTTTGGCAGAAAGAATCTTTAGAAAAAAAGGCATAGGCGTTTCCTCACGAGCTTCCTCCCTTGGCCGAGCGTAGATCTTATAGGTTTTCTTCCGAGTGTGGGTTAGCCTTCGATCGTGGAGTGGCGAGGGGAGATGCTGTGGCCCTGGAGCGTAAGCGGTCTCCTCGACTCGGCCGGCTCTGTTCTCTGGGACTTCCCTCACTCTTCTGAATTCTGTAAGTTCATGCCTGATTTCCGGAGGGAAGCGTGTTTTAGGGAGAAACAAATTCGACGAATTTTGAAATTTTTTGTGTTTCCAAAATTGTTGAACCTCGGGAAAGTCCGGGGGTTCCCCCCGTCCTAGCCCCCGAGGGAGGGTCGGCCTTTCCGTAGGTTAGGCCGAGCCTCGCTTTTACTGTGCGGTGAAATAAAGGGTCATTTCACTCCCGAGTGTAGGCTCGGATTGAAAATCTAAAAATCATGTAAAAAGAGTAGAAGTCGGGTCTTTTCATTGATTTCAAGATTTTCAAAATAGTACAATGCTCGGAATCTTAAGGATAGAAGCGACGTAGCTGTTCGATGTTCCAAGCGTTGCTGTAGACCTCGCCCTTCTCGTTCGCGAGCTTGTATGTGCCGGGTCGTAGCACCTCTGCGACGATGAATGGTCCTTCCCATGGCGGAGTGAGCTTGTGATGTGAAGTCCTCTGTTATCCTGTGAACAAAAGTCGGGGCCGAGGTGCCCATGTAAATATCAGACTTTGTGATGAAAGCTGAGGACTTAGCATTTTTAGGGATGCCGTAGCCTCGGTGGCGTAGGCAGAGCCAGAGCTGTGCCAGTCCGACTCGAGGGGTTCCCACTTTGTCGCGCACACAGCTAGGTAACTCAGAGAAGGCTCGAGTGAGATCGTTTTTTTACTAAATTTCCCAAACGCCCGTCTCTCGTCTCGCACTTAGGCAAAACTTGCGAGAACTTTCCGGAGCGCAAGTCGACCCTTGGGCGGAGGGTGGTGAGTGGAGGTGCCGTAGCCCGGAGGCGTAGGCGATCTCACGGCTCGGCCGGCCCTGCCCTAAGAGTGTCCTTTTACTTCTTTGGATCTCGCAAGTTTTGCTATAGTGCAGGAAGGAGTTCGGCGCAGAACTTTCGAAAAAGCGATCGAAAAGGCGCAAAGGAAATTAGATCGTCAGTCCCCAAGCGTCTACCCCTCGTCCCATACTTGAAAAATTCCATGAAATTGCCTCGAGGCGTATGTCACCCATTGGGCGATGGGTGGTGAGTGGAGGTGTCGTAGCCCGGAGGCGTAGGCGGTCTCGCGGCTCGGCCGGCCGTGCCCTAAGGGTGTTCTCTTGCCTGTTCAGGTTTCACGGATTTTTTTCAAGAGTACTGAGAGGTTCGGACGCTTGGGAGGTTTCAGTTAAAGTCTCAAAATTTGTGATAATTAAAGAACGCTTATTTATCGATTCCGAGACCATAAATATGAACAAAGCCTGGAAGCTTAAGGGTAACTGTGACTTAGCTGCTCGAGCTACCAGCGTTGCGCTGGTGATGATCGTAGAGGCGGTGTCCCGCGCGGGGGGCACCGGGTTGGTCGGGATGACGCGGATGCGCCTCCCCCGCCTACTTCGGCGGGAGCGGCGTGTGGCGTTCCTTCCGTTTCCCTGAAAGGGGTGGAGGTGTCGCCGGGGTCCCTTTCCCAGCCACCAGCTGGGCCGGGGTCAGGATGATGATGGCTTGGGGCTCAGGTTGGGCGGAGGTTCATCTCGAGGCCGTGGCTAGTGGCCACGAACTCGAAGCTCCCGAACCGGAGCACCGCGCCAGCAGGAAGCGCAGGGAGGTTGGCTGCCATCCGCAACTGGGATCAACATGCAAAAGGCCCCTACCTGGCGCACCAACTGTCGGTGCTAGTTTTAGCAGGGCTAACACCGGCTAGTAAATATGTGTTTTGCGGTTGAGGCTACGGATGGTGTGCAAGGGGAAACACAGGGATTATACTGGTTCAGGCCAAGCAAGCCCTACGTCCAGTGGAGAGGAGAGTCGTGTTGCCCAGCACCGGGGTGCTTGTAGTAGGGGGTTACAAGCTAGGCGAGAGAGGGAAGTGCTCACAGGTCTCTTGAGAGTGTCTAAGTGTATGCAAGTCGTTTGCTATTGGTGTGTATGTGTGAGTGAGAGCTTACGACTTCCGGGGTCCCCCTAAAGCTGGCCTCTGCTCTCCCTTTTATAGTCGCAAGGGAGAGGCAAGGGCAGTGCTTACAATGCTACGTATGTTACAGTGAGGAGTTGTTGTTCCTCGTTTGACTATCGTCAGCTACGGTCTTGTCTCCGCGTCTCCGGGGTATGGCCGTAGTGGTCGGTACGATCTTGGTGAGTTCCAAGGCGGCAACAGTCGTCGGATTACGGCATGCCGTAGGGTCACACCTGATGGCTGTCCTTCCGCACGATGTGACAAGAGGGCAGGTCGTCTCGGGGCGTTGTCTCCCGAGGCTCGGCACTCTTGGAGGCGTGATGGGATGGAGCAGGGTGATATCTCCCCTCAGGCGTATTTCTGGCCTTTGGACAGTGCTTCCCGAGGGTGAGGTGGGCCCGAATGGAAGGCGTGCTTGTCCTTTCGAGTGGACAGTGCAGTAGGCGCTTTTCCCGTTCTTGCGTAGCCCGTCGTCAGGCGCTCGGAGTGTCGCAATCGTAGTTGGTAGACCCCGGCGGAAAACGAGGCGGCGCACCGTAGACCATACCGTGGAGAGGACGGCCGTAGTGGGCCTATCAAATCCGCTACCAGGGAAATCCTGACAAGTGGTATGGCCGTCAGGGGCGTGCGAAGCACAGTCGCGTCGAGAATCTCGCCTGATGGGACAGTGCTTGTAAAGTGGTCAGAGAGGTCTCTTGTGGTCCAAGATTGCTCCGCTGACTTCACCTGTGCCTTGGATGCCTTTGTGAGATTGCGCTCGAGGGGGATGGGGAAGCTCGGGTGAATCGGAGAATGGACGCCGAGGGCGCCGCTCTCCCGAGCTCTCCTGGGGAGGCTCGGGCGAATCGGAGAATTTGGCGCCGAGGGTACCACTCTCCCGAGCTCTCCTGGGGAGGCTTGGACGAATCAGAGAATTGGCGCCGAGGGTGCCGTTCTCCCGAGCTCTCCCGGGGAGGCTCGGGCGAATCGGAGAATTGGCGCCGAGGGTCCCGTTCTCCCGAGCTCTCCCGGGGAGGCTCGGGCGAATCGGAGAATTGGCGCCGAGGGTGCCGCTCTCCCGAGGGTTGGCTGTCATTGGTGAAATGACGTCATGGGCCTCTGTAGACGCGGCCTTCGTGGGCTTCGGGCTTGGCCGTTGTGGGCTTCCACTGGCCTTACTTGGGCCAGGTCGCGTTGGGAATGAGCGTTTTTCATCGAAGTTGGGTACCCCTAACTTTGGTACCCGACACTATGAAACATGTCAATTGCAAGGTAATCGAGTTGTAAGCATTTCCCTTGCGCTTCGGTAGGATTGTCCTCATCAATCGCATGGGAAAAGGCTACATCTACGATCCACCACATTTGAGGAGAAATAAACTTAATATTACATTCCATCCAATTTCTCCAACATGCAAAGTGTGTGCCGTCAAATGTGTATGGACACTCAACATCTAGCCCAAAAGTCGCCATCCTCTCGGGTCGGTTAAGACCGTAAAAAAGAGAAACCAAGCTCCGATACCATGTTTAGGGTCGAGATGACGGACTAGGGGGTGAATAGTCCTATTTAATAACTAATCGCAGCGGAATAAAACCTATTCGGTTCTAGCAATGATTCACTCCTCTAACTATAACTGTAAGCACCTTGTCAAAGATCCTAGCAAGAAACAAAGGTGCAAGCCTAACTTGAGCTTCCCTAAACCGTTCTAACGCAAGGTCACACAAAGCTAAGCACTAGTACTTTAATCACCGAGGAGCTCCTACCAACTAGCAAGCAAAAGCGCACTAAGCACCTAAGCTCACTACGTGCTCAATGACAAGGATACACAATTCTAATCAAGGAGCGCAACTTGTTTAGTTACACAAACTAAATAAGAAACTACTTCTAAGCTACACAAGTTAAGAAGGTGAGTGACAAGCTACACAAGCTAACCGGTCTCACAAGAGCAACTACAACTACACAAGTAAAGTAATGGACAAAGTAAAGGACTTGTGTAAAAGGGAGCAAACCACCGCGAAGGATGGGAAGATGTTGACGCGGTGATTTATTTCCCGGAGGTTCACTTGTCGCCACAAGCTACGTCCTCCGTTGAGACAAACTCCAAGGTTGCCACCGGTCCTCTTCCTAGTGGTGACACGCAAGTCACAATCTCCCACATGGAGTGCTTACTACAAGGTTTAGCACTTGACTCGGCCGAACCACTTGTCGCTCTTCACGTCTCACTCTACTAGCAATGCTCTTCGCGATCTCCCGCGGGGTGAGCTCCAACCCCTCACAAAGCTTCTCCGGAGCCAGGCACAATCTTCTTGCTTGCTTCCACGGAGCCTCTCGGCACCAAGCGTCTAGGAGGTGGCGACCTCCAAGAGTAACAAGCACCACCGGCTTGCAACTCGATCACCTAGTGCCACTCGAAACAATCTCACAACGCAATGCCATAGCGATCGATCACTCACTTCTCGAATGCGAATTATATGAGCACAAGTGAGTTCGAGAGCACTAAGCCATGCACAAGCAAGGGCAACACATTCCCAAGGTGCAAGACCCCTCTCACTGCTGGCCACACACTCCTATAAATAGCCCTCAAGCCAAAGGAGCTGCTACCAACTCAAACCGGCTGTCGGACCGAGCGTAAGACCCTCGCACGCGCAACCGTCGAACTTTTGTTCACGGTCCGACGCTTTGGATATGCGCCACATGTCACTAACCGTTTGAATCCAACTGTTACCGCGCTCTAACAGCTCTCTGTGAGCGTTGGACCGAGTGTCGGACCGGAGCGTCGGACCAATGCTTAGGGTCCGACGGTCTACAGAGAATTTTCCCGAGAGCAAAATAGCGTCGGACCCTAGCGTTAGACTGTCCCGAGGTGGGCGTCGGACTATATCTCCAAGGCCCGACGCTTTAGTCCCTTCGAATGGCTATTTTTAGAGCGTCGCACCATACCGTCAGACTGGTCTGACGCTTAGCGTCGAACTATTGTTTCACAGAGTCCTACGCGTGCTCCCGTTCGGTAAAACGGCGATATCTCTTAGCTCCGAACTTCGATTACGATGATCTTGGCCATTTTGGAAAACTTATTCAGAGGGTTACACAACCCACATGATTTTTTAATCCAAAAATCAAAGGATAAAAGTAGTTTATCCATCCAAGATCTAACCAAGTTTCCTGTGAGCTCGAAACTTTCACCCTTTTGCAAATATGCCAACTCCCAAGTCTTCCACAACCTTGTGCATGTGAGTTAGCATTTTCATAATTGTTTTTCAAAGGATTTTTCACTCTTTTCACCATGCCACTCGATCCTATCAATGCATGCAAGCTAGATCACTCAAGTGGCACTAGATGACCGATATACAAACAAGTTTGCCCCTCTTAATAGTACGGCCATCTATCCTAAATCCAGTCAAGCACTTCTCTACTCAATCTTAGACTGGTGAAATGAAAATGCCCTATGGTTATACCTTTGCCTTGCGCTTTCCATTTTGATCACCGTCTTCGTCACCTTCTTTATCTCCGACTCGGTCGATGCCGGTGCAACACATGCACCAACACCTCATGAATGATATGATCCACTTCATATCATCATGTGGCTTTTGGTCCATCGATATTCGACTTCACTTGCTCTTCACCATTGCGTTGGTCCATCGGCGCCAAGCCATCACCCGACTTGCCCTTCACACTTGCAACCGGTCCGTCGACGCGAAGCCTTGTCTTGATCTTCTCCACCTAGCCACATGACTCTATGTCATGTCTCATGCATTAAGCTCCTTCATCACCACATGTGTGAGCTAAACAACTCTCTCCAAGCCGTTTCCACCTACATGGCATAATTGCTCACACGCATGTACCTGTGGACTAATCACCTGTGTAATCAACACTTAAACACATATTAGTCCATCTAAATTGTCACTCAATTACCAAAACCGAACAAGAACTTTTCACAATGCCAACTCTGGGTACCTTCTTCTCACTCACAATGGATAGTTTTTAAGTAAAAGAAAAAAAGGAAGCAAACACACATCTCGACATCTCAATCACTGATATTGGCATGCCAAGCAAATACATATGGAACTTTATGATCTCACGAGCATATTTTAGAGCTAATATTATCCCTGATCTAAGGGTCCCCAAATCTTCCAGGTACCAAAATCAATGATGAACGTGACAATTTCAGATTTCATTAACTTTTACTTTCACAATTGGTGGCATATTTTAAAATAGTAAAGAAACACAATTTTCATGCTCAGTTTGCCCCAGGCTTCAGCATGGACATATGTGCCTATTGAAAGAATGTCATCATGGGATGTAGTAAGATATACAAAGAATGGATAGACAACGTAATAGGAGGAAATGAGTGTAGCTATAAATACTAAACTGAAAGTAGGAAAAGCTTGATACATAAAACCTGAGCTAGGAACGATACAAATGCTAGGGGGTACTAAAATCCATATCAGCACCCAAAAATTGAGCTACTGCAGCATTGATGTGCATTTTTCTGATCTTACTGAAGGCATGGCTAGCTGCTTAAAAAACAGTACAACTTCTAAGAGTAGAATCAAACTTCACCACCGATAGGTGAGGTATCTGTCAGATTAGTATACTAACAACTAAAGAAATTTGTTCTGCAAAATCTGCACTATGAATTTTATAATGGTATTCTCAGACAATCACACAAAATGTCTTAGAGAATGGCACAAGAACTTATGAGGATCAGAAGACCTGAATATGCAATCTACACTATGAATTTAAGAGGATCAGACAGGCCTGTTTTTGCCAAGCTTTTGGAACACAAGAAAATTTATCTACTGAATCTCTAGAACAGTAGAATCCAGAGCGGTCAAAGAAAGAAAAACGAAGAAACAAGAGGCACCTTCTCTTTGGACGGGAGGGTGACTGGGTGAGCGCATGGACAACCTGTCCGCGCCGCCTCTACCGCAGGGATGCCGCCCAGCCTCTACAGCTGGGACACTGATCTGCCTCCTCCGTCGGGACGCAACTCCGTCCTCTAGGCCCTCTGGGACGCCGCTCTGCCTCAGAAGAGATGTGGGGAGGCTTATAAGCCTTTCCCATGTGAAACTTTGTGAGAGACCAGCCTAATAAATCAACTGAACCCCAGACATTGCCCAACACACATTAGTATGGCCAATCATAAGGAGAGCATTTCCAATTGGTCCAGCACAACAAGAAACAAAAAAAATTCAGAGTGGTGGTGTGCTTGTTCTGTATCTTGAACGACCCAATTATGGTGCTGTGTGCTTGTTCTTACTCATGAAATTGTTTTTATCTAAAATTGAATGCACCATAAGATGTTGTCGACAACTGAAGATCGACTAACATCAAGATGGAATGACAATCCAATGATCTGTTCTTGCTTTCACTTCCAAAATTATGCAAAAATAAAAGATGACTTGTGATAACTGAAGCATTGGCCTTGGCCACACGTACCTAAAGTAGCTGGCTAGGGCGAGGGCGAGGAGGAGCCGAGACGCCGAAGGCCGCGCGCCCACCACCTCCTCTGGTTCAGCCACGTGCGTCTGGGGCATCGGGGCGGGGAGGCGTGCGGTTGCCGCGGCGTTGGGCCGGCAGCTCGTGACGGTGCGGTTGTGGCGGCGGTAGCAGGCGGCGCCCGGCAGAGCTGGGTCTGGAGCAGGCGTCGGTCAAGGCACGTGTCGATGCCGCGGCGGGACGTGCCCGCGGGCGGTTATGGCGTCGGTGCGGGGGTTGCCGCAGCGTGGTCCGGCAGCTCGCGTTGCCGCGGCGGGTCGAGCCCACGGACCGTTGGGGCGTCGGGGCGGGGAGGCGCGCGGTTGCCGCGGCGTTGGCCCGGCAACTCGCGGCGGTGTGGTCGGCGCCGGGCAGGGCGGGGCATGTCGCCGGGCGGTTGTGGTGTGGTGTCGGGGCGGGGAGGCGCTCGGCAGCTTACGACGTGAGGCGGGAAGGCGGCGGGACGTGGGTTGCCGCGGCGGGTCGAGCCCACGGGCGGTTGGGGTGTCGGGGGTGTGCGGAGCAGGGGTTCGTAGCCACCGTCTTCACCGTCGGCGGGGGGGTGGCGCAGAGGAGGCCAGGCCGGGTGTCGGGGCCGAGGTCGCAGCCGCCGTCTTCACCGTCGGTGCAGGGGTGGCGCAGACTGCAGAGGAGGAGGTCGGGTACTATGCGCGGTGGTCGCATCCGACGGACGCCGGGGGTGGTGCGGCGGGATGGGGAGGTGGCCGGTTGCCGCAGCGGGTCGAGCGGCGTGGAGGTTGCGGTTGCCGGGGTGGTGCGGTGCGGTTGTGGCGGCGACCAGGTAGGGGCGGGGTGGGGTGGGCGTCGTGGGACGGTTTGCGCAAAGGAGCCGGGCGATTAGCTTTGTCGCGTGATAATTCGCCGGGCAGAGCGATTCCTCGTGCGGAGACGATACTTTCGGCCCTTTTTAGCTGTAGAGATTAGTCTATGATTTGACAATATTGTGATATGGTGAATATTTTGCTAATGACATATTTATGCTTTAAAAACTCATCTCGCGGCTTACAATGAGTTATGTAATTAGTTTTTTATTTGCATAAAAACCCTTTCGACATCCATGATTTAAACACCCCGCACTCTATTTGAAATCACAAGATTTTCATCATTACATTAGGATGAGTCTTTGATCAACAATTAATCTATTTGCGTGATTTGTGGCATTAAATTGCTATTATAGACTGTGTTCGCTTCAACTAAACAACAAATATTTTTCAGCTTTGGAATTGTATTTTCCCTCACAACAAATTAGTTTCAGCCAAAACCAGCTTAGCTTTTCAGCTGAAGCGAACAGAGCCATAAGATTCGTATTGAAGAATGCTTACATATTACTCCCTTTGTCCTAGAATTCTTGACGTTTTGGCATTAGAATTGGTAACCAAGACAGAAGGTAAAAGACCCATGTATCCCTATAAAGCAATGATGATAGCTGCTGAAATCTTGAAACACCGTGTGCATTAATTGCTCTCCTACTGCCCTGCGCCCCTGCAGAGCTCCACCATCCAAAGGACTACTTTTTTTTTTCATTTTTCTATTAACATCTTGGCTACCAGTGACAGGATGTCAAATGATTGACATCTAATTCAGTTGAAGTTGGAGGCTATAACGTCAAATATTTTGGGAGAAGGTTTGAATCTGAAACGACAATAATTTTGGGACGGAGGAAGTATCACATAAATAAACACAATGTTAGAGTAGATATTAATACAAGTCTGTTTAGGTACGTTTGTGAAAAAACCGAGGGAGTGCATTTTTTCTTCTTGAGCATTTCCCAGTTCCCACCAAAAGAAACAGAGACAAGAGACATGCTCCAAGGCTTTGAGGTTCCACCGTTCCGGCAGACATGGACACGCTCATGTTCGTTCTATCTAGGAGTACTCGCATATCAGGCCAGCGATGGGACCAGTAGTGACAGCAGATCAGCAAGGGAACGGCAAGTGGACTACGTATAGAATCTTTTTTTTTTCCCGGAAAGACTACGTATAGAATCTAGCGGTACAATACGACCATGAACAGCGTGTGCAGTCTTTCTTCCCCTTTCATTTGGACCACGGACCCTTCTCCAGCTCTACTAGCATGTCCGGCAGATTTTCTGCCAACAAAATTCCGCATGGAGCCAAGGACACGATCGATACGATCAACTTCAACTCTGAGCAGTTGCTGACATGAGTGATATAGAGAACCGACGTACGGGCACCGTTGAGTCCCCTGCGTTATGCAGATGGGCATTAAGGTGCTTTTTTTTGTCAATGAACTAATTATGATCTGTTGATTAATGTCATTCTAGCTTATTTTCTCGCCATTTTTAAATGACGTAAAATATCATTTTATTTCATTTGAGCAAGCTTTTGATCCAATGACTAATTAAAAGTTATTAGAACTTGCAAAATCCCTACCAAAGTTATTAGAAGTTGCTTAGATATCAGAAGAAAGGCAGAAGATCAAACTTCTCTGTATTGCAGTGAACATGACTACATGAGACAACGCATGGTACCTGATGAGTAGCTTTGGTGCTGGCTTTCTGAAGCGTTGGACAAATGTGTTGGTGTTGATTTTGTGTCAATAGGTGCCATGCGGTTAAGTAGTACAAAGTTCCTAGTGGATAATATGTTTTGTGCTGATGCCCTGTGGCTTTGCAAGCTAAGAAACAATATATGTTAATTTTTAGGTTCTCTTGTGGAAGGATGAGCGTTATCTGTTACTGAAGGTAACAATTATGCTCCACGATTGGTGTATCCTATGTCCGAAAGGAAAAAAAATAAGGACTTTAGGATAAAGCTAGAGAAGTTAAAATTTTTGGCCAGAATACCTCAAAGGCTTCTTAGCTAACTCAAGTGGATAACAAATGGGAGAGATCGATTTCTCTACCAAAATGCTCACGATTGGTAGCAGAAGGAAATCCAGCCGAAGCTAAGGATCTTCTCATGAACTACTAGGACTTGGTCACTTAGAGGAGGCTATGAAGGGAAGGAAATGGATCCATCTGGTTCAGTTCGGGGCTGAGTGGCGTATATGTAACATATGCGCTGGTAGCTATCTTTGAGAGTTGGATAGTGTTTTTGTTCGGTTGTTAATTCTGTCTCTTTAAACATTGTTTTCACCCGGATGTTGTGATCTGATGGTCTTGGGTAATACTAAGACTGGGGCTATACCTTTAAACTCTAAAAAACCCTAGTTCTTCGCCATTAGTATGCCCTAGTATTCCTTATACGAGTCTTCTCTTGACTATTTGCATGCATTTGAGCTATTGACAGTGCAATCAAATTTACTCCCACCTCAAAAAAAAAAATGCAATTCTAGATTTTGAATAAATCAAATTAACTTTTTTAGGTTTGACCAACATTTATTTGTATCTCTAATGAGATTTACTAGAAAATACATTTCATCTTTTGTGATACTAATTAAACATCTAAATGAAATACATTTCATAAATACCAACATCTGGATATTTATTTAGTCTTATAACATTTTAAATGAGATACATTTCATAAATACCAACATCTGGATATTTATTTAGTCTTATAACATTTTTAAATTGTTGTATAGATTTGATCAAACTTAAAATTGTGCCTCCTCAAGAAGTGGGAATTGTAACTTATTTTAGAATGTAGTGAGTATCTATTAGTAAATAGTAGGAGAGTCAAGTTAGAGGAACCAATTTGTCTTGGCCTAGGTCGTGTCATGGTTTGGCATGGCCTAGCCTAAATTGGTGCATAAAAAATGTATTTTTCTCTCGTAATAAACTATCAGATCAAGTAACTTTTTTTTTTCTGGACAGCTGATGACTGCTCACCGCGGCCGCGTGGGTCGGTGATGTCCTGCTGGCTGCTGCTGTGTGCTGAAGGTGCCGGGTTTTCCCATTCCGTTGCATCCCTGCCAACACAGCTACAGGCTCTAGAGCCGTGCCCCAACATCTCAATAGCACTCTAGTCTTTGGATGATGAGTCGGGAAGGTTCTCCAGGCGACGGCGACGGCTGTTTGGGTCCGGTGTGGCTGACCACTTACTACGGCGCTGTTCGCTTCAGCTGAAAAGCTGAACTGATTTACACTGAAACTAATTTGTTGTGAAAAAAAATACTATTTCAAAACTAAAAAATATGTGCTGTTTAGTTGAAGCGAACAGAGCCTACTTTATGAAACGGTATCAACGTCCCCCGCCTCGTCATGCATGTGCCGTGACGGACGCGCCGACGGACACCGACGCCTGTCGCGGCTCGGCTCCACGCCTCTACCCATGCATATGCATGTGCCGTACTCCTCAGCTTGCTGCTCCGTGATTAAACTTGGAGGACCAACAATCATTATTACTATTTTCTAATGTAACCATGAAATCATTACACCTGCTACCTCCGCAGTTTCATTTTGCCGTTGTGCGGTGACAGCGCCGCCTCATGTGCTGCCTACTTCATTCAGATGAAATTAATCCTTCGGTTCGGTGCGTGCATGCACCACAACTCACCAGCTTGCTGCTCACGCGACGGATGGCTGGATGCATGCATGCATGCCATGGAATGGATTGCCCCCATTGCTGCTGCCTCCATGGTCGGGCAGTCGGGCTTAAAAGGGCATTTTTGCCATGATGCCTTTGCCGTCGTCCAGCAGCAATTCTAGTGCTGCTTGCTAGTGTGGTCGCGATGCACGGCTTGGCGTGCGGGTTGATTCAGATGCTTAACACGGACAGGTCGGTGCCATCGCGCGCCACGAGCATGGTGGCATGGTGCTATGAAGTGGCTCTAACATGGTCATTGTAGGGTGTGATTGGTTGCGATTTCACCCGGCGTGCAGGATGGTGATGAGATCCAGGCCCATTGATATGGGTACATGAGTCGGGACAATTTTCATATCTAAGAAAATATTATTTATTTTATAAAACCAGTTCGTTTGGTCCAGGACGACGACGGTGATTTAGGGATGTTTAGATTGTTCATTTTGCAAAATAATTTATTGTAGCACCATACTAACTTTTATAATAAGTGTCCAATCATAGTTCATGTAGGCTTAAAAGATTCGTCTCACAATATTTTGCGAGCTGTCATTTAATACTGTATACATGTGTCCAAATATTGATGTGACGAAACTTTTGGTATTTAGTGGTCTAAACAGAGCCTGAATGCATCCGACGAAGACTCGCAGCCAGGCGTGATCAGGGCCCAAAAAAGGTTAAGGTCCAGACAAATAAAAGGGCTGAATTTTGTATATAGTTCTGAGCTAAAAGAATTAGGTCCACGGCCCATTCACTCTATTTCTTGCAGCCCATCGTTACCGCATGTACTACTTGTTAGGAGTAGCTCTTCCAGATTGGGCCCGGGAAAGCGTGAATGAAACTTTTCTTTTTTGATAAAAAAAGGCAGGAATGAGACAGCTAAGCACGTGAGGGAAGTTTTAGTTCAATGGCCTCAGAAATCAGAAATGTGACGGCGACCCTTGGGTTCCTCGCGTCCTTGGGTCACCTGAACTCCTGAAACTGGCAGAAAGTTGTATAACTGGACGGTAGACGCTGTGATGGAGATCAGAGAGCATCAGCACAAAGTGATCTCCACGCGTCGGCGACGCTGTTGCTCTCTCGCTCCTTTCTGAGTTCGAATAACGTAAAAACTGGGCTGGCTGAGACGAAACGTTAATTTGAGAAAAAAAATTGGTTAAGCTGAAGCGAATAGTGCTAGCTCAAACGAACATGCCGTGGGTACGCACACCTATCTAGGCAACGCCGTGGCGTCCGGCCGGCGGGCTTGTTGCGCCTGCTTGTCCGATCGCGGTCGCTTGTACGCAGCCGCAGCCGCAGCCGCAAGCGCAAGCCAAGCACCGGCCACCGCTGCCGGCCGCGCACACGCACGACGGGCGCGTACGACACTGTCGCCCTTGCTCCCGTCGCTCATGCCGTCGCCATGTGTGAGCTGCACCGCCAAATCAGTGCCGGCACACCACAGATGGGCGCGTCACGCCCGTACTAAATACTCCTACGCGACTACGCGAGGAAATGGGCCAGTTGTTTTTGGATGTGGCCGGGCTGCAGCATATTGCTCATTTCGTCTAAACATGCAATTCTCGTTTTTCGAAAAATTTAATAATATTAATTTTAACTAAATTTATATAAATAAATATTAACATTGAATACATAAAATAAGTACTATTAGATTAGTTATGAAATATATTTTTATAATAAATTTATTAAAAAATGTAAACACTATTTTATTTTCTGTAAATTTGATTAAACTTGAGTTATTTTAATTTTATTTCAATTTTAGAGTACTGTACTAGCATCACATCGCGTAGTCACATTTCCACTGCCGCCCAGGAATGGAATAGGGACCTCAACGCCACGATGGCATTGTTCACCCAAAAGAACGCCACAGTGGCTTGGTGTCGGTGTACTATGGCCCCGTTTGCACGCGTAAAATTTTTGGAATATAGAAAAAGAATTTTTTCTAATAAATGTTCAATCATGGTCTAAGTAGGCTTAAAAGATTTGTCTTGTGATTTACATCTAAACTGTGTAAATATACAAAAATTTCATCTATATTTAACGCTCCATACACGTACCACAACATTCGATGTAATGGGAATTTTATAATTTTAAAGTACATGTAAACAGGGCCTATATTTGATTCGATCAGCTGGATCGCGCCACCAGTAGGAGAATGATATGGCATCGCGGGGCCCAGCATGTGGCTCCTCTTCCAGATGCTGTTTCCATCGCATCGCGGCCCACTCTGGATCGTCTCGGACGGTTTGGCTTCCTCGGAAGCATATTGCTAACCGAACCTCCTAAACTGTAGGGTCTACATGCATCTGTTATTATTTTAAAGACCTCCGACAGCTGTATATATGACCCAAATAACTTAGAAGTTCTGCCGAGCGAGTGACTATAACATTACAACATTTGTTACAAAAATACATATCAGAGTACGGAAAAGTAATAACGATAATTTACAAATTATGATTAACTTTTAGAAACTTAACTTAATTGGCGAAAGTTGAGCAGAATTATAGAAGATAACTTAGGTAAAGGACCTAAGTCAAAAGAGGACAACCAAAGAGGACAACCAGTCATGTCATGCCCACCGACATATTCTTGGTTAGAAACACCAGTCAGAACTTGCAACAAGGGATTAACAAACCCTGAGTAGTAGGGGTACTCCGCAAGACTTACCCGACTAAAAAGTGAGGAGAAGACTCAGGAATGCAGGCTGAGGGGAATCAAGGAGAGACTTTAGCAAGCATCAAAGTCTTTTGCGGAAAACTCTCTAATCTTGAGTCCTACTTTCAATGTTTTATTTCAATATTAATCATTAGTCCTAAATCTAGATTGTTTCATATATGTCATCCACATTCTCATTACATTTCAGCTTGTTAAACTAAGATGATGAACAGAGAATCGAGTCTCCTTAACCGAGGAGTAACGACGATTCGAATCGATTAAACTCAGCTGGGAATCCCTATTCACACTGCATATGTAGCACGTAAGCTTGCATATGCCAATCCCGTCTCCCACGGCTCCTCCTAACCTGAACCGGTCGTACGCCACCCGAGAGCACAGTACACCTCCAATCTGGCTCTCTAGCCACGAGGGTACACACTACTCTCGGCATCTCTCCACCCCGAGTGCGTGGTTGTCGGTTCAAGTACTAAAATTGCCGGAGCCAGGGCTTCCCGTAATATGTGGCTAGTTGCAAGTCTCGAATCTGACAGTTCAACAATGGACGGTTCCTAAGCGACACAGTTGGAGACACTACATCGAGACTCCTTTCTCAATACAAGTCACCCGAACGGTCTCAATTTCATTATCAAATGACGCAGTCAGAGATATTACATTGAGACTCCTTTCCTAATGCAAGTCAACCGACGGGTCTCCAATTATATATCATAATTGTCAAGATGTTCCATCATATTTTAAAATATTTCTTTTTAAAAAAAATTCTATCTTATTAAGCATGGCTAAGCATATTTAGCATTTTTAAACAAAATCAGGCTTCAAGGATGATATTGAAGTAATCAAGGAAGGTAATGCAGCAATTTGGTTATCACTCAACTCCTAATCACCTAATGCAATAATTTATGGACTCAAGTGATATAAAATTTATAAATCACAAGGAAGGGTTTAAATGCACCGGGGCTTGCCTGTGTTGCAGGAAATGTTAGATTTCACACCAGCTTTTTAGGTGGATTCAACTCTTCTGGACTCGACCGACGGGAATCTTCTCCGGAGCTTGATAAACCCGAAGCTTCAACTCTCGTATACTACACGTAATAAAATGATGCATATTTCAACATGATAGTATGCATAACATGATCCATGATACGAAATACAAAGAAGTGCATTAACAGAAGATAAACAAAAATAAGAAAGTTGAGTACAACTTTCCTTCACGAAAAAGTTGCAAACTAACGACTATTAAATATTAATTACTTAGGTTATTAACCATTTTATCAGTCCTTGAAAGTCACATTAATCAACTTTTATTACTACTAAACCAGTTAATAATGAGCTCTAACAATACTAAAGATGCCAAGGATCATTTTAAATTAATGACCCAGAGTCAACAATCAATCCAAAAGTTACACAAAACCCTCATTCATTAGAGTTTCTATTCATTTAATTAATTAATTAACTAATTAAGCAATAATTATGAAATAAATTAACTTGGTCCAATTGAGCTACAAATTTTTATAGAGGTAGTTTACAACATAAATAGTGGCAAAACAAATTTCATAATTTTTGGATTAATATTTTAGCATACAAAAATTCTAGGAATTCTATTTATTAACTAAAAGGCATAATTTTAATATATACCAAAAGTACTAAAAAACATATATTTTGTATTTTTTCCCATGTTCAGTATATTACAGAGAAACTACACAATTAATTTTATAATTTTTGGAGTTACAATTATTTTCCTGTGAATTTCCAAATTAATATTTAAAATATTGGAAAAAAAGAGAAAATCATTTCTTCAGCTCCAGCTCACGCAAACGGACCGGCCCACGTGGCCCACTGCGCGGTTCAGCTCACTCCCTCTCTTTCATAGCGCGCCAAGGCGCTACTGGGCCGGCCCAGCACGGCCTGCTCGGCCCACAGCGCGGCCCAACGCCCCCAGTACTCCCTCTCTTTCTCTCCAGGCGGCCACAGCGCGCGCGCGGCCCGTCAACGGCGACTACTCCGGCGAAGGTGAGCACAACCACATGCTCCCCGAGAGCTCGCACTTCTATCTAGGTGCTCGGTTGGGAAGTTTGACGACCAGAGCAGGCCCTACTGCGACCATGGCGGCTGCGGCGGAGCTGCAGACGGGGGCGCGACTCGCTCTGGCCCTACCATGCCGCTAGGGTTCAAACGGATGGCAAGGAAATGTCTAGGAGCTCACCGAGAGACTTTGGCTCAACTAGGTCGGGACGAAGAAGGAACAGGGATAGGTCGTCGGCGTCGATGGCGGCTCCCGGTGAGGTGAACCAGTGACGAAGACCTCGTTCCGGCGTGTTCGAAGCATCAGAGAAAAAACCACCGAGCGCATCAGCATCAAGAGGTTACAGGGAAACTAAAACGCGCAATGAATTGAAGCGGAGCTCACCAGAATGGCCCGGCCATGACCGACCGAGCGGGGTGGTGCTTTTGCCGGCCATGAGGAAGAAGACGGCTGCGGGGACGATTCCGACTAAGAGAAGAGGTGCAAAAGGTTCCAGAAGAAGCGCAATGGCGTGGATATGCTATAGACCAAAGGAATTGGACGATGATTTGTCGAGGAAGGTGAATTCTTCACCTAGCCGATCTCGTCACCGACGGGAAGAAAGAAGAAGAGAAGAGGAAGACTACGATGGCTCGGCTATTTAAGGATGAGGAAGAAGCATCCCGAGCTTGCCACGACCGTCGGACGAGTTCACCACGTCCCTGGCTGCGTGCCAACCCGCGCGGGATCGGCGGGAAAGCACCGGTGAGGTGTTCCCGGAACCCATACCCTGCTACAGTAACTCCAGAATATCTCCCCCTTTCCTGTTTTTCTCAAATTACTTCTAAATTTACTTAGTAAGTTGAAAATTTCCCAAAATAAAAGTTATGCAAATTTTAAACTGAACAACTTTACTTTTTGAATCGTATTCAAATTTTGAGTATATTTTGAATTATCAAAAAGGGGCTAAATGGAGCATTTCAAATTCGATTTCAAATTCAAAATTTTTCTGAATAACTTCAAAAATTCCAAATATAAAAGTTGCTCCAATTAGTGAGATCTACAACTTTTATTAAGGGTTCAACATTAGATTCTCAATAGTTTTTGAATTAGGGTTTTAAATTCAAACTTTCAAACGCAAATTAGGGTTTAGTTTGAAATTTTCTTAAATAACTTGATAATTGCCCAAAATGGAAGTTACTCAATTTTTCAAGGGCTACAACTTTGCTTTTAGGGTCAACCCCTAATTCTAATTAGTTTTGAAAATAGGTTTTAAGCCTTATTTCTGAATTTAAAGAAATATTAAACAATTGATTTTTTTTTAGTTATTATTTCATGCACATTCAACAATATATATGCAACACATGACATGATGCTAAATGCTTAGCATGATGATGCACATGATAAAAATTTTAATTGCTTATTAACATCTGGGATGTTACAAAATTACCTGGTCAACGCCATCTTCTGAATGTTCCGGGTTTTGTATTTTGAACAGTCGTGTCGATGAGTTCAATGTTTTTTTTTTTCGAGGAAAGATTGCCTTCTGCATCACCAGCGAGCTTGACGGCTGCGTTCCGCGGACAAAACGTATGCTTTGTGCCGGCAAACTGGCACTCGACAAGGTTTCTAGGTGACGTTGATGGGCTTTGTGAAGCTTATTTCCTTGTAGAAGTATGGTGACACTGCACCCCTTATATATTAATTGTTTACGCCGTATCTCGTTTTCAACTCGAATTAGAAACAGAGAAGAAATCACATTTGCCTTCAAAAGTTGGAACGGACAACGTTTGGGGTTGAACAATCTCCCTTAATTTTTTGTTTCTTATAATTTTCCGGGCTTTTCGTGGCACCATGCGGCCGCATACTTTGATTAGACTATGGATGGATGAAGATTGTAGCGTGGCTGACACCATCATGTAAAATGAGAGATGCCGCACATTGTAGAAGTTATCACCAAGTATAAAGATCCAGTGTCATTCACGGTTAGATTGATGGCGAGACTGGAAAGGAATTAAACGGATAAATGAAATTTTTATCACTAACGGTTCAACCATCAATGCAGCGGTGTTAATGAGGTTGAATTCCACCATCGTGTGGAAAGCCGTGATGACTGAAATAGGTGTTATGTGTGCCGAGCCTACGTAACCGTTTGGACTACCTGTAGTAAATTCCACGTGTGAGTGTTGAATGTCCCAACCCCAACTCCCAACTCCATTCTACAGTACTACCTAGATAGTAGTTTTTCCTCTCCATTTTCTAAGGTTGGCTTATTTATGTCGGGTCTACTAGATGCACCTCTTGAGCTCATTCTACACACTGCCTTCTTTAATCCTTTGTTAGGTTAGATATAAAATAGATACACTTCTTTCTCGTCCTTGCTCTCCGGGGCAACGGTCTAGTACTCGTGTTGCAACCTACGAAAGAAGAGAGCATCTTGATGATTGTAGATCTTCTTTGCAGAACCTGATGGGAAGGAGGGCAGAAATGCAGAATTCTGCTGAATGGCTATTTCGACGAGTGGAATGATCAGAGACTAGACGAATGCAATGGACCGATGGTGCGTGTCGATCAAAGCTCGGTTTGAACATTTGAAATCCGTTTTATTAGCCCAAGGAAAGCAACATGTGTATGCATGGCCACATCTTTTTTCTTTCCGAACTGTACATGTCAACATCTAGCGTTCTGGAAGACTGCGGTTCCCCGAACCTGTACGCTGTCGACACTGGGCACCGTACAGCTAGCTTTCCCCGAATCTATGCGACTATGCCTATGGCCCAACCGATCGAATTAAATGCAACTTTTTTTTGGCTCTCATCAATCATCATGGACTGGATGAACGAAAGACTACGATCTGCCGAACAAAAAGGGGATCATGGTCTCATGGATCAGCCAACGCGGCTGCAAGATGCATAAAATGGGCGCACATGGAGGCCACGGTACGGCAGATTGCCCAAGTTCCCCGGCCCCTGCAGTCCTGCTCCTCCCCTTTCCCTCGGAATCAACGCGGCTTAGAGCAACCGCCCCGATCGAACTGGCCGGCTCTGCCTTTTTACGAAAACGCCCACAGCCCGGCTCCTTTTTCTCTTCTCGAATCCGAACCCACCTTCCCCGATTCAAACCGTCGCCGCCGCCGTCGCCAAGAGAGTTGTGTGACCGACTCCCCCAGCGGCGGCCTGCGACCACCGGCTCCTCCCCAGCCACCTCTTCTCTGCAGACCGCATTTGCGCCCGTCCCATCGTCCCCTCTCCCTCGCCGAGGCCCGAGAGCTGAGCTGCCTCGGGAGGGTCGTCGTCCGTCCACCCCGGCCGCTTCGGCGGCGGTTACGAGACGAGGGGAATTCCGGCGCGGGATGCCGCGATCCCCGCAGTGATGTGCGGATCGGAGGAGCATGGGTGTGACCCAACTGGGAGGTAGTAGTGGAGACTGCTGGAGGACTAGGCCCGGGGACGGGGAGTGGGAGCTGCGGCCACGACGATGTACGTCGCGCGGGAGTCTACCAAGGTCTCGATTCGCTGCGCTCATCCCCGGATGCTTGCTGTGTATCGCTCGTGAAGCTTCTCTGATTAGTGTCTGCGTCTGCGCAGCTGTGGAGGAGGGTGTGCGCGGAGACGACGGCGGAGCTGCAGCTTCTGTTCGAGAAGTGGCAGTTGCTCCTTGCAGGGTTGGTTTTTCAGGTGAGCTTCCCGATCAATCTCGGTTGATTGTGCCTCCTGTGTGCATAACCATGACATGTTTGTTAGCGCTTCTGTTTGCTGGGTGTCAGACACTTTTTGACCTGCAGATGGCTCAGACCCTCCCTGTTCTTTTAAAATTTCCAGTTGGCTATGTTAAACTTAGTTCTCAGTTTGGGTGTTGTCGCCAATCATATGATGATTACTATCCAGGGTGTTGTCAATTCAAACGAGAATAGCCCCTCTTCAAGTTAATCTTAAGCTTAGTGACGGAATAAATTTTTGCTCGAGATCATTAGGTGCTTCTTGATTTGTAAGCATGTTGGTTTGCTGTTAATTAGAGTGAGGATATACTATGTCCTGTGAAATTGGTTCCGTGATGTGCCTTATGTATATGTTACATGATGTGCGCGATAGCTAAGAATTAACATAGTTCAATGCATGGGTACGTTATTGGCCCCTGGAAATTCATTGTAAGTTTCCTTTTATATTTCTCTCTTTTTTAAAACTCTTCATTTGTGCCTTCAAAATACATGTGAAGAAATGCACCTAACTACCTGTCTACCTAGTTAGCAGGTAGGAGTGCCCCAATTCTTCTTGAAACTACTTTTGTTCTGGATATAAACTTGGTCTGTTGCCATTTTTTTTGGCGACTCTTGTGCTGTGTTTTATTGTGACAAATAACATCACCCGTCATGAGAGATAGAGCTATAGCTGTGCACACAACATCCTTGGGTTAACTCTCTAATGTGGAAGATATGTATATTCAGACTTCCTAACAACACTTAAATTAACTGAGCCATACTATTTTGGTGTCCTCCATTCTCTTTTGGGTTAGCCCAGGCATGTCACTAGCATGATCTATGTATGATTATGATGTATCCTTGCAATCTCCCTTGTCTGCTGTATTTTCTGTAATCAAAATTTTGAGAATTCAGTTTAGGTGGTTCTAGAGATTCTAAACCTCTCCATGCCTTTAGGGGCTGTTTGGATCTTTTCCTTTTGGGGGAATTGGAATCTACTTAATAAACTCGGCTATTTGGCTTAAAATTTGACATTCCACAACTTTCCAAAGTTCACATATAAGCCTATCTCAAATTCATAGGGTAGGCGATGGAAATTGATTCTATATATCACCATACTATGTTTATACTTTGCAATTTATAACACGTTCTTCAACTCGGTCTCCTACGGTAGAAATGCAACGCATAAGTATCTCTCTCGTATGGCTAACATTAATATACAAATGTATTCTATATACAACCGTATTAGCTTAAATAATTTGTGTCTAAATTATGATTATTAAAATGAATTCAATTCAAAGGATCCAAAGGCCTTTTGTGCTTGCCCGATCTGTGTGTTGCTTATCCAAGCAATCTGCATCCCTCTTATATCAATTTTTTTGTTTTCACTGGAAGATCTTCTGATGCTTCTATTGTATAACTGTTTTGCACTTTGCTTCATTTTATGAGCCAAGAGCTTTGTAGACCTCAGTAGTGACGGAGTTTTTCTATGTGCACAGTTGGTAGAACTGGAAACTATTGACTTCTTTAGTTCAATTGATAAACAGCAAAGGAACACACCAATTGTCTGCTAATATATAGTCTTTCAGGGTTCTCCATTTTGAGGCTGCAGAAACTCCCTAATATCTGAATCTCGTAATTCTGCATTGTCTTCTCAAAATTTACTTAACATATTTTTATCATTTCAATAATGAATGATTTTGGAGATTTATGCAATCATTTTGGCTATAACTAGTACATCCATGGATTGGCTGCTCGAGGAGTACATTACTTGCATCGGCCCGGACCACTGCTCCAGGACTTGGGATTTATGGCCCTTCCAGTATGTCATCTGTCTTTATTCAGTTTCATGTTCATAAAATAATACAGAACATTGATTTGTTTTGTGCCACTGGTGACACACCGCCATATGGCAGGAGCTTGGACAAGAGAAAGGTTATCTTAGTGAGAGCGTATTCACTTTCATCTTCATTTCCTTTCTGTTGGTAGGTGACCTTTTACCTTGAAGTTCATCTGTTTGATGTTGATTACTTGTACCATGAGTGTGTGTGCGCGCGCGCGTTTAATGTTGAAATTAAACAATATATGCTGCAGTCAGTCTCATTGAATAGTAAAATCAGAAGTTGTGGTCATATAGATTGATATGTCAAACCTTGTATCTTTAACTTAATGGGATTTTGCGGCATGAAGACCATGGACCAATTAATCACCATATGAAATTATTGGAACCTCCAGTATGAGTTAGCTTTAGTTAAATTTGAACGCTCATTTTGAGGGTACTCTATGTTTGTCAAGGTTAGATGATAAGTTTCATGTAAACCCTTAATGTCTATAACTCTATATTTACTTAAAAATGTTTTTTAATGTTTTCTTACACTGACCTGTGTTTGTACTCGCTCCCAGTGTCCATTGCATAATTTCCTAATTTTCTTATGCTATTTTTCTGTAATGGTATGTGCTAATTTTATTTTTGTATCCTCGTATTTATGGTTGATCATGTTTTAGTACCTGTTTGAGCCCTGCTATGTGCTAATTTCCTTTTTGTATTGCAGTGGAGTTTTCACCCTTTTATTTATCATAGCAAACGTTTCTACACTGTTCTACTATGGCGAAGGGTGCTAGCATTTCTAGTTGTAAGTTAGATTGTCTTAACTTTTGATGTTGTATAGATTGTATCCATGTTTCGACAACTGATCATAGTTTCTTGTCCAGGCTTCACAGTTTTTAAGGATTATAACATTCTATTCCACTCAACTTCCTGGTCCCAATTATCACTGTCGTGAGGTAACCGTAATTTCTCATTCTAGCTAAAACATAAGCTTGTGAACACTGTTGCTTACACAATTATTCCAAACCATTTACCTTTTGCTTTCATAGGGCTCAAAACTGGCCACTCTCCCACCACCAAATAATGCACTTGAAGTGCTCCTGATTAACTGTAAGTTTTCTGTTGTCGGCTTACTGTTGTGGGTGGAAGGTTGTGTTGATTCAAATTGTTCCTTGCAGTTCCTCGTGGAGTGCTTTTTGGTTGTGGTGATCTGATATTTTCATCACACATGATCTTTACCCTAGTTTTTGTGCGCACATACCATAAATATGGCTCAAACAGGTACGGAAATCTATTGTGGTGATCATGTGTGTTCACTGTGTGTGTCATGCTTGTAATTTGTGACATTTTCTAAATTAGTTGCCGACAGACTCAACCTTGTTCACATGTCCTAATTTTGCTGGTTGATTGCTATCTTGTAGGTTGATTAAGCTTCTTTTTTGGCTGATGGCTATAATTCAGAGTCTTCTTATAATTGCATCACGCAAGCACTACACTGTGGATGTTGTTGTTGCTTGGTAGGACAAAACCTAATTTCAGTCATATGGTTATCGTGGAGTAGCATCTGCCTTCCTTTTGACAGTCTCTTTCCACAGGTACACTGTTAATTTGGTCGTATTCTTTGTTGATAAGAAGCTGCCAGGTACACTCTTGTACCCTCCTGTGTCATGTAAATCAGCCCCATGATGCATTCCGTAACAAACTTTTGTGGTAATTCTGCAGAAATGCCAGATCGTGCAAATGGATTATCTTTGCTTCCAGTGAGCGCAAAGGATAAAGACGGCAAGGTGAAAGAAGAACTCCATAAACTTGAGAAGGACGGGAGGATGATGGATGAGTTCCATAAATTGTTAAATGGAAACACTGTCGATGCTACAGATTGGGTACTATAGAACATTTCTTGTCACCTCACAATTTCTGAATTATCGTAAATGGGTTGGGGGTACTTTTCAATGCACGGCTGCATGCACAAATTCATAACATTGTGCTTTTGGTACTGAATTTTGTTGATACATCCTTTTCTGATTATTTCAGCGACAACGAGTGCAGATGAATGGAAAGCATGGAGAAGACACGAACCACACTGTGTCTGATGCCACCCCTGCTGGGACATGATCAGCAGGCTTTCTTTGTCATATTTTCTTTAGGATCCACGGGATTCTGCGAGGAAAAAGAAAATTGCGTGGTGTGCCTCTGTATCACTGTATGACGAAAGGCTTCTGAGGTACCCGCAAGGCTGCAGCAACATTTTGTTCTGGTCTGGTCTCCATGGCACGACGACAGATAAATGAGGTGTTGAAGTAGTGGTAGAAACTGTAATAGAATCAGAATCTCGTGGCTTTTTCTCAGAGGCCGCAACTACAGTTTTGCATCCTTAAAGACCTTTCAGAACCGATGATATTAGAGAGAGAAATTGATGTTTGATGTAAATATCGATTAGATTCAGCTAGTTCTCACTCAAAAAAGAAAACATATCTCTCGTAACGAGTAAGACTAACCTGTGCTGATTGGTAATTTAACGTAGCAACAGTAATGATCGCTTTTGTTAGAGCCAGGGCCGTCTCCAGGAATTGGAGGCCCGTGAGCGAAATGCAAATGGAGGCCCTAAAATATATAAAATCATGTCTAACAAAAACATATATTATACTTAATAATATATCTCTAATATATGTGATTTCATATGGTATTTAGCAATCTATCAAATAACTAATGCTAAACAAGTAAACGTAGTTACTGACATATTCTACTAAAAAGCATCATCCATCTAGTGTTTCTTGAAATGAAATCCTCAATTATGTCTATGAATGTCGTCAAGGGAAACTATGAATGCCGTCAAGGCCTCAAGGGATTAGGACTGGCCGGCTGGGAATTAGGATAGGAATTTGGAAAATAGGCAACAGCAACGAACGAATTCACTACTCACCTGAACTCTTGTCGGCGGCTCGGGGCTGTGTCCGGCGGCCGGCGTGGTGCTGCGGATGCTGCCTGGACGCCTGGACGAGGTGACGGCCTGATGAGCTGATGCAGCGGCGCGGCGGCACGGACGGGCGATTGGCGACACGGTATCTTCACGTAGAAGCAATCGCAAGCCTGCAGCAACGTGACGCTTCATTTGCTCCTATCCGGCATGGGCTGAAATAAAACTGCTATGGACCTTAATTGTATACTTTGGGGGCCCTTCGATTTTGGGGGCCCTGTGCTGTCGCTCAGCTCGCTCCTAGCCTTCGACGGGCCTGGTTAGAGCCTGTGGTGACCCTTTGGGCATATCGAATCTAATGACCGGATAGACCACCGTCCACCGGGCTCACGAGACCTGAATGGCTCAACCACTCACAGGTATGGCGCTCTAAAGAAAAATAAGGCAGCGCTTGACTGGGGATGCCGCGAGACGAGCGGATGATGCAAAGCACATGCATCCGCTGCGTTCCGTGCACGGAGCTTCCTGCCATGTCCATGTGACATGGCTGGTTTGCATTTGCGGCGCTTACCCATACCCATGTCAGCGGTGCGCGCCGTGTTTATTTAGGTTGGAAACAAACGCTGATTTTAGCTAATGCTGATTTATTCTGAGAAAAAAATACAGTTTCGTGGCTGGAAATAAGTACTGATTGGCCAAAAGAACATGGCGTATAGTTTTTTCTTTAAATAAAAAACAGTGCATTGCATAGTTGTAGTCTGAATCTCTCTAAATATGGCTTTTGTGCTCCACTATGGTAAAAGCTTTCGCATTTCTTCATTACATATATCAAGTAGACTGTAAACTATGGCAAAAGCTTTCTCATTTCTGCTGTAACAGCCAATAGTTTTGTCATCTCTTAATGCAAACTTGCAAAGCATGGCTTCAATTGAATGAGAGTAGATGCGTGCTCCACTATGGTAAAAGCTTTCGCCATAATAGCCAATAGTTGTAGTCTTCGGTTGATTGAAAAGCTGCTGATTTTGTCTGATACTGAGTTGTTGTGAAGAAAATTTTTTATGACTAAAAATAAGTGTCGATAAGTTAAGCGAACACGATTGTAGCAATGTTGCCGACTTCACAACTACTTGCACATACCAAAGCCTCCGTTTACTCGTAAGGATCGCTCTTATTTTGGTAGGATAGATTTTTATGTACCTACAGTCCACAAACAGCCACACCACCAGCAAATTATATACCTATCATTTCAATTTTGCATCTGAATTTAGTTTGCAGCTTCGAGTCTTGATCCATTGAGTCTTGTCTAGTTGCTGGTTCTCTTTTATTTTCCTTGCTGGTTGACTTCAAAAATCACATCCCTTATATGCAGTAGGTTTTCCTTGTGATTGAGCATTGCTATCTCTAGTTCACAAATACATAAACCTAATATTTTAGTCCTCTTCTTTCTGTTCCCAACAAACATTTTGCATCAAATTCCTGTGTTGGTTCGCACACCCAATCTACAATTTTTTTATTGTACTGCATCCATACTGCAGCAAGAAAAGAAAATAAAAGAGAAGAAAAGAAAAAAAAGAGAGAAAGGAAGTGTTCCTGATTCTGAAAAAAAGTATAAAAAAGAGAGAGAAGGTGTTTGAACTGTAATCAGTTGATGCGAAGTGTGCCACCACTAATTTGGATGTTATTCTCTATCCATCCACATATTTCTTCCTTATACCAGCAACTTAGGCTTGTGATCCCCTTGGATTATTATTCGATTTTGCATCACTAAAATTTCAGATTGCAGTGACAATACATCCCACCCAGCCCCACCCAAAGCATCGCGAGCTGTGCACCGTCATCTCTGGTACAATCACTCTTCCACTGCAGATTGCTGCCCCAGTTCTTGGCCTTCCCGGAAGAGAAAGAACATGTTCAGCAAGTGGTGAGGGAGTGATTCCACATATATATTGTCCTATTTTTTTCTCCTCTACTAATATGGCAGGACATGGAGATGGTGCTGCTGTTTTTGTGGAGGAATTCCAAGAGCTGCGTACACAAATGAATGATTTGATGCAACAACTCCGAACTCTCCAATTGAACATGCCACGTGGAGAACCGCCACCAAATGAGGATGATGACAATGAGGATGACGAGGCACCACGTCGTGCCTCTGGTCATGGACATGGACGTGGTGGGTTTGGCCATGGTTTTGGTCGTGCTCGGCGCCTTTGAGTTGGAGGTGGAGATTCTGATGGTGATGATGATATGTTTTCTGATATGGATGATCACCGACAGGGTGGCCATTGTGGTTATCGTGAACGCCGACGCCGTCGTGATGATGATGGTTTAAGCAAAGTGAAAGTGTCTATTCCAAAATTTAGTGGCAAAGAAAGTGCTGATGAATATTTTGAGTGGGAGACCAAGGTTGATCAGATCTTTGATTTCTATACTTATCCTCCTATCAAGAAAGCAAAACTTGCAGCAATTGAGTTCACAGGTTATGCCATCACTTGGTGGAATCAAGTGTGTGCTGATTTCCGCCGTGTTGGACATGATCATATTACTTGGGATGACATGAAACGTGAAATGAGGCGGCACTTTGTTCCTGCCCATTATTCTCGTGAGCTACATTTGAGGCTGAAACGTCTTGTCCAAGGTGATCGTAGTGTGGATGAATATTTTCAGGAAAAGGAAGTGTGTCTACTTCGTACCGGCATCACTGAAGATGAGGAATCAATGATGGCTCGATTTCTGGTTGGTCTTAATAAACCAATAGCAGATAAGGTGGACATGACTAATTACAACACTATGGATGAATTGCTTCATTTTGCAAAAAGGACAGAACGGCAGCATGCTGAATCTTATAAGAACTGTGCTTCATTTTCAGCTCCTAATAGTTCTACTCCATGGCGCCATTCATAGCAGCACGGGTCAAGGGTGCACACACCTTCATCTCGTGCAACTTCTCGTTCAAATTCAATGTCTGCCAAACATTTTGATTCAAAAGGCAAAGCTATAAGTTCCAATCAGTCCAGCTCCTCTGCTGCTGCTGCCCCAAGGAAGACAAGTAAGATTGAGTGTTTTAAGTGTGGTGGACATGGGCATAAGCAAGCTGAATGCCCTAATAGGCGCACAATTATAGCACTTGCTGATGGTTCTTATGATTCTCAGATTGAAGAAGAGGAGGGGCACAATATCCTTGCATTAGCAGATGAGAACCTTGAAACCTGTGAGTATCAAGCTGAGGATGGTGAATATGAGCTGGGATTGAATTGTTTGGCCATCCAGTCTATTCCACACATTGCTCAAGATGACATAACACAAGCTTTTGTTCCTCTGAATCCAGAGGAGATCACATATACTGATTTTGATGATTTACTTGTTGATGTTAGTTATTTGGAAGCTCCTATTTCATCCCAACATGGTAATGCATTTGGGTCTGCTACAAGTTCCACTGCGAGCGCTCATCTTTTGAATGCACCCGATCATTCTTTGGTAGTTCGACGAGTTCTTTCTACTCAGTTACTTGCAGCTGAATAAGGGCAGCGCCATAATTTGTTTCAATCACGATGCAAAGTGAAAGGACAGGTGTGTATATTTATAATTGATGGTGGGAGCTACAACAAATATTGTTAGTGCCTTGCTTGTTGAGAAGCTTGGCTTGCCAACACATCGCCATCCACACCCATACCATATGCTGTGGCTGAATAATTCAGGGACAGTGAAGGTTTCATCAATGGTTCGCTTATCGTTCTCAATTGGTGATTATCATGATGAGGTTGACTGTGATATTGTTCCTATGCAAGCATGCCACTTACTTCTGGGTCGTCCATGGCAATTCGATGTGGATTCTATGCATTTTGGTCGATCAAACAAATATATATTTATTCACAGAGAGAAGAAGGTGGTTCTTGTTCCATTATCTCCAGAAGACATATATTCTTCTGATGCTGCATGTATGAAAAGGGAGAAGAATGAGAAAAGAAAATTATGTGAGACCTCCAAAAATAGTAAGGGAGAGAGTCCTAACCCATCCAGCCACATAAAGCCTCATTCCACTTCAAAACATCCATGCCAAAATGAGTGATTATTAGTGAGCAGGAGTGAATTGAGAGAAATGAGGAACACCACAACCCCATTCTTTGTGCTCTTGCACAAGGAGGTCCTACCCTTAACTAATGATTTACCTTCATCGCTGCCTAGTGTTGTTCTTGACCTTTTACAAGACTTTGAAGATGTTTTTCCCGATGAGGTACCAGCTGGACTTCCTCCACTCTGTGGAATTGAGCATCAAATTGATTTGGTACCAGGTGCTTCTCTTCCAAATCGTCCAGCATACCGCACCAATCTCGAAGAGACAAAGGAAATTCAGCGACAGGTAAAAGAGCTTTTCGACAAAGGGTATGTTCGTGAATCTCTATCACCTTGTGCTGTTCCAGTACTTTTGGTCCCTAAGAAAGATGGGTCTTGGCGCATGTGTGTCGATTGTCGTGCTATTAATGCTATTACTGTTCGCTATTGTCATCCGATTCCTAGGCTTGATGATATGTTAGATGAACTGAGCGGTGCTACTATTTTTACCAAGATTGATTTGCGTAGTGACTATCACCAAATTCACATGAAAATTGGTGATGAATGGAAGACAACATTTAAGATCAAATTTGGCTTATATGAATGGCTTGTGGTGCCCTTTGGTTTGACGACTCCTTCAACTTTTATGCGTTTGATGAATCATGTTTTAAGAGCTTTCATTGGCAAATTCGTGGTTGTATACTTTGATGATATCTTGATCTATAGTAACTCATTTGATGAGCATCTTGATCATATCCGTGCAGTCCTTGCTGTTTTGAGAGCTGAGAAACTGTATGAAAATATTTCTAAGTGCACATTTTGCACAGATCGTGTTGTTTTTCTTGGTTTTGTTGTGACTCCAGATGGCATTCAGGTTGATAAAGAGAAGATTAAAGTGATAAAGGATTGGCCGACACCTGCAAATGTGAGCCAAGTTCGAAGTTTCCATGGTCTTGCAGGTTTTTACTGGCGCTTTGTTAAAGATTTCAGCACCATCGCTGCACCTCTAAACAATCTCACAAAGAAGGATGTTCTATTCATGTGGGGGGGGTGAACAAGACCAAGCCTTCAACACGCTGAAACAAAAGCTATGTGAACCACTGCTGCTACAACTACTAGATTCTGGTAAGACCTTTGAGATCGAATGTGATGCTAGTGGTATTAGCATAGGAGGTTTACTACTTCAAGAAGGTAAACCTGTTGCTTACTTTTCTAAAAAGTTAAATGGTCGACATTTGAACTATTCTGTTTACGACAAAGAGCTTTATGCCTTAGTTCGAGTTTTGGAAGTTTGGCAACATTGTTTGTTACCTAAAGAATTTGGCATCCACTCTGATCATGAAGCTTTAAAATATCTCAAAAGCCAAGGCAATCTGAACCGTCGACATGCTAAATGGATTGAGTTCATTGAAACATTTCCCTATGTTGTAAAACATAAACGTGGAAAAGATAACATTGTTGCTGATGCTTTATCACGGAGATGTGGCTTGGTTACACAATTAGATACAAAAGTGCTTGGTCTGGAATCCATTAAAATACTTTATGCTGATGACTTTGATTTTAAAGAACCTTTCTCTCATTGCATTTCTGATAAAGGCTGGGACAAGTATTATGTGCATGAAGGTTTCTTGTTTCGGACTAACAAACTATGCATTCCAGCCTGCTCGATTCGTCAAGTTCTTTTGCAGGAAGCACATGCTGGTGGCTTAGTTGGTCATTTTGGCATCAAAAAGAGATTGGACATGCTCTCTGATCGTTTCTTTTGGCCACATATGTGACGTGATGTCCAGCGACATGTTGAGCGCTGCATAATCTGCTTGAAAGCTAAGTCCCACCTTAATCCCCATGGTCTTTATACTCCATTACCAATCCTAACTGTACCTTAGGAAGATATATCCATGGATTTTATTCTGGGGTTACCTAGGTCTCAGAGGGGAGGGATTCTATCTTTGTTGTTGTTGATTGCTTCTCTAAAATGGTACATTTTATTCCATGTCACAAGAGCGATGATGCTTCAGACGTTGCTGATTTGTTTTTTAGAGAGATCGTTCGTTTACATGAAGTGCCAAAGACTATTGTTTCAGACTGAGATACAAAATTTCTCAGCTACTTTTGGAAGACATTGTGGGGGCAAACTTGGCACCAAATTGTTGTTTTCGACTACATGCCATCCACAAACAGATGGACAAACTGAGGTAGTCAATCGCACATTATCAACAATGCTACGAGCTGTGCTAAAGAAGAACCTCAAGATGTGGGAAGAATGCCTTCCACATGTGGAATTTGCTTACAACAGGGCAGTCCACTCTACTACAAATTTTTGTCCTTTTGAAATTGTTTATGGTTTCAAGCTGCATACTCCCATGGATCTTTTGCCCTTACCATTGCAAGATAGGGTTGATTTAGATGCCACCAAAAGATCTGAGCTGATCAAGAAACTCCATGCTGAAACACGGAAGAACATAGAGACTAAGACGCTGCAATATGCGAAACAAGCGAACAAAGGTAAGAAGAAGGTTACATTCCAGCTCGGAGACCTCGTGTGGTTGCATCTACGCAAGGAACGATTTCCCCAACAGCGCAAGAGTAAGTTATCTCCCAGGGGTGATGGTCCGTTCAAGGTTTTGCACAAGATAAATGATAATGCTTATAAAATTGAGCTGCCACCTGAATATTCGAACGTGAGTGCAACATTCAATGTCAAAGACTTGCTTCCATTTGTTGGTGAGCCTGAGTCGAGGATGACTCCTTCTCAAGAGGGGGAGGCTAATGAGGACATTCCTAGCATGCACTCATCTCCAAATGAAACTACACTTGATATAGCGGGTTCGATTACAAGGAGTAGAGCTAAACAATTGGTGAAGGAAATTAATGCTCAGGTGAACGCTAACCTTGCATTTGTTATGAACAATGTTGAAGATTCATCGATGCATTCAGATTGTTGCTTTATTGTTCTTAGGAATGATGGAGCATATGAAAGTGCATGGGATGATGATAAACTTTAGTCCACAAGTGTTCCTCTAATGAGTTCTTCAAGTGCAAAATTCAGGGCTGGAAAGGTACAAGCTATCCCTAAATATACAATACAATTTATATCTTGAATTGTTATATCGTGTTTTTATTTCTATTTCAGTTTTCACTAAATTCATGGATGACCAAGGCTGCTCCAAGCATTAGGAAAATTCTGCAACTACAATCGATGAAGACAAAGAAGCTAAAAAGAGGACCGATAGCTGCACACTATGTTCAAGTTGAAATCAAGGATGTCAATGCCACCAAATAATCTGGTCAAAGGAGCTAGAGGGACATCATGAACTACTGTTCACGTCATTCTACAGTACATAGGAAGGCCAAGCATTTTAGAAAGCCAACAGTCAGGCTGTTTTACTTTCCCACTAGCAGTTATCACTTATGTTTGAGTGTAAACTGAAATCACTCAGCTAGACTATAAGTAATATTGTAATAGGACGTGAGGAGGACCTTTGGATGACCAAAAATTCGTGTAGCCCTTGTGCTCAGTTCAGAACAACCACTTGTCTTGAAAGCCTTGCAAAACTTGTTCTTTCGATTCTTGAGGGAGTTGTAGAACGCCGAACTGCGGTTCACCCAGTTTGTGCCTTCACGTCTATACGGCGTGATTGCGTGGGCTGGCTTGGGAGTATGCGGTTTGAAACCATAAACAATTTTAAAAGGACAAAAATTTGTAGTAGAGTGGACTGCCCTGTTGTACGCAAATTCCACATGTGGAAGGCATTCTTCCCACATCTTGAGGTTCTTCTTTAGCACAGCTCGTAACATTGTTGATAATGTGTGATTGACTACCTCAGTTTGTCCATCTGTTTGCGGATGGCATGTAGTCGAAAACAACAATTTGGTGCCAAGTTTGCCCCACAATGTCTTCCAGAAGTAGCTGAGAAATTTGGCATCACGGTCAGAAACAATTGTCTTGGGGGCTCCATGTAGGCGAACTATTTCCCTAAAAAATAAATCAGCAACATGTGAAGCATCATCGCTCTTATGACATAGAATGAAATGCGCCATTTTAGAAAATCGATCAACAACAACAAAGATAGAATCCCTCCCCCTCTGAGACCTAGGTAACCCCAGAATAAAATCCATGGATATGTCTTCCCAAGGTACAGTTGGGATTGGTAATGGAGTATAAAGACCATGGGGATTAAGGCGGGACTTAAATTTCAAGCAAATTATGCAGCGCTCAACATGTCGCTGGACATCACGTCGCATATGTGGCCAAAAGAAATGATCAGAGAGCATGTCCAACGTCTTTTTGACGCCAAAATGGCCAGCTAAGCCACCAGCATGTGCTTCCTACAAAAGAACTTGACGAATCAAGCAGGCTGAAATGCATAGTTTGTTAGTCCGAAATAAGAAATCATCATGCACATAATATTTGTCCCAGCCTTTTCCAGCAATGCAATGAGAGAAAGGTTCTTTAAAATAAAAGTCATCAGCATAAAGTGTTTTAATGGTTTCCAAACCAAGCACTTTTGTATCTAATTGTGTAACCAAACCACATCTTCTTGACAAGGCATCTGCAACAATGTTATCTTTACCACACTTATGTTTAACAACATAGGGAAATGTTTCAATGAACTCAATCCATTTGGCATGATGACGGTTTAGTTTACCTTGGCTTTTGAGATATTTCAATGCTTCATGATCAGAGTGGATGACAAATTCTTTAGGCAACAAATAATGTTGCCAAACTTCCAAAACTCGAACTAAGGCATAAAGCTCTTTGTCATAGACAGAATAGTTCAGATGTGGACCATTTAACTTTTCAGAAAAGTAAGCAACAGGTTTACCTTCTTGAAGTAGTACACCTCCTATGCCAATACCACTTGCATCACATTCAATCTCAAAGGTCTTACCAAAATCCGATAGTTGTAGCAGCGGTGCTTCACATAGCTTTTGTTTCAGTGTGTTGAAGGCTTGGTCTTGTTCATCCCCCCACTTGAATGGAACATCCTTCTTTGTTAGATTGTTAAGGGGTGCAACGATGGTGCTAAAATCTTTAACAAATCTCCGGTATAAACCTGTAAGACCATGGAAACTTCAAACTTGGCTCACATTTGCAGGTGTAGGCCAATCCTTTATCGCTTTAATCTTCTCTTCATCAACCTGAATGCCATCTGCAGTCACAACAAAACCAAGAAAAACAACACGATCTGTGCAAAAGGTGCACTTAAAAATATTTCCATACAATTTCTCAGCTCTCAAAACAGCAAGGACTGCACGGATATGATCAAGATGCTCATCAAATGAGTTACTATAGATCAAGATATCATCAAAGTATACAACCACGAATTTGCCAATGAAAGCTCTTAAAACATGATTCATCAAACGCATAAAAGTTGAAGGAGCATTCGTCAAACCAAAGGGCATCATAAGCCATTCATATAAGCCAAATTTAGTCTTAAATGCTGTTTTCCATTCATCACCGATTTTCATGCGAATTTGATGGTAGCCACTACGCAAATCAATCTTGGTAAAAATAGTAGCACCACTCAATTCATCTATCATATCATCAAGCCTAGGAATGGGATGGCGATATCTAACAGTTATAGCATTGATGGCACGACAATCAACACACATGCGCCAAGAGCCATCTTTCTTTGGGACTAAAAGCACAGGATCAGCACATGGTGATAAGGATTCACGAACATACCCTTTGTCCAAAAGCTCTTTTACCTGTCGCTGAATTTCCTTTGTCTCTTCGGGATTGGTGCGGTAGGCTGGACAATTTGGAAGAGAGGCACCAGGCACCAAATCAATTTGATGGTCAATTCCACAGAGTGGTGGAAGTCCAGCTAGTACCTCATCTGGAAAAACATCTTCGAAGTCCTGTAAAAGATCAAGAACAACACTAGGCAGCGATGAAGGTAAATCGTTAGTTGAGGGTAGGACCTCCTTGTGCAAGAGCACAAAGAATGGGGCTGTGGTGTTCCTCACTTCTCTCAATTCACTCCTGCTCACAAATAAGCACTCATTTTGGCGTGGTTGTTTTGAAGTGGAATGAGGCTTTATGTGGCTGGATGAGTTAGGACTCTCTCCCTTACTATTTTTGGAGGTCTCACATAATTTTTTTTTCTCACTCTCCTCCCTTTTCATACGTACAACATCAGAAGAATGTATGTCTTTTGGAGATAATGGAACAAGAACCACCTTCTTCTCTCTGTGAATAAATGTGTATTTGTTTGATCGACCAAAATGCATAGAATCCACATCGAATTGCCATGGATGACCTAGAAGTAAGTGGCATGCATGCATAGGACCAATATCACAGTCAACCTCATCATGATAATCACCAATTGAGAACTATAAGCGAACCATTGATGAAACCTTCACTGTCCCTGAATTATTCAGCCACTACATATGGTACGGGTGTGGATGGCGATGCGTTAGCAGGCCAGGCTTCTCAACAAGCAAGGCACTAACAATATTGTTGCAGCTTCCACCATCAATTGTAAATCTACACACCTGCCATTTCACTTTGCATCGTGATTGAAATAAATTATGGCGCTGCCCTTGTTCAGCTGCAAGTAACTGAGTAGAAAGAACTCGTCGAACCACCAAAGAATGATCTGGTGCATTCAAAAGATGAGCGCTCACAGTAGAACTTGTAGCAGACCCAAATGAACTACCATGTTGGGATGAATTAAGAGCTTCCAAATAATTAATATCAACAAGTAAATCATCAAAATCAGCACATGTGATCTCCTCTGGATTCAGAGGAACAAAAGCTTGTGCTATGTCATCTTGAGCAATGTGTGGAATAGACTGAATGGCCAAACAATTCAATCCCAGCTCATATTCACCATCCTCAGCTTGATACTCACAGGTTTCAAGGTTCTCATCTGCTAATGCAAGGATATTGTGCTCCTCTTCTTCTTCATTCTGAGAATCATAAGAACCATCAGCAAGTGCTATAATTGTGCGCCTATTGGGGCATTCAGCTTGCTTATGCCCATGTCCACCACACTTAAAACACTCAATCTTACTTGTCTTCCTTGGGGCAGTAGCAGCAGAGGAGCTGGACCGATTGGAACTTACAGCTTTGCCTCTTGAATCAAAATGTTTGGCAGACGTTGAATTTGAACGAGAAGTTGCACGACATGAAGGTGTGTGCACCCTTGACCCTTGCTGCTGTGAATGGCGCCATGGAGTAGAGCTATTAGGAGCTGAAAATGAAGCGCGGTCTTTATAAGATTCAGCAACCTGCCGTTCTGCCCTTTTTGCAAAATGAAGCAATTCATCCATAGTGTTGTAATTAGTCATATCCACCTTGTCTGCGATTGGTTTATTAAGACCAACCAGAAATCGAGCCATCATTGATTCCTCAACTTCTGTGATGCCGGTACGAAGTAGACACACCTCCATTTCCTGAAAATATTCATCCACACTACGATCACCTTGGACAAGATGTTTCAGTCTCAAATGTAGCTCATGAGAATATTGGGCAGGAACAAAGCGCCGCCTCATTTCTCGTTTCATTTCATCCCAAGTAATACGATCATGTCCAACACGACGGAAATCAGCACAGACTTGATTCCACCAAGTGATTGCATAACCTGTGAACTCAATTGCAGCAAGTTTTGCTTTCTTGACAGGAGGATAAGTATAGAAATAAAAGATCTGATCAACCTTGGTCTCCACTCAAAATATTCAGCAGCACTTCCTTTTCCACTAAATTTGGGAATGGACACTTTCACCTTGCTTAAACCATCATCATCACGACGGCATCGACGTTCACGATAACCACGATTGCCACCCTGTCGGTGATCATCCATATCAGAAAACATATCATCATCATCATTAGAATCTCCACCTCCAACTCGGACGCGCCGAGCACGACCAAAACCACGGCCAAAACCACCATGGCCATGTCCATGACCAGCGGCACGACGTGGTGCCTCGTCATCCTCATTATCATCATCCTCATTTGGTGGCGGTTCTCCACGTGGCATGTTCAATTGGAAAGTTCGGAGTTGTTGCATCAAATCATTCATTTGTGTACGCAGCTCCTGGAATTCCTCCACCGAAATAGCAACACCATCTCCATGTCCTGCCATATTAGTAGAGGTGAAAAATAGGACAATATATATGTGGAATATATGTGGAATCACTCCCTTACCACTTGCTAAACATGTTCTTTCTCTTCCTAGAAGGGCAAGAACCGGGGCCGCAATCTGCATTGGAAGAGTGATTGTACCAAAGACGACAGTGCAATAGCTCACGATGCTTTGGGTGGGGCTGGGTGGGATGTATTGTCACTGCAATCTGAAACTTTAGTGATGCAAAATCGAATAATAATCCAATGAACCACAAGTCTAAGTTGCTGGTAGAATGATGAATTATGTGGATGGATAGAGAATAACACCCAAAATAGTGGTGGCACACTTTGCATCAACTGATTACAGTTTAAACACCTTCTCTCTTTTTCTTGATACTTTTTTTTCAGAATCAGAAACACTTCCTTTCTCTTTTTTTTATTTTCTTCTCTTTTGTTTTCTTTTCTTGCTGCGGTATGGATGCGGTACAACAAAAAAAATTGTAGATTGGGTGTGCGAACCAACACAGGAACTTGATGCAAAGCGTTTGGTGGGAACAGAAAGAAGAGGACTGAAGTATCAGGTTTATGTATTTGTGAACTAGAGATAACAATGCTCAATCACAAGAAAAACCTACTGCATATAAAGGATGTGATTTTTGAAGTCAATCAGCAAGGAAAATAAAGGAGAACCAGCAACTAGACAGGACTCATTGGATCAAAAGTCGAAGCTGCAAACTAAATTCAAATGCAAAATTGAAATGATAGGTATATAATTTGCTGGTAGTGTGGCTGTTTGTGGACTGTAGGTATATAAAAATCTATCCTACCAAAATAAGAACGATCCTTACGAGTAAACGGAGGCTTTGATACCAGATGATGTGCACACGTCAATGGATCACCTGTGAAGAGTAGTTGTGGCCCGATCTTCTCGAAGGCTGCGTGACCTAGTGAAGAGGCAATGCACCGCGAGGCTGCCCACGCGACGAACTACCGAGACAATCACCCTTCCACGTACCGACGAAACAGCCCACGCAATCACGCCGTGTAGACGTGAAGGCACGAACTGGGTGAACCGCAGTTTGGCGTTCTATGATTCCCTCAGGAATTGAAAGAACAAGTTTTGCAAGCCTCTCAAGACTCACGAGTGGTTGTTCTGAACTAAGCACAAGGGCTACATGAATTTTTGGTCATCCATGAATTTAGTGGAATCTAAAATAGAAGTAAAAACACGATATAACAATTCAAGATATAAATTGTAATGTATATTTAGGGATAGCTTGCACCTTTCCAGCCCTGATTTTTGCACTTGAAGAACTCATTAGAGGAACACTTGTGGACTAAAGTTATCATCATCCCATGCACTTTCATATGCTCCATCGTCATTCCTAAGAACAATAAAGCAACAATCTGAATGTATCGATGAATCTTCAACATTGTTCATAACAAATGCAAGGTTAGCGTTCACCTGAGCATTGATTTCCTTCTCCAATTGTTTAGCTCTACTCCTTGTAATTGGACTAGCTATATCAAGTGTAGTTTCATTTGGAGATGAGTGAATGCTAGGAATGTCCTCATTAGCCTCCCCCTCTTGAGAAGGAGTCGTCCTCGACTCAGGCTCACCAACAAATGGAAGCAAGTCTTTGACATTGAATGTTGCACTCACACTGGAATATTCAGGTGGTAGCTCAATTTTATAAGCATTATCATTTATCTTGAGCAAAACCTTGAACGGACCATCACCCCTAGGAGATAACTTACTCTTGCGCTGTTGGGGAAATCGATCCTTGCGTAGATGCAACCACACGAGGTCTCTGGGCTGGAATGTAACCTTCTTCTTACCTTTGTTCGCTTGTTTCGCATATTGCTGCATCTTAGTCTCTATGTTCTTCCGTGTTTCAGCATGGAGTTTCTTGATCAGCTCAGATCTTTTGGTGGCATAGATAAAAGGCAAAAAAAACCTAGCCTTGAAACAAACTCCCTACAACTAAAGAAACTAGGAAGGCAAGCTTCAAAATAGGCCTTTCACTTTCGTCTCCATAACATATGTAACTTACAATCCAGGAACACCAAATCCTCCTCCTCCTCCTTTCTCACACACACACACTCTCTCTCTCATGGCATTTCACATTTTTAGCTTCTTCTATATATTGACTTTGTTTATTCCTTTCCATGAGCCTATAGAACTATTGCATTGAGCCAGAGTTTTATTTTTATAGATATTTCTGTTCCAACAAATAAATTCTAGCATAGGTTTTCTCCCCCTCCTTGTATAGTCTTCGCACCTATTCCTGATAGAGATTCATCTATGATTCTAGTGTTTAGATCACTAGGCCACCAAAATCTTTCTGAATACATAAAGGATTCCATTTCATCGTGTGATATCTATACCTGTCATTAGTCTCTTTGCTATAAGAATTTGGGTTTTATATATACTATCCATCTGTTGGTGATTTTCTTCATATAGCATATACACCGTACTGTGTAAATGAGAAGGGCACTTAAATATGTGTTTGTTAAGATCAATGTACCCCCTGATGTCATGTTCTTCCCTTTCCAAGACTATAATCTTTTCCTCAACCTATTTTCAACTCCCCTAAAGGATGGTATACCTAGGGATGCAAGTTCTAATAACTTTGGGTCATTAGGTTGATCAAAAAACTTGCTCAAATGAACTAGAATGACAACGGAAACACTTTCCAGAAGCTGAATCAAAACACAGCCTAAAACTTATAGTCATTCTAGGATAGATGGGAAGACAGGTCACACTAGGATAAATGGGAAGGGCACTCAAAGATCTGGCTAGTAAATGTTTTCAGGCTTGTATTTTACAATGATTTTGTGTAGGATCACTGGAAGCATAGGGGGGTGAATAGGCCTGAAAAACTCAACTCGAGCAGATGTCAATACCTAGGGCGGCACTGCCGCACTCTGAAACCTAAACAGAACTGTGCAAATGATATATGGATAGAAAGAGTATATTCCCAACAGCTTGTTTCCAGAATTTCACCTAAGTTCTCAGCTCGAAGACTGGATACCACAGAAATCCTCCACACCACCGAATCGGGCCAAACCCTAAAACAAATCAACAACACAAGAGTAATAAAGAGACAACAGCACACGGTGATTTATCCCGTGGTTCAGCTCGCCACTTAGGCTTGCCTACGTCCACGTTGTTGAGGCTTGCCACAAATAGGCTAGGGTTACCACAAAGGTTGTCCTATTCCTCGTTCTCAAATCAAAAGAGTGAACTCTTGAAGAAAATGGTGATTTCTTAGCTGCACACGAGATTACAAACCTCCCTAGGTTGCCACAATGAGATTGACAAGCTCTAGGGCGACGCCTAGCCAGCTAGGAGCAAAGCTCCAAGGAGTAGACCTCAAGAACGCCGGCCAAACACGAACCAAGTGCTCTCAAATTTTAGGAATCAGTAGATCTGCTCTCAACTCGCAGGTTGCTGCCCTTTTTCTCAAGTTTCTATGGTGGAAAGTCGAGATCCAACTTTGAGCTCAAGGTCAACAATGGAGGAGAGAGGGGAGCTACTTTTTCTGTCTGTAACGGGCAAAAAGTCGGGAGCTGGAAGAAGAGACCGTTGTGAGGAGGAAAAGTAGTATTTATACGCTGTCGTCCAACAGTCGGACAAAGTGCGGCACTGCCACCCTTTGAGTGCGGCACTGCCGTACTGGCAATTCTCAGCAGATGAAGATGGGCTTGGACTTTGTGGAATTGTCTAGGTGTGAGGATGTTATTTCTAGGATATGAGCACTTGATTCAACAGATTGACTGGCATCCCTAAGAACTCTTTGATAGTACGGCATCCCTAAACTCAAATTCAAAAGTAAAACGAAATTAAACCTCCATTTGTGTTGGTCACCGCAGCTGCAAGTGAGTGTCGAGTTCTTTGAAACATATATCCTCATCTCACATGGATTCCCTGCTCATCATCTCGATAGAAATCATTAGTTCTCTAATTCGGTGGTCATCAATATCAAAACCCACATTAGGGAGTGATTGCACTTTCATTTTGGTTTCAAAACCAACCTTGCAAACATGTTCTTTTCTATCTCTTTATTTTCCAATATTTGTCCCATTATGCATGGATGTGGTCCATCCGGTAGTTAGCAATGTAGAAATAGATGACCGCAAGGCCGATTTGAGCCCCTGACAAGTTGATTATATTTGGTTAAGGAGAAAGCTGACTTGGCTTGACAGGAAGTTGTTTGGGTTGGAGACAAGCTAGATGTGGCTTGGAAAAGGATCGATTATTTGGCCAAAAAAGAAGAAAAACTAGAGGGCCCCAATTTGAATGACCACAATTTGGGTTTTGGGCGCAAGTACCACAATATTCACAATAATGTGTTAGTTGGAGCTTGGAGCTCGACTGGCTAGGGCCTAGAGCTCTCTGCCAACAGGGAGCGGGCGTCCAATAGGTTTAGGAGATGCGAGTGGGCAACACAAGGCAGAGAACATTCTCAGTAGCAAGAAGGGAACCAGAGTGAGGAGCTGCCAGCGAGAAGGTGAATGCGGCGACCAATGTTTCTCTTTTCATTACCAAGGCCATGTTTGATCCATATAGACAGTAATTATCTTAACTATCTTTTTTTTAATCCAAACAGGGATAGATAATATATTAGCTAATTGTTAGCTAGACCTACAAATAGCAACTATCTCAATATCTAGAACAAATCAAATAATGAAGTATTAGCCAGCTAACTATGTTATCAGATAGTGAATCCAAATATGACAGATCAAATCAGTAAAAATCATATAATGAATTATTAGCCAGCTAACTATACTATCAGATAGTGAATCCAAATATGGCCTAATACGAACCAAACAATCACAGTTTCAGTTATTTATTCAGATCACAGCTGTATCAATTCAATTAACATTTGGGTTTGCATTGTCCTGCTAACTCGTAACCAATCAGCTACTAGATCTTAACGGGCCTTCGAATCGAGTGCTACGCAGTCCGTCCGGACAGCTTTCGGTTTCTCGATAGAAGATTCGAAGCACTCCGTGGACACACCGAGCAAGTTGCTAGCAGAATACTGTATGCAACTATCCACTAGGCGCTTGTTTACGTGACCCAGTGTCAGAAAACCACGTTAACTTGTGGAGAGGAGGCCGTAGCCCGTAGCTATGCTAGTGTATGCATACTCTCGATTTAACCGCTGCGAATTACCAGTATAGTATTGGCACATTTGCTATTAGTTTACAACATGCATGTTCAGCTCCTTCAACTGTAGCACTCTAAGAATTGTACAGGTCTTTGTTGACCATCTAATTAGTGTACTCCCTCCATATAGTAAAAGGAAGTCGTCTAGGACACTGATACAGTCTCCAAAGTATGACTTTGACTTCATATTTTTGTAAAAATACTCATCACAAAGTGATATATTTATACTTTTATGAAAGTATTTTTCAAGACAAATCTATTCACATGATTTTCACATTTTCAAACTCAACAGCTTAAAAGTTATTCATGATTTATGTTTCCAATGTTTGACTTAAACCTTGTCCAAAACGACTTCCTTTTCCTATATGGAGGGAGTATGTGCACTATTAATCTTCTACCTACTACTTCCCTCGTTCCAAACTATAGTTCATTTTGTTTGTGTCCTAAATCAAAACTTCTCTCCTTTGATCAAATTCTTTTTCACAAAAATACATTAACATCTACAAATTCAAACAAACGATCTATTAAAACATAGGAGTAATTTGACGTTCTAGACCTTTTTTTGAAAAAAAAGAGGAAAAAATTTGGCCTCTACGATTTGATGCTCTAGATATTTAATGTATTTCTCTATATACTACTCCCTCCGTCCAATTGATTATGCAATTCTAGCACAATAGCATGTTTCAGTGTACCAACTTTAACCAATTATAAATAAAAAATATAAATATTTATAATGTCAAATAAACACCAATAGATTAATTATAAAATGTATTTTCATAATATATTAATTTGGAGCTATAAATATGAATACTATTCACTAGAAACTTGGTCAAACGTGAACTACTTTATCTGGCACGCAATACGGAGTTGCATGTTTAAAGGGACGGAGGGAGTAGATCAGAGTTTAAGGAATCTAATTTAGGATAAAGCAAAGGACGCTATAATTAGAAATGAAGGGTTTATTATAGTATTACTAACATAAACAACTGATTAAATAATGCAAGTAATTGATGCCGACCATGTAGGTGCAGAGTGCTATCCTGCACGCTCCAGTGTCCATTGTCAACGTAGGCTATCCCAAAACGAGGGGCTCTGCACAGGAAGATCGAGTGACGGACCAGTGTTGGTATTCCCGTCCAGTGCCGAACTTCAGAGCACAGTAGTGTGGACGATCGTTTCGTCGGATAGAAAAGACCGTGCTGTTCGTTACTCGTCTGCCTCTAGATAGACTTGGTCTTCCACCTTCGTCTCCTCCCTCCTCTCCAATTAATCACTCTGTATACCCTTCGCTACCATACTCAACCATGCAACTGAGCGTAGCCAACTCGATCGTACAGCTGGTGAGCTACGCATATATATTCTTTTGGTTTTCTATCTTCCTTCTCGAACTGATGATACTGAATTAGACCTTTGATCCCATGCTGCTTCATGCTCTTTGTTTCCCTAGCTGGTCAAATCTGGACGGAAATCCGGCGGCAATGCTCGATCGCGCCGGGTCGCCGAAGTGAAGGGGATCGAGATCAAGGCGGCGGCGAACGTATTGCCACCGCTGCGAATTTTCGCCGCCCTCGCCTTGGCAGCATGGACCTTCTTCCTCTACGTGCATTTCTCCGTGATCACCGGCACGGTGGAGGTGAGCAACGGCGAAGGCCTCGCCGACCCGTGCCGGGGACGGTACATCTACATCCACGACCTGCCGCCGCGTTTCAACGCCGACATCATCCACAAGGACTGTCCCAACACTTATGGCCACTGGGGCGACATCTGCGCCTCCCTGAGCAACGGCGGCCTCGGCCGTCCGCTCGCCGCCGACGGCGGCACGGACGACGGCGTCATCACGAGCGCAACCGGGTGGTACGGCACGCACCAGTTCGCGCTGGACGCCATCTTCCACAACCGGATGAGGCAGTACGAGTGCCTGACCAACCACTCCGCCGTGGCCTCTGCGGTGTTCGTCCCGTTCTACGCCGGCTTCGACTTCGCCCGCTACCACTGGGGCTTCGACAACGCCACCAGGGACGCCGCGTCGCTGGACCTGACAAGGTGGCTCATGGCCCGGCCCGAGTGGCGGCGCATGGGTGGGCGCGACCACTTCCTCGTCGCCGGGCGAACGGGGTGGGACTTCCGGAGGATCAGCAACCTCGGCGCGGACTGGGGCAACGACCTCCTCGTCATCCCGGGCGCCCGGAACATGAACGTGCTCGTGCTGGAGTCCACGCTGAAACGCGGCACCGACTTCTCCGTGCCGTACCCGACCTACTTCCACCCCAGGTCGGACGCCGACGTGCTCCGGTGGCAGCACCGGGTGCGCGCCCAGCGCCGGACGTGGCTCATGGCGTTCGTGGGCGCGCCGCGGCCGGACTTCCAGATGAGCATCCGGGTCCGGGATCACGTCATCGCGCAGTGCAAGGCGTCCGGCGCCTGCGCCATGCTGAGCTGCACGCGCACCCCGAGCAGCACGCAGTGCCACACCCCGGCCAACATCATGCGGCTGTTCCAGAAGACCGTCTGCATCCCGGTGTTCTTCCACACGTGACGGTCGGTGTTCGACTCGATGGTGGCCGGCTGCATCCCGGTGTTCTTCCACACGGGGTCGGCGTACAAGCAGTACCCGTGGCACCTCCCCAGGGACGACCACCTCAAGTACTCCGTGTACATCCCGACCGTGGACATCAGGCGGCGCATCGTGAGCATCGAGGCCGTGCTCCGGGCGATCCCTCCGGCCACGGTGGCTCGGATGCGGGAGGAGGTGATCAGGCTCATCCCGAGTTTGTTGTACGCCGACCCCAGGTCGAAGCTGGAGACTCTCAAGGATGCGGTTGACGTCGCCGTCGATGGGATCCTCGACACGGTGGATCGGATCAGGAACGGAGAGGATGTCAACTGTGGCGGGCCAGTGGACAAGGATCCACCGAACCTTTTCGCCTCAACGGCATCAAGGTTCTTTCCGGAGGGATATGGCAAGAAGCTCGCTAGCTCTGTTTCATTCTGGCTGTCACGGAGTCACGCAGCTGAGTAAGCTTACGGGTTTGGGGAGCGTAGGAATCGCCGGTTTCTTTGTGATACGAGACAACTTCCCCCTCCATATCGAAGCGGCGATGAAAAAAACCGTACGCGCTGCGAACCGTGGCGCTGACGGCTGCTGCGGTAGCAATAGCATAGAGAGGGCGCGGGAGATTTTCAATATTCGATTTCGAAGAGTGAAATTAGGGAGCCGTCACTGAACCTAGTAAATAGTGTCATTTCAGTCCTCTAGCTTAGAAATTATTACTAGTAATTTGCGCGCGACCATGCGCGCGAGTCACTGGCCGTGCTTTGTACCTGGGGAACGGAACAGCACTGAAAGATAGCAAACGCGATCTGACTCATGTTCCAGGCTGAGGAGCAATATGTTTTTAAGTCATTTAAATGGAGTATGTCGCAGCAAAGCTGAATTTCTCTCATATGTCCAAACACTGCATATATTTTACATGAGACATAAAGCACATGAATAGCCAACATAAAGTTCCAAACTCCGTGAGACATTGACTCTAAGACGGCAGATTATATTATAGTACTATACCACATTGCACAAAAGGAAATCACAATACTTAGCACATGTCGTAGGAGTACAGGGTTAGCTATAATATTTAAAGGAAGTAGCTACTTGTCTTGAGCTTCTCTTGATCTTGGCTATGAAATACCACTCTATTGAAGCTTTGGGTTTCTACCTGAATATCACCTCTATGCTGCTGCTTATAAGCTTCTTTAAGGATCTCCCTATCCATGCCGAATTCATCCGCTGATATACAAAAGTGAGAAAAAGTGTTCATTGAAGTAAACTGACAGCAAGAATGGTAAATGACATATAAGATGATTGTTTGCTCTATCTCCCCCCAAAAAAGATGACCATCTGTTTGTTACATGTGTTACCACCGAAGCTCTTAATGAAACCTTTTTCTTAATATCCAGCGGAAATGTGAAGGAGTTGTGGCTGTACCTTAGAAAAAAAATATAGCTACCCATTCAGAGCATATAGAGAATAAAGGCTGGGACTTAAGTAGTGTCTAACAAAATCCAATCATATAAGGTTAGATCGCTGCAGCTCCTGTTTGTTCCAGGTAAGAGATCTAGTCATAGCATATGTATTACCTTGAACACCGCAAGTGACAATCCATGGTAGGTCACATGACCCATGCTTAGGGCACCACGCCATCAAGTCTCAGCAGAGGTTGTCTCGATAATGAAGTTGGGACCTAAGCGTGACACCATGAAGCAGTCCATGGACTGCTGCATCTGCTGTCTAAGGCTCAGATAAACTTCAACCGCGCCGACGTCACAGTGAACACCAGGCCTTAGCCTACCAACAACTAAGAAGCGCCGATGTGTGCCTAAGAATAGTAAATTAGTTAATGTCACTTCTCTGAAAAAAAAGCTCCATATACATTGTTCTTTTTCTTACCTTGTTCATATACATTGTTCTTTTTCTTACCTTGTTCAGAAGGCATTGGTGCGCCAGGAACAACACGATCCATATGCTGGAACCGAGTTGTATGCCTCCAACCAAATAACCAAATCTTCATGAATAATTTACAACTACAATGACAGGGCATGCACAGTAGCATAAAGCTATGTAAAATGAAATGGATACCTAATAGTCTACTCAAATATAATGTTTAGTAGCCTACATCGAACGCACAAGTTCTGAGGATTGAACTTTTAGGAATTGTATCTGACACTATCCTTTTCTTTGGATTTTGTGGTTGATATGACACCTTTTATTTATACTTTCAGAAGCTGCAACAAAAACTAGAGCAACAGCAGAAGAAGCAGCAGCAGCAAAAGAAGCAACAGCAAACACAGAAACAACCTGAAGATTACGTTCGAGGTCTTATCGCTCTGGAGACTGAAATTAAAGATAAACTATCAGTACTTGGTCTGATGCCACCTTCATCTTTGGCAGAGGTATTAAACCTTTGTCTCTATAGTTAAATAAAATTCAACTATGCTGTCCAATTATGATTACTACATTGTTCATGATAAAACTTTGATCCAACAGGTACTGAATCAACTGAAGGACAAAGCATTAAAGCGGGCAAACTTGACTGAAGGGCAATTGCAAGAACAGATTGAGCAGAGAACTGTCGCAAGGAAGAACAAGCAGTTTGAGGTGTCTGATGGAATCAGGAAACACCTTGCTACTCTAGGCATTTCCCTTATGGATGAACCCACTGGTACAACATGGAGGCCGTGCGAACCAGAGCGGCCCGAAGAGTTAGGATCAACTAGTGATAGTATACCTGGAAAAATTAACGAAAGCTCAGACCTGGCCTGAAGAGTCAGGGTCTACTACTGTTGCGGTAACTCTGTAACTGAAACATTAGCCAAAGCTCAGGTTCTACTTTAGGATGATCAACTTAGCGTGTCGTTTTTTGATGTGATATTCTGTAGAGGTTCAGTGTCCTGTTAAGACGTGTGTTTCTGGTTGTGTAAGACGCAAGGGCTCCCAAGTATACAGGACCCATTTGGACAAGTTGTGTTCTCCATTTATAGATATAAAATCTGGTAAAACCATTCGTGCCAACAGAAGGATTAGTTGCACTTGGCTCTTGTCTTGTTGTCCTGATACTTTGTTGATATTTGTCTATTGGATACGTATGTGGGTACTCGTGTGAGGAGTGATGATTGTGTGCTGATCAAGCAGCTGTCCATCCAGCCGCAACAGATGTGGTAGCTGCAGCTTCGCGCGGTCAAATTTGTGTTAAGGATTTGGTGTTTGAAGGCACAAACATGGAATGGAACCAGCTCAAAAATGACATATTGCGTTTTTGTGGATAGATCTATTTGTATCCTTATCTGCATTAGTAATTTCCTCCTGTAATAATGCATCTGTGTGCAGTGTTGGGAGCTGTGACAATTCTAAGATTCTGCATGAGATATTTTTTATATATTCTGCTTGATATATTTTCAGGAATGCTATAGAGCACACGAGTGTTTTTCTTGTCGTCGGCACACGAATTTTTTGCCGGTCGATTGGCATCGTGCGTCCACGCTTCTCCCCACATTTGTTTCTCTGTCATGCATGGCCCACCTCGGGTACTGTTTAAAATCGGAAGTGGCGCCTGTCTATCTCATTTCCCCATTTGCTTCTTCCCCTCAACGACGACTGTCTCTGCCTGCTCGGTGGCGATTTCATTGGCGATTCTTAGATTCCTCCGGCGAACTCGCGATTCCCCGTCGGGGAGTGGTGTCGAAGGTGTGTAATCCCACGTCCCTCTCCCATCTGTAGTACTTGATTGGAGATTTGGGGTGGGGATTTGTGTTTGCGGTGAGGGAGTAGATGGTGAGGTCCTTCCTAAGCACCTTCCAGTTGCTGCATGGAGGTCGCAGGGTGCAGTGTGCTGCTTGTGATGGATTTGGTGGCGGAGGCGGGGGTCTTCTCTCTTTGATTTTTTTAGCAGTGCAGCAGGCTGCTCGCCAAGGCAGCAGATCAGCAGTTAGATCCTGTTTTTGTCGAATTGAAGAAGCAGCACTTGAGTGCTATGCAGCGCAAAGTTCTTGCTTGTTTTTGGTACAGTAAGCGGTAGCTACAGTTCTCGTATCTACAGTGATTTGGGTGGGGGATTTTGGGTTGTAGTCGGTCTGTGCACTGCAGATCTATTGGATAGGAGTTTGTGTGTCTGTACTGCCTTTTCATGTTCTGCTGTTCCTCCATATTGAGATTTGTTTGGCCACAAGGTGCTGTGCTGCAGCATGAGCTCCTTCTGATTGGGTTGAGGATGGAATTTGGAAACGGGATGAAGGGGTGGAGTCGTGGAAGAGGAACCGGTGGAGTGGTGGATTTGCAGTGAATGGATGGAGGGGTGGGCCGAAGCTCTGTTGTTGAAACGAGATCTGATTAGTTGATATTCAGTTAATTGAGCTAATTAACTGTTGGTTGATATTCTATGTTACTTGGGCTTATTAAGCCATTTGTGGTTTTTATCAGCAAATCTGTGTAAATTACTACGGTTGGTTTATGATATGATGACATCATTATATCTTATTTGGGTTGTGTGGTAGTACTTGTAATTTTATCCTTCTGTTTTTTTTGTTTTTTTGTTTTTGCAATACAATGAACTTGGTAAGACCGACCATTCAATCCTATAGGAATTGTAAATTTTCTCTGAACAGTGAGACACCTTGTCACAATTTCTTTTTACTTACTTTGAATTAGATTGGGTTTTTTTATTTTGTGAAAACCCATGTAATTGATTGTTGATTGAATTGTTGAGGTGCCTAATTTTTAGTTTTTAATACACTTTGTTGTTAATATAAGTCTTATTGTTTTTTTTTTAAAAAAAATTAGGTACCCATGGAGGTTGATGAATCTGAATGTGATGTTCATTCGTCATGCTGAGTAATGATGACTCTGACATGAACTATGAATAACACAACTCTGATTCTCTGAATTTGGGCAAGGTAATAATTTTTTTTTGTGTTGGAGTTTGTACAGTTGTGCCTGTGTGTCTCTATGAACCGAAAGCCTTGAGGCAAATATGGCCATGCTTGTGCTGCACCACAACTGTACTAATTCCAGCTGCCAAGCTAAGTGGTTCAGATTAATTTGTTGAGTATTTGACTTGAAACCTAAAACAATGCTGTACTAGAATGTAAAAACGTTAGCATAGTATTTTTCACCCATTTTTTCAATCTGCATGTTGGTGTTGATCAGCGTAGATCAAAGGTTATTTTAGTACTATTTATTTTTGTTCATAGCATGTACATTGCATTCATACTTAATTCAGTAATTATGCTTTCTTTTAATATGGGATTTCGTTGTTTAGGATTTCATGGCTTTTGGGTTGCATTTGGCGTGTGTGCCATCGTTTTTTCGCTGCCGCTGTAGATGACTAGTGACCGGGTGTTGGTTGGAGCAGGGTTGAGAATAGCTGTGTTGTTGTTGTTGCTGCTGTGTGGTTTGAACTCTAGCTGCAAGCAGTGTAGTGATGTATTTGGTCGTGTGATCATGTGATAGTTGACAACCATTTTTTATATTTATTTTCAGTCCAAAGACAACGGGAAATTTGTTTCCCATGCTGATTTGTAAGTTTTAGAGCCAAAAACAATTCCCTATCATTCAAAAGGAAACCCAATGGCTGAAACTACACCTCCTGCTTTGGAGCGTACTAATTAGTATAAATTTCTAGATTGCACATTTATTAGTAAATAATTGCACATTTTAGTTACTGCAATTATAGTATTTAACATGTGCAATATCTTTTCTTGTTACCTATAAGTTTCAATTTTGTTTACCATGTGCAATATTCATTTGTTTACACAATTTGATATAGTCAGTGTAGGTGAAGGCCTGAAGTTTACAGCAGATAGAATTAACCCTGATCAGTGATGAGAAGGAAGTAAAGAGATCTAGTGGCTGGCATAGTTGTCATTTTGATGGGCTCACAAGCACAGGCTTTTGACTTACATCCAGAGGTCCGTGCTTAAGACTTTCTTTATGAAGGTTTACATTCAATGTATTGGTGACCTTTAGCTTAATAGTTAAATTAGTCATAATGTTCTATTTCATCTGTTCAAAATAACGATTTTTGTGCTTGTCCTAGACTATCCTAAGTTTGACCATTCTTATCTGTCTTTGTTGTTCCAAGGCCTTCTTTAAAAATCCATTATTTTAGAGGCAGCCAACAACTATGTGCTAGCTTGTTTGAAAACACATAGTTTCTTCTCTGTTTGAAATCGTGTGTTTTGCAGGAAGCCAACAACCATGTACTAGCTTGTGCTAGAACACATGGTTATTTCTCTGTATCAAATTGTGTGTTTTGCAGCAAAAAATTATCCATTGTCTCTTGTTAGTTTGTATTCTTTGATCTGCGCAAGCCGTCACCAAAATTTTGTCCTTGTCCCTTCTTAGAAAAAAATTGTCTATTGTTTATTGTGTTAACACACTTACTATTTTTGTTACTTGTGATGTGTGTCACCCCTTTCAAAATTTTGTTCTTGTCCTATCATAGAAAAAATTGTCCTTTGTGATTTGTGCTCGCCCATCCCAAGCTTTTGTCCTTGTCCTTTCATAGAAAAAATTATCGTTTGTGATTTGTGTTTGGCCATCCCAAGCTTTTCTCCTTGTCCTTTCATAGAAAAAAAATGTTTTGTGGTTTGTGCTTGCCCAAGCCAAAGTTTTTATTCTTGTCCTTTCATAGAAAAAATTGTATCTTGTGATTTGTGTTAACACTTCATGAACTTTGTTAATTGTATCAACACATACCCCACAAACTCAGCTCCTCCTCCCTTCAAATATTCTCTCTGGTTATTTGTGTTCTTTCTTTTTTTAAAAAAAAATTGAATTTTTCTTTGTCATTTTCAGGCAAAGTACAAGCTAGTCATCACAGAGGCACAGGCATGCACAAGTTGTGGTACTACTCACATACTATACTTTAAAAGTTCATGTTCTCTCTCTTCAACTTAACACCACTCTCTTGCTTCTATAGTTGACTGATACAACCACATCAGATTGCATAATATGGTCATAGCTAAATCCTAAGTCGTTGCATAAATGTGCACTCCCTCTCAGTCTCAGTCTCCCTGTGTAGCGACAGCTAGCTAGAGGATGGGCAGAGCTCTATTCTCTGTCTTAGTTTGTCTGAAAGTTCTGTTATATGTTTCCATGAGTACTGAGGTTGCTAAATATGTGTCTCTGGTGCCAGAGGGCGAAGCCGGTGAGCATCTACCCTGGGCGGTACTGCGTGCAGAAGTCTGACGTTTTTTGGAAAACAGAGATAAGGCACATCCAATAGCATTCAAGCTCTTCAATGGTAAGGCTTTTTATAATATGTTTTTTTGTGTGGACTGTTCTGCTGCTCCTTATCAGAGCCCAGAAACCATCGAAGGAACTCGTGCTATATTATAAAGTATGCTTTGACTAAGTTTTTGCCACTCAAATATGAAGTTGTGTGAGATGTGTGCTGTAATGTAGGCATCAATTGCCTCAAACTACCAGAGCAGTTGTTGTGGTAATGTATGCCTAAGTACTTGAAGCGGGGTTTAAAGTAGATTACTGGTTGTTTGCGTCTTCTGATTGTCAGGCCAACATTTGCTGTCCAGAAAATATCCAAATTATTTTCAACTGTTTGTTGTCCAAAATTTGGCTGCTGACATAATATCTCCCATTGTTTGTTGGTGGGGAAGCTCGTATGCTTTAGAAGCTAATAAATAACTCGTTTATTTATAATTAGGACTTCATTGTTAAGGATTTCATGGTTTTTAAGTTGCATTTGGGGGGGGGGGGGGGGGGGGGGGTTCCGTCGCTTTTTCGTTGCCGCGGTAGATGACTAGTGACCGGGTGATGGTTGAAGTGGGGTTGAGAACAGCTGTGTTGTTGCTGCTGCTGCTGTGTGTGGTTTGAACTCTAGCAGCAAGCAGTGTAGTGATTTACTTGCTCGTGTGATCATGTGATAGTTGACATCCATTTTTTCTATTTATTTTCAGTCAAAGACAAAGTGAAATTCGTTTCCGGTGCTGATTTGTAAGTTTCAGAGCAAAAAACAATTCCCTATCATTCAAAAGGAAAATTGGCTGAAACTGCACCTCCTGTTTTGGAGCGTACTAGTTTGTATATATTTCTAGATTGCACATTTGTTAGTAGACAATTGCACATTTGAGTTGCTGTAATTATGATATCTAACATGTGTAATATTCATTCTTGTCACCTATAAGTTTAAATTTTGTTTACCATTTCATTTGATTAAGCAGAGTCTGAATTTTTATGAGGGCAGAGATGCAGTACTACATTGGAGAAGAGAGATAGGCATAGTCAGTGTAGGTGTAAGTTGTGCTTTTAATTAGTGTAAACTGATTCTGGTATGTTTTATAAAATTTGTATGTTTAATTTCACTTCTCTTTGAAATTCTTACATATATCTTTCATAGAAATAAAATGTTAATTTGTTTTGGCCTGTTCATTTTAAATCTGTATGTTTTCTCTACTTTTTTCTGTCAAACTCTTCTAATTTGCCCTCGTAGAAATAATTTGTTAATATTTTGTTATTCTATCCATTTTTCATTTTCTTTTTTTATTTTAAATATTATTTTTAGTTAATCTTGTGTATTTGGTCTCTCATGTGTGGATCGTGCGCTTATGGAAACTGAGTGTTTCCTAACACTAAAACACTCGATTTTTTTACACTATTCCTATATATCAGGCGCCTAATTTTTTTTAGCCCCGTTCAGGCGACGTCGGGCATCATTGATGCCATGCGTGATGCTAAAATACCTGGTGCAAATCGGAGTGACGCCCGGCATGCTGAATAGTAGAAGCTTGATTGTTTATGATTTGTTAATTGTTTTTGTGTTATTAATATATCAAATTTTTTTCTTTGTCTAACTATAAAAATAATTGTTAATTGTTAATTGTCTTTGTGTAAATACGGATCAAAATTTTGTCGGATTTATAATTTTGTCTTGTAAATTTTTTTATTTTAGATCTAAAAATTGCAGATTATACCTACACAAATTGCGATGAACTAAACCTGCAATTTTAATACAAAACATTTGTAATAACCATCGCCTGAAAAAAACTAACCTGAATTTTAGCAACTTCCTTTTTTTTTGTCTCGTGGAATCGGCGAAATAGTCAAATTCGTCCTTGAACTATCATCGAAAGCTCAGTTTAGTCCCTGAACTATGAAAACGGCCGTTTTAGTCCTCAAACTTTCACAGACGGCTCAATTTCGTCCCTAAACTATGAAAACGACCGTTCTCGTCCTCAAACTTTCGCAGCCGGCTCAATTTCGTCCTTAAACTATGAAAACGACGGTTCTCGTCCTCAAACTTTCGTAGCCGGTTCAATTTTATCTCTGGTCCGATGTGGAACGCCACGCTGGCTCGTCTCGTCATCGCCTAGTCAGTTAAAATCAGTTTTTGAAAGTCTGCAACTGATTTATTCTTATTCTAACTGGTTGCAACTAGTTGTAACTCTTCAATACAACATTGATGAAGATGATTTTTAATTGTAAATCTCAATAAAATCTACAAATTTTTAGTTTTAATTTTTTTATTTAAGGATGTTAAGATGCTCAAAAAGTTAATATAAAATTTTAGCACCATAATAATTACCTGCTGCTGCTTGTAATTAATATAAAAGTTAATATAAAATTTTAGCACCATAATATGAACTTTTTGAGTATCTTAATATCCTCAAATAAAAAACATTAAAACTAGAAAGTTGTAGATCTTATCGAGATCTACAATTTTTATGAAAAAATCATCTTCATTTCATTTTGTATTGAAGAGTTACAACTAGTTGCGACAAGTTGGAATAAGAATAAATCAGTTACAGGCTTTCGAAAACTGATTCCAGTTGACTGGGTGATGACGAGACAAGCCAGCGTGGCGCTCCATATTGGACTAGAGATGAAATTGAGCCGGCTACGAAAATTTAAGGACGAGAACGGTCGTTTTCATAGTTTAAGGACGAAATTGACCCGGCTGCGAAAGTTTCAGGACGAGAACGGTCGTTTTCATAGTTTAGAGACGAAATTGAGCCGGCTGTGAAAGTTTAAGGACTAAAACGACCGTTTTTATAGTTAAGAACTAAACTGAGTTTTCGGACGAATTTGACTATTCCGCCCGTGGAATCGAGTGCTTTCAACAGATCTGACACCGGGTGTCAGAACCCTTCTAAACACACGACTACAGGGTAGACAGGTCTGCCAAAAAATGTGTACTAGCTTGCAAGAAAACACACGTTTGTTTGGGTTTGTTGGATTGGTGTGTTTTTTTTTTTTGCTACAAAACACCCATGTGCTGGAAGTTGATAAAAGACGGAATAGTCAAATTCGTTCTTGAAGTATCGCCGAAAGCTTAACTTAGTCCTTCAACTATGAAAACAGTTTTTTTAGTCCTTAAACTTTCACAGCTGGCTCAATTTCGTCCCTAAACTATGAAAACGACCGTTTTCGTCCTTAAACTTTCGCAGCCGGCTAAATTTCGTCACTAAACTATGAAAATGACCGTTCTCGTCCTCAAACTTTCGCAGCCGGCTCAATTTCGTCTCTGATCCGATGTGGAGCGCCACGCTGGCTCGCCTCGTCATCACCTAGTCAGCTAAAATCGGTTTTTGAAAACCTGCAACTGATTTATTCTTATTCCAACTGGTTGCAACTAGTTGTAACTCTTCAATACAACATTCGATAAAGATGATTTTTAATTATAGATCTCGATAAAATCTACAAATTTCTAGTTTTAATTTTTTTATTTAAGGATGTTAAGATGCTCAAAAAGTTAATATAAAATTTTAGCACCATAATAATTACCTGCTGCTGCTTGTAATTAATATAAAAGTTAATATAAAATTTTAGCACCATAATATGAACTTTTTGAGTATCTTAATGTCCTCAAATAAAAAACATTAGAACTAGAAAGTTGTAGATCTTATTGAGATCTACAATTTTTATGCAAAAATCATCTTCATCCCATTTTGTATTAAAGAGTTACAACTAGTTGTGACAAGTTGGAATAAGAATAAATCAGTTACAGGCTTTTGGAAACTGATTCCAGCTGACTGAGTGATGACGAGACAAGCCAGCGTGGCGCTCCACGTCGGACCACGGATCAAATTGAGCCAACTGCGAAAGTTTGAGGACGAGAACGGTCGTTTTTATAGTTTAGGGACGAAATTAAGCTGGCTGTAAAAGTTTGATGACTAAAAAGACCGTTTTCATAGTTTAGGGACTAAACTGAACTTTCGGTAATAGTTCAAGGACGAATTTAGCTATTCCGCCTTGATAAAACACATGTGTGTGGACTAGACAGACCCTATATTTTTATTGGGTGATCAACTCAACTGGGACTGGGACGTATATTTTTATTGGGTGATCAACTCAACTGGGACTGGGACGTAATGTACCATGTTCCTATCAGCTTAGTCAAAAGTTAAAACATTGCAGAAAGCCGCCTGTGTACTGTTGGCGTATTCTTCCCAAATATAATTGGCTCGGGCAAAGTAGACTTTATGTTAGCCTAGGAATCACGCCAAATGCAAGTATATAATAATATTGTTCGGAACTTCATAATCTACACTTCAGTTGATCAGTTCATACAATAATCTACACTTCAATTTCTCTCTCTTTTTTCTTTCCTAGTCTCCTGATAATCCCCCATGGCTACCAACGCGAACGAAGCACCATCGGCGACGAACCCGCTCTTCACCGTCACATTCGACGTGACGAGCAACGACAACTACGGCGCCTTCATCGCCGACCTGCGGCGCAGGCTTGGCAACCCGAGGCATTTCTCCCACAACCGCCCCGTCCTCCCGCCGGTGGAGGCTGGCCAGCACCCGCCACGCCGCTGGTTCCACATCGTGCTAACGACCCAGGCTGGCGCGCTCACGCTGGCCACGCGTGCCGACAACCTCTACATGGAGGGCTTCCAGAGCCGCGACGGCACGTGGTGGGAGCTCACCCGCGGCCTCATCCCGGGCGCCACCTACCTGGGCTTCGGCGGCTCCTACCGCGATCTGCTCGGCGACTCGGATCGCCTCACCAACGTCGCCCTCGGCCCGCAGCAGATGACGGAGGCCGTCAACGTGCTCGCCGCGCGCGTCCCGGCCGACCTCGCCTCCGGCGCGGCGCAGCAGCGGGCGAGGGACGCGCTTCCGGTGCTGCTGCTCATGGTGCACGAGGCCACGCGGTTCGCGACCGTGTCGGGGCTCGTGGCCGGCCTGATGCACCCCAGGGCGGCGATGAAGAAGGGCACCATCACCCTGCAGATGAAGGCGCAGGTGAACGGGTGGCAGGACCTGTCCACCGCGCTGCTGAGGGAGGACTTGGTGCCACCGGGCCGATTCACGCTGTTCCAAAGCATGGGCGTAAAGACGGTGGAGGAGGCCGCCGCGACGGTGGGGATACTGCTGTTCGTTGAGGTGCCCGGTGGGATGACGGCGGCAACGGCACTGCAGTTGTTCCGTGGGAACTAAGAACAATTCCAGATCTTCGTAAAAAAATCTTCCTATTCTGACTTTATTTTTGATAAAAATCTACTCGATCCTGTCCAGCTTGTACTAAACTTTATCCTAAAAAATAACTAAATAAGTCGTTAAGGGTGTGTTTGTTTTGAGAAATGAAATAGTTCATCTTTTGTGGAATGGAATGAGTTGATTCACCGTCACCTATCTAATAATTAGTGTATGCATTGATTCCACCAAATTCATAGAATCAACTCATATTCTCATAATGCATAGCATAAGCTGACCCATAAACCAAACTAACCTTCCACGCTTCCTAGACAACCATGGTGCACATAGCATCAACCCAACCATCGCCCCCCTCCTCGTTCTCGACCTCTCTCGGCGCTCTCGCCCATACGATGGATCTTCGTGGCGCGGAAGGTGGTGCTAGCCTGCAGTTTGCTTGTAGCGGAAAGGTCGCCGCTGCCGCTAAACAACTCCAGCACGGCAACGCTCTTGCTCGTCAACGCACCAATCACGCTCGATCGGTGGTGCGACCCTTTACAACACGAACATGCAGTCACAGAGCTCTTGCACCAATCACAATTCGATCTAACTCCAATCACAGATCGATAAACTCGGGAAAGAAGAGAGGTATAGAAAGATAGAGTTTCACTAGCTCAGGTACTCGGCCCCCACGTCGCTCTCCCTGTAGGGCAACTCGGGCGGCGCTCTCCACCGCCCCAGGCAGCGTCTCCCACGAGCTCGCCCGGCCTGGCCGCCGCCAGAGCTCATCGCCGGTGGCCTAGCGGAGGGCAAGGACGGCGGCGGCTGGATCTTCCTCCCCTTCCTTCCTCCTCTTCCTTCCGCCTCCTTTTTCTCTCCCTCCCGGTGCTCCTGTCCTGGGTCTGGGCTTGGGGACGGTGGCCGGCGACCGGATCTCCGGCCTGCTTGGTCGGATCCGGTGTTCCCTCGCCCGGATCCGGTCGGCTGGGGTGGAGATCTGCGGTGTTGGGTGGTGCTCTGCCTCCTCCCTACCTCTTGCCGCCCCCCTCAAACCCTAGGCCCGACCTGGCCGGCGGCGGGCCTGCCGACTGGGGACAGGGCCACGGCTGCGGCGGTCTCTGGCCGGCTGTGCTCCTCGTCCGCGTCCGGCGGCGGCCCCTGTGGCTGGCGGCCGGCTCCGACCTCGGCTAGGCACGGCTGGCCATGGCCGGGCACGGCTGGCCATGGTGGCCTGGGCACGGCTGGGGGCCGGCTTTGGCTGTGGCTGCCTCCGCCCGTGCGTTGCCGGCCGCTCTGGCTGCTGTGGGGTGGGGGTGCTTGGTGGTGGAGGAGCATCTCTTCGGTGGCACCGTGGTGGTGTGGCCGGCTGTGGTTTTTGGCAGGTCTGTGGTGCCGTGGCCGTGCTGCTGACGGTGCCGGACACGGTGGTGGCTGCTCCTCTCCGGTGGGGAGCGCCAGCAGGGCGTCGCGGGGCTACTTCCCTTTCGGGTGTGGGGGGCGGCGGAGGGGCTCCCTCCCTCTCTGCTCGTCCCCAGCCTCCTCTTGATGGTGGCCATTTCGTGGCGGTGGTTGGGGTTGTGCTGGCGTTGGGGGGCGGCCTTCGTCTATGCCGTCCCTCCCCCATGCCTCCGACTGCCATCGTGGGGCGGTCGTTATGAAGACGGAGGCCTTGGCATCGACGGGGGTGCTGGTCCGGGGCTATGCTCCAGATCCGGTACCTTCAGGGGGTGGCGGTGCCTGCGACGGGAGCTCGGTCGGTGGCGGCTACGGCTTCGGCGGGCGGTTGGTGGTCGTGCACGGTGGTGGGAGGCTGGTGTTCAGCAGGTGGTCTGGCGGGGTGCTGGCGCAGCTTTGTGGCTGCTTGCGTGGCCGGCGCGTCGACCCCGGTGAGGCTTCTTCTGGTTGGCCGGCAGCGACGTCCTAGTTCCTGGCAGGGACCCGAGATCTCGACCGACGTCTGTGCTGGGGTTTCTTTGGGCGAAGGCCTGGCGACGGTGACACTTGTGGGTGTCTTTCCCCTGTTGAGGGCGTCGTGTCCCCGCCACACTACACGGGTGAGAGTCTAGTCATGCCGTGGACGGACGACGGCGGCGCTTGAGCGTTGTAACCTTCTTGAAGGCGCGTTGTGGAGTTCGACTCGGTTGAGATGTCTTGGGCAGTGCTAGTTCGTCGTTTCTGTCAACGTGTTCGTGGTTGGTGCCAGTGGTGGAGTAGGCATAGCTTGTTGTTAGTTGCTTAGTTTTTTAGTTGTTTTGCTAGTCTTTAGTTGCTTGCTGCCTCAGTTGTAGAGCTCCTAGTGGTTTAAAGTGGAGGCTCATGTCGAGGACCCAATCCGACCGAGTTCTAGTGGTTAGAGGCTTGTGTCGATGTCCCAGTCCGACCAAGTGTGGAGTTGAGTAGATTTTGAGTTGGTGCTTTTTGTGGCGCGAGTTGAGTTGACTTGGTATCTAGGTGTGCAGATGGAGTAGGGTACCCTCTACAATTGTATGTGTGGTTTTTCGTCCAGTTTCCACTTCAAAAACTGGGTGGGGCACTTGCCTTTTTTTTTCTTTTCTTTATTCGTCTAATAGAAATCGCGGCAAAGATTTTGCCGTCTTTTTTTTTTTAAAAAAAAAGAAAGATAGAGTTTCGTTCAAAAGCCTTACAGAGAACTTTTTTGGGATAGCCAAGAATTAGACCTGCCTATACAGCTCCAATAGCCAATCATACATCAGCTAGCATAGCTCCTACTTTCTTGTTACTCACTGCACCATCGTCTTGTTCTGCAGCGGCGGCCTCCAGCTCCATTCAAGCTAACACTCTCAGGCGGCAGGGATGATCTTGGCGCCTATCCAGCGACGCTGGAGCTGCCACAAACCGATGCCATTGATCAGGATGCTGCAGCGAACACTACTCACAGGTGGAGACATGGAATTAATCTTCAGAGACAGCGCATGGTAGAGAGCAGAAGGAGGTGGCCTCTTTCTTGTTTTTTTTTTTTTTTTTTCAAGTTTGTCCTCTCCCAGACGAAGTCAGAGGTGATCGCGGCATCCACTTCTCTTTGGTTCAGAGGCAGACCAGAGGGGAGAGACGCGAGTGAGTGTTACACATCGCTAGCTCAATTTAAGGGCCGGTGACACGTCACATCATCTACTGTACCTGAATCAGGTATTCAGGTATTGAGCACATAAACAACATGCGTGCAGTAATCTTGTTTAGCACCAAACTTCGCCACTAGCTCATGCTTCGGAGTTGCCAAAGCAACTGCTCTGCCTCCTCCGCTTGGCGAAGATGGCAAGGACCATGTGATGCAAAGGCTTAACAAGATGATGGATGGATGAAGCTCAAAGGGTGGAAAACAAAGACAATGAAAAGGTGATTATAGAAGATTTTTTTAAGGAAGTGATTGGAGAAAGATTGAATGGCCGAATTGGTAGGATAGACAACCGTACTATAAAAGTTGACAAATTCATTTCTAATATGGTTATCTAGTACCACTAGGTGGGATCTAACCTTAATTACATGTACTTTAAGATCGAGTGGCCTAGTGAAGTGCAAGTGAAAACCATTGGAAATGTTTTTAAAATTCTAACTTGGTCTTAAAGGTGATGGTCATCTCGTGAAAATTTTTAAAGTAAGCAATTTCAAAAGGTTTGAGAAGAAGAGCTTGATGGGCTATCTTTATAGCCACCGGAGAACAAAGTGCACCTACCTGAGCTTAGGTGTTGTGGACCGGCTCAATTTGATCGTTCATTGAAGGCCTTCGGTAGGCACAGGACCTTAGAACATAGCCTTAAAACCCTATTGAGTGTCCAGTGCAAATCTAACCGTCAGTGTCACCGGAGCTTACTTAGGCCGTGACACGGAATAGTGAAATTCACTGGAGTCGCCCAACCCACTAGCACCCACCCACACCTTGAAGATATTGAACGAACACCACAAAATCGGGGGCGCACTTGTCCCCTTGATTTTTAGGGACATGGACGCCCATCTTGTGTCTTCTATCATCTCCTAAGTCCACCAAAACACCACAATAGACAGGCTTGCTCTATATCTTTCGCATTGTCCACTGAATCAAACACATGCTTAGAATCCGAGTTAGCATGATTAATAAGAGAGACAAAAATGTTTTCTACATGCCTTCTTCTTCTGAAGAAATTATAGATCACGAAGTCAAACTTAGAGGATTTTGCTTCAAATAGTTACAGACGATGGCCCGCACATCCAACAATGACAGGCAAATCATTTGATCAAAATATCAGAAGGCTCCACATGTTGAACAGGATCACTGAACAATTTTGTGTCAGGTAGACAATATTTAGGTCATTTTAGTACAGTCAGGAACTGCACAAAGAGAAGAGAAAGGATGTGCCGCGTGACGCTCGGTGTTGCCCTCTATTTCACTTTTCCATCTCGCTTTTTAAAATTAATAAATCTTAAGGACTATATATATATATATATATATATATATATATATATATATATATATATATATATATATATATATATATATATAGACACACACACATACAAAAATGCCAATGTTTTTATACTTGATAATAAGTATGATTAGATTAATTATACAAACAACGACATTGTTTTTCTATAAATCTACTCGATCTTAAAAACTAGTTGACTTCTCGAAAAATAGTATGTGATTTTTTGGATGAGGGGTGCCAAATTACTACCCACCCAAATTCCTCATTCACTCAACAGTAAATTGCACAACCGGTCCCTAAAGTATTGGACTGATTTCGTCTGGGTCCCCGAACTACGAAATCGCATGTTTGACATTTAAAAGTATTGGGCGAGTGTCATCTGGGTCCCCAAACTACGAAATCGCATGTTTGGCATCCAAAAGTATTAGACGAGTTTCATCAGGGTCCCCAAACTATGAAATCGCATGTTTGACATCTAAATGTATTTAAGTGATCTCATCTATATCCAAAATAGATATAAGAAGGCTTAGAAGCTGATGTGGTCGTCAACGTGCTCGCCCAGCCGGCTATGCAGTCGCTAGCAGCGGCAGCGACAACAATAGCCTTGCCGCCGACCGCGGTAGCTGCGGCGACCCCAGTCCACATCACACTCGACGTCCTCGCCCCGCAGCACCCCTCCCCTATTGTTCCTCTGGCCGACCACCGCCCCACCACGTCCCGGTGGCCCATGCACGCGAGCGCTACACCAGTGCCTATGTGTACGTGTGACCGCATGCTCTGACGCCTCCATGGCTGACCCTGCCTCTTGGTGCCAGTGGTCGAGTGAGGCCTCGAGTTGTGTGAATTTGGAAACAGAAAGGATCAATAGGGGAGGGGTGGACGCGGGGTGAGAAGGTCAAGCGCGATGCTGTAAGGATCTTGATGTCCCCTAGGAGGCCTGGGGGGGGGGGTTTGAATAGGCCTATTAAATTTAGTCTAATAAAACTTAGCATAATCTCCTTTGAGGCCTGCACTCCCTCCCTGTGGTCGTGAGTCCAATACAGCTCAAACTTTGGGAAGTAGTACTTGAGATGCTCAGTGATGATCCTGCAAAAGCTCAACTTGAAACTCTATCAGAATAGAGGGCGGCACTGCCGCTCAGTAAATATAGCTCAGCTGAATCTAAAACTTTGCAGAGACAAACTAGATGCTAGAAGGAGTTTACTGGTACAATATTAGAGCAAAGTTCAGTATGAAGATTGAACACCACAACACCTTAGCAAAGATATGAATTGAGCTCAAACCCTAATATCAACTACCAACAATAAGAACTGCAGAATAGTAAAGATGAAGCTCACGAGAGACAAGTATTTATCCCGTGGTTCAGCTCGCCACTAAGGTTTGCCTATGTCCATGTTGTTGAGGTATCCACAAAAGGATTGGATGTCGCCACAAAGGCTGGTCCTTCCCTCGTTCTCAAGTCAAGAGAATGAACTCTTAAAGTGAGGGGTGATTTCTTAGCTGCAGGAGATGGTTACAAACCTCCCTAGGCTACCACACAAAGTTGGCAAGCTCTAGGGCGATACGTAGCCGGCTAGGAGCAAGCTCCAAGAGTAACAAACCCTAGAACCGCCGACCAAATGTGAACCAAATGCTCTAAGACTTTGGGAATCAGTGAATCTGCTCTCTATTTGAGTTTTGCTGCCTTTTCTCTCAACATTTGATGGTGGGAATCAAGGATTTGCTTGAGGATCGAAGGAGCAACAATGGAGGAGAGAGATGTGAGCTTTTGGTCGAGTTCTGGACGAATTGAACCGTTGGAGGAAGAAGATGACCGTTGTGGGCCGAACCTGTCAGTATAAATACGGCCCAAAACGCAACAGTCTTCTATGGGCGGCACTGCCACCCTAGTTAAAACAACTTGAAATAGGTCAATTTTTGGCTGGCTGCTTTGACTGGGTATGAGGATGTGGTTCATGGATTTTGAACATCTGGTTCAACAGTTGACCAACTGTCCTTAAGTCCCCCTTTAGAGTACGGCTTTTCCTAAACTTAAAACAAAACATAAAAGAATGTAAATGCCTTTGAGCTGGTTGCCACCTCAATTGGTAATTGGGGACTCTACCATCAAAGCATACATCATCCTCTTTCTCAATATTATTTCATAATGCTTTGTTATCATCTTTTGTCTTCTCTCTTTGAGCAAACACACTTTGAGCATGTGACTTGAACCATTTCCATATATATGAGTTCACCTTCATGGCTTCAAGTCACTTCCCCACTAATGATTTGATCCTCAACACAATACGACTGCTCATAGCTTGATTAGTTTCTCGACTCAATGCAAGTACTCTCCTTCACCTTAGCCATGGTATCTCGGTCCAAGCCCTTGCTTACCCTTCACCTCCGCTTAGTATCTCGAAGCCCTTTCCTTGCTACCTTCACCTTATCAAGCCATACTCAAGTCACATCATATTAAGCATCCATTGAATACCATTTCTTCAATATTATGATCCTTGCTTGAGTATCTTCAAGATATGAATGTTGATATCAACCAAGCTTCAGTTTTACTCACATAGAGACATATATGGATCAACATCAATAAGGTCAAGCCAATTCACGGTTCCTTATTTCCTCTCCATTTTGGCTTGACACTCAACACTTATTGATCATGTAAAGTAAGCTATTGTAGAGACCAATCCAATATCATCAACTCATGTCTCATTTGCCATTTGCCAAATATGCTTACTTTCTCATGATGCTACGATATCTCACAACATATAATCCATCTCATTGATTCCATTTGCATTGTTGTCTTTTGCTTGAACTAGATTGTTTCTATAGTCTTCCAATACAACAATACACAATTTGGCCTTCATTTCAACATTATGTGGAATACCATCAAGTTTGACTATTTGTTGAACCTTATATATACTTGTTAACACACAATCCACAAGTATATGCAATAGACTAAATCTTCTTGTTCAACACTTAGCTAACTTGTTAGACCTTTAATTAAGTTGTCAATCAATCAACCAAAACCCACTAAAGGGCTAGATGCACTTACAGATGCGGCCAGGGTCGTCGCGTCTTCTTCGGTTGGAGACAAGGCTGTTGTTGTCAGCGGTAGCCATATGGCCGGGTCGGCTGAGAGAGCATGGATTGAGCGCGCGGGTACGTGGCTGACCATATGGACGACCATGTCAGCTTCTAACCCTCCTCATATCTATCTTGGACTTAGATGAGATCTCTTAAATACATTTGGTCATGCGGTTTCGTAATTTGGGGACTCAGATGAAACTCTCCCAATACTTTTGGGTGGCAAACGTGCGATTTCATAGTTTGGGGACCCAGATGAAACTCGCTCAATATTTTTGAATGTCAAATATGCATTTTCATAGTTTGGGGACCTAGACGATATCAGCCCAATACTTTAGGGACTGGCTGTGTAATTTACTCTTCACTCAAATCTTCAGGGTCCTTTCTAGTTCAGCGAGATTTGGTCTTCCTCTCTAGCTCCGGTAAGATACCAATATCTCTAGCTGGGGCAACTTTGGGATCCCCACTTGCATTTTGATTCCACGGTTATCAGGGGTGCCCCGGTTTATGGAAGACTAAGCTTCCCATGGTGATACAAAGTTGGTTACAAATAGGAGGATGGGAGGAGTAGATTACATTGACAATATCTCTAGCTGGTTAAGGTTAGGAGGTACTAAGTTGTTTTCATTTAAGGAAGTCATTAGCTGCACGAACATGCTAATAATAGAGCACGATCTCAAGCGGGTCTTTCACCTCTGCTTCGGTTCGTCCTGTAAAAGTAAGTATTTGTGGCTCAAAAAATGGTTATATTAGCATCAGGTCCTTTTCGGCTTTGTTAAATGAACAGGTTGGTTGACACAACTATTAGAGATTCTAGATAAAGGTTCAACTTGCATGACTATCAATGGGGCACCGCAGAATCATGAAGGGACTTGTTACTTTTGTCATGATTTTCTTAGGGCATTTGTGTCACACCCGATTTTAAGAACAAAATCGAATGCACAACATATGTATGCCAGGATCAATAAATCATACATATATCGATGCCATAATAGTATCATCACAATGCTGAATAAATAATCATAACATTATTACAAAATGACCCGTGGGTCAAAGAAAAATACATAAATGAGAAATAAATCTCCAGTGGAAAGGGACGCCATCTCCACAGGAACGTTGGCCGGGGGTAGCACCAGTCTAGTACAAGTCGTCGGGGTTGAAGTCACCGTCCTCCACGTAGTCCTCCTCGTCAACGCCGACGTCTGGGTGAGATAGCAGGGGGACAAAGAGGAAGGGTGAGTACATCGAAATGTACTCCGCAAGTGTAGGAAAAATATGATATGTGGCTTATAACAAGGTTAGGCTAGCTTGGTTTGACTCAGCACCTAAAGCGACAAAACCATATATCCTTATTTCCCTATGCACCTATTTAACTAAGTGAATTCTCATCTTCTCAGAGTAACCAACACTCGGAAAACTAACCGAGCAAAACCACACCTGGAAATCCATCCAAGCAACCAACCAACACTTGGAAGTCCATCCAAGCACCTGTTCCTTTCCCAAAGGAACCACCCAACCGAGAACCAGAGTAACCAACTAATCCCGAGGAAGTCCAAGCCAGCTCTTGACCGCGAGCACGGCTGATATATCAGTTTTACACTCTGCAGAGGTTGCACACTTTCACCATGAGTCATGTTGTTCCCCGTTACGCCAAACACTGCCTAGGTGAACGGCGGGGTCACACTACAAGGCCGTTACAAAGCCCCTCTAAACCTGTTTTACACGTACCTCTAAGGTTTCACCGCCGACAGGGGTAAAGACCCACTGCAGAAGCCCCCTCTTGCGCCATAAAACCGTCCCCGTGTAAAGCCAAAACTTAGAGTGACTAATTAATTAGCCAGGTCCGTCCCATTCCAGCCTCATGGTTGCGCTGTAAAGCCGGGTTACATGCGTCGGGAACAGGATCCTAGGGATCCAGGCAGGGTAACTAGCACAAACCCATTCCACCATCAACAACAGCTGTTACACGGCACAACCCAAAACCTCCATCACACGGTCCATCCTGCCGGATTTTCCTAATCACCATGTTTCTAAAAAGATTACCAATTCCACATGTTTCATATGTCATTAATTGTAACACCCGCGGTGTTACACGTTAATTAATTCACTAAAACCTGTCATGCGCATCATGTTAATGGTTATTGCATTGCTAAACATAAAAATATATTTATATGTATATATGTGTTATCTTTGAAACAATAAAAATGAGTTTGAACCATTATTGCATGTAATATCAATTAAGCTTGTAATCTAATTTTTATCTTGCAAAAATAATATAGAACATGTATATAGTTCTTAGATAAAGTTTGACATATAAACCTTAGAGATGGTGATGAAATACTTATTTTCAAAAATTGATTTGTTTAAGCAAGGGTTCAGGTCATTCAAAGTTGAATTGGCAATCCATTTTCCCTCTTGACTTAGTCTTTCCTCGAGCTAAGAAACAGCTTGATCTTATCTTGTTCATGGCTTTGTCCTGAACATCTTTCCTGAGCACGTGTGTCAGCTGTTGGTCTTGGAGTAAGTTCAAGATTTCAATTTTGCAGTTGTGCGGTCGGTTTGGCCTCTAGCCCTCCGGATCCTCGACTTTTCTCCACTTTAAAAATCGTGCACACGCTGGACATGGCCAGTGCATGCTCTGCCCGAGTTGGCTATGGCCGTGCGCGCTCTGTGCATGGCTGGCCCTGCCCGTGCTCGCGCTGCTGCTGCCTTCTGTCCTCCTGGTCGTGCGTCGCTTCTGTGTCGCGGTCGTGCTGCAAGCGCTGTCCCTCTCGACGCTGTGCGTCTCGGTCGCCGCGTGGTCATCGCGCATGCGCGTTCGGTCCGTCGAGCTGCTGTTGTCGTTTCCGCTCGGGGAGAGCGAATCCAGTCGTTTTGTCGCGCGCTGGGTTCGTCATCGAGCGAGCTGCTCACCCACATTCCCTTTTCAGTGAGTTCTGCACCCCCTACGTCGCTGTGTGCGCGGCTGCCGCGCTCGACAGGGATGCACGTGCTCGAAGCACAGAGTCGCCGTTGTTGGGTTCAGTAGTGGCGGGTCATCCTAATCCTTATTGTCGGGTCCTCGGGTTTGCCTCTGAGTTAGGCATCCATTAGGCCCCACCTTGTCCTTCCTCAAGCATCGCACAGCTCCAATTTGGAGTTTTTCTCCTCGTCGTTCATGTCTTGATCGTGCACGGGTCGGAGTGAAATACTCCCTCGTCAAAGCCTCTCATGCTCAATTGATTGTACCTCCAGACTTTCCTCGAACTCCTCCATCACCTGCGCGCACTCTTTGCACCTCTGCCACACCCTATCCTCCACTGTCATCGTCGTGCCGCTGCGGAGCTTGCCGTGCCCGTTGGGTCACACGTGGCCAGGCGTCCACAGCCTTCCTCCCTCCAAACCATCACCTTTTCTGAGTTCGTGGTATGCCTCTGATGCTCTAGCGTCAATCCATTTAGCCCCTATCTGCCTAGGCTCGCCGGAACGTCCGTGTCGCCGCCGGGTACGGCCGCACACAGCGGACGTGCGTCCCGGGTGGGTCTCTACCCTTCAGTCGCCGCATAGGGTAGGTGATTGGGTTGCTGGTGCTGCTAAGCTCGGTTGCAGGGCTCGTGTGAGCCCCGGGTGGCCGGCGTGGTTGTCGAGTGCCGCCGGCGCTGCTCTGTTAATCAGGGAAGGCTCGGGGACTTCATGTTTCAAATTCGAGTTAAGTCAGGGGGTTAAGTGAGAAGAGCTGTTTGAGGGAAAAATAGTTTTGGATCGCGGGTTTATTTTCCTTTTCTTCTGGGGGTGTTTCGCAAATCTGCCTGGGCGCCTGACGCCCGCGCGGGTGTGGGCTGCTCGGCCTACTGCTGGGCCGGTCGGGCCGGTTGCCCTTTTCCTTTTTCATTCGGATTTTATAAATGCTTTTCTATTTTAATTTCAGAGCTAAGTTTCAACAATTCATAAAATATTCTGTAAGTGTCCAAAAATTGTGAAACCACTTTTGTTATTTTTCTAAAATTCTACTCTTCAATTTGGTATAATTGGTTCATGCATTTTCTGCTGCTTCCTATATTCTAATTATTGCATCCTCATTATCGCATGCATATAGATCACGAGGTGGTGGAGATATTTCCGACGGAGAACCCGGAGTACGAGGAGGTGATTGAAGAATACGAGGAGGAGATTATTATCTCGGAGAATCCTCAGGAGCTGCAGGAGACTGACTTTCCTGATTCTCAGCCTTCCCAAGGCAAGCCTCGGTGCATAACCTCTATTTTTTAATTATCGAATATATATAAGTTGTGCATCTACGTTTTAGGAATTATGTGAAACCCACCTGCATAAATATCTACCTATGAGTCATACTAGTACAGGTTCGATAGCTGCTATGCATAGGTTAAATGGTAGCGTGAGTAACTATCGTTACCCACACCTAGGTAATTATTCTTACTCTTGATATATGATGGAAAGTGAAATCGAGACCGAGCAGGGATGTGGTATGGTACTTGGTGGGTGCAACAAGTTATTTTTCCGCGGCCACGGGACTTAACTTGGGTGCATTGTTTCCCTGTCTGTGTCGCTTAGGAGCCGTTCGAACTGGATGTTAGTCCATGTCACCTTTTATCCCGAGCACATACTTGCGTATGGGAGCTTGGAATGCGAGCTCCATCTTGTCTTGGGTTCCGACTCTTCCGGACCGGCTGTATGGAGGCGTGGAAGGTCGAGGTCTAAGCACCAATGCCGAGGAAAAATGCCGGCAGGTGGGGGCTTAGAGTCCGAGTTGGACGGGGATCTGTGTGCCCCGGGCAGGATTGGGTGAGCTAGTCTTTGCTTTGCACCTGGGGTGCAGGCGGGACGTGTGTTTCGGGGTACCCAGCTGGGATAATGGTTCGCGAATCGGCGTCTCTTTTGAGCCGGTAACGACTTGGCTATTGTCTTGTTTCGTAGTAATAAGTGAAAGATGGAAAGGATAAAATGATATGGATTGTTTACCACTTGCTTGATATTAGCATAGGTGCTTACCTAGATGGATAGTTTAATGAACATAAAACTTACTGCTAATAATATCACATTTGAGATACACCTACATATTTGCTTTTCCGCAAATAAATTAACCAGCAAACCAAATAGCCCAGCATATCCTTGAGAGTCGAAAAATTATTCCCACTAGTCGGGTAAGTCTTGCGAGTACATTGTGTACTCAGGCTTTATTTTAAATTGTTGCAGGTGCTGCTTAAGAGGACCGTTTGCTTGGAGGATCCATTCTGGTGGGCACAGCTGGATTCTCATATCGTTTCCGCTAGTTTATTTTATGCATTAATGTTTCCTTCCGCACTCTGAACAATGGTATTGTATTAATGAATTTGTAAGACTTGGTATTGTATGAACTGGCTTGAATAAATGTAAAGTTTCCTCTACTCATTGTCGTATCCTGGAATAAAAATGTGGAGTTTTCGAGTTCTCCTACGGGTGTGCTCAACGGAATTGGCTTTATTAATTCATTCACATGAGTACTTAGTGTCTAAAGGGAGACAAGTATTCTTGGGTGTGAATTAGTTTAGCCTGTTCTGCCACAGTTGGTACCAGAGCATTAATGAGTAGCTGGAACGCAAACATTTTTCTGAAATTAAAACTTGTCCAATAAAAATCTGCATTAAAAATGATAGGCCGTGGTTTCTTTGCGTATAAGTGTATAAGCCCAATTAATATGGTCTATCTAGGATAGCGGCACATGTTTATATCTAATCATTTTCTGCAGGTACACTAGCATGCGAAGCGTACCTCTCTAGCATTCGGAAAGTGAGTGTGCGATGTGCCGAAATTTTATACGAGTGCCAATATATTTTTGGCTAAGAGAACGAACAGGTCGAGCATGCATCATGAAATAAACTTGTGCATAAGCTGAACCCCCACACACATAGGAGTTATGCTATTCTTAATTAAAAATTTAGTGTTAGCTGTCTGTTCTCTCTCAGTCTTATTTGGTCTGAAGTCCATGTCTCTGATGTTGAGCGACATGTCTGCAGATGGCATCAAACTCCGGTCATGGAAGTAACGGCGATGGGAACAACCGTGAGCAGGAGATTGTTGGTGGGGCAAATCAGCCTCCTCCGCCACCACCGCCACCGATGACCATGGCTAAAATGATGGCCGAGATGTTGGCAGCCCGTCGTGAGTCGGCTCGTGCCATGGAGTTGTTTGCTACGGCCATTGACGGGATGCAGCATGGTGGAAACGGTGGGAACAGGGGTGGTGATCGTGATCCCGAGGGGCCTTGCTCCTATCAGGATTTCTTGGGAACACACCCACCTACCTTCAGGCCCACTGCGGATCCTCTGCAGAGCATTGGCTTCGTGTGCTGGAGCAGAAGTTTGCACTGTTGGAGGTGGATGACGGGCAGCGCCTTGCCGCGCAGCAGCTTTTGGGCCCGGGTGTTGCTTGGTGGAACACTTTTCTAGCCACAAAGCCAGCTGGGCATGTAGTGACTTGGCAGGAATTCATTATTGCCTTTCGCCAACATTTCATCTTTGTGGGCCTACTTGACAGGAAGTTGAAGGAGTTTCTGAACCTCCAACAAGGTCGTATGCTTGTGATGGACTATGTCAATAAGTTCAACAATCTTGCTCAGTATGGTGGCCATCTGGTCTCTCCTCCGAGATGCAAGGGAAGTTGTATGTTGGTAACTACAAGACTTTTGGTGAGCTCATGAGTGCAGCAATTGCTTTGGAAGGGTTAATGGGTAGCACTGAGTCTCACTCCAAGCGCAAGAGGAGCTTTGGGTCTTCTGGACATCAACACTCCCAGAAGGTGCAGATTGTCAGGAAGACGCCGCACCGCTTTCCTGCCGGGCAGTCGTCCTACCAGACTTCGCAGACACGTCAGTCCCAGTAGACTGGCTATGGTGCACCAACTCAGCAGACTCAGCAGTATCAGGGGCAGCAGGCTCCAAATCGTCAAATGCAAGGGAACAACAACAACAAGAGGTTTGCTCTAAATGCGTGCTTCAAGTGTGGCAAGGAGGGCCACTATGCACGTGAGTGTCCTGGGAACCAGGTGACCCAGCCTTCAGCAAGCTCTCGCCTGGTGAAGAGGACGATTGTGAAGAAGAAGGTCCCAGTTGTTGACACTTCTTAGCGCAACCACCAAAGACAGGGTGTTAGGCTATCTTTGATAACGGCGCCAGAAATGCCCTGAGGTATTTCTTATGTCTATTGGATAATTCCGCAAGCGCACAGAATATACCACTGTAGCACTTCACCCTGGAGTATTGCAAGATATCGTTATTTATTTTATCCCAAGGAAAAGCGATTGCTAGAAATGTTAATAGAAGGATATCCTTAAATCTATCTCAACTTAGCACAACTAGTGCAGAGGGGGTAATCGAAGTATGATAGGAAGGTGATGATTCAAGGATAACAAATGAAATGCTAAAAGATAACTGGTGTAGTGCAGCTAGGTAGGAGGACAACGAGTGAGAAAGGTTCCTGTGATTCAAACTCTACTCCTGTGATCTATCCTATCAAATGGACGAAGTACACTAAGACTGCTACCTTATTTTCGGTGTGTAGGGGATAGTGCGAAACAATAGAGGATATAACCTCTACCCGAAGCACCTACTCTCTTATGGGAGCCTACCTTTTAAGAACTTGCCTAAAACACATGGAGGGATACTAAGACTAGACAGGGCTGTCACCACCTGCTAGCACCCACAAATAATCCGTGCGACAAGCAGCATTCAAAGGCAAGATCTGGTCTAAGCACTATGCTTACACTAAGCCTTACTACTCTACCAGTGATCAAGACAACTAGAGCACCCTATAACAAGCGATGAACTACACACGTGAGCTGGTTACAGGATCACAATCTAATGTAAATCGACCAAGTAATATGATAACTCACAACAATACTATTAAAGTAATGCACTAAGTGAAGACTTAGTAAAGTAAAGCAGGAATAATATATTAAAGTAGATAAGTCTTACAGAAAGAGAAAGATACAAGAGCTATACCAGATTCTCCAGTAGACGACTCCGGAGACCCCGAGCACAGCTCGACTCAACTCTAACTCCCACACTAGACTACAACTACTACTAAAGGTGGAACTACACTACTCTTCACCTGTATCTTGAATGAATCATGTCTTGAGAGGGTGGAGGCAACCTCTATTTATAGGGGAGAGTGGAGGGGCGCCACGTCAGCGATCCGTGTGCCTTTTCACCTTGACTTTTGGATGAACCGACCTTGTAACCGCTTTGGATGGACGCTAGTGATTAAACCAGCATGTGTGAAACATGCAGGAAGGCGATGGAGGCCAACTGACCTGGCTAGGCACCTGGGGTGGGTCAGCTGACCCCTATGACAGGTGGGCCCGGCCATGTGTGGTCCCCACCAGCCATAGAGTATTGCCTTGTGCTGGTTCTGTCTTGATTGTGTTGTTTCACGCCTTGATCCATGTGCTTTGATTCTCCACCGTTGAATGGAAACACATGTTGATCTGATGGTGGAATTGAGCTGGGTAGAGTGTCACACGGATCTTGCCACATCATCAGAGCCAGGTGGGCCCCATGGTAAGGTCGGCCGACCCACACATGGGCCCACTCTGAGCTCTCCTCTCTTGTAAGTGATTCCTTGAGTCATTTGTTGAAGTGTGAAGACTTGGTTCCCGAATAACTGGTTCGGCCGACCCAAAAATTTGGACTTCAAGTGCTCCAATTTGTTCTATTTTGATCTTCCCTGCATTCACAAGCTAAGAGTACAAGTGGAACTAGTTATTGATAAAAATATGTTCATGTTATGTTGATCTTCCTTGAATCCGAGGCCTGTTGACGGTGTTTGAATGTGGATTGTCATGGTATATCTACCGTCAACAAGATCCCCCAAGCTTAACCTTTGCTCGTCCCGAGCAAATAATTAAACTTTGCCTCGGTGGATCAGGAGTTGCTACAATGTTCATATTTCCTTAGTACCAAATGCACAACAAAATACTTCTCTTTTGAATGGAAAAATTGGCTATAAAAAATTCACCCATATTACCTTAGTCCTTTATGGGGCTAATGACCTTTCCTTTGCCTTAGGTGGTTGAGAGACAGAACAGTTTAACTTGAGTACTACTTTTCTCATTCTTTGCAAGTTTCATACTGGAGGTTTTAACAATGTTTTGCAAAGAAAAACTTAATGTTCCTCATATGGTTCTCTCATGTCGCTCAAATGGTGTATGATTCCTTACCAAGGCACAAAGTAAATGTTGCCTTCTCTTTATCATCCTACTTCTAAAAATGTCTTATGTGGAGCTTAAGGTAGGAATGAAAGAATATAGCATACTTACTTTGCATATGTTGTAGAGTCAAAGCTTGGATCCAAAGGGAGAAGTGTCATGCCATTAGATCAAGATGTGCAAGTGTGTGGAAAAAGTGGATTATAATGCTCCTCTTATTTGAAATTGTATATCTCTCTAATAAATTTTTAGAGACATGGCTATCATTTTTCCTTTCTTTATTCATGAGCCCATACTTGCTCATATATTTTTTTCTTTTCTTTTCTATGGACTCTCTTGTGTCCACTTTTCTTTATTTTTATTTTGCGTAGCCTTTCGTCTCTTCTACCATAATAACTAAGAGAGATATTTTATGACTTTAACACATGGAGCATTTATTTAGTGGAAATGAAAGGCATGTGGTTGCGTACTTTCAGTGTAGAAGCAGCAAGTATATGTGGTGTGTACGTGATCATGATCTTGGGAGCATGATAAGTCTCTCAATAAGGGTCAACAAGACTTGACAACACTCAATGCAAAGCAAATAGCTTATGTAGAAGGGCTAAGACATGTGTAGCATATATGGATGTGGTAGGAATTTATTACCATTGAGGAACAATAATGTTTTGATTGTTTAAGAAATAAATCTCCAGTAATCATGCATGCTTAGAACAATATTATAGTAGCTCTTATTTCACTATATCATATCTCACAACAACTTAGACTTAGTTCTAGCACTTAGCATCCATAAAGTTTTCAGGTTCATGATGATTTTAAATAAGCCAAGTAATCCATACTCAAAGAAATATTAAGTTGTAAACTAGGCATTAAAAAATATTAACAGAGCAACTGTTCATCATTTCCAACGAGAAAGATTAACATACATGAACAGAAAATATTTTTGGTGTTTTTATTTTATTCTATTTAAATGCATTAAATTAAAAATAATATAAAATACTGAGATAGAATACTTACTTTGGTGGGGGAGAGAATCTCCCCCAAGCTTGCACTTTTGCAGATATCTCACTGAGGTGGACGTGGCGGATATGGTGGCGGGTAGTGAGGAGGATATTGTGTTGGATATGCTGGTGGATATGGCCGCGGGAACTGCTGTGGATGCTGTGGAATATATGGTGGTGGAGGTACGTTGTGATGTACATAGAGGGCAGCCCACTGTCTGCCAATCTGCTCCTGAAAATTTTGGAGCTGCTGCTGGGTTTGTGCAGTGATGTTGTGAATGGCTTCATGGCCAGCCCGCAGCACACCAAACTGGTGTGTTAGCAACTCCATGTCATGTCGATGGCTTCGCGTCGCTGCATCCTGCATAGATGAGTATGAAAATCTGGCACTTTGTGCCCCTGACCGGCGCCCTCCTCCAGAGCTGGAGGCCTGCATGGCATTTGAGCTGCCTGCATAGGTGCTGTCATGTTCTTCGGATGATTCATTACGCTGTGCAGCACGCGTTCTTGCACGGGTAGCAAGTCCTGAAAAACTCCAACATCCGCCTACTCCTGCAATGTTAGGCACTAAAGGGTGGCCCCCATATAGTTTTAATTATGGGCATGGCAAAATGAGTCTTGCATCGCTATTATGGAATTTAAATTCTATTGTTCCTTGGGGACCACCAGCAATAATATGAGCCTTAATGAAATACTCCTCACCCAGGATGGTTCTTTGTGCAGGTATGTAATCATTAAATCCATTTAGCAGTTCAAGGTAACTACACAATTTTGTGATGATGGATGTGAAATCAAATGATCCAATTCTTGATGGTGCAGTAATCCAATGCTCTACCATGGCTTTTACAGGTGATACTCAGATTTTATATACCATGGCATAAATTATTCTTAAGTCAATTTCCCTCACAATTCTAACATCATCCCGGGAAAACAAAGTGATTCCTAGCCATCTATGCAAAAATCATAGTGTGGGGTTGCAAATGTGACTAGTGCGAGGTTTCTCCATTCTATTTTCCCCTATTATGTCATGCCAAAATTCAAGTTTATTGAACCTTCAGGTAGCAGATTCTAAATTTGAGATGCAGTTCATAAAGCCTAGGCAAGCACTAAACTGGTCCCAAGTAAGATCATAAGCTTGATTAAACAGGCAAAAATATATGTTATCTCTAGTTGCTTTTACTGTGCACATAAATTCTAAGGTGAGACTCCTGCTACCTTGGTACCTAGAAAAATCCCAGAATTCACCCCATCCTATTGCACCAAAAACATCAAAGAATTCCTCATACATATCTGTGCGTTGGAGGAGTTCTAAACCAATTACCATGGTGTGTTCAAAGTTGCGGTTGCGGATAGAGTTGAGGACGAGAAGTTCTTGCGGAGTGACCCAAATGCCTGTTTCTTGGTCTTGTGTTCTAACAGGTTCTTCCTCTTCTTCGGATTCTTCATGATCATGAGAAGGTTGTTCAACATTTTCCGTGTTGTTGCTTGGCTCAGTTGCCTCAGACAAATATTCATCCTGTGACCCCGAGAGTCATATCTCAGTGTCATGGGATGATGATCGTCGTGATGAACTCCCGCTCAATGCTGAGCGCATTTTCTTTGCTGCAGCCTTGAATGGGTTCTTCATATTTTCACAAAATAAAGACACGAACCAAGCTTCGGATGATAGGGATTAGCTTAGTTTAATGAGCCTCTTACCGGATGATTACCTTACTTGGCTCCCTCGGGTGACGAACACTTGAACAAGGATGAGAGGAAAATATTTTTGGGTTTTATTTTTGGAAAGAAAAGAGCCTTGTTGGGAGGTGAGAGAGAGTTTTAGAGTGTCGGAGTGCTCTGCTGGTGGTTTGGTTGGAGGAATGTGCTCACGAGCATGGCAATTAAATGGAGAAGGAAGCAGAGGTGCAGGGGGCACTTGGCCTGGTTCGGCCGACCCCTGCCCTCTCTCTATGTTGTGCCAATAATTAGAGGAGTCTCTGGTGCATTGAATGGAACAAAAGCTGAAGTGGTGGAGCTCAATTAATGGGTCGGCCGAACCATTAATCACCTCTAATTTTCAGGCATCTTGTTGCTTTGTGAACGTTGTAGGAACTAGAGCAAGTGGGTGTGGTCATGTGCCTGCTTATGGGTCGGTCGAACCATCCCCTCTCTCTAATTGCTATGTGCCAAACAAAGGAGTCAAGGGTGGTCATTTCTTGCTTGGTGAAGCACTCATCTTTCTCTCCTTTGGATGCTTGCTCCTGGAATCCTTTCTTGGAGTGAGTGGTGAATGGAACAAAAGGCCAAAGGAGGGGGCAAGACATGACCATGGCTGGTGGATGTTTGCTCATGAGGTGCTTCACGGGAGAATTCTTTCAAAAGGTGATTTGCTTAAGGGTTTAAGTAAGAATCTTTCCCATGATTAGCAAAAGGTATTTTGATCAAGCTTTGCATGAGTGGAATTAATGAAACGACCTCGATTTCCACGAAGGGAAATCCACAGGCTCGAATTGTAATTCAACAGATTGCTTGGGACAATCCATAAAATTACCCATATCTCAGTTGACACCAGGATCCATACAATGGTAATTAAGTCTTACATAAATATTTATTACATCGCCACACTGGCGGAATCAACAATCAGAGAAGCTTTAGAAGATGCGGAAGCGATTCATCCTTCACGGCCAACTTGAGTGTAGCACGTGACCCTATTCCTCGTCATCATCTCCCTCGAAGTCGTACTCATTCTCGTCACCTGACAGCAAATTTATCAGTACGATTTGTACTGGCCACGGAGCCCACCTATGCAGCATTTGCTTTGTGGAAAGTGGATGCAAGGCTATACAAGCAGACCTATAGGCTAAGGTTTTCCTATGCAGCTGTAATCAATGTTTATTTAGTCAAGTTTTATCACCAGTTAACACCATTATCCCTTTTCCCATCACCACATCTCACTTACCCACACCTCGCTCTCATTCGACAGGCCCAACTCCCTCTCGGGCCTATCTCAGCGGCACACTACCACAACGGGTACACTGCCGGAACAATGTTATCCAGGGGGAGAAAAGAATATGCTCTCATCTAATAGTGGTTGCAGAAACATTGGGAAAGGTCCATAGCCAACGAGTTGACTTATGTATCGATCGATCAACCATACACTCTGCAGAGGTTTTACTACTCACAAGATTAGCCATCATCGATGCTGTACAATCATCTAGGCAGAATTCCGGGTGCTTGCTTGCCTAGGTCGATGCCACCCTACCACTCAGCCCTGGGATATTCCGGATCCAACACCGTCATGCTGAGACTGGGAGACGCAGTACCGGGCCCCGTCAGTGGTACTGCGCATCTAGAACGGTACGGGAATCCGCCATCCGTCACCGTCCACCCTTATCACCTCTCAACCTAGCAGTAGTGGCACCGCCCTACCAAGTAGTCCAGCCGTCTCCCGCCCATCAGAAGCGAGCGAGTAGCAAGGGAATCCAGATGTTTCCGGTCACTAGTCAGATCCTAGGTTGTGACCAAGCAGGCATCTCCACTTAGGGGATACTCTCCCCGTGCTATCACAGCACCTCCGTCCACGGGCTTCAAACCACCAAGGCTATCCCACCCGGAACCTCCTCAACAACTTTACCCGCCACAGGTATCTCACTTTGGGGATGCCCAGGTTGCACCCCCGGCACGACTTGCCCCATGGGCTTGTCTCACATCCCACTTGGTCGACATCAACCCTTACCACGCACCCAAGACGCACGCAGCACTCTCTCCCAGTGGTTATAATCAGTTATACACCATCCCAATTCCACCACATAGCATATAGCAAGTAGAAAGTAGTGGAAGAGTAACAGTAAATTAAGCAGCAGCTAACCTAACAGCGGATAGCAGGGTAAAGTCTTATCAAGGCAGGGAATTCAAATATACTACCATGCAACCAATCCATACATAATCATAAAGCAATAGCAACAATGTCATTTGCAATGCGTAATAGGATCTAAGGATTTGGTGGGACGTGGCACCTTCGTAGTCGTCTCCTAGCTCCTGAAAGTACTCGTGGTCGTCTTCCTTAGTCAGATCCTCCTCCGGCTCTGAAATCGAACACGAAATAGTCGCGTCAGCGACTCCTATAGAGTATTTCAGAAAAATCCAATAAAATAAAGAGCCAAATGCACACAAACACAGTCTTAGATTGTAGATCTCATTTTTCTGAGAATTTTGATATATGGTGCGCAATTTTTGGACATCGTATGAATAAGTTATGAATTTCCGAAGATTATCCTATTTTCTGAAAATGGGAAAACTGGTCGGTTAATCAGGGGCAGCTTGGGATTGGTCCCCGTGGCGCGCGGGTCCAGTAGTGCGGCAAGTGGTGCCTCAACAGAACACAGACCCGATGGTCGCCCACCAGGTGTTCGATGCTGGTTCCCAGAGAGTTGCCGGAGTTGGCGTAGCTCGGCGTGGCTCGGCGGTGGTCGGTGGTAGCTCGGCTGTGGTTGGGGTATCTCGGCGGAGCTCGGCGGTGGTCGGGGGTAGCTCGGCGGGGCTCGGCATAGTTCGGCGTACCTCGGCGGGGCTCGGGCGAATCGGAAATTCGCGGCGCCGAGGGTGCCGCTCTCCCGAGCTCTCCCGGGGGGGGGCTCGGGCGAATCGGAGATTCGGTGCGCCCGAGGGTGCCGTTCTCCCGAGGTCTCTCGCGGAGGCTCGGGCGAATCGGAAATTTGGGCGCCCGAGGGTGCCGTTCTCCCGAGGTCTCCTGCGGAGGCTCGGGCGAATCGGACATTTGGGCGCCCGAGGGGGCTGCTCTCCCGAGCTCTCCTGGGGAGGCTCGGGCGAATCGGAGATTTGGGCGCCGAAGGGGCTGCTCTCCCGAGCTCTCCTGGGGAGGCTCGGGCGAATCGGAGATTCGGTGCTAGCAGGGTTCCAGGGCGTCTGTTCAAGGCGGCGGTGTCTCTCCGGTGCGGCGGACGATGACAGGGCGGCGATGGCCATATTTCGGCAAGACAGGGCTCGGCTTTCCCCAATTGGCGTGCTCAGGCAGTCGTCCGACCAGATGGTGGTGGATTAGAGTCGTGGTATGGCCTCCTTCTCTCCCTCGGCATACGGCGGTTCTCCGACGAGGTGGAGGCGCACGTAGCCAAGGCGACAGTCGTGATTCGGGGCTCGGCTATCTAGCGGCGGTGCCGAGGCAGACTTGGCGAACCTCGGCGGCCTTTCTCCGCAGCGCGAGGCGACCGGGGGTACTCGGAACGGATTTAGGCGAGGCGGAACCTGTCGGCGGCGATGTCGTCGCGACGGTGAGGTTCCGGCGGGGCTAAGGAGGTCCTCTAGGAGATGTATACGCGTCCAGGGTCTATGGCGATGGTATACCAACTACCAATTTTGGCTACCGAGCTTTCCAAGGTGCTCGGTTGTGGCGGCGGCGTGTCGCCGACGACGGCGGAAGGCGGCATCGCGGCTACGACCAAGTATTGGTTCAATCGAATGCGGTCTTGTCAAATTGGTGAGGCCAGAGAGGCATACAACACTCTGGTGGTGAACTTTAGCCATGGCATGACCTTCTTTTGGCGACGGCTCGCGGCGGCACTCCGGTAAGGTCGCGGCGCACGCGGCCAAGGCGATTCAGGCTTCCTCTAGCGCTTAGATCCGCGTAGCTAGCTCGAGGGGGTCGTGGCGGTGCTCCACGACGCTCTAACCTATACGGGTGCTAGTCGGATTGCTCGGAACGGGTGATTCGGCGTCGGAACGCGTCGGTGGTGAGCGCGCTCCGCCGAGAACGCGTCGTGCTGCGTTCTCGGTCTAGCAAGCTTGTAGTCCGGGGGTTTCGGCCGGTCGAATGAGTGCATGGTGCAGGTGATCTTCCCGAGCCGGTAAAGGCTCGTGCCTGCGCGTCCCGAGGGTGGAACGCCATGGCAAAAGCAGGGCAAGGCTCGGACATGGCGTGCGGTGGCTCACCGTGGTGTCGGTGAAGCTAGGATGGCGGTGCAGTGGCGAGTCGGAGCCGTGCAGAGCGATCGCAGTGCCGTGCCGCTCCTCGTCCGCAGCTCGGGCTTCTCCTCCGTGTCCGGCTCCGGCGTGCTCCGCGGCGGCGGCGCTCCAGCAGCTTCTCCTCCTCTGCTCCGCCCTTCTCCTACGCTCTCTCTCTCGGTTTGGTGCGGTGTGCCGGTCTGTGCTGCGGTGGCGGCGAGGGGAAATGAGGGTAGGGCTTCGGGGTGCTCCAATTTATAGGCGAGCTTGGTAGGTTCCCATGGCGGACGGCCGCGATTGATCTCGGTAGATCAGAGGGCTTCGGCCGCTCGACGCTAGGGCTTCAGGGTGCACGCGGGCTCGCTTGGCGGCCAAGGAAGGAGGGGACAGGAGGGGGACAGCGGGGTCAGGGCTCTGCCATGCTGTCGGCTGTGGGACCGGGGTCACGCCATTCGCGTGACACCCCCGGCAGGCACGTCGCCTTCGTGAGGAAGAAGAACAGTGGGGGGGGGCGAGAGCGGCTGACAGGCGGGGTCGGGTTGGCAGCGAGCGCGAGTGTGTGTGCCGGTCGCGCGCGCGCTGCCGAGCCGCAACGTGGGCTGCGCGCGGTGAGGTGAGGAGAGGAAGGTCATGGCTGGCCTAACTCTCTTTCTCCTTTTCTATTTTCAATTTAGTGTATATATACATATATTGCCCATTTCAAATATTGAGTAAATACAAACATAAATTGCAATAAATCCCAAATGTGATGCATAAGTTATTATTCTATGTGAATGGAATTAAAATGCAAACTACACTCCTTTATTTACCAATTTCATAATGAAACCTATATGCTTGCACAAGAAAAATGGGTTTTCACAATAAATAAATGAAAAATTTTAATTGGTTGGGATTTTTAGATTGTGTGGATTTTTAGGGTTGTTACAGTCCTCCCCCCTCATTAGGATCTCGACCTCGAGATTCAGAGATAACGTACCCATCGAAGAGGTAAGGAAACATAATCCGCAAGTCCGATTCTTTCTCCCACGTAGCTTCCCTTTCAGTGTGATTGCTCCACTGTACCTTGCACATCGGAATGGTTTTGTTTCGCGTCTCTTTGGTATCCCGTGCCAAGATCTTGATCGGATGTTCCTTGTATTCAAGTGTGTCTTGCAGGTCCAATGCATCCGTAGGAACTTGCTCCTCAGGAAGCTTCAAACACTTCCTTAATTGCGAGACATGGAACACGGGGTGTGCTCCAGATAATTCCTCCGGTAGTTCCAGCTTGTAAGCAAGCTTTCCAACTCTTTTACAGATCTTGTATGGCCCAACATATCTTGGTGCCAATTTCCCCTTCACGTGGAATCTGACAGTGCCACGAAGTGGAGATACCTTGAGGTAGACATAATCCCCAACCTTGAACTCAAGCTCTCTACGTCTCCTATCTGCATAGCTCTTTTGCCTACTCTGTGCAATTCTCAAATTTTTTCTGACTTGTGCTACGCCTTCCTCTGCTTCTACAATCTTAGCAGGGCCAAAGAAGGCTCTCTCTCCGGGTTTTGACCACATTAGCGGGGTCCTGCAGGGTCTCCCATACAATGCCTCAAACGGTGACATCTTGAGGCTTGTTTGATAGCTGTTGTTGTACGAGAATTCAGCGTGGGGTAAGTAGCTTTCCCAACTGGTCTTGTATTTTATCACACAAGCTCGGAGCATATCTTCGAGAATTTGGTTCACTCTTTCTGTTTGACCATCAGTTTGTGGGTGATAAGCCGTGCTATAGTCCAGCTTGGTTCCGATGGATTTGTGCAAGGCTTGCCAGAATCGAGACGTGAATTGTGAGCCTCGATCAGATATAATACTCAGAGGCGCCCCATGTAACTTCAAAATGTTTGATACGTACAGATCTGCTAGCTTTTCGACTCTATATTTCCTTTTGACCGGTATAAAATGTGCAACTTTGGTTAGACGGTCCACTATTACCCATATAGAATCATATCCATGCTCGGATCGGGGCAGTCCTATTATGAAGTCCATGGATATGCACTCCCACTTCCATTCTGGTATCTCAACTGGTTGTAGCAACCCTGCTGGTCTCTGATGTTCGGCCTTGATTCTATTGCATGTATCACATCGGGCTACATGCCCTGCAATGTCTGTCTTCATATTCTCCCACCAGAAGTGCTTCCTTAGATCATGGTACATCTTGGCTGACCCTGGGTGAATGCAATATTTGGAGTCATGCCCTTCTGACAGAATCTCTTCTCGTATCGCTGAATCCGTCGGTACGCAGATTCTATCTTTGTACCATACAGTTCCCTGCTCATCTTCTCGGTATTCGGGGCCTCTTCCCAGCTTCATCAAACCACGGATATAGTCTATCTCAGGACAGTTCTTTTGCGCTTCACGGATTCGTGAGGTGAGATTGTACTCGACGCGAAGCTCATTTAGCATGCCATAGGAGACTACCTCGAGCTGGAACGCGTCAAACTCTCTCCTGAGCTCAGGTGGCATAGAGTTGGTGATGAGGGTATGGCAGTAGCTTTTGCGGCTAAGTGCATCAGCGACAACATTGGCCTTTCCTGGGTGATAATGGATCTCAAGATCATAGTCCTTGATGAGTTCTAGCCATCTGCGCTGCCTCATATTCAGATCTTCCTGAGTGAAGAAGTACTTCAGGCTCTTGTGGTCAGTGTAGATGTCACACTTGTTGCTTATCAGATAGTGTCTCCAAATCTTGAGTGCATGTACCACGGCTGCAAGTTCTAGGTCATGAGTCGGGTATCGCTGCTCATGCTCCTTCAACTGTCTTGAGGCATAAGCTATCACTCTTCCTTCTTGCATTAGTACACAGCCCAAATCTTGCCGAGAGGCATCACAATATACAACAAAATCCTTGTGAATATCGGGCAGGGCTAGTACAGGTGTAGTAGTGAGCTTCTCCTTCAAGGTCTGAAAACTCTTCTCACATTCAGGAGTCCATATAAACTTGTTCTCTTTCTTCAGCAAGTTGGTCATGGGTCTTGCAATCTTGGAGAAATACTCAATAAATCTGCGATAGTATCCTGCAAGTCCCAAAAAGCTTCTGATTTCTAACACATTACAGGGTTGTTCCCACTCTTTCACAGCTTCAATTTTGGCTGGGTCTACTGCGACTCCTTCTCCTGACAGTACGTGTCCAAGGAAAGCAACTTCCTCAAGCCAGAATTCGCACTTGGAGAATTTGGCGTATAGCTGGTTGCGAGACAACCTCTCCAATACGGTCCTCAGATGATGTTCATGTTCCTCTTTTGTGGCTGAATAAACCAATATATCATCAATGAATACCACCACAAACTTGTCTAGCTCATTCATGAAGATCTTGTTCATCATGTTCATGAAGTATGCTGGAGCATTAGTGAGTCCAAATGAGACTACTGTGCACTCATACTGTCCATATCTAGTGACAAATGCAGTCTTCGGGATATCTTCTTCCCTGATCTTCATCTGATGATACCCTGATCGGAGATCGATCTTTGAGAAGTACTTGGCCTTGCTCAATTGATCTAACAGATCATCGATGCGGGGCAATGGGTACTTATTCTTGACTGTAACCGCATTCAGATTCCGGTAGTCAATGCACATCCTCATCGTGCCATCCTTCTTCTTGACAAACAAAACGGGAGATCCCCAGGGCGAAGCACTAGGCCTAATGAAACCCTTCTCCAGTAATTCTCCCAGCTGCTTGTTGAGTTCCTTCAACTCATCAGCCGACATTCTGTAGGGTCTTTTGGCAATTGGTGCAGTCCCTGGCATCAGCTCTATAACAAACTCCACATCTCTATCTGGTGGCATTCCTGGCAACTCCTCTGGAAATACGTCATTGAACTCACAGACTACTGGCACATCCCTGAATGTCAGCTCTGTTTTATCTGCTTTAGTCTCCAGGGCACATAGGAGGGCTTGGACTCTCTCGGTTTGGGGTACACATCGGACAGCTGTTCCCCAAGGGTGGGTTACCTGAACATATCTAGGTGAACAAGATATCACTCCCCGGTGTTTGGTTAGCCAGTCCATGCCTAAGATGACATCTAAGCTATTGGAGGGTAGTAGGGTTAGGTCAGCTCGAAAGTCAAGTCCCTCGATAGTGATTATCACTCCTCTACATATGTGAACGCTTCCGAAGGTTCCTAAGGGCGAGCTAGTTAGGATGGGGTTTGCTCTCGGGGTTACAGGTATGTTATGCTTATGTGCATATGCAGATGAAATGTATGAACATGTAGCTCCCGAATCGAACGGAACTGTAGCCATGTTACCCTGAACTAGGAACGTACCGTACACAGCATCAGGTGCAGCTTCAGCTTCCTCAGCGGTCATGTGGTTCAGTCTTCCTCGGGTAGCAGATCCCCGGTTCGGTGTGCCCTGTGCAGCTGCTGGTGCACGGTTGAGGTCGGGGCACACAGCCACACGGTGTCCAGGCTTTCCGCATCCGAAGCAAGTGAAGGGCGCACTGCTTGCTGTAGCTGTCGCAGGAGCCTTCCAATTGCTTGTCCTTGGCGTGTTGGTAGCGGGGGCGGGTGTGTTCTGCACAGCTCGAGTCGGCGCAGGGTAGGTCTGAGCGGGGCGGTGATAGTTGCTGCTGTTGGTACCACCACGGCTCGTTCCCGAAGAGGGTCTCTGGCGAGTCCGGAAAGGCGGAGGTGCACTCGTTCGCTGTCTCTGGGGTGGAGCAGCGCGAGCGGGTCCCTCAGAGCGGCGCTTCTTTCCCTTGTTCTGGGCCTCGAATTCTAGTCGTGCTTCCATGCGATCCTTCTCGATCTCAATACAGCGGTCAATCAGCTCACGCAGAGTGTAGCTCTTGTTCCCTGACAGAGCCAACCTGATCTTGGTCTGAAGTCCCTTCCTGTAGTAGTACATCTTTTCCTTCTCGGAACTCACGCAAGACGCAGGTGCGTAGCGGAGCAAGCAGTTGAAGCGGGTGGTGTACTCGTGGATCCGATCAGCTCCCTGGGAGATGTTGCGAAACTCGTTCTCCTTGGCCTCCATGACTCCCTCAGGAATGTGGTGGTCACGGAAAGCCTTGGTGAACTCATCCCAGTCAATGTGGGCTGGGTCCTCGTGAGCGCTGGTGTAGTTGTCCCACCATGCTCGTGCAGCACCGGTCAGCTGGTGGCTAGCAATCCCAACACACTCCTCGTCGGAGCAAGTGGTCAGGTCCAGCTTCTTCTCCATCTCCTTAAGCCAATCATCGGCAGCGAGGGGATCGCTGTCGGTCCCGTCGAAGGTAGGTGGCCTCAGCTTCAGGAAACCCTCCAGTTTCCTTTGGAAGTCATTCTGGGGTGGCCCGTGGTGCCTGTTCATCCCAGTAGCTATGGCATTCAGCAGCTGGGTCTGCTGAGCCATCACTTCCGCCAACGTCGGTGGCGGCGGCGGTGGCGGTGGCGGAGGCACGTTCTCGCCTTGTGGTGGCGGATCGTTCACCGGCGGTGCATCCTCTGCCCGGCGCAGCTCTTCTTCCAGGTTAACTCCAGCACGTCTGCCAGCTGGGCGTCCACGGTTGCGACCACGCCCACATCCTGGCGCAGGCGCAGGGGAGGGCTGGCGGTTCTCCAAACGCGCAGAACGTCTCATCGACATCTGAATTTATTAGGTACGTGCTCAGTGCAGTAATATTCTTGTAGTGGTTTAAGTAGAAGTTAGATGTTTTCAACGATTTAAATGAATTAAAACATTTTTCATGCTATCCTACACTCAACCAAAGAAGCATAGAGATCCATAAGAAGCATAAGATCCAAATGTCACTCATCACATGGTTATTATTATATAAAGGATGTTCCTAGCTGCTAAGAAGATCGTGCTATGCGCAGGTAGCCAATGGCTGGACAACTCATGGTATCTCTAGTCTAAGGGCTACGCAGGGTCCCATAAGCTACTGGTGCATAAGGTCAAGTACGGCGTCGGGTATGCGGCTGTCCTCTGCCTCAACAAGCTTCCCTCGGCTGAAGTACTGGATCTGGTCAGACGGTGCTCCCAGCTCCTCCAGCACCTGGCGTAGTACCATGGCAAATCCGTCGTGGTTCCTCCCATTGATCGGGATCTCAATAGTGCCGTCGTGCAGTGGACGAAGTGGTGGTCCAAGGCTGGTCATCTGCAAATTTTTCAAGAAACGGATTAGCAGGTCCTTGTATTAGATAAGTCATTGCATAAAAAGTGAATGCAAGGTCGGTAATATAACCGAAAGAGAGTCTGGCTTCCTATTCTAACGTCCATTCTCTATGGGTCTCGTCCTACAGTCAAGTATGGCTCTGATACCAACTGAAACGACCTCGATTTCCACGAAGGGAAATCCACAGGCTCGAATTGTAATTCAACAGATTGCTTGGGACAATCCATGAAATTACCCATATCTCAGTTGACACCAGGATCCATACAATGGTAATTAAGTCTTACATAAATATTTATTACATCGCCACACTGGCGGAATCAACAATCAGAGAAGCTTTAGAAGATGCGGAAGCGATTCATCCTTCACGGCCAACTTGAGTGTAGCACGTGACCCTATTCCTCGTCATCATCTCCCTCGAAGTCGTACTCATTCTCGTCAACTGACAGCAAATTTATCAGTACGATTTGTACTGGCCACGGAGCCCACCTATGCAGCATTTGCTTTGTGGAAAGTGGATGCAAGGCTATACAAGCAGACCTATAGGCTGAGGTTTTCCTATGCAGCTGTAATCAATGTTTATTTAGTCAAGTTTTATCATCAGTTAACACCATTATCCCTTTTCCCATCACCACATCTCACTTACCCACACCTCGCTCTCATTCGACAGGCCCAACTCCCTCTCGGGCCTATCTCAGCGGCACACTACCACAACGGGTACACTGCCGGAACAATGTTATCCAGGGGGGGAAAAGAATATGCTCTCATCTAATAGTGGTTGCAGAAACATTAGGAAAGGTCCATAGCCAACGAGTTGACTTATGTATCGATCGATCAACCATACACTCTGCAGAGGTTTTACTACTCACAAGATTAGCCATCATCGATGCTGTACAATCATCTAGGCAGAATTCCGGGTGCTTGCTTGCCTAGGTCGATGCCACCCTACCACTCAGCCCTGGGATATTCCGGATCCAACACCGTCATGCTGAGACTGGGAGACGCAGTACCGGGCCCCGTCAGTGGTACTGCGCATCTAGAACGGTACGGGAATCCGCCATCCGTCACCGTCCACCCTTATCACCTCTCAACCTAGCAGTAGTGGCACCGCCTTACCAAGTAGTCCAGCCGTCTCCCGCCCATCAGAAGCGAGCGAGTAGCAAGGGAATCCAGATGTTTCCGGTCACTAGTCAGATCCTAGGTTGTGACCAAGCAGGCATCTCCACTTAGGGGATACTCTCCCCGTGCTATCACAGCACCTCCGTCCACGGGCTTCAAACCACCAAGGCTATCCCACTCGGAACCTCCTCAACAACTTTACCCGCCACAGGTATCTCACTTTGGGGATGCCCAGGTTGCACCCCCGGCATGACTTGCCCCATGGGCTTGTCTCACATCCCACTTGGTCGACATCAACCCTTACCACGCACCCAAGACGCACGCAGCACTCTCTCCCAGTGGTTATAATCAGTTATACACCGTCCCAATTCCACCACATAGCATATAGCAAGTAGAAAGTAGTGGAAGAGTAACAGTAAATTAAGCAGCAGCTAACCTAACAGCGGATAGCAGGGTAAAGTCTTATCAAGGCAGGGAATTCAAATATACTACCATGCAACCAATCCATACATAATCATAAAGCAATAGCAACAATGTCATTTGCAATGCGTAATAGGATCTAAGGATTTGGTGGGACGTGGCACCTTCGTAGTCGTCTCCTAGCTCCTGAAAGTACTCGTGGTCGTCTTCCTTAGTCAGATCCTCCTCCGGCTCTGAAATCGAACACGAAATAGTCGCGTCAGCGACTCCTATAGAGTATTTCAGAAAAATCCAATAAAATAAAGAGCCAAATGCACACAAACACAGTCTTAGATTGTAGATCTCATTTTTCTGAGAATTTTGATATATGGTGCGCAATTTTTGGACATCGTATGAATAAGTTATGAATTTCCGAAGATTATCCTATTTTCTGAAAATGGGAAAACTGGTCGGTTAATCAGGGGCAGCTTGGGATTGGTCCCCGTGGCGCGCGGGTCCAGTAGTGCGGCAAGTGGTGCCTCAACAGAACACAGACCCGATGGTCGCCCACCAGGTGTTCGATGCTGGTTCCCAGAGAGTTGCCGGAGTTGGCGTAGCTCGGCGTGGCTCGGCGGTGGTCGGTGGTAGCTCGGCTGTGGTTGGGGTATCTCGGCGGAGCTCGGCGGTGGTCGGGGGTAGCTCGGCGGGGCTCGGCATAGTTCGGCGTACCTCGGCGGGGCTCGGGCGAATCGGAAATTCGCGGCGCCGAGGGTGCCGCTCTCCCGAGCTCTCCCGGGGGGGGGCTCGGGCGAATCGGAGATTCGGTGCGCCCGAGGGTGCCGTTCTCCCGAGGTCTCTCGCGGAGGCTCGGGCGAATCGGAAATTTGGGCGCCCGAGGGTGCCGTTCTCCCGAGGTCTCCTGCGGAGGCTCGGGCGAATCGGACATTTGGGCGCCCGAGGGGGCTGCTCTCCCGAGCTCTCCTGGGGAGGCTCGGGCGAATCGGAAATTTGGGCGCCCGAGGGTGCCGTTCTCCCGAGGTCTCCTGCGGAGGCTCGGGCGAATCGGACATTTGGGCGCCCGAGGGGGCTGCTCTCCCGAGCTCTCCTGGGGAGGCTCGGGCGAATCGGAGATTTGGGCGCCGAAGGGGCTGCTCTCCCGAGCTCTCCTGGGGAGGCTCGGGCGAATCGGAGATTCGGTGCTAGCAGGGTTCCAGGGCGTCTGTTCAAGGCGGCGGTGTCTCTCCGGTGCGGCGGACGATGACAGGGCGGCGATGGCCATATTTCGGCAAGACAGGGCTCGGCTTTCCCCAATTGGCGTGCTCAGGCAGTCGTCCGACCAGATGGTGGCGGATTAGAGTCGTGGTATGGCCTCCTTCTCTCCCTCGGCATACGGCGGTTCTCCGACGAGGTGGAGGCGCACGTAGCCAAGGCGACAGTCGTGATTCGGGGCTCGGCCATCTAGCGGCGGTGCCGAGGCAGACTTGGCGAACCTCGGCGGCCTTTCTCCGCAGCGCGAGGCGACCGGGGGTACTCGGAACGGATTTAGGCGAGGCGGAACCTATCGGCGGCGATGTCGTCGCGACGGTGAGGTTCCGGCGGGGCTAAGGAGGTCCTCTAGGAGATGTATACGCGTCCAGGGTCTATGGCGATGGTATACCAACTACCAATTTTGGCTACCGAGCTTTCCAAGGTGCTCGGTTGTGGCGGCGGCGTGTCGCCGACGACGGCGGAAGGCGGCATCGCGGCTACGACCAAGTATTGGTTCAATCGAATGCGGTCTTGTCAAATTGGTGAGGCCAGAGAGGCATACAACACTCTGGTGGCGAACTTTAGCCATGGCATGACCTTCTTTTGGCGACGGCTCGCGGCGGCGCTCCGGTAAGGTCGCGGCGCACGCGGCCAAGGCGATTCAGGCTTCCTCTAGCGCTTAGATCCGCGTAGCTAGCTCGAGGGGGTCGTGGCGGTGCTCCACGATGCTCTAACCTATACGGGTGCTAGTCGGATTGCTCGGAACGGGTGATTCGGTGTCGGAACGCGTCGGTGGTGAGCGCGCTCCGTCGAGAACGCGTCGTGCTGCGTTCTCGGTCTAGCAAGTTTGTAGTCCGGGGGTTTCGGCCGGTCGAATGAGTGCATGGTGCAGGTGATCTTCCTGAGCCGGTAAAGGCTCGTGCCTGCGCGTCCCGAGGGTGGAACGCCATGGCAAAAGCAGGGCAAGGCTCGGACATGGCGTGCGGTGGCTCACCGTGGTGTCGGTGAAGCTAGGATGGCGGTGCAGTGGCGAGTCGGAGCCGTGCAGAGCGATCGCAGTGCCGTGCCGCTCCTCGTCCGCAGCTCGGGCTTCTCCTCCGTGTCCGGCTCCGGCGTGCTCCGCGGCGGCGGCGCTCCAGCAGCTTCTCCTCCTCTGCTCCGCCCTTCTCCTACGCTCTCTCTCTCGGTTTGGTGCGGTGTGCCGGTCTGTGCTGCGGTGGCGGCGAGGGGAAATGAGGGTAGGGCTTCGGGGTGCTCCAATTTATAGGCGAGCTTGGTAGGTTCCCATGGCGGACGGCCGCGATTGATCTCGGTAGATCAGAGGGCTTCGGCCGCTCGACGCTAGGGCTTCAGGGTGCACGCGGGCTCGCTTGGCGGCCAAGGAAGGAGGGGACAGGAGGGGGACAGCGGGGTCAGGGCTCTGCCATGCTGTCGGCTGTGGGACCGGGGTCACGCCATTCGCGTGACACCCCCGGCAGGCACGTCGCCTTCGTGAGGAAGAAGAACAGTGGGGGGGGCGAGAGCGGCTGACAGGCGGGGTCGGGTTGGCAGCGAGCGTGAGTGTGTGTGCCGGTCGCGCGCGCGCTGCCGAGCCGCAACGTGGGCTGCGCGCGGTGAGGTGAGGAGAGGAAGGTCATGGCTGGCCTAACTCTCTTTCTCCTTTTCTATTTTCAATTTAGTGTATATATACATATATTGCCCATTTCAAATATTGAGTAAATACAAACATAAATTGCAATAAATCCCAAATGTGATGCATAAGTTATTATTCTATGTGAATGGAATTAAAATGCAAACTACACTCCTTTATTTACCAATTTCATAATGAAACCTATATGCTTGCACAAGAAAAATGGGTTTTCACAATAAATAAATGAAAAATTTTAATTGGTTGGGATTTTTAGATTGTGTGGATTTTTAGGGTTGTTACAATTAAGGAGAGAGAGAATGGACTTTGTCATGACAAAATTTTGCTCTCGGCTCACTCATAGTTGTTGTGCACTTTTCTTGTCAGCATTTTATTAAAGCAGAAGATGAGAGAAAGAATCTAGCTCTCAGGGTGCAAGTTGACAGATATATGTCTTACAGCACTTTGTAGGGCAGCTCACAGGAAGTGTACACAGATAAGACTAGAACATGTGAGTGCACAGAAAAGTGACTGAGAAATTTTTCAGGTTGCCATGCTACGTTCATTTAGAAAATCAAGGTTGATATACTATATTTTAAGGTGTGGTCGTGCATAGGACATATCAAGACATGGCATGCATGGAAATGGACAAGAGGTGGCAGGTGGGAGACACTAGGGTGGGGTCGGCTGACCCCACCATGGGCCCCACCTGGTGTCAACTTTACTTAGGAGATTAATTATATGATTATTTTGATGTTGAGCTTGATTATTAGTCAACAGAAAAAAAGGGTTGGAGATAAATGCTAAAATAAAGCAAGCAATTAAATGAAGTAAACTTTAATTAAATGTTAGTGTACTTACCTTGATGGAAGAGTTATCCCCTCAGGTCCTTGCAGTAGGATTTCCCTCTTGGACTGGTGTCAGAATTTTCTTCGGAGGCATCGCCGGTTGTATTACCTTTCTCTTCAGCATGTACCTAAAGAAACCGCTCAGCTAATCAATGCCATAAATACAAAAAATGATCATATGCTCCCGAAACCATTTTCCAACAAAGAAAGGTGACCCAGGAGTACCAATTATTGAATGCACAATCAGAGACATCACTTTTCCCGACACCATCTGCGACACTGGATTAGGCGTTAACGTAATGTCCAAAAAGGTATATGATGAATTATTTGATGATTTACCATTATACCCAACATATATTCAGTTGCAGATGGCAGACCAATCATTGAGATTCCCTGAAGGCGTAGTCAAGGATGTCATGGTAAGAATTCAAAATAAATATATACCCGCAGATTTTCTAGTTCTTGACACGCAGGGAGACTGAAGCATCTAGGCCCTAGTGGTTTCGGTGATTAATGACAACAAGACGGTTATTATGACTAACGTGTGTTTTGCAGGATAACCTAGAGGTTAGGTCATAATAACATGTAGGTTCAAGCCCCTAGCGATGGAAATCGATTCGGTTTTTCAAAGGATGGAAGACAAGACGGTGATAGGCTAGTGCTAAGTGTCGTTTGGAGTTGAGAGACACTTGGCGTAGTCTTAGGTTTTGTTTTTCTCTTTGACCGTACTATTAAGAGGGGTTTGGATGGGTAGCTTGACCTAGAGCAAGATTAGAGAGTGTAGATGTGATGCACACTTGTCTAACATAGCTCTAGACAGCCCAGGGATACTCTTGAGAGAGAGAGGATCAAACTTCGTTTTGGAAAGTTTTCGATTCGGCGAAGTTTTGATCAAATTAGAGGCGTCGGACTCTACCTAGTATGGGCGTCGGACCAATAGCTAGAGTCCGACAACACGTGGCAGCCCCTGGACGAGTCTCAGCGTGCCAGGGAGCGTCGGACCCTGGCTGGATGGTCGTCGGACCATTGGCCAGAGTCCGACGGTGCCTCTGAGTTTTGGGCGAGCGTCGGACCGTCGCGAGTGGGAGCGTCGGACCAACGTCTGTTAGCGTCCGACACTTCCAGAGAGGTTCCCAGCGCGGTTTTGAGCGTCGGACTTGGTCCGACGGTGTGCGTCGGACCATTGCTCCGTGTACTAGCCGTTGAGAGGCACTGTGCCCGCAGTTCAGTAGCGTCGGACTGAGGAGCGTCGGACCATCGAGTTCGGTCCGACGCCCCTCTGTCATAGTTCTGGGCGCAGTGTTTGTGTGAGAGTCGGACCGTGGAGTTTGGTCCGACGGTTGAGCCTCGGCAGAGTCCGACGGTTCGCAGGAAAGTGAGAAACGGGTAGTTTTGGAGAGGGTGAGTATTTATACTCCACCAAAGCCTCCATTCTACTTCTCTTGCCATTTCTAACAGCTGAAGGAACCATTGTTGATCTTGTGAGAGAGCAAGAGCCCTAGGGAGATTAGTGTGAACTCCATTGCTTGTGAGCTTCTTCCCTAGATAGATCAAGAGTGACTTGTGTGCATCCATCACCCTCTTTGGCCTTGTTCTTGGTCAAGTGAGAGTCTAGGCTTGTTACTCTTGGTGATCGGCATCACCTAGACGGTTTGGTGGCGATCGGTGGCTTGGTGACCGCTTGGAGAGCTTGTGGACGGCCCAAGTCGAAGTTGTGAGCGGTTGTGGGCGATCCACCGCGCCGGAGTGGCAAAGGATCAGCCCGTAGAGAGCACTTGGTCTTTACGAAGATCAAGGGGGAGCTACACCCTAGCGCGGGTGCTCCAACGAGGACTAGTGGGGAGTGCCGACTCTCCGATACCTCGGGAAAAATTGGATTTGTCTTTCTAACCCTTTACATCCCGCATTTCCTTTGTGTTCTCTACTTTCCTAGAGTAGTATACTTGTGATAGGACTTGGCTTTAGGTTGCATAACTTGTTTTAGGAATAGAATTGACACAAGCACTTGTGGGGTGACATTGGGCAAATTGCGATAGGTTGAATTGTGTTTCGAAAAATTATTAGTTGCCCAATTCACCCCCTCTTGGGCATCCTTGATCCTTTCAATTGGTATCGGAGCCTTGTTGCTCATTAATTTGGCTTAACCGCCAAGAGGAAGGATGTCCGGTGGTCACGATGGTCCCCCTCCCGTCTTTGACGGTAACGATTTTCCTTATTGAAAAATTCGTATGGAGGCATACCTTGAGGCGGTGGACCTTGGTGTTCACAAAGCCGCCACACAAGGGTACCCCACTCCCAAACCCGGTGCAACCCTCACACCCGTTGAGGAAGAGCACGAGAAGTGGAATGCTAAGGCTCGAAACATCATATTTAGAGGCCTTAGCAAAGAGGTGTTCAACCATGTGAGGAACCACAAAAACGCCCATGCACTATGGTCGGATATTTGTGCGCTCCATGAGGGAACTAAGAATGAGCGAGAGGAACGATATTATCTTATCATTGACAAGCTCAATTCTTTCAAAATGCTATCCAATGAAAGTGCTAATGACATGCATTCTCGCTTGAATATCATTGTAAAGGAAGTAAATGGCCTTGGACTCACTCAAATCTCACCGGCCGAGGTTGCAAGGAGAATCCTCAATGCTCTTCCAATTGCGAAGTATGGTCACATTGTAACCATACTTCATCAAACGGATCTCTCAAATGCAACCCCCACTCAAATATTGGGAAGATCAATGCTCATGAGATGTACATGAAGATCACTCCTCAAGATGGATCATCATCCAAGAAAGAAGAGAAGAAAGACTTGGCCCTCAAGGCCGACAAGAAAGGCAAAGCTCTAGCAAAGTACTCTTCTCTTGACTCCACAAGTGATGATGATGATGATGATGATGTGGAGATCGCTCTCATGGTGAGGAAGACCACCAAGATGCTCAAGAAGCTCAACAACAAGGGAATCAAATTTGATTCCAATAAGAAGAAGTTCTTCACTAGTAGCAAGAGAAAGCCCATCTCCGAGATGGATTGCTACAATTGTAGAGAGCTTGTGCATCTTGCTCATCAATGCCCAAAGCCCAAGAAAGACAAATTCAAGAACAAGAACAAAGGAAAAAGGCAAGACTCTAGTGATGAGAGTGATGATGAGAAGAAGAAGGCCAAGCCATTCAAGAAGAAAGAATTCAAGAAGAAGCAATTTCACAAAAGCAAGAAGAGTGGCAAACCTTACATTGTTGGTGATTGGCTCACCGACATTGAATCTTCTAGCGGCTCTTCCGGTGAAGAAAGTGATGATGAAAAGGAGAAGGTGGCCGCTCTTGTGATTGGGACTTCACTTCCTCCACCGCCATCACCGCCCTCATCTCCAACTCACCTTTATGGCTAAGAACAAGAAGGTACGAAGTGATGATGAGAGTAGTGATAGTGACAATGAGTATGATTCACCCACCTATGATGAACTTGCTAGCTTGCTAAATGACTATACCAAAGTTATAAGAAAGCTAACAAGGAAAAATGAAAACTTAAAACTTGAGAATGGCAACCTTTTAGCTCAAAATGAACAATTCACTAAAGCTAGTGATGAGCTTAGAGTTGAAAATCAAAATGTGTCATCCAAGCTCAAGGAGCTCAAAGCAAACATAAAAGAGTTCAAAGAAAAACATGATAAACTTGAGAGAATACACATTGAGCTCACCACTAGCTACAACAAGCTAAAAGAGGACTATACTCAAGTGAAAGTGAATCATGACAATCTTGCTATGGCTTATGACTTGCTTTCCAATGAAACACATGGTGCTCCTAACCATGTTGTTAAGTGTGACATAGCTACATCATGTGATGACTTGATTGATGAGATCATTGAGCAAGATGCTAGTAGCAAAGGCAAGGAAGTGGTGGTGGCCGATTGCCATGATGACTATTTGAAGCTCAAGATTGAAAATGACAATTTGAAGAAAGAACTTGAGAAGCAATCAACCACAAATACCATTGTCATTGAAGCGGTGCAACAAGATGATGAAGTTGAAGTGCTTAGAAAAGAAAACAAGATCCTCAAGAATGAGAAGTGTCACCTTACAAGCTTATTGGAAGAGAACAAGAAGTTGAAGCAAGAAAAGAGTCATCTCACCGTGGGCTTGCAAAAATTCACAAGAGGCCAATATCTCCAAAGTGATCTCCTCATGAACACCGTGATGAAGTTTGATAGAAGTGAGATTGGCTACATGGGTGAGAAGGTGCAAAATATTAGAGCTCAAAATCGCCTCAACAAAGCAAAGAATAAGCCCAAGCCCAAGCCAAAGAGATGCTTTGAATGTGGACAAGAAGGTCACTCTGCTCATGAGTGCAAGACACCGCCACCACAACCTTTGCCCAAGCATGCTAGGCCCTTTGCCTTTGATGCTCATTACATGCTAAGGAAAGATTCTAAGGGCAAAGTGAAAGTCATGTTCTTAGGACCCCCTAACAAGAATAGGCCTAGGCAACTATGGGTGGCGAAAGCTTTGGTTGAGAAAGTCCGGAGCCCTTCTCAAGTATGGGTTCCTAAACATCAAGCTTGATTTGTTGTGTGTAGGTGAACTACAAGACTGGTGGCTCTCATTGGGTAATTGATAGTGGATGCACTCAACATATGACCGGTGATGCTCGTATGTTCACCTCCCTTGAAGAGAATGTAGAAGACCAAGGAAAAATAACATTTGGTGATAATTCCAAGAGCAAAGTGCAAGGGCTTGGCAAAATGGCTATATCTAATGATCATTCCATTTCAAATGTGCTTCTAGTTGCTTCTTTGAGCTTCAACTTGCTATCCGTTGGTCAATTATGTGATCTTGGCTTCCAATGCCTATTTACAAGTGAAGAGGTGGTTGTCTCCAAGAAAGATGACAATGAAGTGATATTCAAGGGCTTTCGGTACAATCATCTCTATCTAGTGGACTTCAACTCGGAAAATGCAAATTTGAAGACTTGTCTATTCACCAAACAATCTCTTGGGTGGCTTTGGCATAGAAGGCTTGCACATGTTGGGATGAGCACACTCAAGAAGTTATTGAAGAAGGAGATGGTGAGAGGATTGAAAGATGTTGTATTTGAGAAGGACAAATTATGTAGTGCTTGCCAAGCCGGGAAGCAAGTGGCAAATACACATCCATCCAAGGCATTTGTGTCAACTTCAAGACCATTAGAGCTACTTCATATGGATTTATTTGGGCCAACAACTTATGCAAGCATTGGTGGCAAGCTCTATTGCTTAGTGATTGTTGATGACTTTTCAAGATACACTTGGGTGTTCTTTCTTCATGACAAGACCGAAGTAGCCCAATCTTTCAAGAAGTTTGCCAAGAGAGCACAAAATGAATTTGAAGTGAAGATCAAGAAGATTAGAAGTGACAATGGAAAAGAGTTTGACAACACAAACATTGAAGTATATTGTGATGAAGTTGGGATCAAGCATGAAGTCTCATCCACCTATACCCCTCAACAAAATGGTGTAGTTGAAAGGAAGAACCGGACGTTGATCACCCTTGCAAGGACTATGCTTGATGAGTACAACACACCGGAGAGGTTTTGGCGGAGGCAATCAACACCGCATGTTATGCATCCAACCGACTATTCCCTCACCGGTTGCTAAAGAAGACCCCCTATGAGCTACTCATTGGCAAGAAGCCGGACGTCTCCTACTTCCGGGTGTTTGGTTGCAAATGCTACATCTACAAGAAGCGGCAACACCTAGAGAAGTTTCAAAGACGTTGTGATATTGGTTTTCTTGTTGGTTACTCATTAAAGTCCAAAGCATATAGAGTATTCAACAATGCCACCGGCCTTGTTGAAGAAACGTATGATGTGGAGTTCGATGAATCTAACGGCTCTCAAGGAGAGCATGAGAATCTTGATGATGTAGGTGATGAACCCTTGAGGAAGGCCATGAAGAACATGCCAACCGGAGATATCAAGCCAAAATATGATGAAGATGATGGTGATGATGTGCAAGTGATCGATCAACCATCTTCATCAAATGTGCCTCAAAATTGTGAAGATAAAGATGGGGTGGATCCACATGAAGACACCCACATCACACAAGAAGAAATTGAGGCACAAGCACAAGATGTTGATGCTCCACAACCTCCTCCTCAAGTGGTTGATAGAAGAACTACTCCACTCCTACAAGCACATCCTCAAGATCTCATAATAGGGAGTCCTTCAAGGGGGGTAATGACTCGCTCACAAAGGCATGCTCAATTCATTGAACATCACTCGTTTGTCTCTTGCATTGAGCCTTCTAGCATAGAGGAAGCTCTTCAAGATCCGGATTGGGTGAATGCCATGCATGAAGAACTCAACAACTTCACCCGCAATCAAGTTTGGACACTTGAAGAGAAGCCAAAAGGAGCAAGAGTCATAGGCACCAAGTGGGTGTTCCGCAACAAACAAGACGACAAGGGCAACATTGTGAGAAACAAGGTAAGGCTCGTGGCAAAAGGGTTCTCCCAAGTTGAAGGCTTAGATTTTGGGGAGACTTTTGCCCCGGTTGCAAGATTAGAGGCCATTCATATCCTACTTGCATATGCATCTAATCACAATCTAAAACTCTTTCAAATAGATGTGAAAAGTGCATTTTTAAATGGCTTCATAAATGAACTTGTCTATGTTTCGCAACCACCGGGTTTTGAAGACCCTAGATATCCAAACTATATTTATAGGTTGTCCAAGGCGCTATATGGCTTGAAGCAAGCCCCACGGGCTTGGTATGAGCGCCTCCGTGACTTCCTCATCAACAAGGGCTTCAAAATTGGCTTGGTTGATACCACACTATTCACCAAGAAGCACAAAGGGCACATCTTCATTTGTCAAGTTTATGTTGATGATATTATCTTTGGTTCGACTAATGAAGATTTTTGCAAGGAATTTGGTGATATGATGTCCAAAGAGTTTGAGATGTCCATGATTGGTGAGCTCACATTCTTCCTCGGCTTTCAAGTCAAGCAAATGAGGGAGGGGACGTTCGTATTGCAAGAGAAGTACACGAAGGACCTCCTCAAGCGCTTCAAGATGGAAGAATGCAAGCCCATCAAAACCCCTATGCCTACCAATGGACATCTCGACCTTGATGAGGGAGGTAAATCGGTTGACCAAACTCTCTATCGTTCTATGATCGGTAGTTTGTTGTATTTGACCGCATCTAGGCCCGACATCATGTTTAGTGTGTGTATGTGTGCGCGCTTTCAAGCTAATCCTAAGGAACCTCACTTAGTTGCGGTAAAAAGAATCCTTAGGTACATAAAGCACACCCCTAGCATTGGCCTTTGGTATCCCAAAGGAGCTAACTTTACTCTTATCGGCTATTCCGATTCGGATTATGCCGGTTGCAAAATTGACCGAAAAAGCACATCCGGAGGGTGCCATTTGCTTGGAAGATCACTAGTTTCTTGGTCCTCCAAGAAACAAAATAGTGTTGCCTTGTCAACAACCGAAGCGGAATACATTGCCGCGGGTGCTTGTTGTGCACAAATTCTTTATATGAAACAAACCCTACTTGATTATGGAATCAACTTAAAAAGGGTGCCTTTGTTGTGTGACAACGAGAGTGCAGTAAAACTTGCCAATAACCCGGTTCAACACTCCCGCACAAAGCACATTAACATCCGTCATCACTTCCTTAGAGATCACGTTGCCAAGGGTGACATTTCCTTTGAGGGAGTGAGAACGGATGATAACTTGGCGGACATTTTCACCAAACCATTGGATGAGGCACGCTTTTGTACTCTAAGGAATGAACTTAATTGCCTTGATCTAAGCAACTTCACTAAAAGATGATCTTGTGTTGTCATGTGCATTGCATTGTAACATAAAACATGTCTAACATTGAATTGCACGTAGGGCTTGTCTAACTCGGTTAAGATAACCGCCTAAAAGCGTGTGAAGAAGCTTACCCGAGGAAAAACTTGACAACAACTAGTTTAATTTACGTGAATTTGCATTGCATATTGCATGGTTGTTGTTTTGTCGTTTCGTTCTTGGATTTCATTGCCTATCTTCATAAAATTCACATATGCCTAAGGCAAAATATTTGAAAAAATTGAGGGTTTGAGAGAGGGCATCTCATACTAGTTCCAACTGGTGTTTATTTGACTCTTATTGGGGTTGGAACTTAGTTGGGAAAAATCGGCGCGAAGAAACATGGAAGAAAACAGGTTTTAGGGCGTCGGACCGAGGCGTCGGACGCTGATTTTCCTAGCGTCGGACCAATTGCTTCAGTCCGACGGTCCCTTTTCTTGTTGTCAGAGGCGTCGGACGCTGGTTTTCACAGCGTCGGACTTTCAGCTTCAGTACGACGGTCACTGGCAAAGCCAAAGGAAGCGTCGGACGCAGCGTCGGACCGGGAATTTTCGGGCATCGGACTACTGGATAAGAGGGTTCACGCCGTGTCACGCCGCGTTCACGGCGTCAGACCGAAAGGATTGGTCCTACGAGGAGCGTCGGACTAAGTCCGACGGCCGCTGGAGCTTACTGGAAGCGTAGGACTCTGCGGAGTATTGGTCCGACGCTTGCACAGTAATGGTCTGACGGTCGGTTCGAAGGCACGGATCAGCTTTTTTCTTTCTCTGTCGCGTGGGGCCCCGCTGTCAGTTCGTATTCTTCTTCATCCCGATCAGCAGCGCCGTCGCCCGCTCGTCCACGCCCTAACCCTAACCGCCGCCGTGCCGCGCCCTAGCCCTCCGCCGCCAGCTCGCCCGCGCCCTCGCCGCCGGCAGCCAGGCCTTCCCCGCGCGTGCGGGCCCCTCCTCTTCTCCCGCGCGCACACTCGCGCGCTGCTGTAGCCCAGCAGCGTCGCCGTGCCGAGCGCCACCGCCCTGCACAGCCGCCGCCGTGTTCTTCGCCGCTGTTGTGCTCATCACTGCGGCTCAAGGAGTTCCCCATCGTCGAGCTCTTCATCCCTCTACTTCTTGGCTGCTCACATGGTGGTTAGATTTGAATTCCCTGTTTCAAATCTACCTCGCACTCAAACTGCTCAATGAAATGCCCTAACCAAAATTTTTCGCGTTTCTCGCAGTTCCCTTGAGACTTGGCTCTTCTCTCAGCCTTCTAGGGTTTGTGGAAGTAATTTTCACCCTGCGTGATTCACCTTGTACCGTTGTTTGGTGTCCCGTGTCGACAGATACTTTTACTCTTTCACAGGTCTTCCCTCAGGTTGCTTTGCTATTCCTTCTTATCCTATATGCTTGCTTCCATAGGTTCTCTCATCTCTACCTTATATATGCTTATGTAAACCTTGTCTATCTCTCTCTTGCAGCTGTCGTGGTCAGAGTGTGTGGCAATGCGTCAGTGAATCCGGGGCCAAGCCCGCGGATACGGAACGAGGCCAAGCCTCTGAGTGTCAGTGGCAGTTGTCAGTTACTGAGAGGCAGTGACAATTGGTAGAGATGGTTCGGTGCAAGCAGGTCAGCCGTAGTCAGGGAGGCACAGGTGGAGACGACAGGCCTCCTCCTCGTCCACCTTTGGACAAGGGGAAGGCCCCTCTCGTTGAGAGCAGCAAGAAAAGAAAGAGGCTTTCAGCAGAGCAGAGGCAGGCCATCAGGGTAGCACAGGCTGCAGAGGAGGCAGAGCATGGTAGGGGTATACACATTGGAGGCATCTCTGTCAGTTTGTTGAGCAGAGATGAGACCGAGGAGCAGCCGCAGCCTCAGAGGCAGCCGGAGACTGAGTCAGCACATCTAGTGGTGCCAGAGCCGAGGCAGCCAGAGCAGCAGGAGGCAGCTACTCAGGGGGAGCAGGCCCAGGCTCCACCTCTTCGTCGCTCGGGCCGCACTCGACCTTCGGTGCCACCCTGGCCCGCTGGTCAGAGGCACGGCGACCGAGTCCCCAGGGTGCCTGCTCCCTCCGAGCCTCAGCCGGTGCCTGAGCCGGATGTTCACTTGGACTTGCAGAGGATCTCTGCAGCCCGAGTCAGAGAGCTCCGGCTGACGTCGCTTGCCAGCTAGTTTCCGGATCAGAGAGATCCCAGCGCTTCTGAGGGCTGGTACACTACTCTTCACGAGGATTTCTTCACTGCCCTCATGGTCACAGGAGTTGGACTGCGACAGCACAGAGTGTGTCCCCTAGAGGACATAGTCCAGGCAGCAGGAGAGGAGATCAGGCCATATCTGACATACCTGCCTGGACTTGCGGAGCTTCTTGGCCGATCAGGCCGATACGTGGAGTCGTGGGTCCGAGAGTTCTATGCTTCACTATGGATCGACCCCGACCACGAGTACTTGCAGTACACCTTCGGCGGAGAGCCATACCGGCTCTACGCGAAGGCTCTGCGAGAGCTGCTTGGAGTGCCAGAGTTAGCTACCAGGTTGCACAACATTTGCTATGCCACGACAGACCCGCCGAGGAGGGCTCACGGAGGACTGGCACCTGGTACTGCTCATATAGCAGCATGCTTTCGACCACCGTTCGGAGACGGCTCTCGCAGGACACCTTCGGAGCTTCGTCCCGTCCTTCGTCTCTTGAACGACGTGATGAGGCGTACTCTTTTACCGCGGGAGTGGTACAAGGAGGGTTTGACTCACTTACAGCCGTGGCTCCTTAGTGCCCTGGTCCAGCAGTCTGAGTTTGACATTGCCGACCTAATTATCAGTGAGATGGAGGACACCATAGCAGAGGGCATCAGGTCTAGGCGACAGCTCCCCTACGCTCATTGGATCTCACACATCCTTGAGCGGAGGTTGCACCGGATTTGGACAGGTATCTCTCGTGAGTTGCGCCAGACTGAGACAGAGTTTCCAGTCTATAGGATGACCTCTCTGATTGACGGACGCCATGGCAGCAGAGCTCTACACAGGATTCAGCGCCGTCAGACTTCAGGGGCAGATATGGCAGAGGTACAGCAGCAGGACGAGGCTATGAGGCACGTTGCCCATAGCGAGCTTGAGCAGTTACTTGCAGACGACGACCCCGTCGACACCTCCTCGTCCAGCTCTGACAGGGACTACCGGGCCATCCCTTCACGTCCACGAGCTCACGACTCGGAGACCGGTGGGTCCAGCTCCGCTCCTCAGACTTCACAGACAGACCCTGCGCTGCTTGCTATTCTTCAGACCTTATAGCAGACTCAGCAGAGACAGGCAGAGAAGCAGTCCCGATTTGCCAGGGAGCAGGCTGCAGCTCTCACTCAGATTCAGCTCAGGCAGGATCAGTTCCAGCAGCATATGCTCCAGATGCAGCTCCAGAGCTAGCAGATACAGCTACAGACCTTTGGGTTTATGGAGCACATCATCAGGCACACCGGAGCCCTGCCGTACCTAGCCACTGCCTCTCTAGTCCAGCAGATTGGACCGGCAGCCACTGCAGCCCAGGTGACTCCAGCGATACAGTCCGGTGGACTTCAGAGTCAGGGCACAGCTTCACTACAGAGTCAGTTTGTCACGCCTACTCAGCAGACTCAGCAGTGGTTTGCCACGCCAGGCACTCAGGGGTTCACTCCGATCCACACCAGTTTCACACCTGACCTAGGTGGCCCCTCAGTGTCCAGGAGCTTGGGTGCTACTTTTAGTGAGATCACAGGCATACCCACACCTCCTGAGTTCAGATTGCCTGTTGCGACCACTACAGCTCCACCTGCGACTGGGACTACAGAGACGCTACCGTCGTCAGTCGCCTCCTCAGAGCCTCTCCCAACTTCAGCAGGGCCTGCGCCAGTAGTAGTCACAGCAGCAGCCACAGAGACAGCTCAGCAGACCCGGACCGCTTCTCCTTCACGTGCTCCGACAGAGGGTCAGGCCGTTCAGAGCTCCGAGTCCGAGGAAGACCCTTCTCAGTTTGAGCTTCAACCTCACTCCTCCGACCGCGACGCTGCAGCTTCTTCTCCTCCTCCTGAGTCTTAGGCCTTTGGTGCTTGATGCCAAAGGGGGAGAGAGCATAGATTTAGGGGGAGCGCGTGAGAGGGTTTTGGTTCTTTTATTCTTTTGGATGTGACATTATCAAGCATCATGTTTATTTTCATGTTTGAGACTTGCTTGTGACATGTGTTTGAGCTTCATGATTATTTATATATTGTGTCACTTGACTCACTTTTGGTTACGCTCTTGTCTTATCTTTTGCACATCACTCCGACCTTGAGCGTATCGTTTGGTACTTGTGCTTATTTCATAACTTATATGTATCTTATGGTCTTGATTTGTATAAGCATGCCTAACCCTTTTGCCCTTATTGTCACATGCTTATATGAATCAAACCTTTAAAAACCTCACTCTTTCTAAATCTATTTGAGGTTGTTGTCATCAATCACCAAAAAGGGGGAGATTGAAGCATCTAGGCCCTAGTGGTTTCGGTGATTAATGACAACAAGACGGTTATTATGACTAACGTGTGTTTTGCAGGATAACCTAGAGGTTAGGTCATAATAACATGTAGGTTCAAGCCCCTAGCGATGGAAATCGATTCGGTTTTTCAAAGGATGGAAGACAAGACGGTGATAGGCTAGTGCTAAGTGTCGTTTGGAGTTGAGAGACACTTGGCGTAGTCTTAGGTTTTGTTTTTCTCTTTGACCGTACTATTAAGAGGGGTTTGGATGGGTAGCTTGACCTAGAGCAAGATTAGAGAGTGTAGATGTGATGCACACTTGTCCAACATAGCTCTAGACAGCCCAGGGATACTCTTGAGAGAGAGAGGATCAAACTTCGTTTTGGAAAGTTTTCGATTCGGTGAAGTTTTGATCAAATTAGAGGCGTCGGACTCTACCTAGTATGGGCGTCGGACCAATAGCTAGAGTCCGACAACACGTGGCAGCCCCTGGACGAGTCTCAGCGTGCCAGGGAGCGTCGGACCCTGGCTGGATGGTCGTCGGACCATTGGCCAGAGTCCGACGGTGCCTCTGAGTTTTGGGCGAGCGTCGGACCGTCGCGAGTGGGAGCGTCGGACTAACGTCTGTTAGCGTCCGACGCTTACAGAGAGGTTCCCAGCGCGGTTTTGAGCGTCGGACTTGGTCCGACGGTGTGCATCGGACCATTGCTCCGTGTACTAGCCGTTGAGAGGCACTGTGCCCGCAGTTCAGTAGCGTCGGACTGAGGAGCGTCGGACCATCGAGTTCGGTCCGACGCCCCTCTGTCACAGTTCTGAGCGCAGTGTTTGTGTGAGAGTCGGACCGTGGAGTTTGGTCTGACGGTTGAGCCTCGGCAGAGTCCGACGGTTCGCAGGAAAGTGAGAAACGGCTAGTTTTGGAGAGGGTGAGTATTTATACTCCACCAAAGCCTCCATTCTACTTCTCTTGCCATTTCTAACAGCTGAAGGAACCATTGTTGATCTTGTGAGAGAGCAAGAGCCCTAGGGAGATTAGTGTGAACTCCATTGCTTGTGAGCTTCTTCCCTAGAGAGATCAAGAGTGACTTGTGTGCATCCATCACCCTCTTTGGCCTTGTTCTTGGTCAAGTGAGAGTCTAGGCTTGTTACTCTTGGTGATCGGCATCACCTAGACGGTTTGGTGGCGATCGGTGGCTTGGTGACCGCTTGGAGAGCTTGTGGGTGGCCCAAGTCGAAGTTGTGAGCGGTTGTGGGCGATGCACCGCGTTGGAGTGGCAAAGGATCAGCCCGTAGAGAGCACTTGGTCTTTGCGAAGATCAAGGGGGAGCTACACCCTTGCGCGGGTGCTCCAACGAGGACTAGTGGGGAGTGCCGACTCTCCGATACCTCGGGAAAAATCGGATTTGTCTTTCTAACCCTTTACATTCCCGCATTTCCTTTGTGTTCTCTACTTTTCTAGAGTAGTATACTTATGATAGAACTTGGCTCTAGATTGCATAACTTGTTTTAGGAATAGAATTGACACAAGCACTTGTGGGGTGACATTGGGCAAATTGCGATAGGTTGAATTATGTTTCGAAAAATTATTAGTTGCCCAATTCACCCCTCCCTCTTGGGCATCCTTGATCCTTTCAGAGACGATGAATCGCCTATTCTTTTGGGAAGACCGTTCCTCTACACCGCCAATGCTATCATCTACATTGGGTCTGGACAGATCCACTTCAACCTACCCACCGGAAAGGTACGCTATCAATTTAAAACACATTTTAACCATGGGCAGATCAGGATGCAACGTAACAAAAGGAAACGCCAAGCCCGCCGTCAGGCTGCCTACCCTCACTGTGGATGGGAGGAGTTCCCTGGTAGGATTGTGAAGTATGAGACTGCTACAAGGAGTACGAAGAAGCCGTACAAGCACCACCCTGGAGTGAGTGGGAAGCGGAAGCTGAAAGGATGGACCGGATTGCTAAGGCAGAGAAAGAGGAGATCCAAGCACCAGTGAAAGAATGGATGAAGAGACACGAAGAATCAAGAAAAACATACAAGGAAGAGCTGGAGCTAGAAAAGAGAGAAGCAGAAGAGACAGAAAAGAGATGGAAGGAAAAAAAAGAAGCACCTGCTACACCACCGCAAAATGGGGAATTGACTGAGGTAACCTCAGACAATGAACCTACTGAGTAAGTACTCTCCTCTATCTAAGTCCTGTCGGTAGACTTTAAATTCCATACCGTATCCATAAGGTTAGAATAGTAGTTATCTAATTAAATTAGCATTCATTAGTAATTTTGCTTAGCACATTTATTAGTACAATCATTTTTTGCATATTAAAAATAACAAACCAACAAAAACATTTACTGCTTTATTTATTGCATCATAAAAGCCAAGCCCCATGTAAATGCACCTATGGTAACCCTGTAGGCATATTTACTGTGGTGGCATAAAAATAAAAATGATTTATAGATGGTAGTAATATTTATAATTGCTTTGTTGTATTATAAAAATCTTAAGCCCCATGGAAATAAATATTCCCTATGGTGGCATAAAAATTATTAGCATGCATACATATTTGATTTCTACATAAGAAAATTAGAAAAATCCTAAAAAGAGAATCCTTTTAGAATCCTGCTAAAATCTATTAATTAAAATGAACTCAAAGAATAATCAAAGTGCTCATTGGCTGACCGCTAACCTCTTGATAATTCGAGCCTCGAGTTTTGGTTTTCTTATTGGAGTATAACTATGCAGGAATAATATTATGACTAAGGAGAGAGTTTACTAGTGGCAATCATCAGGACTGCTGCTAACCAACTCGCTCTGAAGATCATTCAAGCACCAAGTATTGCAGACATCAAGCTTGGGGGAGGAGCATCCCCTAGTCACCTGGTAACTTTATCTATGTGCTTATTAAGTCTACTTTATACAAACACAAAATGCCAAAAATATGTGGGCACATGAAGGTCCACACCTTTCACAAAAATACCAAAAATATGTGGGCACATGAAGGTCCACACTCTTAGAGAAGTTTCCTAATTGGGCAAAGAAGCCTAAACTTCTGCTGGAAATATAAAATCAATCACTTACCATGAAGTGGTATTAAACCTAACCCCTCTCCATAAGATTTGGTATTTTATTGGCAATTGAGTTTCATAGGACAACATAAGATCAAGGAGCTAGTCAACCCGATGCCCTTATACTGCCGATACACAACTCAGAAGGATCACTCAATTTGCAACATCAAAGATCCTGTCAAACGTTAAGCTTGGGGAGGGCACCCTCCAATTAAAATCCAGCTAAGTATAAATTTCCTACCCTATTTATCATTATTATTATATCGCTTTTTCACGTGAGTTAGTTAGTAAAATAAAATCTAAAAATTAAATAAATATCTATCTATATATTAGAGTTTGTTTATAGTCAGTCTAGGCTAGAACTAAATTAAAAATGATGAACATTAAAATTTTGTCTTGCAGATGATGAATAGTTGCTCTATCACAATACTTTTGAAATGTCTAGTTGTCAAACATAAATTCTCCTAAGTTTTAGATATTGCTGTTTTAACTTAAGAATTTACTCTGAACCTGAAACTAGTGGAGGCATATGTTTGAGCTAAGTCTAGGTAATTGATTGATATGATTCATGAAAGTTGAGCTACTATTTATCTTATTCTTAGCATCACTAAGTTTTGGAGATTTATTTCGAAAACTTAAAATTTACATGATGAGCTCTTGTATGACAAAATGTGAATTCCTACCAAAGCCATATATATGATACATCTAGATAGGAAAATCTTTTGCACATTCATGCTGCTTGCTTTACATTGAGTTCAGTCAACCTTTGTTGTATACCATATGAGTCTTGTCATGTTTTTAAAACCAAGATCATGTACACACTTTAGCACATATGCATTATTCCTACCCTGGGAGTAATCGTAACCATTTTCACTTTCATCAATGTTTATCATGAAAATGTTTCTCCTACTCTGGGAGTGAACACCAAAAATAAACCCCGTAGGACAGTCTTGATATAATTGCTCAAAGTTCTTATTATTGTTATTATCTCTCCAGTTATTCATATTCAAAGGATACATGTGGCTATGGAAAAATATAAAAAGGGAGTAAAAGATGGACAAGTGTCCCAGCATTAAAACAATTGGTACTAGATGCCCGCCTCTCGAGTGAAAAAAAGAGAGAAGAAGAAAAAGAGAAAGAATAAAGATAGCCCATGTGTTCCCCCAAGTTATGAAGAAGAGTGAATCATTTTCAAAGAGCAAAAGTAGAATTAGGAATACCCACTAAATACCACATATACACCTATCCACCTTATTCCATACACATGCGCATCTTGGTTTGATTGTATGCCTCGATTCTCTATGAATCCATTGTTTGACTTTACAACATATGAATTGCAAATATGCTTAAACCTTGTTATTGCCACTCCTATGAGCTCCACTATAAATCCTTAGTTATAGGAAGGCATAACATTAATGCCATAAGTGAGATCCACAAATACCATATACATTAAGAGACTTGAGGGTGTCATACAATTAAAGCTCTGAGTTTTATTTTTAAAACTTGCAAAACTCCAGGATATTGGTACTGTGAAGAATTTGCTACATAGTGCAAGACTTGATTGTTCTTTCTTTCGATTACTCAAGACTAAGGTAAGAGCTGTAAAGCCCCATAGTTGAAGGTAAAATGGGTAAGTCTAAAAGTTAGAGCAGTTTTGTCTAATCCGGAGGAGAATCTATGTTTGAAGCATGTGTACTTGGGAAGTATGAAAACATTATAGCAACTCCTGATCCAATTACATTAGTAATTAAGCTTAGTTTGTTTGCCAAGGGACTGGCAAACAGGTAAGCTTGGGGGTGTTGTTAACGGTGGATAACGTCAACTTTTATTAGAACTTTAGACACCAAAGGATACATGAATACACACTAGTCTAGGGCTTTAACTGATAGTTTCCACGAGTTTTGCATGTTCTGTTTTTCTAGGGGCTATTCCAGAAAAGCATAAAAGAAGGGTTAAAGAGCATGATTACCACGTAACTTAACCGCCAAGGAAACATCATCACGAGAACACTAGAAGCATCTAGAACACACCCGAGGCACCGGGACCCGAGACCCCCCAAGGTGGGGCCGGCCAGCAACCCCCTGCTAGGGTTTCGGTCCACCTTCTGGAGTCTTCTTCCGCTGCCTTTGTGGAGTCATCTCGGCCCTTGTTTCAAGTCGGTTTGATCCTGCGGGGCACGTGCATCCCACAGGGCTATAAATAAAGGGGCAGACCCCCTGGAGGCATCAAGCCATCATTCATTCAAGGCATCAAGTCCTCAAGCCATCAAGAGCCTCCTAGTTCATCAAGAGCCTCCTCGTTCATAGTTCTAGCCTAGTTAGATTAGAGAGTAGAGGAGTTCTAGTTCTTCGGCGGATCTGGAGCCCCGGCGTCTGTCTGAAGCACGGAGTTCGGTATAAATTCTAGTTCTTTCTCTATTATTGTATTCTTCATTATGATTAGGGAAACATTGTTCTTAATAGTTCATATGTTCTTGATTACAATAGTCTTTGTCTACTTTGATTATATGTCTAGTATAGTTGGTTTGATCTTATTGAATTCATGTAATTGCTCGTATAGCGTTTATTCATGCGTACGATGGATAGATGATGAACGATATGTAGACGTGGTGTCTAGGTATTTTGTTTATCTGCGAGTGCACCCTGATATGCCGGGTCGTGTGGTAGATCGCGTAGGTGACTGGTGCGTTGAGTCCTCTGTAGTCCACCCCCCGTATGTAGGCCAGCAGGCACGGTCGCGAAGTTAGGTGATGACTCTGTTTCACACCTTTCCTAGATGATGCCCTTCGCATGTGATCATGATATAGGATTAGTCTAACAATGATTGCTAGATGTAATTGCACTAATTAGAGTTATTCATTGATGTAGTTATATAATTACCTTTGATATTAATTCCTTAGTTTATCCATTGGCTAGCTATTACTATGACTAGAGAAGTGCTCTGATGATTATCTTTTATTATGATGCTTGATCATACTTATCATCTTTTATCTTTATTTACCTTGTGACCTCTGCCTGCTATGAGTAGAGTAGATGACATCGGTAATGCCACTTATCCATTGTATACCATCACTATCAATATAATAGATTGTGGTTTATCCTAGTCCTTCCCAGTGGTATAAATATAAATCGACAACCTGATAGAACTCCCTAGGTAAAATGCTACAATGATATAATTATCTGTCCACTTGCAGAACTGATCTTAGTTTATATTATTTATATTTATTTCTGCCTAGTCACATAGATTAATATATAAAACATTTATTTATTCTTAGCATTATTAATTAGGGATGACAACCTAGTTCTTGCATAAGAATGTTGGTAATAGAAAAGTGGCTAGTTGCTAATGACAAGTTAATTAATTACCATTCATCTTCTAATCTCGCCTCTCGTATTAAAAGTTATATAGTTATATTTGGCGACGTTAGTAGATGTCAACAAGTTACTATTTTTTTCATTCTGAGTGACACCTAAGCTCCAGACATTTCAAAAATCAAAGTCAAAACAAATATAATAATTTGTTCTGCTAATATGATTTAAATAGACTATTCTGTTATGCATTCATGATTGAATATACATGCACAAAAAGTTTTCACTCTATGCACAAGTCTCTCTCTTAGAAGTCTAACAGAGAATGTGGGTTATTAAAATTAAAAGATGCCATACCAAAGAAGTATGAGCCTGAAAGATGCCATATCAAAAAGGTATGTGCCAAAAAAAGAGAGTAAAACAATGGGTGCAAAGACACCCGCCTGAGAGAAAAAAATAGGTAAAAAAATATCCGCTGAGAGATAACCCACACTCTTCAGAAGACAGAAAAGAGAGGATAATGCATAGGAGTCCAAAAATAAAATTTATCACATTCACACATTCAATCATGATGTATAGCTTAGTAGTCCTCTGCAATCTTATTAGTAGGCTCTCATTATTTCCTAAATAAAAATTATATACTTATTCAAAAAAAAATCTGGAGCAATGGTTGAAACAAAGGATGAAAGACTTAGTGCTTGCTTGATTATTCTGTCTCTCAATTACCCAAGATTTAGTTTAAAAGCCCCACGATTGAAGAGAATAGGAATAAGTTTGAAAGGTGGATTAATGAATTTCAATCCGGAGAGGAATTTCTGTTTAAATATTTAAGTATTTGTTGGGAGCTATACATTTTTATGGAACCCTGAATAAATTATTTCAAGTCAACTTTGCTAAGGGACTAGCAAAGACTTAGCTTGGGGGTATTGTTGACGGTCGTTAAGTACCAATTTTATACCGTCAACTAATGCCTAGAGAAGACCAATAATAGAAGCGTAGGGGTTATTACTGACAAATTCCACGAGTTTTGGTGAATTGTGTATTTTCCAGGGATTATTCCAGAAAGGCTTAAAAGAAGGATTAAAGAGCATAATTACCACAAAACTTGATCGCGACGGAAACATACGTCATCAGCAAGTTAGAAGGATCCAGAACACACCCGAAGCACCGGGGCCCGAGACCCACCAGGGTGAGGCTGGCCGGCGCCAGGGTGGGGTCAGCCGGCGCCCCCTCTAGGGTTTCGGCCCATCTTCTGGAGTCTTCTTCCATCGCCTCTCTGGAGTCATATGGGCTCTTTGTTCAAGTCGGTTTGATCCCACGGCGCACGTTCATCACACCGGGCTATAAATAAAGGGAAAGACCCCCTCCCAGAGCACCAATTCATTCCTCCTGCTTCATTCGTCAAGAGTAGACAGAAGTTAGGGTTTCCAGAGATTAGAAATAGGGCTCTAGTCCTTCAAATTCATAGTTTAGGCGTCTAGCAAGGTCCAAGTAGATTTGGGCGCTACGCTCGGGATTCCAGATCCGTTCGTCTGGAGATCGGTAATATTATCTTGTATCTCATTATGACTTTGCTTTATTTTAATATATTGCTACTTATTCAGTTCTTAGTTTCTAGTTGCATATTCGATATAGTTGTGATTGGTGATGATTATTGTCGTATGATCGTAAAGCGCCTAATTCAGTACTTGAGTGAGTTAGGTGGTATGCATTATGTAGACGTGGTGTCTAGATATATTGTGTACCTACGGTGGCACCCTGACGTGCCGGGTCGTGTGGTAGTCCGCGTAGGTGACAGCTGCGCTGGTTCCTCTGTAGTCCACCCCCCCCCCCCGTACGTAGGACTAGCAGAGCGCGGTCGCGAAGGAGGTGACCCTTGTGTCTTAATATCCTCATTAGATGATGCTCCTTACGATGTTTTCTGAGTTGATTATGCTATAGATGAAGATATGTAATATGGCGTGGGCTGTAGACTTTGTATTTAGTAATTACATAGGTTTCCTTTACTTTAGCCGAATCTCGAGATTGTCTTTTCTACATTAGTGAGTCTCTATATTCTATCTCAGGAATACCATTTACCTCATTTACTCAGTTATCATTTACCATTTATCATTGACTTATTTATCGCTAAAGCACTAGAGTTATGGGTTATCATAAGTCTGCACATTTATCTTTCCAATCATTATAGTAGATTATCTTAATGAGTAGAATGCCACATTCATCCTTTTGGCATAAAACAAATCAACGATACTCGGAATACTTACCGGGTGAAGTGCTACAATAGGAGAATTATATGTGTGCTTGCGGATATATTCTATAGTATTATTTTTAGGAGGCAAGTGCAGATTATTTTACCTTTGGTTTTTGGCATCATGTTAGGGATGACAACTTAACGTGAAGTGATGTTAAAAATACCAACAAACATCCAGTGCTCGGAAACGCTTGACGATGCGATGAAGTCCCTGGGCACATCCAGTGCTCGGAAACACTTGGCGAGGCGACGGAGTCCCCGAGCACATCCGGTGCTCGAAGCAAAGAGGTATCCGGCCGCACCGCTTTCCCGTATTCGAAATGACGCGTTGTCCTTTTAAAGGGCCCAAGATGAATTGAAACCGGTTCGCCTTCTTCCCTACACAGTCGCTCAGCCTTCATTTGAGCAAACAACCGCTACAACCTGCCCTTACCACCGCCGTCTAGGGTTTTGAGATTACTTGAACCAAAATCCGATTCCGCCGAAAATTCTTCGATTTATCCTTCCGCCAGTCCAAATCTAAAAAAATTTAAGGAAATGGCCCCCCAGAAAGAGTGTGCGTGTGCCCCCGAAGAAAGCGAAAGAGCCACAACCTGGGGAGTTCCGGATGGACAACGAGTGGCAACCCTCCACCATGACGGAGAAAGCCATTCTGGTTCTAGTGGCAAAGGGGTCGCTCCCAAATCGTGCCACCGCCGGCTGGAGGCCTTCGGGAGGTGAACCATATCCGATGCCCAACACCGGCGAGATGACTGTCTTCGCTCATTACTTCCTCCACGGGTTTGGTGTTCCCTGCCATCCTTTTCTTCGCAAACTTCTTGATTACTACGAGATTTCTCTATGCCATTTGCATCCCAACACCATCTTCCATGTCTCTATCTTCATACACTTTTTTGAGGCTTTTGTTGGGATTCTTTCCCATTTCAATTTGTTTCGACATCTTTTCATGCTCGTGAAATCGAGCGGCGGAGGTTCCCGAGTCGTCGGTGGGGTGTACCTCAAACTCCGAGATGGAATGTCAGCCCAGTATCTTTCCATCCCTCTCAATACCAGTTTGCGTGATTGGAGTAAGAGATGGTTTTACATCCCCAACCAAGATCCAGCCGTTCGCTGTGCTGTGGATCGAATGCCGGAGAAGAAATCAAGCTGGTTGGACAAGCCCTCATCAGACGAGATGGAACAAGTGAATGAACTGTTGGAGATTGTGAAGGGTATGAATCTGAATGGAATCAGAGTTGCTGCAAGCTTTGTCCGACGCCGAGTGCAGCCATGTAAAGACAGAGTTCACCCTACATACGAATGGGCAGGCCACTCCGATCCAACCATGGAGGTACCCGAGGACATGTCCGCAACTGAGGCAACAATAAGGCCGAGATAGCTATTTAACAAAGACGCCCATATTGACACCCGTGGACAACAGAAACCTTTCTTCATTGGGAATCTGCCTTCAGAGGTACGCGGCTTGCACAGTGTCTCCATTCTTGTTTAGCTTCTTCGTTGATAGCTTCTTATTAATATTCATTTGATTGGTCAAAGATCCATGGACAGGATCGCAAAGTATACTTTTCTGATGTGCCAGCTGCTGAGTGGCCTCAGAATCTGATCCCGGAACACCGCTATCAGCCTGGCAGCAAGGATGATGAGTTCGCGGAGCCTTCAGACCATGAAGAGGACAATGATGAGGAGGAGGAGGAGGAGACCCTTGCTCAATGAGTTGCTCGGGGCAAGCAACCGATGTCGGAGAAGATCGACTCGTCCAGATTGCCGAGGAGCAGACCCGCCGCCAGGCGGTTATCCTGAGTTCAAGTGACGACGAAGAGCCGGCGCTGAAATGTCAGAAGGGGGAGGTCTCTCCAACTAAATGTCCCGGCCCTGATGAAGGGTTCGCTGGTCGGAAGAAACAGTTTGCGCGGAAACGTAGCCGATCAAAGCTGTGAGTATGCGTGTCTTCTTGTTGCTGTCTTCATCGAGTAGTCATTTTTGGTTATATTTTAACCATAAGGTCCATATCCCGTCCAGGGAGCCCTCCACCGAAGATGTTGAGGGAGAGACGAGCAGAGAAGCCGCTAGAGATGAACTGCCGAAGGGCAGAGGCGGTAGTGGTGTCGCCGCCGGATGGCCTTCGGACCATCACTCGCCGAAGCGCCCGCCGGAAGCGCAACCGGACTCCGGATCTCAGGAGCAGCCGCCACTATCGGAGCAGCCGCGTGAGGCAACCCCTCCACCACCATCTTCGCCCGCAGCTCGAGATGCGGGACATCAGCCAGAAGACGCCGATAGAAGCCACCAGCCGGAGTATGACGCTCGCGAATCGGAGCTGCCCACCGACCATGATAAAGAGACACAACCAGAGGCTGGTGCTCCCCCTTTTGGAAGAGTACTGGGATCGAGCCAAGAGATCCCCGAGCAACCATCAACCGGCACTGGACCGCCCGAGCACGATGTGGAAGAAATTTCTCGTGAAGCTGCAGGAGGAGCTCCGCCGGCGATACTCCGGACTTTGAGGCGAGTCGGCGAGAAGTATGCCGTCGTGGTAGAGAAGGAAGCGGCGGATGACGAACTGGAGGCTTTGAAAGCTGATATAACAGGTACCCGCACCGACCTGAGGAACATGCTTCGCCGGCTGGGGCAACTATCTTCGCGAGTTCAGGTAGCTGTGCCTTTCTTGAGTTTGCTTGAGGTGTTCCTGCTTGCTTTTCTTCATGTCCCCTTATTTTCGATCAGGCTATTAATGATACGGCCGAAGATCACCGAAAATCCCTCCAACGCGCTGCTGGACTCGTGGCGGAAAATGCCAGGTTGCAGAAGGAGACTGTGTGCCCGGAGAAAGCGATGGAGGACCTCCACGAGCAGCATGACATGTTGCAATTGCACTGCAATGACTTGATGGAGTCCGAGCAGAAACTGTTGCAAGATAAAATAGGTATGGAGACCGTCGTGATGTTAATTATTGTATCCCAGCTCTGTCTTATTGCCAAGCTTTGAAGTTTTGACGTGCAGATTTGTGTGATTTGTTGGAGGGTGCCGCGCGCCGAGGTATGCGCGTCTTCCAACCTTTAACCTTGCTTCACCCATTCTGCTCAGGGATGCTGACTCGTCGTCTTTCTTGATATAGTTAAAGAACTGGAAGGTGAAGTGACCATGCTACGAGAAGCTGCTCGGAGGAACGAAGAGTCCCGCTTGGGTGAGTTTCTTCCGCCTGTAGGGCGCTTCATTGCTTTTTGTTGAGGCCTCTAATCTTTACTCTGTATCTGAGCAGAAATGGAGCAGAGAAACTGGGCGTAGATGAATGATCTGTCACAGCACCTGGAAGCCGCCGAGAACCGTTACGACGCCGTGTCGGAAGGCATCAAACCCATCTTGGACATCATCGAGTATGCGCCTGCCGATCCTCCTGCAGAGGCGCCAGGGCCTTTTGATATTATTCGTCGGAGTCGTGAAGCGCTGCGGCACTTTAAAGCCTTCTGCACAGATGTGGCGAAGAATGCGGTGGCCCATGTGCTCGGCGTGGTGCGATCCCGTTACCTCGGCGTGAATAATGACAGGGTGAATGGGGGTTATGCCCGTGGCACCACCGAGCAGCAGGAGGATCAGTTGGAAGAAGAGGCGAAGTCTGCGGCAGAACTGTTGGCGGCGGATATGGAGCTGTTTCCCACGGAAGGAGTTTGATTTTGAACTTCTGCAAGAAACTGGTACTGTTCTGCAAAAAATACTAGCTGGCTTGAACCATGGTGATAAGAGCAGACTCGAGCTCGAATCCATTCTCCCCCGTGTTGACTGCTGGTTCAGTCCGGATGTTTTCTGTTGTTGGGGCAGAGAACTCGCGCAGTGTCTTCTTAGCCATGTCTTCAAACATAGAAGCTAAAGCTTCTCCTAAGTGTTCTTCTTCCAATGTTGGAGCTGGCTCCTTTGATGAACTAACTTAAGCAGCGACGGGTGTACTTGATGGTAGCTTGAAATTGTCCCTCGCCTCTACAAACTTCTTTCTTCTCAGGAGTTTCTCTGGATCGTCAGTGAAATTATTTGGAAGAGAAAAACCATTCATTCATCACCCTGCATAAGATAAGTAAATGATAAAAAATAGGAGTGTGCCTGTTTAAGTTAGAGATCAATCGGTAATACAATCTTATCCATGATGCATATGTATTATCAATATTTCCTAAGTTTAATGTGCCTTCCCCGGCAACGGCGCCAAAAATTGCTTGTTGACATCTACTAACGTCACCCAATATAACTTTATAACCTTTAACACTAGAGACGAGATTAGAAGATGCATGGTATTTAATTAACTGATCATTAGCAACTAGCCACTTATCTATTACCAACATTCTTTAGCATGAACTGGGTTGTCAATCCTAATTATATATGCTAAGAATAAATAAAGGTTTTTACATATTATTCCATGTGACTAGGCAAAAATATTAATAAATATAAACTAAGAACAATTCTGCAAGCGGACAGATAATTATACCATTATAGCATTTTACCTAGGAGTTCTACCAGGTTATCGATTTATATTTATACCACCGGGAAGGACTAAGATAAACTATAATCTATTATATTGACAATAACCATATACAATGAATAAGTGAAATTACCAATGTCAGATACTCTACTCATAACAGGTAGAGGTCACAAGATAATAAAGATAAATAGAGTGATAAGTATGATCAAGCATCATTAATAAAGATAAATATCATAGCACTTTCTAGTCATAGTAATAGCTAGCCAATGGATAAACTAAGGAATTAATACCTAAGGTAATTCTATAACTACGTCAATGAATAACTCTAACTAGTACAATTACATCTAGCAATCATTGTTAGATTAGTCCTATATCATGATCACATGCAAAGGGCATCATCAAGGAAAGGTGTGAAATAGAGTCATCACCCAACTTCACGACTGTGCCTGCTTGCCTACATACGAGGGGGGTGGACTACAGAGGAATCAATATAGCTGTCACCTACGCGAACTACCATATGACCTGGCACATCAGGGTGTACTCGCAGATAAACGAAATATCTAGACACCACGTCTACACATTGTTCATCATCTACCCAACGATCGATTGGATAAACGCTATACGAGCAATTACATGAATTCAATAAGATCAAACCAACTATACTAGACATATAATTAAAGTAGACAAAGACTAATGTAATCAAGAACATATGAACTATTAAGAACAATATTTTCCTAATCATAATGAAGAATACAATAATAGAGAAAGAACTAGAATTATACCGAACTCTGTGCTCCAGACGATCGCCGGGGCTCTAGATCCCACCGAAGAACTAGATCTCCTCTACTCTCTAATCTAATTAGGCTAGAACTATGAACTAGAAGGCTCCACTTCAAGGCTTCAAACAACGCAGCGGAGTACGAGGCAGCGATTCATGGTCTCCACATCGCTGTCAAGCTCGGTATCAAACGGCTCCTGGTATATGGCGACTCTGCTCTGGTCATCCAACAAGTCAACAAGCAGTGGGATTGTAACAGCGAGAAGATGGACGCCTACGTGGAGGAAATCAGAAAACTTGAAGGCAAATTCTACGGCGTCGAATTCTTACATATCCCCCATGCAGAAAATCAGGCAGCCGACGAGCTCTCCAAGCTAGGCTCTACTCGAGCAGAAATACCTCATGGTATTTTTGTTCAGGACCTAGTCCGCCCATCTATCGAAGAAGACAAACCTCCACCAGCGCAAACCCCTGCCGACCAGATAGTCGCTCCGGTGAGTCCTAACGACCTCCCGAGCAACCAGCCTCTCTACCAGGACCCCGTCCCAACAGGTGAGGGGCAACCCTTGGCCGACCAGCCCTCTGGCCATGCCAAGCCCTCCCAGCCTGATTGGAGAGAGGAGTTTATTCGCTACTTCAACAATGGAGACCTCCCCGAGGGCAAAATAGAAGCAGGGCGAGTTGTCCACCGCAGTCGGCTGTAACACCCGAAAAATTGCATTCTTTTAAATAGTGAGAATTTATTTAATTATGCAATTAGTTGATCATTCCAATATAGGGAAATAATAATTTTTCACAAATATAAAATCAAACCTAGGTCATACACATGTATGATGCATTCATACTGGAGCATTTCTTCTTTGTACTGTTGTAGCTTATTTGAATTTTTCAAATATTTCAAAACCCAATTTGAAAATCCTTTAGGAAAATGAAATTAGAAAATAGAAAAGGGAAATAGGAAAACCTTCCCTCTCTGATTTTGGCCCGAGGGCCCAGTCCTCCTTTTCCTTTCGGCCTGCCCCCTCCCTTGCTAACTTGGGCCGAGGCCCAGCTAGCTAGCCAGCCAGCCGACACAGCAAGCTGAGCGCCGCCTCTTCCCACCTCTGACTGATGACCGGGCCCCACCGGGCAGCCCCTTCCCCCTCCCCTCTGCTTCTTCCATGGACGAGAGGCAGAGCACCGCCGCGGCCGAGCACGCGCGCGCGGAGCGTCCCTCTGCCGTGACTGCCAACTGGGCCCAGCGCCTTGACCCGCTACCATGGAGGACCCCCAGGACAGCCCCTCCCCTGTTTCCCTCTGCTGCTCGCCGAGAGTCCGACGCGGGCAAGAAAGAAAACGGCCGAAGCCGAGTTCGTCGCCGCGCCGAGAAGTCCGAAGCAGAGAGCAACGCCGCGGCCGAACGCACGCGCACGGGGGCTTCTCTCTGCAATTGATGGCTCGACCCCAGCGCCCGGTCTCGCAATCTCATGGGACCCACGCGTCAGCGCCTCACCTCCATCCCCTCCTGCTGCCCCAGGGAGACCGACGCGAGAACGAACAGAGCGAGTTCGTCGCTCGCAGCCCACGATTCGATCTCCTAAATCCGAGGCGAACTCAACTCCCCTATCCCCATCGCCTCGGGACTATATAAGTCCAGGCGGGCCCCTATTTGCCGCCATCCAGCCCTAGCAGCATTGCCTCTTCCTGCCCCGCGCGAACAGAGCCGCCGCCGCTCGAAGCTTTCCGTTGCCGCAACCAATTCGTCATCCTCGGGTTTTAATCCTCGCCGTAAGCCCCTTACTGAGCATTTGCGTGATCTCCCGAGGTAGCCCGACCCTTTTTCCGCTTGAATTGTGCACTAATGCACCCTCGCCGACGTTCTAGGAGATCACCGCCCGCCGGAGCACGTGGAGAGCCACCCCCGAGTCGATTTCGGCCCTCCAAACCGCCCTAGGTGAGCTCGCACACTCGCCCTCTCTCTCCCGAGTCCGGATCTCCTACGCCTCCCTCGCGCCCCTATATAGGTCGGCCGAGCTCTGCCGTCCCTCCCCACAAGTTCCCGAGCAAGCCGCCGCCCCCAATCGTGCCCTTGCCGCAGCCACAGAACCGCCGCCGCCCCGAGCTCCGCCGTCGCCGTCAATTTCGCCAACGAGAAGTCTCTCCGTCAAAATTGGTTGCCCTCCAAGCTTCGCAGCAAGGTCAGGGATCTTCCCGACCCCTTCTCCCTCGGTTTTGTGCACTGTAGCCATGATGCCGAGCTTCGCCGCCGCCATAGTTCCGCCACCGAGCTCGCCGCATCCTCTCCGAGCTACCTCTGTGGCAACCGAAACCATAGATAGGTTTAGCTTGAGCTTCTCTTGCTCCCCGACCAGATCCCAAGGTGAACCGAGCTTCCAAGCCCCGAAAACGCCGTCTCCGGCCACCCTCCGGCGATGGCGCCACCGCACGGTCTCTGTACATGGCCGGAGCGCCGCCCACACCCCCTCCCATCTAATCCGAGACGTCCAATTCGAATCGGACAGCTCCTATTCGCCGATACCCTTTCGGCCGGCGTTTTTGCGAATAACCCCCTGCAGTTTCTAATACTTAACCCGCAGTCCCTTGGCGCATTCCTCCGTTTACGCTTTCCGATTTAGAAAACGTAGTTTGTCTCTGTTTAATGAAAAGATGTTTTCTGAAATTGCAGATTTGCCACTAGATTTGTTTTAGCTATAATTTACTCGTTTTAGATCCGATTTGAACGATTCAAATTGCGTTAGATTCATAATTTCATAATCTATCTGATGGTACCACTGTTTCATATATTTTCAACTTTTAAAATTCGAGATTATATTTAATCTATTAAAGTAAAACTTGTTTATTTCATAACTTCTCCGTTTGAACTCCGATTTTCGTGATCTTTATATCGTTGAAATCGTAGCGACGCGTAGATTATTTTTATAAACTTTTCAATCTACTTTTCTACTGTTGGTGTACTGTTTCTAATCTAAATCTTGTTTGCTTCGTGTATGATTGCCTCGATGATTGTGTGGTGATTTTATGATCGAGTTCAGACGGTGAGCAATACGTTGGTGATCAAGAGTACGTTGAGGATCCAAGTTCTCCAGAGTACTTTGATCAAGGCAAGTATAGTATGGGATCTTCCTTGTTATCCTATTCACCGCAATAATTAATTTCATGTGCATGTGTCTACCTTGTTAACCATAGCTTCTACCTAGTATTGTTATCTTGTTCCTTGATCACCTATGGGATTATGCATTGGGTAGTTGATGCTAGCGCGCTATTGGAATCATGATCATGTAAACCTGATTAATTGAATATGCAATAACATTGAAAGATGTCTTTTTAGCAACATGGAACTAGGGGATTCGAGCATAGTTTTGTGATGCTCCATATCCTTCCCCCTTGGTAATGATCTGTCAGCAAAAGCTGGGACTTACAGTGCAACTATGAGGGCTACATGGCTCTAGTTTTAGTCAAGTATGGGTACTTTTTCTAGCTTGTTAGAGGTTACCGAAAGGCGTGATGGGACCTGACGACTCGGGTATAGTGCGGCTCCTGTCCGAGTGTGTATAACCTGCGTGACCTTGTGCCACGACGAAGGGGGGCTCTACATCTGCTTGCCGGGTTCCTAGCGGCCCTAACTTGTTAGACGAAGTATTTTGAAAGACTTCATAGTGAAACCCTGCTCGCTCACGTTGGTAGTGTTATGGGGCTGGCTACCCCGAGCAAATGGGAATCACGGCTCATAGTGAAAGTGCACAACCTCTGCAGAGTGTAAAACTGGTATACTAGCCGCGCTCACGGTCACGAGTGGCCCGGAAAACTCACGGAGTAGTTATCTTTTTGGGTGATGTTGAATTGTTGCTAATTGATTGATGCAATTCATAAATTATGTTTACTTATGATCATGAATTATGGGCTTATTCAACTTGTTGCTATCCAATTGCATAAAAGATGCTTAATTAAAAGCAAACCGCTGTAAACCCGTATCTATCCTTTTTGAGCCTCATAAACCCCATGTTATATTTGCTGAGTTCGACATAGACTCACTCTTGCTATTTCCCCCGCACCTCAGGAGAAGTTTAGGCTTGTGGTCAACCAGTCAGTTGTGTCCCTGTGGAGTTGGCGTCTACACGCGAAGATCGGAGTGTCTTTCCACTGTTTGCTTCTTAAAGGTTCTATTTTAATTATTACTACGTTATGTATTTGATCATTGTCTTTTGATATTACCTTATATTTGTCGGCTTATTTGTGTGACTGATCCTGGGGCGCACATAAGGTTATGCATTCAATTTTATCCTTAAAATTGGGTGTGACATCGGCACTATGTCCTGGTCAATGGACAACTCATGCGTAAAAACAGACGAGCCGAGCTGCTCCAAAAATGTGTAACTCAAAAGGACGGCATCGAGCTCCTAGACAGAATACACGCCGGCACATGTGGCAATCATGCCACATCTCGCACCCTGAATGGCAAAGCCTTCCGAGCAGGATTCTACTGGCCCACGGCCATAGCTGACGCTGAAGATCTCATTCATCACTGCATGGGATGTCAATTCTTTTCTAAGCAGATACACGTGCCAGCTCACGAACTCCAAACCATCTCAGCTTCTTGGCCCTTTTCATGCTGGGGACTGGACATGATTGGCCCCTTCAAGAGGGCACCTGGTGGATTTCAGTACATCTATGTGCTGATTGACAAGTTTTCTAAGTGGATTGAATACAAGCCTTTGGTAAAGGCAATAGCCGAAAAGGCAGCCGAGCTGCTCAACGATGTCATCCACCGGTTCGACGTGCCCAATAGTATCATCACCGACCTTGGTTTTACCTTCACGGGTAGTGTCTTCTGGGATTTCTGTGATGATCGAGGCATCAAGGTGAAATACGTCTCTGTTGCTCATCCTAGAGCGAACGGGCAGGTTGAACGGGCTAACGGCATGATCTTAGATGCCTTGTGCAAGCGCTTATATTGCGACAAGGACCACGCCCCAGGCCGCTGGTTCAAAGAGCTCCCGGCAGTCATTTGGGGGCTGCATACCCAACCCTGCCGGAGCACTGGTGTCTCCCCGTACTACATGATTTATGGACCCGAGGTCGTCCTACCAGACGAAATCGCCTTCCAATCACCTCAGGTTGAGTACTACGACGAAGATGCCAACGACAATGCCCGTGAAATCGACGTCACCGCTGTTGAAGAGCGCCGGCTCGACACATGTGCTCGGAACGCTAATTACTTGGCCTCCGTTCGACGATGCTACAACCGCAACATCAAGGACAGATTCTTTGTGGTTGGGGACCTGGTCCTCTTACGCAAGCAGAAGACCGACGGCATTCACAAGCTTGCCTCCCATTGGGAAGGACCGTTCAGGATCAAGGCAGTCACTAGGCCTACAACCTATCGGCTTTGTTCCCTAGATGGCAGTGTCGATGAAACCAATTCCTGGCATATCGACCATCTGATACGCTTCTATCCATGATCATTCCCCTAGGCTCAGATATGTATCTTATTTATCATTTCCATACATGTACTTGTAACTCATCTGCCGTCAGTGCAATATGAAGTCACAATTTTAGCAACTATCTCGAATCTATACCACAAGTCATACAGTCTTTTGTCCGACCAGTAACGCTCAGAAGTAGCACTGTTTTTGGCCCCTCCGACCACATGCTATGGCTCCGGGCCACACCGCATAGGAGACCAGCAGTAGCTCCTCGACGGTACTAGGGACCCAGTGATCCTGGCATCACGCTGTTCTCTAGCAACCCCCTGGTCTACCTAGAGGCTAATCTGCTACACAGATAAATGAACTACATGTACTTATTCTATACAGATACAACATTGCTATAAACCCGAGCGCCTTTGCTCGCTCAAGTGTAGCACACCTCATGTGGTTTTCATATCTGCTTTATTTTGTTATTAACTGATCGTTATTCTTTGAAGTAACATCGCTCATGACTACAAGTGAGCAAGTTTCTCATAGCTCTACTCTATGCATTGTGTTCCATGAACCCGATGTCGAATTGACAAAACTGTCATACCAGTACTATAAAGCGCCATGCTTTTAGTTAAAACCTGAATGGTAGACATGTGTTTCAGCTCCCGAGCTGAATGGCTAACCTACGGATTGTTCATTACAAGCGCCACACGCTATATACAACTTAACGTGTTCATTACATCGCGCACATTGCCCATCAACAGCGGCACCTAATCTAAATCACCGATGAGGTTGATGCCCTTTACCATCTCCTGTGCAGTGGCCTCTGAGTCGCTCCGCAATCGCTCCGCCTCGGCCTCCGTGGTCTCCTTGGCCAACCCCTTGGAAAACCGTGAGAGATCCACACCTTTATAGTGTGACCTCACGATCGCAAGACAATGCGCCGCCACGACAGTTGACACCTGCTTAGAGTAACTCTTGAACCACCCCCAGAGGCCCTTGCACTGGTCGACTACAGGCTCGTCGGGAGTATCACTAAGGACCATAAGGAGGGGTGCGACGCCCTTCTCCATCTCCACCACATCCTTCTTCAGCTGGGCGTTCTTAGCCTTCGGCTCCACGACCTCATCTTCTAGGCTCTTCCTCCGAGCTGAGCAAAGAGTTTTGGTTATTAGTCAAACATAACGCACAACATGCCAGGACATCCGAACCCTGACAAAGCGGATACTTACCTTTGGCTTCTTCCACCAAGGCCTGCTTCTCCCGCAACAAGGCTTCGTTCTTCTCCGCCAAGCTGGTCAGCTGCAGTGGAATTTCCTTCTCTTTTGCTTCGGCCTCTGCAAGACAGAATAGTTAGCTCACAGCCTATGAAACCACTTGTAACAACCCTAAAAATCCCACACCAAAAATCCCAACCAAATTAAATTTTCAATTTAATTATTTTTGAAAAACACATTCCTTATGCATGCATATAGATTTAATTATGCAAATATTAGATATGGAAAAATAGCTAGCACTTTAATTCCTTTGAAATAAAGTAATAGATCATGCATCATAATGGGGATTTTTATTTGCATTTTATGCTTGGCCTAAGCATTTATTCAAAATATATAAAAGCAATGCCTATGTATATTTATACACTAAGGAAATTGGAAAAGAAAAAGAAAAAGAAAAAAAGAAAAGGAAAAAAAGGGGTGAGGAGGGAGATCAGCCCAGCCGGCCTGCTTGGCCTCACCCGCGCGGGTGCACGCGCCGCGCCGGCCCAACCAGGCTGCCCCTTCCTCCTCTTCACCGCGCGCGGCCCACGTCGTGGCCCAGCAACACGCGCGCGCGACCTGGCTCACTCGCGCCCGCTCACAGCCACTGCCAGCCGGCCCCGCCTGTCAGCCGCTCTCGCCCCCCCCCCCCCCCCCCCCACACACACACACACTGTTCTTCTTCCCCACGAAACTGGAGGCCGGCAGGGTCACGCAAATCCCATGACCCTGGCCTGCCTGTCCCCTCGGCTGTCGACAAAGGACCCCGCGCGCACTTGGAAACCCTAGCTCGGGAGCACCGATGGTCTCCACGTGCCCCCTTCGCCGCTAATCATCGTCCGCCACCGCGCCATGCCCTGGCCACCTATAAAAGGAGACGCCCCGAAGCCCTAGACCTCGTCCCATTCGCCGTCGCCGCGCTGCGGCACAACCACTACACCACACCGCACAATAGAGAGAGAGGGTGAAGAAGAAGGGTGGAGCAGAGGAGGAGGGACCGCCGGAGCGCCGCAGCCGCGGAGCACGCCGGAGCTGGGAAGGAAGGAGAAGCCGGCGCCATCGCCGCGGAGCTGCACGGCACGGCGAACAGCTGCACGGCTTCAACTCTCCACTGCATCGCCATCCTTTCTTCCTCGGCACCTCGGTGAGCTGCCGCACGCCGTGTCCAACCCCGCCCTTCACTGTGCCATGGCGTTCCGCCTCTGGAAGGCGCAGGCACGAGTCACTACCGACTCCGGGAAGCACCTGCACGACACGGGCACTTGACCGACCCCAGCCACCGGACCGAGCGCCACTGGGTGATCTGGAACGCGGCGCGGCGCGTCCCTGGCAGAGCGTGCTCACCATGGCGCGTTCCGCCACAAACCTCCGACGTTCCGAGCGACACCGTCCACTACCCGTGTAGGCTAGTCGTCGTGGAGCAACGTCACGACCCCTCGTCCCATTTACGCGGTAACAAACACAGGAGGAAGCCCGTTCGCCTCGGCCACATGCATCGCGACCTCGCCGGTGAGCCGCCGTGTACCGTAGCCATGAGGAGACCCTGCTGTGACACCAAGTTGCCACCAACGACCCGAGGGCCTCACTGACTATGTCAATAGAAGGAAACCACACCCGTTCATGCCAAAACCGAACCCCGGCCACCACACCGCCGCCCACCTCGCCGGAGAAGCGCCTGTGCCGTGGTCGAGCACCAAAGGGGAACCTGCTAGCCAAATTGGAGACCTCAATACCGTATACAGAGACCATCGAGGGTGTAACCATCTTCTGGAGGGCTTGTCTAGCCCTGCAGTAGCCCGACCGTCACGGCAACCTCGCCGCCGGCCGCCGTGACACTAAAATCCGGCGGCTGGGAGCCCAAGCCACCTATTTGAGACCCCCGCCAGACCTACACACCTACCGGCGAACGAGAAAGATCCCGCCGGAGGAGCCGAGGACCCGCTCGACCACCGGCGTGCTTCGTCGCTGCGGCGAGTCTCTGGGAACCAGCATCGAACACCTGGTGGGCGACCATCGGGTATGTGTTCTGCTGAAGCGCCACATCCGTAGACCCTGTCCACCGTAGACCGTATGGGTAAAGGAGTAGAACTCGGTTCACCATGAGCCGGGTCGTCGGCCCATGAACCGGCGCTCGTGCGGTTCACCGTGAGCCGGGCCCATGCACCAGCACCTCACGGAGCACCGGAAGCCGCCACGTGGCGCGTCACGAAGCCGACACGCGTCCAGGTGATGACATCATGATGATGTCACGATGACGTCACCCGACCCCGCTGGCCAGACACCGTTGACTTGGTCAACGCTGACATCAGCAATGACGTCATGCTGACGTCAGCAGACCAATGCCAGCAGGACCGTTGACCTGGTCAACGTGAACAGTGCTCGACCAATCAGAAGTTGCCACGTGTCACCCCCTGATTAATCAGCCATTTTTCTATTTTCAGAAAATAGGATAATCTTCGGAAATTCATAACTTATTCATACGATGTCTAAAAATTGCGCACCATATATCAAAATTCTTAGAAAAATGAGATCTACAATCTAAGACTATATTTGTGTGTATTTGGTTCTTTATTTTATTGGATCTTTCTAAACTACTCTATAGGAGTCGCTGACATGACTATTTCGTGTTCGATTTCAGAGCCGGAGGAGAATCTGACTGAGGAAGACGACCACGAGTACCTTCAGGAGCTAGGAGACGACTACGAAGGTGCCACGTCCCACCAAATCCTTAGCTCCTATTACGCATTGCTAATGATTGTTTATGCCATTGCGTTACAATCACATGTATATCTACATAGGTTGCATGGTAGAATTATTGTTTTTCCCTACCTTGATTAAACTTTATCCTGCTACCCGCAGATAGGTTAGCTACTGCTTTATTCTGTTACTCTTCCACTACTCCTATTTATTGTCTGCTAAGTGCTGGAATTGGGACGGTTTATATGAGAACTTTATTATAACCACAGGGAGAGCGTGCTGCGTGTGTCTTGGGTGCGTGGTGAGGGAGTCAAGTCGACCAAGTGGGATATGAGACGAGCTCGAGGGGCTAGTTGTGCCGGGGGTGCAACCTGGGCATCCTCACGTGAGATACCTGTGGCGGGTAAATGGTGTACGAGGTGGTTCCGGGTGGGATAGCCTTTGTGGTTTGAAACCCGTGAGCGGAGGTGCTGTGATGGCACGGGGAGAGCATCCCCTAAGTGAAGATGCCTGCTTGGTCACCCTAGGATCTGCTGGTACTCAGACTATAGGAATCCTCTACTTCTCACTCGCTTCTGATGGGCGGGAGACGGCTGGACTACTTGATAGGGCGGTGCCACTACTGCTAGGTTGTGAGGTGATAAGGGTGGACGGGGACGGATGGTGGAATTCCCGTACCGTCCTAGATGCGCAGTACCACTGATGGGGTCCTGTACTGCGTCTCCCAGTCTCAGCGTAAAGGTGTTGGATCCGGAATATCACAGGGCTGAGTGGTAGGGTGGCATCAACCTAGGCAAGCAAGCACCCAGAATTCTGCCTAGGTGGTTGCGCGACACCTATGATGGATAATCTAGTGAGCGGTAGAACCTCTGCAGAGTGTTTGGTTGATCGATCGATACATACGCCGACTCGTCGGCTATGGACCTTTCCTGTAGCCTTCTACTGGTGTAGTGAGTGACTATTCTTTTCTCCCCCTGGATAATGTCTTCCGGCAGTGTACCCGCTGTGGTAGTGTGGCGCTGAGATAGGCCCGAGAGGGAGTTGGGCCTGTCGAATGAGCGTGAGGTGTGGGTATGTGAGATGTGGTGATGGGAAGGGAATGATGGTGTTAATTGGAGATAACACTTGACTACTTAAACATTGATTACAACTGCATAGGAAACCTCAGCCTATAGGTCTGCTTGAATAGCTTTGCATCCACTTTCCACAAAGCAAATGCTGCATAGGTGGGCTCCGTTGCCAGTACAAATCGTACTGATAAATTTGCTGTCAGGTGACGAGAATGAGTACGACTTCGAGGGAGATGATGACGAGGAATAGGGTCACGTGCTACACTCAAGTTGGCCATGAAGGATGAATCGCTTCCGCATCTCCAAAGCTTCTTTGAATGTTGATTCCGCCAATGTGGTGATGTAATAAATGTTTATGTAAGATTTAATCACCGTTGTATGGATCCTAGTATCAACTGAGATATGGGTAATTTCATGGATTGTTCCAAGCAATCTGTAGAATTACAATTCGAGCCTGTGGATTTTCCTTCGCGGAAATCGAGGTCGTTTCACCACTGGTCTACACAACTACTCAGTTCATGGGCAACTTACCTCTCTTGTCGCTCAGCAGATGCGTGACCAGTTGCGATGTGTTCTCCTTCTCCTCCTGGTAGCTAAGCAGCTTGCCTTCAAGGTACTCCGCTTTGCCTTGCCACTTAGCTACATCGGTGCGCAGCCGGGCATTTTCCTCTACAGTCGACTCCATGTCGCTTAGAGACCGCTTCTGGCTGCCTGCCACCTTAGCAATCCCCTGTTAACAAGCATAACACATGAGTGTTGACGGTGGATATACCATGAAAATCCACATTCAAACACCGTTAATAGGCCTCAAATTCAAGGGAGAATAAACATATCATGAACATATTTTATCAATAACTAGTTTCACTTGTACTCTTAGCTTGTGAATGCAGGGAAGATAAAAATAGAAGAAATTGGAGCACTTGGAGCCCAATATTATGGGTCGGCCGAACCATGTGTTTGGGAAACAAGTCATCACACTTCAACAAATGACTCAAGACATCACTTAGAAGAAAGGAGAGCTCTGAGTGAGCCCATGTGTGGGTCGGCCGACCCCACCATGGGGCCCACCTGGCTCTGGTGACGTGGCAGGATTCGTGTGACATCCTACTCAGCTCAACTCCACCATCAGATCAACATGTGCTTCCATTCAACGGTGGAGAATCAAAGCACACGGATCAAGGCGTGAAACAATACAATCAAGACAGAACCAGCATAAGGCAATGCTCTATGACTGGTGGGGACCACACCTAGCTGAGCCCACCTATCATAGGGGGTCGGCCGACCCCCCTGGTGCCTGACTAGGTCGGTTGGCCCCCGCCGCCTTCCTGCATGTCTTCCATGTGATGAAATCGCCTCTGCCGTCCATCCTAAGGCGGTATTGAGGCGGTTCATCCAAGGGTGGAGAGGCAAAGAGCACGTGGATCGCTGACGTGGCACCCCTCAACCCTCCCCTATAAATAGAGGCTGCCATCACCCTCTTCAACACACCCAAGATACACAAGAGACAAGAGAAGCTCCATTCTTTAGTAGTAGTAGTATTAGTCTAATGTGGGAGTAAGAGTTGAGTCAAGCTTCGCTCGGAGCCTCCGAAGTTGTCTGCTGGAGAGTCTGGTATAGCTCTTGTACCTTTCCTTCTATAAGACTTTACCTTTATCAATATATTATCTTTACTTTACTTTACTAAGTCTCTACTTAGTGCTTTACTATCCATTATAGTATTGTTGTGTTTTGCCCTAACTTATAGTTAAGTTATAATAGATAGTGATCCTGTAACCAGCTCACGTGTGTAACCCTTGTATTGTGTGCTCAATTCCACACCCAAACCAGCTGAATCATCTCGAGCACACAATCTCTCTTCTTCTCTCTATTTGAGCAAGTTCTTTCTCAAGTTTAGTTGTAGTTAGCCACTCAAAACAAAAACCCAAAAATATTGTAGTAGTAGAAGTTTGTCTTACCCTTATCTTTGCTCTCAACAACTTGGTTGTGGAGGTAACCATACCCCGTAAGGACTACTAACATTGGGATAGCTAACGCTAACCCTGTTGTTGTAGTGTGTTCTTGTGTTGTCTCATTGCTGCAGGATGAAGAAGTTCTCCTCCGCATTCAAGAAGGCCAAGAGTGTCGTAGGGAGTTCCTCCCGACGACCCCGCCATGACGAAGATGAAGGAAGAGAAGCTCCAACAAGACAAAGCTTTGGAGTGCCTCCCGAGAAGACGTTTGACCCCGAGAGCGGCCTCATGTTGAACCAAGAAGAGTACCAAAGGTACCTCTCCATCCGACACCGCGGTTATGAACATACCAGCATCATCGACTCCATCCTTTTGGACAACACAGGTATGACCGCAGAGTTTAACACTATTTTCAATACAATTGGGTGGGGAAGATTTTGGGAAGTGCAAGAACTGGGAATTGAAAAACTCACCATTGAATTTCTATGCTCTTTACAAGCCACTGATAATAATGTCTACTTTCGCATGTTCAACCAAGAGTATAATTTAACTTAGGGAGTTTTTAGTATGGCACTTGGCTTTGATAACAATTGTCATCTAGATCTAGTAAATGCCACACGAAGATTTGATAAAGCTGAATTTTAGAAAGCTATAACTGGATCCAATGATTGCTCTGAGCCTAAAACTGATGAAATCCACAATCCTGCTTTGCGCTTGATTCGTTATTGGATGGCCATAACTCTTCTTCTTGGCTCTAATGTGCAAATTCTTCTTAATGATGAACTAAGACTGCTCTATGCCATGACCAAGAAAATAAAAGTTTTACCTGCTAAAATTTTAGTCCGCTTTTGGCTTGATATTTTTCATAGAAGCGAGCCCATATTCTTTACTTCTTTTATCACTCGCATTGCTGAAACAATGGACCTGCTAGATGGAAAACACTACTTTGAATATATTCTTCTCCTAGAGATATTGTAACTGAAGATTTCTTCATAAGTGCTCAAGTCCTAAAAAAGATGAAAATTGTGATCTTAAAATGATTTATCCCGGCCATACAGCCGAAATCTCTCTCCCAAGTGAGAGGCATCGGTTGTATACGCTGCGTACACTAACCATAAATTGGGAGCAAGAAGCAAGAAGCCAAAATGTTGCAGGAACAAGAAGGGTGACAAGGAGCATGTCACAGACCACTCAATTTGAGCAAGGCGGCACCTCACGAGCAGCAGGAGGTGACGATGAAGAAGGCGATGAGGCAAGTTCCATTGACATTTCAGGGTCCACAGAACGGCCTCAACAGCACACTCCAAGAATGCGCACTCCCCGTCCGTCCACACGGGCGAGGGGACGTCGAAGTCAAGGATCGGAAATGGATCAACTCATCAACGACATGGGCGCAATGCAAGTTGAGCAAGATGCAACTCTGAGTATGGCGCAACAAAATGCCCAACTATTGTAAGCTATCCAAGATGAAGAAGCACAACGCTGGGCGGGATAGTTCCAATATTACCCGCCACCACAATGAGCAGAAAGACAAGCTTGGGGGAGATCCTCTCCCCCACCAAGGTAAGTATTTTATCCCAGCTATTTACATTATTTTAATTTATTGTATTTAAAAAAATGCATAAGATAAAAATACCAAAAATATTTCCCTTATTCCCATATGTCTCATGAATGTTTATCTTCCTCATGGAAATAATGAATAGCTGCTCTGTTAATGTTTCTTTAATGCCAAGTTTACAACTTAGTACTTCTTTGAGTATGGATCACTTGGCTCATTTAAATCATCATGAACCTGAAAACTTTGTGGATGCTAAGTGCTAGAACTAGGTCTAAGTTGTTGTGAGATATGATATAGTGAAACAAGAGCTGCTATAATATTGTTCTAAGCATGCATAATTACTGGAGATTTATTTCTTAAACAATCAAAACCTTATTTTTCCTCAATGGCGATGAATTCCTACCACAGCCATATATGCTACGAATGTCTAAAACCTTCCACATAAGCTATTTGCTTTGTATTGAGTTTTGTCAAGTCTTGTTGACCCTTATTGAGAGTCTTATCATGCTCCCAAGATCAAGATCACGTACACACCACATATATGTGCTGCTTCTACACTGGAAGTACACAACCACATGTCTTTCATTTCTACCAAATAAATGCTCCATGTGTTAAAGTCATAGTAAATCTCTCTTAGTTATTATGGTAGAAGAGACAAAAAGACTATGCAAAATGAAAAGAAAAAAAGAAAGAAAGATGGACGCAAAAGAGTCCATAGAAAAGAAATATATATATGAGCAAAAGTCTAGGCTCATGAATAAAGAAAGGAAAATTGATAGCCATGTCTCTAAAATTTATTAGAGAGAGATACAATTCCAAATAGAGGAGCACTATAGTTCATATTCTCCACACACTTGCACATCTTGATCTAAGGGCATGACACTTCTCTCTTTGGATCCAAGTTTTGACTCTACAACATATGCAAAGTAAGTATTCTATACTCTTTCATTCCTACCTTAAGCTCCATTTAAGCCATTTTTAGAAGTAGGATGATAAAGAGAAGGCAACCTTTACTTTGTGCCTTGGTAAGGAATCATACACCATTTGAGCGACATGAGAGAACCATATGAGGAACATTAAGTTTTCCTTTGCAAAACATTGTTAAAACCTCCAGTATGAAACTTGCAAAGAATGAGAAAAGTAGTACTCAAGTTAAACTGTTCTGTCTCTCAACCACCTAAGGCAAAGGAAAGGTCATTAGCCCCATAAAGGACTAAGGTAAAATGGGTGAATTTTTTATAGCCAATTTTTCCATTCAAAAGAGAAGTATTTTGTTGTGCACTTGGTACTAAGGAAATATGAACATTGTAGCAACTCCTGATCCACCGAGGCGAAGTTTAATTATTTGCTCGCGACGAGCAAAGGTTAAGGTTGGGGGATCTTGTTGACGTTAGATATACAATGACAATCCACATTCAAACACCGTCAACAGGCCTCGGATTCAAGGAAGATCAACATAACATGAACATATTTTTATCAATAACTAGTTTCACTTGTACTCTTAACTTGTGAATGCAGGGAAGATCAAAACAGAACAAATTGAAGCATTTGGAGTCCAAATTTCTGGGTCGGCCGAACCAGTTATTTGGGAACCAAGTCATCACACTTCAACAAATGACTCAAGGAATCACTTAGAAGAGAGGAGAGCACAGAGTGGGCCTATGTGTGGGTCGGCCGACCCTACCATGGGGCCCACCTGGCTCTGGTGACGTGGCAGGATCCGTGTGACACTCTACCCAGCTCAATTCCACCATCAGATCAACATGTGTTTCCATTCAACGGTGGAGAATCAAAGCACACGGATCAAGGCGTGCAACAACACAATCAAGACAGAACTAGCACAAGGCAATACTCTATGACTGGTGGGGACCACACATGGCCGGGCCCACCTGTCATAGGGGGTCAGCCGACCCACCCCAGGTGCCCAGCCATGTCAGTTGGCCTCCATCGCCTTCCTGTATGTTTCACACGTGCTGGTTTAATCACTGGTAAGGAAATATGAACATTGTAGCAACTCCTGATCCACCGAGGCTAAGTTTAATTATTTGCTCGGGACGAGCAAAAGTTAAGCTTGGGGGATCTTGTTGACAGTGGATATACCATGAAAATCCACATTCAAACACCGTCAACAGGCCTCGGATTCAAGGGAGAATAAACATATCATGAACATTGTTGGTATTTATTAAGTGCAAATAGAATCATGTATCTACTAACTTAGTAGACCAACTAAACTATAATAGGGGTAAGTGATAAATGATAGGAGTTATGCATAGATGACATAGACACATAGGAGAATTTTATGATAAAAGAGTAGATAGCTAAAGTGAGAGGACAACGGGAGAGTTCAAGGTTCCTAAATACTTCTCTATTACTTGGGTTCTAAGATAACTAAAGGATAGGTAGGTGAAGCAATCACACAATAGCACTTTGGAGCAACAGTACCTTTCTGATTCTCGAATAGACTGGGAAGGGGTAATCGGGAGAAGGCTGCCAAAAAGCTCTATGAAACACCAACTCCGACGTGGTGGAATACGAAGACCGACAGAGCTGTCACCTCTGAGGCTACCACAACTAACCGTAAGAATTGGGCGCAATCTCAGGTAAACACTAGCCTAGACACCACGTCTACACCAATGAATACTACTCTAATCACACGTGATAACTAGAGCACTCAATACGAACGGAGATCCTATGCCAAAGTATAACAACTATACTAACCAATCACATAATAAAGCATATAAGTAAATAGAGAAGATTTATATATAAAAGTATAAGTCTTACAAAGATGAGATACAAAGATATACCAGACCCCTGAAGACTTCTCCAGAACCGAAGCCTGGCTCCGCTCTCCCCAACTCTCAACTAGAACTAATCTACTACATTGGAGAGAGGTTATCCTTCAATGGGCATCTCTCCATCCAATCCCTAACTAGAGAATATGAATTATAATAATGAAAGGGATGGAGCCCAGGGGGTCCCTGGGGCTGTATATATAGGGGCGCCCGGCCTCCCCTCCACCTTGGGCAAGCAATATGGTACTAAGCCTTTCCACCATGTGCACATAGGCTTTAATGGGCCAAATTCTGATTTAGACCCAATTAATCCCACAGCCTTTAATTAATCCCGCAGCTCAAGTTCTAGAATCTTCCAGTGTTTGTAAAATCCATATCTCTTTATTTCGGACCCCGAAAATAGCAAACCATAGGTCTGTTTTGATCATCTCGACGAGCTCTATGCAATGGTTAACTCCAATTCCTCATTTGAGATACTTTTAATCGGTGAAAAATTGAATATCCTTTTATACCCCGTAAAACAAGTGAGAACACCAAAACTCGTGGAACTTGTTAGAATCAAACCCCATAACTATGTTGTGTATTGTTTTATGCCCTTGATTCATGTTTATTTGATGGGTAAAAATGAGCAATAACTACCGTTAATAAACATATTTTATCAATAACTAGTTCCACTTATACTCTTAGCTTGTGAATGCAGAGAAGATCAAAACAGAATAAATTGGAGCACTTCGAGCCCAATATTATGGGTCGGCCGAACCATGTGTTTGGGAACCAAGTCATTACACTTCAATAAATGATGATCATTTTCTTTGTTGGAAATGGTTTCGGGAGCATGTGATCATTTTCTGTGTTTATGGCATTGATTAGCTGAGCGGTTCCTTTAGGTACATGCTGGGGCTTGTTCTTCCTACATCTTCTATTGTTCTTCTTCTTGGGTGTTGGTTGTTGTTGTTGCTCTTCTTGTTGGTGGAATTGCTTCGGGACTGCTGGATTCTTCAGGATGCGGTTCTTGAATGAGAATCTCTCCTTCTTGTCGTTGATGGAGAGGACAATCTTGGCATGTTCCGCATAGATGATGGCTTTACTTGTGCATAAGAATGGTCGTCCCAAGATAATGGGTGCCTTCTCATCTCCTCCAGTATCCATGATCACAAATTCAATTGGGACATATGATTGCCCCACCCTGATAACAGCTTCTTCTAGTACTCCCTCGGGGTAGCAAATGGATTGATCTGCAAGCTACAAACGCATATCTGTGTACAACAAAGGATCACCTAAAATTCTCTCATAGATTACCTTGGACATTATGTTGACACTTGCACTGAAATCGCAGATAGCCTCTGGAAAGTTATGACATCCTATGGAGATAGGAACCACAAGTCTTCCAGGGTCTCCCATCTTCTCTAGTAGTGAGTGATCTATCCACTGTATATCTGCAGGCTCAATTTGGTATTGTGTTGCATTGTGAATATCAACAAGCTTAGCAGTTTCTAAATCCTCCGGCTAGCTCGGAATTTTTCCTTTCTCAACTGGAGGGACTGCAGCAGCAAGCTGAGCTAATTGTGATTCTAACATTTTATTAAAGCTATGCTGATTCTTTATAACAGAAGCAAAGGTATCCATTCTATTATTTATATTTTCTAAAGCTTTATCATTCGAGGCTACCTTTCTAGACATTTGATCTAATAATTTAGATTGACCAGCAACTAAATCTCTAAAAGGCGGAAGATTGTAATTATTGTAATTATTACCTTGGTTGTTACCTTGGTAATTACCTTGTCGAGGTTGCTGATTCCATCCTTGGTTTGGCTGGTTCCATCTTTGATTTTGCTGAGGACGATAGTAGGTGTTATTGTTGATGAAATTCACATCCTCTTGCAATGTAGGGCAGTTGACAGCTGAATGCCCGTAATCTCCATATTCTTCATAGGTCATGCGAGAATCATTGATATGCATGACTTCCTTCTTCTCTATGTCGAGCTTCTTCATGATAAGGTCTAGCTTGGCAATGACCATGTCAGTATCCTTCAGATGATGGATGCCTCCTCCTCTCTTACGAGGTTGAGTACGTTCTTCATTACAGCTTGAATTGGAGGCCATCTTCTCAACAAGTGCTTGAGCTTCTAGAAGCTTAAGTGACAGGAAAGCGCCTCCAGCTGCAGCATCTATGGACTCACGGGTGCTTGAGATAAGCCCGTGGTAGAAGGTCTGCAATAGTAGCCAATCCTCTATCCCATAATGAGGGCAGTCTTCAATGTAATCTTGAAATCTCTCCCATGCTTCAGTGAATGATTCCTCATGTTGCTGTTGAAAACTAGAGATTTTCCCACGCAGAGCATTTGTCTTGCCTGTAGGAAAGAACTTTGCCAGGAAAGCAGTTGAGCATCAGTCCCATGTAGTGTTCTTGTCTTTGTTGGCGTAGAACCACTGCTTGGCTTTCCCAAAAGTGAAAATAGGAAAAGGCGGAGTAAAATAGCATCTCTTGATACTCCTCTAATCGTGAAGGTGCTGCAAATCTCTAAAAAGTGTTGTAAGTGTGCACTTGCATCTTCATGAGCTTTTCCACAAAACTGGCTGGCTTGAACCATGGTGATAAGAGCAGGCTTGAGCTCGAATCCATTCTCCCCCGTGTTGACTGCTGGTCCAGTCCGGATGTTTTCTGTTGTTGGGGCAGAGAACTCGCACAGCGTCTTCTCAGCCATGTCTTCAACCACAGGAGATAAATCTTCTCCTAAGTGTTCTTCTTCCAAGGTTGGAGCTGGCTCCTTTGATAAACTAGCTCAAGAAACGATGGGTGTTTTTGATAGTGATTCTGGATCTTCCCTCGTCTCTACAAACTTCTTTCTTCTCAGGAGTTTCTCTGGATCGTCAATATAATTATTTGGAAGAGAAAAACCATTCATTCATCACCCTGCATAAGATAAGCAAATGATAAAAAAACAAGGGTGTACCTGTTTGAGTTAGAGATCAATCGGTAATACAATCTTATCCATTATGTATACATATGCTATCAATATTTCCTAAGTTTATGTGCCTTCCCCGGCAACGGCGCCAAAAATGCTTGTTGACATCTACTAACGTCGCCAAATATAACTAAATAACTTTTAATGCGAGAGGCGAGATTAGAAGATGAATGGTAATTAATTAACTTGTCCTTAGCAACTAGCCACTTTTCTATTACCAACATTCTTATGCAAGAACTAGATTGTCATCCCTAATTAATAATGGTAAGAATAAATAAATGTTTAATATATTAATCTATGTGACTAGGTAGAAATAAATATAAATAATATAAAGTAAGATCAGTTCTGCAAGCGGACAGATAATTATACCATTGTAGCATTTTACCTAGGGAGTTCTACCAGGTTGTCGATTTATATTTATACCACTGGGAAGGACTAGAATAAACTACAATCTATTATATTGATAGTGATGGTATACAATGGATAAGTGACATTACCGATGTCATTTACTCTACTCATAACAGGCAGGGGTCACAAGGTGAATAAAGATAAAGATAAAGGTGATAAGTATGATCAAGCATAAAAAATAAAAGATAATCATCAGAGCACTTCTCTAGTCATAGTAATAGCTAGCCAATGGATAAACTAAGGAATTAATATCAAAGGTAATTCTATAACTATATCAATGAATAACTCTAATTAGTGCAATTACATCTAGCAATCATTGTTAGACTAATCCTATATCATGATCACATGCAAAGGGCATCATCTAGGAAAGGTGTGAAACAGAGTCATCACCCAACTTCGCGACCGTGCCTGCTGGCCTACATACGGGGGGTGGACTACAGAGGACTCAACGCAACTGTCACCTACGCGATCTACCACATGACCCGGCACATCAGGGTGCACTCGTAGATAAACAAATACCTAGACACCACGTCTACATATCGTTCATCATCTATCCATCGTACGCATGAATAAACGCTATACGAGCAATTACATGAATTCAATAAGATCAAACCAACTATACTAGACATATAATCAAAGTAGACAAAGACTATTGTAATCAAGAACATATAAACTATTAAGAACAATGTTTCCCTAATCATAATGAAGAATACAATAATAGAGAAAGAACTAGAATTTATACCGGAATCCGTGCTTTAGACAGACGCCGGGGCTCTAGATCCACCGAAGAACTAGAACTCCTCTACTCTCTAATCTAACTAGGCTAGAACTATGAACTAGGAGGCTCTTGATGGCATAAGGACTTGATGCCTTGAATGAATGATGGGTTGATGCCTCCAGGGGGATCTGCCCCTTTATTTATAGCCCGGTGGGATCCACGTGTGTCGTAGGATCAAACCGACTAGAAATAAGGGCTGAGATGAATCCATAGAGGCGGTGGAAGAAGACTCCAGAAGATGGGCTAAAACCCTAGCAGGGAGACGCCGGCCGGCCCCACCCTAGGGGGTCTCGGGTCCCGGTGCCTCGGGTGTGTTCTAGATGCTTCTAGTGTTCTCGTGATGATGTTTCCTTGGCGGTTAAATTACGTGGTAATCATGCTCTTTAACCCTTCTTTTATGCTTTTCTGGAATAGCCCCTGGAAAATACAGAATATGCAAAACTTGTGGAAACTGTCAGTTAAAATCCTAGACTAGTTTGTATTCATGTATCCTTTGGTGTCTAAAGTTCTAATAAAAGTTGACGTTATCCACCGTCAACAAACACACCCAAGATACACAAGATACACAAGAGACAAGAGAAGCTCCATTCTTTAGTAGTAGTAGTAGTAGTAGTATTAGTCTAGTGTGGGAGTTAGAGTCGAGTCGAGCTTCGCTCGGAGTCTCTGGAGTCGTCTGCTGGAGAGTCTGGTATAGCTCTTGTACCTTTCCTTCTGTAAGACTTTACCTTTATCAATATATTATCTTTACTTTACTTTACTAAGTCTCTACTTATTGCTTTACTATCCATTATAGTATTGTTGTGTTTTGTCTTAACTTATAGTTGAGTTATATTAGATAGTGATCCTGTAACCAGCTCACGTGTGTAGTTCATCGCCTGTCATAGGGTGCTTTAGTTGTTGGTTCGCAGCTAGAGTAGTAAGGCTTAGTGTAAGCATGGTGCTTATACTAGATCTTGCCTTTGAATGCCGCTTGTCGCACGGATTGTTTATGGGTGCTAGCAGGTGGTGACAGCCCTGTCTAGTCTTAGTATCCCTCCATGTGTTTTAGGCAAGTTCTTAAAAGGTAGGCTCCCGTAAGAGAGTAGGTGCTTCGGGTAGAGGTTATATCCTCTATTGTTTCGCACTACCCCTACACACCGGAAGTAAGGTAGCTGTCTTAGTATAATTCATCCATTTGATAAGATAGTTCACAAGAGTAAAGTAAGTGCCATAGGAGCCTTATACTCACTCGTTGTCCTCCCACCTAGCTATACTCTACTAGTTATCTTTAGTTATCCTAAAACCTTGTCGTGTCTTGGTGTCATTACCCTTTCCTCTATATATCGATTTACCCCCTATCACTAGTTGATACTAAGTTGTTATAGACTTAAGGATCTCTCTCTCTTTTTATTAATTATTCCTAGCAACCGCTTTCCCTTGGGATAAAAATAAATAACGATACCTTGGAATACTCCCGGGTGAAGTGCTACAGCGGTATATTCTGTGCGCTTGCGGAATTATCCAATAGACATAAGAAATACCCCAGGCACTTCTGTCGCCGTTATCAGAGATAGCCTAATACCCTGTCTCTGGTGGTTGCGCTAAGAAGTGTCAACAAGCATTTTTGGCGCCGTTGCCGGAGAAAGCATCAGTCTAGGAATATTAATAAAAATTGAATTCGGAGTCTACTATCAATTTCGTTATCGATTAGTGTTAGGGGCTTATCCAATAGACATAAGAAATACCCCAAGGCACTTTCTTACATTCTTCTTCCTTCTTGCCCGGTAGCCCTTCTTCTTCATGAACTTGCCAAATCTTCTTACTAGAAGGGCCATCTCTTCATCACTCTCACTTGTGCTTGAAGGGTCTTCACTTGATTCAACATTTGCTTTGCCCTTGCCCTTTGATGATGAAGTGGCTTTGAATGCCACACTCTTCTTCTTCTCATCCTTGGAGTCTTCCTCTTTTTCTTTCTTCTTCTTGTTGACCAACTCCTCCTTGTCATCATCATCTCTATATGCATCATCGGTCATCACCTCTGCAAGCACTTGGTTTGGTGTCAACTCACTCAAGGTAGTCTTCACCAAAACCGTGATCAAGGTAGCAAAGCGCTTGGGCAAGCTCTTCAAGAACTTCATAGAGAAGACACTATCTTTCACTTCTTCATCCACCGCCTTGAGATCATTCACAATGACTTGCAATCTATGGAACATCTCCGGCACACTTTCATCATCTTTCATCTTGAAGCTAGCAAATCTATCCTTTAGGATGTAAGCTCTTGCGGTCTTCACACCCTTGGTGCCCTCATATGACTCTTCAAACTTCTTCCAAGCCTCACGTGCACTCTCAATGTTTTTGACTTGCTCAAATACCTTCTCATCAAGAGCCTCATGGATAGCACAAACCGCAATGTCATTGAGTTGGAGCAATTTTGTCACCGTAGGTTGTTAAGCCTCAAATCAACGGTGCTTCGGCTCTGATACCACTTGAAAGGTCCTAAATGGCTAGAGGGGGGGTGAATAGCCTATAAAAATTCCTTCAAGCAACACTTAAGCAAGGTGGTTAGACAATAATGAGGCGAAGCAAATTTTGCGCTAGCCCACTAAAAGATGAAAGCCACCTAACCGTTCCAGGCTATAATCTCTAATTTCACACACAAGAACCTAAGTCACTACTTTACTCTACTCCTAGGTGAGCAACTACAACAAGTACACTAGAACAAAAGTAAGTGCTCAAATGTAAAAGGGTAGAGAGTGATTTTTATACCGCCGGTGTGAAGATGTGATGAATACCAATAAGAGCAATCACAATACACAACAAATCCTCGGTAGAAAAAGTTGACACAAGATTTTTTTACCGAGGTTCACTTGCTTGCCGACAAGCTACTCCTCGTTGTAGCGATACACCCACTTGGAGGTTCACGCGCTAATTGGCATCACACGCCAAACCCTTCTCAAGGGTGCCGCACAACCAACACAAGATGGGGATCCACAAGCTACGAGCAATCCACTAGAGTAGCCTCTTGCGATCTCTCACGGGGAAGGCTCAAGAACCCCTCACAACTTCACCGATCGGAGGCGGAGACAATCACCAACTCCCCTCAACGATCCTCGCAGCTCCAAGCCGTCTAGGAGTCGGCACACTCCAATAGTAACAAGAGAAACCGCTGCGAAATCCACTCACCAGGTGCCTCTAGATCAACACACTCATGCAATGCACTTGATGCTCTCCAATCTCACCAAATGATGAACACAATCAAGTAGGATGAGTGACAAAGGAGTGGGAAGGCTCACAAGTATGCTATGATGTTTTGGAGTGGCAAGAGTACGAGCACAAGCCGGCCAAACGACTATAAATACTCCCCATACACTCAAAGAGACGTTGAGCCTCTCTGCGGGGCGTCGGACGGGACCGTCGGATGCTCGTGCGAGCCACCGTCGGACCAATGCTCATGGTCCGACGCCCTGGATGGTCGCCACGTGTCAATAGCCGTTCGAAGTTGATCGTTGGATCGCAACGGCTCTATTCTCACGCCAAAACCAACCGTCGGACTAACGTCCTCGGTCCGACGCTCCCTGCAAGGCCAACGTCAGACATGAAGTCCACTAGCGTCGGACTAAAGAACACCACCGTCCGACGCTTCCAGAGAGGTTCCCGAGCGCCGAAAACCGTCGGACAAATGTCTAACGCTGGTCGTCGGACTAAAACGGACCGTCCGACGAACACCAGCTCACCACGTGTCACTTGCCTGCTATGTGGCACCGTCGGACTGAAGAGAATTGGTCCGACGCCCACAAACTAGGCGTTCGACGCTCACTGCAGAGCTAGCCGTCGGACCCAGCAAATGGTCTGACACTCGGTTAGCTCAGCGTCCGACGCCTGAAATAACACCAGAATGTCTCCGAAAAGCGCTGAATCCTGCTGAGCTTGGAAGAGAGGACCCAAACCCTCTCTAATCCTCAAACTTCACCCCGTTTCCAAAGTCGCTAACACTCCAAAGTGTCTCTCACTTTAGTGCACGTGGGTTAGCATTTTCCAAAGAGTTTTCCATGGGAAATGTTAGTGTCACCAGCATCTACATGCATATGCAATGAATATGAACACCTAGTGGCACTTGGTAACCGTATTTCATCAACGATTTCGCCCCTCTTGATAGTACGGCTATCTATCCTAAATGTGATCACTCCCTCTATGGAGTCTTGATCACCAAAAGCAAAAGAGCTCATATTTGATATACCTTTGCCTTGGGATCCGAGCTTTCCTCCATCTCCCATCTCATCTCTCAATGAAGCTTGTGGTCACCTTTTGATGATGGACTTACACCATTTGCATGGACGCTGCCATTTCCATTTTCTTGTGGCCTCCACCGACCCGGTCCTTTGCTCCATCTTGTTGTTTGCTAATTAATCTCATGAAACACTTAGAGCAAACATTAGCAAACTAGGTTTCATCAATTATCCAAAACCAAATAAGGGCTTTCAACAGCCCAGCCTCGCTGGCTGTTCCTGGCGCGGCTGACTGCGGCAACCCCGATCCATCGGTGCCACACCGCCCAAGCATGCTCATCAAAGCAGCCACAGCGCCCGTGAGGCCCCCGCCAGCCTCACGCCCGGACCCCTCGGCCAGAGGAGTTGTTTGAGCACCTGCCCCATCTGCCGATGCTCCCTCAACTCCTTCAGTTGGAGGGCTCCTGGGGCTCCCCGTCCTCTGGTCGGATGGCCTTGGCTCCTCCGGGGCCGTCTCCTCTGCAGGGCTGCTGACCATAACATATTTGTTGTAATACCTTCAATTTTCTCATAGCAACACTATATCTACAAGCGAACCTATACTCACATGTTACTTCGGGTGAACGATCTGGAGAAGAGGCCATGTCGACCACCCGATACACCCTTGCCGTGCCGAGCACCACCGTCACCTCCTTCGCTCGGGCTGGGGACTGGCCCTAACCCAGCACTCCCGCCTATGAAAGGTCCTTGTTTGGTTTTGGTAATTGAGTGACAACTTAGGTGGACTAATATGTGTTTAAGTGTTGATTACACAGGTGATTAGTCCATAGGTACATGTGTGTGAGCATTTATGCCATGAAGGTGAAAATGGCTTGGAGATGATGCTTAGCGCACACATATGGTATGAAGGAGCTAAACGCATGAGACATGACATGGAGTCATGTGGCTAGGTGGAGAAGATCAAGACAAGACTTCGTGTCGATGGACCGGTTGCAAGTGTGAAGGGCAAGTCGGGTGATGGCTTGGCGCCAATGGACCAACTCAACGGTGAAGAGCAAGCAAGTCAAGGATCGATGAACCAAAAGCCACGTGATGATATGAAGTGGATCATATCATTCATGAGGTGTTGGTGCATGTGTTGCACCGGCATCAACCAAGGTGTTGGAGAAGGAAATGAAGACGATGATCGAAATGGAAAGCGCAAGGCAAAGGTATAACCTAGGGCATTTTCATTTCACCGGTCTAAAGTTGAGTAGAGAAGTGCTTGACCGGATTTAGGATAGATGGCCGTACTATCAAGAGGGGCAAACTTGTTTGCATATCGGTCATCTAGTGCCACTTGAGCGATCTAACTTACATGCATTGATAGGATCGAGTGGCGTGGAAAGAAAGAGGGGAAAACCCTTTGAAAAATGTTTGATAAAATGCTAACTCACATGCACAAGGTAGTGGAACACTTTGGAGTTGGCACATTTGCAAAAGGGTGGAAGTTTCGATCTCGTGGGAAACTTGTTTGGATCTTGGATGGATAAACTACTTTTATCCTTTGAGTTTTGGATCAAGCAATCATGTGGGTTGTGTAACCCTCTGAATTAGCTTTCCAAAATGTTCAAGATCATCGAAATCGGAGTTCGGAGCTAAGAGATATCGCCGTTTTACCGAACGGGGGCAGGCGTCGGACCCTGGGAACGCTTCAGTCCGACGCCCTAAAAATAGCCGTTCGAAGGGGCTAAAGCATCGGACCTTGAAGGTATAGTCCGACGCCCACCCCGGGACAGTCCGACGCTCCAGTCCGACGCTATTTTGCTCTCGGGAAAACTCTCTGTAGACCGTCGGACCCTAAACAATGGTCCGACGCTCCGGTCCGACGCACGGTCCAACGCTCCCAGAGAGCCGTTAGAGCACGCTAACGGTTGGATTCAAACGGCTAGTGACACGTGGCGCAAATCCAAGGCGTCGGACCATGAACATTAGTCCGACGGTAGCGCGTGCGACGGTCCGACGCTCGGTCCGACGGCCGGTTTGAGTTGATAACGGCTCCTTTGGCTTGAGGGCTATTTATAGGAGTGTGTGGCCGGCTGTGGGAGGCATCTGGCACCTTGGGAATGTGTTTCCCTTGCTTGTGCTTGGCTTAGTGCTCTCCAACTCACTTGTGCTCATACAATTCACATCCGAGAAGTGAGTGATCTATCGCTAGTGCATTGCATTGTGAGATTACTTCGAGTGGCACTAGGTGATCGAGTTGCAAGCCGGTGGTGCTTGTTACTCTTAGAGGTCGCCACCTCCTAGACGGCTTGGTGGCGAGAGGCTCCGTGGAAGCAAGCAAGGAGATTGTGCTTGGCTCCGGAGAAGCTTTGTGAGGGGTTCGAGCTCACCCCGCGGGAGATCGCAAAGAGCATCGCTAGTAGAGCGAGACGTGAAGAGCGACAAGTGGTCTGGCCGAGTCAAGTGCTAGAGCTTGTGGTAAGCACTCCACGTGGGAGAGTGTGACTTGCGGGTCACCACTAGCAAGAGGACCGGCAGCAACCTTGGAGCTTGTCTCAACGGAGGACGTAGCTTGTGGCGACAAGTGAACCTCCGGGAAATAAATCACCACGTCAACATCTTCCCATCCTTCGCGGTGGTTTGCTCCCTTCTACACAAGTTATTTATTTTGTACATTACTTTACTTGTGTAGTTGTAGTTGCTCTTGTGAGACCAGTTAGCTTGTGTAGCTTGCCACTCACATTCTTAGCTTGTGTAGCTTAGAACTAGTGTCTTGCTTAGCTTGTGTAGCTAAGTAAGTTACGCTCCTTGGTTAGGATTGTGTATCCTTGTCATTGAGCAAGTAGTGAGCTTAGGTGCTTACTGCGCTTTTGCTTGCTAGTTGGTAGGAGTTTCCCCCGTGCTTAAAGTACTAGTGCTTAAGTTTGTGTGATCTTGCGCTAGAACGGTTTAGGGAAGCTCAAGCTAGGCTTGCACCTTTGTTTTTGTTAGGATCTTTTACAAGGTGCATAGAGTTATAGTTAGAGGGGTGAATTGTTGCTAGAATCAAATAGGTTTTATTCCGCTGCGATTAGTTGTTAAAAAGGACTATTCACCCCCCTCTAGTCCGCCATCTCGACCCTACACGTGGTATCGGAGCTTGGTCTCTCAATTGTGGTCTTTACCGACCCGAGAGGATGGCGACTTATGGGATAGATGTTGAGTGTCCATACACATTTGACGGCACACACTTTGCACGTTGGAGAAATTGGATGGAATGTAATATTAAGTTTACTTCTCCTCAAATGTGGTGGATCGTAGATGTAGGCTTTTCCCATGCGATTGATGAGGACAATCCTACCGAAGTGCAAGGGAAATGCTTACAACTCGGTTACCTTACAATTGACATGTTTCATAGATCTTTGGATTGTAGCATCTGTCACACCCCAAAATTCCTATTTTGGGATGTGACCTAGAAAACACTAAACAACATTAAATAGTTTTATCATTTTTCTAAAATTTCCTAACTTTAGTTAAGTTGTTGATATTCTAGATAGTCAAAAATGTGTGTTTCTAAAATTTTTCCAACTCAATTTAATGGTTTGTTGCATTCATGCCTTTGCATAGAGTTTATGTTTGAAAAATGAATTTTAATATTTCCAAATACTCCTAGAATTTTATTCCAGCTTCATCTTCCGAAACATCAAAACAAAAACCCAATCAAGTCTTTTGCCGAGATATTACTTAAACCCTAGCCCAACTCTCTCTTACTCTCTATTTCTATCATGAATAGTAGCCTAAATTATCTATTTTTCGCTAATGGACTTAGCCCTCTTTCTCTCTTTCATTTATCTTGCATTGGGGCAAGACCAAACCAGCCCAAACCTCCTATCTCCTTCTCTCACATCCTCTCCTCCCTTCCACAAGCTATCCACCTCTCTTTCATGTGGATAAACCACAACTCTGCTCTCCCTAATGACACTTATTTTCCTTACATGCAGAAATTATCACCTTAATGACACGGTTTCATCTCTCCCTCAATTTACTCTTTACTCCATCGGTTTTCATCTCCTCTCAAATGCATGAGTACATGACATACATGCATCTTCTTCTATTGCTGCACACGCCAATCCTTTATCCTCATGCAAAAATATATGGATGTATTCATTCCCTTTTAATTTCATAGACACACATTGCTTCTTTACTCCATTAGTTTCTCTCTTGCTTTTCAATTGTATGCATGCAACAATAATATCTACCTCTCTCTTTTATGTGAGGATGCTGCCGTCTCCTCTCAGTGTGCCGACCTCCCCTTTCTCTCATGCAAAAACAGCAACATATAATGTTACCTATCTTAATTCGATGTCCACACATTTAGTAAACTCCTTAATCTCTCCATCAAACACACATTACTGATTTTATTCCTGAGAAGATAACCGTGTCTTCCCACTCTCCCCTCCTTTTGCTCGACACATACAGCAGCAGTCCTCCCATCTCCTTCATTTCCTGCATGGAATTCCCATTCCTTCTTGTGCAAAAATAGATGCATCAGTTATTTCTTTTCTTAATTTCCGAGACCCACATCACCTAATAATAGTACTCTTTGTTCCATCTCTTCCTCTCATTTCAGATGCATGCAGAAAACTGCCCCTCTCTGCTCCCACGCCTCTTTTCTCCCTTCCTCATGCAAACATAATTCCTCTTAATTCCCTTAACTCCATCAATTTTCAACTCAAAACAATAGCATGCAGGCAGCCATGTCTCTTCCTCTCTCTGCCATGGCACATCCTCCTCTTCCTCGCATGCAAAAATAATAGCATCTAATGTCTACTCCCTTAATTCCCTAACCTCATCTACCATGCATGTCCTACTTAATCTTTTCCTTAATTTCTCCATCAAACACATGATAGAACCTTGGTAATTGAGGAAACAACACCGCATTCATACTCTGCTGTCTCTCTATTTTGCTCGACAAAAACTAGAGCTGACCCATTATTGCCCATGCAAAACAACAGGTACACATAATGGTCTCCTTTTATTTCCTTGGTCACACCTCTCCTAAATTATTTCTTGATAGCACCTATTTATTTCATTGGCTTTCCTCTCTCTTGAATTGCATGCATGCAACAGCAACATTATGTGAATATGCTATCATCTCCTCTCTAGGTGTCGACATCCCCTTTCTCTCATGCAAAACAGAAAACAATGTAGCACTTAATCTCTTGGTTCATCCCCTTTGCATGCCTCTCTTCATTCTCTCCTTAATTCTCTCTTTGACAGCACCCTTTACTCCATCTTTTCAATGGCATGCATGCACATAACAGCAGCAATTCCTCCCTCTCTCACGCACAAGCAGGATGCACATCCCCCTCCTTCCTCTCCTATATAATGGAAATGCAACAGCCATCCAACCCCTTTTGCAGCATTGCTCCATTCCCTTGAGCCCTCTCTCTTCCCTTCTTTCATATGAAGAACAGAGGAGAGCTGAGCCAAAGTCACAGCAACCCCCTCGCTGCTCCCCAGCTCCCTCTCGATTTTATACACCAAAACAGAGAACAATTGTTACAACGAATTTGTTTCGCTGCTGCAGTCCTAATCCCGAGCACCGGAGTCATCGTTTGGGAGAGGTTGTCATCACCGTTGTTTCTATACAGCACATGGTGAGGTCGTCCCACCTTCTTCTCTCTCTGATCTTGATGCTCAATGACCTCTCATCGATCGTTTTGATCTCTCATGTAGCGTAAATCATCTCTGAAGTGGAATTGGCGCTGTCCTGTGATCGCAGACCTTGTCCTCACCGATCGTCGATGTCGGCCGCCATCTACCTCATCTCCAACTGCAGCTAACTCCAAAGTGAGAATCTCCATCTTGTTTACATGTTACTCGCTGTAGAACACGTGCCATAATCTACGTGTGGTCAAAATCCAGAGAAGTTTCCTCACAATCATGTCTCTGTCCCTAGAAGACAGCAGTGCTGCTGTTGGTTGGCGATTGACGTTCATGTTCTCATTGATCTAGGCCTCGATTCATTGAGCCCTTTTATCATGATTTAGTTACTGAAGTTGCACATGTTCCTGCAATTTGGTTTGGTCATAGGAGTTGGTACTAAAGCAAAACAATCTTTTCCATGGTCGCTATCTCTGCTGTTTCAGCAGCAGTGCACCTCTAAATGGCAGTGATGCTCCTCATCAACCACTTGTCGAATAATCAAACCCTTCATGCAGCATGTACATATCATCCTTGCACGCGTCTCTGAGAAATTTCATGACCATAGGATCCAATTTGAAAGAGATATCATCCTTTTGGTCCTCATTGTCCCAGCTGCCACGCAGCAACGCTGCTGCAAGTTGGCATGAGCGTTCCTGATAATCCGTGACTCCGTTTATCAAATCCTTTTGCCATCATGTCTATCATGAACCTGCACATGCGTCAATAAAATTTCTTGGCAATAGGAGGTCATGTGTTGGAGATATCATCGTCTCCATGTTCACTATTTTGCTGCCCTAGCTGCTACACCATTCTGCAGTGCATTGGCGTTCCCCACTAATCCACTATCTAAATCACCAAACCATTCATCCAGCATTTACATCATATCCTTGCACATGACTCCGAAAGTTTGGGTGTCCATTTGTGGCATGATGATGGAGATATCGAGTCCATATTGCTTGGTGTCCCTTCTACCTTGCAGCCATGCTGCTGCAGGTTGGCACGTGCGCTCCCGAAAATTCATGACTCCTTTCATCAAATCCCTTTACTCACCAGTGTATTATGCATGTGCACATGTCTCTGCAACTTGGTTTTTCCATGAGTACCACAATGACCAAGTTATAGATGCCGTAGTAATTGCTCCCCTGCTGTCCAAACAGCAGCCTGTCTGTTTTTGCAGCCGCATTCCATAGCTAACCGTTGGTCAAAACACCCAGTCCTTCTTCCACAACATACTAAATACAATACTTCGCAACCCCACAAAATGGATCATCGTTTGGCTATATTATCAACTTGCAACCGCTCATCACAACCACCGTTGTACGCCGATGTGCATCTCCTGAATGCCTCGGTGATTCGCTGCGTTCCCCGCCAATCCAGTGCATGAATCACCCAACCCTCTTACATGATTGTGTGTTTGTTAGTTGCACATGACCTTACCAAGTTTGAAGCCCACATGTTCAGTGCGTCCCTGCCTTTTCATGGTCACCGCCGCCACTACCCGCCACTGTCTGCCCATAACCATGTTTCCCTTTGATCAAAGCATCCACCTTTATGCAGCCACTTGTCAGAATATGTTCCAAGTGTTGAGTTCATAAATCCAAATGATCATCCTCGTATCCTATAGGGGTTTGCAGAACATGAGCTAAATGTTTATTTTCACTTCTCGCCATGAATCAATGATCACTCGCTATTATTAGAAAATTCCAACTATGCCAACCACCACCATTGTCCTTGCCTCTTCATGTTCTATGACCGGAGATTAATACTTTTGGTAGTATCTTATCATACCATCTCACTCTTGCACAACCATTGACATGTGTATGTTTCCTCTCATGGTTTCGTAGTCATCCCGTGAGATCTAGACCTTAAATATCATTATTCTTTCTTCATTCTTCATAATCTCCTATCCATCTTATATACATTCCTCAGACCATTTACCATTCATCCAAAAATCCACATGCTCTCTAAATATTTCAAGCTAGCCAATATTCATCATTCCATGCTGTTGCTAGCCATTATCAAACATTCCAACTTCAACCTTTGAACTTCATGTCTTTTAAAATATAGCTCCGTTTAGTTGTTTTTGCGCTCAAGCGATAGTAGTTACAAGCCCTATGTGTTTTAAAGCATTTATATCTTATTTTTGTAATGATTGCTGTATTGTTTTTAGGCTTCCTTGTGGTTTGTGATGGTTGTTGCGATTCATAGAAGAGGAGCTATGTAAGGATGAAAATCAAAGAGTTTGAGCAAGCATTTGGAAGGCAAGTGTAACAAAGGCCTCCTTGTACCTATTAACTATTAATCATTCATTTTGTGCATGTGTTAATTTGATGAATCATAGGTACTTACCTAGTTTATTCTTGATCCACATATCCTTGTTACCTATGGGTTTTGGTATGCATGTTGGATAGTTGCTGCCGCGCAAAACCAAGATTAATTATTTAACTTGACTAATGGTATATGCAATATGATAAAATGATGCTTTTTAGCAACAAGGTATTAGGAGCTTAATCCTGAAGCGGCCACCCAGGAGGTTCCGTACAACCCCGAGGACTATATGGCTCTGGTCTTAATCATATAACTAGTGCGTCTCTAGCTTGTTAGTGGTTACCGAAAGGCGCAAGAGGGGAGTGCCTCGTGGGGTCATGGATGTTCCCGCCTCGTGTATAGTGCTGCGACCACTTACACGTGTTTTGGTTTTTGAGGGGGATACATCTGTGCACACTTGCCGCTGGAACCTCGCGGCCACTAACTTGTTAGGGTGCCTAGTGAAAGATTTCGTAGTGAAACCCTGCCATACTTCCAGAGAGGAGGTGTAGTGGGGCTGGCTACCCCCGGCATATGGGAATCATGACTCGGCGGGTAAAGTTGTACAAATTCTGCAGAATTCTTTCATCTGATATATCAGCCGTGCTCACGGACACGAGCGGCCTGGATCCTTCATGATTAATGTTTCTTGTTTACCTTAAAGAATGGATGTGATAAATATTGATTCAATTATGTTTTCAACTAGGATGGGTTACTCATTAAAAGTAGAATTAAGATAAATAAAACTTGATCAACTTAAAATTGCTAACCGCAGTCAAACTGTGTCAAGCCTTTAAGCCTTCATCACCCCTTTGTTATACTTGTTAAGCATGGTGCGCTTACACTTACTTTACAATCAACAAAAATCCCGGATGGGTACTAGATGGTGGATCAAGTGTGGAGTTTTCAAAGGAGTTTTCATGAGTACTAGGTGAGTACTCCCCCAGTCAACCGTCCTTGTGGAGTATGGGGACCCGAAGACAAGATATAGAATAGTTTCCGCTATGCTTTTGTAATAGATGTAAGCTTTGTTGTAACTATGTTTCGATATGTAATAAAGCATTGTTCTTTGATAATCTCCATATTTGTCACTATATGTGTCTTGTGGACATCCTGGGCACACATATAGTTAACACTTGGTATTTTTTGGAAAACCGGGTGCGACAGATTGGTATCAAAGCAATGTTAACTGTAGGACGCTCAGCCTAGTTAGAAATGGTCGATTTTATAAACGTAATTTGATAAAAAAAAATCTAGACTTGCTTCCCTTGATGCTTTGTGAAAAATAAAAATATTGTTTACCGAAAGCCCTTCGCTTCTCCCAAGACCCACGGAGATCTATGGGAAGACCAAGTTTCTTCGTCGATCAGAAGAGCCATACCTCGAAGGCTGAAGAGTTGAAGTCCATGTACCCTAATGCCTTTAGGAATGTTTTTATCCCTGAGCGCTTTTTACGCTAGTAACGATGCTAAGCTGAGTGTTAGCGTGCTCTTTTAAGGACCATATCATGTTAGTGTGTCATAGCATGGTTGATTGTTTTGTTATTATGCCCACGTATGATTTGGCTCTTTGTAATGTGTGTAGCTTCAGCGAATCTCGGGACGAGATTTCTGTTAAGGAGAGTAGTGTTGTCACACCCCAAAATTCCTGTTGTCAGTGCCACCAAATAATCTGGTCAAAGGAGATGGAGGGACATTATGAACTACTGTTCACGTCATTCTACAGTACATTGGAAGGCCAAGCATTTTAGAAAGCCAACAGTCAGGCTGTTTTACTTTTCCACTAGCAGTTATCACTTATGTTTGAGTGTAAACTGAAATCACTCAGTTAGACAATAAGTAATATTGTAATAGGACGTGAGGAGAACCTTTTGGATGACCAAAAATTTGTGTAGCCCTTGTGCTCAGTTCAGAACAACCACTCGTGAGTCTTGAGAGGATTGCAAAACTTGTTCTTTCAATTCCTGAGGGAATCGTAGAACGCCGAACTGGGTGAACCCAGTTTGTGCCTTCACGTCTACACGGCGTGATTGCGTGGGCTATTTCGTCGGTACGTGAAAGGGTGATTGTCTCGGTAGTTCGTCGCGTGGGCAGTCTCGCGGTGCATTGCGTCTTCACCAGGTCACACAGCGATAAGTTATCAAGTTCGCGGATTCTTTGAAAAGATCGGGCCACAACTACTCGTCACACGTGATCCATAGACGTGTGCACGTCATCTTAGTACCTTTGAAGAAGATTCATCTGAAATGTCGTACAATTAATAAGTGCTGATTGCCGTAGCTCGAGTGCATCTTCTATCAATCGCGGCAAGCTGCATGTTACTGGACGCTGCCCCACGTTCGGCTATTTGGAGCTGGAGTACATCGATACTGATTAGTTCTGATAGTATGTTTTTAGACAAAGTACTGATATTATTATTTAAACTTGCTGCCGTTTGGGTACGTCGATCCTTCCCAGATCAAACCATCAAGTGGCTATCATAATTAATAACTAAGGCTATGTTTAGATCCCAGTTGCAGTTCTGTCCTGTAGCACGTTCGTTTGTATTTAACAACTTTCGTTCAATCATGGTCCAAGTAGGTTTAAAAGATTCATCTCATGATGTACATGTAAAAAGTACAAACATACAAATATTTCGTCTATATTTAATGCTCTATACATGTGTCGTAACGTTGATATAACTAGTTATAATTGTAATTTATAGTGGATCAGAGACTAAGACGTACTCCGGCGGAACCGGGTTGGATCATTGAAGGACTACAGGATGGACCAGAAGCCTATTTGAACCTCACTGTCGACGAGTACACCGCCCACCACATATAGAATCATTTATTTCTAGAATAAAAAAAATGACCCCCTATCAAAGTCGAGCACTTAAACTGTTCGATCTAGATAGACATATTGCACAACAAAGAATGTAACAAACTATGCTATGATTGTTTCAAAAGAAAAAAAAATGCTACTAGACAGAATATCTAATAAGCTACTTAACCACAGGATACACAAATCATGCAAGCATGACGCAATGGAAAATAAGATCTTCCACTCCCCGTCCACCACCACTCACAACCAATCTTTACAGAATAGCCGCTTTTTTTTCTGCGGCATGTGTTGTCGTACTCTACAAAATTAACACCACCCTTCATTTCACCCAAGCAACTCTTGTTCATCTCCAGATATTTTCTCATGCTCAGCCAGTTTGCATTCTGAAACTTGCCCATACTTCGCCTTTTATGGTTTTGGAGCTTTTATTAAGAACAATCGTACTCATCCAGGAACATTGAAGTGGAAGAGCCAGGATATAACGAACGCAAACACCATGCAAGCGAGCAGGAAGTTGAGGAACCGGTGCCCTTGCCAAAATCTCCTAGGTTCGGTGGCTGTTGCCTGGGCCGATGCAGTATTACTTGATTCATTCCACTGCTCGATGAACTCCGCATCACAGAAACCTGCCACGTTGCATGCGGTTGAGCCACAGATTTCGCAGATCCTAAGACAATGAAAGAAGGGATGGAGACACTTAAAACAAATCATTGTTTGCATTCAGATAATATGTTGTGATGCAAATTTACTTAAATGACACCAGGGCAACATATTTGATAATGCCCAATTACTCAAATACTATACCATAAGCAACACAAAGCTTTAATACAATACAAACTGAGTCAAGATAAACAGAAAACATAGGCCTAGTTTCTCCTGAACTAGTAGAACAAAGTTATGTTTTACAATTTTGTAAGATACTGAAACATTTGCATTTTATCTCGACTCAATTTATAAACTTTTCATGGTTACCTCGATTCAAGTGATTAAACACAAGAGGTTGGCTGATGATATCAAGCATAACAGTATAAACTCACTTTCATGATTTTCTAACCGTAGGTTTGGTAAGACACCTACGATTGACCTTTTTCTTAAAATAAAAAAACACCATTCATCTCCATTCAAAAGTTACAAAGCATATATTGTTAACTTTATAAAATTTAGAAAACCATATTTCAAAGAAATGGACGATGTCTGTGCTTGAGGACCAAGTGAAAAATAAAAAAAAAAATTAAAAAAAAAAGATTGCTTTTGTAGATACAAGTATATTAGTAAAAGACTTGGGTATAGCATCTTGACAATAAAGCAACAGAAAATATGTACTCAAAGAGTCAGCATTGATGATTCTTCAAGATGATAGCTTGGTGTAAAATTATTTTCATGCATGTTTGACTACACATATTGGTCGATGAAAAAATTGGGTGTGCACAGGAGAAAGTTCAGAGATAACTAATAAGGGTCGTCTACTGATGTAGCTTAACTCAGGTTCCCCTCTTATGGAATGTGCCTTTCCCCCACAAATCTAGACTCTTCTCTTTTTTTTTTTTCCTCAATTACGCGTGAGGCTTGTGTATCTTTGTATTCAGATAGATTTGTTTGCAACGCACATAACATCACTGTGTGTTGACCCGGTTCACATGAAGGTATTACAGGCAAACACAAAACACAGCTAGCGGGATTGACTCAAACAAAGCAGTTATTGTTCTATAACGTATGAACTAAACAGCCTAGATTTGCGGTACTGGTGCCCGCTTCAATCCAGAGCCCTCCTTTCCAGATTTTGAGCAGAACTTGATCCATCGTTGAGGTTTCTCCACCAGAACAACCGTGTATTCCTTTTTCCAGACCTGACAGCTTACTAGAGCGAAGAGCGAGTTGAGACCCACTTCCATTGGTTTCATCCCATTCCAAGTCTCACGTAGTTGTCGCCACGGATCCTGTATTGATTGATCACCTGACGATTGGGGACATGCCGCTCTAGCTGTGAAAGGATGTTCCAGCATTTGTAGTGTGTATGAAGAGGAAACAAAGAGGCGATTACAGATGCCGATCACTTGATCACAGAGGTGACAAGCAGAGCTTGCTTCAAGTCCATGGTGCTGTCTACAATCGGCGGTCCAGTGACCTTTAAACCCCAGCCAGATAAAGATCCACTTTGAGGGGTGCCCAGCATTTCCAAATGAGCTTGTAACTCAACAAATCTGGACCTCATAGACCTGATGTGATAGGAAAGTGCTCCTGCCACTATACAATATTTTAGATTAAGCGTCTTCTGAATAACGCTTGACACCGAAAGGCACAGCTGCTGAGCAATTTTTCGGATTCAGTAACCAGCAGTGCTTATAACCTTCGGTTCTTCACCGGTTCACCCTATGTGGAATTCTCAGCCTAAATGAAGTACTTGGAAAAATAATTCTTCAATAAAAGTATGACCAAAAGACAATCTGTACCCCCAAAATGAAGATACTGATCACTGTGCACACCCATTTTGGGTGAACTATGACAAGTTATTTCCATGAAATAAACAGTTCAGTGGAAGCTGACACGATGGTACCAGTACCACCATAACAAAGTGACTCACATTCGAGGATCAAGAGGACTACACAAGAATCTGCAAGAGAAAGCCAGACCGAAAAAGGGAATCCTGCTTTATCCACTCTCCAGTGTTCTATCATATATATGCCCATTCCAAGCCCTTCTATAACCTACGAATGGACCGATTCCACTTTACCTTATCCCCCTGAAACCTTTACCAAACCACCTACTAAAGCAAAATATCAATTTCCTAGTACATATTCCTTAGCCATGTGTTCGTGCAGACAAATGGCAAGTTTGTTTTTTCACCACAAAAGCATATGACAATAATGAAAAATGCCAGGTTTACAGTTGCAAAGAAATCGTAACACATGAAATATTTTTATAATTTTATTGTAGAGTGTAAACTTAACATGTATAAAGGCAATCATGCAGAGCGGATTTTGTATGGAAATAGCATCGAGTGTGGCTTACTTGTTGCCTCTGATCTTGAACCAGGTCTCGGCGCACTGCTTGTGGGCGCGGGAGAGGTCGTCCTTGCAGGAACAGCCGAGCACGATGCCGGCGCCGGACTCGGTGGCGGCGCTGTCAAGGCCGAGGTGGCAGATGCGGCAGTTCCGCTCGGCCTTGTCCGGGCTGGCCTTGGTGATCTCGGCCAGCCCGGCCTCCAGGTCGACGTCGTCGTCCAGCGAGCACTCCGACACGCACGACTTCCTGGCGCGCTCGGCGGCCGTGTCCCCGCTGCCGGCACCGGCGGCGCCGGCGGCGCAGCTGATGGACGCGGACGTGGAGATACAGTCCTCCAAGGCGGAGCCTTGCCACGAGTGAGAGTGCCAGGACCGATCCTCAGCGTCCGAGAAGCGCTGGCTCCCCTCGTCGTCGGCGGAGCTCTCCCCCGCCAGCCGCCGAGAGACGCCGCTGGCGCGGCCCCGCTCCACACCAGGCTCGACTGCGGCGGCCGATTTCTCGCCGCCGCTCACCATGGCCATCAAAGAAACCTACAGAGGTAGTAATCCAAGAAACGGAACGGGATCACTCATGCCATATTCCTCCAGCATCCACTCCGGATAAGATCAAATTGGGAAGGCAGCAGACAAGAAACGCCGAAAGCGCGCAGTAAATAGTACCGCTATTTGCAGGCGGCGTCGGCGTCCAGGAAAGCAAACGGGAATCCCTCAACTCAATGCGGCTGATCACGAGAAGAAGCGGCGCCAGCAAGAATCCAACCAAAGCAGGTGGACTCTGCACGGCTGACGGCACACGCTATAGGTAATCGCAAATATGGATGGAGGCTGCTGCAGGATTGGATTTTTAAGTTGTCTCTCAAAGATCCATGGTCTTGGACCGTAGCAGATAAAACAAAACAGAAGAGGCGAGGGCAGAGGAGAGGAGGGGAGGGGAAGAGAGGAACAGCTTGTTCTTTTGGCCAATCAGCGCTTATTTTCAGCCACGAAACAGTATTTTTCTCTCACAACAAATCAGCACGAGCCGAAATCAGCGCTTATTTTTCAACCAAAAGAACAGGCTGGAAGAGATGGCTGGCCGGGGCCGTCTGCCGTTCGTGTCTGGCTGACTTTCATCAGCCGTCTCGAGTCTCGACTCTCGACCTTGTCCGTCGACGTGGAGCAGACTGGTTGTACGTACAAGGTGGCAAAATTGGCAATGCAGGACTTGTGACGTGTTTGCAGTGCCTGGGACTGGGAGTCAGCACGATGGTCCGTCAACTCGATGGCACAACCCAGTACTCCTCCGTATGATTTGTGTCGAGCTAACCAACCTCTCCTGTTCGTAGTTGTAAAAAAAAAAAAGAAAAAAAACCTCTCATGTTCGCTTGAGTTTATTAGTCAAAATCCGTGTTTTTTAAATAATATTTTTTTTTGAATACGCAAAAGCCTTGTGTATTATTATATTAAGAAGAAAGAGTTTAGTATAACGATACGCCGACCAACCGGGCTCGCTGAGAAGGTTTAGAATATGCTTCCAAGCACATACACACACCTCCCCAGCGGACTAAGGCAAATTAGTGTTTATTTGATCTTACAACAAATTATAAGCTAAAATTAGTGTTTATTTTTATGTCCAACAAATAGACGCGCATGCAGCTATTTCACTATTTGGCTGCAGCAGCAACCGGAGGAGCAGGTGGTTGCATGAATGAGCACATGACGTCCTCCGATGCCGTGCCATTGCCCACTGATTTCCAACAACATGAGAAATGTCATCAGGTGATGCACCCGCACCACAGTACAGTAGCAGTGTACATTTGTCGGGTAAAAGCAGCGCCGGCGTACGGTTCGATCGAGCTCGATTCATGGCGTGACCGGTGACGCTGACCCTTGGCTCTTGGTCCGCCGAGACCAAAGGAACACACGGCACACACAGCCGGCAGCACTTGCAAGGCACGAAAGGAACAGCCACGGGTTCGCCTCACCATAATAGGCCAAATCATCGCGTTTAATTAACAAGATCGCCCGTGTGAGCATGGCATCATTTGGTTGTTCCATTCTGTCTCCTTCCTCAGCTTTCAGCGAGGCCGACCGACAGCTGGTTAACCTCTCGTCACTGTGAGCCGCCACCTCAGCCCGCGCCGCGAGCAGCATCAGCCGGCGAGCCCTGTTCGCTCGAGCTTATCCGCTAAAAATATTGGTTTTTTATTTAATTAAAAACAGTGTTATTTGCTTATGATAGACTTATCAGCTAAAATTAGTGTTTCTTTTCTGGCAGCGAAATTAAGCCAGATTCGACGCGAGATATTTCGGGCAATCTCTGCCCACGCTCGGAATCGATCCTCGTTGCTTTCCGCGGGCTCTTTGTGTCCTTGACAGACATCAGGAGTCCTGTGCCTGCCGCCCGCGCGGGCACTCGCACTCCCGTGCATCTTGCCGCCGAGTGCCGATGCTCCAGGTCGTCGTTATCATCTTTTTCACGTGATGGCACCAGCGAACCTGAATGCCGGAAAGGCGGGGAAGACTGTAAGGATGGATTCGGATGTCTGAAAATCCAAATTATCCGTATTCGTATTCGAAGAAAGTACTAATATGAATATTCGTATTCGTATTTGATTTAAATATGGATGTCGAATGAATGTATTTGAATTCGATTCTTCACTATCCAATTTAATATTCGTATTCGAAATATCCGACATTATCCATGGATATCCGACATTATCCGTATCCAAGAAAAATAAAGTACTTGATAAAACTATTAAAAATACTAATTACTAATAATAAATATGCTAATTTTAATTATACTAATAAAGTAATGATATATACCATTTAAACAGTTAAAATTTATTGACATAATAAATACTTAATTATTTTAATCTATTATTACTCTTGATATATAATGATAAATTTAATTTCTTTTAATATATCTAATTATATTAATTTTAAGTATATTATTTTTATGTAATAAATCATATTTATACATGTATCTATTTTATTATTAAATATTTTAAATATTTATTAGAAATATTAATTGTGATATATTTAATTATTAAAATATTTATTAATAAATATATTATTTTTAATAAAGTATCTATTGCGTACGCTACTAATAATTTATTCACTACTTGTATCCTAATTTTAATTTACTATAAAAATTATTAGTAAAGGAAATTAATAATTTATATATCGCTATGTTTCAAGTCAAGTACATATCCGAATACGAATTCGAATTCGAACTATTCACATTCGAAATGATTTGTATTCATACCCGAATTCGATTTAAAATGTGGTAAATAGTGACATCCGAATCTGAATCCATGCGTATCCGATCTGAATCTATCCTTCTATACACACTCACACTCTCCCTCTCCCGTTGCAACAAGTATGTGATTCTCCTCCTTTCGAAAAATCAAACAGCTCCAAATAATTTAAAGTTCGATCAAATATATGTCTCTATCCTAATATAAAGAGTCTAACTTTCCTAGTATTTTATATACCTTAATAATATGGGTACTAGGCTACTACTACTAGCAGAGGCGTCTTGGCCGCGCGTCCGGTGAAAACCGTAGGGAAATACTCCTAGCAGCCTGCGTGCATCCCGTGAGTGAACTCGACGCGGCATCAAGCGGTGACGCTTATCCAATTATCCACACACACTGGAGCAGATAATTGGAAAGTGAGAAACGTCTAGCCCAACAGATCATTATGTGCTGCCTGCTGCTCCTAGATGCTAAGCTAAGCTAAACATATACATTATCATTAAAAATGGCATGCAGGAGAAAAAGATTAGACGGAGGAGCACCGAGCCAGAGAGTCTCGTGATGTGATCTCGATCCATGTATAGGAAGTAGCTTCAGCTTCACGCCTTCACAGTTCACAGCTTGAGCGCCTGTATGCAGATGCTACCACAAAACTAACACATGCGACGCCGGCAGGAGGAATCTAGGGAGATCAAATCAAACCATTCGAGGCTTGCAATTGCAACACCGAGAGCTAATCCAACAACCACACCAAAACTCAGTCTATCTCAAGACTCAGTGAGATCTGCCAATGGCAAACCAGCACTATTCATTCATCTAATCGAAATCCTAACCAACCCCACAATTTCGCGACGCATCGAGCTGTTCCCAATCAGCACCCGCATGGGGCCATGGACAGAATATTCAATCTCCACATCGGCACAGACACATCCTACAACGCATTGCGTGGGGTCACCAGGCCCAACGCCTGGTGGCAATGCAACCGGGGGCACGTTCCTGCAATTTCCATCACCCAAAGAAGGGGCTGTAAACAACTGCATCCACGGAGCAGCGGCTCGGAAGATAGAATAGAAGGGCACTGTGTCTAGACTGACCACCTGCTGAACGCACGCATGTGAAAGTAAAACGATTAGGTGCCAAATTGACAAAACTCAGGCATTAGCAAAGGAGCAAATCTTGCATGACAAATTCACTAGGCAAGTAGGCTTTTCACATTTTGCCTGGTCCAGCACTCTTAAAAGACTAAATAGCATCTATGCATCCATAAGGTTTTCCTCACCAAATGCCTAACCCTGGCGACCAAGGCAGGAAACCTGAATTGATTCAGCAGATTATTGCTTTTTTTTCCCCAACACGGCTAAGCCAAATTTCATGTAACTGACTTCCCCGCAACTGCGATCTAGTGTAACTATCAATCGCAACAAATCAGCAGACTGCTATCCCATATAAACCAAAACCACGTGCGTGCCTAAGCTCACGTTAGACTGCATGTGCAGTCCATCAATAATAACGGAGTAGTTGTTGGGTGGAGGAACACAAAAGTTCCAGCAACACCATAAACCCAGAAAGCAACAGCACAGAGCAAGGACACCAGAGAGAACAATTAGAGGATGCCACGATCAAGCAGTAAGATAGTAAGAAGTGCTACGAACAGCAACAGTTTACCATCCCTCAGAAATGAAACCAATTGGCGATAGACATCAGAACAAGACTACAAGGGTGGAGACAAATGCAGACGAGAGACAGAATGAACAAGCAAACAGAAACTTGAAAGCAAGAAGAATTCTGATCTATTCTGATAACCACAAAGCAGAATATGCTGTCTAATCAGAGCAAGACTAACCAACCACTACCAGCCTAACATGATTGCACTAACCAATTATCACACATATAACCAGAGCATTTCATCTTATCACTGAAAAGGCATTTCTGGCTGTTTTCCAACAAGCAATTTTTTTTCTGATCGTCTTATCGTTCCTAATCGGTCTGGACGATTTTATTCGACGATCAGAACAGGCAATGTTTTCTGATTGTTTTATTGTCCCTAATCGGTCTAGTACTGAACAGGACAATTAATCGACAATCAGGGCGATTAATCAACCTCTGATAGCTCTAATCATCTATATAATTGTCCAGTATATTGCAGGACTATATATCATATATGTATGATATATACTATATATTTATGTAGTATAAAGAAAGAGAATAGGCGACCCAACAGAAGGGAGTATGAAGCAGCAAGCAGCAGGGAAGATCCCTGGACGGGCTGCTTGGATTGGAACTGGAAGAGAGGAGAGGGAGGACCGGAGGAGGCAGTGAGATGCACACAGCAGGCTCAGCAGATGCACTGACAGCTGGAGTGGGATTGAGGATTGAGGGGTGAGGTAAGGTATATAAGAGAAATCTAATGGGGCTGGCCCAAATAAATGTAGCCCAGTACTGAAACAGCACATCTCTCAATTTACTGTTGATCCTAATCGGACGATCAATCGTGAGTCATCGATGATTAATCGATCAATCATGTTTCTAATCGCTCTGATCGAATCGGGGGCCCTAATCGAGTGCTAAGTACCGACAAGGAAGATTAATCATGATTAATCGTATGATCAGAAAACATTACCAACAAGCCTCATTAGGGCAAAGTTAAATCTGACCACGAGGGCATGTGCCCTCGGCACATATAGCGTTGGATTTGTATTAGGAAGTGTGCACGCACACATATCAAAGCGAGTTCGCACTGAGATGTGTACATACACACATTTGCTGAGGGCACGTGCCCTCGAGGTTAAAAAAAGCGCTTCGGCCTCATTAGGAGCTAGAAAGACAGGAATCCAGCTTTTCACAGGCCTCTACTGGACACTGGACAGACAAGCAATGGTGACACTGAGAAAAACCTGATCTCTGGAAAAGATGACTTGTGAAGGGACATAAAAGAGAAAGAGACACGAAACTACAGTTGCTGCCACCACTAACATTTAGGATTTACTCCCTCAATCCCAAAAAAGTGCAATTCTTGTTTTTCAAGGAGTCAAATAATTTTAAGTTCGACCAAATCTATACAAAAAATATGAATAGTTATGATGCCAAATAGATATCATTAGATGAATCGCGGAATATGTTTTCATAATAAACCTATTTGGAGACATAAATGCTAATACTATTTTCTATAAACTTAGTCAAACTTAACAAATTTGACTTAGTTCAAATCAAGAATTGCATTCTTTTTGGAATGGAGGGAGCTTTGTAGAAGATCGCCATTAAAAAACTCTGTAGAAAATGGAATGCTCACAACTTTATGCCATGCAAGAGATAAAGGCTCTGTTCGCTAAACCTTAAAACCGCTTATTTTTCAGCCCTTTTACAGTATTTTCCTCTCACAAGAAATCAGCATCAGCGTTTATTTTCAGCGATTTTCAGCTTCAGCGAACAGAGCCAAAAGAATGCAGGATTTAGTATGATACTCTGAATCAATGCAAATACAGTGATAATAGTGCTACATAAAAATGATTCTGAGTCATGAGTGCATAGAAAGGGCAATCTGTTTACTCTGTTCCAATTTAGGAAAACAAAAGGAAACATTTTTATTTCCAGAGAAGCAAAGTGCAAAGTAAAGAAACTGCCAAATGTCCTGAGGCATATAGCATTGAAGTCAGATTTCGTTTAATGAACATAACCCAGCTAAAAGGTAAACAGAAAGTCATGTTCACCAAAGAGGCAAAGAAAGAGAGCCATTAAACTTTCAGGCTCACCAATTGTGACAGAATATAGTCACTGATCAAGTAACACAAATACACAATCCAGATTATGTCTGTTCAGAACCAAAATTCTGCAATGTTGAAAAAAGATACCAAACATTACATAAACATATATAACAAGGTATACTTTTCCAAGAACAAAAAATGAATTTGAAGACATGTGATGCTTATATTAAAGTATCACAAGAGCTATTTTTCCATAGCACCTTACAAGATTAGGAAATCCTGAGTTATACCAAACAAAGTACCACAAAAAAGGTGTGAATAACATATACATTTACGTACATCAGATCCTAAGAGAAGGAAAAGAATATATCTTCATTGACAATAGCATAAGATTTGTAAGCATAATATTTTTCTAATTTAGAAGCTATCTGGATTACAAAAAATGGCATCGTGAGATTTGCTGTTGCCTTAAAGTATAGTGTGTACCACAAATGATAGACGGAACTAATGTAAAAGACAATCTGTACACGAATCCATAAAACACATTCAAGTAAGCCATATGCTGTATGAAAACTTGAATTATCAAGCACAAGCCAACTAGATAATCATGACCCAGTGGAGAAAGTAACAAAAAAACAACAAAATAGCATGGAAATGAAGGAACAAACTGATCGCACAAGAAGATATCACGTGAAGAGCATTACCAAACCATTATTCCGTTACTACATAATCTGCAGTAGCACAGTTCTATTGTAAGCCAAGTATAACAGACATAAATTAGCAAATCGCCTCAGTTGGGACCGTGGAGATCTTATACTAACTGATTTCGAGCACCAGAGATCAAACCTACAGGTGGTGGACTGCTCCCTGACAGCTTCCAACAACCATGCTAAACTTGGATCTCTAAATTTTATTTTCAATGAAGCAAACCCTGTAATTTTATTGTTGTTGTTAATGTACGTTTCCTTAGACAACCAGTTCATATTTTGGCTCCTTACTTCTTTTACTTCAATGCCCTGTGATGAACTGAAGACAACTACAAACATGAAATAAATAGCATGTGCTATGGTCGTGGGTTATTGGAGAGGATAATTAGGCTTTATGCTTTGCCTAGAGCTTGAGGGAGATTGGGGTGCGAGGTCTTGCCCCTCGGCGCCGTTAGGGTTTTAGAAGAAGATTGGAATAATTCATGATTGATACTTGACCCCTAAGCAATCCCTCTAATATATCTAATCTAATATCTTTCCTAATCCTTATCCTTTCCTTAACAAGGGCGCTACAGTACCGCCGTGGGCACTGTTCACGCCTGGCCATCTTGGACCCCGCCTTGGGCCGTTGGCTGCCCGTTGGCTGCCCATGACAGCATTTGTTTTGCTGCGATGAAATAAACATGGCGAATACCTTAAGCAGCACATCCAGGAGGTATAGTACAGTATCTACTTTAGACTAAAACAGAAGTATATTATGGTTGCACAAGAAAATGCATCATTGCCTATTGACAGTGAGCCTCAGGGTTGTAATTATTGACCTGAAATCACTATGTCTAAATATAAATAACAACTACAAAATATTCCATCATGCAAGTTCATAAGATTCCTACTTTGTCAGGTTTGTCAGGTTGGCGGAACTGACTGAAACAAGCTGCTGGCATCACTGCTTTGCATACCACTTCTCATCCAGGCAATGCTGCTAATTTCTGATACCAATGAAGCAAAGCTACTATTTAAAATCGGTGGATGATCTTCAAACTCATTGAACTCAGGACCCAGCAATGAGTTTTTATGAGGCTGCTCGTGAGCACCACAGCAACCATACCCACATTTGTTTGGCACCTCAGCAGCAAAGCATATAGGATCAACATACTTGAATACCTCAGTTTCAGGAGTCAAGACTTTATGAGTTGAGTCAAACTTGACGACAGAACTTGGCAGTTCTTGTTGGGTAGGTTCCGTGTGTCCTGGATTGTATGGTCTGAAAGCACCAATCTTTGCAGCTGGTCGGGACAGGTAGGGTGGATCAACAGCTCCAGTAATAGAAGGCTGATCTGTGATGTGCCATGCCCCAGCAGAAGTCTCTGGAACTGTTTGCACAGGAGCATCCCTTACATCCATAGCGGTGAAGGAATTAAGATCTTTTAAAGGCCAAGGTTCTTCTGAAACTGCCCTGGACACATCTGGGATATTTCGCTCCACAGAACCACCATGCTTGCATCGGCCATCATTGCAGTATCGACGCCTCAGAGTGGAATTCCAGTGATTCTTGATGGCATTGTCGGTTCTCCCATCCAAAAGCTTTGCGATACATGCCCACTTGTTCCCATGGACAGCATGAGCAGCCATTATAATACGGTCCTCCTCTTCTGCAGCCAAAGGTAACATGTTAACAAGCAAGACATACACATCCGCATGAACGACATAATGCACCATGTATCAAATCTATAAAGGTAACAGGAGAACAACATATCACATAGATATATTGAAAATGCAAAAGTTTCAGGCCACGGTTAGGTTTTGGTACATTTGTCATGGGCTAAAAGGAGCAATGCAAGTAAAGATTGAAAAAGGCGGTACCAGTGAAGGGCTTGCGCTTGAGCTGGGGGTCGAGCTGATTGCACCAGCGCAGGCGGCAGGACTTGCCGGAGCGGCCCGGAATGCCGCGGGCGATCAGCGTCCAGTTCCGCGCCCCGAGCTTCTCCACCAGGTTGCTCAGCACCGCGTCCTCCTCCGGAGACCAAGGCCCCCTCACCCGCTCCTCCATCGTCGCGTTAGCCGCCGCAGCAGCAGCGGAAGCCGCGGCGTCCCCACCAACGGGAGCACCGGAGGCAGTGACCCCGTCGTCCTCCCCAGGAGGAGGCGGCGACAAGTAGTTTGATTGGGGCTGGAGCAGGGCCTCGGTTAGGGTTTGCGTCTCGTCGGCCATGGAGAGAGAGTTGGAATGGGCCGCGTCGGCGGCGGCGTTCGGATCCGCTGGCGTCTGCAGCTGCGGCTGCGGCGCCGGCGAAACGGCGGTTTCGGCGGCCGACATGGTGCGATGGGCACTCGGCCTCTGCCGCTAGTGTTCCGGAGGAGGGCCGCTTTATTTTCGCGAGGCTGACATGTAGGTCCCACTGGTCAATCGTCCGCGTTCCTCTTTCTTGGATAATTTTTGAACTGGGCTGTTTCAAGGCCCTCTAAAGTGGATGGGCCTTCTGCAGGGAGCCTTCCTCCGTTAAAAAAAAAAAAACCATGTGTGTATGGTAGGAAAGAGAATATCTCCAACTGAAATTCAATGTTTGATCCACTCTCTGTCTCTATTTTGATATATTGGACAGATTTGGCAATTTGCAAAAGGATGCAGGGGCTATCCAGCTGGAGAAAGGCGCGAAGATACTCAAGCAGGCGGCTCTTCATTTTCACCAGAGGAATCAGGCGAATTGGAGCGACAATAGGCTGACAATCATGTAGTGAAAAGCAGTTTGATCTTGTTGAGGGGAGTTGGAGATTGTCCCCAAGGACGCTGCCTGCGTGATGTTCTTCTCTCCTTTCTACTAATAAGTTGAATTCGTTTTGTTACTGGGGTTTTGGATGGGCAGCTGAACGCTGGTGTCTGCAAGTTTTCGTTGGTTTAGCTAGTAGCTTCGGGGGTGCCAGTTGCGTGAACCCGGTGAGTTCATGGCAATCCAGTTTTTTGTGAAGGTATATATATAAATATTTCTGTGTAGTTATATTTTTAAAAGATAATGACCGACTGTTTGACGCATCTTAGTTGAACAATTCAAATATTTTGATAAGAACTATTGCTACGCTAACGGCTAACGCCATTTAGTAGGTGCAAGGTGATGTGCGATTTGTTACGTGTTGGTGAAAAGGATCACATATACTTTGTGTTGCTTTGTTTTTCTTTTCTTTTTCTTTTTTTTGCTAGACTTGTGGTTATTTTCTAGTACCAACAACCCCTGATATGACGGACGTTACTTGACCAGTGGGTAAATAAATAGGAGTAAATAAAACAACAAGGCCTACATTTTTTCCATCAACGTTTCTTTCACCCTCTTCCTTTACCCCAAGAGCGGGTACTGTTGGTCGCAAAAATCCATTTCGTAATGTCAGATCGCCGGCTGTTTCATTGACTTCCAAGTTCCAACCACAGCCCACGCCAGGCTAGCAGCCTAGCAGGCAAGACAAATCAAGTTCTCTCGTCTCCTGAGATGCTCTCACAAGCTAAAAAGAAATGTTCTTTGTAGCCACTCAGATTACGTGCAGCGCCGATTATTCCCTGAGAGGCAAGTCAGGGAGCAGGTAGGTCGAGATACCGACGTATTATCTTTGGCTTGCCGAAAATCAGCTAGTGGCAACTGGCAAATTATTCAAACTCAGGAAGCAAATAATCAAAAGCTTTTGATTTTTTTTTTTCAAACGATAGATATGAAGCAGCAACTTCTACTCCGGAAGGGCTTCTAGAGCAAATGAATGCTTAATGCCTAAGCAGGATAGAAGCGCGTGGAAATGTACTAAGCTTCAGATACGTATAATTTAGGCCTTGTTCAGTTCTTCAAAATTCCAATTTTGATGCGACACCGTATCACATTGAATATTTGAACACATGCATAAAATATTAAATATAGATAAAAACTAATTATATAGTTTGCATTTAAATCGCGAGACGAATCTTTTAAGTCTACATGGGTTATGATTGGACACTTATTGTAAAAGTTGGCTCACGCCTAAAATTCAAACTATCTAGCAAAGCTATAGTATTCCCGGTTTACGAACGATGCTATAATATACTTCCTTCGTTCAAAAAAAACATACAACTTTAACACAGTATACTTAGGAACGTATCCTATACAAACCACAACCTTCGTGAAAACCTGTGCAAACAATAGCAAAAATGTCATCTAAATTCACCAAATAAATCACACATGTAGATGATATGATGATACACAACCTTGTAAAATATCTTGTCCAAACTCGACTTCGTTTATGAGATATAAAAATAACAAATTTCTAAAAAATCACCAGGATAGCTTTCTGACTTGAAATTTATTATTTTTTATCAACTTTGACTAACTATAGATAAAAAAATTATAAATATTTATAAAGTCAAATAAACACCATTAGATTTATTATGAAATGTATTTTTTATGATATATTAATTTGGAGCTATAAATATGAATACTATTTGCTAAAAATTTGGTCAAACGTGAACTACTTTTTCTGACACGTAACCCATAGTTGTTTGTTTTATGAGACGGAGAGGAGGTAGTATGCATGGACTCGTCATGGATTCAAGACATAGAATAAGATATTGGTTGCTCCTCATTTTCTTTGTTTCGTTTTTTGTTTCATGAGTTTGTTTTTTCTTTTTGCTGCTCTTTGTACTTAACATTTTTGCTTTTAATAAATTTCAGTAGGAGCTGCGGCCCCTCCAGTTTCGTTTAAAACAAATATGCATGGACAGGGGTGATTCACGTGCTTACCAGTCTCGGTCATCTGCGTCAAGTGACAGCAGCCAAGAGGTAGGTAGCATGTAAAATGTCTTTCGCTCGTGTTCTACGTACGTACGGAGTCACCACTAGCTGTAAATAGCTTCAATAATTGCTGTAAATACTTGCAATGATATTCTTTAAAAAAAACTGGTCCTTTTCCGTGTTAGGAGTACCATGGTGACATGCGAAGAAGAGGGTTCCTTCTCGAAGCAAAATGACAATATTGCGCCTACGGTTGACAGTTGCCACCGTGCTACGACACTGCTTATTGAAAAAACTTAGGAAATGTGCTGCAATTTAAAGGATATATGACTAATGCCCTGCACTGCGTATGTTTAGTGTTTATTGGTTTGAAAGCATAGGTTTGTTTTTGTATATATAGGTCAGATCTTTACAAAGTGATCCAAATATTCTGTTCAAACCGAAGAAACAATATAATAGAAAAAAAGTCGCTCAACAAAGAAAGTTTCTTCCGATCCAGAAAGAACTTGAATAGGCCCAATGTAGTGGATATATCTTGTGAAGACTAATTGACTATACATGTATGACGATGCCACTGAAATTTTGTTTCCGTTTTGAGTTAATGGTAATACTACACTTTGCAATATATATCATGCAAGTTTGTCGCTGTTGGTTACAGGTTACTGATAGCGCTGAAGTATTTGATTTTTGGAGTAAAGTGCAAAGGGAACAGATACCATCATCCGAAGCTCAAAATCTAGTGACAGAAACAAATAGTCAAGAACCAACTAAACCGGCAGAAGTCTAGAATGATAGAATATGTGCATGTTTCCAGAAACATATGCTGCTTATTACAAAATTGAGCATGAAAAGTAGGATTCGGGTCTGGGGAAGTAAGCAAAGCACAAGGCATCATGCCATGCAGGTCAAGTCTAGGAAGTAGTTCAGGAGTAGTCGTTTAGCATCAGAACAATCTTACGGTGCCATCATGACGGTGACAATTGCTGCAAGGTCGCGGCCACGATCCGGAGAACTTTCAGCTCATGCCCCGAGTTGACTTGGAGATAGCAGCAGTCTTATTTTGTTGGGACTAGCATATGGATGGCATTTTTTTTCCCAGTAATCGGTAACAGAAAAATCACGCAGGACAGCAGGAGACAGAAAACATCCCAGTCCCTGACTGTGTCAGCTCAGGCATGTATATAAAAAAAGGCATTTGGATTGCATTATTTGCAACCATCGTAGGTGGACTCATCTCTAGCTAGCAATGCAAGCTAGTAGCTGTAAGTTTTCCACGCATGTCTTGCAGCTGAGCTAATTAAGTCCAGACAACAGTAGCTCATTACTGATCAGTACTTGCTGCGGCCTTGCAAATCTCTAATTCTCCAGCATGCCGCACTCTTGGATGATCCTTCTGTTAGCCGTGTTGTGCTCTGCTTCTGCTGCTTCCCTTGCTCAAGCTGCTACTGTGGAGCATACCTTCAATGTACTCTCTCACTCTCGCTCGTCACAGTTCTCTTTTCAATGTATCAGACCCGACCTCGTCGCAGTTAGTTTAGCAATTGCATGAATCCACCTGACACATATCAAAGTTTCAGAGAAACTGAAGGGCTATTCCCCTTTGCTTCAAATTTTCAGGTGGCGACATTGTCCTGGCCGTGCATCTGCCAGCCGGGGAATAGAAGCATCACCGGCGTGGACGGAGTACCCGGTCCCGTGATCGAAGCCAACGAAGGCGACACCGTGGTGGTCCACGTCATCAACGATTCCCCACACAACGTTACGATCCACTGGTATGTCCCTGATCTGATTTCAACAAAAACGATCACTGCCCTGCCGGGAATGGGAATCCTCGATGAGCCGCTGCCGGATGCATGGTTTCTCGGCAGGCACGGCATCCTCCAGCGGGGCACGCCGTGGGCGGACGGCCCGTCGATGGTGACGCAGTGCCCCATCTGCCCGGGCCACCGCTACACGTACAGGTTCTGCGTCACGGGGCAGGAGGGCACGCTGTGGTGGCACGCGCACACCCCCTTGCTGCGCGCCACGGTGTACGGCGCCCTCATCATCCGGCCGAGCGCCGGCAACGCCTACCCCTTCCCGGCACCGGACGGCGAGAAGATCATCCTTCTTGGCGAGTGGTGGAATAACGCCGAGGCCGTCGCTCTCGGCGCAGTCGCCGACGCGTACACCATCAATGGAAGGCCCGGCGATTCCTACGGCTGCGAGACGGCGACGGCGAAGCGTAAGTGCCAGCAATGCTAATTGTTTTTTTTTTTTTTTCGAAACGAAGCAATGCTAATTGTGGAGTGTTCATCATCTCGGCCGAGTTCACTGAGAGTATAGTACATACGTACACACATTCGGCTGTGTATTATGCAGAAACGACGATCGAGAAGTTCGAGGTTCGTCGAGGCTCCACCTACTTGCTACGGATCATCAACGCCGCGCTCAACACGGCGTTCTTCTTCAAGGTGGCCGCGCACACGTTCACCGTCGTCGCGGCGGACGCCAGCTACACCACGCGGTACGAGACGGACGTGATCGTCATCGCGCCGGGGCAGACCGTCGACGCGCTCATGGTGGCCGACGCCGACGACGCGTCCCCTGCTGGCCGCTACTACATGGCGATCTCCTCGTACCAGAGCGCCTTCCCTGGGAGGCCTTTCAACGGGAACATCACCACGGCCGTCGTGGAGTACACGGCGGCGGCGTCGGGCGGCCAGCCGGCGCTGCCCGAGATGCCGGAGCATAACGACACGGCCACGGCCCACCGGTTCTACACCAGCTTGACGGCGCTCGTCCGCCCAGGCAGGCGGACCGTCCCGCTCGCCGTCGACACCAGCATGTTCGTCACGATCGGGCTCGGCCTCGCCTCTTGCAAGCCCTCGGCGGAGACGACGACGACGGCGTGCGACGGCAACGCCGCCGGCCCCGTGGTCGTGGCCACCATGAACAACCAGTCGTTCGTCCTCCCAAAGGCCATGTCGATGCTCGACGCGCGGTACCGGAACACGCCGGGCGGCGTGTACACGACGGACTTCCCGGACCAGCCGCCCGTGGCGTTCGACTACACGAACCAGACGAAGGGGCTGTTGCTGGGCGGCGCCGGCGGCGCCGCGGTCGCGGCGCTGCTGTTCCCGGGAGCGCCGTCGACGAAGGTGCGGGCGCTGGCGTACAACGCGACGGTGGAGATGGTACTGCAGAACACGGCGCTGGTGGGGCGCGAGAGCCACCCGATGCACCTGCACGGCTTCAATTTCTTCGTGCTCGCGCAGGGGTTCGGCAACTACCACGGCGGCACGGCCGCGAAGCAATACAACCTCGTGAACCCGCAGGAGCGGAACACCATCGCGGTCCCGACCGGCGGGTGGGCCGTAATCCGCTTCGTAGCTGATAACCCAGGTAAAGCCCATCTCGTTCGGTACTTGGACTCGGTCGTGTTTCAACTGAGATTTGCACTTATTTTATGACGACGGATATAATGGATAATTCAAACTACTCATCAGAAACATCATCGTTGCATGGCCGCAACTGAGTTGATGGAGTAACACTCTTCTTATACAAAAGAAGTCGTGTAGTGGTTGGACCATATAACATCTCACGCTGAGATCAGAATTTGGACACAAAGTCATACTCGTGATAATTTGTAAACTAAATGAAATTTATGCGTTTCGGGAGCACGCCGATCCATTAGGAAAAACACGGAAGGAACAAACTGTTACATCTGGGTTGGGCGGCGGCCCACTAACGTTAGATAAGGCGAAAAGAATTTGGGCCTACGGCTAGACTGGTCCATCCCAAGGACGATGATGTGTACAAGACGCAATCACATTTCTTTTCTTTTTAGATTTAGAACTAGATAGAATCGTGTTTCCTTTGTTCGAGAGTGCTCCTATCTATGCTTTTGGCCTAGTTCGCTTCAACTAAACAGCACATATTTTTCAGCTCTGCAACAGTATTTCTCCTCACAACAAATCAGCTTCAACCCAAATCAGCTCAGCTTTTCAGCTGAAGCGAACAGAGCCTTTGTCACGTCAAGAATTTCTTTAATTTGGTTTGAAGAATCTCATCTTATACTCTTTCTGTTTCAATTTATAAGCCTTTTAACTTTTTCGGCCTTAGATTTGGCCACTCGTCTTATTCAAAAATTTATCTAAAATATGATTTTTTTTTTGTTATAACCTGCTTATTAATAAAAGTCCTTCAAAAATAAGTTACATTTAACTCTTTTTTGTAAATTATTTGAGTAAGATGAGTGGTCAAACTTAAAGTTAAAAAATCAAACGACTTATAATTTGAAATTGATTAAGTATATACAATACTTCGTATATGATTTTTGAATTTTGAAGGGACGAAATACGTGACATGCTTCAAAACTTGGTGTGCACTGTAGGAATGTGGTTCATGCACTGCCACATCGACGCTCACCTGTCGGCCGGCCTGGCGATGGTATTCGAGGTGGAGGACGGGCCCAACACAAAGCTGCCGCCGCCGCCGCCGCCGCCGGACCTTCCGCGCTGCTGAGGCCGTTCCGGTGTGGCGGCGCCGCGCCGACGTGTGCCGTTTACAGTACGTTTCAGGCATGGAGCCAGCTGGCGGACGGGACCACGGATAGCCAAAACAAGAAATTTAAAATGTTTCGGACGAGAAGAATACAAGCTGTATAGTAATGTATGATGATTTGAGTTCACGGTTGCTCGGGTGATGAAAGTGTAAGCTACACCCACTACCATGTTGTTGGCAGCACCTTTTTTTTCTATTAATTGAATGTGATCCATGATTGATTTTGGACCTGAAATATTTAATTTGAGAACAGATTCAGTTGGTAACCCTTAAATTTAAAGCTACTGCATGTTCTCCGGTGATTGATGTAGCACCTTAATAAGAGTCCATGCCGATTTGGGGGGTTTAATTTTAAAAATCGGCCATCTAATCCCTAAAATAGTTTGAAGCTTTGCTTCAATGTGTGGGGAGTTAAATGACCATGCATACTGAAAACATCAATGTAAATTAAGTTTCTCCTATAACTACAAGTTTAAGTAAGGTAAGGTCCACCCGTAGAATATATATGAGTCTATTAGGTTCAGTTGTGAGCTGTGAAAAAAACTGCTATGAACTATGTGCTATAGAAAAAAACTGCTATGAACATCTGTGAAACATACCCCCTCTTTTTATCTCTCTTGAAACGGCTATAAAACTTCTCTCTATTCACACCCATTTATAAAAGTAGAAAGCTAAAAACCAAAAGGGAAGGTGATGTGAAAATTGTAATACACGAAAGGAGCAACTACTAAAAAATCAACTTTATGTTTTTAGCTATTTGTTTGGTGTTCTAGTTTTTAACGGTAGAAGCACTTTGGGGGGGGGGGGGGGGGGAGGAGGAGGCTCTATCCCCCTACCGCCGGTGAACCAATGGAACCCCTGTGATTTTTCTATAAAATTTATATTATTTTTCAAAGAGTAGCAGAGGCTGAAAACGCGATTTGGAGGTATTTTTAAAGGATATGAGGGGGCTGAAAACATGATCTGAAGGTTGAAGAAGATAATAGTTGCGTTTTGTGCTCAACTTAGGTTTAGATTAAATTAAGTTGGTTTGACTTTGAGTTTAGTCCAACCTCCTCTAAATATTTTTCTGGCTTCGTCACTGCAAGTGACCCTCCTATTTGCCTCCATGCCAGTAAGGTTTAGAGTAAAAGTTACACCATTTTTATGTTGCTTGAGGTGTGATGGTCATTGTACACAATATGGTCGAAGCTCAACAGTATATGTGAATCAACAACATATGGATAATAAATTTAGAAATTCAACAGAGAAGTTTTGTTTCTTGATCTCCTCGACTGAGGATAATAAACTCCATTCCTCAATTTTGTTTGAAGAATCGTCCCTTCCTCAATTTGACAAAGAAGCTTAGCAAGTAGTTTGGATCAGAACATTTGTCGCGGAGTTTGCCTTGGTGTGCGCTTTGTTTCCGCAGCCTTTTCACCAAATCTCTAGCGAACGACATGTACCCCCGGTTTTGGCGTGCCCTTTTGGACTATTATTAAGTACAAGTATAATGCACACAGACTGAATTGACAAATCATGAAGGAGCCAAAATGTGACAGATCAAAAAGGAACAAAATATGTTAATTTCTTGAAACGGACGGGGCCTTGTATTGTGCTGAACTCAAGGTTGCCATACCGCATCTTCATTCTCCAGCGCATACATACTTGTATACATTTTTAAAAAGGAGCAGAATACATCTGATTGTTTCTTCTTCAAGCAACCGTACACTGTGGACCGTCGCTGTGCGCCTGTGCGGCTGTGCGCAGCCGTCAGGGGTTGGTGCGCTGGGACTGGGAGGACGGCCGTCGTACAGCTGGATCCTCTCGCTCTCGGACGCATACGGCATACGCACGGGGAAACGGGGGGTATCCCCACAGGAAAGGATGGAACTTTGTGCTGAATTCTCTCGCCCGTATGCATATACATCAAAGCGTTATCCCGTGAAGATAGACTTTCCACCACGCCACATGACTTTCAGGTCATTTTTCCTCTTTTGTTGCCATCTCGTGCGGTCCAGATGTACATACACCCTCTTGTTTGCTATTGGCCCGTGATGCTGCGTGACTGAAATCACTTCTTCTTCTTCTTCTTCTTCTTCTTCAGCGGAGCAGTGGAGAGATTCTTTGCTTCACAAGGCCAATCTGTGATGAGCTCTTTTAATCTGTGCCTACCGCCCTTCGGTTCACCGAATCCATAGTACTACCGCATAAATATACTACACCTTCAGCTGGCCTAGTACAACCTACTGTGCTGTTGGCTACTAGTATATCGTTGACAGCACATCAATGCCAAATGTCCAATGAATCCAAATCTCCCCGACCAAATACGAGGGTTTAGTTGACTTCTTTTTGGAGTAAATTATTGTCTGGTAGATAATAGCTAAGCTCCACGTTTGGAGGTTCAGGTCACAGGCTTGGATTACCTGGTTCAGCTTCAGAGCTGCTTTTCTTGACCAGAAAGGCGATTTAGAGGCACGCAATTAGCTATTCCTCCAATGATGATTTATTGATTTCCCAACCGCTATTTGTTTTCCTAACATGCCTGCCTCCCTGATTGCAAATCCAAGCTCGTACGCTAACCATGACACTTCGTCAGAAAACTAAAAATGTCCGTTTGTGTTTGTGTGCAGAGGTAAAACACCTGATTGCCTCTGATGAAAACGCCAGGCACTGCGACGTGTCAGAGAATCTTGCCATGAAACAGAGTTCGACACTGTTCCATTGGAGCGGCCACGGATTTGATAATACTGCAAAGGGAGCTAGCATGAACAGGCCAACGGTCAGATAGTGGACGAGGTGGCATTGATTTCCCTGTCATGTCGATCAGGCCGTCCCATAAAATAATTGGGAGCACTAACACCTCACTTAATACAGGAGCGTATGTGTGAGACAAGCCAGCCATGCCAGCCAAAGCTTTATGTCGCGGTCACGGAAATTGGCCATATATACGGGAATCCTATCCAGGTCATTCATTCCTCCAGAACTTGCCGAAAGCCTTGGGCAGGAGTATATATACTTATCGTGTTCCTTTGGATCGCGCTACACATGTCGCACACACTAGGATAGCTTTGCCTGCCTCTGCTTCGTCTTCCTCCCTTCTCTGACTCCACTGGACTCTGCTCGACCTTCCTTTTCCCTCCACATCCATGGTGCAGCTTTTGCTGGCGCTCGCGCTCGCGCTCGCGCTTCTTCTCGCCGTCGGACCGGTGGCGGATGCGGCGACGGCGAAGTACACGTTCACAGTACTTCTCTCTTTCTCTTTCTTCTCCCTTCGTTCGATCTCCATGCATTCGAGTTATATTCGATCAGTCTCAGTTCATCTGGTAGAATTTAGAAACTGAAGCTTTTGGCAAGAAGAGTAGACCAACTTGTCTCAATCAGTCGTGCTTCCATGAAAGAACAAGCTGTTAGGCGCGTGAGGTACACTCTAGCTAGCTAGCTAGCTTATCATGAATTCAGCATCAGGTTAGGCGTTATGCCTGACAAAAGTGGAGAAATCGTACGCCTAAAACCTGTGAACTCGCTGGTTGTTGGGAGAGTTCAGTTGCTAGGATTCGATGGAAACATCCTTATCTGCAATGCACAGCACAGGCAGCGGTCCCTAGCTCGCGAACGACGACGTACTTATCTTTCCTTTTCGAGGACACGCAATTTTGCGCGTGTTTATGAAAACGGTATGTATCGTATGCTTATCTGTAATGTTGTTATTAGGTGGGGAGCATGAAAATCAATCAGCTCTGCAGCAGCACTAGCATTATTGCGGTGAACGGCCAGTTGCCGGGCCCGTCGATAGAAGTGAACGAAGGTGATGATGTTGCCGTCAAAGTCGTCAATAATTCGCCGTACAACATAACCATCCACTGGTAACTTCTCGTCTCCTTCTCCTCCTACTTCATATTGACAAGCTTCTTCTTCTCCATCATCATCATCATCGTCCCATCATCATCATCATCATAATTCTCGTCGTCGTCTTGTTTGTCGAAAAAACAGTAGGGCAAGCCTGTAACTGAATTTCATTTAAAACAAGGAACTATGAAGAGAAAACTGAGGCTTATTTTGTCACAAAAAGACAGCATTACAGTTGATACTAGTTTTTTTTGCTGTCTTTAGAGACATCAAAGTCGCCTGTGACATCAAAGACATGTACAAGGTGCCGTAGGGAACCTGCCATCCCAGCGTTTTATTGGGTCATTGGTGTGATGGTTTTTATAGGTTTATCTGATTTTCTTAGCCTCCATCCGGAAGGCGAGACCTCAGAATAGGACGTCTTACCTGACGAAACTGTATGGGTGCTCATCCCAATATCCGACAAGTGTAAAAATGATACGGCCTAATGGCCTATCTTTACAACAGAGTGCATCCAAAAAGCTCACAAAAAAGCTCACTTAGGACACTCAGGAGTGGCTTAACGTCAGAATCACCCAAAAACGTAATGGAGGTTACTCTGGACTGTTACTAGTAATTATGAACACTCCACTAAAAAAGTAATAAGAGAACGAACAATTTGCATGGTTTTCACACTGTCTTTTGCACCTGAAAGATACAGCAACGGTCTATTCGGTGCACTTGGACAGTAATGGCACGGCACCACTTGAGTTTGGAACTTTGAATCCAGCAGCTAGCAGCAGTCTTGTTCTTGTACTACTAGCAGAGTTGGCCTAACACTGCCGTTGCTTGCTGGGAGAATTGACAGGCATGGTGTGCTCCAGCTCATGACCCCATGGGCGGATGGCCCGAGCATGGTGACGCAGTGCCCCATCCAGCCCAGCAGCTCCTACACGTACCGGTTCAGCGTCCCGGGGCAGGAGGGCACGCTGTGGTGGCACGCCCACTCCTCCTTCCTCCGCGCCACCGTCTACGGCGCCTTCATCATCCGCCCCAGGCCCGGCAACGCCTACCCCTTCCCGGCGCCGGACAAGGAGGTCCCCATCGTGCTCGGTAACCGCTGCGCCGCTCGTGCATATCTGATAGCTCGTTGGTGATCATCAAAAGAAGAATCTGACGTTTCTTTTTGTCTCTGGATGAGACTGTCATGAACAGGCGAGTGGTGGAACCGCAATGTCGTCGACGTCGAGAGCGACGCCATCTTGGCCGGTCAGCTCCCCGCCCAGTCCGACGCGTTCACAATAAACGGCAAGACCGGCCTGCTGTACCAGTGCGCAAGTACGTGTGCATCGCGTCATCGATCACCTGCTGAAATGAAATTGTAAATTGCATACAGTGCCGACAGAGATTGGGTAATTAATTAGTAAATTTACGATGTCACTGCTCCATTTGATCTGGGGTATAGATGAGACGTTCACGGCGGTGGTGGAGCCCAACACGAGGGTGCTCCTCCGGGTGATCAACGCCGGCCTCAACTCGCACCTCTTCTTCAAGGTGGCCGGCCACAACTTCACCGTCGTCGCCGTGGACGCGGGCTACACCTCTAACCTGAACACGGACACGCTGGTGCTGGCGCCGGGCCAGACCGTGGACGTGCTGGTGACCACCAGCGCGTCGCCCGGGAGCTACTACATGGCGGTGCTGGCGCACGACACCATGAGCCCGGCGACGTTCGCGGCGTCGGACACCAGCACGGCCACCGCCATCTTCCAGTACAACGGCACGTCGACCAGCCCGCCGGCGATGCCCGCCATGCCGTCCAGCTCCGACTCCGGGACGGCCAACGCCTTCTACTTCGGGCTGAGGGGCCTGGCGGGCGCGGGCGCGCCCGCGGTGCCGTCGCCGGTGGACGTGAGCATGACCATCGAGCTGGGCCTCGGCCAGCTGCCCTGCGACCCGTCGCAGACGAGGTGCAACGGCACCGCGGCCGCGGCGGCGATGAACGGCGTCTCGTTCCGCCTCCCGTCCCCCGAGTCGTCGTCGCTCCTGGGGGCGCACGTGGACACCGTCGCGGGGGTCTTCACGGCCGACTTCCCGGACGCCCCGCCGCCGAGCGGCACGGCGATGTCGGTGGGGACCAGGCTGAAGAAGCTCGCCTACAACTCGGTGGTGGAGATCGTGCTGCAGAACCCGGCGGCCGTCCCGGCGGAGAACCACCCGATCCACCTCCACGGATTCAACTTCTTCGTGCTGGCGCAGGGGATGGGCACCTTCACCCCGGGCAGCGTGGCCTACAACCTGGTGGACCCGGTGGCCCGCAACACCATCGCCGTGCCCGGCGGTGGCTGGGCCGTCATCCGCTTCGTCGCCAACAATCCAGGTAGGAATGAATACACTCAGCCCAGAAGATAACATGGGCTTACTTACTATTACGTTTTGGGCCTAACGAGTGGGCTGAAACATTGGACTCGACGCAGGCATGTGGTTCTTTCACTGCCACCTGGACCCGCACGTGCCCATGGGCCTGGGCATGGTGTTTCAGGTGGACAGCGGGACGACGCCCGGCTCGACGCTCCCGACGCCGCCGGGGGACTGGGTGGGGGTATGCGACGCGCAGCACTACGCGGCCGCGGCGGCGGTAGCGGCAGCGCCGGTGCCGGTGCCAGTCCCGGCCCCGGCCCCAACCCTAGCGCCGGCACCAGCAGAATCGCCGCGGGCGGCGGGATCGCCATCGCAACCTCCGCGCGTGGTGGACCACAGACCGTCGCCGAGCCTTCCTCAGCACAGGGAGCACACGGGTACCTCCTCCTCCTCTAATTCCGCTGCTGGACCTGGACGGAGAGCTGCGGGGCACCTCGCTTGTTTCTTGTGTTCCCTTCTTCTTTTCTTTGTTCTTCATTGAACACAAAGGCCTAGTTCATGTGATGCTTAGGCGAGATACCTGCTCAAAAAATATACAGTTTTGTTCGTCCGTGTAAGTAAAGTGATAATTGTTTTTCGGTTTCCATTTTTTATACATGTGTATATGGATTTATATTCTGATGTAATTGTGTGACCTTTTCCTTCTCCTCCCGGGGGGGAAGTTGTGCATAACAAAGTTCAGGCTTCGGATTGATTGACTGTGTATTCATGATCAGGCACTGATGTACAGTACAAAATATTCAAAGCATATATATAACGTATATACTTGAATTAAAGTTAAAGATGGCAACCTTTATTTTTTGTTTTCTTTTGGGTTCCAACGACTGAATTCGACCTGTTTCGATAAGCTACGCGGATTGCTGAACATGCATACCTAGTTGGCCAGTTGGCCTAGCTGGAGCCTGAAGGACAACCGTCACCGCACCGAGGAACCTAGACAACTGACGAAATTCTTGCCCATTCGCTGCCAGGTCCATTTTAATTTGTTTAGGCAGCGTTTAGGTTGCAAACTTTCCTTCTCTCTCCATCATATCGATTGTACTTTTCGTTTGCATGGAGCATTAAATGAAGTAGCGGTTGTTGCATGTTTGTACTTTTTGCCCGTCTATCTCGAGATGAATCTTTTGAATCTACTTGGACCAAGATTGGACAAAAGTTGTCAAATACAAACGAAAGTGCTACAGTTGCAAAATTTTACAAACTTTGCAAACTAAACGCAGCCTTAAAAACGTCAATCATACCTTGCCATTGTCAATGCTGCGTAGCTTATGTTCAATTAATCGCTGCAGTTTTCTTGGTGCGGCCTGGTCACTTCATTTTGTGGGTATAAATTACATTTTGGCGTTAGCAGAGCAACGTAAGCATGGTTGTTTCGGTATGATGGAGGAGTCTAGCTAGACCAATTCTTTTCCTAAAATAAAACAAAAAGAGAAACAATCCTCCGGGATCACTACTAATCCTAGACCGGGCACCGGAGATGCCAGAGGTTGACTTCGTAGTCGAAAATAAAGTCAGCATAGAGCGGAGAAAACATGTCTCCTTGTTTTGTTTTGTTTCCCCCGGTGATGACTGTCAACTGAACAGAACCAATGCAACAGTGGCATGCTCTAATCCTGATTTGTTGAAATTGATTTCACAATCAACTGCACCCGGTCGCGGCCTGCTGCAGGTGACATATGCTTTTTTTTGGTTAAATACGCAAAAGACTTTCTTTACGCGTCTTTGTGTTTAAGGTAAAAGAGTTTAGTTACACGTTGACACTTTGGTGCACTCGCATTTGCCAAGATCTTATGCCTTGATCGCCATGACATATGCATTAACTTTGTGGCCTCATCACCTAGAAAACCTATAACAAATGAAGAAAGGATTTCATGAAAACCAGCTTGCTTTCCCAGGATATTTCTTTGCTGAAAGCAACAATCCAACTGACATCTAGTCATTTTAACAATATAGGAAATCACCGGTTCATGAACACATTTTCATTAGTAGAACGAGAAGTGTAGTGGTCTCTTTGTTCCAAATTATAAATTATTTCGACTTTTTAAAAAAATTAAAGCATTTTAAATTTGACTAAAATTATATAGAGAATTATAAAGATTTATGACAAACTATAATTAATAGAATATAATGATACTTATTTAGTATTATAAATTATTATTGTTATTTTATATAAATTTGGTCAAATTTGAGAAATGACTTGTAATTGGCCGGAGAGAGTAGCATAGAAAAGGTAGTTACTGCACGCGCAGAAGCAAACTTCCAATGCCACAAATCTTCTAAGTGCGGCCCGGCAAATTCAACGTATATACCTTTCCAACAGCCTAGCTAGTGATCTTCTACGTTACGTTCGACAAATGGCCATGCAAGCTTACGGTTCGCCGAAATTCATTTTTGCTCTGGAAGCGAAACTACAGTTCTGACTCGCGACAACTTGAACGCGCTCTACCTGCTCCGGCGGTGTCTCCGTCCGCCGACATGGCGTATCAGAAAGCATTGATGAGGAAGCAGAGTATAAAAGTCACGAACAAACTGTACGACTAATTCGGAAACCGTTGAGCATTTTATTTGGCATCACAAGACGACTGTCGTCGTCCAGGCATGGTTATATTAGACTAGACATATCTTGGTACGTACTGAACTACTGACAACGTACTACAACTTGCGTGTTGCAAGACTTGGCCCTGGTTTAACCAGCAACCTAAGGTATGAAGAACCTAGCGAAAAAGTCTAGAACACAGTGCAACGACTACCCCAAAAGAAAATGGATCGATAACCTAGTCAGATCGAATGACGAAGGCGCCCGACAAAGTACTCCTATGTAGTCGCAATCTCTGATTACCTCCGTTACTCAACCTTTCACGCTACATGAGATTAGTGTTTAGGGTTTAGGGAATAGCACTGGGTCATTACTCATTAGGCGCAACGCAAGCACGACTCGTTCCGGGCATATGTCTATTCCTTTTCCTTTCTCCCAATATAGAATCGTGTTTGTATAATTCTTTTTTTTGTGAACCGTGTTTGTATAAATATAAGGACGCCAAGCCGGCTTTCGCATCTCATTTGCATCTTCGTCTCTCAGAAGAAGCGAGGGAGATGGCGCGGGCAGCCAAGCTGCTGGCGGCGCTGCTCGTTGCGGCGTTGTGCACGGCGGCGACGATGGCGAACGCGGCTGTCGTGGAGCACACCTTCCATGTAAAAAAAAAAAAAAAGCACCCTTCTCTATTTCGGCCTTTGCAAGCTTGCATTTTTTTTCCCCGTACCTATGCAGTGACTGTACGTTCATTTCCTGTTGGTCAGTGCTTGTGTCGTTTAAATCCTTGTACAGTATTTTCTACAAATAACTTGTCTGTGCATGCACGTACATACGTAACCATTGAACTATAGGTGGGCGGCATGAGCATCTCGCAGCTGTGCATGAACAGCGTCATATACACGGTGAACCAGCAGATGCCGGGGCCGACCATCGAGGTTAACGAAGGCGACACTCTCGTCGTCCACGTCGTCAACGGGTCGCCGTACCCAATATCGGTCCATTGGTAAGTCCCGGCACGACGAAATATGCCTATATGGTTGGCCCATCCTGCTTTCGATGAAATTCAAAAGGGCCAAATTTAATCTTCCACCCATGAATGCCGCTGCCAATGGCAGCAGGTCCGCGCCTATGTTTTTCTCTGACGCGCTTCGCTTCGCTTCGGTGCGCGCATGCAGGCACGGCATCTTTCAGCTGCGGAGCGGGTGGGCCGACGGCGCCAACATGATCACGCAGTGCCCGATCCAGCCTTCCGCCAGCTTCACCTACGCGTTCAACGTCACGGGGCAGGAGGGCACGTTGTGGTGGCACGCGCACGCCTCCATGCTCCGGGCCACCATCTACGGCGCGCTCATCATCAAGCCCAGGAGCGGCGGCTACCCGTTCCCCAAGCCCTACGCCGAGATCCCCGTCCTGCTAGGTACCCACGCATTCCTAGCTGCAACGAACGAGCTGCTTTCCTGCTGATGCGTGTGCCGTGCGTGCGTTCTTGACCGTCGTGTACAAAATTCTCTTGCTGGCAGGCGAGTGGTGGAACAAGAATGTGGTCGACGTGGAGAACGATGGGCTCTTGACCGGCCTTGGCCCGGCGATGTCCGACGCCTTCACCATCAACGGCCTCACGGGCGAGCAGCCGTCTTGCAGAGGTACGCCCGGCGCCACAAGATCATCAAGCCCTGTTCCTGTGATATGAAATTGGTGTCTCCGCGGGCATTATCGTCATAACATAACCTTGTCCATGTGTACACTAAGCAGGCGCCGGCGCGTACCAAGTGGAGGTGACGCCCGGCAGGACGTACCTCCTCCGCATCATCAACGCTGCAGTCAACTCGGAGATGTTCTTCAAGGTGGCCGGCCACGGCTTCACCGTGGTGGCCGCCGACGCCAGCTACACCAACCCTTACCGCACCGACGTGATCGTCGTCGCGCCGGGCCAGACCGTGGACGCGCTCATGACCGCCTCGGCCGCGCCGGGGCGCTACCTCATGGCGGCGCACGCGTTCGAGAGCAAGACCGCGGCCAACCCGCCGCCGTTCGACCGCGCCACGGCCACGGCCGTCGTCACGTACAAGGGCGTGCCGGACTACGTCCCGGCAGCCATGCCGGCGCTGCCGCCGTACACAGACGTCGCCACCGCCGGCAGGTTCTACTGGTCCTTGACCGGCCTCGGCCTGCCGGGGGACCCCGTCGTCGTGCCGACGGCCGTCGACCACAGCCTCGTCGTCGCGTTCGGGCTCGACCAGGCGCCGTGCGCGCCGGAGCAGACCAAGTGCCAGGGGTTCGCCGTCGTGGCGTCCATGAACAGGTACTCCTTCCGGTTCCCGGACAAGGTGTCGCTCCTCGAGGCGTTCTTCAGGGGCGTGCCCGGCGTGTACTCCGAGGATTTCCCCGGCGCGCCGCCGCCGCCGGCGCTGGCGCCCAGGAAGGTCACGTCGGTGAGGAAGGTGAACTTCAACGACGTCGTGGAGGTGGTGCTGCAGAGCCAGGAGTACAGCAGCGCCCTTGGCACCGAGAACCACCCGATCCACCTGCACGGGTTCAACTTCTTCGTGCTGGCGCAGGGGCTGGGGCGATTCGAACCCTCCATGAAGAGCAGGTACAACCTCGTGAACCCGCAGGTGCGCAACACCATCGCCGTGCCGGCCGGCGGCTGGGCCGTCATCCGTTTCAGGGCGGACAATCCAGGTGAGGGGCTTCGCAATTAACAGACAGACTGCTCGTCGGGATTTGAGATGCTCATCCGTAAATTTGAACGTCCTAATTTCGTATATACCGCAATGGAATCGCTGCAGGTATGTGGTTCATGCACTGTCACTTGGACGCGCACTTGCCATTGGGGCTGGCAATGGTCTTCGAGGTGCTCGATGGTCCGGCGCCCAATCTGCTTCCTCCACCTCCCACGGGCTATCCCAAGTGTCACTGAATCCACAAAACTCTTGACTGCTCCATAAACCAAAAAACTGCATGTACGATGTAATGCAACAGTAGTTGTTTCTTCTCGTGTACTATGTGCCACTGAATCCACAAAACTCTTGAGTATGCTGTATGTTATGTTGTTTGCTAAATGATTTATTTCATTCAACAGCTTGTTCTTTTGACCAATCAGCGCTTATTTTCACCCACGAAACAGTATTTTTCTCTCACAACAAATCAGCACGAGCCAAAATCAGCACTTATTTTTCAGCCAAAAGAACAGGCTGCAAGTTCACAATTAGTAAATAAAGCTATGTTCTTTTTATATGCAAAAGACTCGTGCATCTTTATATTTTTCTTATTTTTAGTAAGCTAGAAGAATTTAGTTACACAAACACTTTGGGGCACCCTCGGAAGCCAAGAGTTTTTGCTCTTGATCGTGGCGAATGTGTTTAGATGATGACATGGTGTCAGGCAAAGCATTCTCAGCTAGGTAAAAATCTCACGCTATGGTTTGTGGCGCCAAGTGATCCGGAATCATCCGATCTTGTAACCAAAGCTGAGAAAATTATTGTTTGGTTCATGACATGAAGCCGCACCGTCCGTCATCGGATGATTCTACTTATTAGCATGAATTAAAAGGCAACCGTGTTGGACTAGGTCATTAAAAAAAATAATGTGTTGGACGAGCCTATTCCAGAGCAGGTCATGCCGGACGGGATGAACCTCCAATCCAAACACGCTCACCCTAACTGGGCAACCAATTAAGTCGCGTGGCCATAGCCTCAATCCAAAGATTCCTTATCATTTAAGTTCTCAGTCACTGAATGAACCTATGATTCACTGGTAGTCTCTCGGTTTTTGAAATGTAAGACGCTTAGGCTTAGAGAAAGCTAATTACTTCAAAACACCGGTTTCAAATATATAACAAGCTAATTAATTCAAAAAAGCTTCTCTAAAGCTCGATGTTAATCAGTAATAACAGCAAACGTTTTGGCACGAAGAGCGGCTCCAAAAGTATGTTTATATACTTTTGTATTGATATGAACAAAAAATTTAGTGAAAAAAGTACTCTAACAATTTCTTATAGTTAGATCTCTAAATTTTGCATAATTTCTCACTAGCTAGAATGAATATAATATATAGAACATTTTTTATTCAAATGGCTCTCTAAACGTCAATTTAGAAAGTGAGTTTGATAAAGACTTTTACAAGTTGGCTGAACGGATCACTATCGAACCTGGATTTTTCGCAGTGGGTGTCATCTGCATTCTCAATCTAACAACGCACAGGGCACAACGCACAGTGGCTCTGTTCGCTGAAGCTGAAAACCGCTGAAAATAAACGTTGATGCTGATTTCTTGTGAGAGAAAAATACTGTAGAACCGCTGAAAAATAAACGGTTTTAAGATTTAGCGAACACAGCCAAAGAGGGAGGAGATGAAAGGTACCGCGAATCACGATACGGAATGGATGACAGCAGATAGCGGATGTGGCAGCATGCCATTGCTACTATGTTCATCCGGATCACTATCCAACGTGGAAAAATGGTTATTTCATTTTTGGCCGTTCAATCATCCCACTATCGTTTGAGTATGATTTTGGCCAACTAAAAATCTTTAACCATCCAACTATTTGGATGTGTGATTTTGTGAGATGGTTTGAAAATTTTGAAATTCAAAACGTGTAAACTTCAAATAAAACTTTGGACAATTTCTCTATCCAAGTCCATTTGAATAATTAAAAAATAAACATTTTCAAAATATGACAACTTCAAACTAAACTATGGGATCATAAAAGATTTTATATGAAAAGGGTTGTCAACTATAAAATTCCACTATCCCTAAATATCTATTGTTTTGGGTCTGTCTGCCCCACACTTGGGTGTTTGTGAGGGACCTGGCAGGCGGGCACCTGAATTTTTTTTTGCTACTGTTCATCTTCCTCCTCCAGCTTCCTTGTCGCCCCTGCCGGCGGCCACCGTCCCACCACAGGCGCAAGGGTTCACCGGAGCTCCAGCGAACACTTGCACCCACGACGGCCGTCCTCTTCCCCCTCCCCTTGCCATCACCATCATTTCTAACTCTGGCGTCCAACTCCGGCGAGCCTCCCCCGTCCTAGACCTGGCCCGGCCGCCTCCCCCGCCGCCAGGACCCTAAGCCGCCCACCTTCATCTCCATCGCCCGTCTTCCCTACCTCTCCTGGCCGGCCCCTTCTATACCCACCGGAGTTAGAGAAGAAAGAGGGGGAAAGGCTCGTCGGAACCCTAGCACCATCGCCATCGTCTTCGTCTCCGGTGGGGTTAGATCCAGGAGGAGGAGGAGGAAGCCTACCGCGTCGGCGCCGCGAGCTTGCCCGCCTCCGCCGCCAGAGGGGGAGGGAGGAAGGAGCCGCGAGCTCATCCACGCGCGGGATCTGACGGCCGCCACTGCTTCCTCTCACGGATCGGAGGACGTAAAAACTGCACGTCCGCCGGCGAAGAAACACTCGAGTGTCATGTAGCAATACCGATTGTTTTTACTTTTCAAGAAATAACTTTGACTAAATATATATTACTAAACATTAATATTTATGGTATATAATCAAAACATTGAAAGATATTCGAATCTAATTTAAATATTTAAAAAATATAAATTTGTGGTACACGCAATAACGATTATAGTTATTTAAAGATAGAGGAAGTAAAATTATAGTTTTGGTCATTTCTTCGTTCGAATCCGTTCGATTAATTTAAAAATTGAAGCTTTAGTTGCCGTTTACACATTTTCCATGGTTTTTTGAATTATTAAATTCGAAGAGAAAGATCCTAGAGGCTGCACCCGGACGTGTTCCCCAAGCACCCGGACAAACCAAGCCAATCATCAAAGATTCGAAGTTTGCCGAGCTTGTCCTCCAAGCTTAGACGAAAACGCACACCCATGGAGCAAAGCGCGCCACGATGCAGAAACAACCTTATCCACACATCAAGTCTCTTCTCGCCGCTTGACCGCTTCTTAAAATCCCATGCTTCAGCATGGTGTCAGGCAAAGAGCCACTCACAAACGCATCCAAAGAAGCCGACCCTCAAAGAGCATTCTCTCGAAGCTCGCTCCTGCACCGTACCTAGCTAGCTCGTGCTCTCGCCGTCGCCCTCCGCCGACAACCCACCATGGGGATGGTACTGGGCAAGATCACGGTGGAGACGCCCAAGCACGAGGTCCTCCACACCGGCGCCGGCTACGAGATCCGCAAGTACCCGCCCTGCGTCGCCGCGGAGTACACCTACGATCCCAAGGAGTGGAAAGGCGACCCGGACGGCGGGTTCACCGTCCTCGCCAACTACATCGGCGCCCTCGGCAAGCCGCAGAACACCAAGCCCGAGAAGATCGCCATGACGGCTCCCGTCGTCACCACCGGCTCCGGCGGCGGCGGCGAGGGCGAAGAATCGGCCGAGAAGATCGCCATGACGGCCCCCGTCATCACCACCGGCGGCGGCGAGCCCGAGCCCGTCGCGATGACGGCGCCGGTGATCACGGACGGCGGCCAGCAGGCTCCGGGCAAGGTGACAATGCAGTTCCTGCTGCCGTCCAAGTACAGCAAGGTGGAGGAGGCGCCGCGGCCGACGGACGAACGGGTGGTGATCCGCGAGGTGCCGGAGAGGAAGTTCGGCGTGGCGAGGTTCAGCGGGGTTGCCACGGACAAGACGGTGAGGGAGAAGGCGGAGGGGCTCAAGGCCGCGCTGGAGAAGGACGGCTACACCATCAAGGGCCCCTTCGTGCTCGCGCGGTATAACCCGCCCTTCACGCTCCCGCCGCTGCGCACCAACGAGGTCATGTTCCCCGTTGAGTGATCCGGCAAGGCGGCTACTGGGAGCAGGTGCTCTGTGAAATGAGTGCTTGAGGTTCAGGATGAACTGTGTTTGTATTGTATCTGTCTTTCGCTTGAACCTGTTGTACCAATCCTTTTCTGTGTGGGAAAATAGTTTCCACTCTTGTATAATAGTGGTTGACTGGTTGTAAAATATGCTTTCTGATGAAACGAATAATGGATAAATTTAGTACTTCTTCAACCAATGAAGAATTAGAGCCAACAGGACAGTCACCCCCGTGCGGCCGTGCCGGACCGCACCCCTCAGCCGCAGCCGCTAGGCATCATGCCGCTGGGCGTCGAGCCATCCGCTGACCCGCAACGCCGCTCGCTTTGCCAAGCGAGTTCCATGTGCGCCTCCCTTCGTGAGATACAGAGGAAAAGAGAAGAGAGAGTTTCTCTTCTTTTTTTTTTTCAATGGACACTTGGACAGATATTTGAGGGAGTCAGAAAAAGACCAACTCCACAAGACCGCAAGGATAGGGCGGTGATGCCTGTGTGTGGCCGCTGTTGGGACTCGATAGCTCTGTGACACGCGGACACTTGGGGCAAATGGCTGTGAGGACACGCGAGTTCTGTGTGCAGCAATGTAGGATGCGTATGCTTTGGAGAGCCGCACCGTTCAACAGATAAGCCAAACTGACTGTTTACATAGGTACAAAATTAAAAAAAACTGCTTATTAATTTCATGCACTTTCATTTACATGAGTTATAACGGTGGCGTCTACAATTTTGTTTATTTTCATCTTTACAACACCCATTTAATAACTTTTCTCATGCAACACACGGTTGAGTAACCGAGCGACTTGGCGTGGTGTGTGATTTGGTTTGGATGACCGCGTGATATTCATTGCAATATACGGATATATTTGCCACCGAATAATAAATTACACACCCCGGTGCAACAATAAGTCTCGATTTAAGTTTGTGCTAGACTCTAAAAATCTATCTCAATTTATTATTTTTTTGACAAAAGTGATAGAATTACTGTTTTTCTCTCTGGCGTGCAACACGCGGGCATATTTGCTTGTACATAATAAAAACATATAAGCCATTTATATATATATATATATATATATATACACACACACACACACTCTCTCTCTCTCTCTCTCTAATAAAGTAGTAAAGTCGTTTGTTCATGAACTTATAAATCAACGAGAGTACGAGACCCTGGTCCCTGTCACGCACGGCCGAACGTCACGCGCCGCGGGTAGGATATAGCATACTAGCATCGCAAAGCTTAGAAGCCCGTGCGCTCGTCCACGATGCTCTGATCCCAAAGGGAAAAAGAAGCGTGTTCGGATCCGAGTTGTGATAGACTGATACGGAGTAGGACCGTACCTTTCGTGATCGCCACTCCGGCTCCTAAATGCTAAATGAATCCCACCAGCAGCGGCCGACTCCGATCGAGGATGCTAACAAGGGCAGGTTCCATGCCATAAAACGCGAGCCCACGGCGCGCGGCGAGAGGCACATCGACCAGAAACACGACGCTGCACGAGAGATCATCGACGCATCAGAGAGATCATCGACGCATCAGATCGTCGCGAGGAAGCTATAGCTAGTGCCTAGTTGGGCGACGCACAGCATGGGTCGTCGTCGGAACAATCCGGCGACGTGGCTCTTCGCCTTAGTTTTGCTCGCCCTGGCCCTTTTCGCCGGGCCGTGTGCCGCCGCACAGATCAAGACCACCGACACGCGCTGGAGCTTCCACCTTCCTTTACCAAGCGGCCTCAGCGGCGCCGAGAGCCTCGCCTTCGACGGCACGGGCGAGGGGCCGTACGCCGGCGTCTCGGACGGCCGCGTCCTCAAGTGGGGCGGCAGCGCCGTCGGCTGGACCACGTTCGCGCACAGCGCCAACTACCGGAAGATACCCCTGTGCACGGCGGGCGTGGTGCCGTCGGAGGAGACCGAGAGCATGTGCGGCCGCCCACTGGGCCTCCAGTTCCACGCCAAGACCGGCGACCTCTACATCGCCGACGCCTACCTCGGGCTCATGAGGGTCGGCCCGGGCGGCGTCGAGGCCGAGGTGCTGGCGACCGGCGCGGACGATGGCGTCCCGTTCAACTTCGTGAACGGCCTGGACGTCGACCAGGCCACCGGCGACGTCTACTTCACTGACTCCAGCACCACGTATCCCCGGAGGTTCAACACCGAGATCATGATGAACGCAGACGCAACGGGCCGGCTTCTCAGGTACGAAGCGCGGACGAAGAGCGTCGCCGTGCTCAAGGCCGGCCTGCCATACCCGAACGGCGTGGCGGTCAGCCGCGACGGGACGCAGGTCGTGGTCGCGCACACCGTGCCTTGCCAGGCGTTCAGGTACTTTTTGCGCGGCGCCAGGGCGGGCCAGTACGAGCTGCTGGCCGACCTGCCGGGGTACCCGGACAACGTGAGGCGGGACGACAAGGGTGGCTACTGGGTGGCGTTGAACCAGGAAAAGCAGCGGTTGGACGCGACGCCGACGACGGCTCCCGTGAAGCACCTGGTTGGCGTCCGCCTCGACGCTGACGGGGTGGAGGTCGAGGAGCTCACGGCGGCCAAGGGCGTCACGCTGAGCGACGTGGCGGAGATGAAGGGGAAGCTGTGGCTAGGCTCCGTGGAGCTTGAGTATGTCGGTCTGGTTGCTTGAGCTGCCAGCATTAGCTATTGACGTATGGTCATGTTAATTAGAAACGTAGGATTATGAATTGTATTAGTAAATTTAGCAGTTTTAGCTACTCTTAAGCAGTATTTTTCATGTTTGTTATTATTGTGACAAAATTGACGCAATTGTGCGGCTAAAACGTCAATTGATATTTGTCATCTGTTTTCACTCCTTTTCTATCCCTTCATACTCTAAAGGGCATGTTTGGTTTGAACTCAGGACCAGTAGCTTGGGCATTTAATCCGTTGGCAAAATTGCCTGGTCAGGCATACTCTGATTTCATAGTGTTGTTTGGTTCAACCCCTGATTATCTTGTCCGTGTGGAAGGGAGAGGCAGGCACTGTTTGGTTCAGAAGGTGTTGGTGTTTGAATTGACATTGATTCCGTCCAGACAAATCAATTGAGAAGTCAGACGAGCACTTCCTACGCAAATATCTCAGGTTCTAACCAAACACATTCCAGGCAGGGTACAAGAAAGGGTTGCAGGCCGGCCATTTAGCCTAGGGCTTCATCCAAACACACTCTAAATCAATGATCCTTTTATGAAACTAGCACAAGTGCTCGTGCATTGCAACAGGTTATCCACATTTAATATAGATATGTTGGTCTTATTGTCACTGGCATCCACGATTATAAAAATAATCATGGACTTCTATTCTAATATATTATCTATGGAAGATATCTATACCTAATACTAAAGAGACAAAGTTTCTCCACCAAAATTTTCGTCAAGCCCTCTCCTACTCACTACGGACTCTCGTCTGGTTTCCTAATAACGATCACGAAGACGGATAGGAGTTCGTATCAACAACGTAAGGATGTACCGGCGTATAGACGCTAACATATATATGATCGTTGTCACGTATAGATATCGATCGGTCAATGCAACTACCATATATTATACTTATAACGCTAACATATATACGATCTATGTCACGCATGGATATGGATCGGCCAATGCAACTACCATATCTATACTTATATATAGACAGACAGATAGAAGAAACATCGATCAATATAATCCAACCGTAATCAGCATCGCGGCGGCGGCAGTGATTCAACAAGCGACATCATGCGATCTGACAATGTTGTCATGGAGATCGTGCTTCGCCTCCCGTCCACTCTAATAGGCCTGAAAGGTCAAACACCAGAAAGGGAAAAAAACGAAAGAGCAGCCGAAGCAAGTCGTGTCGTCGTTCGCGCAGCAAACAACAATGTGGAGGCACGACGGCGAGAAACTGGCCCGAGCCCAACGTCGATGGCAGGCTGGAGCTCGAAATCGTTATGGGCAATGAGCAAATCTCATTCACCACCTCCAAGAGACCAAGATTGGATCCCTTATCGATGTTGAGAAAAGCAAAGACCCAGATGGCTTACGCCTCTTTTACTACTTGGTCCAGATTTCCTTTTATTCTCAACCCTCCTATGTCCTAACCATCGTATTATTTCTTTTTATTTATTCCTTGCCGTGCATTATAGTTTTAGGTGCTAACGATATTCAAATAATAATATATATAGTTAGGATGACGGTGATACATACTTGTGGAACAATAAAGCGGTAAAATTTATGAACATATTATAGATTTATCATAAAATGAATTATAGTTTTAAAATTTAGTAGAAACAATAAATATAAATAATAAATAGATTTGTAACAATAATGGCTTCATTATTTAATTCATTAACATAGTTTCTCCCGTTGCAACACACGGACACGTTTGCTAGTATCTATAAAAGTGCCAACATACTTCTTCACCATAGACTCTGTTTTTTATTTGGTGCGCCTGCCTTTGTTATTTTTTCTCACATGGACTCTATTAGAGATTTCTATTTTACATGTAATATCTATGGAAGTGCAAGCACATCTCCACCATGGACTCCGTTTTTTGCTTGGTGCGCCTGCCTGTTTATTGTTTTGTCATGACATGGCCTCTGTTCGAGGAGCAGGACCATCTGAGTGAGTGGGCCGGTAGTTGGGAAGGGTGGACGAAAAAAAGACCAGAAATTTTACCGCTTCCCCGTGCGTTGCAACGGGTTATCCACATTTAATATAGATATGACGTTCTTATTGTCAAGCACACTTCTCCACAATAGACTCTATTTTTTGACCGTACATTGCAACGAGAGAAAAATAAATATTAATAGGATATGAGTGTTATATATCTATTTATTTTGTATTGTTATTCATCTAAATACGTGATCTTTTAAGAGTTTCAAATTAGAGGAGTCTCATGTAGTTCATATTTTTTTTTTTCAAATCAGAGGAGTCCACGACACGGAGTCATTCCTTTTCTTTTGTCCCATATACGCCATTAATTTTTTCCATAAATGCCTAAGTAAAACGGTAGGAGTCTATCATGAATTCATAACCATTTTTTTTCTTGGTGTACAGATTCTTTTTTTCTATTATTTCAGTTCAGTTGATTTTTTTCCTAATCCAACTCTTACATAGTATATATAATTCAATATATAATCGAACTCTCTCATGTCAAATCCGTTCGGATTTCTTTTGAGTTTGTTTTGGAAACTAAAGCCTTAGACTGTCTCTAATGGTGGACACTCAAACTGGAGAGGCATTCGAGAATTTGGGTCCTAGCCAGTACGTGAGTAGGAGACCCAAACAATTGCTTCTCCAACAGCATATGCAGTTCCTCCTCCTGTCCTGCTCTCCTTCCGTGCGATCGATTCTTCCCGGCGGCGGCGGCGTCCCGAGCTGGAGGAAGGACCACCCGCGTTGCAGCATCCCGAGCCGGAGCATGGAGCGCCGCCGCGAGCAACCCGCCTCCGCCGCGGGCCAGAACGTGTAGGAGCGGGTCGGGCGCCTCCGCCGCAAGCCCAGGGCGCCGGCCGCGCACGAGGCCGGCTCCACCGCGGGCCGCCGGGGTGCCTTCGCCAGAGGCGCGAGCCGATGGAGCCGCGGGCGACCGCGCGATGCCGGCTCCGCCGCAGGCCACCGGGAGCGGGCGGTGCGCCTCGACCGCGAAGCGCGAGCCGATGGAGCCGCGGCCGGCCGCGTGAGGCCGGCTCCGCCGCGGGCCGCTGGGAGCGGGCGGGGCGCCTCCGCCGCGAGGCGCGAGTCGAGGACGCTACGGCTGGCCACGCGAGGGCCACCGGTGGCGATGGCGCCGCGCCGGCGGCTTGTCTCCCCGCAGCGGCCTCGCGCTGGCGACTGCGCCTCGCCGGTGGCTCGTTGCCCCGTAGATCCGCGACGCCGCCGCGCCGGTGGCTTCTCGGAGCGGCCCACACTCGCCGTCGATGTCCACGCCCACACGAACAGGCCCACCAGCAGCTTTGCCAGAGATTTGCGTCCGTGGAGAGAGGGTATGCAAAATTGCCAACTTCATCGGGCGATACCTAGAATGGGTAGCTCGTTTGCATGTCCTGTTGGAGCTGGTTTTTGACATGCAAATGTACTGTGTATCACCCATTTTGTGTTTTAGGTACTCGGTTGGAGACAGCCTCACATGTCCTTGCCTCGGGTCACCAGCCCATTGCATAGAAGGATCGGATCAAACTGCATCATTAAAGTGGTTTCCAAGTTTGAATAAATAGAAATATTTCTGACGCGGACTCTGTAATAGAAATATTCCTGACGCGGACTCTGTTGGAAGAGCAGGATTATCCGAGTGAGTGAGTCGATAGTTGGAAAGGATGGACGAAAAAAAATCGAAAATTTTACCGCTTTATTAATAGAAAAAGTATAGAGATTATTACTTGACCATATCCCCTGCGCACCATGTGATGAAGGGATTTTGCACCGTACCGGTGAAAGCCGTGCATGTCACTTTTTTTTTGTTATCAAGTAAAATAATCAAAGTCGATTATGTTGGAAAACTAAACAAAACCTGGGGATGTAGGTCAACTGGCAGAGCATGAATCTATATCTATACCTAATACTAAAGAGATAAATTTAGACGAAAAAACTTTCACTCTGTTCGGCCAACACCAGCCAGCCATTTAGTAATATTTTTTTCAGTGTTTTTCTCTCAAAATAATCAACCAGCTAATCGTACCGTCCCGTCCTGAAAGTTTCTCCGCCCAAATTTTCGTCGGCTCCTCCTCCATCAGTTTCACTCGGACCGGCTTCTCACTCGTTGTGTCGTCCGTCCGCCTCCCCCGTACTCTGCCGTGCCGCACTCGGCGAACGTGTCCAGCCGAGACATTGACTTGAGCAATCTACTCTTCGTTAAACGTGCCGAAGTGTCCATAGTTAACACGCGAAGAGAAAGATAGATTCCCAAGGAAGCACTGCACGCGCACAAAACACAAAATAAATTCATTGTTTATTTTGTGTTCTAAAAAAAATCGAGATAAATTATACGGCTCGGTGGTGGATGACTAGCTGAGCGCTGGCGGAGCGCAATGCCTTAGCGGACATGGGCGACCCCAGCCCCACTTCGCCGGATCTAAGGAAGAAACAAGGAGCGTATACATGCGAGACGCCAGCGAGCCTTTCCCCAATCCCCACTTCATCGGATCTGAAGAAGAAACCAAGAAGCATGTGTCAAAGTCATGAGGAAAGAGAGTTGGAAGGGAATCGGCGCTAGCTGATGCAGTAGGCCAGACATCCCATGCAGGACCGCACTCCTCAGCCCCAGCGTCGCGCGTTGCCCACCGGGCCTGAGCGCGCACGGTCCAGGCCCACCGGGCCTGAGAAGAGAAGAACGGATTCAGGCAGTACCTTTTTATTGAGCAGGAAGGACGATGGACCAAGGATGTGATAGGCGCCGCAGGGGTGGGCCTGGACCGTGCGCGCCTCGACCGCCACGGCCACCGGCTCGCCGTCCTGGCATCAAATCGAACCCTACTCGAGAAATCAGTATGAGCTTGGCATGGACCCGTGGAGAAACCTGCCGTGTTTTTAAACTCGTCTACAGTGGAGCACGCCGAAGGAGAAGAAAAGGAAAGGGCAGGGAGCAGAGAGTCTTTGGGAGCTCGGTCCAATGGGATGGTGTGTGTGTGAGAGAGAGAGAAAGGTTCTGACAGGGGATGAACTTGAGGGGATGGACATGGACACAGTGGATGGATGGATGGATGGATAATAAGAACGATGGTAACGACGTTGGTGCCTCAGCCCAGCCCGGCGTTAGGTTTGGTGCGCTCCGAGACCGGTCACTCCGTTGTAAGGAAACCTAGCGCCGCCGCCGCCGCCACAGCCGTCTCCTCCGGCTATCTTTTCCTTATAGACTAGTGTCTTTACATGTTAAAGTTTTTGGTATTGAAGTTTTATTTCCACCTCCTCTTCTCCGGTGACAGTGTTAGAGAATGGTGGAATCGTCTTCTTCATGGCGACTTCGTTGAAGATGAAGGCGACAACCATGGCGTCAGCATCTTCATCAACATGACGACATGTAGATTTTTGTTTTCGGACGGTGACATCAAGGCGAAGATGATGTCGTTGCTATGGAATAATTTTTTCCGGTCTCTTCTCCATTTCCTTGTGGTTAGATCTGACCATAATGAAGGATTAGGAAGAATAAGTTTCAGATCGGTCTTTCTCATTCTTCGGTGGCAAAAAAAAAAAGAAGAAGAAAGACATCAGAAAGAAAAAGTTCCTCAATTCCACCTATAGGAATATTGGCCGTCGTTCGTTGGACAGTTGTTCTCAAGCCATTTGCCGAGTGTTTGCCTGTGCGGTCATCTACACTGCAAAGAATTAAACAGGTTAGGTTTTGAGGTGTGCTATTCACGACGTGGGTACTTTCTTGTAATTCAGAGTGCCAGTAACGAGTTGATGTATCCTGCCATCATATAATATAATTCTTCGTTGCTCGAAAAAAAAAGATAATAAGAAGGATGGTGTGCCGTTCAAATTTTCGAGAGGTGAGACTGGTAACTGATTCATGGACTATTGATCCCACATGTAAGTGCTACTTTTTATATTTAAAATACTTCTCTCTTTTATGGTTCGTCTAATTTCTCTCCCACGAATTTTCCCTCTCCGTTTTTCTGAGGCTACTCGGACGATTTCTATTTTTTCAGGATTATAGCCTTTGGTGATATTAATAAAATAAAATCATTTTTTGTTAATTTATTATTTTTATTATTTTAATAAAAGTGATGTATATAAACATAGTTAATAGAGTTATTTTTCTCTCCCGCAGTAGTTATATTTATCCCGCTGCAACGCACAGGCATATTTGTTATCTTAATAAGATGTGTAGGTAGTTTGGTTTAATTTTGTGTGCCCGGTTGACATTAGTGACATATGGTAAAATGAGGGAGGACAACTAAGTGGGATGTAAATAAAACAAGAGACATTAAGAGAGGTTGATACGCAAGTCATAATAATTGCTTTTTTTCTAGATTGGTTACGAAACCAATTGAATTAATGAAAATTTATTTTGACGTTCTCCAGCTGGGACGTACGCTTATTAATAATTGAGTTGATGAAAATTTATTTTGATAGTCTCCCATTGCAACGTACGGACACTTTTACTAGTATTATATATGCATGATTCAAGGTATGGGGTTCAACTCCTCGCATCTCCATTTTTATTTATTCTTCTGTATTTGTTATCTCTAAATGCACAACATATTTATATTCTTTATGTTGGAAAACTGAACAAAACTTGGGGATGTAGCTTAACTGGTAGAGCATGAATATTAAGGTATGGGGTTTTACTCCTCGCATCTCCATTTTATTTATTTATTTATCATCCTTTATTTTTACTCTAAATGCACAACATATTTATATACTTTATTTGTTTATCTCTGAATGTACAACATATGGGGCTCAACTCCTCGCATCTACAATTTTATTTATTTTCTTTAGTTTGTTTATCTCATAATGCATAACACTGTGCTCAAGGCACACATTCAACCCCCTCACATCTCCAATTTTATGTGTTTACTTTTTTTATTCTCATAATGCACAAGTTTAGATATTTTTCTAGTTCTCACTACCACACAGCATATTTTGCTAGGTTTTTATTGTCACTAAAATTAGTTGTTCCACCATGAGTGTGTTATATAGCATTTCTTTTATTGATTGGTTAATGCCTTGACCTCAAGTTAAGCTTGATATATTAGTTATTTCCTCTTGTACATTTCACTACCACTACCATTGGCTCTACCTATATCTATCACACCTTTCTTAGAGCATCTCCAATAGTTAAAAAACAATTAGCGAAACGGTGAATTTTTTAAGTGGCTAAAAAGGTCAGGGCCATAATTATTGGATTCTTTCAATAATTTTAAAAAATCTTGCATCTAAAATGTATAAGGCATTTTTGCATCCTAAATATCAGACTATTTTTAAATCATCTAATCACTTTTGTATTTTCTTTCTCTCCTCTACGTTTGCATTGGAAACCCTATCCCTACTCTTTATTCTTCCCCACGTCGACCCACCTCAAAATTGGCAAAACAATACGCGCGAGTAAAACTTCCACGTCATTGGATCTATTTTCCCAACCATGGAAAGAGTGAGAGTTGAGATAAATTATTGGAGAGTTTTTTTTCAGTCTTGCAAAATTATCAAGATTGAGAGTGGATTTTGCGCTTTACCAGCTCAGCTCGGATTTCCCCCTTGCGGGCGCAACCCGACACATCCATAACGGTTGCTAAAACCCTTATCGGATCACATTGACACTCTCCTGGATAGTGGATAGAGTCGAGTCCAGCGCTCGTCGCGCCGCCCCTTCCTCACCTCGAGCGAAGAGGAGCGGCAATGGCCATGGCCGCACCCGCCTTCCTCCTGCCATCGCTGTTCCCCAAGCCCACTCTCCTCGCCGCGTCCCTCCACTCCAGCCTCCCACGCAGCCTCTCCCTCCGCTGCTCGCCCAACGGCGCCGCCGTGCCGGAATCCCCTGAACCTGCCTCTCGCCGCGGCCGCAAGAAGTCACCGTCCCCGTCGGCGCCGAAGGCGAAGGCCACGAGGCGTAGAACCAAGAAGTCGGACCAGGATCCCGACTCGGAGGGCGAGGAGGGACCGGCGAAGCGGACCTGCCGCCGGACTAGGAAGTCCAAGGAAGAGGCCAAACAGGAGGAGGTGGCCCAGGCGGCGAGCCGCGGAACGGAGGAGACGATTCAAGAGGCCAACGAAGCGGAGGATGTGGTGGAAGTGGGGAGCGGCTACGACGACGAGGAGGAGGATTTCGCGAACGAGTGGCCGCCGCTGGTGTGCTGCTTCGGCGCGCCGCGGTGGGAGTTCGTGCCCACGGTGCGGGTGTCGGACCGCCAGATGCATCCCGACATGTACTCCACGTGGCGGCACCTGCAATGGGAGCCGCCGGAGTTCGCGCGCGCGCCGGGGAGCGCCGCGAGCAACGTGGCCATCGCGCTCACCCGGCTTGGCGGACGCGCCGCGGTGCTGGGTAAGGTCGGCGACGACGACTTCGGCCGCGAGCTTGTGTACCGCATGAACTGCGAGCGGGTGCAGACACGTGCCATCAAGTTCGACGGCAAAGCAGCTACCGCCACGGCGCGCATGAAGGTGAGCTTCCGGGACCGAGAGGACGGCAAGGGCGGCACGAAACTTGTAGCCGAGACGGTAAAGAGTGCCGCCGAGGACTCCCTGCGCAAGACTGAGATCAATGTAGACGTGTTGAAAGAGGTGAGTTTGTGATCCTTGGGTAAACATTGGATTCCGAATTTCCGGTTCAAGATTTATGCTCGCGTAGTCATTTGACGGTCACGACAAGCTATGTCTTTTACTATGTGCATAACAACCACGGTGCACTGTTGCAGCACATCGCATCAATTCAATTCCAGACTGAAAAACGAAATTGTTGTGATCTAGCAGCATAGCATGATTGCCGATTGCATTTTTAATTCATTTTGTATCATGGAAGGTCGATGCTAAAATCAACTTGTTTGAGTTTTGTATGCATACAGATGCTACTTGATCTCGTAGTGCAGTTTAAGAGTTGACATTTGAATCAGTCTTTTTTATGCAATCTAAGGTAGCAGTGGATTATGGACTGATAAAAGTCTCAATATTTGTGTTTACAAAAATTGATAAAATTGCTATACCAGTCCATTAAATCAGAGGTTATACTGCATTAGCTAAAGCTTCTAGCTCTAGAAATAAAAAAGAACATTCTTCATAACAGATTTGTCTCTGAGGTTTATTTCTCCACAACTTTATTATTATGTTTAATCATGAATTCATGATAGCTTTCACAATCATGGTGAGATCATCTTCCAAATTGTTTGAAGTATGCATTTGAACATAGAATAGTGACCTTTGGGATGGCATCAGAATCAACAACTTTACAGATAAAACAGTAAGGTTAGCAGAATTGTGCCGTTCATGTTCACAAGATGGCAACAAGATTTTAAGAGGACACATTTTGATCATTTGATGAGTTTGATGTAGTCATTGCTATTGCATTGCAAACCATTTTTTCTTTATTCAGATCTAATCTCTGTCAATTACACAGGCTAGAATGTTCCATTTCAGTTCAGAAGTCCTGTTAAACCCTTCAATGCACGACACACTCTTCAGAGCAATTGAGCTGTCCAAGAAATTTGGAAGCAAAGTGTTCTTCGATCTCAATTTGCCATTACCATTGTGGACTTCCAGGGATAAAACAAAGGAGGTGATAAACAGAGCATGGAAAGAGGCTGATATCATAGAGGTGTCAAGGGATGAGCTGGAATTTCTCCTTGATCATGAGTACTATGAATACAAGAGAAACACTCCACCTCAGTATTATCTGGAAGGATTTCATTTTACAAGAAACTGGCCACAGTACTACCACTACAGCCCTGAAGAGATTGCTCCTATTTGGCATGATGGTATAAAGATCTTGCTTGTGACCTATGGGACACTTCGGATCCACTATTACACACCTAAGTTTCACGGCTGTGTGGTTGGTACAGAAGATGCACTCATAACTCCATACACCACTGACCGAACAGGTTCAGGGGATGCTATTGTGGCTGCTGCTATTAGGAAGCTGACAACTTGTCCTGAAATGTACGAAGACCAGGATACATTGGAGAGGCAACTGAGATTTGCCGTTGCCGCTGGAATCATATCACAATGGACAATCGGTGCTGTGCGAGGGTTTCCCACTGAGGGTGCTGCCCAGAACCTGAAGGAAGAAGTCTATGTGCCTTCTATGTGGTGAAATGATAAATCATTTGTGATGGAATGAACAAATATATGATAACAAGCATACTTCATGAATGGTCTAACAGAACTGAAGGAGGGAGTTTTCCTTCCTTTTTTTAACGACAAGAGAGCTACAAGTGCAATTTTAGATACACTAATTGCTCAGGTATCCTCTCACAATCCTTCTGTATTCATTTCAATTTGAACTTGGGTAGTATGCACGTCATTAAATGCATGTATTGATTGACAAATGTTCCATAGTTGACTTTGTGAACAGTTGAATCTTCATTTTAATTTTTGAGCTGAATTCTCAGGTGTACTCAATTTGATGCATTGTTTGAAAACACACAGGTTTGCATCTTAATTTTGCTCGTGATGTCTAAACCTTATTAAGGACCCTGGTTTAATGAGCACACCAGTTCTGGGAATATATTTAGTTAGTTTCTTTTTTTCCACAGGGAGAGACTCCCCTGGGCGCTTTTTTTTTGAAGAAAAAAAATAAGGTTGAGAGGTACTGAACCCAGTTGTTTCAGAGAGTTACCCAAAAATTAGTGACCCTGGGTAGCTTCCCCCTAGACCGGAGTCACTAACCAACCGAGTTACTACTTGGTTCTCACTTAACGAGTATATTCTTTAAGACTAACTAATATGGAATGGGAAATGCACATAGCTTAAAACTTGATGGACTGAACTAGGCTATAGCACGTAATTCATTGCTTGTCCGCAAAAAAATGATCTCTAGCTAATGATTATTGTGCATACATTAGAGCAAGGCCAATAAGCTTGGCTTTAAGCCAAGCCATGTCATCTACAGCCAAGCTTAAGAGACTACTTGTACAATAATATGTCTCTTCAAATATGTTTTCTAATAGCATGTGGGTCCCACCAGCACCTCCTATCCACCTCTCTCTCTTCTAGCATGAACGCATGCAGCTGCTGGTCTGACACACACACACCAGGCTCCACTAGTGGCGGCCCCCACAAAGCAAAGAGAAATGTGCTAGCGCCGGGCGCAAACTGTGACGCCAAGTTACTTCTCTCTCCTCTTTTCCCTCTCTTCCATGTAGGATTTTGCTGAGTTGTCTTGCCTATAAGCCAAGCTGACATGTCTTATTGTACCTGCTCTTATATGCACCAATCTGTGCATAATAAAATGAATAAAGTTAAATTTAAGGCTGTACATCTGGACTATGGACTAAATACAAACATACACTAAAACTCTTCAAATCTGCTAATTCTATACTCTGTGATACAACATATATCCTCTTCGGATATCTTTGCCTCTTCTATTTTGAAACTTGAATAAACAATTTTTGAAAATGCACATATCAGTTGAGTGTCCCCTCCCATATCCTTGTGTAAGATTGAAAACTACATATACTTTATCCGTGTGTAGGAAAATAGCATGTGCTTTTGCTGTCAGTTTACCAGGAATTGCACTGTTTGGTGTATGTCAATGAGTCAGAGGAAAGCCCGCTGTATGATTAGTGTCTATTCGTATGTAGAGTAAGTTCATGCCACTTGATCCTGTGCGTTTCTTTTGCACAAGCACCCTGGAAGAGGATTTGCATAAAAATACTCCTCATGCCTTGGACTTCGGCCAGACAACCTCTGATGTGGACCGCCAAGCCTGTTTTCGTGGTGCATTTTCACTTCACTTGCAAACTCTGTCCAAGCTATTGTACCTTCATCAAGCTTGTCAATGAGTTCGACAAGCTTGTGCCTATAAATAGTCAAAAAAGTCAGTACTTTGGATTAGATCTGAATACTCAAAACAATAGTCCAGAAATTTACCTGTCAGGGTTAATGGTTTTTCGGAATCCTTCATATCTTCTATGGCCCTGAACTGCTTTAGCCATATTTCCATCATATGTATACACAAAAACATCACTCTGGAGGGCTACATTGTAGTCTACAGCAGCTAATCTATTTTGGTACAGCTTGAGAGACTCTAATTCATTTACTGTTGCCAGACTATAATGTGTATAGACATTTGGATATTCGGCCTTTAATGCATCCATGCTATGTACACCATATATTTCACCTGATACAATGTAGATCTTTGTGCTCGAAGGATAACCCATAGCTTTCAGGAAAAGAGCTGCTTCACGAGGAGTCATAGGGCAGCCTCCTTGGAGTCGCCTCTCCTTACTGTTGATTTCCTTCTCTTTCCAGTGCTGCACCTTGAGTCGCATTTCTCTCAGTTCCTCTGCCTCTTGATAGGTTAGGTTGTGGCTGCAGCCAGTGAATGAGAGCATGTCCTTCTCGTACCTGTCAGTTTATAATGAAGAAAACATTGGTATCATTGATCTGCATGTTCCTCAGCAACAAAATGCTGTCAGCCTGTTATTAGACCATTGCAGTTTCAGTCACCTTAAGTGAAGTGCGATATAATGGTCGGATCCATTCCTCAGTCTATCAACTAGAGTATTCCCAAGCTCTTCAATTACTTGATTGTATCTTAGTGCCTCATAATTTGCACGGCATCGGAGTCTTTGGATAGAAGGAGGGAGACCATTGTTGGCAATACGTGAATCTGTATGTGTGAGTTTCACAACTTTGGCCTTCTTCAGTGTCCTTGTGAATGCTCTATAATAAGAAGCCTGAAAAAAATATTAAATCATCATTTTTTTCTGCTCAATTTTTCTGATATGTTGGTAACTTAAATACCATTCAGTCCTGAAGTAGTTGATTCATACCCTGGCCCAGGACTTGGGTGCTCTAATATAGGGTTTCAATCTTTTGAAATCTGGCGGCAAGGAATCCACAACCATGATATCATCTTTTAAAGTTTCCTTAAAGTGTTGCACATCAAATATATCTTTGAAATCACTGCATGTCAAGCCAAAACATCAGTCCCAAAAACTTTTTATAGATTTCTTTCTGTACTGGTTCAAAGAGAAGGACCTTGGATCAGTCCAGAATGATTTGTGATCCAGGGTAGGGATTACTAGGGTGGCATTCATGAGCTTAGCAACTGCAACCATATCACTTATCTGCAAGAATGATTTTGATGGAATGCATGTGAGCTTGAAAGGCATTTTCCTGTATTCAAGTTTTTTAAGATCACTGTATACGTACTCCCAGTCTCATTTGGTTAAGTCCACCATTGGCGTCAGCAATTATATAGCCAGTGCTTGTACTGTTGGTTCCTGAAAAAGCAGAGCAAGTGTTACCCAAATGTAGGCTCAGTTAAGACTATTGTTACTTAGAACTAATGTTAATTGAAGGAAGATGGGGAAGATGAGCTCACTGTAACGATTTTTTGGGCGTTCAATACATTTTGTGTAACCCTCACTATCTGGTTTTATCCATATCTGGGTCATCTGTAGGATTCCAAAACAAAATTTCAGCATAAAATTAGGAGCATCAGTATCTAATAAAATCTCGCGTCAACACAATAAAAGTAGAAGCTCTCAATCATGTAAACTAGGAGCATCAGTATCTAATAAAATTATTTCTATTCCTTTATTTGCAGGTGTATGGTTGCTTTAGTTAGGCGGCAGACAGGTCGAGGTTTGTGCTTCGTATTATCCAATGAACAAGGAACTCTTTCTTACCCGTGTACTAGTCACACAAGCACTAGTAGCACTTTGTGGGGATAGGATCGATTGATGTAAACTCTCACTTTATGTCCATTTTTGGTCTCCTCTTTTTTGAAGACTCAAGTAGAATATTTTGGAGGCTTCATAAGGATTAGATTAGTTCTAGGAACCTCCATATTTTTTTTTGCCGGCGGGGGGGGGGGTTATCTGCTCTAGGTATCTCTCCGTTGTCAAATGACAACTTGTCTGTACTCTCCTGTTGTCACTGTCGTCATTGTAGCTTCCTAGCGTGTTTATCATCTGGTTGTTCTGCAAAGGGTTTCGCTGGACGTACGACTCATTTGTACAACTCCTTTTCAACCAACTTAAAATCAGGAGATAAATGGCCGAAAATCACTCAAATATACTGGTTCCCTTGCCAAGAGTCCAAGACGCATCTGGTTGTACCGGAGATGTATTGTAGGTGAAGTATTTCTCTTTCTGTAAATGTCAATTTGTGTGAAACATGTCCCTACGATGTAACGTATGGCTTGTAGCAACGCAGTGTTTTCTGTGGTTACGAGCGGAGCCCTGTCACTGCACTCCAACGTGAATTTCTACAAGACTACAATGTTCAGTTTTCCGTGTGAATGAAGTTTCAGAACGTTCAGTTTTCCGTGTGAATTATCAGAATATTCAGTTTGTGAATGTGGCGCTATCGTGATCCTAATGTTGTTGAGAAAACATCAACGTCAACGCTTTGGAAGCAACTTGTTAGTGGCCCATACCACACGGCCTGGGTATCACTCTTCCAATTGAATTCCCCTACGATCGGCAAAACAATCTAATAATTACACAGAAACGAAGAGATAGCTGGCACTTGTTCTTCTGGCAGGGACACGTACGGGACGGCGACCTCGGGCAGCTCCTTCCTGAATTGTGGTGGAGCCCTCAGAAATGTCTTCGGCTTCGGCATCCTAATCTGAACAAATGTCTGATTTTCCACAGCAAAGAAACAAAAGAACGGCAACTACATACAAAAACGACGCGCCCGCCCCGCCCGCCATGAATGAAATGAAACTACCCGTGTCTCTCTTCTCCATCGCGCACACCCCAACCCACCCAGACCCAGTGCAGGAAGGATCAAATTATCCAACGCGTCTCTCCTCAGGCATCGAGTCGCCGCCTTGGCTTGGACCCATTTTAAGTTTTAACTCGGCACGTTCGAATGGTTTCTAGGTCGTCCATGCAGAGCTTTGAAAGCCGCGAGTTAAGCGTGATTAACATGCATGCTAATTGCTAACAACAGTACCTGACAGTCGACGGCGAGAGCGAGAGTAGAGAGCTACGCACCGGCGGCAGGTCGTCGGGCGGGCGGCGAGCCACGGCGGTGAGGTTCTCCTCCCTCCATCCGAGCACCTCGGCGTCCACCCTGCGAACGAGCCTCCCCGCCGCGCCGACGGCGGCGCCTCGGCGCGAGCTCGTGACGAGGCCGACGACGACGGCGACGCCGAGCAGGCACGCCACCGCGTTCCGCACCCAGGTCTGGTCCACCACGGACACCCGCTTGCCGCCGCCGCCGCTGGCCCTCCGACTGGCGAAGAACAGAGCCTTCACCCGCGCCGCGCCGCCGCCGGTGCCGGTGCCGGTGCCGTGGCCGCCGCCGCCGTCGTGGCACGGGACGCAGTAGTCGACGGCGGGCGCGTCCATTAGGCGGCGGCGGTGCGGGCCGGCGCTGGTGCCGGACGAGACGGGGCTGCAGGGCGACGAGGAGGAGGACGTGGAGGATGATGCGGACGCTGTGGACGACGTCGACGACGCGACCATGGCTAACCAAGCTCAGGACGATCGCGAGGAGAGGAGGGAACCAGGAGAGGACAGGGAGCAGAAGGAACCGAGGTGCGCAGCGCAGGTGGCGCCCTGCCTTGGCCGCTTCACGATAGATGGGCAACCGCGGTGGAGGCTGGACGGGAGGAGGACGCGCACGTCTGCGCCGCGCCAGGGCGGCACCGGCACGTAGGGGGAACGTGGGGGCGAGGTGGGAGGTGGTTTGCACGAGGAGTCAGTCGTGCTCGTGCGTGCCCTCCCATTCCCACCCCCTGCTGCCGAGTTTATTCAGGATTGCCGCCTCTGCTCAGCTGTGCTTGGTTGGCCCCGATCGCACCGCATGGCTCGCTTTCGCGTCGCGGGTCTCTTCTCTTTTTTGGTGGGCGTGACGCGTGCGGGTGGTGTAGCGCAGCCGAGGAGGGATCGGAGGACGCAACGCAATCATTTGGCGCACTGCGCCCGCCCTGTGCTACATGTTCGAATTCCCAGCACCCGGTGGGCATCCGGTTCTTTCCTTTTGTTTCTCCTTCTCCCCGAGGTTGAGACGAACACTTTGCTGAATTCGCCATGCGTGAGCGTTGGTAAAGATGAACGTAATAATAGTCGAATCAGGATTCAGGACTGGTCGTTAGAGGCAATCGGTACGGTATGGTCGATCAGCACACGTGAAGCGAACAAGCAGACAAGCTACAGTTGATCCGTGAAAGTAGCTTCTGTAGGAGTAGCACGTACTAGCTTTCTGTTCCGAAAGCATACAAGAGTGGAGAACAAGAGATCAGGTCCGTACGGATCGAAGCTTCCTGAACCCGAGCAGAGCAAGAGCTAGCTACAGCTACCGCATGAGGGCAGTGCTTAATGCGCACTGTGATTGTCACCTTAATTCCGCACTGTCAGTGGATGTGGTCCTGACTCCTGAGGTGTTAGTGCTGGCGCGCCTGATTCCTTCCTTTAACTGAAAACACTGGCCATTTGTTAGGTAGGGACATCTGACGCTAATTTAAACGTGTGTTAGTGCGAGTGATGACGACGCGCTGACCGAGTTCTCTTCCGCTTTGACGTATTACAACACCGGCTTTTATGTACGCAGCGCCGTGTCAACGGCTTGACTATCATTCTCTCCCAGAATCCGGCACCGTTGAAAAAGTCAGCTGGGCACGTAGCACGCCACGTCCACCGCCACGTACGACAGCAAGCCTGCCTAACGACGCGTACACCAGGGCTACGTACACACACTCCCGAACAGGCCACGCACACAAACGGCTTCGATACCCAACCAACACGTCTCCGTCTCGCTCCCGCTTGTTCACATCACCCGGATCCATACGGACGAAACGCCGTGCAGGTCCGGCAATCCGTAACAGCGATGACTTGGCTACTACAGTAGCTCGTTTCATGTCTGGTCCGCTAAGCTTTACCACGCTGCGTCTCAACGAGCGATCATAATCTAACCCAGTTGGTTCCCCTGGCTGCAGGGACTTGAACAGTTCGGATCGAGCACGTCGACACGTACGTAGTACGGCGAATCTCCATGGACCAGACACCTAGCTCTTCAGCCTCAACGATGATTGCCGGTGTGGAGGCTGAAGAGCAAGGTGTTGTCGTTTGTGTGATGGTGTCCATCGATCAGGACATCATCAGGGCGATCACGGCCAACATCCCATCCCCCGAGTGGGAATCCACCGAACGAAGATGGTGCGTCGCGTGGCCGCTGGGTCCGGTTCTAGTCTAATCAGGTTGACGCGCACTTGTTTGCTCCGTGGAATCGTGGTTCTGCTTGGTGCCTTATCATGTCATGCAACCAACCACGGGTGCCGATTGTTGAGCACTGGTTTCCTCAGCTCCGCTCTGTCTTTTTTTTTTTGTTGTGATCACAGTGAGGATTGTCGACTTGTCAGAACGACGACCATATCGCGCGCCGCAAAAGAATCCTGAATTTATGGTACACGGTTACGAAGATGGGCGCCGCTCCTCATTTGTTCGACGAAGACTTGAACAGCGACGTGCTCTGTGATCGATATGCTGTCATTGTGGAGACGGTCAGGATCAATACAAATGCTGTCAACTACTGCTGCTTAACTAACAACAGCAGAAGCTGGAGAGGCTTTGGGATGGTCGCGCACGTTCCCAAGTTTGCGATACGGTTCGATGGTGTGGTGGTCCTATTATTTATCGGCGCGATTTATTCCGTGCGCATAACGGTGCGCGCCAAAAGTTCGGGACCAAATGGAGACGCAGCATGGATTCTCATTCTCGTTGTCGTGGCAACGTCTGTGGCCAGCGCCAGCAGTCCTGAGAGCTAGCTTAGCTATACGCCTATGCTGCAGCTGCAAGTATGGCGGTACAGTACCAGACACCCCCCGTGACCGTGAGTCCGTGACCGAACAACCGATTCTCCACGCCGGCCTCTGCTCAGTGCTCAGTGCTCACTGGTCACTGCCATCGAGCGCGCGCCGGAGCGTGCCTGTGCTGCCGTGCTCCGCAACGTCAGCCTGGTCACGGGCGAAGCAAAGCATCCGATCCGAGAACGTGAGGCTAGCATATCCCCTCGCACGAAAGTTGAGCAATAATAACACCAAGCATTCAGGCGCATAGCCGCATAGGCTCGAAGCCGTCAGCAGGTCGATTAGGGCAGGAGTCCAGGACCGCTTTGACATTCCTCTTTAAGGCTGCCCCCATTACTTCATTGCTGCACTCTTCCACTTCAAGCTGGTGCTCAGGTCAGGGGATCAAAACCTCGGAATCATCTAGGGACTCCTCCTGACTGTGATCTTGTTCTTTATTTGGCCCCACCGGCTTATTGTTCCTTCTTTATATATCTTTTTACCTTGAGAACCATCTTTATCATCTTTCTTGCTGTTATTATTATCAGAATTGTCTCCATAGCTGCTAGGTTTGGGAGCCCATTTCCCTTTCCTATGCCTTCTAATGGGTCAGTTTCTGAGCAGCCCGTCTAGCCTAGCCCACTCCTCTCCCCCAGTCATGCACCCCCACCGGCCCACCCGTGCATTAGCTTGTTGGCTTGTCCATTCGTGAAGCAGCCCAAGCCCTCAAGCTAACATAATAAGTGATAGATATCTAGTTACTTGAAAGCCACCTGTAGAAGATAGGCAAAAAGAGCAACATTTCATCAACAAGGCCAAAATTCCAGGGGTGAATGCTCTCAACTCTTCGTCCTTGAACCCCAGCTACAGTTGCTTAGGGCGAAAAGGAGGCAAAGTAAGCTTCTGCCAGTCAACTTCCATTCCGGCGTCCGGAAAGGCGTCAGAAAGGGAGGTGGACCCGTGAATTGCCGCGTGGATGATATGCTAGGTAATTATATATCTAGGTCTGGGGGGCTTGCTCCACCGCGGGTTCCTCTTCTTGGTGACATCTACGTGGTGGTAGTGGTGTTGTTGTAGGGGAATAACCTTTTTCGGTCTCTCCCTCTCCGACGTCATCGGAGAGACCAGGAAAGAGGGGATCTGGCGAATCCCTGTTCAGAAGTCCCGGGCTGGTGAGTTGTTGTCTTTGGCAGATGACGGTTTTGCTAGCCTTCTTTTGCTCCAAGGTTGCAGGGCAAGCTGAGGGATTGTGGGTGGCGGCGGCCAGATCGGGTTCAACTTTCTCTTGACGGCAGTGGTCGTCAACGGTGGCCTAAGATCTAGGAGTTGAAGGGGTTGGACAGGGTACTGGTTGATGGGCGATCGCCGGTGGCTTCTTTTTCTTCGACTACAACAAAAGCCGATGTGGCCAGTGTTTCGCAAAGGATCTAGGGGTGTTGATGCAACATTTAGGTTTCAGGCTTTTCAGTTATCCCGCCATCATCTTCAAAGTTCTTTGATCCACTGGTGAAGCTATACATATACAATGCAATGCAACACTATCTGCTAAATCTGATGATTTGGCTCGACCTCCATGATTGCAAGATTGCTTTTGAAATACAGTCTCATCATGCTCAGATGCACTGTATATGTACAGCTATGGATATAAGATGAACAGAGCAGCATATGCACTCATGCAAGCCATGTTTTCTATAATTTCCATCAAATAAACAAGTATTGGTTTTCTTCAGCGGAAAAGTTTGAATCTTAATCCAGCATGCAAGCAAAAAATCACTTATATCGGCGTTTTGTGACAACACAACCATAATCACCTGGTGACAGCACAACCACACAACCATTGTTGTCAAAAGAAACAAACACACCATCACAATCACCTGGTGGCCTCTAACAAACTAATCTTTCTTTTCTTCACTAGAGAGAATACATTATACTAGTGGCAACAACACAAGAAGTGGTATATTGTGCGTGGACGACCTAAGGATCCTAACATTGTGTTGTGACCTTCACCTGCTCCAGGAGAAGCAATGCAGTAGTAAGTTGTGACATTCAATAAGGTTGAGCAGCACATTCAATAATAGTACTTGAATGAAAATAGTACGAGCTAATAGGTACAAAACATTAGTAGTCTAGATATCAGCTAAATCTAGCTCCTAAGTTCACATACAAAAGGGTGCCAGATTCCGCGTGGCGGGAGTAGTTAGTGCAGACTCGCGGGTGTCTGTCGCTGCGGCATGGAGTGCACTACCTTATTGCTGGTGCAACCACATGGTCCACAGAGGGATCCTCGAGGACCAGATCCTCAACTCGGTGACGGCGCTGGCTACCTGCTGCGGCCGACTCCACATCAACCATGCGCAGCCAAGGACGGCCGGAGCATAGAGGCTTGCGAAGCCCAGCAGCATAAGTAATGTACTATGAAGACATCTCCTAACCACTCAAGAGGGTGCGCGACCCCAGGCCAGTAGCTACTCTGTCTGCCAGTCGCCTTGCAAAAGAGTCCTGGATGCGTCGTTCGCGAGCAGCTTCGGCTTGAGTGATTGGTATATAATTTCTTAGCAATTTCAGTTAGCCATTTGATTTCAATGGCACATGCTACAGCATGCTGATCACTGGGGTTCAGAACAGCTACCTATTGATACAAAAAAAATTCAAAGTGGGGTCATGTACCTAAACGATAATTAAAGTCATGTACCTAAACAACAATCGAAGTCATATATCAACATTTAGGGTCGAGATTTGCTACGTGAGCAACTCTCTTTGTCAATCTGATCCGACGACCCCGTTTACTGTCTGGACTTGCGATATAATTATAATATTGATTGAATAATTGATATACTTAATTATTAAATATTTATTCATAAAAATATTATCTATATGTGTTATCATTGTCTATGTTTTAGACACAAATACTTTATCTGCTGATGAAATTATGGCTAAAGCATCTGCGGATCACAACTACTACAGGGAGAGATAGAGAGAGCTAAAGAATCTAATCTAAGTGATGAAGAGGAAAGTGGGTAATCCTCTCCTTTTTATAATTTATGGAGGCACATTACATTTTTCACTTAGGCTCTTGCTTAATCTATAAGCTATCAGGTGAACCAGCTAACCCTAAGTCATTCTAGAACCACTCTCTCTGTCGATCCGATCCGACGGCCCCGCTTCCTACCTAGACTTACTGTCACCTCGACGCAACCTCTAGAATCCCGGCATGTGCCGCCGCACTTTCTCAAACTCCACCCAAGGATTTAAGGCCCAGACTCGAAAAACCATCCATTAGTTGTTTTGAGACCCAAACCACCAAACCGGTCTGAATTACCTATGATACCATTTTGTCACCTTAGCACTTACCACTTTGTGTCCTACTACACTACTATACTTACTCTCTACAACTACTTACTACTCTACTCACTGCTACCTGCTACTCTCACTGCTCCTAAAACTACTTACCACTCGTACTACTACTCTACTCCTCCTCCTAAGTAATATACTACCCTGCCACTCCTCCTACTTACTACTCCTCCTAAGTAATACTCTACTACTGTACCACTCCTACTACTACCCATCATACTTCTCTACTACTCCTAACTACGACTACTTTGTGTTGCTGGGTATTTTTAAATCGGGAGGCAAGTTTGTCTATGTTGTTTGAACTTTTTTTCTTATACATCAGTTTGGTGGTTCCGGAGTTATAGTTGTACACGCTAACAAATCAACTCGGTAACTCTATGTAGTTGATTTCTTAGTCATACAGTTATAACTTCAGATCTACTCGACTTTGATAACCTATTCTGTGGCCTATGCAATAGATGAACTTTTTTTTATTCTAGTAATGTGCTGAGGCTCTACTACTTTGATTGATAATTATAGATGGCCAATGGACCGGCCCGGCACGGCCCGGCACGGGCCCGTGCTGGCACGGCCCGATAGACTACGGGCCGGCACGGCACGCCGTGCCTTGCGGGCCGTGCCTACATGGCCCACGTGCCTGGCCTTCGGCCCAGGCACGGCCCTGTGGGCCCTTTTTCGTGCCGGGCCGGCCCGCTCAGCACGGCAAAAAAAACGGGCCGTGCCAGCCCGCGGCCCAATACACATGAACAGATCACAGATTCACATAGACACAGACTTAGTCACTTAGCCAAGACAGTGAAAGCAAAAGATGGTAACAAGCAAAGTTGACAAAATATTGAGCTGTTTTGTGCAATGCTGCCTCATTAAAAACCTTTCTAGGTAAAACTCACCCTTGTGAGAAACCCTAGAAAGGAAAAAAGAGTACAGCCAGCTCATAATTATTGCATAACAAGCATTATTCAAGTGTTGCATGTGGCCAAAATTACAGATAAGTGAGATCACTCAAGTCTCACACACACCACAGCCCATCACTTACCCTCTCAGAATCTCACTCACTCACTGTCTCACACTCACACTCAGTGCAAAAGCAAAAATCACTCAGCCTCTCAGGCTCACAGAATCACACTAAGTAACAGAAGCTGCCCCACCAGTCTTACCACCAGTACCAGCATCAGTCTCAGCACCACCACCAGGTCCATCTTCATCAAGGTATAAGTTCTTGAATGCTTCCTCAAGCTCTGGGTTATCAACAGCATGCTGCTCCCTTTTTGCTCCTAACTCCCAATCCTTTATGCAAGTTAGCATTTCTACATTCTCATGCAACAAGCGCCGCCTCCGCTCCTCGATGATCCTACCTGTCAAACTGAAACAAGACTCCGAGGACACAGTTGATACAGGTACTGACATTATATCTCTTGCCATTATAGACAGAATTGGATAGGTTAGCTTGTGATCACGCCACCAGAGAATTATGTCAAAATCATTCTCATAAGAAGTGACATTATCACTGTCTAAGTAGGCTGACAGTTCACAAATAGCAGAGGTGGAAGAAGGGGTGGAGACAGGGGCTGTGGTTCAGCCTCCAAATATTCTTCCCCATGCTTGCTTTTTCCTACCTGTATGAATTGAAGGTTGTGCTGCCCTTTGAGACCTACCTGCACCAAACTTGGTATCATATTTGTTAAACAGTTTGTACAATTCATTTTTGACATCAGCATAATAGGTACTGTAATCAGTTCCAGTGCATTCACCAAGTAACTGCAGCACATTAAAGAAACCTCTCATCTTGGCTCTTGGATCAAGAATGAATGCATATGAATATAACAGAGGTATATCATTCCAATACTTAAGAAATTTCAGCTGCATAGGAAATACAACTGATCTAAGATTGACATCCTTTTCACATGCTTTTAAATGAGATGCAATTTCTAGAATATGGTGAAGAATAAGTGGACTAGTTGGATAGTACACACCAGACAGCACAACAGTTGAGTCATAGAATAGTTCAAGGAACTCAAGCATTTTCTCAGCAACATACCAGTGATTATTAGTTAACAGTTGCTTCTCATAGTGAGAATTAATAAAGACAAAAAACACATTCTTGTATGGAAGCAAATGTTTAAGCATTAAGAAAGTCGAATTCCATCTCACATCCATATCCAGGCCAAATTTTCTAGCTCTAAAGCCCCTAGCTTGACAGTATTCTTTAAAAGTTGCAATTCTAGAATTAGAGGAATTCAAAAAATTAATTGCAGTTCTAAAATCCTCCAAATAAGTTTTCATTCTTTTTAACCCACATTTTACAATTAGATTAATGATATGGCAAGCACATCTTTGATGCATAAGACAGTACTTAACATTATTGGGGTCATCAGGAGTAGGTGCAGGATCAGGACCCAAATAACCAGCAAACATAGGTTTCAAAGACTCCATTGCTTTAACATTAGCTGAAGCATTATCTAGAGTGACAGAGAATATGTTGTCAATCAGATAATACTCCTCAACCACAGCAGCAATCCTCTCAGCACTATTAGGACCAGTATGTTTAGCTTCAATAAGCCTCAGACCAATCACCCTTTTTTGTAATTCCCAATCAGCATTGACAAAATGTGCAACAACACTAATATAGTCCTCTTTTGCATTACCAGACCAAATGTCTGAGGTTAAAGCAACAGAAGAAGCAGCAGACAGCACAGTATTCTTAAGCACATCACGACGTTCAGTAAAAAGCTTGCCAAGATCTCTAGTTGTGGTTTGTCTAGAGACCTTGCTAAACCTAGGGTTGTGGGCACGAACAATGTAGTCCTCCCATGCATCAGACTCACCTATGCCTAGTGGAAGGTCAAGCCTAGCAATCAGCCTACACAACTCAGTTCTAGCAACAGATGGATCATAATCCCAGTTATGCAGAGACCCATCGGGATTGAAAGCAAGCCGAGATTGGACCCTATTAGCATGATCAACCTTTTTTCTACAAGATTTCTGGTGCCTAATCAAATGTCCAGTACCAGCAGCAGATCTAGCAGACAATCTAGACTTGCACATTCTACATATAGCAGCAATACGAACATCCTCACCATTCACTTTCTCATAGATCTCATCAAAATCAACCCAGACACCAGACTTACGCTTACCAACTTTGGAAGTACCAGTAGCATCGGTGCTGTTGGAGTTGGAGCCGACCGGGGTCCCACCAGTCCCTCCGCCAGCACCGTCGCCGGCGTCGACATCGATCGGAGCAGAGCCGCTACCAATCTGGATGTCGACCCCGAGCAGTGCCGCAGCGTCCTCTCGGAGGTCGTCTTCATCATCGGGGACCAAGCCGGCCGCGCGAAGGTCATCATTGCCGGTAAGTGGATAGGCATCCTCGTCATCAGCCATGGTGACCTTCAACGCGGACGGCTGATCTCCGGCCCCGTTCCTCAACGGTGCGCGCGGCCGCCGAGCCCGGTCTACGCCAGAGGAGGAAGACGAGGCATCGACAACCGACCTGCAACAGAAAACATGGTTAGAGACCTAGAGTCTAGGATTCGAAGAAGGAGATGGAGATCTAGGGTTAGGGGAGCAGTCTTACCTGCGCAACCGGAGCCCAGTGCCGGAGATGTAAACCGGCCACCCAGATGAGATGAGAGACACCGATTAGAGACGATGGCAAGCTGGGGAGGAGGGACTCGACGGGAACACCCAATACGAATCGAACTCACATGGTTTAGCTAGAGGAAGAGGGGAGAGTGCGAGTGTGGGACACAGACAGGGAGAGGGAGACCGGAAGAAGGTGAGGGGAGGGAAGACGGCGACGGGACGGCGGATCGAGGTCACCGAAGTCGGGGACGGTGGCTCCAAATCGCCACCGAATGGGGATTAGGGTTAAGGTTGGGGGGCTACGGTGGGGAGCGGAGCCGCGGAGGTGGATAGAGCTTGGGGACGAAGGACGGTGGCCAGTGGACGGCAGTGTTCTCCGATTCGCCACCGGCGGGAGCAGCGACGGCGGGTGCACGAGCACTCGAGCACACGCGGGAAGGATTGCGGCGGGGGGCGCGGGACTGGGGGAACGGGGATTAGGGTTGAGGGCGTGCGGCAATGCGGCATTTATATGCCGGGGGCGGGGGCGGGGGTGGGAGTGACAGGCCGCCATCGGGCCTTCCTTTTGGGAGCGGGCCGTGCCATGCCGGCCCACGTGCCTGGCTATCGGCCCAGGCACGGCCTGCTCCCTCGGGCCGTGCCAGCCCGGGCTTGTAGACTACCGGGCCGGGCCGTGCTTGGGCCGGGCCAAATTTACGGGCCTCGTGCCGGGCCAACGGGCCCGGGCTGCATGTACAACTATATTGATAATCTATTCTATGGCATATGCAATGATGAACACTTTTGTGATGTTTGGCCAGGACAGCTGCTTCTTGTTCTGTGTGCGTGTATGTATCCGAATGTCTACATGTATGTTTTCCTGGTCCAGTAATACAGATCCGTATTATTAAAAAAAAATTCTTCTTTTTTTGCGAGCAACCAAAATTCTATTTGTGCCCAGCCATAGAGCATTCCACGCAGCTCGAAGACTAGACGGACAGATCGCTATTGTGATTCATGCCAAAAGTCAGCTATTTCGCAAGCTATCTCACAAGTCAATATTGTCTAGTGAATACACTTTGACATCAACGCATCTTCTTCGTTTCCGATATCATATTGGTCATCTTACATTTATACTCCTTGCACGCTCTGCCACATGCCTGAACATATATCGAAGTTTTCTTGAAGAATCTGGCAATGTGTTCTTCGGATTTCTCCAGCAATGCAGGGGCCGTGAGAGCAATAACAGCACCTGACAGAATAGGGACCAAAAAGTTTATCAAATCGACATGGATCAGCAAGACTAATAGATTATTTTTATTTCCATATCGATTCCTTCCTTCTTTAAGATTTTCCATGCCGTTCCAAATATGTGGACACAAATCACGAATTGGCTTTTCAAATCGGGTTGAATGCTTACAGTCCACTGCTAGTATGACCAAAGTAGATGAGATGCACCCTGCCATGCCCTCACGTTTATGTATCCTTGGATGACATCCAGCAGCAGAGCAGCTCTAGTGTAGAACTTCTGGCAAGAAACTTGTTCAATAAATGGAACTTTTGGCGAAGCTAGAACGATCCTGCTCTACTATCAAACGAAGTGATAGTGTGAGCATTGCCTCTGTTTCCATTGTTATGCCATTTTGCATTGTTACCAGCACAGATTTTTGGTGAAAATTGTAAGTGATCTGATAATAAGTGTACTGTACATGTTTCATATTGTTATCATAATGAGGTTCTTAAGATGCACAGTGGTTCTTAGCTCATACGAAATGTAGAACAGTAGAAGAACTTACTTGTATATACTAAAGTGATAAGATCAGTCAGTCGGCCAACTATGGAGGTCAGCAACAACACAAAAGCCACCTTGTAGAAGAGGCTGGAATCCTTTCCAAGTGCAATGTTTTCGAAATCCTTGAGCACCTTATTCATGAAGCTGCCAGCTATTTCTGCTGCTTCACTCGTTGACTCATCAGAAATTTTCATCAATGGGATGGGTGGAGGTGACCTGCATAAGTTTATTTGCATTTAGAGTGGGCACATATAATGAATTATAGTTATTATCTAAGAGAAAAGGCAATTATACAGCATATTCTTTTCATTGGTGGTCTATCTCTGACATTTGGTTTGTTTTTGCAATAAGGATCATGGTCTTGCACAACAATGTTAAATTACACTCAGAAACTAAAACATATAAGCAAACATGTCTATAACATTCTGTGAATGTCATCTGGAGTTCTTGAGGCCAGTGCAGCAATTAAGCATCCCTATCAAAATGCCAAAATAGTAAGAGCTGTTAAACCAAGGTCCAAGGCCAAATAATTCCATTAGCTCTAACATTCCACCACGGATAAGAATTTCCACAATCTTTACCAATTACCATGCTAGCTAGCACTAGCATCGACACAAAACGAACCAGCCACAGTGGTTTCACCAATGGGTGAGAGATCAAACAAGGATCACCTGTTGAGCAGCTGCGCAGCCTTGGCCCAGACGAAGAGGACGGTGAGCAGGATCATGAGCACCTGGGACACGAAGGAGAGCAGCGTGTAGCCGGGAACGCAGTAGAAGAGCGCCCATGACGCCGCCACGGCCGCCAGCATCCCGCCGGCCACCTCCTTTCTCCTCCACAGCACCACATCCGCCACTGCGCCCACAGAAAAGCTCCCACGCCACGCTCTCAGAATCCAAACGCGAAATGCAGATAGAGAGAACCAAACGACATAGTGAACAGTGGACTCACGGGCGCCGCCGCCGAGGAGATCGTGCGGCGATCTCTGGGCACCAAACAGCCGGCAGCTGGGGGAGTCCATCGCACCGCAGGACGGATCTCTCCGCCGATGGGAAAAGGGAAAGGAGACGGGGGGTGCTACTGATTGACCGGGTCGGCACCGTGCCCCATGCCGACCACCCCCTCCCGCAGTAGCAGCAGAGCACCCCTCCCGCAGCAGCGCGCCAAGACAGGTGAACAGCGTGCGGTTGGGAATCGTGTAGGCCCATACTTTTTTTTTTCTCTGCGACTGTCGGTGTTAGTTTTGGTGGGGCTAACATCGACTAGTAAATATGTGTTTTGCGGTTGAGCCTATGGATGGTGTGCAAGGGGGAACACAGGGATTATACTGGTTCAGGCCAAGCAGGCCCTATGTCCAGTGGAGAGGAGAGTCGTGTTGCCTTACACCGGAGTGCTTGTAGTAGGGGGTTACAAGTTAGGCGAGAGAGGAAAGCGCTCGCAGGTCTCTTATGTGTGTCTAAGTGTTTACGAGTCGTCTGCTATGGGTACGTTTGTGTGGGTGAGAACTTAGAACTTCTCCGTCGTCCCTCTAAAACTGGTCTCTGCTCTCCCTTTTATAGTCGCAAGGGAGAGGCCAGGGTAGCGCCTACAATGCTACCTATTAAAATAATGAGGAGTTGCTGTTCCCCGTTTTGTCTATGCAGCTACTGCCTTTTCTTCGCGTCTCCGGGGCATGGCTGTCGTGGTTCGCACGACCTTGCTGAGTTCCAAGGCGGTAGCAGTCGTCGGATTACGACGTGCCGTAGGGTCACACCTATCGGCTATCCTTCCGTACGATGTGACAAGAGGGTGAGTCACCTTAGGGCGTTGTCTCCCGAGGCTCGGGACTCTGAAGGCGTGATGGGATGGAGCGGGTGATATCTCCCCTGGTCATATTTCTGGCCTTTGAACAGCACCTCCCGAGGGTTAGCGGGCCCGGATTGAAGGCGTGCTCGTCCTTTCGAGTGGACAGCGCAGTAGGCGCCTTTCCCGTTCTTGTGTAGCCCGTCGTCAGGCGCTTGGACTGTCACAGTCGGAGTTGATAGATCCCGGCAGAAAACGGGGCGGCGCACCGTAGACCATACCGTGGAGGACGGCCGTAGTGGGCCTATCAAATCCGCTGCCAGGGAAATCCTGAGAGGTGGTATGGCCGTCAGGGGCGTGCGAAGCACAATCGCGTCGAGAGTCTCGCCTGACGGGACAGTGCTTGTAAAGTGGTCAGAGAGATTTCTTGTGGTCCAAGATTGCTCCGCTGACATCACCTGTGCCTTGGATGCCTTTGCGAGATTGCGCTCGAGGGGGATAGGGAAGCTCGGGCGAATCGGAGATTTGGGGCGCCGAGGGTGCCGCTCTCCCGAGCTCTCCCGGGAAGGCTCGGGCGCTCGGGCGAATGGGAGATTTGGGCGCCGAGGGTGTCGCTCTCCCGAGCTCTTCCGGGGAGGCTCGGGCGAATCGGGGATTTGGGCGCCGAGAGTGTCGCTCTCCCGAGCTCTCCCGGGGAGGCTCGGGCGAATCGGAGATTTGGGCGCCGAGGGTGCCGCTCGCCCGAGCTCTCCCGGGGAGGCTCGGGCGAATCGGAGATTTGGACGCCGAGGGTGCCGCTTTCCTGAGCTCTCCTGGGGAGGCTCGGGCGCTCGGACGAATTAGAGGTTTGGGCGCCGAGGATGCCACTCTCCCGAGCTCTCTCAGGGAGGCTCGGGCGAATCGGAGATTTGGGCGCCGAGGGTGCCGCTCGCCCGAGCTCTCCCGGGGAGGCTCGGGCGAACCGGAGATTTGGACGCCGAGGGTGCCGCTCTCCCGAGGGTTGGCTGTCATTAGTGGAATGATGTCGTGGGCCTCTGTAGACGCGGCCTTCGTGGGCTTCCACTGACCTTACTTGGGTCAGGCCATGTTGGGAATGAGCGTTTTTGCATCGAAGTTGGGTACCCCTAATTTTGGTACCCGACAGAGACCAAATATCAAAATTAAAATCTGATTACACCATTATGTTTGTTACAATAAATTCTTCAAAACATAATCCAATATAAATATATTTTAATAATTTTTTAATGAGCATTTATCTCATATTAAATCTATACCGAACACCGTGTTAAAACTATACGAACATGGTAAAAAAAGAGACTAGAACATTCTAGCTATACTATGCGAACAACATATACTCCCTCCGTTCACAAATAAATGCACTTCTCGTTTTCCGAGAAGTCAAACATTTTTATGTTTGACCAAATATATACAAAAATATACTAATATTTATTATATGTAATATGTATCATCAGATTGAACATGAAATATACTTTTATAATATACTCATTTGGAAATACAAATATTGATATAATTTGATATATTTTTAGTCAAACTTAAAAAAATTTGACTCTTGAGAAAGCGAGACGTGCACTTATTCGTGAACGGAGGGAGTGTGTGTGTGTGTGTATATATATATATATATATATATATATATATATATATATATATATATATATATATATATATATATATATCAATTAAGAACATCATATTAACACTGCACAAACATCCATAAAAAAGACATAGAACATCGTATATATACTATAGGAACACCGTGTATATAGCATGAAATTAGAACAAAAGTCGTGAAGCGGTAGCTGACATTTTCACTGCCTCCCTGCAGCTGGCGATCGAGATACTTCAGTCGGACCTGTGAGCTGCCAAATTATGCCAGGATGTGGTTACTAAAAATACTCCCTACGTAAAAAAAAAAAACATCATAGAACATCACATATATATTAAATGAACATCTCTAAATACATCATAAAACAACATTAAATATATTATAAAAATATATTGCATATACATAGTATGTAAACAACACTATAAATACATATAGAACATCGCCAGATGCATTATTGAAGAACGCTAAATATATTATAGAACATCGAATATATATATATATATATATATATATATATATATATATATATATATATAGTACGTGAACAATACTAAATATATTTTAAAAGCATGTGAGCAACACTAAAAAACATCGTAGAACAACAACACAATAATACATATAGAATAACACTAAATACATATTAAACATCCTCAGATGTATTATAGAACAACGTTAAATACATATAGAACAACGCTAAATACATTATAAAACATTATATATATAGTACATGAACAATATTAAATACATTTAAAACATCATATATGTACTGAGTGAACAACACCTAAGTGAGCTTTCAAGAAGCACCGTATAACAACACTAATATACATTATAGAACATTATATATATATATATATATATAAACAATATAAAAAGGATCATATAACAAAATTAATAATAAATAAACAAGAAATGTAAAAAAGAGAATGAACAAAAAAGGAATTAAAAGAAGAGGAAAACTAGAATGAAAGAAAGAATAAAATGTACTATATATAACGAGTAGAAAAAGGAAAGAAAAGAAGAAAGAATCAGTAAAAAAACAAAATAGTGTGTGATATAACAAAATAAAAGAAAAATAAAAATAATGAAACATATAAAAAAAATAAAAAACTAGAATAAAACAACACAGAGATAAAGGAAAAGAAATAAAAATGCACATAACAGTGCAAAAAGAAAAAAGGAAAGAACAAATAAAACTGAAAGACAAATAAAAAGGGAATTGAAATAAAAAACAAAAAATACGTACCATACCTGGAATCGAGAGAGTATGTGGGCCGTGCGCCCGTGCGCCTCCACTCTCCATGGTTCCCTGCGGATTGCTAGTAGCGGGTAGGCGTGTGCGTGGATCGTAACGTATGGACCCTGGTCGGACAGGATCTCTTCACTTTCCGAACCCGAGTTCAAGCTTGAGCATCTCATCGTGCCACGTCACATGGAAAATTTGTGCCGTCCGATCAGACGCGAGTTACAATCCTACGGATTCTCGGTCCCGATGCCTGTCAGCAGTTTCAAGAAAAGTCATGACATTTTATCACCTGACCATCTCGTGCCTTTTTATCTTCCGGTCTTTCAATCAACCACGTCAACAAAAGGAGTACTAATCCATCTTCCCTTGCATCCTCCACTTCCCCTCCACTTTCAGCCAAAGCACGGCAGCAGTCATAGGTGTGGATCCCAGGAGAAAACGATGTGAGTATAACTTCTGATCCACTTACAGTATCTTCTTTCTTCCATCGCATCTATAAGCTTTCTTCTTTTTTTCTGTAATCCCATGCACTGCCCTGGGCACGGGCCGCCGCGCTGGAGCCAGCCCGCCGCCGTCTCCTGCAGCTTCCTCTCCCATGCGCCCGCCTCTACATGTAGCGCCGCACCGGGCAGGATCGTCAGCCAGCGCGAGCGCGGCCCACCAGTCGTGGCACCCGTCCCAGGCGCGATGTCACCCAGCGCACCGCATCCTCCGGTACCGCCGCTTCCCCCGACGCGGGCCCCCTCTGCAGACGTGGACGCACCTCCCCAGCACGGCCGACTCCAAGCACTGGCGCTGGGCGAGGTCGCCGTCATCTCCGCCTACCACGTTGGCGCGGCGGCCAGCCCCTCCTCCCCTCGTGCCAGCGGGTGGCCTGCAGGGCGCGCGCCGCCATCACCTGTGACCGCACCTCCCCTCTCTCTCTCTTTCCTTGTCTCCCTCTTGGAGCAGCCGGCCGTGCTCGTGGCGGGGAGCAGACGCATCGGGATCGTGCGCCGAGAGCTCATCGAGCTCCCACCGCCACCCCCAGCCCCGCCGCTGCCGAAGACTAGCCACGAGTGCTACCGAACCGCGCGAAGTCGAGGGGCGTGACTTCGCCACCTAGGCACGGCCTCAATACTCGAGGAAAGTAGCGTGAACACGACGTGACCCGCAGCTCTGGTATTGGAGATGAGAACCCTCAGCTCGACATCTACGAGACCATAACCTCTTGGCCTCTTACTGTATTCTACAACAATCTATCTATATATGCAGATTCGATTCATAATAATATTCAGGTTTATAGATACCAATATATATATAGTATATTTACAAAATATTGATACCTTGGATTAATTTTTCAAACGTTTAACTGAGTAGATCCTCATGCAGATATCAAATAAAAAGTTCTCTTTCTTGAACTGGAAGTTATATTCAAGCTTTGCACTCCATCTAATAAATGCTTACTAGGAGTCTAGCAGATTCAAGTCAGATAACTGCACAACCTTTTTATCTATGAGAAATGATATATATAATATAAAACACATATCTTCAGGACAAATCAGAGTTTCATGCTGCATTAGGTAAATTTATGTATAGTAGTATAAAATATTAATGACAATAAGCTTTTAATATTGCTTTAAATTGCACAAGTTAATTCTAATTATGCTTTACTTATTTTACTTTGCATTTAATTATACAGGTTCAAACCAAAAGGAAGGAAAGGAAAGCAGATCTACAAACAAAAGGTAAGGGCTATACAAAAGTACACCCTTATTATACATAAAAGTTCATACATTACTGATCAAATTATATGGATATTATTGCATGTATTAAATATGATGTGCCTCCTCACTGTACTATACCTACAATGGATAGTAATTCATTTCTTGTAGGCATAGCTCCAGCTACAGCTACAGCTACATCTAGAATAAGCTGTAGCGAGCAGGCTACTATATCCGAATCTAGTAAAATATAAATAGCTGTTTTTAAATTAAGCTTTTGTCTCTTATATTTTTTATTTAGTGCTTTCGTAATTAAATTCCTTACTAACCATATTTACTTATGATTGTATTTCCATATATAGCCACGGTATATAGAAAAAGAAAAATCCCGCTTGAAGAACCGCATCATATACAGCCTGAGACAAAAAGAATGAGGAAAATTCGAATGGAAAAAATAGAAAAAAAGGAAAGAAAGACAAAAATAAATTGTGATGAAGATAAAGTCAAAGTATCAAAACGACAATGTCTTAATATTGAACTTGCTCATTCATATCTTTATTCTTCTCATGGAATGGTATGTTTCACACCGGAATATATCCAACATTTAAAAGAATCATATATAAATAGGTCGTACCTAGGTTTACCAATATATAATTGTAAATATTGTAATGCAATATTTTGGTTTAGCGAAAAAAAACAAAACAGAAAGCAAGAAATGTAAAGAAGTAGTATATTCTAATTGTTGTAAAAATGAAAAAAATCAAAATACCAACATTCAAGCAACCTCCAGAATTTTTATCCATGCTACTTACTGATAAAAAAATTGTTTATCAAAACAATTTATATAAAAAATAAGACAATATAATAGTCTGTTTGCATTCACATCAATGGGAGGAAATATAGATAAAAATATAAACAAAGGAAATGGGCCATATGTCTTTCGAATAAATGGACAAATACACCATCGCATAGGATCATTACTTCCTCGACCAAATAACATACCAAAATTTGCAGAATTATACATATATGATACTAAAAATGAAATTGAAAATAGAATCCAAGCATTGACTGAACAAGACTCTGAACAACACAATCTAAACCCGTATATAATAGAAAAACTTAAAAAGTTATTAGACGAACATAATCCATTAGTAAAAATATTTTGTCATGCTCGTGATATTCTAGAAGAACATAAAGGCATTGATGTTAGCATACGTATCATAGGAGCAAATAAGGGTGATCCTATACAATATGAAATGCCTCATACGGAAGAATTAGCAATGTTAATAGTAGGTGAATTAAATTTAGAGAACTTTAAAAGAGATATCATTGTTAGTAACAAGTACAAAGGACTCCAACGTGTATCAATATTCCATCCAGCATATATGGCACTACAATACCCATTATTATTTCCATATGGCGAACGAGGTTTCCAACTAGGAATACCTTATCATAAGAAAGAATCAACAACAAATACAAAGAAGACAAGAAATTCAGTTACAATACATGAGTTCTACAAATACCATATGCATTATAGACCAAATCAACCTAATCCATATTTATGCTACGGTCGATTATCAAAGCAAGCAATAGTAGATGCGCGTGCGATGGAAGATGAAGATAGACTCATGTATATAGCAAGAAACCAAGATAAATTAAGAGCTGAATATCTTCAAGGTGTATTTGACGCAGTTGAAAAAGGACTAAATGAAGGCCACCAAATAGGAAAAAGATATTTACTACCTTCAAGTCATGTTGGTTCAAAGCATTATACTATACAAAATTATCATGACGGTATAGCAATATGTCGTGTATATGGACCTCCAGATTTTTTTATTACATTTACATGTAATCTTAAATGGCCAGAAATAACTCAAGCTATTTTACAAGGAGAACAATCTAATGATAGACCTGATATCATAGTGCGTGTATTTCATATGAAACTAGAAGAGCTACTAGATGACATACGGTCAGGAACAATTTTTGGTCACGTAATAGCTATTTTATATTCTATAGAATTTCAAAAAAGAGGATTACCTCATGTCCACATTTTAACTTGGGTTGATAAAAATGAAAATGAAATAACACCAGAAATAATAGATAAATGGATATCTGCCGAAATACCAGATCCAAGAAAAGATCCGTTGGGATATATTCTAATATCTAAACATATGATCCATGGACCATGTGGTGAAAGAAATGAAAATTGTCCATGCATGAAAAAGGGAAGATGCTCAAAATACTACCCTAAAGAATTTCAAGAAGAAACTAGCTTTACAGATGATGGCTTCACTCAGTATCGACGTAGAGATACTAAAATGTATATACATAGAGAAAATCATAATTTAGACAATAGATGGGTGGTTCCACATAACCTGTTACTACTTAAAAAGTATCAAGCTCACATAAATGTTGAATATGTCAACAAAAGTAAATTGTTAAAATATCTTTGCAAATATATAAACAAAGGACCTGATAAGGCAACCGTAATATTCGAACAAATAAAAAAAAGGAGAAGATACACCTTTGAAAGATGAAAGTAAAGATATAGATGAAATAAAAGAATATTTAGATTGCAGATACATATCTGAACAAGATGCTATGTGGAGACTACTTGGTTTTGATATTCACCACCATTGGCCACATGTAGAAAGATTACCTGTTCATCTACCATTACAAAATATTGTAAAAATACCGCAAAATGCTAAATTAAAAAACATCATAAATGATCCTAAAAATAAGAAAACAATGTTAACAGAATGGTTTGAAGCAAATAAAAATTTTAAAGAGGCTAAACAATTGACATACTGTGAATTCCCACAATATTGGAGATGGGATGAACCAAATAGAAAGTGGATCAAGCGACATTACGGATTCAAAATAGGCCGTTTATATTACGTACACCCAATAGAAGGAGAGCGTTTTTATCTACGGATGTTATTGATGATAATAAGAGGAGTAACAAGCTATAAAGACATAAGAACATACAATGGCACAACATATAATACATTTAAAGAAGCATGCGCAGCTCGTGGTTTATTAAACGATGATAATGAATGGTACAAAACATTTAAAGAAGCTACAAATTGGGCAACAGCTCCACAATTACGTATTTTATTTACAACCATTTTATTATTCTGTGGTTTACAAGATGAAAAAAAATTATGAGCAAAATTGGAGAAAAATGATTGATGATATTCAGCATCAATTGAAAAGAAAGAATTACCCTATTGACTATCAACCTACAGACACACAACTACAAGATGCATTACTTGAAGAATTAGAAGAAATCTTGAGTAAAAATTGTGACGGAACCGCCTTAATCATAGGGCCCACGTGCCCCATCATCGTCCTTAAGGACTTTTGACTAGTCTGCACGAGTTCCCTTTAACTTAGGTGGCCCGTCGGGTCTCATAGGAAACCCTAATTTTCCCGAGGATCTCATTGTAAAGACCTTGCAAGTATTACAACAGTTTACACAAATAATTTGAATCAGAGTAAAGGGTGCGGAAGTATTACTTAAACATAGATTACAAATATAAATTACATTATCCTAAACCAGAGTTTCGCAGTGGAGTAGCTGTATACAACTAAACACCCTGCCCAAGGGTTTCATTATATACACATCTTCATCGATGCACGATCCATCGTAGAACTGTTTACTCAACTTACCTGCAACAGGGGGTTAACAAACCCTGAGTACATGGGGTACTCCGCAAGACTTACCCGACTAAAGGTGTAAAATTAGACTCAGGAATGCAGGCTGAGGGGAGTCAAGGTAAGGCTTGAGCAAGAGTCAAAGTATTTTGCAGAAAAACATTTCTATCCTATTTCATTATTTGATCTCAACATTATTTTATTCATATACATAATTCCAATATCAATTCTCGTATATTATGTACTTTTAAATTCATATTCATTCTCAAAAACACTTAGTTCCGAACCACTCTTCGCTGTAAGTGTGAGGATCATGTCTCCATTAACCGAGGAGCAACGTCGATTCGAATCCAGAAGTACCCAGCTGGGGATCCCTATCCACACTGCATATGTAGCACTTAAGCTTGCATATGCCAACCCCGCCTACCACGCGCCACCCGAGAGCACAGTACCCCTCTAGTCTCCAGGCACGACAGCCACGAGGGTACACGCTACTCTCGCCATCTCTCCACTCCCAATGCGTGGTTGTCGGTTCCAGCAGTAGAGCCACCGGAGTCAGAGGCTTTCCGTAGTATGTGGCTAGTTGCAAAGTCATGATCACAGCAGGCCGACAACGAATGGTCCCTAATATTTTTCCGTTAGAAAGCATGCATTGGGACTCTAACCCAAGTACACTGGTAACTACCCGGTTTTCACATTCCTTTCCTGATGGCGACGAAAGTTGGGACTCTAACCCAAACAGTTGGCCATCCAAACGGGAAAATCTATCCACGTTGATGATAATGGACTGGCCAAGTACACCATCACCAAACGAGGACAAAACCAATCCCATAAAATGACTCATTTGTTTCATATCATCACAGTTTTCAAAATAGCATTTTTGCAACTCTATCATTAAGCATGACTAAGCATTTTTCAATACTTTAAATAAATCAGGGTCTCAAGTATAATATGTGGTCAAGGAAAGGTAATGCATCAATGGGTTATCACTCAACTCCTAATAACCTAATGCAATAGATTAACTCAAGTGATAAATATTTTTAAATAACAAGGAGGGGCAAATGCACCGGGATTTGCCTATTGCTTGGAGTAGATAGAACCCTGAAGTCAATCACTGAGAAAGATCCACGTTCACTGAGTGAAAACCTTACTCGAGACTTGCTTCGGATGATAAATTATCCCGCGTTTACTACACGTAAGAATAATACATACTTAACGTGATGATATGTATGCCATGATGCATGAAATGCACTAAAGTGTGAATTAAATAAAGGTAAACTTAATTTAGAAAGTTGAGTACAACTTTCCTTCACGATAAGGTTGTAAGCCAATGAATCTAATTACTATCGAATATTAACCCTTTTGGTTTATTGACATTTTAACAGTTGTTGAAAGTTGAAATAGCTCTCCTATAATAATGACCAGTACTCACTTGAATGATTCATAAAAATCCTATTATCATATGTGTATAACATAAGTTAATAATATTTCTAATTAATGATTTATCTATATTACTTGAAGTATTATTTAAACATCTTAATCAACAAGATTATCATGAACTAAAAACACTAGCAAGGTACCCAAGATCAACACATGGCAAGGATCCATGGTTAACATACAATTCCTAAAGTCACATAAAATTCTAAATTCATTAACACTTTATAGTATTTTTTTGTTTATTTATTTAAGTACTAATTACTAAGCATGGAAACATTATCCAAATGGGCTACAGATTTTTGTGGAGATAGCTCACTGCTCACAACACCTACTACAAAAATTTCATAATTTTTAGATGATTACTTTGGGCTACAAAAATCATGGAAATATCATTTACTAATTAAAATACACATTTCTATAGTCTACCGAAAGTACTCAAAATGCTTATATCGTATTTTTCATAAATACTTCATAACTCAGAGAGCCTACACCATTTATTTCATACCTATTAGCGTAGTAAATTATTTCCTACAAAAATCACAAAGTTGTTTACTATTCATAATCACAGGAAATAGGGAAAATCTTTTTAATTCGTAACGAAAATGGAAAAAACCATTCGGCCCAAGTCGGCCCAATACCTGCAGACCGGCCCATACTCCCTTTCTCCCTCTCTACCGCGCTCCAGCGCTAATGGGCCGGCCCAGCACGGCCCGCAGCGCGGCCTGCTCGGCCTCCCCTTCTCCTCTACCTCCCGTCGCTTCTCCGAACGTGCCACGCGCGAGCGCACGACGGCACCAGCCGCGGCGGCTCGCCGGGAGCGGATCTCCGGCGACGGAAAACCCATCCCCGACCTCTACGCTAGCCTACAGACCTACCTGTGAGTGCTTTTGAGGAGAACGATACCCCCAGCGAGCTTGAACCTACCCATGGCGGCTCGGCCGAGCGGAGATGGCGGCGCAGCCGTGTTCTGGTGATGACAAAGCTTCCCGAATCAAACCAACTACCCCCAGAGCTTCAGGGAGCTCACCTAGGCACACTGCTCGCGACTGTTGGGGTAGAGGCGGCTCGGAGATGGCCCGTCGGTGTTCGCCGTGCTCACGGCGGCGAGCTCCAGCGACACGGTGGTTGTTCCGGCGGCTGCAGTGCTTGAGAAGGGAAACGATCGACCCTGTTAGCTCTAGCGTTTGACCAAGAGCCAAGAACATGTAGATGAGAGAGGATAAGCTCACCAAAACGGTCTGGACACGGGAGACCTCCTGGCAGCGGTGTTCCGGCCGGTGCCGAGGAAGGAACAGTCGTGCCGGTGTTTCAGGCGACAAAAAGATGCAGCAACTCGCAAGGAGGTGACGGAGCTATTGGCATGAGGGATTGGACAAAGACCGAGGAGAGTCGGCGAGTTTGGCCATGAACCGACGAACTGCCGGCGGCAAACAGTGAGGAGGGAATGATGAACACGGCGAGCTCGGGTTATTTAAGGGTCTGTGGTGCGCGGGATGTGAACGGGACCTCCCCCACGAACTCAACACGCGATCGCCTGGTCTCGCCCGGCCCCGGACGTTGCCGGCGGCCGGCACGGCACGCGCAGTACTGCCCGCGAGCAGAGCATGACAGAGCATGCCGGACCCCCCCGGAACACTGTAGCAGAGCATGACCATTCATTGATTTTTGTTAAATTACTTTTTATTTTATGTAACAAGTCGAAAAATTGCCAATGTAAAAGTTGTAGTAGATTTAGTGCTGAACATTTTTGGTTTTTAAACCACATTCAAATTTTGAATGGATTTTGAATAAATCAAAAAGGGGGTAATTAGGGATTTTGAATTTCAAACCTAAACCAATCAAATTCTCAAAACTTTTCTCAATAACTTGAAAATATGCAAAAATAGAAGTTGTTCCATTTGTCTAGTCCTACAACTTTCATTAAATGTGTTTTGTCAGATTCTTCATAATTTTTGAAATAGAAGTTCAATTTCAAATTTCAAAACACTCATTGGAGTTTATTTTGAAATCTCACTGCATAACATCAAAATCCCCAAATACAAAAGTTGTTTAACTTAAAAATCCTTACAACTTTCATTAAAGTATTTTTCCCCAATTCTTGATGGTTTTTGAAATAGCATTTTAAATTTAATTAAACAAACACTAATTGGGTTTGAATTTAAATTTCCACTGGTAAACTTTAAAATCTAAAAACATGAAAGTTGTTCCATTTTGCAAGGGCTAAAACTTTTATTAAAAGACCATCCTCAGATTCCTACTAGTTTTTGAATTTGTATTTCAAGTTTAAACTTTAAAATCTAGATTAAGATTTTATTTGAAATTATTTTTAATAACTTCAAGATTGTCCAAAATAGAAGTTGCTCAACGTTTAAAAATTTACAACTTTTATTTAAGGCCCAACACCTAATTCCCTCAAGTTTTCAAATTAGGGTTTTGGGTCCGATTAGGATTTTTAATTGTTTTCCTTTTTATTTTCTATTTAGATTTAGAGGCATACACACAAACAACTATTTTAAACCATAAAGTCACTCAAAGGTTCCTAAGCACATTCACATGTGAAAATGAAAAAGTTGTCCTGGTGATGCGCAGTAACAATGATTTTATGCTGGATGAATTACATGCAATCATGATGACATGGCAGGTTTTAATTAACCGTAACACCAGGGGTGTTACAAAAATGGGACAATTATAAACAATTATAACCTACCACAAAGATCCATACAAAGTAAAATCGATAATAGTAATCAATTTATTCAAGAAGAGTTAAGCTATGATATGAACTCTTTGGAGATTGAAGCTAATAAGCTATACACAATGTTAAATAAGCAACAAAAAGAAGCTTTTCACATTGTTGTCGAGAGTGTCTTAAATAATGAATCAAAATTTTATTTCATTTTAGGACATGGAGGCACAGGAAAAACATTTTTATGGAATACAATAATTTCGTATCTCAGAGCACGTAGAAAGATAGTTCTTACTGTAGCATCATCAGGGGTAGCATCCTTACTACTCCCAAATGGACGTACAGCCCATTCTAGATTCCGTATTCCCGTTGATATTGATGAGTTATCAACTTGTGATGTAAAACGCGGTACAAAACTTGGCAAATTGCTATTACAAACTGACCTAATTATTTGGGATGAAGCATTAATGACTAAAAGACAATGCTTTGAGGCTCTTGATAGATCATTAAGGGATATAGTAAAAGAAAAAGAGCCAAAAGCTAAAGATATACCATTTGGTGGAAAAGTGGTGGTTCTTGGAGGAGACCCAAAACAAATACTACCTGTTATCGAAAATGCATCGAAGTCGCAAATTATAAATGCATCGATATTTAGATCATATCTTTGGAACTATGCAATTACATTACATTTACATGAAAATATGAGACTACAAAAATTAGACCCACATAGTGCAGAGTATAGAGAATTGGAAGATTTCAATGATTGGATATTAAGTATAGGAAATGGAACGATAGAATCTAATCTAAATGATAAAGATAACAACACGGACCTGGACTCAAACACAATAGAAATACCAAATGATCTACTTGTGAACATAACTGGAAATAAAGTAGAAGCACTAATCAATTATATATATATATATATATATATATATATATATATATATATATATATATATATATATATATATCCTGATTTCAAATTGAGATTCAACGACTATGACTATTTAAAAAATAGAGCTATTCTAACTACAACTAATGATATTGTAGATGAAGTTAATGACTATATGCTCAACTTAATACCTGCTACTGAAAGAGAATACTACAGTTCAGATACAATATCACAATGCACAGATACATTTAATGATGCTCATATACTATACCCTGTCGAGTATTTAAATACTCTTAGTGCAAATAATTTTCTAGCTCATAAACTAAGGATAAAAATAGGAGTCCCAATTATGCTACTTAGAAATTTAAATCAAAGTTTAGGACTTTGTAATGGAACAAGACTAATAGTGACCAATTTAGGGAACAATCTTATTGAGGCTGTGATAATAACTGGAACACATGTTGGAGAAAAAACATATATACCGAGAATAAATTTAACAACCAGAGGATATAGATGGCCATTCACATTATGTCGACGCCAATTTCCTCAAAGTTTGCTATGCAATGACTATTAACAAAAGTCAAGGACAAACTTTATCTAATGTTGGAGTGTACCTAAAGAAACCTGTGTTTACGCATGGCCAATTATATGTTGCGATATCTCGTGTAAGAAGTAGAAATGGTTTGAAAATTTTAATAGAAAACCAAGATGGAACTTGCGGTTCAAAAACTAAAAATATTGTATACAAAGAAGTATTAAACATGGTATAAACACATATTTCTGTCCCTTTTATATACTAAAATACCAGAATATTTAAATCTCACTACGATTAGGATGCTTTAAATATGAATATATTTATTATTATTTCACTTCTTCCATATTTTTTGGACTGTGCAGAAACTTAACTTTTTTCTTAAAATAATTGCAGATGAACATTACACCATTATCAGATGTACAACCACGCAAACTGGATTACACCATATGTGTACGGATTTCAAGAATGTGGGAATATAGAGGACCCAATGAGAAAGATGAAATCATATATCTTGATCTTGTTTTGATTGATAGAATGGTATTCTCTGAACCTATAACTGATTGTTTCAGCAAAATATTCAATATTTATTCAGTGTCATCCTCATATCTTTTCCACTCCTAGGGTGTTCCAATCTATGTTGAGGTTCCTCGAGATGTTGTGCCCTACCTAAAACCGTACTTGGAAGAAGGAAAAATCGTCTACATGAGCAAGATAACAGTGCAAACAGCTAAACCGGAGTATAGAGCAGTTGAAAACCCTTGCATGATCAAGCTCAATAAAAGAACACAGATTCGTGATGCTCATAACCTGCCACCAGATTTTCCAAAATACACATTTTCACTAACACCCATTGAGAAGCTCCCAGATTTTGCCAAGAGCAAAGAATGTTTTTTAGGTAATGTAATATTCCATTCTCACAAAAACTTATTTAGTACCTTTAATTTTAATTTTATTTCAAAAGTAACCATATAATTGTTGCTACCTATTCAGATGTTATTGGTAAAATCACTGGAGTTTCAAATGCAGCCATGGTTTGCACAAGTTCAGGTGATTATATGATGCGAAGAGTAGTGCACTTACAGGATTTAAAGTATGTTTATTTGTACTGTTTTTTCTTACATATTACATAAACAAATTTTAGTGTCTAATATCACAGTAACTTCTTACCTCATTCATAGGGGAACCATGATTGAGCTATCGTTATCCTGGAGAAAAGCAGCTAAATTTGATGGAGAAACTGTTCTACAAGTTGGGAAAGAACACCATGTCATCGCCATATTTGTTGGTACATTGATGAAGACCTACAAAAATGACTATAAGTTCCTTAGTGGCTCATCTGCTTGTCGATGGTATATTAATCAAAATGATATTCCCGAGATCAAAGCTTTTCAGAAATGGTATAATACTCACGCTGGTTCCAGCAATCATTCCTCTTTATTTTTAAAAGTATATATGGATTCCTCTAATATCTTAATATATGACATTATAAACAGCCTACCAGCACAAGCAATTCCTATTCAAAAGTTGTATCTACAAGGTGGAGATGATACACAGCAAAATTTTGAGAAGAGAACCATGCTCGAGCTCAAAGATGTTGATCCTTTTACTGAAAGGGTAACTATTTTATTCTTATTTATTGTTTTTTACAGCCTCCACACTTAAGTGCATCAGACTGAATTTCTATGGCCAAAAAATTATAGACACAAGTTACCAACGGTTGTTATGACATTTCTTTTTAACTTATACTAATCTGATCTCATGTCTATTTAGTAGAATTTCATTAAATTAGCTTTACCATGTACATTTTGTCTATACATTATGTGCAGGCTATAAATTATAAATGCACAGCGACTATTGTTGGAATTACAGAGCAACAAACATGGTGTTACCAAGCTTGCAAAGCTTGCAACTCTAGGATGAAACCATTTGGTCAAACTTATCAATGCACAAAAAAGGATTGTCCATCCGTACAGTTTGAATGGAAGTAAGTCTATCTGTAATAAGTTTTATATTATTAGTATGCATGATAAGACATAATTATAAAGGGGTACTAATATACACATATGATTTTTGCAGATATAAAATACCATACATTGCAAGTGATGAAACATATTATCTTGAGTTCATGTTCTTTGAAAAGAAAGGAACAGAACTAATTGGAAAGAGTGCTGAAACTCTGAGGAAGAAGTATAATGAGAAAGATATTCCACCGGAAATTTCCTCATGGATTGGTCACAAGTTTACCTTTGTGGTTAAGATTTCACCTAACAAAAGCATTAGTGCTGATGATCCTTCATTTGAAGTTATAAGGATAAAAGAAAAACTAGGAAAATAACCAATTATGCCAGGATCAAAGACAGGCAAAAACAAACCAGCTATCTCAACCTCAGCATATGAAGAAAAGGAAGAAAACCTACCTCTGTTGATACCAATTTCTTCTAAAAAAGGATGGCCAGGTATACTACTATGCGCTTTATGTCCTCCCATTCCTCACTGTTATACTACATAGATACACTAATGTTGATGTGTATGATAAATTATGTGGATAGAGATATATTTCTGCCTCTTTGTTTTATAACCTTTGACCTGTATATCGCTAAAATTATTGCCTTACCAAATTATGCTCCATACATTAATCTATTACTGTGTGACTGTACTCGATATATGCTCCAGAGCCTACATCACTGTATGAGTGTACTCTATATAACTTCTCATTTTGTCAAATTCAACTACTATCTCTGCTGCAGCAATTAGAAGGGCATGCAGCTTCCAATACAAGCTACAAACGTGCCACTTTTCTGTCCATAGTAGAAGATTATGGAATCTTGAGGAACATATATTTTATTTACCTCATTTCTACCTTTCAATTTTGGCAGGCTTCATCGTCACAAGCACAATCCTTTGGGGACATTCAAGATATGGATATTGAACAGACAAGTGATCACTCTGACAATTGCAGCAACCTACATACTCAGGAAATACAAGCTGATAACTTGGTACCTTTCATACTGCTATATTTACATATCAAGAGTTACTATCCATTATATTATAAACTGTTTGCAAACTGTGTTTGTTGTTTTATTAAGGACATAAATGAGAAAAACAAGGCCAACGAACGGAGAAAGCCCAAAAAGCCACGTCTTCAAGAAAAAAACCGAAGATTGAGGTGAGTACAGAATGTTACATGTATGTATTACTAACCTCTATCTCAAATTATATTTTCTCACTAATTTATCTGTTAGAAAGATCCAAAACAATTCTTTCAAAACAATTAATTTAGTTTTACAGTACCTTGATTATCCTCAATTATTTAAGATATTTTACAAACTATAGACCTCCAATTAGATTCTAAACCAACTTAGAGTTATTTACTATAATTTTCGTCCAGCTACATGAACCAAGCAAGATTCAGTAGAGATCTCTAAAAATGTAAGGACCTGCACATGAACTAAGATAATTTCTAACAAAAATTTAAGAAAAATAAACTTAGGTGTTTACGTCATGATAAAATATAAGTAATATGACTCATTGTCTACCATTTTATTTATATTCTCCAGTCCTTTTATTTTTTCCGATAGGTATGCTGATATCCAAAACTACTAAGTGAAGCTGGAAGATGCACAAACCTTTTGGTGTAATAACAGCTGCAATTCCATAGGCATGAAAGAAGTTTCAGCCTACTTTTGCAAACAGAATGTATCCCTGGTAGTATCGTCACAGGCAGCTTTATATATATGCAGTTATCGCACATGCAGTAGATTGGTTAGGATATATACTTGGCCTACATGCAGTATTTTGGTTAGCAGCTCAATCAAAACTTTGATCAATAGGGCTCGTCAACAATCTGTACATATGCAGTTCCCTAAAGAACGAACTATTTATATATATCCCAGCTCTCTCCTAGCTTGTGTACGTTGCATGATAATTTTTACCAATACCTTTTCTGTTCTGTTTACATTTATTTGTTTTGGAGCTTAATGATTGAGGCAACAATTTCCTTCTCTCCCTCTAAAGTATATTCATATTTTTTTAAACTAAGTTCATTTCCACTGGCCACAACAGAGGGGAGGCGCGGCCTTGTTTCTAGTGATTACCGGAAAGGAGACGGGCAAGAAGAGCCTGGAGTGGACGAATGGCAGGCAGCTACTGACTGGTGTCGTTAAGTCCAATTTGTCGAGCTGGAAATTTTGGAAAATTGCAAGGGGTGAAAACTAGGTGGAAAGAAAAAAAGACGCAAGCGTGGCGTGGGGGCACCACAGTGGCACGGACATCCCTCGTCAACAACGCCGTCCTATTGTGACCCCAAAGAAAGAAATAGAAAAATAAGAAGAAAAGCATGGAGTCCACACCTGATACCATCCGCACTCATAATTATCTAAATTCATCCTTTAAAAAAATATTCTATTCTAGTCATTTAGATCCTCTCCTCTATACAACTTTTTTCCGCACTTATCTATCCCCTATATCTCTACTCTAAACTTTTTTTCTTTTTTTATTCCCCACTCACCCTCCCTCCTCTCCCTCCCCTCGTTCTCTCTCCCTACCGCGCACGGCGCGCGGACCGGCGCACCGCCCCGGTGAGGGCGCGGCGGCGGCGAGGGGCCCCGGCGAGTGGCCCCCCTCTCTCTCTCCCTCTCTCTTGGTGGCTCTGACGGATGGCACGCTTCCTCCCCGGCGGGCTTCGGTGGACGGCGCGTGGGCTCCGGAGGACCGTGCACGGGCTCCGGTCGGGACGGCGGAGCAAGCGCGGGTGACCTCCTTCCTCCTCACCGGCCGTCCGCGACCTCTCGAGGCAGAGGGCCACGCGGCGGTGCCCTCTTCTCCTTCTCCATCTCCCCCCCGGCTCTCCACCGGCGGCGGCGGCTCGAGCTCGGGCTCGCGGATCCGGCGGCGGCTCGAGGTATGGCCATGGAGCTCCGGCGGAGCGAGCTCAGCGTGGCCCCGACGGCCGGCGAGTCCGGCGCGGCCCCCGTCGCTGCGGCCTCCCGGGCGCGGCCCCGGCGGGTGGCGAGCTCGGCGCGGCTCCGACTGCCGGCGGTGGCGCTCCCTTCTCTCTCTTCTCTCTCTCCGGTCTTCCTCCCTCGGTGCCACGCGGCGAGCGGCGGGAGGCGCGAGGACGAGCGGGCCCCGCACGCTGCTAACCGGACCTCCTCCATCTCCCCGTGCAGTACCGGATGAGCGACTGCCAGCTTGGACAGCGGACGGCTGTGGAGGACCCGCTGCGGGAGTTTTTTCCGGTAAACACTCGTCCAGGAGCGTTTACCGGCCCCTAGTGCGGATGGTCTGAGTACCTGACCAGATGACAAAACGGGGCGGCCTCTGGTATGCCAGGTACAGTGCGCAGGCCAACAGCCATTGCTCTAACAGACCAAGAGGGACTAAGGTACTGTTTAGATGGTGATGAAAAGGGGAAAAAAATGCACTGTAGTATTTTCATTTGTATTTGACAACTTTTGTCTAATCATGGTCTAAGTAGACTCAAAAGATTTATCTCGACCTAGTCAGACAAAAAGTACAAACATGCAACAGCTGCTATTTCATTTAGTGCTCTATGCAGATAGAAAATACATGGGTGAATAGTGTTAAATATTGGGAAATAAACAGGGTCTAAATACAGATTTTTCCATGTCAACAAGTAGCTAAACAATGTTGATCGATATACCTTAATACAATATGCAGTCTATAGTTTCTAATTTGCATCAAAAAGAAAACATCCTATTCTATGGAGTGAAGACTCGATTCTGTGCTAAAAGAATGTAGCCTTAAACTATTATCAATCAATAATATGATTTCCTAAATTTGCAGTCTATAGTTATTATTATTACAACCGTGTCCGATACTCCGATTGGAGTCTTGATGATCGTGATCCCAGCCGTCCAATCACGATCGACCGCTCTCCTTTGATCTCACTCGAACAAAAGAACTCGCCGGCGGCCTTGCTCGCACCGCAGCAGCCAGCCAGCCGATGCCAGGGCGCGCGATGAGGAGAAGACGGTGGTGCCCCTGTGCGAGTGAGGACGGCGGCGGCGGACCGCGCGGCACTGGAGCTTAACCACCGCCAACGAGCTCTTCGCTGGAGCGCGCGTGCGGCCAAGACCGCGCGTGGCTCCGTCGAGGATCTCGTCGGTGGCGCCCGGAGAGGAGGACGGCTCGTCGGTGAGCTTCTTCTTCGCCGCCGCGAGCCGCGACGACTTCCTCGGCTTTGGGAGGTGCAGCACAGCCCCGCCGGGTGGCGTCCTCGTTCCACGACGGAGCCGTCGTGCTTGGATTATGGACAGAGGATGACGAACTAGTACGTCGAACCACATGACATTTCCTTTTATGTGGACATTGTTTGAATTGGGTTTCAGATTTTGGCGAATTGGGACTTGGAAGCTTGCAATTCGACCAAGAATTAATGACTAGTATAATTGATCTTTATCCGAATCTCTACCAGTACTAGTGTCAGTTAGGAGGAAAGGGGCAAGTCGGATTGTTTTAATTTCCATCATCATTGTTTCATACTCCTACTTGGCATCGGCAGTCGGATTGTGCTTAATTTCCATTTTTTGAGAAGGCTGGATCGTGGATCCACAACGCGGTTCCATAAAGTCTCCGATCCCATCTCCTCTAGCGCAATAAGCACTGCCCTGCTCGCGCGGCTCTCATCTCCAATCCAACCCACCACCCGCCCACGACTTTGCACGACGCCGCGTCTCACTCCGGCCGCCGCCATGGCCAACGAGCAGAGCGGATGCCCGCTTCGACGGTGGAGGCTCTTCTACGGAGCTTTCGGCGCCATCGACGACGGGATCGAGGCAACCGGCCAGCCGCGGGCCGCGTTCCAGGACGTGAGGGTCCGGATCGTGAAGCTGCTCCGCGCCGCCACGGACGACGGCGTGGCCGAGGAGCTCTGCGCCGCGCTCGACGACGCCATGGCAGAGTCGCTCGAGACCCTGCGGGTGGCGCCAGTCCCGCACAGCGTGCTGGCGTCCACCGACCTCGCCAGGGCCGTCGGCGCCCTAGGGAACCACGGGTCGGCCCGGATCCGCACCCTCGCGCGCGACGTCGTGCGCGGATGGGCGGTGGCCATCGATGGAGGAGCTACAGCAGCGAAGGAGGAGCCCGACAAGCTTTCTGGTGATAGGATCCCACACCACCAGAGCATCTCTACCGCCGCCGCCGAGGCACACAAGATGAAGCTGCACATACCGGCAGCGAGGTTGCTTTCCGCTGCCACCGTCGCCGCCACCAAGAAGCTGCATGTACCGCCACCGAAGATCGCTCAAAGCGAGAAGTTGGAAGCCAAGAAGCTGGTCGTCGCTGAGGCCATGAAGCCGGTCGTCGCTGAAAGCGCTTTGATGGAGACAACTAAACGGAAGCTGCGTGAAGGCTACCAAGAAGCCGAGAAGGTCAAGCGTCAGCATACGATTCAGAAGATCGATGACAAGGAGACGCCAAAGCTTTTGAAGCGAAGCCTACAGAAGATGCATAGAGTCCCAGCAAGGTGTCGGACTCGGACCTCATCAAGCCTTGTTCGTTCTTTGCTTCCCTCTCTTCAGCTGATCTAGGGCTCGATCTAGTTCTTTAATAACTATTATTAGTGAATTGACATCAATTGTTTCTATGAAGTATATGTTTAATGAGGTGTAATCATCAATACATCAATTGGTGGCAGTTGGGTGTAAAATCATTAATACATCAATTGTGCAATTTTTGTCCAGAGGGAAATTGTATTGATGTGTATCTGCTGTTTAGCCGTGCTCCACTTCAACCATAAAAGCGATTCTCGACCGAATATTTAGCTCAAATGTGCTACCCCCACCCACAGACACCTGCCCATTTATAGTGTCGACGAAAACATACTATTATTAGTGTATTAACATCAATTGTATCTATGTATATGTTTAATGAGGTGTAATCATCAATACTGGGGAGGGTAATTTTTGTCCCGAGCGAAATTGTATTAATGTATAGTATCTGCTGTTTAGGCGTGCTCTATTTCACCCACGAAACCGATTCACCACCGAGTAAATATATGAACCATGCATTGCTTACTGATTTGGTTCAATGGTACAATAACGACAGATAAAAAAAAATAGGTGTCGTGCATGTGCATCTGGACTAGCATAGAACTTGGCAAAATGATTCAGCCCAAAGTCAAGCATGTGCTCCACCACCGGTTCATATCTTGGCACCAACTGCAAGAATTGACAAAGGTAAAACCAGCAGAAACACATTCTTGAATCTGTAATTCCTGGCTGCTACGACAACATAATAACGAGAATATGAGCGTTCACCATCAGGCTGTAGTGTGAAGGGAGATCAAGCATACGAGTAAGTTCACAAACATGAAAACGGACAGAAAAAAAGGGGTTCAAAACCGCCACTCTAGTCTCTATGCAGTTCGCACATAACAGTTTACACCAGTTAAAAGTTTTTAAACCCATTCAATTCGGACTATGCATTTTGTATACGACGTTCGGGGAAAAAGAAACATAACTCCACTGAAATGGAGGCCAGTTTCTGTTTGCATAGTCTAACTCAGTTACAGACTGATCAGAAGTGCCATCCTATTCTTCTTTCGCTGATCCTTTCTCCTCTACAGAAGAGACCTCCCTTTTGGTGTCGCTTCCTGAAGCCAACTCCTGAGTGTTCTCACAGGGACTTGCGCTCGGCTCAGATTTATCTTCTTCCTGGTTATTATCCTTGCTCGGAGCTGCTTCAGTAGTAGGAGCATCTTGTGAATTGCGATATCCTTGAGCTGCATCATAACTGGCAAATGGACCCCATCAAGCTAGCAGCTATAGCAGCATTCAGATCAGCCTCTTCTTGCTGCGCTGCAATCAAGTCCATTTCACTCATCCCTTCTGATTGTTCTCCAAGTAGACGGGGTTGTACCTGCTGAGTAGGTGCTTGAACCTGGTTACAGGAGACTGTTATCTTCCGGGCATCATCAGGGGTAAGCCATTGACCAAAACCATTAGAGCCTTCAGTTGCCATAGGGCACTCCTTGGGGAAATTGCCTCTAACTGCAAAGATACTCCAGCCTGACCCCTTCAGAGCGTCAATGAAAGCTGAGAGGTAAAACTTTGACAGGTGCTCAGGAGCTGGGTAGAGACTATTAAAGTTATACCACTCCCCATTCACCTTCCCGATGCAGAACCAGTGGTCCTGCAGGTAGCAAATGAAAGCAACCTCCTGCTCAGGATCAAATAGGGACGACCCTGCAGCTGGGGAATCAAGGGGGATAACTTGGAGGTCCCAAACCTCCAGCGCCTTCTGCCCTATAATTAGAAGAAACCTATTAGAAGAAATGAAAATAGATATCTCTGTAATAGACTGGTATCACAATTGGTTTGAGTTAATGAAGCATATGAACTCTACATGTGGACATGAATAAAAGTGACAGCATTCCAGATTCATTGCAAAGATAAAAAGCATAGATGATGCTCCTACAAGAGGGAAAACTTTTCAGATCAAATGTAAGTATAAAGGCTGAGACGAACAAAGTGATGAATCACAATTTGTGTACGCATAACCGTGTCCCATCTGTCCAGATTCAGGTATAATGTGCACCTTCTTAAAATTTCAACTTCTATAATATTTACCCATTCCCCGAGTGTAACAGGACCCACTACCAAGGTCTTGCAGCTTTGGGTTAGAAACGAATACTTAATGAATTCCTTATCATCTTCCCCCCAATTCATATTCAAATGTGTAAAGTGGTAACCAGAGGGTCTCACCAGGGTACTGCAGTTATTTATACAATACAAAGACAAAACATGATTCAATGAAGAGAAAGGGGAAATAGCTAATTGCTTCATATCTTTGGTGACCCTTCTCCTATACATCATTGAGGCTTTAGGAGAACACTTTAAAAGAACTAGAATGCCTCCCATATTGCAAAGTGCCAAATCAGGACAGCATTTAAGCATATTCACAGCAAATAAGTGTCAATTTAATAACTTGATGTAGACATGAACGCCAAATTAAAATAAAAATGTGTGAAACATCTGAATATCAGCAACATGCAAAACAGTGGTCTATTCACCGCTATTTGTGCTCAGATTCATCATTTATGACTGACAGGTATGTATTTCATTTTCATCTACAGCGGCATTCTTTTCCTTCCATAGTTCCATTTGTCCCTATTGCAGTGACAGCATGGCTCTTTGCTAGAGTACGGGACAAGTGAAGGGCACCAGCCATCAAAAGGTTACTCTGGTCGTGCTATTGGCTCAAAAGTCCCTCCTTGCGCTTTCTCTCTCGAATACACAACAGTAAGAAGAAAATTAGAATTTGTTATGGTTTTCTTTAGGTCACGTTCGTGCCTTTTGAACAGATAGACAGACATAGCTTAAACTACCTAGCTAGGTCCAAGCATCAGTCCTTCGGCATTGGCGGTTGGCGCAGCACCAAGCACCAAGCCCTAACCAACAAACTCGACCTCAGCCAACTTTATGTCCATCACTAATTAATTGGCCCAGAACATACATCATATTTCATTTCTTCTGGGTCAATACAAAATTTGTCTTAATGTGCTTAGCTGAATTTTACAACATATTTGAAGCACAATAAATGGCAGACCTAGTGCCGGGAGGCTTCCACATGCAAGTTGGAGATACATCTGAAATCATTGTGATCCAGAATTTCACTCCCGCTGTCAAAATGCTTGAAATAGTTGGTTTCACAACTAAATGAGCAAGCCTGGATGAAAACCGAGCATCAGAATTACCACACAATCCAACTGAACTAGAAGCATATTGTTCTATGGAGCTGCAAAGGTCAGGTTGCCCAGAAGTATTTGAAATTCCAAAAGGTACTGCATGCTGCTCTTCATTCTGACGGAGAAGTACAATCTGTCATGAAATGACTTGGAAAGTGTTACTGACAACATAGGTCCCATCTATGTTTATCATATGAATCAGTTTGAACATTCAAACTAAATTCATTAGCAGAAGCATGTCTTTTATGGACATGGATTGGCATCCTCTAGTAACGAGTTTGAAACCTGGTTGTGATAAATGTCTCCCTTCTGATCATAACTCAGAGTATCATTAAAAGACACCCATGGCAATGCCATGCACTCATGTGCTTCGCTAGCCCCATGAGATAAGTCATTTTTCGATCAACAGGGCCCTGATTGTATCCCCATGGTAAAGCCATGAACTCACATGCATCATCGCTTGCATAAGAGGATGACATTTTATCAGTTCTTCTCAGCTTCGCTAATGAATTAAAGTCACTTTGCTTGTAATCTAGCAAATTATCAAAATGGCCCTTGGGAATAACAAGAGCTTGTCTGCAGTCCATTTTCCTGTGCGTCATGGACCCTTCTTGCTGCAGCATTACATTAATAGTAACTATCAATGGTGTAACTATAACAATAAACAGATGTGGCAGCATGTTGCACCAAGCGTTGAATTACAAAAGCACAAATCATACCTTTTTCATGATGTTGTCGGTGCCTAGTCTCTGCAGGATGTCACATACAAATTCTGACCTGAGAAATTTGCTATAATTATGCAACAGTATAAGAAAAAATAAGCCATTGGATTTCTGCAATATAGAACCCCAACCTTCTTTGGAACAACTCAACACTTCCCATTGACACTGTTTTTGCTGCTATCTTCAATAAGTTGCATCTCTTTTCTGAAAATATCTGTCCACTGATAGGCTCTCTGCCTATAAACATAAGTGTCAGTGTGATGTGCTTAGCATCCCAGCTTAGTGCAAGAAATGTAAGTCTGTAGAGAATAATAATGCAAACACATATTCCAAGATATGCAACAAAAAGTAAGTGATCAAAAGTAAGTACCAATTTCAAAAGACCTATTGCAAATTAAGAAATGCTTCTGAATCAATACAAAAGGAATCGTCAGGTCTGATGATGATGATGATGATGATGATGAGAGGGAGAGGGAGAGGGAGAGGGAGAGGGAGAGGGAGAGACAGAGAGAGAGAGTGAGAGGGAGAGACGGAGAGAGAGAGAGAGAGAGAGAGAGAGAGAGAGAGAGAGAGAGAGAGAGAGAGAGAGAGAGAGAGAGAGAGAGAGAGAGAGAAAGAGAGAGCCCATGATTGTGGACATAGTTAAATTTTAATCGCATTTATTATTTTTTATTCTCTCCTATAAACTTCTAAACAAAGAATCAGGGTGATCTTTATTATTGTCTTGTGTTGTAACTTTCTTCATGCAAGCGATATGGCAGAAAAGTTTCCAGAAATGTAAATACTGGAGATGGTAAAACTTCAGCAGCAGCAACTAAATTATGCATGTATGCTGAGATCTGAGAGATTAACACGTGCTCACCAACATTTCCTGAAATCCCTGTAACATCAAATGATGTCTGAGCTATAGGTGTGAGGACATTAATACCCATCAGGCAATCATGTGAGCTAGATATGCATTATTCATTATTCATAAACAGAAGGGTGTGACAAAGATATAAGACCAGAATGGGAGGATTGCGCGCTAATTTTCTCACCAAGAATTTCCTCATTCTTATCTGGTGTAGCAGGGGAGTCATCACAATACATAGTATTCTCATGGACAAAGAACTTTTTTGGGGCAGTCATGTTGCACGATCCTACAAGACACAGCATAAACAGGAGTTCATTCTACTCACCCACTGGAGGTCATTATAATGTTTAGAGTAAAGGAACAACAGAACAAAACAGCAATGAAAGAATATATATACCAAATCACATACCTTATTTTTGCTTGGAAACCTTTGGTTCAAAGCTTTGATGAGTTTGTATAAACGAGAGCTATAGCCTGACTGTTCACACAATTTCTTAAAGAATTTATATTATGCAGTTTTCGCATCACAAACTGCATAAGAAATGATGGGTTAGCATAATATAGAAAACGAAAATGTTAAAATGCTCAAGCATCTAACAGCTACAGGAAGAAAAATACTTCTGATTATTACAATTTAGAACGGAAAATGTTGACTATGTAGATCATATAATCCTATATAAGAACAATGTCGAATTTATGCAATGACTACCAGCTTCATTTCCAAATCGAACCCTTTTCCTTTGCCTTCCATATGCTATCAGGTAATTATTGCATCAGACCAAAAAACGCAGAACGATTGCTAGGAGGGAGGAATGTCCATATATGCAGGGATCAGAAGCACACGGCCTTAAACAACACCAAATTCAACGAAACCAAGCAAAAAAAAAAATTATCTACACACACTAACTCTACAATCGGTCTTTTTTCTCATCATGAGCAAACCGCAAGAACTCATGTCTTGCATTCCAACTTCTGAGTTATCTCTAATCCAACCCAACCTCACTAATCCCAGCTCAACCACAAGCTAGATATTTCGGCTCCAATCCAGGAATACATTTCCGATTCGAAACATGACTCATTGAATGAAACTCATAACCCAGCTAATAATGCAAACAAATGTTAGTATGGTACACGAAACATGACTCATTGGTTGGTGTGCACTGGTGCACCGGACCTTGCCTGTGATACCCGATTTGCATAGATAGTCAATAGGCGCAGCTGTGTCCTACCATGGCGCTGTTGTTGGGCACGATCCAAGTGCTCTGGACCCCTGTGGACTGCTCCTGATCAAAACTGTAATTGCTCTGCACATCAACCCCTATCGAGCTCCAGAACTCCAGTTCTCCTGCAGACAGCTGCCATGCCATCGGCATGGTAGATTGTTGGACCATCAATTGCGGAACCACGATGTCCTGCTTCTCTGTAGTCGGCACCTCCAACTCAGTGTACTGCTCTGACGCTGCGGATGGGAAGCCTTGAAACTGAAAGTCGCTGCTGCCAAGAAGAGGGCTCTGCCGGAATTTGTCGTCGTCGGACAGAACGAGGTGAGAGGGCTCTTCGTCTCCAGAAGCATACGCCAAGCCCAAGGGGCTGTGACCGAGCATCGCCCCAGAAGAAGGAAGCGTCGATGAACCGCTGGCCGCTGTGGCGCCGACGCGAGCGTGACCACTACTCTGACGGACTTGTTGGCCATCCGGCACGCGCATGCGCATCCGGCCGTGGCCGCTGAAGACAATATGGCAGATCTTGACGGGGGACGGGCAGGGCGGCGCGGCGATGGAATACTCATGCATCACCCACCCCACGCTGCCGCTGTTCTTACCTTTGCCCATGTGCAGGTTGAGGTTGCTGACGTGGACCCTGATCCTCTTGCCGCGGACGCGCAGGCACTTCTCCAAGCTGCTCTGCATCTTCCACGTCCCGACGCCGCCATCGCAGCATCGGTCATGGCGGGCGCCGGGTTTCTTGGCTTCGCTGGCGCGCATGATGAAGTAGGCCTCGTCCTCGCTCCCCACGCCGTAGCGCTAGAAGAGATCGCAGGTATACCTGGGCATGCAGCCCGAGCCCGTGAGCCCGGCACGGGGCCCTTTTTTTTGCCTCAGCCCAAGCCCGGCACGGCCCGAAGGCCATCGTGCCCGTGCTGACCCGGCCTTGGGGAACAGGCCATGCCTGGGCCGCACCCCCAGCCCGTGGGCTGGCATGGCACGGCCCGTACAGCCATAGGAGGCCCGTTCCCAACGCTCGAAGAGGGGGTGGCGGCCTAGCCAGAGCCGGCCCACCGGCCCACCCCAACCCTCCCCCCGGCCGCCACACTCCATATAAAAGGAGCCGGCCGGGGCGCCCCCTCTCCCAGGCTCCCCTAACCGGTCAACCCTAACCCTAATCCCCGCCACGCCACACCGCCTCTCGCAGTCTCGCTCCTCGCCTCCCGCCCTCCACTCTCGTAGATCCATCTCCGCTCCGGCGGACCGGCGCCCCGTCGTCCGTCGCCACCCAGTGACATCGCCGCCGCTCCAGCACCTCTCCGGCTATCCCTGAGTCCCCTCCCCTCCCCTACTTCCTTCCCTACCTGTCTCCCTTCTCCTTCTTCTACTCTTTCATCTCGGTCACTCGGTGAACATGTGAGTCCGCCTCCCCGTCTCTCTCCCGCCGAAGCTCGCCGTCGTTCTTAATCGGGTCTTTTGCCTTTGTGTGGCCCTCGTCTTCTCCGGCACTGGGCTCCGGTTCCGCAGGCAAGTCGTCTCGTAACCCTAACCCTAGAATCTAGATCTAACCCTAACGGCCTAACCTAGATCTTCCTTGTTTATGCAGGTCGGTTGCCGATGCCTCCTCTACTAGCCTTGGCGTAGAGCGAGCAATGGCACGGCGGCCACGGCCACGCCAACCGTTGAGGAACGGTGCTGAAGATCCGCCGTCCGTGGCCGAGGGCCCCATGGTGTGTGACCCGCAAGGCGACGATGATGCTGGGTACCCTGTGACCGGCGACAAAGACTTGATCGCGGCAGGGCTGTCCCCGGAGCACGATGACGACGGCCATGACCCTTACTCGTTGTTTGATGACGACGTCGCCCGTGGGACACAGCCGCCGATCGAGCTCGATGCCGAGGATGCAGGGGCGGCGGCGACAGGGACGGTGGTAGACTCCAACACACAGACCAACAGCACAGCTGCTAATGGTAATGATGGTAATACTCCTTCCTCTGCTCTTTCTGCTAAACGCCAGTCCAAGTGCTGGGCTAATTTTGAACAGATTTATGAGACGATTAATGGTAAAAAGGTTCGAGTTAAAGTTATCTATAAGATGTGTAGAACCACACTGAGTGCTAGGTCAGCTGCTGGTATTGGTCACATACTTAGGCATCAAAAGTCTTGCAAGAAAAAATTTGATCATGCTGCTAGGGTTCAGTCACGGCTAGCATTTAATCCTGATGGTTGCATCTGTGGTTGATGAGTTTGGTTTGATTGATAAGACTTTTTCTGTCACACTAGATAATGCATCTTCTAATGTTAAGGCTATGGAAACTTTGACACCAATGTTTGCTGGTTATTTGGGTTCTGATCCTGCACCTGAGCCTGATAATCCTGCACAGTGGCGAAGCTACGTTCAAGGGTCAGCCGACCCCGACGGTTTTTGTAACAACCCTAAAAACCCATACAACCTAAAAATCCCAACCAATTAAAATTTTTCATTTATTTATTATGAAAACCCATTTTTCTTGTGCAAGCATATAGGTTTCATGATGAATTTGGTAAATAAAGGAGTATAGTTTGCATTTTAATTCCATTCACATAGAATAATAGCTTATGCATCACATTTGGGATTTATTGCAATTTATGTTTGTATTTACTCAATACTTAAAATGGGTAATATATGTATTTATACACTTAAGAAAAAGAAAAAGAAAAAGAAAAAGAAGAGAGTATAAGGAGAGCAGAACCGGCCCGACGCCAGCCCAAACCGGCCCAACCGGCCCCGTTTTCTTTTCCCCTCTCCTCGCGCCCACCGCACACGTGAGATGGGCCGGCCCACGTTGCGGCCCGGCAACGCGCGCGCGACCGGCACACACGCGCTCGCGCTCGCTGCCAACCCGGGCCTGCATGTCAGCCGCCTTCCCCTTCCACTGTTTCTCTTTCTCACGAAGGCGACGCGCCTGCCGGGGGTGTCACGCGAATGGCGTGACCCTGGACCCACGGCCGATAGCACCACGCCCCGCAGAAGTTGTCCCCCTCCTGTCCCCTCTTTTCTTGGCCGCCAAGCGAACCCGCGCCCATCCGGAGCCCTAGATCCACTCGAGCCATGGCCCTTCGATCGGTCGAGCGCGATCAGGACCGTTCGCCATTGTAGCTAGCCAAGCTCGCCTATAAAAAGGAGCTCACCCCGAAGCCCTACCCTCATTTCCCCTCGCCGCCACCGCGGCACAGACCGGCACACTGCACCACACCGAGAGAGAGAGAGAGCGTAGGAGAAAGGCGGAGCAGAGGAGGAGGAGCTGCCGGAGCGTTGCCTCCGCGGAGCGCGCCGAGCCGGACACGGAGGAGAAGCCGGAGCCCCGTTGCGGTTCGGCATGGCACTGCGTACGCTCTGCACGGCTCCGACTCGCCACTGCATCGCCATCCTATTTTCACCGACACCGCGGTGAGCCACCCGAGCACCTTGCCAACCTCGCCGTGCTTTCGGCCATGGCGCTCGGCTTCACGAGCACGCAGGCCACGGGTCGATTCCGACCCTGGAACACCGCGCGCACACACACAAGACCTGCCAAGCCAAACAGGTGACGCGCATATACACTGGAGTGACTTCGACGGGCACCGCAGGCATGGGCGTTCGGAGCGCCGCCGTCTCGTCGGCGTTCCCGAGCACCTGAGCCAGTAGCATCGTCCTGCCACCCATCGGCACGACCACTAGCTCCACGGGCACGACGGACTAGCTTGAATCGTAAAGACCGACCATCCATGGCCCCGGAGCGCAGCACGACGCGCTCGCGGGAAGACGTGCTCGCCATGGCACGTTCTGGCGCGGCGAAGTCCGTTCAGGGTCTAGCTGAGTATCTCGCGCGGTAGGAGGGAGCCAAGATGGTACACCGAGACCTCGCGAACGAACCCGCCTCGCGGGATTGAAGCCGGAACCACCTTCGCCTTGGCCGCGTGCGCCGCGACCTTACCGGAGCGCCGCCGCGAGCCGTCGCCAAAAGAAGGCCATGCCATGGCTAAAGTTCGCCACTAGAGTGTTGTATGCTTCTCTGGCCTCACCAATTTGACAAGACCGCATTCGATTGAACCAAGACATGGTCGTAGCCGCGTTGCCGCCTTCCGCCGTCGTCGGCGACACGCTGCCGCCACAACCGAGCACCTTGGGAATCTCGGTAGCCAAAATTGGTAGTTGGTATACCATCGCCATAGACCCTGGAGGCGTATACATCTCCTAAAAGACCTTCTTAGCCCCGCCGGAACCTCACAGTCGCGGCGACATCGCCGCCGATGACCGGAGCATCTCAATACCGCGACCAGGAACAAAAACCGACCACCTCGGACAAGCTTAGTTGCGGAAGATCGAACCTCCATAGCCTGGAACACCGAGAGGTGCGTTCTCGGGGAAACGTGATCGCCGCCGACACGTTCCGCCTCGCCTAAAATCCGTTCCAAGTACCCCCGGTCGCCTCGCGCTGCGGAGAAAGGCCGACGAGGTTCGCCAAGTCTGCCTCAGCACCGCCGCGTAGATAGCCGAGCCCCGAATCATGTCTGTCGCCTTGGCTATGTGCGCCTCCACCTCGTCGGAGAACCGCCGTATGCCGTGGGAGAGAAGGAGGCCATACCACGACTCTAACCCGCCACCATCTGGTCGGACGACTGCCTGAGCACGCCAATTGGGGAAAGCCGAGCCCTGTCTTGCCGAAATATGGTCATCGCCGCCCTGTCATCGTCCGCCGCACCGGAGAGACACCGCCGCCTTGAACAGACGCCCTGGAACCCTGCTAGCACCAAATGTCCGATTCGCCCGAGCCTCCCCGGGAGAGCTCGGGAGAGCGGCACCCTCGGCGCCCAAATGTCCGATTCGCCCGAGCCTCCCCGGGAGAGCTCGGGAGAGCGGCACCCTCGGCGCCCAAATGTCCGATTCGCCCGAGCCCCGCCGAGGTACGCCGAGCTCCGCCGAGCCCCGCCGAGCTACGCCGAGCTACGCCGAGCTCCACCGAGCTACGCCGAGCTACGCCGATGCCCCCCGACCTCTGAGAACCACCCCCGACCACCGTCGAGCTCGCCCGACCACCGCCGAGCTACGTCGACGCCCCCCGACCAACGTCGAGCTCGCCCGACCAACCACCGAGCTACGCCGACGCCGGCGACTCTCTGGGAACCAGCATCGAACACCTGGTAGGCGACCATCGGGTCTGTGTTCGGATGAGGCGCCACATGCCGCACTACTGGACCCGCGCGCCACGTGGACCAATCCCGAGCTGCCCCTGATTAATCGGCCATTTTCCATTTTCAGAAAATAGGATAATCTTCGGAAATTCATAACTTATTCATATGATGTCTAAAAATTGCGCACCATATATCAAAATTCTTAGAAAAATGAGATCTACAATCTAAGACTATTTGTGTGCATTTGGCTCTTTATTTTATTGGATTTTTCTAAAATACTCTATAGGAGTCGCTGACGCGACTATTTCGTGTTTGATTTCAGAGCCGGAGGAGGATCTGACTAAGGAAGACGACCACGAGTACTTTCAGGAGGTAGGAGACGACTACGAAGGTGCCACGTCCCACCAAATCCTTAGATCCTATTTACGCATTGCAAATGACATTGTTGCTATTGCTTTATGATTATGTATGGATTGGTTGCATGGTAGTATATTTGAATTCCCTGCCTTGATAAGACTATACCCTGCTATCCGCTGCTAGGTTAGCTGCTGCTTAATTTACTGTTACTTTTCCACTACTTCCTACTTGCTATATGCTATGTGGTGGAATTGGGACGGTGTATAACTGATCATAACCACTGGGAGAGAGTGCTGCGTGCGTCTTGGGTGCGTGGTAAGGGTTGATGTCGACCAAGTGGGATGTGAGACAAGCCCATGGGGCAAGTCGTGCCGGGGGTGCAACCTGGGCATCCCCAAGCGAGATACCTGTGGCGGGTAAAGTTGTTGAGGAGGTTTCGGGTGGGATAGCTGTAACAGAACCGGCTAAATCACCTGGCCCACCGGCACCTGTCATTGTCACTAACGACTTCTGACAGCCGGGCCCGTGTCCCAAATGATCTAGACAGGTCTGTCGGGCTACATTAGCACCCTTTTCTCCGACAGGATCACCATTGCAGAATCATCACAGGATTACAACATTTCGTAATAAAATACATCAGAGTAACAGTGCGGAAGATTACATAACATTTAGATTACAAACCGGTTGTTCAAATAGGATTCAAATATAGTTATTACAGACCAGAGGACATAACAGTAGCAGTGGAATAGTTACACAATACTAGATAAGATAACTCGAACCCTGCCCACGGGTTCCACTTCACTCATCGCCGCTTTCTTCTTCGACCACGGTCACGCAACATGGAGCAAGACAGATCTCCGACTGCGGTCCTCCTGCAACGGGGTTAACAAACCCTGAGTACTTGGGGTACTCCGCAAGACTTACCCGACTAAGGGTGTAAAATGAGACTCAGGAATGCAAGGCTATGGGTAAGGCTAGCAGAGGATGAGGAGTTTGCAGAAAAGCAATCTATCCTGTTCCATATTTTATTTTATCAATATCATAATCACAACTATAGTTCCGACATTCAATCTCAAATATCATCATTCTTCAAATTTCTTTATTCATTCAGATAACCTAGTTGAGAACCACTTTTCGGTGTAGAGTGTGAGGATCAAGTCTCCATAACCGAGGAGCACGTCGATTCGAATCCAGAAAGTACCCAGCTGGGGATTCTAACCACACTGCATATGCAGCACGCCGGCATACATATACCAACCCGTCGTCACGGCTTTTCCCGGAACCGGTCCTGCGCCACCCGAGAGCACAGTACTCCACTCTTATCCAGGCACGCCGGCCACGTGGGTACAAGCTACTCTCGCCATCTCTCCACTCCCAGTGCGTGGTTGTCGGTTCCAGCAATAGTGTCACCGAACTCTAGGCTTTCCGCATTGGTATGTGGCTAGGCTGTTCATCATGATCACAGCAGACCTACAACGAACGGTCCCTACTTCCTTCCTGCCGTCAATCCTGCATTGGGACTCTAACCCAAGTACAAGACTACCCGACAGTTTTTATTATCGTGCCTGTCGGGTGAGTGAGACATAGGGAACGCCGCCCCATGAGCTGGCCACCCAACGAAACACGTTTCCAAAGACATCGACCAGTTCCAACTATTCCGAAAGCGACCATGCATTGGGACTCCAACCCAAATACACATCGACCAGCGGATAACAAGTTCTTCACCAATCAAAGTATAAGTATAGTCATGGCACAGAAAATAGTTTTTCTTTTATGCAAAGCTAAGTTCATTAAGCATGCCTAAGCATTTCTCAAACCATTTTATTTAAATCAGGTTTCAGGGTATTTATTTGAGACAATGCATCTGGATAGGTGACAATCAACTCCTATCAACCTTATGCAGTAGATTAACTCGAATTATAAATATTTTGTAATAGAGGGGCTGAATGCACCGGGGCTTGCCTTGGATCGTGTACAGCGTCGGGTCGGGATCAGTCCCGCAGATGTCGAATCCTTGAATGACTTCTGGAGTGGCCTCCTCAGTAGTAGTCTCGACCTGGACCCCCTCGGGAACAGGCACTACACGTATGCAATGATGTATGCTTAGCGTGGCATGAGGGCAACAAATGAAATGCTTGGAAGTAAACCATTAATACCTTGAGTACAACTTTCCTTCACGGCAAAGTTGTAAACGATCTACAGAAGGTAAAAGTAATGTTTCCTACTTTTGTTTTATTGGCCTTTTTAACGGTCACAGAAAGCCGCTACACAGCTTTATGACTACTACCAAGCACTAAGTTCTCAAACTGCCAAGGATCACACAGCGAAAGATCCTTGGTCTTCATTCAACCCAAAATTCACACAACAAACCTAAATTCATTTTTCTATTTACTTTATTAATCCCTAATTTCACATATATTCATTAATTGACCAAACTAACTTCAATTGCAACCAAACTTTACCAACAGCTAGGTTTTATCACCAAACAGAGCCACAATAAATTTCATGATTTTTGGATTTACAGAGAATTAATTAAAATTACACAAACTTGCATTTATTAATTACTTCACTGATTTATACAGCAGATTAAAGGCACTGGAACACCCTATATTATATTTTTAACAAATACTACATACTTCAGAGAGCATACACAATTATTCTCACATTTTTCCATTCAACAGATTAATTCATATGAAAATAACAATCATCAGCACTATTCAAATAAATTAAAATAGAAAAGGTATTTGAAATTCCTTTGGAAAAAATGAAAACGGCCCACTCGGCCGAGACGGCCCAGCCGACCGCGCTCGCGCCCGAGCCGGCCCAACATGGCCCAAGCGCACGCGCGCACCGCTCCCGCGCGCACGCGGCCCACGGCCACGCGAGGCGAGACGCTGACGGGCGGACCCCGCCTGTCAGCTCCTCCTCCTACCTCCCGCCGGCTCCCGTGCACGCGCACGCGCGCGCGCGGCTAGCACGGCCCTCGCCGCCGGCGACCCCAGCGACGAACCCAAGCGACTCTACGGCTACCCTAACTCCTAACGAGCACCCCCGAGAGGTTAGGCTCTAGCCTAGCATCCCACGGTGAGGAGCATTTCGCCCATGGCGGAAGCCGACGGCACGGTGGCTCTGCGCCGGCCAAAACAAAGGGATAGAGGAAGGGAGAGAGGACGGGAAAGACTCAGTGGCTCACCACGAAGCCAACGGGCGAGTCGGTGAAGGCAGCAACGGCTTGGAGAGGGCGGCTTGACGGTGATGGCGGATCCGGCAGCTCGGCTCCGACGGCGACCCCGCGTTCCGGCGATCCTAGAGTGCCAGATACCCAACCGCCAGGCGCATGAGAAACAGCGAGTGATAGAGAGTTTGAGACACGAGACCGAGGGAGAAGAAACTCACTCCAACACGCTCGTCGCGTCGGAGATGGTTGCGGCGGCGCTCTGGCCACCCGCAGGAATGGCGACGAGCACTCCGGCACCTACAGACCACTACAACCCTCGCCAACGGTGGCAAACAAAGCGCAAGGGAGTTGGCGAGCTAGCAGGGAGATGGAGAGGGTGGTGGTGGTGTGACGACGGCGAATTTGGCCGGCGACCGAGAGGTGGCGATGGCGACCGGGAGGGAGAAAATGGAGAGGGGGAGGGCCTCGTCGCCCTTTTGAAGGCCGGGGAAGAGGGGGACAGGGTCAGAGCGTCGCGGCGCACGCCGATCCTCCTCCGAACTGGCGCCCGGGCAGGATCTCGGCCGGCACGGCTCGCGCGGCCGCCCGCCCGGCACGGCGCTCTGCCGGCTCTGTTCGCGAACAGGAAGAGGGGGCGAAGTACTGTAGCACTCATTCCCTAGGGGCTGTCGGTTTTTGACCAAATTCGACTGATTTTGCATACAAACATGAAAAACTGCAAAAACAAAAGTTGTAGGGTTTGAAATTATGAACAACTTTGCTTTTGGAACTAAATCCAAATTCGAAATATTTTTGAATCTACAGAAAAGGGGGTAGAATAGGGTTTTAAATTTCAAACTGTATTTTCAAAATTACTTTTAAATTTTCTCAACAACTTGAAAAGTTGCCAAAATAATAGTTGTTCTACTCAATGAGCTTTACAACTTCTATTTAGGAAGTTTTGTCAGATTCCAAATAATTTTTGAAATGCCAATCCAAAACTAAGTTTTAAATCATTGTTTTGAAATAAATTTGAATTTCCACCACAGAACTTTGAAATCTCCAAAAATAAAAGTTGTTCCATTTTAAAAGATCTAAAACTCTTATTAAGGGACTATCTCAAAATTCCTTTTAGATTTTGAATTAGGTTTTGGTCCTAATAAAAGTAAATTTTTAAACCTTTATTTGGGAATTTAATTTTACAAACAAATACTAATTAAATTCAAATCACTCTAGGGACCTAATCACAATCATATGCAAATGATTAATTTAAATATGATGATATGGCAGATTAATTAAATCCGTAATACCCGGGGTATTACAATAGCCTTGGTGGTTTGAAGCCCGTGGACGGAGGTGCTGTGATGGCACGGGGAGAGTATCCCCTAAGTGAAGATGCCTATTTGGTCAAACCTAGGACGGACTAGTTTCAGGTTCATGGGAATCCTTTTCTACTCACTAGCTTCTGATGGGCGGGAGACGGCTGGACTACTTGGTAGGACGGTGCCACTACTGCTAGGTTGAGAGGTGATAAGGGTGGGCGGAGACGGTCGATGGGTTCCCGTTCCGTTCTAGATGCGCAGTACCACTGGATGGGCCCGGTACTGTGTCTCCCAGTCTCAGCATAACAGTGTAGGATCCGGAATATCCCAGGGCTGAGTGGTAGGGTGGCATCGACCTAGGCAAGCAAGCACCCGGAATTCTGCCTAGGTGTTTGCGCAACACCTATAATGGCTAATCTTGTGGGTAGTGAAACCTCTGCAGAGTGTACGGTTGATCGATCGATACATATGCCAACTTGTTGGCTATGGACCTTTCCTGTGAAGCTTCTACTAGTGTAGTGAGTGTTCTCTTCTCCCCCTGGATGACATTTTTCCGGCAGTGTACCCGTTGTGGTAGTGTGCCGCTGAGATAGGCCCGAGAGGGAGTTGGGCCTATCGAATGAGAGCGAGGTGTGGGTAAGTGAGATGTGGTGATGGGAAAAGGGATGATGGTGTTAACTGGAGATAAAACTTGACTAATTAAACATTGATTACAGCTGCATAGGAAACCTCAGCCTATAGGTCTGCTTGTATAGCCTTGCATCCACTTTCCACAAAGCAAATGCTGTATAGGTGGGCTCCGTGGCCAGTACAAATCATACTGATAAATTTGCTGTCAGGTGACGAGAATGAGTACGACTTCGAGGAAGACGATGGCGAGGAATAGGGTCACGTGCTACACTCAAGTTGGCCGTGAAGGACGAAACGTTTCCGCATCTTCTAAAGTTTCTCTGAATGTTGATTCCGTCAGTGTAGCGATGTAATAAGTGTTTATGTAAGACTTAATTACCGTTGTATGGATCCTGGTGTCAACTGAGATATGGGTAATTTCATGGATTGTCCCAAACAATCTGTTGAATTATAATTCGAGCCTGTGGATTTCCTTTCGCGGAAATCGAGGTCGTTTCAGTTTTGCCCTGACCCCTTATGCACATCGTCTATTGGCCGGTTTAGACACCAATAGAAATTATGTTGGACCCGGGCGCCCGACAGAGCTGTCAACTGAGGCAGCCGCAGTCCAACTGTTCGATGGCCGCAGCACTCAGCGCACACATGGATCCATAATCTATTCGCAGGCCATAAAAAAATAATTAGGCGTGATTACCAATTATACGCATAACTACTTGCACATTACTATTTACCACGTATACACATAGCTACTTTCACATTAGTATTTATACCTGCTTTAATTTTTCTTATGTGATTACTTTGATAGGCAATTAAAGCACATTTGGATAATTGTAGATAGAAGGATCTTGATCATGAGCTTAATATTTCTCCCTCCGTTCCAAATTATAAAGTGTTTTTTTGGTATTTTTAAATACATCTCTTTTACTACTATATACTCCCTCCGTTCAAAAAAACATATCGTTTTTAAATTTTACCATTCGTTTTATTCAAAAATTTTGTACAAATAAATAAATAAATTATTATTAAAGTATCTTAAATGATAAAATAATTCATAACAAGATAAATAATATTTATAAAAAACTTTGAATAAGAGGATGGTCAAATAAAATGTCTGAAATTCTAAAATGACATAGAGTTCTGACCCCAACGACCATTTATCCTGGCTTCGCCCCTGGTGCTGCATGCAGTTCCATAGCTCAGATCTCCGTAGCGATACGTCTACTATCTGGGCTCTTGTGCCCTTTCGGACAACGGGCAGGACTTGCCTAAAATCTCCTTCGAACACAACCATTTTCCTGCCGAATGGTGCATCCGGTCTGTCCATTACGTCCCTCATGCTTTTATCCAGCGCCTCAACAGCCTGCCTCTTAGTCATCGATGCTTCGTCCCAGATTATTAGCGATGCGGCATTTAGTAGCTTTCCTGTCCCATTTAGTTTTGTGATTCCACAATTCGCTCCGTTTTCAAATCTTAATGGTATCTTGAACCGCGAGTGTGTTGTTCTTCTTCCTGGCATGATTGATGCCGCAACACCAGAAGTGGCTGTTGCTAGAGCGATCTTACCTTGGCTGTGCACGGTGGCTGCGCACGGTTGCCATTGCTTATCTTTTATGTTCCAAATAAATTTCCTGGCGATGTCAACAAGCTGGCAGCGGCGGCATTGTAGGGGAATAACTTTTCGTGGTCTCTCCCTCGCCCCTTTGGCGTCCCTCTCCAGTGTCATCGGAGAGACCAGGAAGGAGGGGATCTGGCGAATTCCCTGTTCAGGAGTCCGGGGCTGGTGAGTTGTTGTCTTTGGCAAATGACAGTTTTGCTAGCCTTCTTTTGCTTCAAGGTTGCAGGGCAAGCTGAGGGATTGTGGGTGGTGGCGGCTAGATCGGGTTTGACTTTCTCTTGACGGCGGTGGTCATCAACGGTGACCCGAGATCCAAGAGTTGAAGGGGTTGGACGCGGCCCCGGTCGATAGGCGATCGCCGGTGGCTTCTTTTTCTTCAACTACAACAAAAGCCGATGTGGCCAGTGTTGCGCAAAGGATCTAGGGGTGTTGATGCAAAATTTAGTTTCTTTAGAGTCCTTTGTGATGTTTCGCCAGGACAGCTGCTTCTTGTCCTATGTGCGTGTACATATCCGAATGTCTACATGTATGTTTTCCTGGCCCAGACATACAGATACGTATTATTAAAAAAAATCCAAAATTCTTTTTTTTTTGTTTTTTTGTTTTTGCAAGCAACCAAAATTTTATTTTTGCCCAGCCATAGAGCATTCCATGCAGCTCGTAGACTAGAGGGACAGATCACTATTGTGATTCATGCCAAAAGTCAGCTATTTCGCAAGCTATCTCACAAGTCAAAATTTTCTGGTGAATACACTTTGACATCAACGCATCTTCTTCATTTCCGATATCATATTGGTCATCTTACATTTATACTCCTTGCACGCTCTCCCACATGCCTGAACATATATCGAAGTTTTCTTGAAGAATCTGGCAATGTGTTCTTCGGATTTCTCCAGCAATGCAGGGACCGTGAGAGCAATAACAGCACCTGACAGAACAGGGACCAAAAAGTTTATCAAATCGACATGAATCAGCAAGACTAATAGAGCATTTTTTTTATTTCCAAATCGATTCCTTCCTTCTAGATGAGATGCACCCTGCCATGTCCTCACGTTTATGTATCCTTGGATGACATCCAGCAGCTCTAGTGTAGAACTTCTGGAAAGAAACGTTCAATAAATGGAACTTTTGGTGAAGCTAGAACGATCCTGCTCTTCTATCAAACGAAGTGATAGTGTGAGCATTGCCTCTGTTTCCATTGTTATGCCATTTTGCATTGTTACCAGCACAGATTTTTAGTAAAAATTGTAAGTGATCTGATGATAAGTGTATTGTACATGTTTCGTATTGCTATCATGATGAGGTTCTTGAGATGCACCGTGGTTCTCTCATATGAAATGTAGAACAGTAGAAGAACTTACTTGTATATACTAAAGTGATAAGATCAGTCAATCGGCCAACTATGGAGGTCAGCAACAACACAAAAGCCACCTTGTAGAAGAGGCTGGAATCCATTCCAAGTGCAATGTTTTCGAAATCCTTGAGTACCTTATTCATGAAGGTGCCAGCTATTTCTGCTGCTTCACTCAATGACTCATCAGAAATTTTTATCAATGGGATGGGTGGAGGTGACCTGCATAGGTTTCTTTTGCATTTAGAGTTGGCACTTACAATGAATGATAGCTATTATCTAAGAGAAAAAGCAATTATAAAGCATATTGTTTTCATTGTTGGTCTATCCCTGACATTTGGTTTCTTTTTTGCAATAAGGATCATATCATGGTATTGCACAACAATGTTAAATTTCACTCAGAAACTAAAACATAAACAACACATGTCTATACCATTCTGTGAATGTCATCTGGAATTCTTGAGGGCACTGCAGCAATTAAGCATCCCTATCAAAATGCCAAAATAGTAAGAGCTATTGAACCAAGGTCCAAGGCCAAATAATTCCATTAGCTCTAACATTCCACCACGGATAAGAATTTCCACAATCTTTACCAATTACCATGCTATCTAGCACTAGCATCCCCACAAAACGAACCAGCCACAGTGGTTTCACCAATGGGCGAGAGATCAAACCAGGATCACCTGTTGAGCAGCTGCGCAGCCTTGGCCCAGACGAAGAGGACGGTGAGCAGGATCATGAGCACCTGGGACACGAAGGAGAGCAGCGTGTAGCCGGGAACGCAGTAGAAGAGCGCCCATGACGCCGCCACGGCCGCCAGCATCCCGCCGGCCACATCCTTCCTCCTCCACAGCACCACATCCGCCACTGCGCCCGCAGAAAAGCTCCCACGCCACGCTCTCGGAATCCAAACGCGAAATGCAGATAGAGAGAACCAGACGACGTAGTAACGGTCAAGGAGGACTTACGGGCGCCGCCGCCGAGGAGATCGTGCGGCGATCTCTGGGCATCAAACAGCCGGCAGCTCGGGGAGTCCATCGCAAGAAGAGCCTGGAGTGGACGAGGGTCTCGTTAAGTCCAACTCGTCGAGCTGGAAATTTTGGAAAATTGCAAGGGCGAGAAAAATGGGTGGAAAAAAAGGCGCAAGCGTGGCGTGGGGGCACCACAGTGGCACGGACATCCCTCGTCAGCAACGCCGTCGTATTCTGACCCCAAATAAAAAAATAGGAAGAAAAGCATGGCGTCCACACCTGACCAGATGACAAAACAGGCGGCCTCCGCCTTTTGGCTCAAGCACGGCTTCTGGTATGGCAGGTGCAGTGCAAAGGCCAACAGCCATTGCTCCAAGCCTCCAACAGACCAAGAGGACTAGAAAAGCAACAGGTAATGAACCATGCATTGCTTACTGATTTGGTTCAATGGTACAATGACGACAGATAAAAAAAATAGGTATTGTGCATGTGCATCTGGGCTAGCATAGAACATTGCTTACTGATTTGGTTCAATGGTACAATGACGACGGATAAGAAAAAAAGGTATTGTGCATGTGCATCAGGGCTAGCATATAACTTGGCAAAATGATTCAGCCCAGAGTCAAGCATGTGCTCCAACGCCGGTTCATATCTTGGCACCAACTGCAAGAATAGACAAAGGTAAAACCAGCAGAAACACATTCTTGAATCTGACATTCGTGGCTGCTGCGACGACACAATAACGAGAATATGAGCATTCACCATCAGGCTGTAGTGTGAAGGGAGATCAAGCATACGAGTAAGTTCACACACATGAAAACGGAAAGAAAAAAAGGGGTTCAAAACCGCCACTCTAGTCTCTATGCAGTTCGCACATAACAGTTTACACCAGTCAAAAGTTTTTAAACCCATTCAGTTCGGACTATGCATTTTGTATACGACGTACGGGGAAAAAAAAGCATAACTCCACTGAAATGGAGGCCAGTTTCTGTTTGTATAGTCTAACTCAGTTACAGACTGCTCAGAAGTGCGACCTATTCTTTCGCTGATCCTTTCTCCTCTACAGAAGAGACCTCCCTTTTGGTGTCACTTCCTGAAGCCAACTCCTGAGTGTTCTCACAGGGAGATGCGCTCGGCTCAGATTTATCAGCTTCTTCCTGGTTACTATCCTTGCTCGGAGCTGCTTCAGTAGCAGGAGCATCTTGTGAATTGCGATGTCCTTGAGCTGCATCATAGCTGGCAAATGGACCCCCAGTGTCCATCAAGCTAGCAGCTATAGCAGCATTCAGATCAGCCTCTTCTTGCTGCACTGCAATCAAGTCCATTTCATTCATCCCTTCTGATTGTTCTCCAAGTAGACGGGGTTGTACCTGCTGAGTAGGTGCTTGAACCTGGTTACAGGAGGCTGTTATCTTCCGGGCATCATCAGGGGTAAGCCATTGACCAAAACCATTAGAGCCTTCAGTTGCCATAGGGCACTCCTTGGGGAAATTGCCTCTAACTGCAAAGATACTCCAGCCTGACCCCTTCAGGGTGTCAATGAAAGCTGAGAGGTAAAACTTTGACAGGTGCTCAGGAGCTGGGTAGAGACTATTAAAGTTATACCACTCCCCATTCACCTTCCTGATGCAGAACCAGTGGTCCTGCAGGTGGCAAATGAAAGCAACCTCCTGCTCAGGGTCAAATAGGGACGACCCTGCAGCTGGGGAATCCAGGGGAATAACTTGGAGGTCCCAAACTTCCAGCGCCTTCTGCAAAACCTATTAGAAGAAACCTATTAGAAGAAATGAAAATATATCTATATGTGTAATAGACTGGTACCATATTCAGTTGAGTTAATGGAGCATATGAACTCTGCATGTGGACATGAATAAAAGCAATATGTTGACAACACTCCAGATTCATTGCAAAGATACAAGCATAGATGATACTCCTATAAGAGGGAAAACTGTTCAGATCAAATGTAAGTATAAAAAATGAGACAATCAAAGTGAAGAATCACAATTTGTGTATTTCAACACATAACTGCATGTCCCATCTGTCCAAATTCAGGTCTAATGTGCACCTTCTTAAAAAATGTACTTTTAACTTCTATAATATTTACCCATTCCATGAGTGTGGCAGGACCCACTACTAACATCTTGCAGCTTTGGGTTAGAATCCAATACTTAATTAATGAATTCCTTCATCTTTCCCCCCAATTCATATCCAAATGTGTAAAGTGATAATCAGAGGGTCTGACCAGGATACTGCAGTTATACAATGCAAAGACAAACACGATTCAATGAAAAAAAAGGGAGAAAACTTTAAAAGAACTGGAATGCCTCCCATATTGTAAAGTGCCAAATCAGGACAGCATTAAAGTATATTCACAGCAAATAAGTTTCATCTTAATAACTTGATGTAGACATGTACAACCGCCAAATTAAAATAAAAATGTGTGAAACATCCAAATGTCAGCAACATGCAAAACAGTGGTCTTCACCGCTATTTGTGCTCAGATTCATCATTTATGACTGACAGGTATGTATTTCATCTACAGCGGCATTCTTTTCCTTCCATAGTTCCATTTGTCCCTATTGCAGTGACAGCATGGCTCTTTGCTAGAGTACGGGACAAGTCAAGGGCACCAGCCATCAAAAGGTTACTCTGGTCGTGCTATTGGCTCAAAAGTCCCACCTTGCGCTTTCTCTCTCGAATACACAACAGTAAGAAGAAAATTAGGATTTCTTAAGGTTTTCTTTAGACGTTCGCGCCTTTTGAACAGATAGACAGACATAGCCTTAAACTACCTAGCTAGGTCCAAGCATCAGTCCCTTGGCATTGGCGCAGCACCAAGCACCAAGCCCTAACCAACAAACTCGACTTCAGCTAACTTTATGTCCTTCACTAATTAATTGGCCCAGAACGTACATCATATTTCATTTCTTCCAGGTCAATACAAAATTTGTCTTGATGTGCTTAGCTGAATTGAAAAAAAAAAGTATATATTGCTATATGTGAATTTACAACAGATTTGAAGCACAATAAAGGGCAGACCTAGTGCCGGAGGCTCCCACGAGTGGGGTCTGGGGAAGGGAAAAACCGAGGCAAGCCTCCCCCCCTCAAAATCTGCGGAGAGGCTGCTTCAAACCCGCGACCTGGTGACACAATGAGACAGCTCTCACTACTGCACCAGGCCTGCCCTTCAGATTTGAAGCACAAATACATATCGTATTTCACCATTGCACAACAATATTGGTTGCTAGCGCCTTCTGCAAATTATCGGGAACACGCCAAATACTACTTGGAATCCAATGCTGGGTGTCAGAATCCAGCATGCCCGACTTGCAAAAAAAAAAAAAAAAAAAAAAAAAAAAAAAGGAAAGGACATGGCTAAATGGGTATCTGGTAACACTGATGGCTATGCAATCATCTTGATTTTAGCAACTTGTGAAACTTTTCAGAATTCAGACGTCCATCGAGTTTTCTTTCCACAATTGTTTATGGAGCAGATTAAATAGAAATAGCATTTAAAATGTTTAATCTTCTCTTCTAACCTTAACACCACTACCAAGCTTGATCATATTCTTAATTCAAATTAAAGAACAACTTCAGCCAATTGACATAAACTGTAGGAAACAGAATTCATTCTTAATGTCAGCAACTCAGTACACGACAAAAATCAAGCTACATTAGCCAGATAAATTCTTGAATATATACATCAATCATATACTTTTGGACAGTGTAACGACAATGAATACGTTACCATAGCATGCATGCACATGCATTGGTGCAGGCCAAGCACATAGCGTAAACTGGTATAAACCGCTGCGAAAACGTTTGCTATTGTTTAAACAGGAAACAACTGCATCTAAACTTGCCAGTAATATATATATAAAAGTGTACAATCCTATATCAAATCACCTGCAGAGAATCATGCAAATTTAAATGCAGTTCTTTAAGTGTCAAAGGAAAGAAGTACTGTTTATCCCTCTGAAACCCCTTTCGCATCTGGCAATCATGCAATCACTTGATAAGCATTCCTTCACATGACTGGGATGTTGCATTGACTACCTAATTTTCTTTTATACTCTATATATAAACTAAACCCCGCTAATTTTGCCTGCTTCAAGTAACTCTCTTCGTTGTTAGCAAATCCATCTTGTTGAAGTATATATCGCCACATTGAACCTAGAACCTTCGACTAGACTAGAAGGCAATCGACGACTTCCAAACAGCAATGCTCGAGCAAAAATCCCCTAAATTGTAAGCAGTGATCTTAACAGGCAAGTACGCAACCAACTTGTAATCGAGTCCAGGGAAGAAGCTGTGATCTACGCATCGGTCGATCTAACCAAGCCCAAGAAACCTAAATGGATAATAATCACCATGAAGCCTGGACTAACCTGGATGCTGAAATCGCCGCCGAGGGAGACGTTGTGGGATCCCTCGCCCTCGGCGAAGAAGTCCCCTGCGGCAGGGTTGGCCGCGCCGGGGCTTCGGGAGCCCTCGAGCATCACCAGGCGCTCCCGCTGGTCGAGGTCGGCGGCGAGCGCGGCGAGGTCGAACTCGGAGAAGAAGGGGCCCTGAAGGGTGGTGTTGACGCAGTGCACGGCGCAGAGCTTCCCCTCCTGCACCTCGTGGTACAGCAGCCCGCCGTTGCTCGCCGCCTCCATCGCCCCCGCTCCAAAACCTTGCAGAAGCCTCCCCTACGGTGCGGCGCGACTCGACGTATCGCAGATTCAAGCCAGGGTTGATCGATTGAGGAGATAAACGAACGAAATCGGCCGACTGGGGAAAGGGGACGCGGAGGAGCTGTGTCAGTGCTTCTTGCGTGAGTCGGGTCTGTCTCGGTGGATTCCCCTTCCCCTGCGCAAAACCATCAAACACCCCTGACACAGTGACACGTAGACCGGTACGCGATCTGAAAAAGGCTGGCCCGGCAACCACGTGTTTGGCATCGATACGAAGGATCGTGGAAAAGAATTATGCGAATGATACATGTAATTGGAAACGATTATACACCTGGGCTAATGTCCACGACATGCATGACAATGATGGATTCATGGTGCATAATTCTTCTTTGCGTGTGATAATCTAAGATTGCCACACAAAAACTCTTTCAACCAATCAACCCCCTCCCTCGCCCGACCTTCTCTGCGTGTTGTTCTTAAGCGCTATTTGTAGCTCAATGACTAGATTACATTTTCTTCCTTTTGATCCTGACAGAAGATCGGGATGATAAGGTTTTGTGATGAGAAATATGAATAAAGAAGTAGCGTTTGAGGCTGAGAACATTCGGCATGCTTCATCAGTCTCGCGGCCATTCATGTAGTCTAGTTATGGATGCCATGGTTCTGATGATAACCCTTAAGTCAACATACGTAGATGAAGTGGTACTACAATTTTGACGTTTATATTCAAAGATAGAAAAAAATCAGAGTTTTTTTAATATCTTGATGCAATGTAATAGAAGCTGTAATAAGGTACTTTCTCTATCCTATAATTATTATCGCTAGGGAGTAGCCTTTGGATGACTTGGTTTAGACCGTCGTGCATGCATCTGGACTGACTTCTGCCCACTTCTAGGGAATCTCTGATGTATGTGCTCATAAGATTCGACGACAATCATATGAGATGGAGAGAGAGTAGCTTACTGCTTAGATATCGTTTTAGATGTCTGCTCATGTGTTTAAATGAGTCAAAATCTATCGTATATAAATTTGCTTGAATAAAACTTATGTATGTGACGCATTTCCATAAAAAAATGACCAATGTCTCCCAATGTCGTTATACCAATCCTGTCTTCCTTTAACCCTATTGTCGTCGCATTACCACCGTTGCCCCCACCCATCGTTCGAGTCCTCACCTAATAGCCACTACCAACTTCTCCATCCATAAGTCACCCTAGATGGCCACTGAGAAGCCCAGGTCCGCGTCGTGTCGTGCGTTGCCACTGTAAAATACGGAGTACTACAACTATAGCAAATTAATTAAAGGGGCATGAATCAGTTGCTAATCAAACAAGTAAATATCCATGTCACTATTGGATAGCACACCAACATAGTGTTCATCTCTCCAAAAATAGAGAAATATACAACCATGTGTTTTCAGGTTTCACATTCATCTTAAATTTTACACGTGCAAAGAAGACTACACAGGCACTTATGCCATTGGTGTCCACATTCTTCTTGCATAAGAACATGTACCTAGTAAACTCTGGCTGCAAATGACGAGATAATTAGCAATAAATAAATATAAGAACACACAAATTTCTTGTACCATGCAAATTAACTAAACAAAGGAAATGCAAGAGAAATAATGATAATTACCCTAAGAAGCACCCTTCAGGGGAAAGACACAAAATAGAATTGCATATGGCGTTTTTGTTGTAACCTGTAACACAAACTCACAAAGGCCTGACGAAGGACTTACCGGTGACGTACTTGACTTCCACGGTGCCCTTCCCTAGATTTTAATAGGAATCTCTGCCGTCTTGGTCGAACAAAGAAAAATGAAATTCGTACAGCAGTTCATCCTTCAAGCGTACAACTAATTAATATATCGACAAAACAAGTAAAAATAAGAGAACCTAGAGCTCATTCAAGAGTTACACAAGCACCATGCCATTGTGAGATGTAAAACCACGCTACGAGCTCATGCTCGAACCACGCTAACTGCAAGCCACCGCTGGCACCGAGCGTGTTCCCTCGTGCGGCGCTGCCGTGGAGAGGCCTGCGCAAGTGCGCAGGCGTTGGGAGTTGCTCGGCTGTGTGTGATGGCGGTCCTGAACTCCCTGATTCGTGTCGTGACAAATGGACATCTGGACAGCATCAGTTAACAATCAGGAATCACCTAAGCTTTGTTTCATTATCCAAAGATCCATCAGGCTCCAGTAGGTGTTTGGATCAGAGCCATGTGACCACAGTGTTCCTTTTGCCGGATCAATTCCCCATCAAACATCACAGCCATTCTCGTTTGAGGCCGCCTCTTGTGCAATCCAGACGTCATGGTCCAAATTAATTTCCCCTGTTGTCAGCAGTCAGCACTCAGCACTCATCCGGTCCAAAACTTCCTTGGAACCAAGCAGACGATGTCCGACCAGAAGGTGGGGACGCGGGCGGCACCGTGTTCGAGCGGTGCCTGGTGGCGCTGTACCTCATGAGCCCGCTCACGGTGCTGGCGCTCCGCTTCATCTCCGCGCCATACGGCAAGCTCTCCCGCCCGGGCTGGGGCCCTGTTCTCCCGGCCCCGCTCGCGTGGTTCCTCATGGAGAGCCCTACTCTCTGGCTCCCGCCGCTCGTCCTCCTCCGCTCGCCGCCGCCGCCGCCGCCGCTCTCCAGCCCGCTCGCCGCCCTTCCCGCCGCGCTCTATGCGTTCCACTACATCCACCGCACGCTGGTCTACCCGCTCCGCCTCGCCCGCCTGCGCCGCGCCCCAGCCCCCGTGCCTCTCCCCATCGCCGCCTGCGTCTTCGGATTCAGTCTCCTCAACGCCTACCTACAGACCCGCTCCTTCGCTCTCCACGCCGGTCGCCCGGGCCCGGCGTCCCCCGCCCGCTGCCTCGCCGGGCTGGCCCTCTTCGCGTGGGGGATGCGGACGAACGTCGCGGTGGACAAGGAGCTGCTGCGGCTCAAGGAGGCCGGAGGCGGGTACATGATCCCGAGGGGCGGGTGGTTCGACCTGGTCACCAGCCCCAATCACTTCGGCGAGGCGGTGGAGTGGCTGGGCTTCGCCGTGGCGGCGTGGACGCCCGCGGCGTGGGCGTTCTTCCTCTACACCTGCGCAAACCTTGGGCCGAGGACAGGGACCACCGCCGCTGGTATGTGTAGAAGTTCGGCGGCGAGTACCCGGCGTCGCGCAAGGCGTTTATCCCCTACATCTACTAGGTGATGTATGTACTTGTAATTGAAAAAAGGACCCTGCTAACGCGTGCGCGCGTAGGAAATCGCGCGTCGGCTTGCACGCTCGTCCGCAGGCACGCGCACGCGCTTCTTCCCCGCCTCCAGCGCCGCCCGTCGCCTACCACCGGCGAGGCCCTACCGCGCCGCGGCAGCCTCCCTCTCTCCCTCCCCCTCCCTATCCCCTACCCCCCGCACGACTTTCTTCTTCAACTCCGGCGACCTAGTTCGCCGTCGTCTTCTTAGCTACGGCGAGCTCTCCCCCGCCCTACCCTTCCCGGCCACCTCCCCCGCCGCTAGGACTCTAAAGACCCGCCCGCCCTCATCCCCTCCCCCCGGCCGGCCTTCCTCCCCCCAGTCGGCCCTTCTAGACCCCACCGGAGTTGGGGAAGAAGGCCGGCGAGGCTCGCCGGAACCCTAGCTAGCCGGAGTTGGAGGAGGAGAGGAGAGAGGAGGAGAGAGAGAGAGAGAGAGAGAGAGAGAGAGAGAGAGAGAGAGAGAGAGAGAGAGAGAGAGGAGGCCTACCTACAGTTGCCGTGCCGCCGGATTCGCCATGGCCACCGGATCAGCCAGGGAGCGCGGTTGGGCACGGCGCGAGCATGGAGAGGAGGCCAGCGGAGGTCCGTGCGGGTGGAGGCTGCCGGAGGTCCATGCGGGTGGAGGCCATCGGAGAGGGAAGAAGAGAGGTGGCGCGGAGAGAGGAGAGGCGGCGCGGGGACAGAGGGAGGCGAGGACGCGAGCACTGTGCGCACGATAAAAGTAGAGCGTGCACGCTCTCCTTTTAGACTTTAGGTAAAAAAAGTAAATCATGTGCGATGGAAATATGAATTTAACTGAAGATTTTCGGTAGATAGAAAAAATTCCAACTGAAAAGATAAAATTTGGGCGAATGTAGCATGTGCAATGATATCACGACTGCACTAGCGTGCGAATCATCCGAAGTCCGGGAACCAAAATGAGCCCTAGGTATGGGTACCATTTCACATGCCGGCGTTTAATTTCATTTTAAATCATAGCAATACTTTCAGCTTTGTCCCCAATTTTGCTTGTAAGTTAAGAGTCAGTTTTTGCAACCAATTTAGCATAGATACATACTAGTACATTGCAAAGCACATTTTTCTTCTGATGCAAACTGTTTACATAAGAGCAAAATTTTGATTAAAGAGTATTGTTGAGATACGGCTAATAGTTGAGATGAACAAAGTAAACCACACGCATATCCTTGGGATCAAAGACAACTGCATCATTCAAAAAAAAAAAATCTGTCCATTACTCATCCGGATGATTTATTAGGCTCTTTTGTCACCCGGGTGACATCATTAAAAAAAAAGATCTGTCCATTACTCACCCGGGTGATTTAGGCTCTTTTGTCACCCGGGTGACAAAAGGGCTTGTAACACCCAAAACTATAAAAGCACAAGAATAGGGTGACAAAAACTGCACCCAACACCTGAATCTAGTACCACAATATCTGTTCCAAACAAGCCAAATACCAAATTTGTTCTATAGAAAGCAAATTGGAAGAAATTCATATTGATAGCAAAAAAGATAAATAAATTACAGAATTCAGATAAGCAGCATTTAAACTGAAGCTAAATTTACACTATTAATATAAAAAATTTACACCAATATTTAATATGTAAAAAATATATTAACTTACTGTAACAGATCCACGGCCACCGCTGCCGAGCCTCGCCGTCGCCACCGGCCAGACCATGCACCAGCTATGGCGGCCTCATGGCGTACCACCTTGCTCAGGAGCTAAACCTGCAGCGGTGGCGGTGTTCGCGCGCGTCCGCCAATCGCTCGCCCGCGCGGTCCGACACCTCACAGGCTGCCGTGCTCGACGCGCTACTCTCTAGCCACCACCTCCCGAGCCTCTCCGGCCACCACGCCTACAAACAACAACAAGAAAACGCCATTTGAGGAATGTGAAAAGAAAAAGTTGACTCTCTTATATTTGCGCACTTGGGGATGTTTGGCCAAGATAAACGTGCCAATCATCAAAAAGCGCAAGCTTAGGCCAAAGACTGTAGATTATGTCTTTCTCGGCTATGCCTTACACAGTGTAGGCTATATGTTTTTAGTAATAGAATTTGGAATGCCTGGCATGAGAGTCGGTGGATTGATTTAATCTAGAGATGCTACATTCTTTGAGAATAAATTTCCTATGAGAAGGAATGCACCTAGCATATCTAGTCATAGATCTCCTGATGCTCTTGACACCAACAGAAAATATTGAATAAATATCTGTTGAAAGTCCAGAGGAGGACAATGGTGGGGTCATTCGAAAGAGTAAGAGACCTAGGGCTGCAAAATCCTATGGTGATGACTTCACCATATACCCCGTGGACGATACTCCAACGACCATTAAGGAGGCATATTCCTCTCTCGACGCTGACTATTGGAAGGAAGCGGTGCAAGGTGAGATAGATTCAATTATGTCTAATGGAACTTGGGAACCTGTTGACCAACCTTATGGGTGCAAACCTGTATGGTGCAAATGGGTGTTTAAGAAAAAAGCTTAGACCTGATGCTACTATTGAAAAGTACAAGGCAAGGCTTGTGGTTAAGGGTTATACCTAGAAAGAAGGTGAGGACTTCTTCGATACTTATTCACCAGTGGCCCGATTGACTAATATTCGAGTACTACTTGCTCTGACTTCATGTCATGGTCTTCTCGTTCATCAGATGGACGTTAAGACGGCTTTCCTAAAATGGAGATTTAGATGACGAAATCTACATTGATCAGCCTGATGGTTTTGTAGTAGAAGATCAGGAGGGAAAGGTGTGCAGATTGTTGAAGTCTTTGTACGGCCTAAAACAAGCACCTAAGCAATGGCATGAGAAGTTTGACAAAACTATGACATCCGCTGGCTTTACTGTGAACGAAGCGGACAAATATGTATACTACCGTTATGGTGGGGGAGAAGGAGTAATCCTATGTCTGTATGTGGATGACATACTCATCTTTGCGACAAACCTCAACGTGATTGAGGAAGTCAAAGTCTTTCTATCTGAAAATTTTGACATGAAAGATTTGGGAGTGGCTGATGTCATTCTAAACATTAAACTGCTGAGAGAAGAAAATGGTGGGGTTACTCTTGTGCAGTCCCACTACATGGAAATGGTTCTAAATCGCTTTGAGTATAGTGATTGCAAAGCTGTCTCCACTCCATATGATCCAAGTTTAGTTCCGAGGAAGAACCGAAAGCTAATAAAGGATCAATTGAGATACTCCAAAATCATTGGCTCACTAATATACTTAGCTAGTGCAACAAGGCCTGACATCTCGTATGCTGTGAGCAAGCTTAGCCGTTTTACTTCAAAACTGGGAGATGATCATTGCCATGCTCTTGAGAGAGTGATGCACTATCTAAAAGCGACAGCAACCTACGGAATTCACTATGCTAGGTACCCAAAAGTACTTGAGGGCTACAGTAATGCTAACTGGATATGTGATGCTGATGAGTTAAAGGCCACTAGTGGATATACTTTCACACTTAGGGGCGGCGCTGTTTCCTGGAAGTCTTACAAGCAGACTATCTTAACAAAGTCAACCATGGAAGCAGAACTAGCAACACTTGATACCGCCACTGTTGAGGCTGAATGACTTCGAGAACTCCTGGTGGACTTGCCGGTGGTTGAAAAAACTGTCCCTGCAATTTTCATTAACTGTGATAATCAGACTGTTATAATCAAGATAAACAGTTCTAAGGACAATCTCAAGACCACTAGGCATGTAAAGCGGTGGTTGAAATCTGTCAGAAAATTGAGAAACTCTGGAGTGATAGCATTGGACTATGTCCATACGTCTAAGAATCTGGCAGATCAATTCACAAAAGAATTATCACGTAATATGATACACAATGCATCGAGTGAGATGGGACTGAGACCCACGTGAAGTCTACTATAGTGATAACCTGATCTATGTGATAGATCCCATGAATTAGAGTGGCGAAACAAGTTATGAGTAGACTGAGGGAAGAGATCCTTTACTATATCCCTCTCTTAAAGAATGCACTTCTCTTCCGTACTGTATGGCAGGATGGTGAAATAGCTTAATGTGATCCGTGTGGCTTACAGAGAAGCAAAGATGTCGGCCTACAGGGCATCTTCAAAGGAACACATCCTATATGAGTTTGACTGCTAGTCACAGTCTATGAGATTCGGGTGGTCTCTAGATACTCATAAAAGGCTCGGAGTGTGACTAATATGCTCCAACCAGAGAGGATGCTTTAGGCAGCCTAGTATCAGTAAAGGAACTGGACAAAGCTTACGTCGCGCAAAACTGGCAATTTAAGGCATAGTCCATTGTACAGTTGTGACCAAGTGGAATCCCATTCCTAAATGGATGTTTGAAAGTACCTAGAATGTCGCCTAGAGTGGGGGGTGAATAGGCGTTTTTGAAAATTTACACTTTTAAATGCGGAAGCAATTAGAACCGGAGTTTCTAATTACTTAGAAACTCCTCACAAAGAAATAAACTCCCAAAGGAGTGAACAGAGTATATAAACTGAATATGAAACACTTAGAAGCCTAACACCTGCACCACAAAGGATTAGAACAAATGGCACAAGTTTCTGCACAGAGAGCCAATACCGGACGCGTCCGGTATGCACACCAGACGTGTTCGGTATGCACAGGATGGCAAGTTTTGTTCCAAAACTTGTGCTCCCCTTCTCCAACCTGTCACACAGTCTTCTGGTAATATATATAAGCCTATTCAACCTGCACAACAACTTGGACAACGGAGGTAATTACAAATATCAAAAGAAATGTGAGTGAGACACGATATTTGTTTTACCGAAGTTCGGCACCCCTCGGGTCCTACTCTCCGTTGGAGCCAGCTGCGAGTAACCACAAGAGTTTGCTCTAGAGGACACCACAGGTCAACTCTAGCCGCGGTCTATTTCACCCGCTATGCTCCTTCCACTAGGTGATCTCTTTTGCGGTAAGATCGAACCGTTACAAACTTTCCGAGGCACACCACAAGATCTTGGGTGCTCTCCGACAACGCCTAACCATCTAGGACCGAAGAGTCCAAGAGTAACAAATGCAAGTGCTCAAGAGGTTGGTTTGATCACTTTTGAATTTTCTCTCTAAACCCACAAATGGATTTGGCACTTAGGATCAATCACTCACTTAGAGAGGGTTAGAGTGTTGCTAGAGCTCAGAGAAAGTCAGGGAAGTCAGTAGAATCAGCAGCCTCGAAAGGTGGAGGCATAGGGGCCTTTTATAAGCCACTCCCCGAAACTAGCTGTTAACTAGCCGTTGGAATACCAGACACATCCGGTGTGTATACCGGACACGTCCGGTATTGCCCCAACGGTCACCTGTCAGAGCTCAGATCTCCTTCGGAACTTCCGACCTAAGTCGGTACTTCCGACGCCTCGGAACTTTCAACCAACGACGGAACTTCCGACAAATGAACAACCCGAAACAGAGGGGAAACTTGCTGAGCCAGCCAATACCGGACACGTCCGGTATGAATACCGGATATGTCCGGTATGCTCAACCTGAGAGCTCTCAACTAGTTGAAGTGCCCTACCTCTCTCGTATCTCATTTGGGTTGGTTTGAGCACCTATGTAACTTCATCTATCATCATGATGCATCCCTCTTAATAGTACGGCTTTCCTATCAACTCAAATTAAAATGAAAAACGAATTTAAACCTTAGGAGTTGATCTTCAAGTGAACCGAGCCGTTTTTCTTCAATCTTGTCACAATGGGATGTCATGAGTGATTTTGAAATCCGTCTTGAGCAATTACCATCTTGAGCATGTAACTTGATTGCAACTATTGATTTTGTGGGAAGATCTCAATGCATCAAGTCACTTTGATCGATTCTTCTCAAATAAGCAAATTGATTCTCCATCTAGTTATGTCCTTCATGCTTGACTAGTTCGTTGACTAAATGCAAGTACTTCTCTTCTTCACCCTAGCTAGGTTCTTCGGTCGCCAAGCCCTTGCTTGCCCTTCAACCTTGCTTAGTATCTCAAAGACTTTTCCTTGCTATCTTCACCAACTCAAGCACTCTAGTCACAACTAGTTTTGAATCATTCATTTAGATGTAATGCCATCTTCACTTTGATTGTTTTGACTCCAAGTGAATCAATAATACCTCATAGAAGATGAGCCTTTACTATAATCACATTTTCATTGTTGTCTTGTGTTTTGAGCTTGATTGAATCATACAACAACCCATCATTTTGGCTCTAAATAATATTTCAAGCACATATGAGATATTCCATTCCCTGTTTCACACTTAGCACACGGGTTAGATCTTTAATCAACATTGTCATCAATTCATCCAAAACCCACCAAAGGGCTAGATGCACTTTCAATCTCCCCCCTTTTTGGTGATTGATGACAACCTTGATTAAAGCTTTATAAAAGATATCAAATTTAAGCTTTTGGATACAATGAGTTATGAGATGCTCCCCCTTAATGTGTGCAATGAGAATGGAATTCAAAAATTAACCTCAAACGTCAATTTACACAAATTAAGCAAGTGGAGAACTTCTCCTAAGTCATTGAATCCATGAGGTGCAAAAAAATATGTGAGCAATATAGACCGTAATGCATATGACAAGATATATCACACAAGACGAAAAGTGAAAACATAGACCAACTCATGTCAATATCATCTCACTAACAAGCATAGACCTTATGAAAGTAAGTACATCAAGTATATCACACACAAGTCACACATCGCAATGTTCTCAAGTCCAGAACTACTAAGATAGAATATATCATACATAATAAGTCTCCATCCATTAGATTGGATACATCAATAAGCTCAACAAGATCTCATAAGACAAATAGTACATCAATAAGCTCAAATACAAGCTAACTAGCTACAGCTCTGCAGTACAAGTCTCCAGGAACAAAGGCTGAAACTAAACCAACATCCTGAAGCTTTAATCATTTCTCTCCCCCTTTGACATCTATCTCCAAAAAGGTCGCTGAAGATCACGAAGATGCAAAAGGGCTGCAAGCTGAAACTGCTGCTGAACTCACTCACTCATCATCATTATCGTCGTCATAGCCACTCGGAGGATACCTGCTGCTCTGTCCTGGGTCACGGTAGCCACTGGAGGATCCCATGCCTCGGTAGTCATAGTCGTAACCACCACCACTGCCACTGCCAAAGATGTCCTCCCAAAATGCCTCTGCGGCGCTGGGTCTGTGCTGAACCGGTGGAGGTGGTATGGAACGCAAGGGTAGAGTGCCAAAAGTCTACTGAGCGTGAGGCTGCTCCTCTCCCTGTTGCTGCTGCTGTGGTGCCTCAGTCGTCTGCTGCTGCTACTGTTGAGTCTCCCTCTCTGCCTCAGTCTCCTGTCTCTGACTCTGATCAAACTCAGAAAAGTAGGTGCTATATCTGCCCATCTGCTGCTCAAAGGTCTCACATAGGTGACCTCGGAGGTTGAAGCTCAAGCTGCTGGTGAAGCCTCTTGACTGATCTATCAGTCTTCCTCTGTCGAGTCCTCACATCACTGATATCTCTGCAAATGCTAAAGAGCATGGTAAATAACTTCTTGATCGGAGAGCGTCTACCACCTGTGTGAGGAGGAGGTCGAGTACGAGGTGGTGGTGGTGCTCCTGGCTCATCACCTAGCTCTGGTAGAGTACGAGGTGGTGGTGGTGCTCCTGGCTCATCACCTAGCTCTGGTATGCTGTGTATCATACAAGAAGGTGTGCCCGGTGGCCTGCTCAATCATATGCATAATGTAAGGGGCAAATCCACACCCCTTGAGTGGTCTCTCGCCCACACTCTTGATCTCACACCATATGAAATCAAAGATACTAAAGAGTCTCGCTCCTGGTGCCATCCTCACAAGAAGGTTCTTCGAATAATCTGTAATGTTTCCCTTGTCACCAATCTTGCAATCAATCGTTCCCCTGAACATCCTCTCAAGATATCTATATGTATGGTGAAGGCCATCAACCTTCCCTACAACTCCTCCATCAACCTTCCCTACAACTCCTCCAAAACCTGCTGGGTAGAAGTGTCCTATCTGCTTAGGTGGAAGTGGCAACTCTATGTGAACCTTCTCCCTCTCCAAGTCCTCCTGACCAAAACCGAGATATGCTACAAACGCCTCATACTCCACACTATACCAGTCTCCCTCTAACCTCCAGTGGAGCCGTCTCTCCTCAAAGAACATGGTGGCATAGAATTATGCAATAACCTCTGTGTTCCAGTCATGCTGGAACTCCATGATCTCATAGGCTCCAATCCTCTGGCAAATATCAATGGCTCTGTCAAGTGATGGTTTCTGCAACTCTTTGGTGTATTCCCAATCAACCCACTGAGATTTGGTCACTATTGGGTTCCTTGTGAGTATCACACTGTTATAGAAATCTCTGTGAAACTGAGTGTGAAATCTGTAGTCACTCTGGTTATTGGGCATACCTCTTGGATCAATTCTCCTTTCAGTTCTGGCTCTCTCTGTCATGCCCTTACCCCTGTAGTTGACCTGAGGACGGTGAGATGGCATAGGACATGGGTGAACCTCAAGCATCCCAAAGTGAATGCCTCTCTGAGGTGGTGACTGCTGCGGAGAAGGTGTCTCCTCATCCTCTTCCTCGGACTCAATCTCACTACTCCTTCTCTTCCTTGATATGTCATCCCCTTCTTCACCTGAGGACTGATAGCCACCAGCTGAGGAAGTGAATGCTGTGAAGCTTTAGTTGCTGCTGCCCTTCTAGGCCTCCCACTCCCACTTGACTGCCCTACATTTGAGTCGTGCTTGCCTTTCTTAAACCTTGCCACTCGAGGGTCATGAGAATGCTTGGTCCTTGGCTCTTGCCTTCCACTCATGATTGCTGCCCTGTGTCCAACATATAACATGAAGAGACTTTTAGATATGTGCCAAGAAGTTTTAATAATAATTATCAAATAGAGATGTGAATGTTTATCTAAAGTCTTGCAATCACCCAGATCAATCATGGTCATAGGTTCACAAACTTGTCATTGACAAACATATCACATATCTACAGACAATGTAGGTTGAATTGATGTAGAGGGTGCTCTGACTGAGCACAGCTGGGGAATACTGGACACATCCAGTATGCATACCGGACGCGTTCGGTATGAGCGCACAGCAGCCCTAACCAGGTCCCTCGATTCAACCAACACGAAACTTTCCCAAACTTTTGTCACAGCATCTAGACCCATAATCCAACATTTTGACCAGAGGGATTTGAAAGATATGCTCTATGCGATAGATCAGAATCCGTCCGAGATTTGGGTACCTTGAGATAAAAAGAGAGGAGGGGAATCCAAATACAGCGAGTAGATCCTTGAATCTTGGTCTTCAATCACTCCAATCCACTCCTTTCTCTTGATTTTCCATGGTTGAATCACCAAATCGCCACTGGGATTGAGGAGGGGCAATTTTCTACTATTCTGGGATGGACAGAGAGGTAAGAGAAGTGTGTTTCTGAACTGGGCCGAAGGGGTACGCTGCCCTTAAATAACCCGCGGATACCGGACACGTCCGATATCAATACCGGACACATCCGGTATTTGCTGGCTGGCTGTTTTTGCAGTCTTTTTGTTTCTTTTTTCTTCCAAAACCCCTTCTCAACACTTTCTTAATCCACAACTACACTGATTCTTGATCCAAATGCCACAGAGGCTCTATCCTTTCAAACCATTTGCTTAAATGAGGATTTTACTTATCTTTCTTTTCAAAACCACTCTTTGATCCAAGGTTCAGTTACTAGGGAGACTTAGAAGGATAGGATAAAACTATACTTAGTTGGAATGGACTTGAGAGATTTATGGTACTTGTGATTAGGCAATCAAGCAATTAAGAGAAGCTATAATCACAAGTTTCATGAGTAGGTCACAAAGACCAAGAACCAATGTTTTCGCAATTCACAAATCCTACTCATACTAGTAAGGGTTTTGAAAACATTACTTCTATACCACATAAGTGCACACTCTAGCATAAAAGGGCCTTAGATGCAATTTCAATGCATATATGTAAACACATACCTTGGCCTTGAGCCCACAAATATTCCACTAAGATGATATCACATTTATCTTCAGACAATATCACTCTTTACTTAGAAGTTAATTAGCACGGTCATGATCACTACGTCCTCATTCATCGATTTGCCATGCCCATTCGTCAAAGATTCTTCTTTATGCTCATAGGGCTGCAGATTTTTCTCAAGAGAGATATTAGTCCACAATGATTCAAGATAGAGATCAAACTCCCCCTAAATAAGTGCATAAAGTTGTTTGAATAACTTATGACCGGCACTTGGTTCTATTAAGAACTTGGGAGTTTGGTGCCTATTTTGAATCAACCACAAATAGTTTGCTCCTAATCAACTTCATGATGAAGAAATACTTACAACCAGTCAAGAGAGGTCTAAGTCATTGACTATATGTCAATGGTGAGGTTTAGTAACCTGAACAACCATTCCTTTTGTTTCCAATGATTCCGGACACATCCGGTAGATTTGGAATAGTGTAAGGTTGTTTCCCTTGACTTGAGATGTATAATCATGGTCGCAAGTCCTTGTGAAGATGAGGTGTCAGCTGGAAAACCAGGTGGAACAATGCCTGTCCCAATCCTTCATCTTCTCTGCCCCTTGCCATACCGGACACGTCCGGTATGTGCAGGACAGCATCAATTGGATATCTTGACTTGTGACTTCTAGTATTATCTTTTGGTATTCTGAGTATTCCTATATTTCCATACAAGTATTGCTCTACTAGAGAGCCATTAAAATCATCGAATGGCAAACATTATGATTATGAATATGAATTGAGCTCTCCTAGCCACCTAGTGAGTTTAGGTACTTGTCACCAATAGTGAGAATGAAATCAGTTATACAACCACCAAGTCATCTTCGGGTCAACCATATAAGATGATATGTAGATAATAGGTTGATAGTTTGAGTTAAGATTTCAATATGCTTGCTCAACCACCCCGAAGTCTTCATCTCACCTTGGTACCATTGGGATAATCATAGCTTAGATGTCCCTTTGTTCCACATGAGTAGCATATGCGTCCTTTGTTTGCCTTGAACTTGTTTTACTTGTTAGGACAAAAATCAATCAAGTGTCCCACTTCGTTGCACCCATAGCACCTTCTAGCTGTCATTTGAGCCTTCTTTCTTGCTTCTTTGAATATGGGGCAATTCTTGCTAGGATGGCTGGATGTATTGCACTTCACACAAACACTAGGGCCATCCTTCTTCACTTGATTTGCCAACTTGGAAGCAGCTCTTTGCTCCGCCACTTCACACTTGTCGGCCCAATTCTTGTGAGGACATGCTGCACTCATATGTCCATACACACCGCAACCATAGCATATCCTTTTTTCATGTTTCTTGCTCTTGGTTAACTTGTTCTTCGAAGATTCATGATTGTTTTGTTGGGATTTGGAGAAAGCAAGGTTTGAACCCTTCTCAAGCTTCTTCACCATGTTATCACGGTTATCTTAAGAAAGTTTTGCTTTCTCTTCTCCCTTCAAACCAATTAACTCTTTTCTTAATTTTTCAACTTCTTCAATGAGCTTTACATTTTCTACAAGGGATTGCTCAATCAAAGATTGGCTTGCTTGAGAGACACACTTGTTAGCATCAATATGATGGATGCCTCCTCCTCTCTTGCGAGGTTGAGTACGTTCTTCATTATAGCTCAGATTTGAGGCCATCTTCTCCACAAGTGCTTGAGCTTCTGGAAGCTTCAGTGACAGGAAAGCTCCTCCAGTTGCAGCATATATGGACTCACGGGTGCTTGAGATAAGCCCGTGGTAGAAGGGCTGCATCAGTAGCCAATCCTCTATCTTATGATGAGGACAGTCTTCAATGTAATGTTGGAATCTCTCCCATACTTCAGTGAATGATTCGTCATGTTACTGTTGAAAGCTTGAGATTTTCTCACGTAAAGCATTTGTTTTGCCTGTAGGAAAGAACTTTGCCAGGAAAGCAGTTGAGCATCGGTCCCATGTAGTGTTCTTGTCTTTGTTGGTGTAGAACCACTGCTTAGCTTTCCCCAAAAGTGAAAATGGGAAAAGACGGAGTAAAATAGCATCTCTTGATACTCCTCTGATCGTGAAGGTGTTGTTGATCTCTAAAAAGTGTTGTAAGTGTGCACTTGCATCTTCATGAGCTTTTCCACAAAACTGGCTGGCTTGAACCATGGTGATAAGAGCAGGCTTGAGCTCGAATCCATTCTCCCCCGTGTTGACTGATGGTCCAATCCAGATGTTTTCTGTTGTTGGGGCAGAGAACTCGTGCAGTGTCTTTTCAGCCATGTCTTCAAACGTAGAACATGCAAAACTCATGGAAATTATCAGTTAAAACCCTAGACTAGTATGTTTTCATGTATCCTTTTGTGTCTAAAGTTCTAATAAAAGTTGACGTTATCGACCGTCAACAATGGGCTGGCAAGTTTTGTTCCAAAACTTGTGCTCCCCTTCTCGAACCTGTCACACAGTCTTCTCGTAATATATATAAGCCTGTTCAACCTGCACAACAACTTACACAACGGAGGCAATTACAAATATCAAAAGAAATGTGAGTGAGACACGATATTTGTTTTACCGAGGTTCGGCACCCCCTCGGGTCCTACTCTCCGTTGAGCCGGCTGCAAGCAACCACAAGGGTTAGCTCTAGAGGACACCACAGGTCAACTCTAGCCGTGGTCTATTTCGCCTGCTATGCTCCTTCCACTAGGTGATCTCTTTTGCGGTGAGATCGAACCATTATAAACTTTCCGAGGCACACCACAAGATCTTGGGTGCTCTCCGGTGACGCCTAACCATCTAGGACCGAAGAGTCCAAGAGTAACAAATGCGAACCACGAGATCGACGATTTGCACAAGTGCTCAAGAGGTTGGTTTGCTTACTTTTGAATTTTCTCTCTAAACTCACGTATGGATTTGGCACTTAGAATAAATCACTCACTTAGAGAGGGTTAGAGAGTGTTGCTAGAGCTCAGAGAAAGTCAGGGAAGTCAGTAGAATCAGTAGCCTCCAAAGGTGGAGGCTTGGAGGCCTTTTATAAGCCGCTCCCAGAAACTAGCTGTTAACTAGCCGTTGGAATACCGGACACGTCCGGTCTGTATACCGGACACGTCCGGTATTGCCCCAACGGTCACCTGTCAGAGCTCAGATCTCCCTCAGAACTTCCGACCTAAGTCGGTACTTCCGACCAACGACGGAACTCCCGACAAACGAACAACCCGAAACAGAGGGGAAACTTGCTGAGCCAGCCAATACCGGACACGTCCGGTATGAATACCAGACATGTCCGGTATGTTCAACCTGAGAGCTCTCAACTAGTTGAAGTACCCTACCTCTCTCATATCTCATTTGGGTTGGTTTGAGCACATATGTAACTTCATCTATCATCATGATGCATCCCTCTTAATAGTACGGCTTTACTATCAACTCAAATTAAAATGAAAAATGAATTTAAACCTTAGGAGTTGATCTTCAAGTGAACCGAGCCGTTTTTCTTCAATCTTGTCACAATGGGATGTCATGAGTGATTTTGAAATCCGTCTTGAGCAATTACCATCTTGAGCATGTAACTTGATTGCAACTATTGATTTTGTGGGAAGATCTCAATGCATCAAGTCACTTAGATCGATTCTTGTCAAATAAGCAAATTGATTCTCCATCTAGTTATGTCCTTCATGCTTGACTAGTTCCTTGACTAAATGCAAGTACTTTTCTTCTTCACCCTAGCTAGGTTCTTCAGTCGCCAAGCCCTTGCTTGCCCTTCAACCTTGCTTAGTATCTCAAAGACTTTTCCTTGCTATCTTCACCAACTCAAGCACTCTAGTCACAACTAGTTTTGAATCATTCATTTAGATGTAATGCCATCTTCACTTTGATTGTTTTGACTCCAAGTGAATCAATAATACCTCATAGAAGATGAGCCTTTACTATAATCACATTTTCATTGTTGTCTTGTGTTTTGAGCTTGATTGAATCATACAACAACCCATCATTTTGGCTCTAAATAATATTTCAAGCACATATGAGATATTCCATTCCCTGTTTCACACTTAGCACACGGGTTAGATCTTTAATCAACATTGTCATCAATTCATGAACTGTGATAATCAGACTGTTATAATCATGATAAACAGTTCTAAGGACAATCTCAAGACCACTAGGCATGTAAAGCGGTGGTTGAAATCTGTCAGAAAATTGAGAAACTCTGGAGTGATAGCATTGGACTATGTCCATACGTCTAAGAATCTGGCAGATCAATTCACAAAAGAATTATCACGTAATATGATACACAATGCATCGAGTGAGATGGGACTGAGACCCACGTGAAGTCTACTATAGTGATAACCTGATCTATGTGATAGATCCCATGAATTAGAGTGGCGAAACAAGTTATGAGTAGACTGAGGGAAGAGATCCTTTACTATATCCCTCTCTTAAAGAATGCACTTCTCTTCCGTACTGTATGGCAGGATGGTGAAATAGCTTAATGTGATCCGTGTGGCTTACAGAGAAGCAAAGATGTCGGCCTACAGGGCATCTTCAAAGGAACACACCTATATGAGTTTGACTGCTAGTCACAGTCTATGAGATTCGGGTGGTCTCTAGATACTCATAAAAGGCTCGGAGTGTGACTAATATGCTCCAACCAGAGAGGATGCTTTAGGCAGCCTAGTATCAGTAAAGGAACTGGACAAAGCTTACGTCGCGCAAAACTGGCAATTTAAGGCATAGTCCATTGTACAGTTGTGACCAAGTGGAATCCCATTCCTAAATGGATGTTTGAAAGTACCTAGAATGTCGCCTAGAGTGGGGGGTGAATAGGCGTTTTTGAAAATTTACACTTTTAAATGCGGAAGCAATTAGAACCGGAGTTTCTAATTACTTAGAAACTCCTCACAAAGAAATAAACTCCCAAAGGAGTGAACAGAGTATATAAACTGAATATGAAACACTTAGAAGCCTAACACCTGCACCACAAAGGATTAGAACAAATGGCACAAGTTTCTGCACAGAGAGCCAATACCGGACGCGTCCGGTATGCACACCGGACGTGTTCGGTATGCACAGGATGGCAAGTTTTGTTCCAAAACTTGTGCTCCCCTTCTCCAACCTGTCACACAGTCTTCTGGTAATATATATAAGCCTATTCAACCTGCACAACAACTTGGACAACGGAGGTAATTACAAATATCAAAAGAAATGTGAGTGAGACACGATATTTGTTTTACCGAAGTTCGGCACCCCTCGGGTCCTACTCTCCGTTGGAGCCAGCTGCGAGTAACCACAAGAGTTTGCTCTAGAGGACACCACAGGTCAACTCTAGCCGCGGTCTATTTCACCCGCTATGCTCCTTCCACTAGGTGATCTCTTTTGCGGTAAGATCGAACCGTTACAAACTTTCCGAGGCACACCACAAGATCTTGGGTGCTCTCCGACAACGCCTAACCATCTAGGACCGAAGAGTCCAAGAGTAACAAATGCAAGTGCTCAAGAGGTTGGTTTGATCACTTTTGAATTTTCTCTCTAAACCCACAAATGGATTTGGCACTTAGGATCAATCACTCACTTAGAGAGGGTTAGAGTGTTGCTAGAGCTCAGAGAAAGTCAGGGAAGTCAGTAGAATCAGCAGCCTCGAAAGGTGGAGGCATAGGGGCCTTTTATAAGCCACTCCCCGAAACTAGCTGTTAACTAGCCGTTGGAATACCAGACACATCCGGTGTGTATACCGGACACGTCCGGTATTGCCCCAACGGTCACCTGTCAGAGCTCAGATCTCCTTCGGAACTTCCGACCTAAGTCGGTACTTCCGACGCCTCGGAACTTTCAACCAACGACGGAACTTCCGACAAATGAACAACCCGAAACAGAGGGGAAACTTGCTGAGCCAGCCAATACCGGACACGTCCGGTATGAATACCGGATATGTCCGGTATGCTCAACCTGAGAGCTCTCAACTAGTTGAAGTGCCCTACCTCTCTCGTATCTCATTTGGGTTGGTTTGAGCACCTATGTAACTTCATCTATCATCATGATGCATCCCTCTTAATAGTACGGCTTTCCTATCAACTCAAATTAAAATGAAAAACGAATTTAAACCTTAGGAGTTGATCTTCAAGTGAACCGAGCCGTTTTTCTTCAATCTTGTCACAATGGGATGTCATGAGTGATTTTGAAATCCGTCTTGAGCAATTACCATCTTGAGCATGTAACTTGATTGCAACTATTGATTTTGTGGGAAGATCTCAATGCATCAAGTCACTTTGATCGATTCTTCTCAAATAAGCAAATTGATTCTCCATCTAGTTATGTCCTTCATGCTTGACTAGTTCGTTGACTAAATGCAAGTACTTCTCTTCTTCACCCTAGCTAGGTTCTTCGGTCGCCAAGCCCTTGCTTGCCCTTCAACCTTGCTTAGTATCTCAAAGACTTTTCCTTGCTATCTTCACCAACTCAAGCACTCTAGTCACAACTAGTTTTGAATCATTCATTTAGATGTAATGCCATCTTCACTTTGATTGTTTTGACTCCAAGTGAATCAATAATACCTCATAGAAGATGAGCCTTTACTATAATCACATTTTTATTGTTGTCTTGTGTTTTGAGCTTGATTGAATCATACAACAACCCATCATTTTGGCTCTAAATAATATTTCAAGCACATATGAGATATTCCATTCCCTGTTTCACACTTAGCACACGGGTTAGATCTTTAATCAACATTGTCATCAATTCATCCAAAACCCACCAAAGGGCTAGATGCACTTTCAATCTCCCCCCTTTTTGGTGATTGATGACAACCTTGATTAAAGCTTTATAAAAGATATCAAATTTAAGCTTTTGGATACAATGAGTTATGAGATGCTCCCCCTTAATGTGTGCAATGAGAATGGAATTCAAAAATTAACCTCAAACGTCAATTTACACAAATTAAGCAAGTGGAGAACTTCTCCTAAGTCATTGAATCCATGAGGTGCAAAAAAATATGTGAGCAATATAGACCGTAATGCATATGACAAGATATATCACACAAGACGAAAAGTGAAAACATAGACCAACTCATGTCAATATCATCTCACTAACAAGCATAGACCTTATGAAAGTAAGTACATCAAGTATATCACACACAAGTCACACATCGCAATGTTCTCAAGTCCAGAACTACTAAGATAGAATATATCATACATAATAAGTCTCCATCCATTAGATTGGATACATCAATAAGCTCAACAAGATCTCATAAGACAAATAGTACATCAATAAGCTCAAATACAAGCTAACTAGCTACAGCTCTGCAGTACAAGTCTCCAGGAACAAAGGCTGAAACTAAACCAACATCCTGAAGCTTTAATCATTTCTCTCCCCCTTTGACATCTATCTCCAAAAAGGTCGCTGAAGATCACGAAGATGCAAAAGGGCTGCAAGCTGAAACTGCTGCTGAACTCACTCACTCATCATCATTATCGTCGTCATAGCCACTCGGAGGATACCTGCTGCTCTGTCCTGGGTCACGGTAGCCACTGGAGGATCCCATGCCTCGGTAGTCATAGTCGTAACCACCACCACTGCCACTGCCAAAGATGTCCTCCCAAAATGCCTCTGCGGCGCTGGGTCTGTGCTGAACCGGTGGAGGTGGTATGGAACGCAAGGGTAGAGTGCCAAAAGTCTACTGAGCGTGAGGCTGCTCCTCTCCCTGTTGCTGCTGCTGTGGTGCCTCAGTCGTCTGCTGCTGCTACTGTTGAGTCTCCCTCTCTGCCTCAGTCTCCTGTCTCTGACTCTGATCAAACTCAGAAAAGTAGGTGCTATATCTGCCCATCTGCTGCTCAAAGGTCTCACATAGGTGACCTCGGAGGTTGAAGCTCAAGCTGCTGGTGAAGCCTCTTGACTGATCTATCAGTCTTCCTCTGTCGAGTCCTCACATCACTGATATCTCTGCAAATGCTAAAGAGCATGGTAAATAACTTCTTGATCGGAGAGCGTCTACCACCTGTGTGAGGAGGAGGTCGAGTACGAGGTGGTGGTGGTGCTCCTGGCTCATCACCTAGCTCTGGTAGAGTACGAGGTGGTGGTGGTGCTCCTGGCTCATCACCTAGCTCTGGTATGCTGTGTATCATACAAGAAGGTGTGCCCGGTGGCCTGCTCAATCATATGCATAATGTAAGGGGCAAATCCACACCCCTTGAGTGGTCTCTCGCCCACACTCTTGATCTCACACCATATGAAATCAAAGATACTAAAGAGTCTCGCTCCTGGTGCCATCCTCACAAGAAGGTTCTTCGAATAATCTGTAATGTTTCCCTTGTCACCAATCTTGCAATCAATCGTTCCCCTGAACATCCTCTCAAGATATCTATATGTAGGGTGAAGGCCATCAACCTTCCCTACAACTCCTCCATCAACCTTCCCTACAACTCCTCCAAAACCTGCTGGGTAGAAGTGTCCTATCTGCTTAGGTGGAAGTGGCAACTCTATGTGAACCTTCTCCCTCTCCAAGTCCTCCTGACCAAAACCGAGATATGCTACAAACGCCTCATACTCCACACTATACCAGTCTCCCTCTAACCTCCAGTGGAGCCGTCTCTCCTCAAAGAACATGGTGGCATAGAATTATGCAATAACCTCTGTGTTCCAGTCATGCTGGAACTCCATGATCTCATAGGCTCCAATCCTCTGGCAAATATCAATGGCTCTGTCAAGTGATGGTTTCTGCAACTCTTTGGTGTATTCCCAATCAACCCACTGAGATTTGGTCACTATTGGGTTCCTTGTGAGTATCACACTGTTATAGAAATCTCTGTGAAACTGAGTGTGAAATCTGTAGTCACTCTGGTTATTGGGCATACCTCTTGGATCAATTCTCCTTTCAGTTCTGGCTCTCTCTGTCATGCCCTTACCCCTGTAGTTGACCTGAGGACGGTGAGATGGCATAGGACATGGGTGAACCTCAAGCATCCCAAAGTGAATGCCTCTCTGAGGTGGTGACTGCTGCGGAGAAGGTGTCTCCTCATCCTCTTCCTCGGACTCAATCTCACTACTCCTTCTCTTCCTTCTCTTCCTCACTACTCCAAAACTTGTGCTCCCCTTCTCCAACCTGTCACACAGTCTTCTGGTAATATATATAAGCCTATTCAACCTGCACAACAACTTGGACAACGGAGGTAATTACAAATATCAAAAGAAATGTGAGTGAGACACGATATTTGTTTTACCGAAGTTCGGCACCCCCTCGGGTCCTACTCTCCGTTGGAGCCAGCTGCGAGTAACCACAAGAGTTTGCTCTAGAGGACACCACAGGTCAACTCTAGCTGTGGTCTATTTCACCCGCTATGCTCCTTCCACTAGGTGATCTCTTTTGCGGTAAGATCGAACTGTTACAAACTTTCCGAGGCACACCACAAGATCTTGGGTGCTCTCCGACAACGCCTAACCATCTAGGACCGAAGAGTCCAAGAGTAATAAATGCAAGTGCTCAAGAGGTTGGTTTGCTCACTTTTGAATTTTCTCTCTAAACCCACAAATGGATTTGGCACTTAGGATCAATCACTCACTTAGAGAGGGTTAGAGTGTTGCTAGAGCTCAGAGAAAGTCAGGGAAGTCAGTAGAATCAGCAGCCTCGAAAGGTGGAGGCATAGGGGCCTTTTATAAGCCACTCCCCGAAACTAGCTGTTAACTAGCCGTTGGAATACCAGACACATCCGGTGTGTATACCGGACACGTCCGGTATTGCCCCAACGGTCACCTGTCAGAGCTCAGATCTCCTTCGGAACTTCCGACCTAAGTCGGTACTTCCGACGCCTCGGAACTTTCAACCAACGATGGAACTTCCGACAAACGAACAACCCGAAACAGAGGGGAAACTTGCTGAGCCAGCCAATACCGGACACGTCCGGTATGAATACCGGATATGTCCGGTATGCTCAACCTGAGAGCTCTCAACTAGTTGAAGTGCCCTACCTCTCTCGTATCTCATTTGGGTTGGTTTGAGCACCTATGTAACTTCATCTATCATCATGATGCATCCCTCTTAATAGTACGGCTTTCCTATCAACTCAAATTAAAATGAAAAACGAATTTAAACCTTAGGAGTTGATCTTCAAGTGAACCGAGCCGTTTTTCTTCAATCTTGTCACAATGGGATGTCATGAGTGATTTTGAAATCCGTCTTGAGCAATTACCATCTTGAGCATGTAACTTGATTGCAACTATTGATTTTGTGGGAAGATCTCAATGCATCAAGTCATTTGATCGATTCTTCTCAAATAAGCAAATTGATTCTCCATCTAGTTATGTCCTTCATGCTTGACTAGTTCGTTGACTAAATGCAAGTACTTCTCTTCTTCACCCTAGCTAGGTTCTTCGGTCGCCAAGCCCTTGCTTGCCCTTCAACCTTGCTTAGTATCTCAAAGACTTTTCCTTGCTATCTTCACCAACTCAAGCACTCTAGTCACAACTAGTTTTGAATCATTCATTTAGATGTAATGCCATCTTCACTTTGATTGTTTTGACTCCAAGTGAATCAATAATACCTCATAGAAGATGAGCCTTTACTATAATCACATTTTCATTGTTGTCTTTTGTTTTGAGCTTGATTGAATCATACAACAACCCATCATTTTGACTCTAAATAATATTTCAAGCATATATGAGATATTCCATTCTCTGTTTCACACTTAGCACACGGGTTAGATCTTTAATCAACATTGTCATCAAATCATCTAAAACCCACCAAAGGGTTAGATGCACTTTCAATGTTCAACTTAACAGTCTTCATCGAAACACTGATATATCAAAGAATTCATGAACTGAGAACATTAACTGTGTGCTCTAGAAATTTGGTGGGGATTGTTGGATTAATTAGGCTAGTCCTCTATTTAGTCTAGCAATTAATCACTAGAATTCCAAAGGCCCACAATTAGTGCTAAGTGAAAATGGGAATAATACTACATGGTAGACTCACTGAAAGTGATCTCAACTTAAATAGGATGTTGGTTGACTCTCCTATGTGCTTAAAAATAGGGGAAGTGGGGAGACCACGCGCGCGCCGCCGTGCCGTGTCATGCCGTGCCAAGCCGAGCTGAGCCGAGCCGTGCCGCGCTGCTGAAAGCCCATGTTTGGTTTTGGGTAATTGATGAAACCTAGTTTGCTAACGATTGCTCTAAGTGTTTCATGAGAATTGATTAGCAAATGGCAAGATGGAGCAAAGGACCGGGTCGGTGGAAGTCACAAGTGAAGGGCAATGACGGCGTCCATGAAAATTGTATAAGTCCATCATCAAAAGGAGTCCACAAGCTTCATCAAGAGATGGTGAAAAAGCTAGGAGCTCAAGGCAAAGGTATAATTCATAGGAGCTCTTTTGGTTTTGGTGATCAAGACTCCATAGAGGGAGTGATCACATTTAGGATAGATAGCCGTACTATCAAGAGGGGCGAAATCGTTGATGAAATACGGTTATCAAGTGCCACTAGGTGTTCATGATCATTGCATATGCATATAGATGCTAGTGACACTAACTTGACCCGTGGAAAACTCTTTGAAAAAGGCTAACACACGTGCACCTAAGTGAGAGACACTTTGGAGTGTTAGTGACTTAAGAAACGGGGTGAAGTTCGAGGGTTAGAGAGGGTTTGGTCCTCTCTTCCTCCTGCCGAGCTTGCGAGGCAGGATTCGGCGAATTTCGGAAACGTTACAATAGAAAAGGTAGCGTCGGACTCTAACTTGACTGAGCGTCGGACCATTGTCTTCGGTCCGACGGCTAACCCCTTCAGCAAGCGTCGGACGCTTGATTCCTGAGCGTCGGACCATTAGCCGAAGCGTCCGACGGTGCAGTTCGTGCGAGAGATAACACGTGGCGAGCTCTGAGAGAGTCGGACTCTCGGCGTTAGTCCGACGGTGAGCGTCGGACCAACGTCCGACGGTTTTCAGGGCTCGGGGGGCTCTCTGGAAACGTCGGACGGCCGCGATCGTTGGTCCGACGGCTCCGTCTGACTGAGTCCGACGGTGGTCGGCTGAGGGCGTCGGACCGGTTGATTTAGTCCGATGTTCGTCCGTCCGACGGTCGTTTTGGCGCGAGGAAATAGCCGTTGTGATCCAACGTTCGACTTCAAACGGCTAGTGACACGTGGCGTTCATCCGAGGCGTCGGACCGTGCGGATTAGTCCGACGCTCTGGCCGTCGGACAGTCCGACGGTACGCAGTGAACTCTAAACGGCTAGTTCTTTGTGTGTGGCTTATAAATAGTCACTTGGCCGGTTTGGGTGGTATCTCTTGGCACTCCTAAACATCATAACATACTTGTGAGCCTTCCCACTCCACTCTCACTCATCCTACTTGATTGTGTTCATCATTTGGTGAGTTTGGAGAGCATCAAGTGCATTGCATTGATTGAGATCATCTAGAGGCACTTGGTAGTGGTATTTCGCAGCGGTTTCTCTTGTTACTCTTGGAGTTTGCCGACTCCTAGACGGCTTGGAGCTGCGAGGATCGTTGAGGGGAGTTGGTGATTGTCTCCGCCTCCGATCGGTGAAGTTGTGAGGGGTTCTTGAGCCTATCCCCGCGGGAGATCGCGAAAGGCATCTTTAGTGGATTGCTCGTAGCTTGGTGGATCCCCATCTTGTGTTGGTTGTGCGGCACCCTTGAGAAGGGTTTGGCGTGTGATGCCAATTAGCGCGTGAACCTCCAAGTGGGTGTATCGCTACAACGAGGACTAGCTTGCCGGCAAGCAAGTGAACCTCGGTAAAAAATCTTGTGTCATCTCTCTACCGAGGATTTCCCTTATATGTGATTGATTGGTTATATTGGACTTCATATCATCTCTTCACCGGCGGTATTGAAATCACCTTTACTCTTTACATTTGTGTATTTCTCTCTTGTGTAGCTTGTTAGTTAGTTGCTCACTTAAGAGTAGTGTAAAGTAGTAACATAGTCTTTGAGTGTGAACTAGAGATCATAGTGTAGTATACTTGTCTAGTTGGCTTGCATAGTGTAGTTTAGAGCTAGTGCTTTGCAAAGCTTGCTATTGTTACTAATCGGCTTGTGAAGTGTTGTTTGTAGATTTTTATAGGCTATTCACCCCCCCCTCTAGCCATTTAGGACCTTTCAGCTGCGCCCGGACGTGATGTGCTGGGCCATGTTTTGCCGCTCAGCGCAACGGTCACATGTGGCAACGGTCATGTGCAACGGTCACATGTGGCAGTGACGTGGAACACACTAGCGCCGATGGGCAAAGGGGTAAAACCGCCTGCGCCTGGGCGGCTAGGGCTCCTAGCTCCGGTCACTATAAATACGGCCGCTCCTTGGTCACTACCATCTGAAACGACCTCGATTTCCGCGATGGGAAATCCACAGGCTCGAATTGTAATTCAACAGATTGCTTGGGACAATCCATGAAATTACCCATATCTCAGTTGACACCAGGATCCATACAACGGTAATTAAGTCTTACATAAACATTTATTACATCGCCACATTGGCGGAATCAACATTCAGAGAAGCTTTAGAAGATGCGGAAGCGATTCATCCTTCACGGCCAACTTGAGTGTAGCACGTGACCCTATTCCTCGTCATCATCTCCCTCGAAGTCGTACTCATTCTCGTCACCTGACAATAAATTTATCAGTACGATTTGTACTGGCCACGGAGCCCACCTATGCAGCATTTGCTTTGTGGAAAGTGGATGCAAGGCTATACAAGCAGACCTATAGGCTGGGGTTTTCCTATGCAGCTGTAATCAATGTTTAATTAGTCAAGTTTTATCACCAGTTAACACCATCATCCCTTTTCCCATCACCACACCTCACATACCCACACCTCACTCTCATTCGACAGGCCCAACTCCCTCTCGGGCCTATCTCAGCGGCACACTACCACAATGGGTACACTGCCGGAAAAATGTTATCCAGGGGGAGAAAAGAATATGCTCTCATCTAATAGTGGTTGCAGAAACATTAGAAAAGGTCCATAGCCATCGAGTTGGCTTATGTATCGATCGATCAACCATACACTCTGCAGTGGTTTTACTACTCACAAGATTAGCCATCATCGATGCTGTACAATCATCTAGGCAGAATTCCGGGTGCTTGCTTGCCTAGGTCGGTACCACCCTGCCACTCAGCCCTGGGACATTCCGGATCCAACACCATCACACTGAGACTGGGAGACGCAGTACCGGGCCCCATCAGTGGTACTGCGCATCTAGAACGGTACGGGAATCTGCCATCCGTCACCGTCCACCCTTATCACCTCTCAACCTAGCAGTAGTGGCACTGCCCTACCAACTAGTCCAGCCGTCTCCCGCCCATCAGAAGCGAGTGAGTAGCAAGGGAATCTAGATGTTTCCGGTCACTAGTCAGATCCTAGGTTATGACCAAGCAGGCATCTCCACTTAGGGGATACTCTCCCCGTGCCATCACGGCACCTCCGCTCACGGGACTTCAATGCACATCCCGGAACCATCTCATAAGTCATTACCCGCCACAGGTATCTCTCGTGGGGATGCCCAGGTTGCACCCCGGCACGACTTGCCCCACGGGCTTGTCTCACATCCCACTTGGTCGACATCAACCCTTACCACGCACCCAAGACGCACGCAGCACTCTCTCCCAGTGGTTATAATCAGTTATGCACCGTCCCAATTCCACCACATAGCATATAGCATGTAGTAAGTAGTGGAAGAGTAACAGTAAATTAAGCAGCAGCTAACCTAGCAGCGGATAGCAGGGTAAAGTCTTATCAAGGCAGGAAATTCAAATATACTACCATGCAACCAATCCATACATAATCACAAAGCAATAGCAACAATGTCATTTGCAATGCGTAAATAGGATCTAAGGATTTGGTGGGACGTGGCACCTTCGTAGTCATCTCCTAGCTCCTGAAAGTACTCGTGGTCGTCTTCCTTAGTCAGATCCTCCTCCGGCTCTGAAATCGAACACGAAATAGTCGCGTCAGCGACTCCTATAGAGTATTTCAGAAAAATCTAATAAAATAAAGAGCCAAATGCACACAAACATAGTCTTAGATTGTAGATCTCATTTTTCTGAGAATTTTGATATATGGTGCGCAATTTTTAGACATCGAATGAATAAGTTATGAATTTCCGAAGATTATCCTATTTTCTGAAAATGGGAAAATTGGTCGGTTAATCAGGGGCAGCTCGGGATTGGTCCACGTGGCGCGCGGGTCCAGTAGTGCGGCATGTGGCGCCTCATCAGAACACAGACCCGATGGTCGCCCACCAGGTGTTTGATGCTGGTTTCCAGAGAGTCGCTGGCGTCGGCGTAGCTCGGCGTAGCTCTGCGGAGCTCGGCGGAGCTCGGCGGTGGTCGGGGGTAGATCGGCGGAGCTCGGCGTAGTTCGGCGGTGGTCGGGGGTAGCTCGGCGGAGCTCGGCGTAGCTCGGCATAGCTCGGCGTAGCTCGGCGGAGCTCGGCGTAGTTCGGCGGTGGTCGGCGGTAGCTCGGCGTAGCTCGGCATAGCTTGGCGGGGCTCGGCGTAGCTCGGCGGGGCTTGGCGGAGCTCGGCGTACCTCGGCGTACCTCGGCGTAGCTCGGGCGAATCGGACATTCGGGCGCCGAGGGTGCCGCTCTCCCGAGCTCTCCCGGGGAGGCTCGGGCGAATCGGAGATTTGGTGCGCCGAGGGTGCCGTTCTCCCGAGCTCTCCCGGGGAGGCTCGGGCGAATCGGAGATTTGGTGCTAGCAGGGTTTCAGGGCGTCTGTTCAAGGCGGCAGTGTCTCTCTGGTGCGGCGGACGATGACAGGGCGGCGATGACCATATTTCGGCAAGACAGGGCTCGGCTTTCCCCAATTGGCGTGCTCAGGCAGTCGTCCGACCAGATGGTGGCGGGTTAGAGTCGTGGTATGGCCTCCTTCTCTCCCTCGGCATACGGTGGTTCTCCGACGAGGTGGAGGCGCACGTAGCCAAGGCGACAGACATGATTCGGGGCTCGGCTATCTACGCGGCGGTGCTGAGGCAGACTTGGTGAACCTCGTCGGCCTCTCTCCGCAGCGCGAGGCGATCGGGGGTACTCGAAACGGATTTAGGCGAGGCGGATCGTGTCGGCGGCGATCACGTTTCCCCGAGAACGCACCTCTCGGTGTTCCGGGCTATGGAGGTTCTATCTTCCGCAACTAAGCTTGTCCGAGGTGGTCGGTGAGTTGGTGGTCACGCTAGCGGGTCGCGGTATTGAGATGCTCCAGTCATCGGCGGCGATGTCGCCGCGACTGGGAGGTTCCGGCGGGGCTAAGGAGGTCTTCTAGGAGATGTATACGCCTCCAGGGTCTATGGCGATGGTATAACAACTACCAATTTTGGCTACCGAGATTCCCAAGGTGCTCGGTTGTGGCGGCGGCGTGTCGCCGGTGGCGGCTGACGACGGCAAGGTGATTACGGTCTCGTTTTGGCATAACCGGACGTGGTTCAGTCAAATTGGCGTGACTAAACGGGCATACGTCCGTTTAGTGGTGAACTAGTGACAGGGCAAGGCCTCCTTTTGGCTCCGGTCCGCGGCGGCGCTCCGGCGAGGTCGCGGCGCACTGCGGACGAGGCTTCCTCTAGCGATTAGATCCGCGTAGCTAGCTCAAGGGGTCGTGGCGGTGCTCCACGACGCTCTAACCTATATGGGTGCTAGTCGGATTGCTCGGAATGGGTGATTCGGCGTCGGAACGCGTCGGTGGTGAGCGCGCTCCGCCGAGAACGCGTCGTGCTGCGTTCTCGGTCTAGCAAGCTTGTAGTCCGGGGGTTTCGGCCGGTCGCATGAGTGCATGGTGCAGGTGATCTTCCTGAGCCGGTAAAGGATCGTGCCTGCGCGTCCCGTGGGCGGAACACCATGGCAAAAGTAGGGCGAGATTCGGACATAGCGTGCGGTGGCTCACCGTGGTGTCGGTGAAGCTAGGATGGCGATGCAGTGGCGAGTCGGAGCCGTGCAGAGCGATCGCAGTGCCGTGCCGCTCCTCGTCCGCAGCTCGGGCTTCTCCTCCGTGTCCGGCTCCGGCGTGCTCCGCGGCGGCGGCGCTTCGGCAGCTTCTCCTCCTCTGCTCCGCCCTTCTCCTACGCTCTCTCTCTCGGTTTGGTGCAGTGTGCCGGTCTGTGCCACGGTGGCGGCAAGGGGAAATGAGGGTAGGGCTTCGGGGTGAGCTCCTTTTTATAGGCGAGCTTGGCCACCTCCAATGGCGAACGGTCCTGATCGCGCTCGACCGATCGAAGGGCCGTGGCTCGGGTGGATCTAGGGCTCCGGATGGGCGCGGGTTCGCTTGGCAGCCAAGAAAGGAGGGGACAGGAGGGGAACAGCGGGGTCAGGGCTCTGCCATGCGTGGCGCTGTCGGTCACGCCATTTGCGTGACACGCCCGGCAGGCGCGTCGCCTTCGTGAGGAAGAGAAACAGTGGAAGGGGAAGGCGGCTGACATGCGGGCCCGGGTTGGCAGCGAGCGCGAGCACGAGCGCGTGTGTGCCGGTCGCGCGCGCGTTGCCGGGCCGCAACGTGGGCCGACAGGCTGGCTTCCTTCTTCCTCTCTTCTTTTTCTATTTTCACTTATGTGTATAAATACATATATTACCCATTTTAAATATTGAGTAATTACAAACATAAATTGCAATAAATCCCAAATGTGATACATAAGTTATTATTCTATGTGAATGGAATTAAAATGCAAGCTATACTCCTTTATTACCAAATTCATAATGAAACCTATATGCTTGCACAAGAAAAATGGGTTTTCACAATAAATAAATGAAAAATTTTAATTGGTTAGAATTTTTAGGTTGTGTGGATTTTTAGGGTTGTTACACCATCCTCAGTCGCCACTGTCTTCTCCACTGCTCATTGTTCTTGAGTTGAGCTGCTCTGCCATCTCCGGCCGAGCTCCTTGCACGCACAAGGGGTCTCGGTGAGCAGGCCTCCGAAACTCCGCCCGTCAAGAGTACCTGCACAGGTAGGCGGGCGATATAGTTTTTGGGGAGCGCATTCGCTCGACTGCTCGCTGTTTGTCTTCGAGCCTTCGTTCTTCTCCAAGAGTTCGCGGGGCGACACTGCGTACTCTTGCTGCTATCGACTGCTACTCTGAGCCCGTCATCATGATGTAGACGAGGACCGACGCTGGAAACAACGGCAACAGTGGTGCCCAGAGTTCCAACTCGGGTTCCACCCAAGGGTATAATCCAATCCCATCTCTAGTAATATTTCCTATATACATAGTGATGCTCTGCGTAGGACTTGGTGGAATATATCATAGTAGCGGATCTGCATTTGCATTGTTTATTTTGATTTCGTTATTATTATTGTTATTAAATTTATGGGTTAAAGTATACCGTAAAATGACTAAAAACTTAACCAGAATCACCTTTCAGCTGACAGACACGAAATACAACTGCATATGGTGTTTTTGTTGTAACCTGTAACCATTGAGACAAAGGCCTGACGAAGGGCTTTTCCGATGACGTACTTGACTTGCACCTAGATTTTAATAGGAATCTCTGCCATCTAATTAATCTTTTTCTTTACGAATTACATAGTACAGATACATATACTCACAACACACGCTCACTCATCCGTATGAACACACGCACACAAATGCTACTTCTATGAGTACCTTCGAAAGGCTGCGTCGGCAGATCTCGAGATTAACGAAGTCACCACAGGCGTCTCACTATCAACGGGCACGCTCACTCCCACTGGACAGTCCTACCATTAAACCACAGGCCCATAACTAGAGCTGGATATCGAGCCAGCTCGGCTCGGCTCGGCTCGTTAAGCTAACGAGCTATAACTCCAGCTCGGCTCGGCTCGTTTGCCAGCTCGAGCCAGCTCGTTTAGCTCGCGAGCTCAAATAGACGGTGACAAAAATAAACAAAACAAATTTCAGTAATAGACTATGTATCACTAAATCCAAACGTAGTAAGAAAACAATTAAATCCAACTGTCCATACATATAATAAATCATCAAAATAGACAATGAAGTCAAAGAGAGGATAAATCCTACTGGTTTTTATGTTAATGTCAGCCTCTCGTATGGGTGTGGTGAGCGGTGATATCTACCTTACTCAGGTTGGATGGAAGATAATGTGAAAGAAACAAAGAAAAATGCAAACGTGAGTACTATTGTATGCCTAGTTAACGAGTTCAAATGCTAGCTCGAGCTGGCTTGTTTTGCTAACGAGCCGAGCCGACTCGAGCCAATTTGATCACGAGTCGAGCGAGCTGACAAGCCGCGAGTTTTTTGTCCAGCCCTACCCCATAACCCATTCGCTGCCATCTAATTAATCTATCGTACAACAGTTCATCCTTCAAGCGTAGCAACTAATTAATCTATCGACAAAAGAAGGAAAATAAGAGAACCTAGAGCTCATTCAAGAGTTGCACATGCACCATGGCATTGTGAGATTGAAAACCACGCTACGAGCTCATGCTAACTGGAAGCCACCGCTGGCACCGAGCGTGCTCCCTCGTGCGGCGCTGCCATGGAGAGGCCTGCGCAAGTGGCCAAGTGCGCAGGCGTTGGGAGTTGCTCGGCTGTGATGGCGTCCCGAAGTCCCTGATTCGTGTCGTGACAAATGGACATCTGATCATTCAAAAAAAAAAAAGACAAATGGGAATCTGGACAGCATCAGTTAACTCCTGAACTCCCTGATTCGTGCTGTGATGGCTCTGTTTCATTATCCTAAGATCCATCAGGCTCCATCAGGTGTTTGGATGCGAATATGCGATGCATGCATGCATGCATGCATGTGTTTGTACTGTAGTACGAGGAAGAGTTCGTGGACATGCCGGATCAATTAATTTCCCTATCAAACATCACAGCGACACAACCATTGTCGTTTGAGGCGTCCTCTTGTCCAATCCACGCCCTCCCGAGCGAGGTCGCTATTAATGCACCGTGGCCGTCCTCGCACTCTACTCCCCGGTTGTCAGCGCTCAGCACTCAGCACCAAACCTCCAAAACCTCCTTGGAACCAAGCAGACGATGTCCACCAGACGGGGCTGCGTCCGCGGCCGCGGCCGGCGCCGTGTTCGAGCGGTGCGTGGTGGCGCTGTACCTCATGAGCCCGCTCACAGTGCTGGCGCTCCGCTTCTTCTCCGCGCCGTACGGCAAGTTCTCCCGCCCGGGCTGGGGCCCTGTTGTCCCGGCTCCGCTCGCGTGGTTCCTCATGGAGAGCCCCACTCTCTGGCTCCCGCCGATCATCCTCCTCTGATCGCCGCCGCCGCCGCCGCCGCCGCTCTCTAGCCCGCTCGCCGCCCTCCTGCTCTTCGCGGTCCATTACGTCCACCGCACGCTGGTCTACCCGCTCCGCCTCGCCCGCCTGTGCCGCCCCCCCGCCCCCGTGCCTCTCCCCATCGCTTCCTTCGCCTTCGGATTCAATATCCTCAACGCCTACCTACAGACCCGCTCCTGCGCTCTCCACGCCGGCCGCCCGGCATCCCCTGCCCACTGCCTCGCCGGGCTGGCCCTCTTCGTGTGGGGGATGCGGACAAACGTCGCGGCGGACAAGGAGCTGCTGCGGCTCAAGGAGGCCGGAGGCGGGTACAAGATCCCGAGGGGCGGGTGGTTCGAACTGGTCACTAGCCCCAATTACTTCGGCGAGGCGGTGGAGTGGCTGGGCTTCGCCGTGGTGGCGTGGACGCCCACGGCGTGGGCATTCTTCCTCTACACCTACGCCAACCTCGGGCCGAGGGCCAGGGACCACCGCCGCTGGTACCTGCAGAAGTTCGGCGGCGAGTACCCGGCGTCGCGCAAGGCATTCATCCCCTACATCTACTAGGTGATGTATGTAGGGGGTGATTGGTTGCGTGAACCAAAGGTAAGTTTTTTCTGCTTCATCTGGTTCTAGCTTCGCGTTTGACTTTTCTGTTGCATGGTTTGCCTGTTTTATCTCATATACTTAGACAGTTGTTCTGCAGGCTTTTCATACACAGAAATTGAGCTTCCCACTCCATATAGGACGACTTGATTCATGCAGAATAAAAAGACTCATATGTCATATACTCAGAACTTTGATCCATTCATGCAACTAAACACGATCTCGTTTCGTACTGGATCAACACCAAAGACTACCAAACACAACCACATGTATGAGCTCAACCCAGCTCCTTTGATCCTGCATATCCCAACCATCCTGGATGAAATTTTCTTGGACAACCAATCACACCCTACATCTACTAGGCGTTCATCCCTTACAGTGGGTAAGGTAGTGTTTAGCGCCGGGTTGTTTCCGTTATTCTATAAATAATGGAAATGGGGTTCCTCGTGTGAAAAAAGTAATGTATGTTCTTGTGTAACAAAAAAATTAAATCTTGTGCGATGGAAATATGAATTTAACCGGAATCTTTTGGCAGATACAAAAATTCCTCTGGCTCTATTTGCTGAAGGGGAAGTTGATTATGGCTTATGCTGATTTTTTTAGGAAAAAACATCATTTTATGACTAAAAAGAAGTTTAAATAAGTATTTATAAGTTGAAGCGCGAATGAATGTATCTGCCCCTCCGTTTTGCGAGATCGTAGCATGTGCAATGACAGCACGACTACACGAGCCTGCGAATCATCGGAAGTCCGGAAACCAAAATGCGCCCTACATATTGTATTGTTACAGTACCATTTCACATGCCGGCATTTAATTTTATTTTAAATCGTAGCAATACTAGAAATGGTCACGGTGTTGCCACGTATGGCTAGTGTCTGGGTTGCTTGAGTGTGGAAGTTAGGTACCCGTCTGATTAATTGTTACTATGTTATATTTTACTTTTATTGTTCTAATGAAACTATCAATTTTTTAAAGAAAAAATGGGTAAAAGTATTTATTAAGGAGGGAGAAGCATAAGTAGATGGAAGGTTAGCGTGATAATATTTTCTCATGACTGGATTTTCTATTTTTACAATTTTTTATTTGATTTTCGACATAGGGGAAAATGTAGAGAAGAAACTTTATGCTGAAACATGTTCTATTTTAGGCCCCGTTTAGATGTATTTTGTTTTGCAATTTTTATCGGAAAATCTTTTACAATAAGTGTACAATCATGGTTTAAGTAACCTTAAAAGATTCGTCTCGTGATTTACATGTAAACTATGCAACAAAAATTTTATTTACATTTAACGCTCCATGTGCCGCAACATTCGATGTGACAGGAATCTTAGAATTTTGAAGTGTAACTAACTAGGGCCTTAGATCCACTGCATAGATTTATTCATGATGATTCTAAAACAATTTCATTTTATATTTTATGATTTTTCTTTGATTTACTATGCAATTTTAATTTTTAAGGAAATTTTCATCGTTGCCTATAAATATATAGGGAAAAATGTATGGTACAAACTTTATACTAAAATATTTTGTATTTTGGATCAACTGAATAGATTTATTCATTAGGATTCCGAAACAATTTAATTTTATATTTTACGATTCTTTTATGATTTACCACACATTTTCAAAATTGGAGCAAATTTATTTGTAAAAGAAAAAGATTGATATATAAGGGAAACGAAGTCAGGCCGTTTTTGGCCCACTAGGGCCCACGAAGAGGTGGCAAGCTGGCCCATAATATGGCATAGACGACGGGTTGATTTCGTAAAATTTTAAAGGGCTTCTTTGTAAGAAAAACTGAGAGAGAAAGGTGGACTGCGGGTTGATTTCTCTAGAGTTCGAGAGTTTTTTTTTTAAATGGCCAACATCCGCCCGATTGAAAAGCCCTAGTTTTATTTTGGTAATTGATGAATGCTAGTCACTAATCTAAGTGTTAAGTGTGTGTAGCTAAAGAGGGATTAGTGATGAGGAGGAGGATGACATGGTGCTCAAGTGGAGATCAAGTGATGGAAATGAGAAGAGAAAAGGAACAAAGAGCTAGAGGCAAAGGTAAAAACGATATGAGCTTTTTGTTTCAGTGGTTAAGGCACTTAATGAGTGCGATCATATTTAGGATAGATGGCCGGACTATTAAGAGATGAATTACTTTGTGAATCCGGTTGGCAAGTGTTCTAGGTTGCATTTAGTAGCATACACTTGAAATCTAACCTAGAGAGACTAACACCGTCTTGCAAACATGCTTAAAACCTGCTAACATATGTGCCTAAGAGTGTGAAACAGTTAGATGTTAGCCTATGATAGCAAGGGCGGTGAGAAAGACTTGAAAAAGCATTCAGAGGTGCACCGGACGCTGGGCGCGTCCGGTGGGTGTGCACCGGACACGTTCGGTGTGCATTTGATCTTTCTGAAACCTCTCTGAGTAGACACCGGGCGCTGAAACAGTAACTTCAACGCGTCCGGTGACTTCAAGCGCACGTCCGATGTTAACTTTGCGAAACTAACTCGGAGAGAACACCAGACGCTGAGGGCATCCGGTGACCTAACAATGGACGCGTCCGATGCCATTCCGAGCTCTCTAGATGCTCTCTGCCTAGACACCGGACACGGATGTCGGAGCGTCCGGTGTAAGCGCGCGCAGTATTGAAATTCAAACGGCTAGTACACATGTCAGCGGACGATACACCGGACAACCACCGAACGCGTCCGGTGTGAACTCAACAGCGTCCGGTGTGCCCGATTTTAGTGTATAACGGTTGAAAATTTGAAGGTGCTTATAAATAGGAGTGTGGTTGGCTTAGGGCACAACTCTTGCGCATTTTGATCCTTCTAAGCCTCTTGTGAGCCTAGCACATTCCCTCTAACTCTCTCGTCTTGATTCAATTTGAGATTTTGATTAAGAGAGAGTGATTCAAGTGTAGTGATCATCATCTTGCATCCTAGTGTACTTGGTGGCTTGATGGCGGAGTAATTCTTGTTACTCTTAGTGATTGCCGTCACCTAACTGGTTTGGAGGTGGAGAAGGTATGGAGAAGCTTGGTGACTGTGTTTGTTCACACCGGTGGATTGTGAGAGGTTTGTGCCTACCCCGAGCGGAGTGCTCAAAGGTAACTTAGTGGATTGCTCGTGTCCTTGAGTTACTTCCTCTGTGGTAGGTCTCCTTGTGGCGCCTTGTGTAGACTCGGTGTGTGATACCAATTAGCCACCGTACCACCGGTTGAAATCGACACAACGGAGACATAGCGTGTCGGCGAGCACGTGAACCCCAAGGATAAATTTTGGTGTTCATATTGATTTCCTCACCTTCAAGTGAGTGATTGTGTTTATCTCGGTGATTGGCTTCATCTCAAGGTAAAGGTATAGCCTCCGAAGATCTCCTCTTTACCTTGTGCAAAGTAGTTAGCTCTCTAACTTGTTTAGTCTTGTGTAGTTGTTTTGCTCTTGCTAGTTAGCTTATGTGGCCTAGTGCTTAGAAACACTAGGTTTGTGTAGGTGGGTTGTTTAGATTAGTTGTTGCTCTAGCATTGCAATTATAGGCTCTTGTCGTACTAATCACTTATTCTAGTATTTTGTAGAATTTTAATTTACGCTATTCATCACCCTCTAGCCAACTCAGACATTTCACCGATCCAGGTCGTCTGACCGTCCGATCGGTCGGCCGCGAATTACCCACGACGTGGCACGCTGAGAAGGCCGAGAATAGTGCAAGAATTGTTGTGAAGAGATAATTTCAGCTTTGTCTTGAATTTTGCTCTAAGGTAGGAGTCAGTTTCTACGACCAATTGTAGCATAAATACATGAACTTGTCTCGTCCGTGAATCGCTCCATACTAGTGCAAAACACATGTTTCTTCATATGCAAACGATTTACTCCAAGTCGAGATTTTGATTAAAGAGTATTCTCAATGGAAGTTGAGATATGCCTAATAGTTTAGATGAACGAAAGTAAACCACGCGTCCTTGGGATCAAAGACAACTGTGTAATTCAAATAATAATAATAATAATAATAATAATAATAATAATAATAATAATAATAATAATAATAATAATAATAATAATAATAATAATAAATAATAAATAATAAAAAGACACTGCAAGGCTAACCTAATCTATACCTATTACTAAAGAGGGAAGATTTCTTCCCTCTTTTTTGTCATAGATTTTTTACCCGTGGGCCCAGATGGTCGCTGTCCGGTTTCGTCGTGGTAAATTTTTCGTCTGGTTCTGCTCTCACGTACAGGAGTCGGATGGTCCGCCGACTAGGCCCGTCGTCCATCGAAACCCCGTTTCCTCTTCCTATTTCTCGTTTATAAATGTCGGACCGAACGGCGGCGGCGATCCCTGCCCTGACCGACCCCATGGACGACCTCGCCGCGGGGGGGACTCGCGCTCTTCGCCGCCGTCGCTAATTTCATGGACGGCTTCGCTTCCTGCTGCCGCCACGATGCCTCCGCCGTCGGAGACCGAGTCCGAGACGCGCTTGATATGCAGAAGCTGACCCCATGGACGACCTAACCGCGGGGGGACTCGCGCTCTTCGCCGCCGTTGCTGACTTCATGAACGGCTTCGCTCCTGCTGCCGCCACGATACCCCCCGCCGTCGGAGCCCGAGTCCGAGACGCGCTTGATGTGCAGAAGTTGTTATGTCGTCGCTCAGGGGCTACCGAGTTCATGCAACATCTGCACACCGAGATTCTTTGGTCGGCTCCAATCTGCAGAGCAGGAAAGACACTTGTGCAGGAAAGGCACTTGTGGATAGAGCGAGTAACAGAAGCTAGACGCTATAATTGTTCGTCTTAATACCATTGGACCAGCTGATGCCCAACAATAGGACGCTCCGCTCAGACATATGCACTCCAAATCGGATCCGCACAACAAAGTTGACCTCCATCATCTCCCTGACTTCTCGATTCATGGGGGCAGAGAGATGAGCACAACAGAGTTGTCTATCTTGAAGATTGCTACAGTGGAGAGGAGAGAGATGAGCGATCATTCAACGAATGAAGAAGGGGCAGAGTGAAGCTGAGGACTCTGGCCTCGGGAGCAACAGGAAGAGGATAAGCATAGAAAGAAATCATAAAGTTAAAGGGTGAGCTTTTTTTTTCGTTGGAAATTGATACATGCATGTCTGTTAGCCCCTTGCGGCTTTGCACATGTGTTTGGTTCAACAAAACAAGTCATAATGAGTAGTTAGTTTGTTCACAAAAAATGAGTAGTTAATTAGTTTCTCCAAAAAATCAATTAAAATCTTTTTTTTGTTTTGCAACAGGAGAAAAAATATTTCAATGTTGTGAGAGGAAATTCGGCTGAATTGTACGGCTTAATTGTTGTGAGAGAAAAATACTATTCTTTAACTGAAAATAAGCTGAATTTAGCTCGAACAAACAGAGCAAATATAAAAAAAAATCCATAGAACTCAATATTTAACTCTACCAACACTGCAGCACCTGAGCTGCCCCTACATGTTCTTGACACTGCTTCCCGTACTTCCATGTGAATATAGTTTAGTTGATAGAGCGTGAAGATGATGAATGAATTGAGGCCTTCATTTTAGTGCTATTGTTAAACTAGAAGAATAAATTAGGCAAAAAAAAATAGAGGTGGACACCTAAATCCATAAAAGGAGTTTTGATTTGGGGTCTATTGTTGGAGTTGTCGTAAATCAGGAAAATTAGTGTAATCGTGTGTTAGTCCTTACGATCACCCGTTGCAACGCACGGGCAATTGTGCTAGTAACAACCTATAAGCTTCAATCAATGCACACCTAAACTTGATTTGGCCTTCTCCCGGACCTCCTCGCTGCAAGCTTCCAATTGGCAATTGTCCTACTTGGAACCAAAGACGCTACCACCCTTTGGTCGCATAGTCCGACTGATGTTGCTCACGTTCCTTCCTGGACGATTCCACCATGTTACTGCACCTTGCAATAAAGTTTGAGGCTCTCAAAAAAAAAAAAAAAAAAACTGCTTGTGGTGCCGCAGCCGGCGCTCCGAACAAACTGCTGCAGGCTCCAGGCAATGCCCCGAACGGCACCGACGCCGCCGCCCCGAATAGCTGCACCGTGGAGTACGCCCGCTGCTGCGTGTGGGAGTTCAAGCCAGCAAGCAGGCACGCGCGCCCCGTCTGCTCATACTCCCGCCGGTTCGCCACGCGAGCGCTCAGCTCGCGCAGCTCCGCCACCAGCTCCGCGCACCTCTCGTCGCCCGCCGAGGCCTCCTGCCGACGGTCCAGTATCTGCGCGGCCTTCGCGTGCTCGCCGCCTCGATGTCCTCGGCAGCCTCCATGCGGAACCGCTCCCGCGCGACCTCCACGCACGGCTCCATGTCCGTCACCACCACCGGCCTCTGCACCGCGGCGTCCTCGCAGGAAACGTCCACCCACCGCCCCGTCGCCGCGTCCTTGTACGTGCAGCTCACCTTGATCAGGCGGGTCACGCCGCCGTCTTCGTCTCCGGCGCCGTCGCTCCCGGCGGCGACTGGCACGTCCAGGAACAGCAGGAAGCGCCTCTCCTCGTCCGCGTACAGCTCGCCGACGTCCACCGACGCGGCGCGGCCACCGACGTCGATGCGGCTGCCGTAGCGGCCCGACTTGACCGTCCGGACGCGCACGCCTGGGTGCAGGCACTTCACGGAGATGCGGGCCTCCTGCGCCGTGATGGAGAGGAGGCCGCCGATGCACTGCGCGAACGAGTCATGCACCACTGCCTGGTTCTCGACGAAGGAGAACGTGCCGCCCGTCACCTCCGCGATGGCGTGCATCGCTGCTGCGTCATGGTCCGTGCCGAACCCGAACGTATGCACCGGTGGGCACTGGTTGTTGTCGCCGTTGCCGCGCCTCAAGGACTGTCGCACAAGGTCGGTGTAGTAGCTCTTGGAAGGGCCATGATGAGGTCCGTAGAAGCCGCCAAGAGTATGGTTGTCCTGGCCATCCGAGAGAAGGATGACGCTCGCGACGGCGTTCCTGTGACGGCAGCCGTCGAGCACGTCGGAAGCCACACGAAGGCCGCCTCCGATGTTGGTGCCGCTCTGGGCGACGAGGGACGCCACGGCGGCTTTGGCCGAGGCCTTCCCGTCGTCCGTCATCCGAGTCAGCCGGATGATGCGGTGAGCCTCCGACGAGAAGGCCACGATGCTGAGCCGGTCGCCGGGGCCGAGGTGGTCGATGACGAAGAGCATGGCCTGCTTCAGCAGCGCCAGCTTGAAGCCACCCATGCTGCCGCTGACGTCGAGTACCGTGACGAGATCCAGCGACGCACGCGCCGACGACGCCTCGGCGGTCCCGGCGGCGGGTCCCTTGGCGTGCACCAGCACCGCGAAGGTATCTCGCGCCGTGTCTCTCGCGACAGCCGAGTGCTCGCAGTACGTCTTGAGCTCGAGTACCCCGTTGCTCGTCGCTTCCTGGACTACTACTTCCCAGCCGTCGTCGAGAGGCGACGGCTCCACCGGCTCGTCGTCATTGAACACGGGTCGCGCTCGCGCCTCCGCCGACGACTCCGGTTGGGGCCCGAAAGACAGCGGGGGCCAATGGAACATGGGCGGCTGTGGCGACCAGGGAAAGGGGTGCCGCGACGGCGATGGCCACGACGCCACGGACACGTACACGTCGTCGCGCCACCGTGCGCTGCAGACAGGGCAGACGCTGCCAGATATGCAACGGAGGTGGAACGTATGGTTGCACTCGGATGTTACGGTGGCCTGGCCGCGGCCCATGAGGACGTGGCAGACTTGGCACGACGGCGTCTGCGTTGCTGTTGCTGGCGCTGCGGAGTCGTCAGGCGTCGCCGGTGCCTGCTTTCCAAACAGGCTGCTCCCAACAAAGCGACGACGACGACGACGGAGATGCCGTCTGCGCTGATCCAGAGAAGCTGGAGGAGTTCTGAGTAGTCGACGACGACGGCTGCCCAAACAGCCCCGTCGACGAAGGCGGAGGTGACGCGAAGGAGAAGGGGTTGACCGACGTTGGGGCGGGGGCCGTGGCGGCCGGCGTGTCGCTCCACCGCGCAGCGCAGATCGGGCATGTAGCGCTTCCGGAGACACAGCGGAGGTGGAACGTGTGGGCGCACTCCGACGTGAAGATCGCTTGCCAGAGGCCAATGCCGCCGCGGCAGGAGTCGCACTGGCCGCCGCTCTTTCTCGCCATGAATATGTGTCAGCGAAACGTGTCTATCTATCCTGTTTTTAATTTTCGGTGCCCTCCTACCGTTCTCGAGCGTATTTATAGGCCGCGAAACGCGTGGCGTGGTGACGACGCAGGCGGAGTACGCGCCGGTAAGTCGGCGACGTCAAGGTTTCCTCCTGTTGGGTCGCGTGGAAGTGCAGCAGTGCAGGCGGTCTCGGCTTAAGTTTGCAATTTGGCTCTTTCTTCTTTTTTTTTTAGCAAAAATTGGCTCTATTGAGCAACTTCTTTAATCAAATCTCCAAATAATGTCGTACATTCCTTAGTTTTTCGCTAGACACAATAGGAAAGCGAGAATAACGTTTCAAAATACGCACAATATAAAAAAACCGTTGGGATACGAAAAAAATATAGAAATCCTTTTTTTCTCATCTCCAATATAGTTAAAAAAAATGGTATATTGTTCCCTTGACTTCGGACCAAAACTCAGCCTCAAACTTCGGAGTTAATTTACTTCGCTGTAGGGAAACAGGAAGACACGAAAGACAAGGGCGAAGTCGGCTCCGTCTTTCTGGAAGAAAGAAGCAAGCGAAGGTGATAGAAGTCTCATGCTAGAGCGCTCGGCAAAGCCAAACGATTATGTAGGAGGGAAGGATAGGCGTAGTGATTAGCATGGTAGTAGTTTCGCGAAGTTAAAAGACAACTTCGCCCCCATTGTAAAAACATGGATGTTGTAAATTCGTAAGAGGGCATAACGGTTTTTTGATACTGATAAAAGCGAAGAGTGGGACCCTATAAATATCTCCTCTGATATGTACAGTGACAGGTGGAATAAAACAGCTTTACACGTGAGCGTTTTAGCCACGTGGCTTTGATTTCACAATTGTTGTCTTTCTCATTCCCAATATTGCCCACGGCCTTCCACCTCCGTCTTACTTATTGTTCCCCATAGCCTTCCACCTCCATAGTGGCCCATTGATAAGTGTACTTATATGTTCGCGTGATGGAGTCGCTTTTTCTGGAGTGTGGAAAGATTAATTGAGAGTTAGGTAGAAAGTATCTTTTGAAAAGTCTTGGAGATGAGTATTTGGGAGACGCATATACACAAGAACACATAACTAATCATTTGTACTAGCGTGACTTGATTTAAAAAGTTTAGCTAGCAAGATAACCTATGGCTCCTCCGTCCAGAAACAATATAATTCTAGCCCAGCCTCATGTTTTAATATCTTATAAGTTTGACTAATTATAGATAAAAGATATAAATAACTATGATATCAAATAAATATTATAAGATTAAAAATATATAAAATGTATTTTCATAACAAGTTAATTTAGAGTTATAAATGTGAATACCATTTACTAGAAGTTTAGTTAAATATGAACCACTTTAACTGGCATATAACTTCTTGTTGCATTCTTTTTAGGACAGAGCGACTGTATCGTTGTATCGTTATGAAAAGAAAACCTAAACACAATATCCAGATTTAAGACCTTCCTACAAACAAAACAGTTTTAGGAAACGAACAAGGTATTCCTATGGAAACACCTGGGTAAGAAAGTGAGATGTTGGCACACCCGCTAACAGTCCAAAACATCATCAACCATGTGTGCAAATAAAAAACAATCATGTGGAGTTTGGGCACTGCTGACTTAGTGACTTTGAAGGAAAGAACATCTATTTTCAAGCACATTATGGAGACGAATATCATAATTGAACTATTTTATTTCAGGGGGAAATAATCCAACACAGATCAAAAGGATCTTGTTTCATAAGATCTAAGAACAAAAAAGAACAAAAGAAAACAGTTGCATATAGCATGCACTTCGAAATAGACAGGGTGGTAGAACAAGCTTCGTGCCCCGTTCCATGCCTACAACGGAATTGGGCGTAAATGCACCGTGGCTCATTATTCATCCTTATTATTACTGTAGCTTCTTTTGATGTTGAATTGCGCCCCCCTCGTTCACGCAACAGGGCTAGCCTTGATGTCCCATATCTCCTTGGCATACTGGGCGATGGTGCGATCACTGCTGAATTTGCCACTCCCAGCTGTGTTCAAGATGGACATCTTGATCCACTTCTTCTTATCCCTGTGATGTAACCAAGCATTCAGTTTTGATATCAAACTATCAAAGGCAGAGGGAAAAGGAGAATATCTCGTTTGTGTCTGTGATATGATCACTATATATGGAAAAAAGGAAATAGAAACAGTAACAATGCTTCATTTAATGGTGACTAGTATGAATATAACACAGTAACTGATATGAAGGCACAAGTAATGATGATTGCAGGACCATGGTTGTTCATGAGAAAGTATATTGTTAGTGTTCTTACTTGTAGGCTGCGTCCACCTGGTCCTGTGCATCAATGTAGCTTGCGAAGTCATAGCCAACAAGGAAATAATCACCACGCCCAAATCCAGAATTCCCTTCAAGGGAATCCAAGAGAGGTTCGTAGTCATAGCTGCCAAAAGCGCCACTCCTTATAAGCTGCTTGGCTTCTTCGAAACGTGGGTCTGGTTTGAACTGTCATATTGTAAGAAATAAGTCAATAACATATTAACATCCCATCTACTTAAAAGAAAGATGAATAAAAAGTTTAACAGTGAAATTTAGTTGTAGCTATCTTACGAGGCCATTTTCTCTGTCCTTCCTCAGCCCAGCAACCTGATCAGCTTTGGCACCGAAAAGGAAGAAATTATCTTCTCCTACCTCCTCTCTTATTTCAACATTAGCTCCATCAAGGGTGCCAATTATAACGCAACCATTCAGAGAGAATTTCATGTTGCTTGTTCCACTTGCTTCCATACCAGCAGTACTAATATGCTGTGACAATTCGCTACCAGGAATAAGCACTTCAGCCACTGATACATTGTAATTCGGGATAAAGACAACCTGGGAGGATAAGGAGAAGAGCACTTTAAATAAATGATATAGATCATCATGTATATAGTAGTATAGAAAAAGGGTTACTCTTTTTGATGGATCACGAATACAAATTAATGTTTCTGAAGGGTTCTAAGAACAATCTGCCATAAAAATATCAGATAATACACTGAGAAGTTCATACCTTCAGATATTGGTTAACTTCGGGATCATTGTTCACAACAGCACCAACGTCATTTACCAATTTCACTATTCTTTTGGCATTAGTGTATGTTGCAAACGCTTTCCCTCCTAGCATGACAGTGCGTGGTGTAACCTTCTGCTTCTCTTCTGCACTCATTTCCTACAAGATTCATAGGCCTCTTCAAGACTAGAATAGGGTAGAGGGTATATCGAAAAAAAAAAATATGCATCTAAAGAATTTATCTCGATATGGTAAAACAAAAAATAGTACAAGCACCACTTCAATAAAGGATGCAGGCAACTCAAATAAACCCACCTTTAATTTTTTGTATCTGTAAACAGCTCCCAATATGTTTAGGAGCTGTCTCTTGTACTCATGTATGCGCTTAATCTGTATATCGAAAAGGCTATTTGGATCAATCGTAACACCTGTCACATCCAACACATGTTTGGCCAGGCGCTTCTTGCAAGATAACTTGGCTGCTGCCCACTCAGCATGAAGCTTTTCATCATCTGCAAACTGTTGAAGGTTTTCAGTTATACTGTGATAGAGAGCAATGACAAGCAGATGCAAGGTTAGAAGTATCGCACATACTTTGCGAAGTCCAGTAAGCAGATCAAGATTACTTGTCCACTGATCTGACTTTAGCCATTTTGTGACTATTTCACTCAACTCAGGGTTACAAAACCGGAGCCATCTTCGAGGCGTGATTCCATTAGTTTTGTTTTGGAATTTGGTAGGCCATATAGAGACATAATCTGCGAATAGTTCTTGCTTCAAAATGTTGCTATGCAACTCAGCCACTCCATTCACCTGTCAGAAAAAAATTTGAATATGCTCAGGACACTAAATATAGCAGTACAAAATGGAGAATCTGGAACTATTTGGAGCACATTGGGGTTATGCCAAAAATTTATGAATTTTCACATCTTAAATGAATTATATGTTTTTAACATGAAGAGGTGGGCAGCAAATCCAATATAATAGACAGCTGATCTAGTACTTCATATTGCTCATAGTGACATAAAGAGTTATAAAACATGGTCATTGAATCAAAATGGCTGTATTTACCGTATGAGAAGACACAACACACAAATTTGCCATGCGCACTACCGGCTTCTGGGGATTCGAGTTATCTAAAACTTTCATTGAATCGATCTTTCCCTCCATTTCCTTATGTTTGGAGATTACCAATTCTCTGAACTGCAAACCAGTGGCACAACTTGTGAGCTTGTGCAATGACTGCAGTGCACAGAAAAAGTAAATTTGGCATGAAAATTACCCGCTTGTCAATTTCCTCAATAATTTCCATGTGCCGTGGAAGTAATTTCCTCATCACGATTTGTGACCACTTTTCAAGAGCTTCGGGAAGAACTGTATGATTGGTGTAGGAGACGGTCCTGGGCCACAGAAGATAAATAATTGTGTAATTGGTTCAAGTAAGAACATCTCTAGAAGTTTGATGGAGCTTAAAATATTGGTCGAGAAAGATTTTATAGATCAATTATATAAATTGAACCTCACCTATATGTGATGTCCCAAGCTTCATCCCAACCAAGTCCCTCCTCATCCATAAGTAATCTCATTAACTCAGGGATGGCAAGAGTAGGGTGGGTGTCATTCAGTTGAACAGCAACTTTAGTAGGGAACTCACTCCACTTCCCCGAAACTCTGTCAGATTTCCTTTCTTTAAATCTGGCAATCATATCCTGGAAATAACCCATTTTCAGTTATGCTCATCAATAATCGTCTGAGAGATATTTTTTAAGATATTGACAAATGTTTAAAAAACTTAGAACATTAGAAGGCACACTGTAACTAAAATAAAACATGATAAATGATATAAATCTCATTAACCTAGTAAAATCTGAAAACAATTCAGGTGGGGTGCATAACTAGAGGTAGCATGATTGATCCTAATATATCGATGATTCAAACAATGCAAGAAACAACATTGTGTTTGCAATTATCTTATAGATCATTGGCAAACATATAGAAAAGCAGAAGGTGGGCATACATGCCTGGTTCCTTTTATTAGAAACCTTGCTCGTAAATGAATTGCTTAACTACCTGAAGTGATGCACTGCAAAGGAAAAACTGCTGCTTCAGCCTTAGAAGCTTTCCTTCCTCTGTAGCATCACCGGGATAAAGAACGGCACATATCTGCAATGTAATACTCAAAGACATAAGTCTCTTTTCTAGGTAGAACTAGTACAGTGAAGGAATAAGTTACAGGTTTCAGCATGCAATATCATCAGTCAATAAAAGTATTCCAGTAATTGAAGGCATCACACTTTATTTAGTCTTTGGAAATGAATCTTATGAACAGCTGATAGTTTCACTTTGGAATGAGATGTCACCTGTTGGGCCCTAGCATGAAGTTGGGCAGCTGACTCATACTGACCATCATTGAATTGAAATAAGTTGAAATCTTCAGCAGTAGCTTTTGCTTCCCAAAGACGAAGGCTGATTGCATTTTTTGTCTTGTATCCAGGGATTGGCACATCATATGCTAAAGCCTTCAGGACTTCTCCTCCGACCCATTTCCGACTATCACATGATAAAGAAAGCAATCATATGGTGAGTTACATCAAGGCCTTCAAATAACCACCCATAACATGTAATAAATAATAAAATAAAAAACAAAAGTCAGTGTCGGAGGAATCTTCTTAGAACTAGAGGAAGATCTAGGTAAGTTAAATGTATGGAATTATCATTGAAGTAAAGCAAATCCACCAAGCCAAACTTAGTATGTGGTTCAGGCATTCAAAATTCATATTAGTCAAGCTTTTGGATTACCAAAAAAAAAAAAAAAAAGAAGAGAGAGAAGAGGCATCCACATTCCCAAAGGGACAAGATGCTAGATGCAGGAGGGTAAAAAAGAGCTAAATGAAAACTTCTTAGAACTAGGAGTTTAGGACGGGTTAAACTAAGTTAACGAAGGAATTTGATTCTCTTTATTATCTAGAAAGTATGAGAAGCCTTAAAAACATCAAATTTAAGTAAAATGCAGCAAAAATAAATTTCGTCAAACAAAAAATGTGGTGCCCATATTATACTCACGATCCATCAGGCAAAATCTCAACATGGCCAAAAAATCTGACAGGGAACACCACATCATGCCTAGGAATCTCCCAGGGGCTGAATTTCTGAAGAAAAAAAAAAGAATATTGGTTATAAAGGTCTATAAAAAATATCAACAGAATCATATGTGCATTTGTGGTTCATACATCAAGCCAATCTTCCGCAATTTCTTCCTGGCCCTCCTTGGCAATGAGTTGTTTGAACAGTCCATATCGGTAACGCAAGCCATAGCCCCAAGCAGGCAAATTCAATGTTGCCATTGAATCCAAAAAGCAAGATGCAAGCCTACCCAAGCCACCATTTCCTAGAGCTGCATCTTTTTCCTGAGAAAAATCAGTTAAATATTAATTTGCATCACAGGAAATTTATGAAATTATAATTAGAAAGTAAAACTCAGATGCCCTGAATCTGCATTTAAGTTCTTGGCAAAATTTAGGGTCAGTTCTGCCAATCAAGCATATAAAGAGAAAGCATGCCTGCCTTGTTGATCCTGAAGCTTTTCAGTTTCAGATAAACAATTCATTCAAACTCATTTTCAGGTCTTCTTCACTTATGATATGGGTATCACATTCTCATGGACTATTGGAATGCTACAGAACAGAATATTCCGTAGTACAGACATTTCTCATGTTTAGATCTGGAATGTGCAAAAGCTCTCCAGGCCATGCGAATTCATTCCCTTTTCCTGATTCAGTAAACTATAGGGAATCAAATCTAAGCTATCCAGAGTCCAGACATCTCGGGTGTTTCTTAAACAAGTGAGATAAAAGCCGTTAATGCCATTAGACAAAAGTCGCAGTCAAACAAAGCACCATCCCATTTAAATAATCGGTGCCAACAAGTACTACTATATCATACTCCAATTTGTGGGTGGAGATACTCTTAAGAGAGCTCACCTGTCCCGCGAGGGCCTCGAGCTCGTAGCCGAACTTCTTCACGGCCTCCGCATAGGCCCCGGTGATGCCGAGGTTGCCGACGGCGTTGGTGAGCGCGCGGCCCTGCAGGTACTCCATTGACAGGTAGTACGTCTGCTTCGGATCCGTCTTGTGGAAATGCAAGTACGTCTCGTTCCATCTCTGTACACGCGCGCGAAGCACACGGATGACACCTCCGCCTCAGTGCGGTGCGGACATGAGCGAGAAAGGGCTAAGTAAGGATCGGCTTCTGCGCGCGCGCGCGGGGGCGCTCTCACCTGGATGAGGTGGTCGCGGACGCTCTCGGCGGTGGCGTAGAAGGCCTCCTCCGGGCCGAACGCGAGCGGCGAGAAGTGGGGGTTGTACTGCGCGTGGTAGGAGATGTTGCCAGCGATGTCCGCCGGCTTCTCCGCCGCCGGGCTCGCCGCCGGCTTCACCTTCTCGGCTGCGCCGCACTTGATCTCCGGCATGGCGGGCACCAGGCAGGCAGGCGAGCGGTGGGGGAACTGCGGCGATCAGCTCAGGCGTGCGAGGAGGAAGCGATAAGGCTTCTCCGGGGAGGGAGGGATGGGTGGAATGGAAGAGCGAGGAGCTCTGGAAGGCCCAGGGGAGAGCTTTTCTAGGTGACGGGAGGGGTCACGTGAGGAGGGCGACGGATCCGATAAATTGGGCGAGACCATGAACCTTTTTTGGGAAAATGCAGGAGCGGAGATATTTTAGTTCGTGGAAGGGGACGACAAGCGCAGGAGAAGATGAAGGAGTGCCGATTGTTTCGTTTTGTGGCTCCCTTCTGATCGTTTCTCCTGCTCTTTTGCATGACAGGTGTATTTTTGGAGGCAACTGCTTAATGCACTACTGTATATTCTTAGAATCAAATACGTATGCTGTGCTAGCGATAGAAATTCTTTGAAACGCCAGCTTGGATTTTTTTTTCATTTGCAAAATTTTCTTTTGACAAAGGGATTTTCGTCGCTAATTGTTCATTTGCAGAAGTTTCTTTGAATACCATGACACAATTTTGTTCAGCATAATTGTGTCATGGTTCAACATATGAGTACAGTATGAGTATTCAGAAACCACATGTGGCAGGGGCAATCCTGCAGCGGCAGAGGAGCACACGTGGCACGTGGTCACGAGTCCGCAAGGCGCGAGCGAAGCGGGTGAATTGGGTCTGCACTCTGATGCAGTGATGATGCATGGAGCATGGTTCCGGCAAGCGGCGAGACAATTTTTTTCCAGATCGGGCAGACGCGGCGCTTTGGCCCTGTCCATCGGCATCGGCTTTCCTATTTGAGAATGATATCTCTGCCATCGGGCACCGTGCACGCCCAGATGAGATTATCCCCCAGTTTTATCACCATACCATACCATACCTGGTGGGTGGGTGGCGGCATGTTGCGAGATCTGAAATCTGAAATCCATGCTGCAATTGGTTTCGTTGATTCGTTCGGCCTCATCAGTAGTCATCACCCCCTGCTGCAGTGCTGCGCGATTTTGTACCAATGCATCGTCCACCTCGTGCCAAACGAGAGCACGACACTGCGGGTCTCCAAACCAAACTGCTCTCAGGTTATGTGATTGATCCGTCGCAAGTTTGCAGCCAAAATCGGGGATGCGCTCATGTGGCGAGTGGCGTTGCTAGATCAGTAGATCCGAATGTCCCTCGAAATATCCTAAGCACTTTTTTGATTTCTGAAGGTGATACTGATAGTACGTCTGCAAGACGGCGACCCGTTGCGGTCCATGAGGCCACTCGTGTCGTATTCCGTCCCCGATCCTAAATCGAGCCAGCCAACTTGGGACTAGCAATAATGCATGCATCATGTATGGTGTCGTCACGTCTTTAGGCGTCTAGTTTCGGCACAGGCCAGGGTGCTTCGCTGGTCGTTCACGGAGCTCTCACACAGATGATGACGCATGGCACGACAAAGTGCCTCGAATCCTCGATCCTTTGTGGCTCTAGTGTGTACCTCTCTTTCCTCAGGTCTCCTGAGATCGTCACAAAATGCTTCGATTACAAACAGATTAAAGACCCAAACCGTCTAGGCCAGAAAACTTTAGCTAGGAGGTTTGATGTTCAGTTAATAGATTTAGGCACTCAACTAAATTTTAGTTGGGTTGAAATAGCTAAACTCAATTTTATCTTAGCTGGTCTTTTAGTTAAATTGTTTGGATGTTTAGCAGCTAAATTTAGCTGGTTAAAATTTAGTTTCAAATCGATCATCATTAAAAAGTGTGTTCAGAGTTCAGACATCATCGATCGTGTATCTCCAGCGTCTGCGTGAGCACAATAAAGAAACACGTCGTATGCCATCAAGAGTAAGAATGCTAGCTTGTTCGTATGTCACGGTATACCTCTAGTATGAGCACGATAAACAAAACACGTCACCGGAGGCAGCACGGTACGCAATATACATTGACGAGGTACACTGAAATCCGAAACCCTATAGGTACCGATCATCAGGATTAGCACTCAGAAACTCATAGGGTGTGTTTGATATCGGGAAATAAAGGATGAGATCAGGATAGGGAAACAAATAGACGACTAAAGTTAAATATGATGTAAAGAATTGATAGTTAAGATACAATAATATCTCCTAAAGGGGTATCTCTATCTTCAACCCAATCCCAACCCAAACAAGCCCATAATTTATATTCGTTCAGTCAACATTCCCTACATCTAAATGAGGTGATGTTTGATCGTGCCCATATATATATATAGGTGATGTTTGATCGTGGTGGTGAAAAAAATTAATTTTAGTGCTTATAATAAGTCGCAAAATAAAACTGATAACAAAATACCTGAGTGTAAACTTGATATTGAAACGTTATCAGTATTTAAATATCAAAACATAAAATTATTTTAGTGCTTATAATAAGTCGCAAAATAAAACTAATAACAAAATACCTGAGTATAAACTTGATATTGAAACGTTATCAATATTTAAATATCAAAACATAAAATTATATTTACCTAATGATACTTATTACACATTATTATGAATATGAATAAATAATAATATCTATTCTTTATATATTTTATAAAACTTGATATTGAATCTCACTGTAAAACGTAAAGACATTTCCCTTCTATGGAGGGAGCTGGGAGCACTCCGCAGCCGCACTAATTTCAAATCTACATATTACATCGTGTTCCCCCTCGAGTCCTCAACATGGTGCACGTGCAGCAGATTGTCTCATCTCAATGCGTACGTCGAGCCATCGTGCCGCCTCGCTCCTGCGCTCGCGGCCGCCGCGCGCTGCTGCTCCTGCTGCAAGTCGCGTCTCACGGACCAGAGCAGCTCGGCGCAGCGCCGCATTGCTGGCCGCGCGGCGCGCTCCGGAGCCGTGCACTCGGCCGCCAGCGCCATCACCTTCTCCACCGCCGCCACGACAGCGCTGGTCCGCCGCATCCGGGGGTCCATCACCACCACCACGAAGCCCTCCCTGCACTTGCGCAGCGCCTGCGCCAGCACGGTAATTTCGTCAAACACCTCACGTGCGGTACGTTTCAGTATCAGAGAGCGCTGGTTTTGTTTGGGTGCGCTTGCTTTACCCATTCGGTGGTGAGGCGTTGGTTGCGCCCGCGCCCGCGGCCTCGCTCGATAGGGCGTCGGCCGGTGACGAGCTCGACGAGGAGGACGCCGAAGGAGTAGACGTCGCTGCGGTCGGTGAGCTGGCCTGTGCGCAGGTACTCAGGGTCCACGTATCCTTCCGTCCCCTTCACTAGCGTTGACACGTGGGTCGCTTCAGGGTTCTCGGGGGCTAGGCGTGCGAAGCCAAAATCGGCAACCTTTGCTCGCAGGTGCTCTGTTAGGAGAATGTTGGACGACTTGATGTCACGGTGGATGATTGGATGATCTGCTTCCCATTGTAGGAAAATGCTATTTGTCAGATATAAGGATGCTGAAGGTTTGGTATCCGCGGTAGATGTCAATACGTAGATATGTTGGGTGGCTGTCATACAAAATTCTGATCATCTAGGGCACTGATGTGTGATGTATTAACATTCAGACCATGATCAAATATGCACTTGTGGGGTTATGCCAAATATGAATATCATATGCATCTATATTTGGGGTCTGACTCAATTTATCATATAGAAATGGAGTGTAGGTACCTGTATAACCATGTAAGTAGGCAATGGCATGAACTATGTCAATAGCAATGTTGAGACGCTGTGCAAATTCCAATGGTTCCCCTTTTGATCCTGCATAGTTGCAAAGTGTGTCGGTAAGTTCCCTTTATCCAATGGGAAAAATGAAGATTTTTAGCATTACATTCTACAACATAATTTGATTCCAAAAATCAAGATGATTGGAACTGGGAACATAAATGAAACATGGTCCATAGGCTTAGCATACACATGTTTTTACATCTCTTTCAGTAGATTAACTTTTACCATATTGACAATCTTGCTACACTACCACGAAAAATAAAGTAGTACTCCATATGTGTTTAAGCTTGTCCATTGCACATGTTTAACGTACCATCCAAGTGTTGACGGAGTGTTCCATTGCTGACATACTCAACCAGAATTAAGCGTTCATCCTCGTATTCCACGTACCCAAGAAATTTGACCAAATTCAAATGCTCGACCTTTGACAGCATCTGGATCTCACTTCTGAACTCTGCAGATAGATGCCCACCATGCATCTGCCAAATCCAGATGTTGCGTGAAAACTTTTACTTGATTTGATTGCTGCAAGTAACTCGGTGTAGTAAATATGTACAACATTTCTTCTGTTGAAGGAATATTCACCTACAAACCTTAGTAGCCCTCTTTACAGCTATGATGGATCCATCCCTGAGCTTCGCCTTATACACAGTGCCAAAATTACCTAACCCAATTTTGTTTTGTTCACTAAAGTTTGAAGTAGCCTGGCAAATTTCCTGGAATGAGAACTGTTCTTGCCAGGACTTTGTTTGGCTGCTATCACCTCTCTGCTTGGATATATTATGTATATTATTGCTTGTGCTACTTGTTGATGAAATTCTGGAGACTGCAGGAACAATTGGAAACCATCTTAATTGGACTCAACTTTCATTTAATAGTTGAGCAGTTTGATTAAGAACACATCCTCACAAAGTATATTCATCATTGATCAGCTATTTATGTCTTGTTTTGGACCACATCCGGCCATATGGGCGCTGTTGAGTTTTGTAAATTGAATGTAAAGCTTCATGGTTGACCACAAGCATGTCATTACAAATGTCAGTTGAAGAGCAATGCTAACTTAAGAGTTTTGAATTCTCATTAGCCTATTAAGTGAAATCTGGAAACAGGAAGTAGCAGTAAAACCTATCGGTTATTGCTGATTTATGCCACAATTTTGCATTACTATGATTAAAATCGTTTCTTCTATAGAATCTTAGAAGACCTCATGTGCTTCATTTGACGAGGTAAACATTTGTGTCTCCTTCCTTAATGCAAAAGTCGCTTCAGAACTAGCGTAAGTACTAGATAGTTACACAGGCAGCATCTCAGCTTCTACATGACAGATGAATGGAGAAAGGAAGGTGAACTTACTGGGACTAGCAGACACATCCTGTCGCTCAATTGGAGGATTCTCATGGGCTTCCTTGATTTCAGATCGAGGAGTGAAGCAGTTTGCCCATGACCCTAAAATTGCAGTAACTCTTTTCCGGAATGATATTGAGCTCCTGGCCTTCCTGTTGACCATAGGGGAACGAGGTGTATAGGTGGAAGTCCACGAGAACCCAGGATCTAACGGAGACTCACGGTTGAAGCCAGAGAAACCTCCATGGCTGGTTGGGGATGTCCGGTTGCGCGCTGCCTGCATGGCTGATGGGATTTGAAGATGGGACGAACAGCTGCTCGTGCATAATCAGGTACCATGTTCTTCTGATTATTAGCTTTTGTAGACTCGGAGGCGATGGAGGATGGACTGATTCAAATTTGACTGGGTGCGTACATCTTTATTATCATAAAAAGGTTGTTGAAATGGGCTTTCCGGACAAGCCATTGGGATTACGAGTGTGACTTAGGAGTAAATGTATTTATGACAGCGACTGTTTACAATAATTTAAGTATTTATGATAACGACTGTTTACAATAATTTAATTGGTGGATGATGTCACAGTAGGTATGTTTACAATTCCATTGACAGAGGAAATGGAGCATCATCTTCTTGATGTCAGACTGTAGAGGTCAATGGATAGGGATGCAAGTCTCATATTTTGGTTTATTGGTCCTTGCGGAACTTCATAAAATGAACTAGAATGGTTCCGGAACTTGATAAAATAAACTAGAGTAGCATGCCACCTAATTAATTTAGCATTTAGGTTGAGAAGTAACTCAGTTAGCTGATCCATAAAGCATCATTGGGTATACATATACATCCTTATTAGTAGCCCTCCAAGAATATTTCCTTTTAAATCCCAAATCTCAATACTGACATCGATGTAGGTATGATGACATTCTCAATACTGAATAGCATTGCATCTGTAGTTTTCAGAAAAAAAAAAAAACCCATCAATGTAAATGTCCTTCTATGACCCCCATCAAGGATTTCCCTGTTCTGCAGCATGCATTATATATTTAAAAGAAGGGAAATTGACAGTAAAAAAGTCACAAATTATTAACAATTTTAAAGGGTCACAATTTTCCGTAACATTTACACCCAAATTCCTCATGCTTTTCAAACCCATGTCCCTTAATGGTTGGGATTCCTATTTTCTAACTAGCCTGCAAATCAGTTTCAGTTCTATCCTGCCCTGTTATTTATTCTATGTTACATCATCAGGGACTATCCCTCCAAGAAAATTTAAAACGATCAAAAGATGGTTCCATGTGTTTATCCATTGCTGATATTCAGACTTCCAAGATAAACTCACTGCATGCTTTAAAAGGTTGAAACCCAATACTGTACAGTCGTGACTAAAGTCATCTTCAGGTGCTTCTAAGGGTTGGCGGTAAAACACAGTCCTGAATCAGCATTCTGTGTTTTAGGGAGAGAAAACCGCAGAGTTCCTCTGAGTTGCTAGCCAGTGCCATCAAAATCAACACGCTCTCCGGTAGCAAAGATAACCCAGAACAGAGCACTGCTGAAGTATAAAAGCGACGTCAGTATCAAAAATCCACGAAAAGAACCCATCCGATCAACAAAAAATCCTGCTCCAATAGTTCCTAGAATGGCAGCAAATGTCCCAGCTGTATTTGACATTCCTGTCACAGCACAATTGTAGATTAAAGTTAGTTAATGCAACAAAATGGAAATTTATAGCTAACACAAGGAACATATTTACTATTTAGTACCGTGTAGGACTCCAGCATACTGTGGGGCAATCTCCTGATAAGTAAAATGGTATATATCAGATGGGTAAAAGAAGACCCAAATTGAGAAGAATGAATGTCTGTTCCATTACAGAACTAAAGTACCTGTAGATTTACTAAGAAACCTGAGTGGCCAAATGATTTCAAACCAACAGCAATTGTAAGCCAGGCTGAAGCAATAATTGGACTCTTTGCTGCATTCAGACAGAGCAAAGCAATACCTGGCCCCAGAAAGCCAATTGACTGCAGAATAAAAAGTCAATAGTCAGGAAGAGAAGTGTACTTGACAAAACCAAAAAGAAACAGGAAGTGTACACTTAACATGTTTGGTTTTTGTATCTTATGATTAATAGATCGCAACATATCAGGAAGCACAGTCACTTTTGGTAAGAGTGTGGAGAGGTGCACAAGATCATATGAACAAAACAAATGAAAACTTTCCTGACTGTTAAGCCACTATTTTTGTTGAAGCACATATACCTGCATTATCTTCCGTGTTAAAGTAATGTTTGTACCATTTCTAATAAGCATGTCGGATACAACACCAGCCACATAGCCTAAAACTGCCATCATCACCCAAGGGAGTGCACTGAACCAAGCAGCTTCTCTCAGATTGACATGATATATCTGATCACCGCAAAAGCAATATCAAGTTGAATACTTGGAAAAATAATTTATATATTCAAAGAACATTGAAGCAGAGTGAAGGCTTACTGTTTTGAAATAGACTGGCATCCATGAAAGGATAACAAAATAACCCTGAAAAAATCAGGAGACAAAAAATATCATTGCCTAAAATATGTCTTTCTGTGGCACAATCTTACAAAGAATTGATGAAAACTTAGATGTTAAGTTACCCAGCTATGCATGGCGTTTGCACAAATCAAAGCCCATGTTGGCCATTTGGAAAGCAGTTTGCTGAAAGGGGGGACCTTTTTTGTTTTTTCACTGCCAATTTGAGTTTTCACCAATTTCTGGCCTTTGGTTATATACTCCAGTTCATATGCTGAGATCTGTGCATGTTCACCTGGTGTGCCAGATATAGCCGGTATCCACACCAACACCCACAGAAATCCAAATAACCCAAATATCACAAAAGGTCCAAAGATTCCAGTTCGTGACATGATAATTGGGGAAAGAAGTAACCCAATGGCATTGCCGAGCTGAAAGCCAGCCATTGCAATACCCACAGCACTAGATCTCTCTGTGCGAGGAAACCACCTGTAGTAAAAGGGCCAATGCAAACAGTTACATAAATCTTAGCAGAAATCCCCAAAATATTTTTGTGGGGAAAAGGTTGGAATGCAACTAATCAAAAAGGAATAATGCTACAAAGGTAGATACCTCAACACCATGTTGTTCATGCTTGGGAGTGCCACTCCTTCTGCAATACCCAGCAGGACTCTGGTAAAGAGAAATAACCAGATAGATCGACTAGCTGCCCAAGGAGACAGGAATGTAGCCAAGGACCATAAAGTTACACCGTAAGCCATGACTCGCTTTCCACCATAGTAGTCGACAAGTGCTCCACCAATTATCGGCGACATCAGATATCCCCAAAGAAAGGATGACTGTATGCAGTGCCAAAAACAGAATGGCATCAGGATATTATCAAACAAGATGGGCAAACTCGTGCTCTTACTTTCTTATGTGCAATTTTTTCGTAATCTACTTCAAATACAGCAACCTGAGTGAGAAATAAGCAGGAAATGAGTGCTACACAGCTTTCTAGTCAAAATTGAAACCTTATCAACTATATTTGTACAGCAAATGAACTAATATGACATTGCTGACATGTCATTTCGAGACTCGAGCCATGTAAGAACGTTTTCACTTAAAAATTAATCATCAGTTATTCTAACACCGCATCATTAAAACGGTGATTACTGCAATTGAGCACTCTGAAAACCAGACACTTGAATGAGAATGGCTAGTCAGTAGCCACTAGCGCAGACGAAGCAAACAAAATCGCACAGAATAACAGAAAAACTGGGAACCTGCACGACGCCGGCGAATGACGGGGTCCACCCGTACGCCTGCGAGAGAGGGACGATGGCGACGGACATGACGACGCGGTCGGCGTTGCAGAGCGCGAGGGCTAGCCCCAGCATCGCCGCCACCTTCACCCTCTCCGACGTCACGAACTCCGCCAGCGCAGCCGCCTGAGCCTTGCCTCCCGCGGCGGCCGAAACCATGGCTGGAGGTGTTGGAGCACGAGGGGGCCAGGCTGGAGCCCGGAACAGCGGCGGAGAAGGCATGAAACGGCCATGGAGGCGGTGGGCCCGCCATGGAGGCAGAGGCGACACCCCGGCATGCGCGTTGGCGGGTGGGGGGCACCGGCTGCGGCGGCGGGATAGGACGGAGGGGTACGGAGGCGGCCGGGCTAAGGTGAGCAGTTGGCCGGGAGGCGTCATGGTTTTGTCTTCGCCGTCGCGGAGTCACGCACGGGGCAAGGGGGAGCCGCCTAGTGGAAAGTTGTGATCCTGGCATCCTGCTGAAGTGGGTTGGTGGAGTGACGTGTCAGGTGCGCGGGCCTGGGTGACTTCGATATCCCGACTGAAATAAAGGCCTCTAGAGCCCATGTACGCCGTAACTTCTCATTTTGGTTGGTTTCCTTTTTATTTTTTTATTTCTATTCCAAACACAGATAAGAGTGCCTTGCATATATTTTCAAAATTTTTTTCAAAACACTCGGTGCAGATTTGTCTTCAAAGATATTGTCATAAAAGTATGCATATATCACTTTTCAATAAATATTTTTATAGAATTATGAAGTCAAAGTCATACTTTGAAGAACGACTTCTAAATCCGATACGGATGGACCGATGGAGTATATAGATGAGTTTCACTTTAAGAAACATAGCAAATCTGGTGAACAAAATTACAAGGGTAGATGTGTCTTTTGATAACATCTTTTTAATTTGTCTGAAATTTTTGAGAAAGTTATTCATTTTGTATTGATTGAGGAAGTACTCCCGTGCCTTCGTGCGCGGCTTGAATCAATCCTCTTTCCCAGGCATCCGATATTCACGCCGTTTTATCCTGAAAAAAAAAATCCAGTCTCTCTCACTTTCCATATTCTATCCCGAATGGTTCGTGCAGTCGTGCTCCTGTAACCTCCGGATGCCCGTTATAAGATCTAGAGTAAAGAGACGGTAAGGAGAGAAGAGAAGAGAAGAGAAGAGAAGAGAGATATAGGATCAATGTCGACGCCGTCGCCGTCGCCGTCGCCGTCCAACGTAGGGCACGAGGCTGAGCAGGAGAGGGGTAAGGGGGCTGATGAGGAGGCGGGTAAGGCCACAAAGACGGTGACGGTGAAGGCCGAGGTGGGCGAGGGCGGTGGTGCTGGTGCCCTCATCAACATCAAGGTGCAGAGCCAGACCGCGGACGACGCCTTCTTCCGCATCAAGCGCGACGTGAAGCTGCAGCGGCTCATGGACATGTACTGCGGCAAGCACTCGCTCCTCCCCAAGGCCGTCCTTTTCCTGGACCCTGAGGGCCGTTATATCCGGCCCAACCAGACGCCCGACGAGATCGGCCTCCAAGACGGCGACGAGATCCATATAGTGCTCTTGCAGGTAGGCGGCGCTAGCTGCACTGCACGCGAGCCAGATTGCTCTGCATGAAAGGCGGGTCCTTTCGCCTTTCGGGTTTGATCCGCCAGTAGTTTCTCAGTTTGTTCTTTACTGGGTTTGACTTGATCGTAGTACTTCTTCAGTTATTTGCGTATGCATTTGTTCTTTATTGGGTTTGATCGAAGTACTTGTTATTTGTGCATGCATGTTTGCGTTATGTTCTTCTCTTATTAGTACCTGTTTGGAAGTGCGGTGTTGATTGCTCAACTTTGAATTGTCATCCTGTGGAAGATTTATTGAGAATCGTGATTTCACAGATTTGTTTCACTTGACATTGTGATACTAGTTCTACCATATGCACCGCTGTGCCGGTATTGACTGTTTTCTTAATGTAATATCGAAACTTGAGTCCGGTTGTTAGGATGGTCCAACTACGGCTGTTTAGGTCGACCTCCTCTACGCTCGATCTTAGCACATTGTCTATACGTTTAAACTCTTCTTTTTAATAAAAGATACACAAATCTCTTGCGTACTCAAGAAAAAAGTTCTACCATATCTTATTCTGATTGGGCTGTAGTCCAGACTTCGTTCAGGGCCCTCTCTTTTTCTTTTCCCTTTTCTTTTATCACGATCAATTCAAGCCTTAGCCCAACTAATTTTCCGCAGGGTTTAACTTAAACCTTCTATTTTCAAATACATAAAAAAATTATGCGCCATAGTAATTAATGTAGAAAAGTTCAACAACATAAACAACCCGCTTAATAAAGTCAAACATAAAAAAAGGTTTTTAGCTACTGTGTTGTTCGGGTTTGCGTTTTGGGGGCTTGCAGGCCCTGGTGCTCTAGTAGCGTTAAGCTGTTTGTCGTGTTTTTAGCAGTTGGTTGTGTGTAGTGCTGGAAACTTCAGCGTCTCCTGTCTCTTGTCTGTTAAAACTTTTTGAAGTTGTATTTCCGTTATTCGTAATGGAAATAGAAAAATCCCAGGTTTAAAAAATAGTTGTAATCAAGTCAAACATTTTGTTTTGACTTTAGCCAGTGTTGGCCTTTTAATTCTGTCGGGGCAGGCTTGAGCTCAAGTAGCCAAGCTCATGTCCTTGTCGTGAACTATATAAATAATACTAATAAAAGACATGATTCGAAATTGCTAAGGATGTAAAATGGCAAGGCATTTGTGGATAAGATAATGCTCTTAAGCTTTTATATACTCTCTCTAGATTGGTATAAAATAAGTTGTTTTGAACCACGACATAGTCTTTAAAGCATAACTTTGACTAATGTTTATAAAAAGTGATATATGCATAATTTCATAAAAAACATTTTTCACGACATTAGTATGGTTTTCATATTTCCTAAACTTAATAAATTAAATTTTTTTTATGATTTGTATTCCTAATATTGGGTCAAAACATTGTCCAAAACAACTTGTTTTACCAACTTGAAGGGAGAGATAAGAGTGAGTGTATGTATGTATGTATGAATGATATATACGACAATACTGTCATACTTGTATATAGGACGACGAAGAACCAACTTAAACATCACACTGAACAATTCATCAGAACAAAAAAAAATAAAAAATCCATACCGATACGGCGATACCGTCGTTCTCGTATATACGACAATTAAATACCAGAACCAAACATATCAGACCCGTTCTGATTGCTTGGAGTTGGGAGTGCGTAGGCCCGTCCGATCCGTGGCTGGTCTCGGCGTGGCCACACAAACCACGAACGGTCATCGTGCAGCGCAGCGCGGCCCCCCACGTTCTACTCTATCTTCTCCAGCTCCAAATGGCGCCATCTTGGCGGCCGGGCTATCTTGTCCAGACGTGCATCCTCCGTGTGATCCGTTCCTCTCCTTCGCGCCGTGCTGCTATCTACTCCAGCTAGTCGCAAGCACCAGCTGAGACCACAAATTAAAACGTTCACGCACGCAGACAATTCCAACAGCATCCAGGTTTCGGCTGCCGCCGTCGTTGAGCGCCCGTGCCAGCCGCAGCTGAAAGCAATGGAGATCGTCGCCACGCGCTCCCCCGCGGCCTGCTGCGCCGCCGTGTCCTTCTCCCAGTCGTCGTCGTACAGGCCTAAGGTACGTACGGCACGGTACGGCACCTTCATATCGCCACTGTATGTAGTATGTGTAGTGGAAAGTAGCAGCAGCAGCCAGCAGCTCGTCGCACACGTGCAGAAACTTTTCATTTTGCTGATTGCTGGCTGGCGCCGCACGTACGGCACGGCAGGCGTCCAGGCCGCCGACCACGTTCTACGGCGAGTCGGTGCGGGTGAACACGGCGCGGCCGCTCTCGGCGAGGCAGCCCAGGGCGTCCAGCCGCGCGGCGCTCAACGCCCGGTGCGAGATCGGAGACAGCCTGGTGCGTACTTGTACACACACCATCGGCCATCGTCACTTATAACTCGTGTGCGTGCGTTGGGAGATCGATCGAGTTACATGGCTTCATGGCTGTTGGGGTTTGGTGTGTGTCAGGAGGAGTTCCTGACGAAGGCGACGCCGGACAAGAACCTCATCAGGCTGCTCATCTGCATGGGGGAGGCCATGAGGACGATCGCGTTCAAGGTCCGGACGGCGTCCTGCGGCGGCACGGCCTGCGTCAACTCCTTCGGCGACGAGCAGCTGGCCGTCGACATGCTCGCCAACAAGCTCCTCTTCGAGGTCTGTGTGGAACCAATGCTCTCTCGTGCTGCACCTGTACTGTACGTCACGTTACGGCTCGTTTCAGTTCGCTCATGCCTGTGTGCAGGCTTTGGAGTACTCCCATGTGTGCAAGTATGCGTGCTCTGAGGAAGTGCCCGAGCTGCAGGACATGGGTGGCCCAGTTGAAGGTGCTACTTCCATTTCTCTTCCTCCTCACCGTGCATGACCAAAGCTTCCAGAGATTGTAATATGACAAAAATGTACTATAGGAAAACAGAGATTTTGTATACTTTGAGTTGCAGACCTTCAGGAGAGCAGTGCTACTAGTCGGCCAGCATATGCTCCCTTCTGCATCTTCAGAGCACCGTAGAAATGTACCAACTGCTAATCAACAGCAGTATGCCTTACCAAATTAGCATGCTGCCTTCTTCGATTCTAGTTTTAGATGCTTTCCGATAACCAAACCGCAACATGTCAAATGTGCCGATGGCTTTAAAAAAACACACCTACGGAAGTAAGGCAACCCTGGGCATTGCATTAAGAAGGCAATACACCTTGCCGAAACAGGCTACATCTAGACGCATTGTTTTCAACCATAGCTCTGGATATGCAGAAAACCAACAACTTAGGAGTTAAAGCCTCTGCGATTCAGATCGGCCTGATTTTCGTCACATCTCGCATGCAGGTGGTTTCAGCGTTGCATTCGATCCCCTCGACGGTTCCAGCATCGTTGACACCAACTTCACCGTCGGGACCATCTTCGGAGTGTGGCCCGGCGACAAGCTGACCGGAGTCACCGGCGGCGACCAGGTCGCTGCCGCGATGGGCATCTACGGCCCTCGCACGACTTACATTGTCGCCCTCAAGGACTGCCCTGGGACACACGAGTTCCTCCTCCTTGACGAAGGTGCGCGGTGCGCCTGAATTTTCAGCCACTGGTCACTTGGGCCTTGCAGAGCTGCAGTGTGCCATGTTAGTGTTTATCGAGACCTTCATAAATGTTGCAGGTAAATGGCAGCATGTCAAGGACACCACGACCATTGGAGAAGGGAAGATGTTCTCTCCCGGTAATCTGAGGGCCACATTCGATAACCCTGAGTACGACAAGGTACTCTATTACTAGATACTACTATTACTGTTAACATCTTAGCATCTGCTATGACTTTCTGTGCCTAATCGGTGCTATAATATATGTATCTTCAGCTCATCAACTACTACGTCAAGGAGAAGTACACATTGCGCTACACTGGAGGAATGGTTCCCGATGTCAACCAGGTATATATCACAAAATCTTTAGCTGCGGCAACTCAAATTCACACCCTTACAGAACCACACAAAAAAATCCCTGACATCTCATAACCCGGCCCGTTAGCTTGGATCACTATCACTTGTGGTATGGTAATGGTAATCTGAAATGCCATGACAGTAGCTCAGTAGTCATGAGTGTAGTGCATAGTATTAAAAAACTGAACAGTGCCATGATTAACCTGTCATGTCAATTCTACACCTTGCACCACCAGACAAGTTTTCAGAGAGGGCAAGGCAAACTTTTGAGAACAAGAATTTGGTTCGGTGTTGCCAGTAAAATGTCTCGGACTGTATATGTAGTGTTACTGCAAGCCCATGCATGCTAGTACGACTGTACTAGTGACTATTGAGCTGTACCAGCGTCTGCTTTAAGCAAGGCCACGTTAAGCAACACAACAATTCCCTACATACAGTGCAACACAACAATTCCCTACATACAGTGCCCAGCCTCGCTTTAGGTCATTTCCGATACTACTTTCAGTATACAGAACTTGCGTGGCCACCAGCATGCATGATGATGCCTGTGATCGATGACGCAGATCATAGTGAAGGAGAAGGGCATCTTCACCAACGTGACGTCCCCCACCGCGAAGGCCAAGCTGCGGCTCCTCTTCGAGGTGGCACCTCTGGGCTTCTTGATAGAGAAGGCCGGCGGGCACAGCAGCGACGGCAAGCAGTCGGTGCTGGACAGGGTGATCAACGAGCTCGACGAGCGGACCCAGGTGGCCTACGGCTCCAAGAACGAGATCATCCGGTTCGAGGAGACCCTCTACGGCTCCTCCAGGCTCGCCGCCAGCGCCACCGTCGGCGCTGCCGCCTAAAGTTTTTTATGCCGAGTGGCTCTGAATCACTAGGATCCAATCGGGTGATGCATATACAGAATTACAGATGGGCTTGTAGATGTTGGAGTATATACAAGGGATTTTTCCACCTCACCCATCAGCTAATTGTTACCCGCTCCTATGAGGGAGCCTCCACGTTGGGGGTGGAATATAAATTAACTTACCAGCCAACATCAATCAGCCATTCAATAGTATTTTTTCTCACAACAATCAGCCAGCTAGTCGTACAATCCAGCCAGCCGAACAGAGCTTCATCTCATCTCCTTAAGCTCATAAAAATCTACTGGGAAATGTTTTTTTTTAAGAATGTGACATAAAACACATGTTTCCCTAAGGGAGAGAGTAGTAGAGAACACCAAACGAAACAAACAACTCAAGGCAACCAAGGATTACCAAGAGCTGGAGCTGAAACCCAAATTCTACTGGGAAGTAAATTTTGTATACGGTTGTACGGAGTATGTGCGTGCATGCATGCATCGATGCATGGCATATTGGCATTGGCAACACTTGTGTCATCAGATGTCTGCATGTCTCGTGTCTCTCGGTAGGCAATCTCCGGCCGCTGCAGCCTTATTTCCTTTCGATGTTGTCGTGCGTGGAGTCCATGTCCCAATCAGTGTTTCTGCCATACTGGAACAGCACTCCATTTCCATGGAGGAGGGGGCAGTGTCGAAGAGAAACAGTAGTAGCACTAGCACCGTAGCCCGTAGAGTACTACGTGTACGTCGATCGCCAAGGCGCTTGGTTTGCGGCCCTGGCCCTTGGGAGACCTGATACACCAGCAAACAATCCAGGAACCAGTGCAGCAAACAGCGAAGCCTGAGGAGAGGAGCGAAATGTTAGTGTATATAAGTGGTGGTGGAGTTTATTCTCGTACGCTCATTAACTACTTTTTTATAGACCCCACCTAAATGAATACATTTATACCATAAACTGTAAAAAATACATATGCAAGTAGGTCCATATAGAAAAAACAACCAATAAAAATAAGCTTCATGACCCCTTATAGACAGGATTGCATTCCATGAGTGACGAGACTACAAATCCTGACTCTAGACCATCCCATTCCACGAGACCACGACCCTCTTGCAGTATGGCTCTTCTCATCTTCTGAGAAGATGTTCCAGGATCATGGAGGGCTATGGACGACGCGTGATATGATGCAGCAATGTCAGCTTGATACACGGGACTACAGCTACAGCGCCGTTCATGGTATGGTCCGCTCGGCCGGTCGGCACACGTACACAAGGGACTGCATGTGCCCAAACAAAAGGTACACTGATTCACTGCAGCCTTGTCTTCCCAGAGCATCCACTCCATCATGAACGAGGACGCCCCAGCTAGCTAGGTTACCGTCCAAACGTACTACAGTATATACATTGTACTCCTACAACAACACTCGACCTGTTGATTGCACAATCGATCGATCGATCGTCGAGTACCACACACAGCCCGGTAGGGTAGTATCCGTAGGCAAGGCAGGCAGGCACGAGCCCACGACAGCAAAACTAGCTAGTACAGCGGCCTGCACTGCAGCAGCAGTGTCGTGTGTAGCAGTACGGTCGAATAACGTGACTTCGTGAGAGTCCCTCCCTGTCACGTGTCTACTACGACCGACAGCAAGCACATCTATCTCCATGCATGCAGCCGCGGGGGCTACGTCCGCTCAAAAAAAAAAACAAAAAAAAACACGCGGCACATTCCATGGCCGACGGAGGTGACCGGGCGCGGTCAGTGTCGTCGCACCGCAAATGCAGAAATGAACCAAAAAGACCAAAAGAGGACGAAGAGTAGAGTGGTAGGGGGCAGAGGGAGACACCGCCAGACACGGTGGTACCACGCAGTCGCAGGCAATGGCGTCGCCCTGCGCCTCGTGTTCTCCCGGTCCGCGAGATGTCCGCCCTCCTCGCGGCACTGGCCGGCGATGTGATCCCGGCGACGCGACGCCGACGCCCCTGCCGAGGCGGCCCGCCCGGTCCGCGTCCGGTCCGTCACGCTTGTATTTGACACCCCCCGGCACTGGAGTAGGCCTCGTGCTTGCTGCCGCTGCCATCATGCAGTGCGATTCCACAGCGATTTGGCCGTGACCGGTGCGCTGCGGCCTGGTCGTTTTTACCGGCCAGAGCAGAGGGGTCGAGCAGGCTATCAGCCATTCAGCCGGGCTTGTTTGGTCCAGCGGGCCAGCCATCAGCCTGATGGAGTAACTAGGTTTTGCTGCCTGGTTTACAGGTGGCTAGTTGCTGTTGACGAGTACTAACTGTGAATCTGTGATGTGGTGATGCGTGGAGCGTGGTCGTCGAATCTCCTGAGATGATGACTGTATATAACAAGAAAAGATTTGTGGCGCCAATCATTCCATCTCAAAGCACATCTGATTACCCATCGATAGTAATGATCCGCAGCTGAGTTCTTGATCGATTACCTAATTTTATTTCATATTTGCCCGTTCGTTGGACGAGAAAGAAAACAATTCCAATCACTTGGTGGACATAAGGATGGAAATGGATCGGATATGCATGGAATTGAATCCGGATATCACCTTTTACCATATTTTAATTCGAATACGAATACAAAACGGATGGTTCGAATGCAGATCTGAAATCGGATATTTACTCGATCCAACTCAAAATATACATTATGAAATTTAACATACATGAACAAAAATTTATTATTAAACATTATTAACCAAAGTGAATTAAATGAAAATACACTTCTAATAATCTCTAAGAGCGAAGTAAACTAAATTATAATGGATAATATTAAATAAAATAATAGATCAAGTGAATAAGTTCTAATAAAAATGGTAGAAAACAAATAGACATTTAACTTTATAATTAGTATTGGAATTACGTAATTATCACATAAGTAGAGATAAAGCATTTGTGTATATAACATAGATAAGGATAGCACAAAAAATATAGTTATCAATATATATTTAATAATTAAAATATATCAATCAATCGATATTATATTTATATAAATATTTATTATGAAATTTTAAATTTATAAAAAATATTTTATATTAATAAATAAATAAACCAAAGGATTAAAAAAATTTAAAAGAACAAATATATTAGATTAACCTAAATTATAAAAGTGGTAAAATTAATTAATCTTAATGTATCATTAGTAATTTACAATTAATACTAAATTTATTTTTATATATACTATTAAATATGTTACATGCATTATTAGTAATAATAAAATTAAATAATTGTTCACTTATTATAGAGATGAAACTTTTAAATAGATTCATGATATCATTATTTTCTATTCGGATACGGATATCGCCAGATATTGTCGAATACAGATCTAGAATCGGATAGAGAAAATACTAAAATACGAATACGGATGTATCTACTTTGACATTTATTTTTAAACGGATACGGATACAGATATTCATATATGCAATTCAAACAAATACGAGCAGGCACAGCACTGCCCCACCCACAGTAGTCCAGACGCGCCTGTAGCCCGAGCGACAGAATACAAATGGATCCGCGCGGTGGCCCGGGCCCGAGAACGCCTGTGCGCGACGACCAGCAACAGCCAACAGCAGCCTCTGAGATAATTGGCAGGTGGCAGCAAAACAGCAAACGATTAACGATAGGATTACTAGTAGGACTAGGAAACAACGTCCAGGACGAGGAGGCGACAACCGTGGAGCCCCATCTTTCGCCGCGGGCCAGGCGGAGGAGGAATGCGGGAGGGGCCGCCTTTAACGGTTTCCGAGGCGGCGGCAAGCACGACCTCCTTTAAGGACCAATCACGTGCAGTGGACGGGCCACCACCGGTGTCCGAGCCGCGTTGAGGTGTGTGGCCATGGCCATGGCCGTGCCCGTGCCCGTGTCGAAACCTCTCTCACGGTCCAAAAGAGCAAGCCAGAGTGACCGGCGCCAGGGCCCGCACGGTTGACACAAAGTGAGATCCCTTGTGTCTCCCGAAAGCAGAATTAGAATGTGTTTCCCTCCAAATTTAGATCGAACCGTTGTGAAATTGACGACAAAGTCACGGTCATACAGCATATAAACTCATGGAAGAAAACCTCGTGACTTGACATGCGAGATGATGAGATGAGACGAGAGATACGGGCACATAATAAGAGCTAGGAAATTATAATGAGACGAGATGCGTGTTATCCAATCCCTCCCCTCCCCCAAAATGAACAAAAACAACAGATTACATTACAATACACGAAGATTTATGGCTATAATAAACAACCCCAGACTCTCCTTGGACGGCAGATGAACATGCAGATTGCACAGAGGAACCTGGACTGACGCCTGAGCTCAGAGCCTAGTACAGGCGGAGCACGCTGCGCGCGAACGACTGCGTCGCCAGCGGCCGCCCGGGCCCGGCCTTGCTCGGCAGGCCGCCTCCGCGCGGCCGCCCGCTGCCGCTCCGCATCGGCGTCAGGTAGAACCGCAGCATGCCGTTGTCCGCGGCGGCGCGCCCGGGCGAGTAGCGCGCGCTGCGGTTCCGCTCCAGCTGCGCCTCCTCCCTCCGCCTCACGTTGCCGTTGGCGTCCACGTAGCTGCTGCGCCTGGAGCTGCAGAGCCCGCCGCTGTTGCTGTTGCTGCTGAACGAGCTGCGCGCGCTCAGGTTGCTGTTGCACCGCTGCATCTTGGGGTTGGCTCCGCGGACGCGCAGGTCGGGCCACGGCTCGGAGAAGGAGCGGTCGGCGATGTCGGACGGGCCCCCGCTCCTGCGCCCCGCGGCGCGCCGGTGGATGAGACCCCACAGGCTCCACGCCTTGCGCCACCGCCGCGGCTTCTTGACGGGCCCGGACCCGGACAGCGCCGCCTCTAGGCTCGCGGAGATGTCCTCGATGAGCGAGTTGGAGCTGAAGCCGCGGTCCAGCAGGTCCTCCGCGTGGTGGAAGTGGTAGAACTCGGAACCGCCGATTGGGGACCCATTTCCGGCCGCCGGCGGCATCGGCCTAGTAGTTGGATCCGTGACCTCGAAGGACGGCCTGCGTACGGAGCTCGAACGTTCCAGGCTCCGGCGCCGGCGGCTGGAGGAGTCCAGGTAGTAGTCTCTGGTCTGCAAGGACCCACCTGGCGGCTCGGGGTCAAAGTCGTCTTCCACGGGGATTTGCCCGTCGGAGCGCTGGACGATGTCGGTCGGCGTGTCCTCCAGGACGGACAGGATGGGAGGGAGGCGAGACAGCGGCGGAGGCGCGCGCCCGAGGCCGCCAATGCCGGCGCCGGCGCCGAACAGGTACCCGTCCCAGGACGCGCGGGGCTCGTCCCATGAGAAGCCGGCGTCGTCGATGGACATGCGCGCGGCGTCCAGGGAGAAACGCGGGTCGGTGTCGCACGACCGCCGGCCACCGGCGAGCTCGGTGCCTGCCTCCCCACGGAGGCGGCTCCGCCGAAGAAGGAACGACGGCTTGGAGGGCTTCTCCGGAGGAGGCATGGCCGATGCCGCCGCCTTGCTCACGGCAGCCTCCTTCTTGAGCTTCTGCTTGCGCCGCCATTTCTGCCACTTCTTGCTGAACACGGACGCGGCGACCCAGAAGCTCCCGGCGATCTCTTTCAGGTCTTTGGGTGAGGCCTTCTTGGTCTGCGCCGACTCGAGATCGATGTGGTCCTTGATGGCCTTGCCTCCTTCGGCTTCCACCTCGCCGGAAATGTCCATCGGGACGACAGGGTCTTCCTCGACCACCGGGACTATCTCGTCGTCGGGCTCCATGACCACTGGGATGTCCTCGTCGAAGAAATCGTCAGGGACGCAGGGTGCCTGCGGCGGGGGATGGGGATGTACGTCGACGGCGAGCGCAGCCGCGGCGGTCGAAGAGGACGCCGGGAACGCGCCGAACGCCGTGCCATCGCGGACGCGGTCACGGTCGTCCTGATGGAACAGCGCCCACAGCGTGCTGCGCCCCCGCACGTCGCACGAATGCCGCTGCGGCTCGTCCGCCTTGGCGCCAGCCGCCGCCGCCGCCGCCGCGGCGGCCAGAGCGTCCCCGCCGCGGCCGCACGAGAACGACTTGCACCGCCGGAGGTCCGGCGGCTCGGCGGCGGGGCCGGACGCAGACGAGCCGCCGGCGGCGGCGAACGGCCTGGCGAAGAGGGACCGGATGGCCGACGTGGACTTGCGCCCCGGCGCGGAGGCCGCGGCGGCGGACGCCTCGAGACCCTGGAGGCGCTCGCGCAGGCACGCCGCGCAGAAGCCGGTGAACGTCTCGCCCGGGTGCAGGTCGCAGCTGGTCGACACCGACCGCCGCGCGGGCGGCGCCGGCGGGTCCATGTGCAGCGTCGTCATCGCCCCCCCGGGCGTCACTCTCCCGCCCCCCCCCCCCCCCACGCCCACACCCCTCCGACGTCACTGTGCGGCTAGTACGGTTGCACCATTGCACTCGTGCTGCTGCGTGAGGAGAGGGAGTTGCCGGTGCGGCAGGCCTCGCGTTTTAAGTAGAGGGAGGCGTATCGGACAGGGTAAAAGGGTGAAAAGAGAGAGGAGAGGAAAGTGAAAGTTAAAGGCGAATCACGGGCCCCGGCGCGGCCAAGGCCTCTTGGCTCTCTCTCCCTCTCTCCTCTTTCTAATTCCTTTAGCTTTGTGTTGCTCTGCCCCGCCGTTCTTGAGTTCGTGGCTACGCGTTCGCAAATGCGACGGTGCGGGGATTTGCCCTGATGGCTATTATTACAGGTATAATAATCTCTGAGCACCAAGCGCTGGCTTATACCATGCTTGCGTGCCCAGCTCGATTTTCTTATTATAAGCTCCATTTTCTCAAGGCGCCTTGTGGTTGAAAATTTTCCACAAATCTCAATTTTAGAGAAGTCAAAACTTTTTATAGAAAACATTGTCAACATTTATATCTCCAAGTATATTTATTATAAGAATATATTTTAGTATTGATTTAAGCTGATATTTATTATATATTATAAATATTATTTTTACATATCTTTTGTAAAATTTAAAAACTGAATCCTCAAAATGTGAGATGTGCAATTGTTTTTGAGAGTGATAGCATGTTTTACCTCATCGGCATTTATCTTTTAGGGATGTGCCACTCATAAATTATCATGAGACGACACTATAGTATGGCAAAATAATTATGTATAATACAAAATTGACTTAAGACAATACAAAAAATCTTTTTGTATACATTTGGTTAGATATTTTTAAGAAATATTACTTTAAGTCTACATAAAAAAACAATATATTTGGTAAACGGATGAAGTACATAGGCCCTGTTTGGATCCCAAGGCTAGAACTAGTTTGAGCTCAACTAACCCAAAAGTATCCAAATAAGAGGGCTAGACTGGGTTATTTGCAACTAGCCTATCCTAAAAAACTAGCCCCTTCAAGAGGTGATTATTTGAGCTAGTTGAGGTGGGAACTATACTTTTCTCTCACATCTAGCCACACCATGGTCCACACAAATGATTAGAAAGGTACTTTTTCCATCAATCTAATGCATCCAAACAACATTTGAGTTAGAGTTAGTTGAGGGCTAGTTTACAGTTAGAAACTAACTCTAACCTCTACCACAGCTAGAAGATCCATACAGGCCCATAGATAGGCAATTAGATTGGTTGCGCATGATATGACAATAAAGTTGTGCAAGTAATAATTGGCTCCACTATTAACTACTAGTATGTTCTTACTTGCCCGGTACAATATTTGCCCATGAGAGAAGACTTTGACTCGAAGGTTACAAGATTCACCATGGATTTCTGATGCCGGATCAATTTCACCTTGTCCGGTCAAAGCAGATGGAAAAGCATTAGCATCTCTAAGAAGCTTTTGTTGACAAGTTGAGGTGAGTAGCGCTTTTTCCAGCTTTTCCTTTCTATCCTCATTTTCCAGCTCCCACATGCTTAGGGCCAAAAGTGCAGAGCCTAATAATCGGTAAGTTTCCTAACAGCCAAAGGAGAGAATAAAACACAGACGCTGTCCCGGCCTAGCTCAGCTTGAGTTTTGTCCTACTAGCCTGATAAAGAAACAACAGACACACAGAGGATAAGGATTAATGAGGCCTTCCCCAACGCTGTTATTTTATAGCAGCCTTAAGTGTAGGATTGGATAAAAAAAAAGTAGGTGTTCTGTATTTGTCATAGTGGCTTTCAGAGAGGGAGAATATGATCCAAGCTAAAAAATAAAAGAGAGAGAATTGTGTGAACAGTAGTCTTAACATTTGCTAGTTTATGTGGATCACTTTATTATTTGTATATTAAAAGTGTTTGTCTCTATTGGTGGTGCCCTCAAGGGCTTGCTAAACCATATGCCATCGTCTGATGATCCACAGGAGGGACCTAGGTCCTAGGAGGTTAGCAGTTTTGATTATGGAGCTCTAGGCACATGAGAGGAGACCGGAGTTGTCGCCTTCTCGAGCTTAGAAACGATAATAAACCTTTGGTACCTCCTCTTTTGTTCGCTTTTGCCCCCGCACTAGTACCTTGATCGATCACAATAGTCGCCGCCACGCATGCGCGTGATGCGCCTGCCTGAATCCAAGTGTATCTCAGTATCTGTACATTCCTTTGTTTTCTCTAAGACTTTGGTGCCCTTGTCTGATAGTAACTATATTAAAGAAACTGAATGAGGGGCGAGGGGCACTGTTTGTGTTTGTGTCGCTGGCTTCTCGAAAAGAACTGAGAGGACTCCGAGGAGCTTGGTTAGGCGACCAAGATATCTCCGGATTGTCTAATGGTTGCTAGTTTAGAAGAAAAGTTAGTAATATATCAATTTAGCTAACTTAGGTTTAATTGATGACATCTTTATCATCTAACTAAAAGTTTCATGAACATCTATTAGTGCTATTAGGGTTTGTTGATGTATTCTATGCACACTATTTCATATGGATTAATGTGGATTGGCGTCAAATTTAACAATAGACAGATGAATGCGATGACATCTAAATGTTTTAGATGGATTTACCTAATTTTTAATTAAAATAATTTTAGGCTATTCATTAATCCCCATGTTTGGATGGACTATATAGAACTAAAACATAGCGTTATGAGCGGCCATTTGCTGGCAGAAGGGTTAAAGATGGCCGGTGCTAGATCTCTGTTCAGGACAAGAGATAGTACTGCATTAATTAAGCAAACAAAAACGCCGACGCTGTTTCAGACAAGCTCACCTCACGAGCCGTTCTGTTTCACATTCTGTCGTCTTCATTCTGTACTTGATCACATCTTTCTCGCGTAGTTAATGGGCCAATCTCCCTCAAAAAGTCCACCCAACGCGGTTTTCTCTGCCCCCCTTGTGTGCTCAGCGACAGTGGCGTGCCTCCTCCTCCTCCCTACACCGATTGTTCACTTGAGAGCGCGATAATAGGGCGCCTTTTAAAATTTGTTTGGCCTGCACTGCACTGCACGGTTCATCAGGCAACACTTCTGGCATGCAGCGATCACCGTTGTTCTGTCACCTCATCATACATACTCAACCAAGCCGTGATTGCCTACAAAACTAGTGCCGCATTCAAACGGAAGCCAAAGGCTTGCAAGCAGCCAGGCAGGAAAGGGTTTGATCTGCGAGGCATGGGGTTGTTTTTTTTGCTGTTCTGATGACTCCCCTCGTCGCCACATTTTCCACAGCCCCTTTCCGCCTCGCCATTTCCCGCAAAAGGCGCGCACACACACACACACGGCAAGGTCTCGGCATCAGGCAGACTGGCAGAGGCCGGAGGCGCTGCCGCCGAGAGCGAGCGAGAGCCCGAGACTGGCAGGAAAGAAAAGAAGAGCTGATCGGAACGACGAGCACGAGAAAGTGCAGCGTTCATGATTGCGGTAACATGCGAACCGCGATTCGCCTCGCTCGGCTTTCCCGATCCCCCGAGCGCGACCACGGGCAGGCAGGCAGGCACGGTGGCGCCGCGCGCGGGCGTGGACGGATCCGATCGATCGATCGATCCACCGATCCCCCTCGAGATCCCTGTGTCGTCGCGCGTAGCGTAGTTGTAGCTGCGAGCCGCCCTGCGCTGCAAAGCGGCAGAGGGAAAAAGACCCGCGTTCTTGGTCCTGGCGACGGAGGAGCGCGGGCGCTTTACCAAAATTAGAGCTCTCGGCGATCGGTTTGGGCGATCCGCGCCCGCCATCGTTCCTCCTCGCCTGTAAAGGCAAAGCTCAGAGTTCACCGCATCGCATCGCATCGCATCGGTGTTCTTTCTTCTTTTTTTCTTCCCCGCTTGTGCTCAGACGCGCGCGCTTACTTCCATGGCCCCGGCGCCGATCCCTAGTACATGGCGAGGGAGGAGGAGGAAGCATCACAAAGCGACGCTTTGGCGTGATAGTAGATGCTTAGCTAGCGTTGTTATGTTTTGTTCTCGCAACGGCAGGACCGGGTCGGGCTGACGACGATCTGCGCCTGCAGCTTGCTGTGCCCGTCGCTTGGCGTGAGCAGGGACAAGGCGGGGTAGAGAGAGCAGAGGGTAGGCTACGGTATAGGGACATTCGCTTGCTAGGCCTCAAGTGTGTGGACGGGACGGAGGTACAGTAGGTGTGTGTAGTCTGTCTGTGGATAATTTGTCTCAGTTTTGTAGTCAAATATAAGTTTGATCAAATCTCAAAAAAAAAAAATATATACTAGCATTTACATCGAATAACCTAGGAACATATTTTTATAATAATTATCTTTTAATTAAGATTAAAAAATATTTTCAGCCAGTTTGGTCCGGTTTATGAAACAATGTTTCCATATAAATAAACTGCATAAATAACTTCATAAAATTTTTAGGGTGAAAACTAAACATGGGCCTATACGCTGAGTCTATACTCTTCGTGTTATCCTATAGTACTACTCTCTCTGTCCCACTATCTTTGAACCTAGAGAGCGTGAGCGTTAGATATAGAGAATAGACAATAAATACAGACATTCAATTCCTAGCTCCAAAGCACAATTCAGGGGGACGGAGGGAGTACGCTGGGCCTGCGGCTGGTGGTGGTGAAGTGATACAGGACGGAAACTGCTAGATGCTCCTGCCGTTTCAGCGTCGCAGGATGGAGCCGCCTACACTCTGCAGTCGAGCAGTCTCGCCAGTGCCAGCCTCCCGCTACCTCTCTACGACTTTTCACTTTTGTTTGCAATGAACGGTACTGTGCTGAAAAAAAAAACTATCTTTTACACGTGGAGTCTTGGTTTCAGTGGAGCGAGCGCGTTCCGTGATAATAAATCTAACGTGCGTCTCAGGCTACAATGGATACAAATGCGTGTATGCTAATGCCGTGAGCCAACAATGGACACCCACAAACGCTCTCGTGCGTGCCATGGCGGAAGCAGTCATAGGCGCAAGGTCTATCGCCAGCGTTGTATATTGCCTTAACCCATTAAAAGATATATGAACTGTGAACACGTGGTTTTATAGGATAATCGACTGCAATCCCGTTTGGCACGACGGGTTTCCCATGGCGAAAATCTGGGAATCATTGATCGCCAACACCCAACTGCACAGGACAGCCGAAGTAGCTAGTAACTGAATCATGATCGAACAGCTGGGAACCTGCATCGGACATGCTATTTGTTCATCTCGACTCGAAGAAAGGAGACGCCAGGAAGCAGGGAATGGGCATCCAAGGCCAGCGAGAGAGAAGGAAAGCATTCAACTCGATCCAGGCGAGTAGAGAATTTTTTAATAAACGAACCAAGTTCCAGCCTCTACCATTCGAGAATGGTACACAGTTGAGATACAGACGCGGCACTAAGGCCACCAGAACAACCGTTCACAAACACAAAAGGGGTTTAGCTAAAGGCCGAACACTCGGACCAAACTCCAGCAAACAAGAGAAAAAACACTCAAGCTCCTATCCGAAACCGGGAGCCCCATCCGAAACTTGCGAAAGCCTCCATAGCAAAGATTTCCAGCTTCTTGCAACCTTTCTTCAACAAATCCCTTCCATTTTCATCATGCAGTAGGGACCATTGCCGAATCCAGTACGTCATCCTGAAAATTAGCTGCACATAAGAATTGGACTTAGTCTTATTGAATACCATATCATTTCTATTCAACCACAAGCACCAACAGATGGCTGCTGCACCTAATAACATTCGGTTCTTGAGCTTGGCTTTTACACCAAGCATCCAAGTGCCAAATAAATTTGAGACACTAGCAGGGGGTTGAATTCCAAAGTTGATATATATTGTATTCCAAATGAATATTGCAAAATGACACTCAAAAAAGAGGTGTTGAATGCTTTCTTCATGATTGCAGAAACAACATTTAACATCACCTTGCCAATTTCTTTTTGCTAAGTTATCTTTTGTGAGAGTGACCTCTTTTTTAAGGAACCAAAGGAAAATTTTGATTTTTAATGGTACTTTGAGTTTCCATAGCACATTTTTTTCCGGTAGAACCTCCTGACTAATCATTAGATTATACATCGATCCTACCGAAAATTTGCCCTTCTGGTTAGCATTCCAGTGGAAACCATCTCTATGGTTTGTCAGACGAACCGGTACCACTTTTGAAACTAGGTCATACCAAGAAGTCAAATTACCATTGATCAACCCTCTTCTAAAGGACACATTTAGTGGTATTGTCCTTAGGACATTGGCCACATTATCGTCCTTCTTTCGCACTAATCTATACAGATTGGGATAAATCTCCCTAAATGGTTTCTCGCCCACCCACACATCTTCCCAGAACCTAACATTTTTTCCATTTTGAACCTTGAAAGATCCACCTGCCAGAAAGGTGTCCTTCACCTTCAAGAGGCCCGTCCAGAAATGTGAATCTCCTGGTAAGCGCTTTACCTGAGATAAAGCCTTAGAGGACAAGTATTTTCTCCTGATTAGGCTCTGCCAAATCCCATCCTCGTTGATGAGCTTAAAAAGCCACTTACTTAGTAAGCACTTATTCTGAAAGTCCAGATTTAAAATGCCTAAACCACCAAAGTCTTTTGGTGTGCAAAGGATACCCCATTTTGTAAGGCGATATTTTTTCTTGTGTTCATCACTCTGCCAAAAGAACCGCGATCGATAGTAATCTAACCTCCTCAGAACCCCTCTAGGGACCTCAAAGAAGGATAACATGAACAGCGCCAGACTAGAAAGGACGGAGTTAATTAGTACCAGTCTTCCTCCATGGGAGAGCAATTTACCTTTCCAACTACTAAGTTTCTTTTGGAACTTCTCTTCCACGCTAGCCCAATCCTTATTAGATAGTCTCCTATGATGCATAGGTATGCCAAGATATCTAAATGGAAAGGTACCCACCTTACACCCAAAGAGGCTCTCATATTCTTGTTCACAATCCTTAGCAGCTCCATAACAGAAAAGCTCGCTCTTATGAAAATTAATTTTGAGTCCTGACAATTGTTCAAACGCATTGAGGACTAATTTGAGCTCTTTGGCCTGAAGGGTGTCGTGATTCATGAACAGAATGGTGTCGTCTGCATATTGCAGGATCGATAAACCATTATCCACTAAGTGGGGAACCACTCCCTGGAAGCTGCCATTGGCCTTGGCCCTAGAAATCAAGATTGCCAACATATCGGCAACCAGGTTGAATAAGATTGGCGAAAGCGGGTCGCCCTGCCTTAACCCTCTCCTAGTTTGGAAGAAACGGCCAACATCATCATTGATTTTTATCCCCACGCTCCCTCCTCGAACTATCTGATCAATCCAGTCACACCATCTAGGCGAGAAGCCTTTCATCCTTAAAGTTTGCTGTAAGAACGACCATTTAACCTTATCATAGGCTTTTTCAAAGTCTAGCTTTAAAATTACCCCATCTAATTTCTTACAGTGCAATTCATGAATGGTCTCGTGCAAAATAACCACTCCTTCTAAAATATTCCTTCCCTTCAAGAAGGCCGACTGCGATGGTCGAATAACTTTCTGGGCCACTAGTGCTATTCGGTTAGTCAACACCTTAGTAAAAATTTTAAAGCTAACATTTAACATACAGATTGGTCGGAACTGCTGAATCTGAGTAGCCTCCTTTTTCTTAGGTATCAGGGTAATAATTCCAAAGTTAAGGCTGAACAGTGGCAGGTCACCTTTATGGAATTCATTAAAGAGCTCCAAAAGGTCCACTTTAACCACCTCCCAAAACGCTTGATAAAATTCAGCGGGCAATCCATCTGGACCGGGCGCTTTATTCCTTTTCATCTGAAAAATAGCCTCCTTGATTTCATTTACCGAGAACTCCATATCTAGTATGTCGTTCTCCATTTGCGATACTTGCGGGATGTCACTTGTATAGGACTCAATCATCGAGAAATTATTCCTATCCGGCTCCCCAAAGAGGCCCTTGTAATAATTAGTGATGTATCTCTTAAGATTCTCATCACCCACAATTGATCCTTCATCTTGTTCAAGCCTAAAAATCCGGGTTTTCCTGTGTTTTCCATTTGCCACTAGATGAAAGTATTTTGTATTACAATCTCCTTGTAACAAATTTTTAGTTTTGGCCCGTTGGTACCACTTGACCTCCTCTTCCCTTAGGAGAGTAGCAAGCCGATCCTTATAGTAGTTTTTAAGATCGATCTCCTCCCTAGAGAGCAATTGTGATTCAGCTTTGAGATCTAGAGCCGTAGCTCTCTCTATCAGATCAGCTTTTTCCTTTTTATAACTCCCGCTTACATTTTTGGCCCAGCCCCTTAGGAACTGTCTAAGCCTTCTTACCTTGTTTTGCCATCTTTGTAACGGAGTTTTCCCGTTAGGCTCTTCTCTCCACACACCGGCCACCATTTCAAAGAACCCCTCCCGCAATAACCAACCCAGTTCAAACTTGAAAGCTGGTTGTTTATTACTGTGCGTACCACTGCCCGTATCTAGAAGTAGCGGGGTATGATCCGAGATTTCACGAGTCAACGCTTGTACCGTTGTTAGCGGAAATCTGGATTCCCATTCGGTGCTTACTAGGACACGATCGAGCAGCTCAAAGATGGGATTCTCTCTAGAATTGGCCCAAGTAAATTTCCTGTTAGAAAGCTTAAGCTCCCTAAGGTCAAGGTTATCGATGATGGCGTTAAAGAGAAAAGGCCATCGCCCATGATACCTATTATTATTTTTCTCCTGTGAGCTCCTGATGATATTAAAGTCACCTCCCACCACAACAGGGTCCGATTCTTTAGTGCAGGATTGGACCAATTCTGTGAGGAAAATTTCTTTAAACTCCTCTTGGGCAGCCCATATACTGCAACTAATATCCACCGGAAACCATCAGCCTTGTTTCTAATCCTAAATTTGACATAGAAGTCACCCTCATCAATGCTCCCAATGTCAAAGGTTTCCAGGTTTACTCCAAGGAGGATACCCCCTGATCTGCCATGAGGTTTCGACCAATGCCAAATATAATCTTGTCCACCGCAAATATTTGCTAGGACCGATTTAGAAAAATCTTTTTTCCCTGTTTCAAGAAGAGCGATAAAGTCTAGCTTTTGCTCCCTTGATAGTTCCGATAGGAATCTATATTTAGCCAAGTCACTTAGACCTCTGCTATTCCAGAATATTCCTTTCATTCGGAAACTATTTTTTGATTAATGAGAACCTTCAACTTTGGCTTCTTCTTTGATCTAGTCAAAGAACGGGCCTTATTCTTTTTAAAGACAGTTCTGAATTCACTACTCAGTTGATTACTATCCTTATCGAAAAAATCATCCACTAGGTCCTCAAATAAATAAGCCATAGTGTCAAAGTCCTTTTCATCATCCTCAGACTCAATGTCAACATCCGGAATATCCAAGTCCACATCAAGCGAGTGGGATCCGAGTACGCTTTCATTGTAGACTTTTCCTAGAACAGAAATAGAGTCTAGCACTTCCTGCGAATTAGCCCCAAGAGAGATACCCAAATCCGCAACTCTGGAAGAGATGACATCCGAAGAAAATAGAGAGTGGGAAATATCAGAAAATGTACCTGTGCTGAAGTCTAGGTTCTTTTGAGCCGCCCGCCTTTTCGCCCTCTTCACTGTGTCCTCGTCACCACGCTTAGCAAGCCGAGGACTGGATCGCTTCGGAGTCAGATGCGTTTCAGCAATTGCCGCCGCAGCCCGCAGCCTGCCAGCCGCCGGCCCCTGCCCAACTGCGCCCAGCACAACAGCAACCTGCTGCACAGGAGCGTCAACCGGCACCTGTGACTGCAGCCGCACAGCCGGCTGCCCGGACTGCACGGAGGCAGCCAACGTCACTCGCTGCTGCACCGAACGCACAGCATCCTCCCCCAGTAGCCCCCCGTCCCCTTGCAACGCATCCTCGCCCACGTCCAGCCCACCTGGCAGCTCCCGAGCAGTGTCACCTGCTGCCCCAACAACCTGCGCCGCCGGCTGCCCCACAGGCGCAACCTGCTGGACCAGCCCAATAGAGCGCAGCGCCCCAGCGGTCACGCCTTCTGGCTGCCCCAGCGGCTCCTCCCCCTGCCCCCCCGACACCTCACGCCCTCCATCAGCTTGCTGCACACACAGATTTCGCTCGGTGATCTGCACTTTAGCAGCCGGCAGCACCCCATCCCCGCCATCCACGGGGTCAACATCCATGTCAAGAAGATCGTACTCCTCATCTGAACCAGTCCCCAAATCTTCCAGCAGAACCGAACCTGCAGCCTCCCACAGCACATCATTCACCACCTTATCAGCGATAACACTAGCCATAGAGCCAATATCAATATTAGATGCTGCAGGGAACCCAACAATTCCTCCTTCCATTCTAGGCTCCGTGGAGGGAGCCTCATCCTCCTCCATGAAAGCCCCGGAATCCAGCTTATCAGCACCCCCCGCTTTGCCATTCTCCTTTCCCAAATCCCCATCGGCGTCATCCCCCCCGCCAAAATCCCATTCCACCTCGTCCCCATTCTCATCAAACCCCACCTTTTCCTTTTCAATCTCAAGTTCAAAATAATGATCACCCACCACAACGTCCATCTCCCTAGGGACCAAAGCCGGGTCAAGAACTGCCACCAAGACACGACCAAACTCATTCTTCCTCGTTGTAACCATATCAACAACCTGAGTTGAGCCAAACATGGTGCCAATCGCCCAAAGGACAGGATACTCCCTCAGGTCATCCCTCACGCCCGTGATCCTTAGCCAAACCTTGGGTAAAAGAAAACCTTCCTTCTTCACTTGCCACTCCTGAAAAGTCAGCCGCACTCCCGTCGCCACACCATCCACCCTCACGTCTGCTCCACCATACGCGATGGATCTCTGCAATTCCGATTTGGAAGGAAATTGGACCACAAATGATTTCACATCGTGAATCACCGGAGCCCACTTCCATCTGCCCGGAACTAGCCGCTGTAGCTGGAGAACCAACTGCTCCACCGACAGGGTACCACCCTCGGCAGTCACCAAGGCACTCCTGGAGTCTTTCTTCCTCGGCAGCGGGGCATGGGGAATGTGAAAGAACCCCAGGCCCGCCACCGAATACCCCACCGCCTGCGCCACCGGCTTCGGCATCTTCAGCATTGGACACTTGTGATTGACGTGATCATGGCCATTACAAATAACACAATATAGCTCAGCCTTGCAATCCGCTGCCACGTGACCCTTCTGGTAACACCGATTGCACAAAACCGACCTGTTACCACCAGCGGCAACACCCTGTGCGCTATCACCCTGCTTCCCCGCCGGTCCACCACCGGCCTGATTAGTCACTGCAGCAGCGGGTTCAGTCTGCAGTACGGACCCATGGGCAGCCGAGACCGCCGGAGTAGGACCCGGTGTCGCCACATTCGTGGCCATCGTGGCCCCGACGGGGCCGCGTCGCCCACCGCCCGTCATTCCTGCGCCAGCACCCCGCCATGGCAGCGGACCACGTCCGCCACCCTGCCGGAACGCTCGCCGTGGTCCACGCCCCGGTCGGCCGCCCGGGAGGCCGTAGCCGCCGTATCCCGGATGGAATCGCTGCTGATCACCCGGGAAGGACGCCGGAGCACGCCGATCCTCGCCGGGGCCACCCCGGCCCTGGGCTTGCCGAGGTGCCATAGCACCTCCCCGAGCTGACGGCGGGGCGCCAATACCACGACCGCGCCCGCCGTCACCACGTCCACCGCCTGGCGCCGCCATCTTCACTATCTCGGCAAACGTGCGCGGAGGAGAGGAAATGTTGCGACCTGGGAGGCGAAAAGGAGAGAGAGCAGAGCGCCGCCGCCCCCCGCGAGCTAGGAGATCGAATAAATTGTTCGAAAAACGAAATCGGGCCGCGTACCTGAAACGGTTCACCTCCCCCAGCGGCTGTGGGCCATGCACCACCAACTGGGCCGAGTCTTGGCAGCCCAGCAGCCCATGAACCGGGCTAGGTGACACCATCTCCACCAGCTCCGAAGGATGTGGCGGCGGCGCCGCCGACCGCCGCGTCCCGACCAGCCTCGACCGCTCCAGAACATCGCCCATCGTCAGCACGGGGGAGCTCCGACGACGCGGTAGCGGCCCCCGCCACGGTCGAGGGCACTTGGAGCTTATCCGCCTCGCCACATCCGCCACTAGGCGGTCTGCCAGCCGTACCTTCCGCCGGCCACCTCCCGGGGAAGATGACCGCGCCGCCGGCGACGGGACGGAGACCGACTCCCGTTGCGCCTCCGCCGCGATAACTTCATCGAGGGAGTACCCCGCGGACAGCGCCCCCCGAACGAATGTCCGGGTCGACACGAAGCCCTCTCCATCGATGCCGGCTTCCTCGTCGTCCGAGCAATCCCCTCCCGCCAGCGGCCAGAAGCGCGACCCCGGCCGTCCGTGTCCGAAGTCTAGCTTCGGATCCCTCGGCCCGACCTTCGACGGAGCAGAGTGTCTCTCAGGCCACTCCCAATCGCCGTCACCATCGCCCTCTTCCATAATGTCGTTTCTCAACCCTAACTTTTTCAGGTCAGCTAGCTGCAGCTATCAGCTCTCAGGTGGAAAGAGTAGTATGCAGTCTCTTTTGCATGCCATCTCTTTCATACGTGTCATTTTGCTCATGGTTTGCCGATACTCTCTGCCTCTGTTCGGTCAGAGTAATCAAATGCCCAGGCGAGTAGAGATAAAAATGTATCGGCTTCGGCTGGCATGAAAATTACTACTCCTACGCCTGTCTGTCCTGCTAGTAGTTGGATTGAAAACAACGGCTCATCAGCTAGAGATCAGAGTGCGGCAGAGCAGCAATGCAGCAAAAGCCTCGAAGCTCGCGAGGAGTGGCAGGGAGAAGGGCCCAGCAGACGAGAAAAAAACAATTTCTTTTCCAGGCCTCAAAGCTGGATAGGACTTGGTAGTATTTGCATGGGAATCAAATCACCAGCAGAGCCCTGCTGCCCAAAGCGCCGGAGAAAGCAACGGGGCTCCGCAGCTTTAATCGCGCCTCTTTCCTTCTCTTTTCTTCCCCAGCCACGGGGCAATGTGGCCCGGCGTAGCCGACGTAGCCGTAAGATGCTGCCGTCGCCCGTCGCGTAGGTAGAGTACTCCATGTAGTCAGGTGGTACGTACAACGGCCGGCGGCTGCAGAAACCGCCCACGGCAGCCACGCACGAGTACACGGCGGCGAGAGGAGCAGAGGAGCAGAGCAGGCGGGGAGGGCTCGCATCTCGAGGAGGCACCTAATCGCTCGCATGATGACGGGGTTTATGATGATCAAAGACCGCTTTTGACACCGGAGCATCAATACGCGATCGATCGCGATCGCAAAACCTTTCCGAATTCTTTGCCTAATCATTGCAGCCCCGCTTGGATCGCGGGGGCGCTGTCTCTGTCTGTCCCGGCGGAGTACTCCAGGGAGGAGCGCCCGCCCGCCCGCCGCCGAACCGCTCCTCTCCAAAGGCCAAAGCGCCGCGATGGGCAGAGGCACGCGCGGAGGTGACGTGTGTGGCTTTCCTAGGAGCTCTCTGCTGTGGTGTGGTCTCGTCAAAGCTTCAACGAACTTGCCAGACTGCACGCAGATGACGGGTAACGCGCCTAGCGCCACTTGGAATCCAAGAATTTCACGTTCAAAGGTTTTTATAAGAATCGGTTTGTCTTATGCTCACTCTGTAAAAAAATTTTTTTTAAAAAAAACCTTACAACTACGAGTTACGTGCCAAATAAAGTGTTTCGTATTTGACTAAATCCTCGTCTAATGTATGGGTCATGTTTCCCATCAGAGACACCAAGGATTGCCCACCTCCCCTGCAAGTCTGCAACGTATCCTTCCTATCTCTTCCCCTCCAATGTAGGACTCTCTCCTCCTCCCGTCCAGCCATCCTAAAAAAATTGGAATTTTAGGTCTCGTCAAAATAGAACCATTTAAATTTAACTAACTTTATATTTTTTTCCTCGATCGGGAAATTGGTTTGTGACGGATCTTACAATGTCCATTTAGTTCAACACAAATCCTAAGAATTTGTATATAAATTTAGTTAAACTGAACAAACCTTAACACAACACTATTGTATAATTACAACCTTCTCAGGACAGAGGGAATAGAAGATAATGCACATTAGGCCATCAATCATCATTCTTCTTTGCCCGAGTGCTGAAAGCCTAGATCAAAGGCCTTTTCTCTAGAGCCAACCAATATGCAGGAAAAGAATTTATAAATTGACTACACGATAATATACCAGGCAGCACGTGCAAAGAATTTTGTATGCCTCTGCGCGATATATCATTCCGCAGGAGGCAGATTGAGAGCAGAAATCATTCCGCAGGAGGCAGATTCCGCTTCACAGGGAGAATTTTGTATGCCTCTGCGCGATTATATCATTTACAGGTCAACAAATTCAGCGCAGAAAAAGCGAAAGGTGACTTGTTTCAGTTTAGGCATAGGTAAAGGAAGTAAGATCTGGAAGATTCTGGTGTACCAGCTGAACATAGGCAACCAAACTAGAGTCAAACTGGAAGGTTTTGTCATGCCAAGAACACAAGTCAACCAAATGAAGATGAGATAATGACTTGGTTAAAAGCCTCAGTTTTTCCCCCCAGCTTTCTTTTTTATCATTTTCCTGTACAACGGAAAACTATGTGGCTCAGATGAGCTTGAAGTATTGATTTGCATGCCTAGACAGATGCACAGGGATGATTTAACACTCGATTTAGTTTCTGTTCACAAAAGATGGCTGAACCAAAGTGAATGGAGCCCTTAACCAAAAATCTGAAAAAATTAGACTTGCGACCACTCGGAGCAATGGCGCATCACTTGATGCAATGTGTCTAGCATAAACTTGAACAAATGGCACATGCAAAAAAGCATGTCAGATTGCTGTCAGCAGAATCATGGCACCTTCTTCAAGTCCTGGACATCTTGAGTCCTAAAAAATCAAAACCTACCCCAAATCAGCAAAAAACTGGACAACACATTCTGCCCATAGTACCAATACTTTTGCAGGAAGTTGGATAACTCTACTCCTAAAGAAATGCGAAGAGGTAACTCAATCAGCGAACATCCACATATAGAAAGGAAGTTCAAACATATGCAGTTGTTAATAATGATATATTGCATTAGTACACAACCATATGGAGCCATGATATATAAAGGAAATCAGTACCTCTGAAGAGAGCTGGATCCTTCAGGTTGATCTTCATCCTCCTCTTCCTCCACTTCATCTTCCTCACTGTCAATTTCCAGAAGACTCAGTCGACACTGGCTCAGTACTCTTCTCATCAGGAACACATTCAGGTAGTACTTTATCAAATCTATCCTGGGCTTCGAAGCAAAATTTTTTGACACAACGGCCCAATATGTCTTTTGATCCATAACAGGAACCAATTGCTCAAGTGCGTCGAACTTCAGTTGTTCATCACGACTCCACAACTTTGAAACCTCCTCCCCCATAGAATCAAACTGCCACATTGCAAAAACTTGACCAAGTTCAGAGCGTAACTGATCTCTTGCTTCATTTGTGTGGAGCTGTCTGCAGAAGAAGGATCCTGGGTAGAGGCAATTACATGATCCGGGCCTTCCCTGCCCAACAGCTACAATGTTTGTTGTATAAACTTCACCCTCAGGAGGCCACATTCTAGTACCCAACATCTTTGATGTCTCTGGGTCACTCCTGTAACGTGAAAGCTCTTTCCCTGATGGTTGCCCAGTCCAATCAGGTATCTCTGCCTGAAAGTGCTCACCTACGCCAATCTTTTTCCGTTGTGTGAGGAGCAATGATGCCATGAGTTTCATTCTCTTAGCTAGCCTCTCGGATTTCCTTGTTGGCATGTTCAAGCAACCTTTCTTTTTTTGTTTGTCCCAGAAGAGCTTCCTTTTCTGCAAATGAAATTTCATCAAGTATAAAAGGGTAAGAGAAAAGGCAAATGCATCATCATCTTGGTGCAAAATGCAAGCTGATTCGAAAAAAAAAGGGAACATAACCTTATAGACAATTGTCATTAAAGGGAAGTGATGAAAATTCAAGACATTTTAAGCAGGGGGGAGTTCCAAAACGCAGGCTGCAGAAAATTTGAGTGCATAAGAGACATGCTTGCCAAAGTATAGAGCAGCAGCAAGCTCCCTGGTTTATTCTTCAAATTAGAAACCCTTCATGGGGGCCTTCACAGTGTCATAATCGTTTCCAAAGAGGCATCAAATATTAAATAGTATCACTATGACTCAGGAGCATTCATTTCTACTGTGGGTATTGACAAACTCCAGCAAACTGTTTAAAATACAGAAGCCCAAAGGGTATGTTGCGACAATTAGCAATGTTCATTCAGTGACCTAACAATGCCAAGCTGTATAGTTTTCCAACAATTTTTGCATATAAAACCAAGGACTCCTAAGAACGATGGGTTGCTTCCTCAAAATAACCAAATACTAACACTTTACTTTTGGACTATACTTTATTGATCTTCATTCCAAAATGTAGATTGTTTTAGTTTTGTCCAAACTCCAAAGCCAAACTTCTCCAACTTTGACCAATTTTGCAGAAAATTATACCGACATCTACAACAATTAGTTTCATTTAATCCACCACGAAATATGCCTTTGTAATGCAGTTATTTGGTACTGTAGGCATTAATGTATTTTCTTAAAAAAATGGTCGAAGTTAGAGAAGTTTGAATTAGGGCGAAACAAAAAATGACCTACATTTTGAAACAGAGAGATCATCACTTGAAGACGTTCAGTTAAGACAAACATAGTATTTAAATACTATTCAATTCCAAAGCTATCACTAGCATCCCCATCTGCACAGCACAAACCAGCACGAGAATTCCTTATTTCTGTAAAAAATAATTCGGAATCCCTTTTTTTCCCCTCAAGGGAGAGGGAAACGGCTGCTACAATTACAAAGGAGAGGGCGGAGCCTGTTCTCAAACATAGTCAACATGCACCTATCTAAACAAAAAACCATATTTGCAATAGAAAGTTTTGAGTTCCGTTATCTTCCATCAGTTTAAGTTCACATTCTCTTGTCATGCCACTTCCATTACCGCCATCATGGAATCATGGTCAGCTGATGTTGTCAGATTTTTGTGCAAATACCAATATTTTAAATATAGGGCTAAGCTACTTAGAAGGGGTTGAAATTCCTAACCAGCTTTACACAGGAACATGGAAGTGGAACTAAAGAAATTTTATGAACACAAATATTCAAATATATGTCCAGGGCTCTAGAGAACATGTCTACATGACCATTATTTCAGTCATTCGATTGACAAACATACTTATGGCTATAATCAACATTCACTTTCAACCAGTATTCAACAAATAAACAGCTCGATAATTTTCAATAGTTCATGACATCATTTATCGACTAAAGAACACAACGATGAAGAACAGATTATAGTCACAGATCTGAAGTCCTCAGGTTGTCCCAAACAAAACAAAGCCACTAATAGCAGTCCACCACTGCCAATGACAATTTCATCAATGGACACCAAAAACAGAACCGTTGTCCTGCTATGATGTCCTATATCCCTTGTTCCCTTTACACTCTAAATTGAGCTTAGTTATGACGGATCCCAAAGGTTACACTAAACGACAGCATGTAAGCCCAGCAGGTGCACATCAAGCGGCAGGAGGATCATCATCAACTCTCATTAGCTGCGCAGTTGTGGGTGAACTCTGCATGCTGCTACTTTGTTTTGGGTTGTGAGGAGCAAACAGACACAGTGGAGCTGAAATTAAAGGTTGGCCCATCCATTGTCCGTTTCCGCCTGTTATTGAGACGTTCTCACCCGACTTAGCCGCTTTCACCTATGATTGAGCTGTTCCTGCCCGACCTAGCAGTTTTCAACCCTTATGAGCTATTATTTGGCGCACGTTCAACTCCGGCTTAGCCGTTTTCACCTCCTGTGAGCCATCTGGCACATGTTCAAAGGCATGAGTAGTGGAATTGAATCTTGATGATGCTCATCCAGCAGAAATCGGCGTCCCAGAGCAGGGTGGATGATCTTCCAGCCACCTACGAGTTTTATCTCTTGCCTCTTGCTTCTTTTTTTTGGAATGACTCATTTCGATCTCCCAGCAACAAGCGCCAAGTTCTTGTCATGTGTTTTTCATTAGTTCTAACAGGTTTGATGCTTATGGAGAGGAAAATCAGAAGAGAGAACCAAGGAATTGCGATTTTTACCAATGCAGAAATGGTGCTGAGTTGCAGGGTGGGGGGAGTGATGACATGCTGCCCGATGAGCAACAATGCCTTTAAGTAAAATTAACAGCTAGCTGACAAAAGTGGCCTAAAAGGAACCAAAAAAAGGAAACAGTGGCAGTAAAGGAAGCAGAGGTTTGCACAAATCTGTCGTATGTATATCAACACTCATGACTCAACATAACAAATGTTTTTTTTAATACCACTGATTTTTTAAGACTCATGCCGCAGTGCCAGATTTGATCATATTAGGCAATGCAGGTTTGCACTAGCCGATGGGGCACATAAAAATGAAATATTCTGACCTCCCTAAAACTACTAGAAACATGAGGCCTGTACTAGAACATGGAGGTGACTACATACAACACAATGCAAAAAATCAATACAATTTTAATAAATGCGACTTGCATGTGCAGCACAACCAAACACTAGGCTTATGCTGGTTTGAGTTGTGTTGCATAAGGTCTAACACAGGTTAAGACTTAATACTGGCAACCAATCACATTCATACTGACAGGACATAAATGCCACACATGATCATATGAACATGACAAGAATATCCAGAAAGATAGGAGACAGTATGCTTGGTAACTGTTAGTATTGGGAAATTTGTTACAATATGGAAATATCTGTTGTAGTTATTCATGCATGTAGTCGTGTATAGCATGTTAGACTACTATATTTAGCATGGTTTCATCCTTGCTTAGCCCACGCGCATGGTACATGCTGCACACACCGCAGCCCCCCTTTCTATTCTATTGGATTGTAGCTTAGCTGTGTCCTCGTCCACAGATAGGAACAGAGGTAGCTGCTTATATGTATACTCAACAGATGAATGGAAAGATCATCGTGGTCATTCTTCCACATTGCCTTTCTTACAAAAATAACATTGTTCTTATTTCGATAAACAAAAAGACAGCTTATGCACGAATGGCTTCACATCAGCATTAAAACCTTCAAGATACATGCCTTCTGGAAAGTTGGACATGCAAGATGTTATGCCTTAGTTTGACATGCATCTAATGTTCCGTTTCAGTTTGCTAATCTTCCCGATTTATCTATTTTTGGTACAAAGGCTATGCCAAAGAAAAAAAAAAACTTGGATGGAAAAAAATGTTTGATATCATTGGCATCATCAATAAGAATGTCTTCCAAAGCTTGAACTTATAACCTAAAAAAACTGATCACCCTATCAGGTATCTGCCAAAACATTTAAGGTGTCTGCCACAAATAACAAATAATAACGAAAAGTCTTTTGGGCCCAAGCAAGTTATAGTAGATGAAAGCCTGGGTCAAGGCTTGAACACATGGATTGGTTTTCATACAACCCTATCCAGGAATAGTTTTTTGGGTATACTTGGTTCTCTCGGATCTCTCTTTACTACCTCTTCTCATGTCATGTTTGACCATCCTAGTGTAAAAAAAAAGGTTTATTCTGTCTCTCCCTACATTATCAACACGTCTAGGATGACACTATGAACCGGTTCCTAGGAACAACCAGTAACGCATGGAAGTAATTTTCCTGATGGCGAGACACCAACCCATGTAACTTTACCAACTAACCAATTTCAAGCTAGCTTGTAGCAGTAGCAACTGCTTTTTGCCGTCTGAAGCATTAAGCAGAGGATGTTAAGTCAGAATTTTTTCCATTACTACCTAAAAAAGGTACCACTGCCACGTGGGAATATGGCCATGTTTGGTGCAGCTTATTCCCTAGTTTCTCCACAAATACGCAGAAGTTGCGTCAGAGGGAAAGATTACGTGGCAGCTTACCAATAAGCAGAATCAGAGAATTAACTAGCAAAACGAGCAAATTCTGCTTTTCGCGAACTCTGTAAATAAGTGGATTCAGGACAATCACAACTTCACAAGCTGTTTCAAACAGGGAAAAGTCACATGTTAGTGCCATAGGATAGCAGCATGTCATTGGGGTATTCCGGCATGGAGCGTGGCAGCGCCGGCGGTTGGCGCTCCATTTCCCTATATGCGCGATGAGAGCCCAGCCAATAGGGTGGCCATGTCACACATCTGCTGCGAGACATCGGACACCATTTTCGTCAATTGTTCAAGTGCTTGAGGAAGGATGGCGCCCGACCCCAGTGGCAACAGATCACCGATCTACGAACCCGACATTGTCTCTAATACCAAGTTGTTAGTGCCTAGAGATAGGAGGGAGTAGCAGTGTGAGACTGCCGTTAGCGCTTCCACGAACTCTATCATGCGGGCGCCGTCAGACTAACGCAAGAGAAAGAGAGCGCAGGGCGAAGGGCAAACAACTGTGTTTCCTGCTTAACATCTCCTCATCTGCAAAGGGGTTCACAGTGCAGTGGCAAAGGCCACCGGCTGGGGAGCTCCCGCCCAGGGTTCAATCCCTGGGTGCTACACAATTTGTGGAAAATAAAAAAATCCGTCGTGCCTCCCCGCTGTGGACTCCCCGGCCTGTGGTAGCGGTGCGGTCCAACCAGGGGGTTGTGGCAGTGGTCACCGCCCCGGCCTGTGGTAGCGGCGCGGCCCAACCAGGGGGTTGTGGCAGTGGTCACCGGCCCAGGTTACGGTATGTCCCTATGGGTGAGACTGGGGTTTGGGGATTTTCTCAGTCGGTGTACTGAGTGCTTCTTCATAGTATAATACTGTGGGGCGGTCTTACCCCCACCGGCCGAGGTTTTTTTTTTTTTAATCTCCTCATCTAAGTTTGGGTTCTGATACATAATTAGCCACGCGCGCGCACCTAAACAGCCAGACACCTTAATCCTACTGTTCCTGGCTCGGTCATTGCTGACTGCTGAGATCATGGGCGCACCTACGTCTCCTGGTGCAGTGCCCCTCTTCTTCCTTCTGATGTAGGTTAGGCAGGTCATAACATCACACCGTGACAACCGAAATGATGGCTCTTAGAGCATCTCCAAATGAGTAGGGAGCTTTCCTTGCTTAGAAAATTTAAAGAGTGGCCCACAACATAATTTTGCTCACTCCTCACCAATCTTTTTTGCACGCCGCCACCGATCATCCGCCAGCCAGCTACAGCCACCCCCCAACTGCCCGCTGCCGCCCCCAGCCGGCCTCTGCAGCAGCCACAGGAGCAGCAAGGGACGAAGAAAACCACGCGAAGGGTGGAAAAAATAGCCGCCAAGTGAGGATACGGAGCACAGAAAGCTTGCACATATGTGAGAAGTCTGAGGGGAGATTTACCATTCGTGTATCTTTAGGGAGTTTGGATACAAAACTGTTGGACCTTTTGTCAAAAGGAAATGTTGTTTTAAGTTCTTACAGATGCTCTTAGGTTCTGTTTGTTTTTTCTTGCAAGCTGAAACAGATAGGTCCCAGCATATAACAACTCGCAGACCATATTTTCACTATCTCTGACCAAAATTAGATGGCGTTTTGGGCCGCAAAACACTAATTACAAATCAAATTGCTGTCCAAAACACATACTATAATTAGGACCGAAGGGAGTACAATCCATCATCTAATTATGACCAGAGGGAGTACAATCCGACAATCTGATCCCACTCCCTGCACGCTAATTGTGATAATATGCAAGCTGCGATCCACAGCCCGCAGGCTGAAACAAACAGGGTGGTATAAGCTTTGGTGGCTTGACCCTGGTTATGGCTATTGGCTAAGATACTAATGGTTATGGCTATTGGCTAAGATACTAATATGGTCCTAGTCAGGGTTTCCCCCTCCCAGACTGGAACCGTCTGCTCCAGCACTGATTGTCAAAAGTACATGATTCCTATGCAGTGACAGTGATCCTACCCACTCGCGACACCTGGCATTACCATCCTGGCATCCTCCGAGCTGCAGTCTCTAAGCCAAATCAAACAGTACGGCATACAACAACCGGATGTGACAAATCTTAGATGCCCCTTGTCCAATCCATACCAATCAGTCCCACAAACATAGCAAAGCAAAGCAAAAGGCTACCGAAAACCACGTTCCCTAAGAATTGGCAACAGAAAACAATTCTAACAGAAAAAATACGAGAGTTTTGCGCTCAAGCGAACTAACCTTGAAGCTGGGAAGCTCTTCTGCATCCTCCACGTCCTCCAATTTGAGGTAGCGAGCGCGCCGCAAGGCCAGCACGTGCCGCTTCCTCGGCCTGTGCTCTGATGGCGCCGGAAGGGGAGCCACGGGATCCGCTGCGAGCTCCCGCATCCACCGCACTAACACCCCCAGATCCCCACCCACGGCGCCGCCTTTGCCGCCTCCCGCGCCGCGCAACACGCTTCCCCCGTCGGCGAGCGCCTCGAACCGATGCCGCGGCTCTCCGCCGCCATGTGCCTCTGCAGGCAGCGGAGCAAGAACAGCCGAGGGAGAGGAGGACGAGAAGGAGGAGGAGGAGGAGGCGCCGCCGCCGGCGATGAGTGGCTGGTCACCGCAGTGGCCGCCGCCTAGGGTGCCGAAGGTGTCGTCGCGGAGCTGGTGCTGGTACATCCCCACCATCGAGGCGAGGACCCAGCCGCCGGAGGCAACCGCGGCCGCGCGGCCGGCCGGGTTGCTGATGGGGTCTTGGTGGGGTCGCCGGCCGCGCGCTGCTCGCTGCTCCCGCCTCCGCGCTTGATATAGCTGTAAATTGTAATTTCGGAACCGAATGTTCTGGGTTAGCGAGATGAACGATGTGCCGATGTGATTCGTGGGGCGGCGAGGGTAAGAGTATGGGCCCATCTGTCAGTTAGCGGAACCGTATGCCGTTTGCTCACACGAAATTGTTTCCAGGCAATAATAATGATTTAGCGCGTCATTTTAGCATGGGCGTCCTCAGAATTTGGGATAAAAAAACTGTAGTACCATACTGCAACTAGCTGACACGTTAATTTTCACAAAAAAATCGGGCTGGTCTGCTTTTTTACACTTGCAAGTTTGCAACAGAAGCAAGCAAAACGAGTACTAGGGGCATTTAATTGAGTTGAAGCAACCGTGACCAAACTGCTCGCATCACTCGCATGATCGCATCAATGCTCACTCGGTACTCGGTACACATAAAAAGAAAGAAAGAAAAAGGCCTTAGACTGACTTTTTTCGTAAGTTTCAACACGGTCAAGGCCTAAACGGCTAAACCCTGTAGATATATTTGCATCCATCCCTTGGCACGGTTTAGAGCCGGTTTAGAACGCATAAATTTTACCGGGTTTAGAGCCGATTTAGAATATAGGAATTTTACAAAAATGGCACCGAAATTTCATAAGAAAAACACAGCAGCAGGGAAATTTTTCCGCGTTCCAAACAAGCCTTTATTAACTTCAGTCTTTATGTTATATCACTTCATCAAAAATATATATAATTCTCTTTTTTCTAACAAAAAAATAAGATCGATCAAATTTATATAAGAGAGTGCTAATATTTATAATGTCAAACAAATGCTATTAGATTAACTATAAAATATAATTTTTATGGTAATCTTGCATATATATAGATATTGATATAATTTTTCATAAATTTAGTCAAATTTAAGAAAGTTTGACATGTTCCAAACTTGCAGTTGTATTTTTTTTTAAGGATGGATAGAGTACAAACTACAATGTGGATGTGCGACAAAATAAGATGATAAAATTATCTATTTGGCAAAGAAAATTCGATTTTCCTTCTAAGGCATTCCTGAAATGGAAAATCTTTTTCTAGCGTCTAGTTAGCATTATCATCCATTTCCTTCACTAATGGCGTTAAGTGGCCACCAAAATGACCCATACGCCTCTGTCTATATCAGAACTACGTGGTGTCAAAGAAGGAAACGTGAATGTTTGTTGTATCAAATAAGGAAAGCATGTAGTATATCTTGGTTGTAAAATAAGAAAGAGATTAGTTTGTTTCACATAAAAAGGTGGGTTTCATTATGTATTTATTTTCTAAAAAAGGGAAATCGCTATAATTCAAACATATTTGTTTTAGTTTTAAAATATGAAACATGTATAGTTTTTTGTAATAAATACAATCATTTTCTTCAAGATATACAACTTTGGTTATGGTAATTTCTTTATGTGTGTTCATTTGAACAATTTGAATTTTTTTTTCAAAATATAAAAGTTACATATAGGATTCAGGGACCACAAATGATTTCAAAACAATCACCAACTACAATTCTGAGCTGGTAACTTTTTCCTTTGAAATCATTCATGGCCCTCAAATTCTTTTTGGAGATCTCGTATTTTGAATTCCATTTTTTTAAAATGTTTGATGAACTCGAGTATGAGAACCAGCTAAACCCAAAGTTGTAGATCTCGCTGAGGTCTACTCCCTCCATCCCATAATTCTGGTCGTCCTAGCTTCCAGCAGGTACACAGGATAATCCGTGAAACGTGGACATTCTGCTACTCCAGATGCATTGCTGATGCTATGAACGTGGACATTCAAACTGCTACTCTCGACGACAACAATATTGGGACAGAGGGAGTATAACTTTGTAGTTGAGGACCTTTTTCATTTGAAAACACTTATGGTCTTAAATTTTTTTTAAAGATCTTATATTTTGAAATTCAATCTTTTTAGTTATTTGAATGATCTCGGAGGGAGAAATGTAGAATACAAAAATTGTAAATCTCAATCAAATATACAAATCTGTAGGTCATGATTGTTTTTATTCGAAATCATTTATGGTCTCAAAATTCTGTCTGAAGTTCTTATATTGCCTTTAAAATTCAAAAAATTTAAACGGCTCAAATGAACATGAATGAAAGAATAACCAAAGCGAGTTCTGGATCTTGAAGACATAGATAATATTAAAACAATGTATCAGTTCATTTTTCTAAATTTTAAAATAGTTACAAATTATAACGACTTACCTATTATTTTAGAAAAATGGATATGCAATCAAACCTAAAATCAGAAGTAATCTCTTCCTTATTTCACAACCACAAGATTTATGCTTTTTTGTTTGACACCATAAATATTTATGCTTTTCTTAATCGAGACCACATAGTTATGTATAAAGAGAGCATATCGGTGATTTGGTGACCACTTAACACCGCTAGTGAAAAGGAAATAGATGACATTGCCAAGTAGGTAAGGAATTTTTAATTCTGTATTAAATAAGGGACTTCAAATTCTTGAGTGCCTTAGAAGAAATTTAGCCCATGAGGTAGTAACCTAGCCTGTAAACGACCATTTCTTTCTTACCCCTCTCTCTCTCTCCTCCATATCTTAAAAAAAAAATCTAACATAGTACTAATACATGAGACAACCTATACATGTATATATTATAGAAATATATACTTGTCCTTAGAGATCCCATTTAAAGTTAAACATCTAATTGTATCTCTTGGAGACAAAGCATAGTGTTTCAGCCACTACTTGCTGCGGCGGTAAGGACTGAAAATTTTGAACGCTGCGGTTAAAGTGCTGTTATGCTTTCGTACTCTACTGACACCTAATCGCCGGATGACGCTAGCCATCAGAGTTTAAATCCTGATATTCATACTTTTTTCTAAGATTTTCTTAGAATTTATTGGCGCTATACTTTAAGTGGTAGGCGACGTCTTTATTGACAGCGAGGCGCCTATGACGACTTCGTGAACTTCAAGATCTGCCGACTAGTTTTTCGGAGGTGCTCATAGAGGTTCAGTCCTTCGAAGATGTTCATATAGATAAAGTTTGCATACATATATTTATAGATATGAGTATACGTATGAGTATGGACGTCTACATTGTACCGTGTAATTAAACGTCCACTTGTCAGCCCTGTCGTTAGGCATTGGTCCACCGTGCCAAGTACGGGAAGATTGTAAATGCCCAGGCCGACAGGGAGAAAACAAAAGAAAATGGAGTACGTACAGACCAAGGAATGCTCCTACACTTCTTCCTAGACTTCAAAGACTGTCTCCAGCAGGCTATGTATTTGGCAACCCAAATCCAAAATACATGATGCATAGTGAAAAATACCCCTCCAACAGAGTATGCATTCAGAGCAGCCATTTTGCGTGCGAGGAGAGAGGGAATACAAATAAGCATCCTCTCGAGCCATGACCCAAAACTCTGGCACAGAGGCACGACCGCTGACCGCGGGGTCGCAGCAGCAAGGAGAAGACGGGCGGGTGAAAGGTCGAGATGGCGGACTAGAGGGGGTGGATAGTCCTTTTTAACGATTAATCACAGCGGAATAAAATCTAATCGGTTCTATCAACGATTCACCCCTCTAACTAAGTCTCTAAGTATTTTAAAAGATCCTACCAAGAAATAAAGATGCTAGCCTACCTTGAGCTTCTCTAAACCGTTCTAACGCAAACTCACACAAACCTAAGCGCTAGTACTTCAAGCACCGGAGGAGCTCCTACCAACTAGCAAGCAAAAGCGCACTAAGCACCTAAGCCCACTAAGTGTTCAATGACAAGGATACACAATCCTAATTAAGAAGCGCAACTTGTTTAGTTACACAAACTAAACAAGACACTAGTTCTAAGCTACACAAGTTAAGAACGTGAGTGACAAGCTACACAAGCTAACCGATCTCACAAGAGCAACAACTACACAAGTAAAGTAAAGAACAACAACAATAACTTGTGTAGAGAAATGCAAACCACCGCGAAGGATGATGTAGAGGATGACACGCTGATTTATTTCCCGGAGGTTCACTTGTTGCCACAACCTACGTCCTCCGTTGTGTCCACCTACACTCCGTGGTTCGGTGGCTAATCGATCACCAAGATCAAGCTCTACAAAAGAGCGCCACAAGAACCTACCCGACGAGTGAGATGTTGAGTGACACGCTCAACTAGAGTTGCTCTTCGCGATCTCCCGCGGGACGAGCACAACACCCCTCACAAGCACCTCTCCGGAGCCAAGCACAATCTCCTTGTTTGCTTCGACAGAGCCACGAGCCACCAAGCCGTCTAGGAGGTGGTAACCTCCAAGAGTAACAAGCACACCGGCTTGCAACTCGATCACCTAGTTCCACTCGATATGCAGTAGCGATCGATCTCTCACTTCTCAGATGTGAATTAGATGAGCACAAGTGAGTTGGAGAGCACAAAGTCATGCACAAGCAAGGGAAATACATTCCCAAGGTGCAAGACACTTCTCACAGCCGGCCACACACTCCTATAAATAGCCCTCAAGCCAAAGGAGCCGTTACTAACTCAAACCGGCTGTCGGACCGAGCGTCGGACCCTCTAACGCGCAACCGTCGGACTATTGTTCATGGTCCGACGCCTTGGATATGCGCCACGTCACTAGCCATTTGAATCCAACCGTTACCGCGCTCTAACGGCTCTCTATGAGCGTCGGACCGTGCGTCGGATTGGAGCGTCGGACCAATTCTTAGGGTCCGACGGTCTACAGAGAAGTTTCCCGAGAGCAAAATAGCGTCGGACTGAAGCGTCGAACTATCCTGGGGTGGGGCGTCGGACTATTGTTTATGGTCTGACGCTTTAGCCCCTTCGAACGGCTATTTTTAGAGCGTCGGACTGAACCGTCAGACGCCTGCCTTCGTTCGATAAAACGACAATATCTCTTAACTCCGAACTCCGATTTCGATGATCTTGGACATTTTGGAAAGCTAATTCAAAGGGCTATACAACCCATATGATTGCTTGATCCATAACTCAAAAGATAAAAGTAGTTTATTGTAACAGAACCGCCTTAATCACATGGCCCACAGGCACCTGTCATCGTCACTAATGACCTCTGACAGTCGTACCCGTGTCCCAAATGATCGAGGCAGCCCTGCCGGGCTACATCAGTGCCCGTATGCCGACAGGATCTCCATTGCGAAGCCATTACAGAGTTACAACATTTCATAATCAAAATACATCAGAGTAAATGCGGAAGATTAACTAGTACTTAAATTACAAACCGAGTTCAAATAGTAAATAAGTGTAGTCATTACAAACCAACTTAAAACAGTAGCAGTGGCATTGGAACAACGATACAACATAAATAGATAGCAGATAATCGAACCCAGCCCACGGGTCCTTCACTCCTCACCACTATCCTCTTCGATCACTGTAGCACAGCAGGGGTCGAGACAAATCTCCGGCTGTGGCCTTCCTGCAACGGGGTTAACAAACCCTGAGTACTGGGTACTCCGCAAGACTTACCCGACTAAGAAAAATATTTGACTCTTGGAATGCAAGGTTAGGGGTAAGGCTTAGCAGGAGGTAAGGGGTTTAGCGGAAAAGCATTATTATCCTATCTCAGTATTTTTGCTCATTGAATAACTTTATTAGTATCATAAGCCATCATTCATCACTTCCATCTATTTTATTCATTTCATTATTCTCAAAACATCCTATTCTTCGAACCACTTTTCGAGGTAGACGTGAGGATCAAGTCTCCATAACCGAGGAGCACGTCGATTCGAATCAAGTAAGTATACCCAGCTGGGGATTCTATCCACACTACATATGTAGCACTTAAGCTTGCATATGCCAACCCATTGTCACGGCTTTTCTATCCCGGACCTGGTCCTACGCCACCCGAGAGCACAGTACTCCACTAGTCTCCAGGCACGCCGGCCACGTGGGTACACGCTACTCTCGCCATCTCTCTACTCCCAGTGCGCGGTTGTCGGTTCCAGCAATAGAGCGACCTGACTCTAGGCTTTCCGAATTGGTATGTGGCTAGGCTGTTCATCATGATCACAACAGGCCTTTCAACGAACGGTCCCTACTGCTTTCTGTCAGAAACCATGCATTGGGACTCTAACTCAAATACCCTGGATTCTGCCCGGTTTTCAAATCCCTTCCCGATGATGACGATCAGTTGGGACTCTAACCCAAACAGATGGCCGACCACTCGGGAAACCCATCCATTACAATAACAGTGTCCCGACCAAAGGACCCTGCCATCATATATGGACTCATACCCATCCCTTGATAATTCTTCATTCCAAATATCAAGTTTAAAATAGCATTTTTGCAATTCTAATATTTAAGCATGACTAAGCATTTGTCAACTCATTTCAAATCATTAGGTTTCTTGGATAACAAGTAGTCAAGGATGGTAAATGCATCAATTGTTTCATCACGTAACTCCTAACAACTTAATGCAGTTGATTAACTCCAGTGATAAAAGCATTTATAAATAGAGGGTTAAATGCACCGGGGCTTACCTTGCAGCGCAAAAACAGTCGGGGCAGGAGCACCACAGCTTTCAGGTTCAAGAACCACCTCGGAACCTTCTCCTCCAGGCACCTCGACTTTGACTTCCTTGTTTACCGGCACTACACGTGTGCAACAGTGCATGTATGAATGCGATGCGAAAAAGAACATATGCAAGAAATAAAGAACTAAACATATGACAAGCATGAAATGACATCACTAGGGTGTTCTAGATCTTAAATGGGTTTGACCTAGAACCACAATCAATTCCAAAGTCACACAAAAAACCTAAATTCAATTTCTTAACACTTTTCACTATTTATTAAACCAACATTTACTTAATACATGAGTAAACTAATTCCATTTGAGACCAAACTTCACCAACAGATAGCTTTTCATTCAAAACAGAGCCACATAAATTTTGGTGATTTTAGGAATTACCTAGAATTAATTAAAAATGCCCAAACGTTCATTTACAGTTTATTTAGATGATTTTTAGTTGCTACCGAAAACATTTAAACAAGTCATAACATATTTTTATTAAAAACTAAAGCATCCAGAGAGTACATTTAAATAATTTCATGAATTTTGGCTGCACAAAATTATTCATACAAAAAGAACAAAATAGTCTACTATTCATATTAAATAAAATGGAAAAGACATTTAATAAAACGCTGAAAAAGGAAACTGGCATTCGGCCCACTCGGCCCAAGTGCGAGACAGACCGGCCCACTCGGCCTGCCCGCGCCCGGCGCCTGCGCTTTTGCGCAAAACCCCCTGGGAAACACAGATATCAACCCGCGGACCAACTCACACTATTCACCAGAGTCACTGACATTGCAAATACCCCCCTGGAGCTATTCACCTTCTAACCCGACACCCCTGGACCTCCTCTGTTTCCGAACAGAGGTGAGGCGCCGGCGGTTTGCCACCCGTGGCTCACCGCCGGTGACCCCAACGGCCAAACCAACCTTCCCACGACTCTCGGGGCTCCCAGCCGCACCCAACAAGCTACTAAATGGCAAGGACAGACACTCGGAGCACCCTCGGGCACCTCCGCAGCGGCTCGGCGGCGGCGACCGGACCTACTCCGGCGAGGCCAAGGCTTAATCAAGCCGGGTTAAGGCATGGGAAGATTCGCGAGCTCACCGAGACTTGACTAGTACGGAGAGAACGACCCGAGATGGTGTAGAGGCACGGTGGTGACGGTGGCCGCGGCTGCAACGACCTCCGACGGCGGCGAGGACTCCGTTCCGGTGAACCTACGGTCAGAGACGAAGAACCAACAGGCGCATGAGCAACAAGGAAGGTCAGTGAGCACGGAAGAATACTCAGACGAGGCATTGGCTCACTGGAGAGAGCTATGGACGGGTGTGAGCTCGCGGCGGTGCTCCGCCGGACGCGCACGCGCAGCGACGGCGACCCTGCGACACACAGAGGGTTAGAGCTAGTTCCAAAGGCACCAATCGATGCGCCAGGAAGTGCTCGACCTACCGGTGAGATGGAGAGGGTGGAGGTGGACGGTGGTCGACGAATTCGGTCGGAGACCGAAAGCTCGCCGGCAATGGAGATGGGGAAAAGAATGGGTGGGGAGGCGCGTTCGGGGGCTTAAATAGCCGGGGAACAGGCCAAAGAGGACGTGGGGGGGGCTCGGCTACGTGCTGCGCGCGACGCGGGCAGCAACCCGGCGCCGGAGGACACGCTGCACGGCCGCGCACGCCGGCGACGTGCGCGCCGCGGCCGAACGTGCGTGACGCGGTGAACAGTGCCGCCGGTACAGTACTTGGCTCAGAGAAAATCGCCCAAATTGACCGGCCAAACGACCGAATCCGAGGCCACGCCCAAAAGCAAAGTTGCAGATATTTTTGTGTTGGACAACTTTTGTTTTTGCACAAATTTGAAATTCGGCCTAGATTTGAAAATATTCAAAAGGGGGTAAACTAGGGTTTTGAATTTCAAACTGAATGTTTAAAATTACTTTTTATTTTTCTAAAGAACTTGAAATTTGTTAAAAATTTAAGTTGTGCATCTCAGAGAGATCTACAACTTCTATTAAGGAAGTTTTATCTAATTCTCATTAGTTTTTGATTTGCAGTTCTAAATTCAAATTTTGAAACACTGTTTTGAGCTTAATTCAAATATTTTCAACATAACTTCAAAATCACCCAAAATAGAAGTTGTTCTACATTAAAAACTCTACAACTTTTATTAAGGGACCTACCTCAGATTTGATCAAATTTAGAAAGTGCACTTTGAAGCCTTTAATTAGGGTTTTAGTGAAAATTAAAATCAACATGCAATAACAACTCAATTAGGGTTCCTTCAAGCACATACAAGAGTTAAACAAGCTAATCACACTATTATCCCTAATGACAAGCAACTGCATATGATGATATGATGACATGGCATTTTAATTAACAGTAATACCAGGGGTATTACATTTATCCATCCAAGATCAAAACAAGCGTGCTGCGAGCTCGAAACTTCCACCCTTTTGTAAATGTGGTAACTCCAAAGTGTTCCACAACCTTGTGCATATGAGTTAGCATTTTCACAAACATTTTTCAAAGGGTTTTTCACTCTTTTCACCATACCACTCGATCCTATTAATGCATGCAAGTTAGATCACTCAAATGACACTACATGACCGATATGCAAATAAGTTTGCCCCTCTTGATAGTACGGCCATCTATCCTAAATCCGGTCAAGCACTTCTCTACTCAACCTTAGACCGATGAAATGAAAATGCCCTATGGTTATACCTTTGCCTTGCGCTTTCCATTTCGATCACCATCTTCATCACCTTCTCCATCTCCAACTCGGTCGAAGCCGGTACAACACATGCACCAACACCTCATGAATGATATGATCCACTTCCTATCATCATGTAGCTTTTGATAAATCGATCCTCGACTTCACTTGCTATTCACCCTTGCTTCAACCTTCGGCGCCAAGTCTTGCTTAAGTCTCCCGACACTCGGTACCAACGACTTCAAAGCCTCTAACTATGCCCTTTGCCCTCGCAACGAGTCCATCAAGCCAAGCCTCCATCTTGATCTTCTCCATCTAGCCACATGACTCCATGTCATGTCTCATGTGCATTAAGCTCCTTCATCACCACATGTGTGAGCTAGGCAACACTCACCAAGCCATATCTACCTCCATGGCATAGTTAATCACACATGTACCTATGGACTAATCTCCTGGATAATCAACACCTAAACACATATTAGTCCACCTAAGTTGTCACTCAATTACCAAAACCAAACAGGGACCTTTCAATCTCCCCCTTTTTGGTAATTGATGACAACTCTACAAAGATATGGAAATTAAACATATTAACCAAGTTAGCTTTTCACACAAGTGTAAATTACTAACTTGGCTTTGGATTTTATGTTACTTATCCATCTTTAAGCTCAAATCTTTAGACTTGGATAAGCTCCATAAAACCCGACTTGGTAGTGTTAACTCACCCTAAATGTGTGCTCAAATGGTTTGGTTTCAAATTTGCACACATGCATAAATATGGAATTTGTGGGAATGCCAACACTATTAAGTGATGCTAAGGTGCATAGAATAAACCTTTGTAGCGTGATACCAATTGCTTGATACCAATTGATTGAAGCCAATTGAAGTTGCACCATTAAGTCCATCCTTAGCATCATGATTAGCTAGACAAGCAAAAATACTAGATACCCCATGAGATCAACATTATAAGCAAGGTTCTAGTAAATACTTTGAAAAACACAAGTCTAACTAACAACCTATGCATGCTAGTTATCAAATCATCATTCAAATCTATACTAGCATACACCACACAAGTAAGATACCATATGTAAATAAACTACATGCAAATGCAAGGAAACATATGAATATACACATTTCAAATGCAATCAACCATGTCCATGAGCTTGCTCCCCCTATTTGTGTGCTTCTCTCTTGTCCAAGAATTTTGATCCCCTTGTAATTTTCAATCTTTTGGATCATCCTTCTTATAAGCCTATTGCTCTCTCACCATCGGCCTCCATGATGGTTCATCGCATACTTCCATCCATCTTGACTTGTCATCTCTTCCCCTTGATCATTGCTTCCATATTTCTCCCAACACACAATTTCATATCTTTGTCCAAATCTCTCCCTCTTTGTTATCAATTTTCATAAAAGATATGCTCTCTATTGTGACAAAGGTGTGTGCTAGGGATGTGGAGGGTTGCATTTTTTATGGACACCACCGTTTTTGAGCTAGAATGACACCACTTGAAATACATCCATAGGTGGAGATACCATATGTAGGACCGTGCATCTCATGATACCATTTGATTGGGTATCCTCACCCTATGTCATACCATTGGTCATCCATTTGATAATCTTGAACTCTTGTTGGTGTGGTAAGTCTTCTCTTCACTTGATGATCACTAAAAGTTGAGGATCACTTGCACATTTGTTGGATACCACTTGTATGCTTGATCTAGACACCACTTGTGAGTACCATTGGGTTGGACTTATATCACTTGCATGGATGCCGTCATAATGAACATAGTACTACTTGATGTTGAACCACTTTGTAAACATACACCATGTGTAGCAATATCACTTGAAGAATAGTGATACCACTTAATGGAATAACCATGTGCATGCTACTAGTGATTTGCTGAGTTTAGATACCATTTGAAAAAAAAAACAACTTGATATCCATTTTCATTGTTGTCTTGTGCATCTTGAACTTATCTTGTTGTCATGAGCTTCTTTTCAAATAGTTCAATCTAGCAAACTTGCATAAGTAATCTAACTCGGTTTGAACCATAAACAAGCTTCTTCACGCCACTAGGGGTTATCTTGCCTATGTTGAATTAGATCCTTTTTACTCATTTAACTAGATCAAATACTAGATTCACATGTTCATAAACAAGTCATATGTAGCCACTAGATCAAACAAGTCATAGAAACAATAACGACATCATATGAGCTTAAAAATATTTGATTTTTCATGAATGCACATCTATGTATGACTATATGCTCTAATCAAGTCCTTAGCAAAAATAGATGCATTTGCCATATAATGATACCTTTACTATCTCGGAGTAGAGGATAATCAATGAATTCCATTTATCTCCCCAATAGAAATGTGAAGTCCATTTGAAATCTTGGTGAAGATCAATCATCATCATGAAAACCACTCTTCACCCATATGATTGAAAACCATATATGATCAAGTGCTAGCTTCAATGTTATGGTTGACTTGCTTCTCTTTTCTTGATCAAGCTTGCATAAGAATGCCACTTGTAGAGGATATCACTCATAGATCTACATGTACTTCTCATTTGGGTGTTGGTTGCTCTCTAAATCAATCTTTTGATTTGCTTGAACTAAGCATCTCCAATGATTCTCTGAATCACCACTTCCATGTTAGTCTTCCAAGAAAATGTTGGTTTACCTACAAAAGGCGGCATGCCCCGACAAACGGGAGAAGTGACCTCTCTTCAAAGAACCATTTTGAACACTCACTTGAATTGCCATTGATTTGTTGATCCAAGGACTTAACAAGATCAAATAAATTTCTTCTTTAAATCCTTTTTCTTTCTTCTTCATTTCTTGGTCTTGACCTTTATTTTGAGTATTGAAGATGGTTTTATGTGCCAAATCATTCTTCTTTCTTGATTCAAAACCAAACAAATGAGACTCTCAACCACTTGTAATCATAATTCCAACTTGAGAGACTTTCAATGCAAGAGATACCAAATATTTCCAATAATTCTCTCTTGTGGACAGATTCTGTACATCTCAAAGAATATGCTATATCTCCCAATGTACTTGTCCAAATACCATAAAATTTTTTGGAGATGACCTTCTATGAGTCTACTAGAAGCCACAAAAGTTTGAGCTTTATTTGACCAAGTATGAACTGCCAGCCATCAATTTTCTCCACACTGCTACATGCTGAAAACTTCTGCACATGTGTCGACAAGAACTACTCCAAAACTAAAGCAATCCTTATCCAATTCTTTTGAGATTTCACAGATACTTATATAAGTATACAGCATGCATACTAAATTTTAAGCTAATCCAAATAGATTTGATTGCTTAATCATGGCTTTCTTCTCAGCTAGCTCAGATTTCAGATTTTGGACAGATTTGAACAATTGAGCTAATCTTCATCAAATTGAATCAAACTTGAGATAAACTAGCTTGAATACTCTCACAAGACATATTTTCATTCAATCCACTTACTAAAAGTCATCTAGTGATCATATCTAACCAATTCTACTCAAATTTGATTACTAAGCAATTATTCCATTCAAACATCTCATTGCAAGCAACATATGCATATTTGTCCAATTCAATCAACTCATATGCATTCAAATGTAATCGATCAACAAAAGATATACCTTGAAGATTCATGATGACCCATTTGCAAGCTTCAACTTGATTCTTTGCAAGTCATCAAATAATTAACCAAAAGATCACCCACAACATGAATTCTTGTACTTGTATGTTATTGCACATGGACTTCACTTGATTTGACTTGGCATTGGTTTGGATTTGCACTAGGCTTCATGACTTGACTCAACATATGATGATCAATATGAATTCCATTTGAATCAAGCCTCCAATGCCATGGTACCTACACACATTCATCCACCTTTTTATGGTACCCAAACACATTTGGATCCTCTCAAGTTAGGAGCAACATACTTAGGCATAGCCTTAGTATGGATAGCGGGATGTTTTGAAATAGCAACCAAGGAGGTACCATTGTCATCCTTCTTCCTAAGCATAATATTTTCATTAATTGAAGTAGGCTTAGGAGTGTTACTTAGGGACATGAATTGGCCATGTGTCTCCTTTCCCGGCATGAGTAGCACCTTTGCTTTGCTTGAGCCTTCTCTTTCTTGCTCATGTGGTGCTCTTCCTTGCCTTGCCTCATGTGAGTTGCTTGAACCTTCTTCTCAAATTTACTAGGACACTTCGAGTCAAAGTGTCTCATGTCTTCACATTTGAAGCATTTGATGTGAGCCATCTTCTTCTTCTCTTGAATCTTGCTCATCATCATGTTGGCATCATGGGTATGATTTGGATGCCTTCCTCTTCCATTACACCTTCTTGTTTTCTTGATTTGAACATGGGGTGTCTTCTCTTGTGGCTTTGCTTGAGACTCATCTAGAGGCATCACAAACCTCTTGTTGGTACACATTGAGGGTCGATGACCTCTAATGTGACACTTGGAGCATCTAATGTGTTTGAGTTTTTCTTCTTCCTTCTTCAACTTGAGCTTCTCTCGGTTTGGGCATGATGAAGCTAGATGGGCCAACTCATGACTTGTGAAGCACACGAAATGAGTAAGTCTTTCTTCTTTTTGTTTCTTCATTTCTCTTTCATATCTTTTCTTGCCCTATCTCTTGCCCTTGATCTTACTCTTGTTGAAGTGTATGCCACTTGTGTCATCTTGGCTTCTTTGTATGTCGACTTTGCTTGTCTTGAAGCCAAGACCACTCATTGTCGCCCACCATTCTTGCATTCTTCAACATGTGGTTGAGAGCGACACTTGAGTTGTTCCACCTCTCTATTATATTGCTCAAATTCTTCGCTTGACTTTTGACCTCATTGTTCTCCTTCAAAATGTTAGTCTCACAAGACATAGAAGTAGAACAAGTAATTAAATGTGAAGAACATGGCATAGAAAGTAAATCATCATAAGAGGTGGATACATGCTTCTTCCCTACAACACAAGAGTTAGTCACATGTTGTGATTGATCAATTGACTCATGTGATGAGCTCTCATTGTTTTTAATTTTCTTTTGTAAAGCTTTAATGAGAGAAGCATGTAGTTCAATTAATTCATCATGAGAATCACAAAGTTTCTCATGATCCAATTTTAGCTCATCATGTGAAGACTTAAGAACATCAAGTAAGTGCTTATATTCTTCACATGATTTCTTTAGAAAAGAGTTTTTATTTTCCAGTGTCAAGGTTTTAACTTTCTCTTTTTCTAAAGATATGGTCATGCTAGCAAGTCTAGTAACGAGCTCATCATATGAGTCGACATGATCAACCACATTATCATTTTGTACCTTTGTGTCATCTAGTGACATGAAACAATGTGGTGTAGTGGATGGGCTTGTCGTAGCATCATGATCACCTCCGAAGCATGAACCATCATCATCATCAATCTGGTCAAGTGAGCTTGTGGTGGAGCCTTCATCATCATCACTTGACCATGAGGAGGAGCAACTTTCCACAACCACCGAGTTGTGAATGTGCTCAACTTCCTCATGAACTTCCTCCTTCTCAAATTTTCCATCATCCCAAGTGGAGGAGTCACCGAAGGTGTGCTTGATGGATTCCCAAATCTCATGGTCGGTTCCCATTATAGTCACCTTGTTACACATCTCAAAGCTCAAAAAATTCATTAGAAAACAACATGCATGGCAATCTAATTCAAAGAGAACCTTTTGAGCTTTGGTCAGATTCTTATGGTCTGCTGACGGTCATTAAGTACCAATTTTATACCCTCAATTAATGCCTAGGGAAGATCAATAATAGAAGCATAGGGGTTATTACTGACAAATTTCACGAGTTTTGGTGAATTGTGTATTTTCCAGGGATTATTCCAGAAAGATTTAAAAGAAGGATTAAAGTGCTTAATTACCACGAAACTTAACCGCCAAGGAAACATCATCACGAAGACCCTGAAAGAGTGTAGAAGACACCCGAAGCAATATGGAGTCTTCTTCTACCACCTCTTTCGAGTCTTCTGGGCCCTTTGTTCAAGTCGGTTTGATCCCACGGCGCACGTTCATCCCACCGGGCTATAAATAGAGGGGCAGACCCCCTCCCAGAACACCAATTCATTCATCCTGCTTCATTCGTCAAGAGTAGACAGAAGTTAGGGTTTCCAGAGATTAGAAATAGGGCTCTAGTTCTTCAAGTTCATAGTTTAGGCGTCTAGCAAGGTTCAAGTAGAGTTGGGCGCTACGCTCGAGATTCTAGATTTATTCGTCTAGAGATCGGTAATCTTATCTTGTATCTCATTATGACTTTACTTTATTTTAATATATTGCTACTTATTCAGTTTTTAGTTTATTCTAGTTGCATATTCGATATAGTTGTGATTGGTGATGATTATTGTCATTTGATCGTAAACCGTCTAATTCAGTACTCGAGTGAGTTAGGTGGTGTGTATTATGTAGACGTGGTGTCTAGATATATTACATACCTACGGAGGCACCCTGACGTGATGGGTCGTGTGGTAGTCCGCGTAGGTGACAGCTGCGTTGGTTCCTCTGTAGTCCACCCCCCGTACGTAGGACGAGCAGAGCGCGGTCGTGAAGGAGGTGACCCTTGTGTCTTAATATCCTCATTAGATGATGCTCCTTATGATGTTTTCTGAGTTGATTATGCTATAGATGAAAATGTGTAATGTGGCGTAGGCTGTAGACTTTGTATTTAGTAATTACATAGGTTTCTTTCACTTTAGCCGAATCTCGAGATTGTCTTACTACATTAGCGAGTCTCTATATTCTATCTCTGGAATACCATTTACCTCATTTACTCAGTTATCTTTTACCATTTATCATTGACTTATTTATCACTAAAGCACTAGAGTTATGGGTTATCATAGGTTTGCACATTTATCTTTCTAATCATTATAGTAGATTATCCTAATGAGTAGAATGCCTCTTTATCCTTTTGGCATAAAATAAATCAACGATACTCGGAATACTTACCGGGTGAAGTGCTACAATAGGAGAATTATCTGTGCGCTTGCAGATATATTCTATAGTATTATTTTTAGGAGGCAAGTGAAGATTATTTTACCTTTGGTTTTTGGCATCATGTTAGAGATGACAACTTAACGTGAAGTGATGTTAAAAATACCAACAAGCATTTCTGGCGCCGTTGCCGGGGACGGCAATTGTATTCATTAGGATAATTTATTGAGTTTGTTGATTTTATTCGCTAGGATATTTATTCTAGAATTTCATATAGGAGAGTTCTTTATAGATAATATTAATAGAAAACATAAAAATAAACTACAGACATAAATACTTAGAGATAATCATAACCTTTTGCTTTAGCAGACTTACCCGTGTTTTGTTTATTTTCAAATATCTTATATAGGGTAAGTGCAGGATTGGTTGTGTACATTAACTCTTATCAATCAGGAACAACCATAGGAAGAAGGGTCTTACATTATTTTGTGAAGCCATGACTGAGAAGACTCTACGTGAATTCTCTGTCCCAAGCACTGAGAATATTCGCGTTGAGTCAGCTTTCAACATTGGAGATCATGATTACGAGATCAAGCCAACCCTCATCAAAATAGTGCAAGCTATCACATTTAGTGGAAAGAAAGATGAAGATGCAAGTATCTATCTGCATAATTTCCTAGAGATTGGCAACACCATCAACATCAAAGGCATTCCTCGAGACGTCGTGCTATTTCGTTTGTTTCCGTTCTCATTGGAGGGAAATGCGAAGCAGTGGTTTTATCAGAATAAAGATCGAGTCAAGACAAGGGTAGAATGTTCAAAAGCTTTTCTAGAAAAGTTTTTCTCAGTAGGCAAAACCAATGCTCTACGAGGAAAGATTTTCGAATTTTGTCAGCAAAAAGGTGAATCTATTCCAGAAGCCTGGGAACGTTTTTAAGATTACTGTTTACACCAAAATTTGGTAAAAGTCTTGAGAGGAAGAAACCGACATGCTAACCGCCCAGGAAATATTCTTTTGAATATACTTGACGTACAGGGGTCCTTCACTGTCCTATTTTGGAAGATGTCCGAGATACAAGAATAAGGAACGGCTAGAATCCTAAGCTGGTTTGTAGGAGCATGAAGGAAAATAGAGGAAGCATGCCAGACTCCATATGCATTATGTCACTTGTCTAAGTGCGTGAAGGGAAAGAAATTGATTAAATAAGTCATGGCTGCCAACGTTGTGAAGAGATTCAATTAAAAGAAGATATGCTTGCATGGCACAATACTCGCATAGTCAGTTATCAGGGGTGCTTGTGGGCACGACGGCCAATTGGCATATTTGGCCATGATTATTCGTCTGATACATGGATATATGGTAACGAGCGATGGAGTCCGTACATGAGGAAAAAAGGAATATTATTAAGGATAAACATCATGTCCAGATGCGCATCAACGACAAAGGAAAACAACGGTACGTATTCTGTGGATGTGTATATGGCCGGCAAGTTACTATATACACTTTGCATGTTCAGGGAGTGCCCGTGCACGTATGGCCAATGGATTTATTTGGCCACATCCTGGTTCAATCAACATATGGAAAGATCGACTCACGTACAAAAAGGGAGAGACAAGGAAACATATATCATGTGTATTACTCAGCAAGATGCAAGGCCTTTCCTCGTTGAAGCAAATAGAAGAGACGCGTCGGTCACGGAAGCTATGTTGGCAGGGATTCTGCGTAAAGGGAGTCAGAGTCCATGTATATTCCTTTTGTTTAGATATTATTGTTAGCCAATTTACGTACGTAGCCTATCCGGAGTCATCAACCCTGGGTATAAATGTAAACCCCCGGCTATTGTAAAATAATCAACGCATCAATACAACACATCTTTCGGCTCTGGCCAAAACTTAGGAGTAGGAGTAACGTAGATCTCGGCGAGTTCTTCAATCGGGCTGAGTGTCATCCGGTGGACGCAGACTTGCTTGTAAGTACCGTCATGCCTCGCTAAGGTTTGTCTCTTTAATGTCATCCGGTGGACATGGGAGCATCGTAGATCGGGGCTGATTCTTATTTGATATAAGTTTAGCGTCATTCGGTGGACGTGGGTTTAGATCAAATAAGGGTTAATTATCGATTCATGTTTGTTTCTCACAAGATTTTTATCAGAACATAATCGGCCACTCAAGAAAAGGAGCCCTGGGGAATAATACACAGCAGCAGTTGCAGTGCCCTAAATGCATTTCTGAAAGAAGCTTGGAGATCTGCTGTTCTAGAGTATAATCAGCTAATAACCTTGAGGTTCAGCACCTCGCACACAAGCCGATGACCTACTTACCGTTGGGCCAATGCTACTTTTGGAAATTATTAAAGGGTGTCATCGATCCACTACTATCTTCATCGGCCGGGAAGGCGATTTCCTTATCAGAGCCAAGTGTTCAGCCCGATAACATCAGTGGGTGCTGATCAGCAAGGATTGCTCAATCGGTAACCAGCAAGGATCCGCTATTATCATAAGGAAGGTGCCCATGCACGGAGTTAGCCGATCATGGATGGGAAGAATATGCATCAGTTCAGGAGGCCTTACTGAAAGGACCGTATAGGCTAGAGGGGGGTGAATAGCCTATTAAAAATTCTAGCAAAATACTAGACCACAAGTTAGAAGTTTAAGCAAGCGAGACAAAACGCTAGCTCTACACTATTCTATGCAAGCCACCTATCATGATATGCTACTCACAAATATAAGCACTCAACACGCAAGAAACCAACTCCTCCATTCCTAAGGAGATGGCACCCAAACAAGTAGTAAGCGCAAGGAAGAAAGATCGAGTGGATTATACCAATGGGCTTGATTGAAGTGAAATCCGGACGCCGTGAAGACCAACAACCATGAGATATCCAATATGAAAACCAAGAGATCAAATCCAATAGAATACCGAAAATACAAAAGTCCACTCGATGGTGGAGAAGACAACGAACACTCGATTTTTTACCGAGGTTCACGTGATCGCCGTCACGCTACTCCTCGTTGTGGCACCGGTCTTCCTTGGTGGATTGCGAGCTAGGCTTCACACGCCAATCCCTCACCGGGAGCCGCTCACCAACACAAGAGAAGTGGCTATCAACCATGAGCAATCCACTAGAGTTGGTTTTGGCACTCCGCCGAGGATAACCACAAAACCTCTCACAATCAATCACCTCGGTGTGGGCTTCAACAAACACCAATCAACCTCACACCGGAATCACCTCCAAGCCGCTAGGGACATGGCAATGCCCCAAGAGAATGAGAACTCAGCCTTGGCTTGCTTTCAAGTGCTCTAGAATGAAGATCACTAAGCAATGGTGCACTTGAGGATCACTCAACTCAAATGGATGAACAAGAGATGATCAAATGAGTGAGTGGGAGGCTTAGGATGCTCACAAAGAGTATGCAAATGATTAAGTGTGCAAGAGTTGTCACCAAGTGACCAGGGAAGGAGTATAAATACCCCTAAGTGCAATTCTAGCCGTTACCCACTGAAAAACAGCCGTTAACACACTTTTCAGGGCGTCGGACTGACCGTCAGACTGAGTCCGTCGGACCAATCCTTCGCGTCCGACGCTCGGATGACTGCCACGTGTCAGCTCTCGTTCAATCTCAGCCGCTGGATCGCAACGGCTATTTCTCACGCCGTTTTCCCAACCGTCGGACTCTCGCGAGGTTAGCCGTCGGACCAATGATCACCACGATCCGACACTTCCAGAGAGGTTTCAACTCGCTAAAACTACGTCGGACTCCGTCCGACGCTCGCCATCGGACTAAGCTTCAGCGTCCGACGCTCTTAGAATGTGCCACGCGTCACACCTCGCACCGTTATACCATCGGACTGTTGATCACAATGGTCCGACGCTCGAAAAACGGGCGTCCGACGCTTGCTATTGGCCAGAACTAGGGTTAGACGTCGGACTCTGGACGATAGTCCGACGCTGCCTCTACTAACAGTCCAACGCTCATTTCTCAGCGTTTTTCAAGTCTATTTTTCGCCCCTTGCTTCTATGTGCTAACACTCAAGGTCTTCAACACTTGTGCACAGTGTGTTAGAATTTTGCAAATATTTTCCAAGGGTTTCTAACTTTGATCTCTAGGTTGTGTTAGTTCAATGCAAATGAAATGCAAACTAGAGCACTTGAAGGTAATCCAACACTTGTTCTTCCCTTAATAGTCGGCTATCTATCCTAAATGTGAACACACCCACTAGGTGTCTTATTCACCAAAAGGAAAACCTATTTGGATTATACTTTTGCCTTCTCACTTGATTTGCTCCTTCCATGATTAAGCCTTCCTTTAGTCATCACCATTTTCCTTTAGGCTTCACACCATGGATTGACCAACCTAAAACCTTGCCATCACTAGCAATCTAGGTTAGTCCTTAGGATGTCATTAATTATCAAAACCAAACTGGCGCTTTCAATCTCCCCCTTTTTGGTAATTGATGACATCCCTTACAAAGAAAAAGAGTTAAGTTTGTTTTTGAACTTGTGAGCTTGTCCAAACAGCATTGTCATGTTTTGGAAAGGACAAACAACACAAATTCGGTTTGGTGGCTATTTAGCTCCCCCTACATATGTGCATGAGTTTGGATTTTAAAGCTTGCACATATGCATATAGAGAGTAAATTTCCACCAAGATGTGCTAGGATGGTTAGGATAAACCTTTGAAGCGTGATACCGATTGAAAATTTCATATCGAAGTTGCGGAAATCTCCATCCTTAGAACTTTTGATAACTAGATGATCACAAAAACTTGAGCATACCGTGAGATCAACATTATATGCAATGCTCAAAAACCACTTGTAAGACCACTTGTAAAGTACAAGATCATCTAGCTACCACCTAAGCATGCTAGTTATCAAGTTATCAAACAATTCTATACTAGTATACTCCACTCAAGAACATGGCAATAGAATGTAAAAACATATGCAAGTGCATCAATCATATGTGAGTGCACATTCCAAATACAACAACCAAGTTTATGAGTTTGCTCCCCCTTAAGGTGAGCTTATCTTTAAGTAAAGGTTATGATTCAAAAATTTTGAACGCTTTACTTTGACCTATTGCTCTTCCATCATCGGCCTAATGATGGTTCATCGCGAAGTTCAAGTTCTCTCCCCCTTTGTCATTTTATCTTTGTTCTTTCTCCCCCTTGGCATCAAGTACCACAAAAGGGTCAAGTTAATGGAATGAGAGACCTTTGTTAGTCAAATTTTGGTTCAATCTAGCAAATTTGTACAAGCGTCTTAACTCGGTTTGAACCAAAGACAAGCTTCTTCACGCCATCCGTGGTTATCTTGCCTATGTTGAATTAAGCACTTAGTTACTCATTTAATCAAGATTCAACACTAGGTTCGCATCCTCATGAACAAGTTATATGCCATCACTAGATCAAGCAATCAACCAAACAATAGTGATGCCATATAGACTTCAAAACCATTTTAACTTTCAATGAATGACCTAAAGAGAACAAAATCATGTCTATATGATCTAGCAAGTCCTAACAAAGTATGAATACACATGTCAAACAATGATACCTTTGCCTTGCTTGGAGAATAGACATGTCATAAGATATTCATGAAGTGCATCAACACATGTTGGAGTAGTCAAGTATATTCAACTCATTCCTTAGCTTGCAAAATCTAACTTCATCAAGTGGCTTGGTGAATATGTCGGCTAGTTGATCTTCGGTGCCTACACTTGTGATTGCAATATCTCCTTTTGCTTGGTGATCTCTTATGAAATGGTGCCTCACATCTATGTGTTTGGTTCTTGAATGTTGCACCGGATTGGTTGTGATCTTCACCGCACTTTCATTGTCACAAAGTAATGGAACTCTTTTGAAATTCAATCCATAATCCTTCAAGGTTTGCCTCATCCAAAGCAATTGTGCACAACAACTTCCCGCACTAATGTATTCAGCTTCGGCGGTAGAAAGTGCAACAATATTTTGCTTTTTGGATGACCATGAGACTAGTGACCTTCCCAAGAGTTGACATGTACCGGAAGTGCTCTTTCTATCAATTTTGCAACCGGCATAGTCCGCATCCGCATAACCTATCAATGTGAAGTTGGAGGCCTTGGGATACCACAAACCAATGTTAGGTGTGCTCTTTAAGTACCTCACTATTCTTTTAATTGCCTTCAAATGACTTTCTCTTGGAGAAGCTTGATATCTTGCGCACATGCACACACTAAACATCACATCCGGCCTAGAAGCGGTCACATAGAGTAGACTACCAATCATTGACCGATATTGTTTTTGATCAACCAATTCACCTTCTTCATCCGGTTCCAAGCTTCGACTAGTGCCCATTGGTGTTGAGATTACTTTTGCATTTTGCAATCCAAACTTCTTCACCATGTCCTTGATATACTTGCTTTGACTCACAAATGTGCCATTCTTCAATTGCTTGATTTGGAGTCCAAAAAAGTAGCTAAGTTCACCAACCATTGACATTTCAAACTCTTTAGCCATCATTTCTCCAAACTCCTCACAAAATGCTTGACTTGTTGATCCAAAGATGATATCATCAACATAGATTTGCATGATGAACAAGTCATTCCCGATCTTCTTAGTGAAGAGAGTGGTGTCAACCTTTCCCATCTTGAACCCTTTAGAGAGTAGGAAGTCCCTCAACCTCTCATACCATGCTCTTGGTGCTTGTTTCAAGCCAAAGAGAGCCTTCTTGAGCTTGTATACATGGTCGGGTTTCTTGTCATCTTTAAAACCGGGGGGTTGCTCAACATAGACTAACTCATTGATGTAGCCATTCAAGAATACACTTTTGACATCCATTTGAAAGAGCTTGATATCATGAACACATGCATATGCCAATAAGATCCGGATTGCTTCCAATCTTGCCACCGGTGCATAGGTTTCTCTAAAGTCTAAGCCTTCAATTTGAGTGTAACCTTGTGCAAAAAATCTAGCTTTGTTCCTCACAATAATCCCATCTTGATCTTGCTTGTTCCGGAAGACCCACTTGGTGCCAATCACATTGTATTTACTTGGTCTTGGAACTAATTCCCATACTTGATTTCTCTCAAAATTGTTGAGCTCTTCATGCATAGCATTGATCCAATCCTCATCTTTGAGTGCCTTCTTAATGTTGGTAGGCTCCTCTTGTGAGACAAATAAATAGTGCTCACAAAATGAAGTCACTCTTGACCTTGTTTATACACCTCTACTAATATCACCAACAATTTGATCTAAAGAATGATCTCTTGCAATGTGAGTTGGTTGGAGAATATGAGATGAACTAGCATCTTGAACTTAGTCTTGATCTTGATCATGAGCTTGAGCTTGAGATTCACTTGAGCTTGCTTGACTTGCTTCATCTTCCACTTGTACAATAGGAGGGATGACTTCATCATCATTATTTTCAATTTGTCTTGGTCTAATGTCACCAATGTCCATGTTCTTCATAGCATCAACTAATTGAGGTCCTCTTACATTATCTAGATTATCCTTCTCTTCTTGAGACCTATTGGTTTCATCAAACTCAACATCATGGATTTCTTCAACTATCCCATGTGCCATGTTCCATACTCTATATGCTTTGCTTGAAGTTGAATACCCAAGAAGAAATCCTTCATCACACTTCTTCGCAAATTTACCCAAACGAGTGCCCTTCTTTAAGATATAGCATTTGCAACCAAACACTCTAAAATATGCAATGTTGGGTTTTCTTCCATTCAAGAGCTCATAGGGTGTCTTCTTCAACATTGGATGACAATATAGACGGTTGCTAGTGTAGCAAGCCGTGTTGATAGCTTCCTCCCAAAATTCATCACTAACATTGTATTCACTTAGCATGGTTCTTACCATATCAATGAGAGTTCTATTCTTTCTTTCGACAAGACCATTTGATTGAACAGTGTACTTTGCCGAGAATTGATGTTTGATTCCTAGATCATCACAAAACTCATCAACTCTTGTATTCTTGAATTCACTTCCACTATCACTCCTAACTTACTTCACCCTTGTATCAAACTCATTTTCACTTCTCTTGATGAAAGACTTAAAGATTCCATACACTTCACTTTTGTCAACTAGAAAGAAGACCCAAGTGTATCTTGAGAAGTCATCAACTATCACAAAGCCATATTTTCTTCCTTCAATACTTGCATAAGTGGTTGGACCAAACAAATCCATATGCAATAGCTCAAGTGGACTAGATGTACTCATCATGCCTTTCTTAGGGTGTGTGTTCCCAACTTGCTTTTCAAATTGACAAGAACTACACAACCTATCCTTCTCAAAGTGTACATCCTTCAAGCCTCTAACCATGTCGTGCTTGACCAATCTACCAAGTTGCTTCATTCCAACATGTCCAAGTCTTCTATGCCACAACCAACCAAGACTTGACTTTGAAATCAAACATGAAGAAAGCTTTGCTTCACTATCATTGAAATCCACCAAGTATAGGTTCTCATATCTAAAGCCCTTGAAGATCAAGTTGGAGCCATCCACACTAACAATCTCAGCATCATCAATACCAAAGATGCACTTGAAACCAAGATCACATAGTTGTGCAATCGATAATAGGTTGAAATTGAGAGATTCAACTAGCAACACATTTGATATGCTCATATCATTTGAGATAGCAATCTTGCCTAATCCTTTCACCTTGCCTTTTCCATTATCACCAAATGTGATAGAATCAAACTCTTGTCTACCATTTGTGTTGATAGAATTGAACATACTAGACTCTTCGGTCATGTGTTGAGTGCATCCACTATCAAGCACCCAATGTCTTCCTCTGACTTTATAATTGACCTACAAAGAATAGATCAATTGGTTTTACGTACCCAAGCGTTCTTGAGTCCTTGGAGGTTAGTGACCAAAGACTTAGGCACCCAAATGGATCTCATCCGTGGGTTGCCTCTTGGTGTACCAATATACTTGGTTTTAACACCCTTCACTCCCTTGATGAGCATGTAACAAGAATCAAGGCGAATTGAAGTCGCACTAGCAAATTTGACTTGCTTGATCTTGTTGGCCATGCAATATTGCTCATTATGCCCTACTTGCTTGCATTTTTGGCAATACCTATCATTGCTCCTCACAAAACTAGCTTTGGGAGTCACAAAAGTGGCCTTGCCTTTCTTGGGTGTATAGCCTAGTCCCTCCTTAGAGTGACTAAATCTTTGGCTACCCAAGCACTTTAGCAAGCGAGCATCCCCACCATAGGCATTGCCTAAGGCACGGGTGAGTTTGTTGACCTCCTCCTTGAGGTTTTTGTTTTCTACCACAAGTGAGAACTTAGAGTCATCAACTTTGGGTGAAATAGGAGTGGTGGAGCTGCAAGAAGGGTTAGTGCCAACAATACTAGGAGAGGGAATTGCCATGTCACTAAGGATATCACATGATGAACCCATGTCACATGTCTTGATGGATGCCCTCTTCTCATTTTCGGCCACTAGAGAGGAATGAGCTTTCTCAAGCTTGGAGTGAGCCACCTTGAGGTTCTCATGGGCTTCCATTAGCCTCTCATGAGACTTCAAGAGCTCATCAAAGGATTGCTCAATGGCTATCTTGCCTTTGCGCAATTCTTTACACTCCTTTCTCTTGGCCTCAATGTAAGTATTGGCATCATCAAGCATGGACATAAGCTCATCACATGATAGCTCCTCTTCATCACTTTCATCATCGGATTGTACCTTGGATGGCTTGACCATCAAGCATGTAGATGGAATATCGAAGAGAGATAGCTTGTTGTTGAGAGCAATGCTTGCCATACCCTTCTTCTTGATGGTCTTGCTCTCATTATGACTATCATCATCATCGGTAGAGGCATCACTATCATCCCAAGTGACACAATATGATTGCCCCTTCTTCTTCTTCTTGAGAGTCACGTTCTTGTTCTTCTTCTCTTTCTTGTCCTTCTTCTTGCTCTTCTTCTTATCATCATCACTCTCATTATCATTGTCACTATTGAGAGGACAATCAACAATGAAGTGATCCAAGCTCTTGCACTTGAAGCATCTCCTTGGCTCTTGCTTATTTTTGGAGATAAACTTCTTCTTGCCTTGACCATGGCCCTTTCTCTTCATAAAACGACCAAACTTGCGTACTAGAAGAGCCATGGCCTCATCATCTTCATCATCACTAGAGGTAGATTCTTCTTCTAGCTCAATCATCTTGGTCTTGCCTTTGCTCTTGGAGGGTGTAGCTTTGAGAGCCACACTCTTTTTCTTCTTCTCCTCAACCACCTCTTCATTGTTCATGTCTTGGGTGATGATCTCACCAAGGATTTGGTTGGACTTCTTAGTGCTTAAGTCTTCTCTTGCAAGCAAGGTCTTGATAATAGCAAATCTTGCGAGCAAGCACCTCAAGAACTTATGAGAGAAGTCCTTGTCCTTGATGTCCTCACCCAAGCTCTTCAAGTCATTCACTATCACTTATAGCCGGTTGAACATCTCCGGCACACTTTCATTTTCATTCATCTTGAAAGTGCCAAACTTCTCTCTCAACATGTATACCTTGGCTTTCTTAACCTCTTGTGTGCCCTCATATGTCTCCTCCAACCGCTTCCAAATGTCATGAGCCAAATCAAGATCCTTGATTTGCTCAAACACATGAGACTCAAGAGCGGTGTAGAGTGCATTGATTGCATGGGCATTGCACTCCATCTTTCTTTTGTCAACATCGGTGGGAGCTTGAGCATTCTCATACTCAATTTTTGTCTCCGTCACCTTCCACACATCGATATGCATGGTCATGAAATGCACTATCATCTTCCTCTTCCAATGATCATAACTTGTGCCATCAAACTTTGGCGGCTTCCCCAACATATTGATTTGAGCCATGTTTCACCACAAGGATGTTAAGCCTCAAACAATGGTGACATCGGCTCCGATACCACTTGAAAGGACCGTATAGGCTAAAGGGGGGTGAATAGCCTATTAAAAATTCTAGCAAAATACTAGACCACAAGTTAGAAGTTTAAGCAAGCGAGACAAAGCGCTAGCTCTAGACTATTCTATGCAAGCCACCTATCAAAATATGCTACTCACAAATATAAGCACTCAACACGCAAGAAACCAACTCCTCCGTTCCTAAGGAGATGGCACCTAAACAAGTAGTAAGCGCAAGGAAGAAAGATCGAGAGGATTATACCAATGGGCTTGATTGAAGTGAAATCCGGACGCCGTGAACACCAACAACCATGAGATATCCAATATGAAAACCAAGAGATCAAATCCAATAGAATACCGGAAAGACAAAAGTCCACTTGATGGTGGAGAAGACAAGGAACACTCGATTTTTTACCGAGGTTCACGTGATCGCCATCACGCTACTCCTCGTTGTGGCACCGGTCTTCCTTGGTGGATTGCGAGCTAGGCTTCACGCGCCAATCCCTCACCAGGTGCCGCTCACCAACACAAGAGAAGTGGCTATCAACCACGAGCAATCCACTAGAGTTGGTTTTGGCACTCCACCGAGGATAACCACAAAACCTCTCACAATCAATCACCTCGGTGTGGGCTTCAACAAACACCAATCAACCTCACACCGGAATCACCTCCAAGCCCCTAGGGACATAGCAATGCCCCAAGAGAATAAGAACTCAGCCTTGGCTTGCTTTCAAGTACTCTAGAATGCAGATCACTAAGCAATGATGCACTTGAGGATCACTCAACTCAAATGGATGAACAAGAGATGATCAAATGAGTGAGTGGGAGGCTTAGGATGCTCACAAAGAGTATGCAAATGATTAAGTGTGCAAGAGTTGTCACCAAGTGACCAGGGAAGGAGTATAAATACCCCTAAGTGAAATCCTAGCCGTTACCCACTGAAAAACAGCCGTTAACACAGTTTTTGGGGCGTCGGACCGATCGTCGGACTGGGTCCATCGAACCAATCCTTCGCGTCCGACGCTCGGATGACTGCCACGTGTCAGCTCTCGTTCAATCTCAGCCGCTGGATCGCAACGGCTATTTCTCACGCCATTTTCCCAACCGTCGTACTCTCGCGAGGTTAGCCGTCGGACCAATGATCACCACGGTCCGACGCTTCCAGAGAGGTTTCAACTCGCTAAAATTACATCGGACTCCGTCCGACGCTCGCCGTCAGACTAAGCTTCAGCGTCTGACGCTCTCAGAATGTGCCACGCGTCACACCTCGCACCGTTATACCGTCGGACTGTTGATCACAATGGTCCGACGCTCGAAAAACGAGCGTCCGACGCTTGCTATTGGCCAGAACTAGGGTTAGGCATCGGACTCTGGACGATAGTCCGACGCTGCCTCTGCTAACAGTCCGATACTCATTTCTCAGCATTTTTCAAGTCTATTTCTCGCCCCTTGCTTCTATGTGCTAACACTCAAGGTCTTCAACACTTGTGCACAGTGTGTTAGCATTTTACAAACATTTTCCAAGGGTTTCTAACTTTGATCTCTAGGTTGTGTTAGTTCAATGCAAATGAAATGCAACCTAGAGCACTTGAAGGTAATCCAACACTTGTTCTCCCCTTAATAGTCGGCTATCTATTCTAAATGTGAACACACCCATTAGGTGTCTTGTTCACCAAAAGGAAAACCTATTTGGATTATACCTTTGCCTTCTCACTTGATTTGCTCCTTCCATGATTAAGCCTTCCTTTATTCATCACCATTTTCCTTTAGGCTTCACACCATGGATTGACCAACCTAAAACCTTGTCATCACTAGCAATCTAGGTTAGTCTTTAGGATGTCATTAATTATCAAAACCAAACTGGGGCTTTCACTTACACACATATTATTACTCAGCTGCTCGACATGTCAGGTAAAAGAGGGATCGGCTCAGTGCATTGTTTAAAGATCTTCAAGAGTTGTCTTCACTTTGAATGAAAGCCGATTACCTTTCGTGTGAATCGTGAAAAATAATTCTTCGAGTATGAAGGCTGAAAGGTTGGCGATTTGACAGAAACAGAGGAAGCAGCTCAAAAGAAAATAAGTAATGATTCCGCCGAGTCATCCTTAAGTCAGATCAGCCCGAGAAAGCCATCGGCACCCTTCGCATTCGGCGTCATTGAAGCCACCGCCGATTAGTAACTAGTGACGAAGCAGTAACCGATCGGGCAAACGAGCAATAGCTGATAAAGCAGAGCAATAGCCGATGTGTTGACTTATGTTTATACATCTGGAAAGGACTGTGCGCTGATTAATTAATCAGCTAGCACTTCCATCGGCTGACCCATTATTACACCGGTTCAGAGTGTTCCATCAGCTGATGTAATCGTATTGGTTTTGCTGGGTTTATTATTCGTTGACCAGTTGGAAAGGCAAGGAAAAGGAATCCAGACACCACATGATTATTTGATCGCGTGAAAAGAATGGTGCGTCGACTCAAATGATGTACTCAAACAGGAAGCTGATGGACAGGACTAGTGTGTAATCGGTTGCTCCATGTTTGTTGGAAGAAAGGAATTGACTATTTGGAAATCGGTTATTCGGATTCCGGTAGAAATATGTATACTTAGTAAACAACCGATAAGTCGGATGTTGTCGCCTTCAGAAACATCACCAGCGGGACTAATGGTTTCAGCATCAGCCGATGAGCCTCGAGCCAATCGAATTTGAAGTCCAGATAATATATGTTTACTTGGGCTCTGCAGGGTGGCAACAGAAAGAAGTCCCGTTGATGGATTGGGTGATTCGGCAATGGACGATCGCACAGAAAGTGGGGACCTGAATATACATGTGGTGTTCTAAGCTTACAATCGGCTATGTGAGAGCCCACGTGACAATAATCGACTAAGTCAGGATAACAGGATGACTACATCTTTGCTTCTCGATGATTACGATGAATCAGGCCTCTGTAAGGCCCATTGTGTTGGTCATGCTCGCCACATTTGCTAGAAAATCAGATTTGTTATCAGTTGGAATCGAGTTGCTAAGCTGTCTTGCATTATCTGAAATCACAGAATCCAAATCAAAGAATGCTTGGCTGGAAAGTTCAGACAAAAATGCAAAGGGATTGCCTCTTGACGATGATTGGCTGTTCAGAGGGATCTTTCGAAAAAGATTGGCTTTTCAGAGGCAGCAAGGTGATACTGCATAAAGAAGAAGAGCTATGCTGAGAGCCATCCATGATATGAATCTACGTTCAGTCAAGGGAAGATCTAATTCTGTTGATTCTAAGTATCGGCTAAGTTATTACTTAGCAGGAGCCGATATTATTGACATACCGAGTAACTCGTTATGATAGACCAGATTGTTCGGATCGGAGATCCGAATGCTTAGGCGTATTCCGCACTTCAGCTTTGTTCTGTGGTTTCTAGTAGCCTGGGTTCCGATTAGATTTCTACTGAAAGAAAGCAACATGAAGTCATCGCTATAGCTGACAAGATGCAGTTATTTCAATACTAATGCATGATCAGAAAATAAGTGATGCGAGACAAAATAATCAGTGGAATCAATAGCTGATATGGATGTGTCAATCGGCTCAAAAGAGACTCTGTGGCGGACTGCAGGCTAATTAGGATACCGAGCAGAGGAACATGGCGAAATCCTTAAAAATGAAGTAGAGCCGACTGCTAATCTTGAGGCAGCACAAGAGGAGTCCGGGGGCATTGCGTCAAGGCAGCAGACCAAAGAGGAATTCGAAAAGGGAGTTAGCTACCATGCATCGGCTTTGAAGCTGATCAAATCAATGAAGCTAGCAAATTTCTTCATGTAAAAACATCGAAAGTTGATAGCTAGCATCAGAAGACGAAGATAATTTCCTTGCTAGTCACGCAATATGATCGATGTACTCCGGCACTAGGCGGCCAACGACGTTCATCGCTTATTATGAATCCGCTATATAGCCGATAGGCCTATGCTACTACTGATGATCTGGAAATCCAGAAAACTTCTGATTGATCCTAGATTCCTGTACAAACACGGGCATGCGGCCATGTTGGTTGGTCTAGGATCATGGCTAGTTGACCGAGGCAATAAGGGGGGGCCATGCACTTCACTAAGTAAGTGCCTGATCGACTGTGCCCTCAAATCGACTCAGAGAAGATCCGCAGGGGCTAGTATTGGCTCAGTTTCCACTTCAGCTGACGTATCAGGTGGTGGAGCCATCTGACTTGGCTGGTGCAACGTGGCTAGCTCAAGCGAAGGTGCTTCAACAACACACTGGTGGTGCCGTGAATGCACAATCGGCTGTATAAAGCCGATGCAGCCAAAATCGATTAAATTTGCTGCCAGGATACACATGGCACGGAAGGTGGCGTTGGAGAAGTAATGATTCACACAGGATTTGCATGGTGATTCTGGTGAACCAGGAGAACGCACGCAAGTAAACTCATTGATAAGCTCAACTACACTACCTTGGAATAGTTGGTTAGTGGAGCTGATTGCAGCAGAGTCAAGAAGATTTTGATCGACTATATATGGGATAGCCGATTTCGTCAACACAAGAGCCGATTTAACCCATCAGCACACCCCGGCACAGTGATGTATCGGCTCTTCACAAGAAAGAAAAGGGTCCATATTCGTTTGCTACTGATGGACACATGCAGGGCTTGGGTCATTTTGCAGCAAGAACAGAGAATCACCGAACAGAGCTGATGATATTTACTGGAGAATTCTGCACATCGTACATGATCTGTTGTGGAGTCCGAACAAGTTACTGCAAGTTGGAGTTCACCTATGAAGACGACTTTTGAGGAAAACACACACGGCGTCTCAAGATCCTGCATCAGCTATGTCTCGGGGGGCCTGGACTCGCCACGCACACACGTTGCACGATGTCAAGCGACGCATCACGAAGAAGAATAAGACGAATGACTTTTATTGGCTCCTACATCTTCAACGGTAGTATGTGCAACTCTACCCTCACAGTTTTGAAGTTTATAGTTGAAAATGTTTAAAAGATAAAACTTTGAAATCTGGAGGATAATTCCACTTTACAAATATGTGATATAAGTGTTTTAATTTATCCATTGTTGAAATGATAAATAGGTGCTCTGTTTTATGTTTCATCCGTGTCTAGTTTATAATTTCAATTTCTTTAAGATTTGGGTTTAAGTGGTTTAATATTTGTCTTGAAATCTTTAAGACATGTGGGTTACATGAAGTTTGAACTTTGTCTAAAGTGGTTGTAAAATGTGAATGGAGATAGAATTTGCTATGACGTTATTCTAAGAGATACTTGAAATCCGGACAGTTTTTAGGGAATGATTAATAAAATTTACTTAATGTCATATTGAGCTTTGCCAAATTGATGTGACCTCTGGTGAGATTATAGTCATGTTCCCAAGATCAAGGTTCACGTACACGTTATAAATTCCTTGATAATGCATGGACATTCTCTCTTTGATTAAGATAAGATATGAGGCTATTCTATAAACTCAGAAATAAAAATGACAGACACGTGTCCGCCAAAACTGAGAAAGAAAAATGACGATCGTGTGGTCGCCAGATAAAAAATAAAAGATGGCCAAAGGCACAATAGCCTTATAGTTTTAGAATGATCAAAGAGAGTGGCATATGCACAGGGAAAATAAAAATATAATAAAATATTCACTTGCACTTCTTGATCTAAGTATATGACTTTTATCTTCTTAAGGTTTGGCTTTTTGACTTTGCAATATTATGTGATACAATTTATAAAAAGGATAATAATAAAACTCTGGAAGAAAAGTGTTCAAGGGATAACAGATAAGCAGTTCTGTAGCTGTTCTATTTTGTAGTTGCTTGAGGACTTAGTGAGAAGTAAAAGCCCCATGGTTGAAGAGATAGATGGATGAGTAAAGTACCATTTTATTCAAATTTAAAAGAAATCTTGGTTATAAACATGATACTCTTGAGATTTAATCGGCATTGCAGCATCTCCTGATCAACAACCAAACTTTATTTACTTGCTCAGACGTGCAAGAGATAAGTTTGGGGGATTTTATTGGTGGTCAGTAACGACTATTTCGCACCACCAATTATCATCCAAAATGGGGAAAACTATAATATTTATACACATATGCATTTGCTACTAACCTATTTCCACATGTATTGGAGAATTATTGTTTTACAGGACCTACATGCAGAAGTTTGGAAATATGGTGAGAATATGCTTACATTGAAGCAAGAAGGCCTAAACACACTATTGCTACCGGTGGGTTCATCGGCTCTTTGAAGAAGACCACCAGATTGAAATAGTTCGAAGCATGAAGATTCATACTTCGAACTAGGGGGCCTGTGTTTACACCAAAATTTGGTAAAAGTCTTGAGAGGAAGAAACCGACATGCTAACCGCCCAGAAAATATTCTTTTGAATATACTTGACGTACAGGGGTCCTTTACTGTCCTATTTTGGAAGATGTCCGAGATACAAGAATAAGGAATGGCTAGAATCCTAAGCTGGTTTGTACGAGCATGAAGGAAAATAGAGGAAGCATGTCAGACTCCATATGCATTACATCATTTGTCTAAGTGCGTGAAGGGAAAGAAATTGATTAAATAAGTCATGGCTGCCACCGTTGTGAAGAGATTCAATTAAAAGAAGATATGCTTGCATGGCACAATACTCGCATAATCAGTTATCAGGGGTGCTTGTGGGCACGACGGCCAATTGGCATATTTGGCCATGATTATTCGTCTGATACAAGGATATATGGTAACGAGCGATGGAGTCCATACATGAGGAAAAAAGGAATATTATTAAGGATAAACATCATGTCCAGATGCGCATCAACGACAAAGGAAAACAACGGTACGTATTCTGTGGATGTGTATATGGCCGGCAAGTTACTATATACACTTTGCATGTTCAGGGAGTGCCCGTGCACGTACGGCCAATGGATTTATTTGGCCACGTCCTGGTTCAATCAACATATGGAAAGATCGACTCACGTACAAAAAGGGAGAGACAAGGAAACATATATCATGTGTATTACTCAGCAAGACGCAAGGCCTTTCCTCGTCGAAGCAAATAGAAGAGACGCGCCGGTCACAGAAGCTATGTTGGCAGGGATTCTATGTAAAGGGAGTCAGAGTCCATGTATATTCCTTTTGTTTAGATATTATTGTTAACCAATTTACGTACGTAGCCTATCCGGAGTCATCAGCCCTGGATATAAATATAAACCCCCGGCTATTGTAAAATAATCAACGCATCAATACAACACGTCTTTCGGCTCCGGCCAAAACTTAGGAGTAGGAGTAACGTAGATCTCGGCGAGTTCTTCAATCGGGTTGAGTGTCATCCGGTGGACGCATGCTTGCTTGTAAGTACCATCATGCCTCGCTAAGGTTTGTCTCTTTAATGTCATCCGGTAGACATGGGAGCATCGTAGATCGGGGCTGATTCTTATTTGATATAAGTTTAGCGTCATCCGGTGGACGTGGGTTTAGATCAAATAAATGTTAGTTATCGATTCATGTTTGTTTCCTTGTTTAATCTATGTTTAACGTCATCCGGTGGACGAAGGCTTAGGTTAAGTTTGATTATGTGCATGGATTAGTTATCGGCTCTAACTAATTTGGCATCTTAGTTAGATTCATTAAGTTATCAAGATGTTATTTGTCATTTAATGTTTATTTATTAATATAACATCTTTCTGCCCGATCAAGATTGCATAGTATTGGCCTTAGATCCACAGGAAAAATGTTATTTATGTCTCGTTCATGCTTTGTTAGCATATCGCTTGATTCGGCCAGTATTATCGTAATCTTGCTCGTACGTGCTGTGGATGCTTGACAAGAGCCGATCTGAATGAACACAGAGCCGCCGGTCTTCTAGACCAGTTCTGTATTCCTTCTAGATTTGCTTATGATTATTTTCGGAAATATATCTAAACTGGTGCAAAGCCGCAGGCCTTCTAGACCAGCTTTGTATTAGTACTACATTTATACTTGGAACTAATCACCGCCAAGTTTTCTACTTCACGGACCCCAAATCGGCCAATTAGCTGATACGGTTGTGCTTTTTCGAGAAAACTAATTAACCGATCGCATTCTGCCAAATCGACTAAATAGCCGATTTCTGTATGTTTGACCTGTTTACAGCAATCAATTATGCTTTAATCTGTTACAACTATCTGCATAGATTTGTTTAATGTAGATTGCTCTATTTGATCACGCATATCAATCGATTATGTATTAGTTCAGTATCTATTTCTATAACAAAACATGCATATATGTCGGAATCGACTATTTAGTCGATTTCCGATTAAATCGGCTCTCAGAGCCACATAGTTGGAACTACCTGGACACATCGGTTAGTTCCGCCCTGTGATTACTGATTATTATCTTTTCCTTGTCAATTGCAGGTCAAATTGACTGGCACGCCTGAGGGTTATCGGCACTCTCTGACCGGGTTTGAAGCTAGCTGGATCTTGGAAGCTTCGATGCTCATGAGATCATATCCGGCTTCGCTGGTGTGTTGAAACGCAAGAACCACATTTTTTGCCAACAATTACATATCAGATTGTCCCCATCATGGAATGAAAAAGTGGTTGCTCATGCAAACATTTTATCACGGACTAAGTCAATGGTCACGTGAGCAACTAGATGCCACTGCTGAAGGATCATTTATGTCACTCACTTCTGAAAGAGCTGAAGATATTATGGCAAAGATAGCAGAAAATTAGAATTGGACAAACAATACTCAGACATGCCATAAGAGTGAAGAAGTTCCAGAGGAAGTGTGTGCACTGTCAACCAAGATGGATGTACTGTTGAACTGGTTAGAGCAAAGAGCCAATCATAAAAGAGATCGTCAAGCTATTCAAGATGTATTCAATTCCCAAAATCAATATGAAGGATCTTTAGAAATTGAGTTTGCAAATTCCCCAGAACATATTAGTACACTCATCAAGTCTACTTCTCAGAAGTAAGGAAGGAATCAACCTCGGTCAACCAACCAAGGTAAGTACCAGGGCAATTATAATTTTTCAAATCATAAACAACCACTCTTGAGAGAATTAATATTAGAACAAGCTAGAATTAATGAAAGTATTTATAAGAATTTTGCTTTTAATGATAAAGTTTTAGAAGGAATTAATTCTATGTTAGATAATTTCTCTTCTGCTGTCAAAGATCAAATATTATTTAATAAAAAGATAGAATTACAAATTGCATAATTATCTTCTACTTTGTTCACCACTAACTATGAACAAATAAAAGGAATATTTACTAGAGGAGGTAAGTCTATACGTGATCCACCTTACCCAAAAAGGGCACGTAGACCATCACATTTAGTGCAGGTAGAAGAAGAGATTGAAAAGGACAACAGAAAAGAAGAAGTTATACCACCTTCACCACCAGTTGAACTACAAGATCAAGAATTAACTCAAGATTTTCATGACACAACCCTCCTACCATTTCCACGCAGAAGAAGAAGAGCTAAAACGGATGATCAATTTGGTAAGTTTGTAGAGGTAATTCAGAAGTTATATGTCAATATTCCATTGTTAGATGCCATGCAGATACCTACATACGCGAAGTATCCTCGAACCATCCTCAACAACAATGGACCACTACCTTCTACTGAAGTTATCAAGCTAACGGAGGAGTGTAGTGAGGCAATTCTGAGTTCTTCTCCTACTAAGAAGAAGGATCCAGGGTGTCCCACTATTGATTGTTCAATAGGAGACCAGATGCTCGAGAATGTTTTATGTGATCTTGGAGCAAATGTCAGCATTATGCCCAAGACTGTCTTCGATAAACTCAACTATTCTACGCTCACACCAACCACGATGTGTTTGCAATTAGCTGACCAATCGGTTCGCTATCCTGCAGGAATAACAGAAAATATTCCGGTAAAAATCCGCAACTTTTTTATTCCTGTAGATTTTGTAGTACTTGACATGCAGGAAGAGAGGAAGATACCCCTCATCCTCGGGCGACCATTCCTAAACACTACAAATGCAACCATCAACGTCGGAACTGGAGAGATCACATTCACCATCAACGGGCAAGAAGAACGATTCGCATTCAAGCCAAGACTGGAGCAATGCCAAACGTTGAAGTGTCATGAAGAACAAGATGCAACAACATCTCCGACACCGGAGATGAATAATGAAGAATAATTCAACTGGAGAAGTCCGGATCGGCGGACTCAAAAACCCCGAACAATCGCCGGAAGGTAACTCGGTAGTTATCGGTAATTTAATTCTTGCATTAAAATTTGCATATTTACTTTCTCATAAATTGCATTATTAAAAAGAACTAAAAATAAGCATAGCATGATTAAAAATTAAGCCCCATGTAATTATTACAAACGGAGTGTTAAACCCCTATCAATGAAATTTACTGTGGTGGCCGAAAATTATAAAAAGACCATCATTAGAATTCTAATTTTTTGTAGATTCATAAAAGTAATTTAGTTTTTCATTCTTGTGTCATTATACGGTATCAATATGGGAAATATGTGGGACCCACCATCATCACATCAAGTCACATCATGTATTATCATCAACCACCACCTTTCACTACCATCCAAACTCCATGCATGCACTACCCAACATTTATTCATTCACCAGAGAAAGCAATCACATGCATTTGGAAGTAGATGTAGGTGGTGCCGACATTTTCAAAAGTTGAGAGCCAGAGCACACCAGGTGGGGCTGGCCGGCCCTATGCCCACACCGGCCGGCGCCCCTCCTCCACTTCTCTGCCTCTCCTTTCTTTTATTCACTCACTCACATACACACCAAAGAGCTCCTTGCCACCTTGCTTCGTAGCTCGTGATTACAAACTCTCACAATCCTTTCATTTGATTCAAGTTTAAGCAAGGGAAGGAGTAGAGAAGAGGATTAGCAAGAAGACCTAGAAGAGAGATCACCACTCTGATTCCTTCTCTTCACTTGTTCTTGCTTATTCTTGTTTTGTTCTTGTGTTCTTGTTCGTTCTTGCCGTGTTCTTCGTGTTCTTTATTTTTCAGGCAAGATGAGCAACAGAATGAAAGGTGCCATTCGATCCCTTGGAAGAGCCTTCTCACGCCGGACAACAAGAAGTCAATCATCATCACAAGTGCCATCGTTCGTCGGCTCCGACAAGAATATCGATCCTCCGTCACCCTTCACGTATGACAACCCTTCATCCTTTTCCCAAGCAGAAGAGAGGTATGAGCTCACAAGCATAACTCAAATTTCATTACCACCTAGACCGCAGAGAGAGATATTAAATGTGGTTAAAAACAAGGAATTTACGCATACTCCAATTTTTTATGCCACTTTGCTCCATGAAACCGGAATGGATTCTGAGTTTGAGATTATTTTTAAAAATGTTGGATGGAAAAATGCATGGCAAATTAATGAGCAGGGTAGCAAGTTACTCACTATAGAATTTATTAGCACCCTAGACTTTGATGATAATGAGGCTAATTTTAGAATGTTTAATTAACCTTTCACCCTCTCATGGAAAACTCTTAGTTTAGCACTAGAATTCAATAATCAGTGTGTGATTAATATTTCTGAAACTCTCCAAGACTTTGATAAAGATGATTTTTAAGAGACCATAACTGCAAAGAAACCAGAGAGAAAACAAAAATATACTACTGAAGAAGTTCATCACCCCACATTGAGATTCATGCTTAAATGGCTAGCTTTTACATTCTTTCCTAGAGAGGAGTTAAATACTATTAAACAAGATGAGCTGCATTTGTTATATATCATGATTAAAAAGAGGAAGGCGTCACCTATTAAAATGATATTGAATTATTGGAGAACTGTCTCTTTCATGAAAAAGTGCAGTATTTCTTTTACTTCCTGGATTACATGTTTAGCTGCAGGGTTAGGTTTATTATCAAATGCTACACTTGTTTATATTTCCGATGCCGCAGAATTATTGGTTATGATTTTTTCTTTCGTGCTCACATGCTCAAACGCTGAAATAATAAAATAGTTATGATTTATAAAAATTATGACAATGAGTACGGACTGTCAGACAGGGAGTTAGAAATTTATTCTGTCCAGAATTTTATTTTTTCAACTGTTAGAGCCAATGTTGGCAGGTGTCCGTCCGCACGCATCAACAGGGCGCCGAGAACTAATTTCACTGGAGCTGACCCAGCACCATCTGGGTCAGCTTATTACCACTATGTTGATTTTGGTGAACAGGTATCGACGCAGCAACCACGCCAGCAGTGGACTGCACATACAGGATGGGAGGAACAACCCATATTTCAGTAAGGAGAATCTTCGTCAGCAGCAGCAGCGGGTTGGGGAGCAACTGATTTTCAGAGAGGACGAGCATCTTTTTCTACACGTGGGAACACGGACTTCACCACTGGTGGACCGTATCCGTTCCACGCACCACCGGAAAATGACTACTATCGGCCGCCTGAGTAGCACTTTTCGACTACCGCTAACGATTTTCCAGCTTTATCTATGCGTATCACTAACATTGAACAGGGACAGAACGCAATAAGCGACACATTGCACCAACACAAGCAGTGGCAGTGTAATACCCCGGGTATTACGGATTTAATTAATCTGCCATGTCATCATATTTAAATTAATCATTTGCATATGATTGTGATTAGGTCCCTAGAGTGATTTGAATTTAATTAGTATTTGTTTGTAGAATTAAATTCCCAAATAAAGGTTTAAAAATTTACTTTTATTAGGGCCAAAACCTAATTCAAAATCTAAAAGGAATTTGGAGATAGTCCCTTAATAAAAGTTTTAGATCTTTTAAAATGGAACAACTTTTATTTTTGGAGATTTCAAAGTTCTGTGGTGGAAATTCAAATTTATTTCAAAACAATGATTTAAAACTTAGTTTTGGATTGGCATTTCAAAATTATTTGGAATCTGGCAAAACTTCCTAAATAGAAGTTGTAAAGCTCATTTAGTAGAACAACTTTTATTTTGGAAATTTTTCAAGTTGTTGAGAAAATTTAAAAGTAATTTTGAAAATACAGTTTAAAATTCAAAAACCAAGTTTACCCCTTTTGCTGTAGTTTCAAAAATATTTCGAATTTGGATTTAGTTCCAAAAGCAAAGTTGTTCAGAATTTCAAACCCTACAACTTTTGTTTTTGCAGTTTTTCATGTTGTTATACAAAATCAGTCGAATTTGGTCAAAAACCGACAGCCCTAGGGTCTAGGTGCTACAGTGCTATGCCCCCTCACCCTGTTCGCGAACAGAGCCGGCAGCCGCCGTGCCGGGCGCGCGCGCGCGGCCGCCCGTGCCGGCCGGGATCGTGTCCCCGCGACCTCGGCAGATACGGGCGCGCGTGCGCCGCGTCGTCCTGATTCTGTCCCCCTCGCTCCCGGCCTTTAGAAAGGCGACGAGGCCCTCCCACTCGCCATTTCTTCTCTCCCGGCCACCTTCGAGCTCTCTCGGTCGCCGGCCCAATTGGTCGCCACCGAGCCATCATCACCCTCTCCATCTTGCTGCAAGCTAGCTAGCTTCCTTGCGCATCTCCTGCGACCGTCGGCGGGAGCTATAGAGCTTCGTAACCACCGGAACACCGGTGTCTCCTTCGCGGGCGGGCAGAGCGCCGCCGCGAGCTCCGCCGTCGTCTCGAGCTAGTCTGGGTAAGCTCTAGACCTCGGATTGTTGCGTACCGTGATCTCCGTGACCCCTTGAACCTTACGCGTGCGTCGGCGTGCTCTCTGGTTCCCTAGGTTCGCCGGAACGCGTGTTCGCCGTTGAGCCGAGCCGCCGGGATCCGCCGCCGTCGCCAAGTCGTCTTCTCCGAACCACCTCCGTCTCCACCGACCCCTCGGCCAGCTTCGTGGTGAGCCCCAGATGCTCTCGCACCTTTTTCCCCTCTCTTTACCGGCTTGTGCTCGCCGGCGACGTGCTCGCCGCCGCCACCGAGCCGCCGCGTACGTGTCTCCAGGTGCTGTGCGCCTCGGATCTCGTCGTATCTTAGCTTGGTAGACTCGCCTTGGAGTGTAGAGTCCGTCAGTGCCCTCGGCTTCGTCCCTCGGCTCACCGTCGGCGAGCTAGGGGCGGCGAACCGCCGGCGCCCTCGCCTCTGTCGAAACAGAGGAGAGGCCAGGGGCCTCGGGTTAGAAGATAAGTTTTCCCAGGGGGTTAAGCGCGAAGTTCATGACTCATGTGAATAGTGTAGATCGGACCGCGGGTTGATTTCCAGTTTCCCCAGGGTCTCTTTTGCAAAGTCCTCGGCGCCGGGCGCGGGCAGGCCGAGTGGGCCGGCTCGCTCTGGACTTGGGCCGTAGTGGGCTGATTTGGTCTTTTCTTTTTCCAGTGAATTTCAAAATGCTTTTCTTTTATATATTCATGTGAATAGTGCTGATGTTTGTTAATTTCATATGAATTAATCTGCTAGGTGAAAAAATGTGAAAATAATTGTGTACGCTCTCTGTAGTATGTAGTATTTGTTAAAAATATAATATAGGGTGTTCCAGTGCTTTTAATCTGCCGTATAAATCAGTGAAGTAATTAATAAATGCAAGTTTGTGTAATTTTAATTAATTATCTGTAAATCCAAAAATCATGAAATTTATTGTGGCTCTGTTTGGTGATAAAACCTAGCTGTTGGTAAAGTTTGGTTGCAATTGAAGTTAGTTTGGTCAATTAATTAATATATGTGAAATTAGGGATTAATAAAGTAAATAGAAAAATGAATTTAGGTTTGTTGTGTGAAATCTTGGGTGGAATGAAGACCAAGGATCTTTCGCTGTGTGATCCTTGGCAATTTGAGAACTTAGTGCTTGATAGTAGTCATAAAGCTGTGTAGCGGCTTTCTGTGACCGTTAAAAAGGTCAATAAAACAAAAGTAGGAAACATTACTTTTACCTTCCGTAGATTGTTTACAACTTTACCGTGAAGGAAAGTTGTACTCAAGGTATTAATGGTTTACTTTCAAGCATTTCATTTGTTGCCCTCATGCCATGCTAAGCATACATCATTGCATACGTGTAGTGCCCGTTCCCGAGGTGGTCCAGGTCGAGACTACTACTGAGGAGGCCACTCCAGAGGTCATCCAAGGATTCGACATCTGCGGGACTGATCCCGACCCGACGCTGTACACGATCCAAGGCAAGCCCCGGTGCATTCAGCCCCTCTATTACGAAATATTTATAATTCGAGTTAATCTACTGCATTAGGTTAATAGGAGTTGATTGTCACCTATCCAGATGCATTGTCCCAAATAAATACCCTGAAACCTGATTTAAATAAAATGGTTTGAGAAATGCTTAGGCATGCTTAATGAACTTAGCTTTGCGGAAAAGAAAAACTATTTTCTGTGCAATGTTTATACTTATACTTTGATTGGTGAAGAACTGGTTATCCGCTGGTCGATGTGTATTTGGGTTGGAGTCCCAATGCATGGTCGCTTTCGGAATAATTTGGAACTGGTCGATGTCTTTGGAAACGTGTTTCGTTGGGTGGCCAGCTCATGGGGCGGCGTTCCCTATGTCTCACTCACCCGACAGGCACGATAATAAAAACTGTCGGGTAATCTTGTACTTGGGTTAGAGTCCCAATGCAGGATTGACGGCAGGAAGGAAATAGGGACCGTTCGTTGTAGGCCTGCTGCGATCATGATGAACAGCCTAGCCACATACCAATGCGGAAAGCCTAGAGTTCGGTGGCGCTATTGCTGGAACCGACAACCACGCACTGGGAGTGGAGAGATGGCGAGAGTAGCTTGTACCCACGTGGCCGGCGTGCCTGGATAAGAGTGGAGTACTGTGCTCTCGGGTGGCGCAGGACCGGTTCCGGGAAAAGCCATGACGACGGGTTGGTATATGTATGCCGGCGTGCTGCATATGCAGTGTGGTTAGAATCCCCAGCTGGGTACTTTCTGGATTCGAATCGACGTGCTCCTCGGTTATGGAGACTTGATCCTCACACTCTACACCGAAAAGTGGTTCTCAACTAGGTTATCTGAATGAATAAAGAAATTTGAAGAATGATGATATTTGAGATTGAATGTCGGAACTATAGTTGTGATTATGATATTGATAAAATAAAATATGGAACAGGATATATTGCTTTTCTGCAAACTCCTCATCCTCTGCTAGCCTTACCCATAGCCTTGCATTCCTGAGTCTCATTTTACACCCTTAGTCGGGTAAGTCTTGCGGAGTACCCCAAGTACTCAGGGTTTGTTAACCCCGTTACAGGAGGACCGCAGTCGGAGATCTGTCTTGCTCCATGTTGCGTGACCGTGGTCGAGGAAGAAAGCGGCGATGAGTGAAGTGGAACCCGTGGGCAGGGTTCAAGTTATCTTATCTAGTATTGTGTAATTATTCCACTGCTACTGTTATGTCCTCTGGTCTGTAATAACTATATTTGAATCCTATTTGAACAACTGGTTTGTAATCTAAATGTTATGTATCTTCCGCACTGTACTCTGATGTATTTTATTACGAAATGTTGTAATCCTGTAATGGTTCTGCAATGGTGATCCTGTCGGAGAAAAGGGCGCTAATGTAGCCCGACAGACCTGTCTAGATCATTTGGGACACGGGCCCGGCTGTCAGAAGTCGTTAGTGACAATGACAGGTGCCGGTGGGCCAGGTGATTTAGCCGGTTCTGTTACAGTTGGTATCGGAGCATTCCATTGCTAATCATTATGGATTACTTTTCAAAAATTTCAAAATGTTTTGGATCATAAAAAGTTTAACCTATTATTTTGGGTCCAAATTGCTTCTGTCCTTATCTTGTTCAGTAGTTCTTGCCTTGTTCTATATTTTACCTTATGGGATTAAGGTAGCATGTGGAATGATATTATTATTAGCCCTATGTTAAAAGTTTATTTATGTATGTAGGTACCTTGCATGTTTTAAATTCGTAAGTACGTACATGCATCATGATAATCACACCTGTTAATTAACTTCCTCCTTAAAGTGGGTTTTTGGGATAGTTTACCAAACCTATTCTTGCTAACCTATTATATCTTAAAATTCCACTTACCTTCTCCAGATGGCCCGTTGCAAGCTCACTGCACGCAAGATGACCGGACCACGTGGCGTTCCACGCCACCAGTTGGCGCCACGCGCTGGCGAGGGCGGAGGTTCTGGGAGTCGCTCACCTCGTCGCAGTAGCGAGGAGCTTGAGGCTGAGGTTGGAAGGCTGCAGGATCTAGTCAGGCAGTGGGAGGAAGAATACAGAGTGGCACGTCTCAACCACTACCGTGACGTGAGGACCAATCGAGATCTGCGTCGAGAGATCGATCGCCTGACCAAGCAGAGGGATGAAGCTTGGGATCGTGAGGAGACGATCATGGACAGGATGCTCGAGGCGGAGCAGCGTGTTGGTCAGCTTGAGCTCTACAACAACGTCTTGCACGAGGAGGTGCATGAGCTCTATGGTGAGCTCCACCCTATTCCTGCACCGCAGGAGGAGGATCCTGAGTTGGGAGTTGTCCTCGGTCAGGAGGATGAGGACGTGGAGGACGTTGACGTGGAGGTCGAGCCGGTCGAGGTCGTCGAGGCAGATGCCGAGGAGGACTTCGAGGAGATCGACGAGGACAGTGACGCTTCTGGCGCGTCTGGGATCGACGAGGACTAGGCCGGTGTGGCCTAGAGTTGTCAGCTAGTTGTTCTCTTTTGTCTGTAATATAGGTGCTTCCTAGAAAACCTTAGTTATGTGTTGTGGGTCTTGTCTGGGTGCAAGCCATGTTGTGTGAACTTTGTATTATTGCTGTGTGCTGCTGTGTTTGCTTATCTAATGTGAGACTCAAGTCGGGTTTGCTTATTAACAGATGGGAGACAACTCTGATAATGCAACTGGTGTTCCCCAACCACCTCAGTTTCTACCCACTCTGGCAGAGGCCATCGCTGCATTGACCAATGTTGCAGTACTGTTAGCTCAGAATCAACAAGATCGTGGTGGACGTCGTGGCCGCCGTGATAATGAGGATACCACCTATGTTGACTTCACTGACACCCGCCCACCAGTGTTCACTAAGGCTGATGAACCCTTAGAAGCCGATGATTGGCTCCGTACCATGGAGCAGAAGTTTAGCTTGATTCACTGTACCGAAGTCCAGAAACCTCTGTTTGCAGCTCAGCAGCTTCGTGGCCCAGCGACTACTTGGTATGCCAACCTTTTGGCTGCGCAGGATGCTGGACATCAACTTACCTGGCAAGAGTTCCGTGACGCCTTTCGTGCTCATTACATCCCTGCGGGTGTGATGAAATTGAAGCTGGATCAGTTTCTGGCACTGAAGCAGAATGAGTCTACTGTCGCTCAGTATCTTGGGCAGTTCAACCACTTGGCACAGTATGCACCTGAGCATACCAACACTGATTCTAAGAGGAGAGCCTGCTTTGTCAGAGGTCTGAACTTCAAGATTCAACGCAGTCTGTCTAACAACCTCAAGTGCACTTTTCATGAGGCAGTGGATAGTGCAATAGCTTTTGAGGAAAGCGACCGTCAGCTCCAAGAGGAGAAGAAGAAGAGCAAAAGGTCTAGCGCTTCTGGCAGTCAGAAACGCCAGAAAGTTATCTATCATCCTACCCACCATAACCGTCCGTCATATCCCCATCAGCAGGTAGTTGTGCGCACTGCCGCTACCTCTCATACCTCTAATCAGCAAAACACCACTCAGCCGAATGCCCCTGGCGTTCGTATCAACACTCCACAGACCAACTACAATCACCCATGCTACAACTGTGGAAAGATAGGACACTGGGCCCGTGATTGCCCTTTTCCGAAACAGAACAACCAGAATGTGCAGAAAAGTCCTGGTGTTCCGCAACAGCAAGTTCAGCACCGTGGTCACCAGCTGCATGCTCAGAAGGGCAAGATTGTCAAGAAGGCAGGTCGGGTTTATTACACTCAGATTGAAGATATTCCTGCTGGAGAACCCGTCATGATGGGTAAGTTTCCCGTTGCTAGTCATTCTGCCGTTCTGCTATTTGATTCTGGTGCATCTCATTCGTTCATCAACCGTACATTTGTGGTTAAGTATGAAATACCTATTGGGGAAATAAAGGAAGATTTCCTTATACATTCGCCCGGGGGGCGTATAACTACTAAAGAGGTAGTTCAGGGAGTACCTATAGAGCTGGGAGGGCATAGATTCCCAACCACAATGATAGTACTTAAGGATCAGGATATAGATGTGATATTAGGTATGAATTGGATGTATCAGCACAAGGCCTTGATTGATGTGTTGAATAGAACCATAAGAGTGAACATACCTAATAGTCAAACTCAACTTCTTATCCAACTTCCATTGCCCGTAAGAAAGATTGAAAAGACCGTGCAAAGGTTGTGTGCCACCGCAGTTGAAGAAGTATTGAAGATTCCAGTGGTCTGCGAATTTCCAGACGTATTTCCTGATGAGTTGCCTGGTTTGCCACCTGATCGAGATGTGGAATTTGCTATTGAGCTAAAACCTGGAACCGCACCTATATCTCGTAGAGCCTACAGAATGCCTCCCAAGGAATTGGCAGAGCTTAAAGTGCAGCTACAAGATTTGCTAGATAAGGGTTTCATCAGACCCAGCTCATCTCCTTGGGGTTGTCCTGCCATCTTTGTCAAGAAGAAAGACAAATCCCTCCGACTCTGTATTGATTACCGTCCACTCAACGAGGTCACCATCAAAAACAAATATCCTTTACCCCGTATTGACCTACTCTTTGACCAGCTGGCTGGAGCTAAGGTGTTTTCCAAGATTGACCTTAGGTCTGGCTACCACCAAATAAAGATCCGTCCCGAAGACATCCCAAAAACAGCTTTCACCACTAGATATGGCCTATATGAATACCTCGTCATGTCTTTTGGCCTAACCAATGCCCCCGCCTATTTCATGTACCTCATGAATTCCGTCTTCATGCCTGAGCTCGACAAATTTGTTGTCGTATTCATTGATGACATCCTGATCTATTCTAAAACACCCGAAGAACATGCCAACCACCTCCGTATCGTCTTGAACCGTTTAAGAGAACATCAACTCTATGCCAAATTCAGCAAATGTGAGTTCTGGTTGGACCGAGTTCCATTTCTTGGGCATATCCTGACAACGGAAGGTGTGTCAGTAGATCCAAGTAAGGTGGAAGAAATCTTGAACTGGAAACCACCAACCACTGTGCACCAGGTTCGCAGCTTCATGGGAATGGCGGGATATTACCGCCGATTCATTCCGGATTTCTCAAGAATAGCTAAGCCTATAACCAACCTATTGAAGACTCAGGTCAAGTTTGTCTGGTCGCCAGAATGCGAGACAGCGTTTCAAACCTTGAAGAGATGTTTGACCACTGCACCAGTCCTTGCTCAGCCAGATATTGAAAAGCCGTTTGATGTGTACTGCGATGCGTCGGGTACTGGCCTTGGTTGTGTTTTGATGCAAGAGGGCCGAGTCATTGCTTATGCTTCACGACAACTCCGGCCTCATGAAGAGAATTATCCCACTCATGATCTTGAATTGGCAGCTGTGGTTCATGCATTGAAGATCTGGCGTCATTACTTGTTAGGCAGCACATGTAATGTCTACACCGATCACAAAAGCCTGAAATACATCTTTACACAAGAAGAATTAAATATGAGGCAACGAAGATGGCTTGAGCTGATAAAAGATTATGATATTGAAGTGCACTACCATCCTGGTAAAGCTAATGTGGTTGCCGACGCACTCAGTCGGAAGGCTCATTGTAATTGCTTGACGGTGAAGCCATATGATCTGTCGTTGTGTTACGGGTTAGAAAAGTTGGGCATAGAAATAGTCCCTCAAGGCAGTTGGAACAATATCAGCATCAAACCCTCCATCCGTGATGAAATCGTGGCTGCTCAGAAAAATAGTAAAGGTATCAGGCACATCAAAGAGAAAATCCAAGCAGGGCAAGCAGATTGTTTCAGAATTGATGATGAAGGGATTGTATGGTTCAAGAATCGGCTTGTAGTTCCAAAAATTCCAGAGTTACGTGGCAAGATTCTTGACGAAGCTCATTTGACAAGATATTCTATTCATCCGGGAAGCAACAAAATGTACCAGGATTTGAAACAGAAGTTTTGGTGGACTAAGATGAAGATCGAGATTGCTCAGTATGTAGCAAAATGCGACACTTGTCAGAAAGTAAAAGCTGTACACATGAAGCCTGGTGGAGAGCTGCAACCATTACCTATTCCTGCATGGAAATGGGAAGACATCAGCATGGATTTCATTATGGGTCTCCCAACGACCTTTAGGGGTTTCAATTCCATCTGGGTTGTTGTGGACCGCCTCACTAAACAAGCTCATTTCTTGCCTGTCAAGAAAATGTACAGGGCTCCGCACTACGCCAAGCTATACATAGAAAATCTGATGAAGCTACATGGAGTGCCCAAGACCATTGTCTCTGACCGAGGTACTCAGTTTATATCCCAATTTTGGAGATCCTTTCATAAATCATTGGGTACAAAACTCCTGCATAGCACAGCCTATCATCCTCAGGCTGACGGACAGACAGAGAGGATAAATCAGATACTTGAAGACATGTTAAGAGCCTGTGCACTCAATTACCCTGAGAAATGGGACGAGTGTTTGGCATTGGCTGAATTCTCGTACAACAACAGCTACCAAGAAAGTATAAAAATGGCTCCGTTTGAGGCAGTATATGGCCGCAGGTGTCGTACTCCATTGAATTGGTCCGAACCTGGAGAAAGATGGTTCTATGGAGTTGACTTGGTCAATGAAGCCGAAGAGAAGGTTCGACTGATACAGAAAAATTTGAAAGTGGCACAGTCACGACAGAAAAGTTATGCCGATCAGTGGCGCAGACCTTTGACATTTCAGGTTGGAGACTATGTATATTTGAAAGTTTCGCCTATGAAAGGAGTTAACCATTTTGGAGTCAAAGGCAAGTTAGCCCCGCGTTATATTGGACCATTCTTAATCATAGGACGCGTGGGAAAGGTAGCTTACAAGCTTGAATTGCCAGAACATCTCTCGGAAGTACACAATGTGTTTCATGTTTCTCAGCTGAAGAAGTGTCTCCGAGTACCTGGACAAGTCATCGATGTTGAAGGAGTAGCACTTGAACCTGAATTGACATACTCGGAGCAGCCAGTACGAGTTTTGGATATAAAGGACCGTGTTACCCGAAGGACCACAACCAGATGGTACAAGATCCAATGGAGTGATCATTCTGAAGATGAAGCTACCTGGGAATCTGAAGATTTCTTGGCGGAAAACTTCCCTGAGTTCTTTGCTACCTTGTAAAATGTAACCCTGTCGTTTAATGCGTATGTTTTCCCCTTGTCTCTTGTTTAAGTATGAACTGGTTGTTATTAGCTCTTTTTCCTATGCCTTGTTCCAATCTTGGTTATGTACCTAATCTCGGGACGAGATTTCTTTTAGGGGGGAAGGCTGTAATACCCCGGGTATTACGGATTTAATTAATCTGCCATGTCATCATATTTAAATTAATCATTTGCATATGATTGTGATTAGGTCCCTAGAGTGATTTGAATTTAATTAGTATTTGTTTGTAGAATTAAATTCCCAAATAAAGGTTTAAAAATTTACTTTTATTAGGGCCAAAACCTAATTCAAAATCTAAAAGGAATTTGGAGATAGTCCCTTAATAAAAGTTTTAGATCTTTTAAAATGGAACAACTTTTATTTTTGGAGATTTCAAAGTTCTGTGGTGGAAATTCAAATTTATTTCAAAACAATGATTTAAAACTTAGTTTTGGATTGGCATTTCAAAATTATTTGGAATCTGGCAAAACTTCCTAAATAGAAGTTGTAAAGCTCATTTAGTAGAACAACTTTTATTTTGGAAATTTTTCAAGTTGTTGAGAAAATTTAAAAGTAATTTTGAAAATACAGTTTAAAATTCAAAAACCAAGTTTACCCCTTTTGCTGTAGTTTCAAAAATATTTCGAATTTGGATTTAGTTCCAAAAGCAAAGTTGTTCATAATTTCAAACCCTACAACTTTTGTTTTTGCAGTTTTTCATGTTGTTATACAAAATCAGTCGAATTTGGTCAAAAACCGACAGCCCTAGGGTCTAGGTGCTACAGTGCTATGCCCCCTCACCCTGTTCGCGAACAGAGCCGGCAGCCGCCGTGCCGGGCGCGCGCGCGCGGCCGCCCGTGCTGGCCGGGATCGTGTCCCCGCGACCTCGGCAGATACGGGCGCGCGTGCGCCGCGTCGTCCTGGTTCTGTCCCCCTCGCTCCCGGCCTTTAGAAAGGCGACGAGGCCCTCCCACTCGCCATTTCTTCTCTCCCGGCCACCTTCGAGCTCTCTCGGTCGCCGGCCCAATTGGTCGCCACCGAGCCATCATCACCCTCTCCATCTTGCTGCAAGCTAGCTAGCTTCCTTGCGCATCTCCTGCGACCGTCGGCGGGAGCTGTAGAGCTTCGTAACCACCGGAACACCGGTGTCTCCTTCGCGGGCAGGCAGAGCGCCGCCGCGAGCTCCGCCGTCGTCTCGAGCTAGTCTGGGTAAGCTCTAGACCTCGGATTGTTGCGTACCGTGATCTCCGTGACCCCTTGAACCTTACGCGTGCGTCGGCGTGCTCTCTGGTTCCCTAGGTTCGCCGGAACGCGTGTTCGCCGTTGAGCCGAGCCGCCGGGATCCGCCGCCGTCGCCAAGTCGTCTTCTCCGAACCACCTCCGTCTCCACCGACCCCTCGGCCAGCTTCGTGGTGAGCCCCAGATGCTCTCGCACCTTTTTCCCCTCTCTTTACCGGCTTGTGCTCGCCGGCGACGTGCTCGCCGCCGCCACCGAGCCGCCGCGTACGTGTCTCCAGGTGCTGTGCGCCTCGGATCTCGTCGTATCTTAGCTTGGTAGACTCGCCTTGGAGTGTAGAGTCCGTCAGTGCCCTCGGCTTCGTCCCTCGGCTCACCGTCGGCGAGCTAGGGGCGGCGAACCGCCGGCGCCCTCGCCTCTGTCGAAACAGAGGAGAGGCCAGGGGCCTCGGGTTAGAAGATAAGTTTTCCCAGGGGGTTAAGCGCGAAGTTCATGACTCATGTGAATAGTGTAGATCGGACCGCGGGTTGATTTCCAGTTTCCCCAGGGTCTCTTTTGCAAAGCCGTCGGCGCCGGGCGCGGGCAGGCCGAGTGGGCCGGCTCGCTCTGGACTTGGGCCGTAGTGGGCTGATTTGGTCTTTTCTTTTTCCAGTGAATTTCAAAATGCTTTTCTTTTATATATTCATGTGAATAGTGCTGATGTTTGTTAATTTCATATGAATTAATCTGCTAGGTGAAAAAATGTGAAAATAATTGTGTACGCTCTCTGTAGTATGTAGTATTTGTTAAAAATATAATATAGGGTGTTCCAGTGCTTTTAATCTGCCGTATAAATCAGTGAAGTAATTAATAAATGCAAGTTTGTGTAATTTTAATTAATTATCTGTAAATCCAAAAATCATGAAATTTATTGTGGCTCTGTTTGGTGATAAAACCTAGCTGTTGGTAAAGTTTGGTTGCAATTGAAGTTAGTTTGGTCAATTAATTAATATATGTGAAATTAGGGATTAATAAAGTAAATAGAAAAATGAATTTAGGTTTGTTGTGTGAAATCTTGGGTGGAATGAAGACCAAGGATCTTTCGCTGTGTGATCCTTGGCAATTTGAGAACTTAGTGCTTGATAGTAGTCATAAAGCTGTGTAGCGGCTTTCTGTGACCGTTAAAAAGGTCAATAAAACAAAAGTAGGAAACATTACTTTTACCTTCCGTAGATTGTTTACAACTTTACCGTGAAGGAAAGTTGTACTCAAGGTATTAATGGTTTACTTTCAAGCATTTCATTTGTTGCCCTCATGCCATGCTAAGCATACATCATTGCATACGTGTAGTGCCCGTTCCCGAGGTGGTCCAGGTCGAGACTACTACTGAGGAGGCCACTCCAGAGGTCATCCAAGGATTCGACATCTGCGGGACTGATCCCGACCCGACGCTGTACACGATCCAAGGCAAGCCCCGGTGCATTCAGCCCCTCTATTACGAAATATTTATAATTCGAGTTAATCTACTGCATTAGGTTAATAGGAGTTGATTGTCACCTATCCAGATGCATTGTCCCAAATAAATACCCTGAAACCTGATTTAAATAAAATGGTTTGAGAAATGCTTAGGCATGCTTAATGAACTTAGCTTTGCGGAAAAGAAAAACTATTTTCTGTGCAATGTTTATACTTATACTTTGATTGGTGAAGAACTGGTTATCCGCTGGTCGATGTGTATTTGGGTTGGAGTCCCAATGCATGGTCGCTTTCGGAATAATTTGGAACTGGTCGATGTCTTTGGAAACGTGTTTCGTTGGGTGGCCAGCTCATGGGGCGGCGTTCCCTATGTCTCACTCACCCGACAGGCACGATAATAAAAACTGTCGGGTAATCTTGTACTTGGGTTAGAGTCCCAATGCAGGATTGACGGCAGGAAGGAAATAGGGACCGTTCGTTGTAGGCCTGCTGCGATCATGATGAACAGCCTAGCCACATACCAATGCGGAAAGCCTAGAGTTCGGTGGCGCTATTGCTGGAACCGACAACCACGCACTGGGAGTGGAGAGATGGCGAGAGTAGCTTGTACCCACGTGGCCGGCGTGCCTGGATAAGAGTGGAGTACTGTGCTCTCGGGTGGCGCAGGACCGGTTCCGGGATAGCAAAGCCGTGACGACGGGTTGGTATATGTATGCCGGCGTGCTGCATATGCAGTGTGGTTAGAATCCCCAGCTGGGTACTTTCTGGATTCGAATCAACGTGCTCCTCGGTTATGGAGACTTGATCCTCACACTCTACACCGAAAAGTGGTTCTCAACTAGGTTATCTGAATGAATAAAGTAATTGAAAGAATGATGATACATGAGTCTGAATATTGGAGCTATAAATATGATTATAATAATGACAAAATAAAATATGGAACAGGATAGATTGCTTTTCTGCAAACTCCTCATCCTCTGCTAGCCTTACCCATAGCCTTGCATTCCTGAGTCTCATTTTACACCCTTAGTCGGGTAAGTCTTGCGGAGTACCCCAAGTACTCAGGGTTTGTTAACCCCGTTGCAGGAGGACCGCAGTCGGAGATCTGTCTTGCTCCATGTTGCGTGACCGTGGTCGAGGAAGAAAGCGGCGATGAGTGAAGTGGAACCCGTGGGCAGGGTTCGAGTTATCTTATCTAGTATTGTGTAATTATTCCACTGCTACTTTTATGTCCTCTGGTCTGTAATAACTATATTTGAATCCTATTTGAACAACTGGTTTGTAATCTAAATGTTATGTATCTTCCGCACTGTACTCTGATGTATTTTATTACGAAATGTTGTAATCCTGTAATGGTTCTGCAATGGTGATCCTGTCGGAGAAAAGGGCGCTAATGTAGCCCGACAGACCTGTCTAGATCATTTGGGACACGGGCCCGGCTGTCAGAAGTCGTTAGTGACAATGACAGGTGCCGGTGGGCCAGGTGATTTAGCCGGTTCTGTTACAGGCAGCAGCAGGTCGACGACAGGTTCTACCAGCATGAACAATGACAGCACAGACCAACGACTTGATCAGATCCATCAGGGACAGCAGCAGACGCAGAGCGGATTGGAGTATTTGATATATCAGATGGGATACCCGACGCCACCTCCACCACATTACTGAGCACAGCAACATCCAGCTTGGGGGGAGATCCCCGCTAGGTGAGTACCTCTCACCTTTATATATGTCAATTTCAATATTACTAAAAACAATAAGAAAATCAAATAAAAATTTATTTACTGCTTCCTTTAGTTATTGCATTAAATTTTTGCTTGCTTAAAAATGAAAATCCAAAAAAATAATAAGTTGTATAATTAAGTTTGCTTTAAATTCCGCATTCAATTTATCTTTAGAAAAATTAGAACTTGAAGGTAGAGAAAAATCAAAAAGATATCTAAATTGTTTAAATATAAATTCCTGCAATTGCTTAGTGTTTAGATTTAAATTCTCATACGAATTGCATGACGTTTATCTATCATGAAAATTTATTCTGAAACTTAATATCAGTGGGTAGCATAAGCTTTTCTAAGTAATTGACGGATACGATATAAGAACGCTTGAGTTGCTATTTATTTCCTTCTGAGTGACACCTAAGCTTCAGACATTTTAAAAATCAAAATCATAGCAAATATAATAATTTGTTCTGCTACTATGATTTAAATAGACTATTATGTTATGCATTCATGATTGAATTCACATGCACAAAAAAGTTTTCACTGTATGCATAAGTCTCTCTTTTAAAAGGCTAACAGAGAGTGTGTGTTATAAAATTAAAAGATGTCATACCAAACAAGTATGAGCCTAAAAGATATCATATCAAAAGGGTATGTGCCAAAAAAGGGAAGAAAGAGAGAAATACAATGAGTACAAAGACACCCACCTGAGAGAAAAAAAAAGGTACAAAAAGTATCCGCTGGGGAGATAACCCACACTCTTCAGAAAGACAGAAAAGAGAGGATAATGCATAGGGGTTCAAAAATAAAATTTGATCACATTCACACATTCAATCATGGTGTATAGCCTAGTAGTCCTCTGCAATCTTATTAGTAGGATCTCATTATTTTCTAAATAAAAATTATATACTTATTCAGTTGTAAATAATAATAATAATAATAATAATAATAATAATAATAATAATAATAATAATAATAAATGATCTGGACCAATGGTTGAAACAAAGGATGAAAGACTTAGTGCTTGCTTGATTATTCTGTTTCTCAATTACCCAAGACTTAGTTTAAAAGCCCCACGATTGAAAAGAATAGGAATAAATTTGAAAGGGTGGATTAACGAATTTCAATCCGGAGAAAAATTTCTGTTTAAATATTCAAGTATTTGTTGGAAGTTATATATTTTATGGAACCCTGAATAAATCATTTCAAGTCAACTTTGCTAAGGGACTAGCAAAGACTTAGTTTGGGGGTGTTATTGACGGTCGTTAAGTACCAATTTTATACCGTCAACTAATGCCTAGGGATGATCAATAATAGAAGCATAAGGGTTATTACTGACAAATTCCACGAGTTTTGGTGAATTGTTGTTGACGGTGGATAACGTAAACTTTTATTAGAACTTTAGACACCAAATGATACATGAATACACACTAGTATAAGATTTTAACGAATAGTTTCCACGAGTTTTCTAGGGGCTATTCTAGAAAAGCATAAAAGAAGAGTTAAAGAGCATGATTACCATGTAACTTAACCGCTAAGGAAACATCATCACGAGAACACTAAAAGCATCTGGAACACACCCGAGGCACCGGGACCCGAGACCCCCAGGGTGGGGCCGGCCAGCGCCCCCCTGCTTGGGTTTCGGCCTAACTTCTGGAGTCTTCTTCCGCCACCTTTGTGGAGTCCTCTCGGCCCTTGTTTCAAGTCGGTTTGATCCTACGGCGCACGTTCATCCCACCGGGCTATAAATAAAGGGGCAGACCCCCCTAGAGGCATAAACCCATCATTCATTTAAGGCATCAAGTCCTCAAGCCATCATAAGCCTCCTAGTTCATAGTTCTAGCCTAATTAGATTAGAGAGTAGAGGAGTTCTAATTCTTCGACGGATCTGGAGCCCCGGCATTTGTCTGGAGCACGGAGTTCGGTATAATTCTAGTTCTTTCTCTATTATTGAATTCTTCATTATGATTAGGGAAACATTGTTCTTAATAGTTCATATGTTCTTGATTACAATAGTCTTTGTCTACTTTGATTATATGTCTAGTATAGTTGGTTTGATCTTATTGAATTCATGTAATTGCTCGTATAGCGTTTATTCATGCGTACGATAGATAGATGATGAACGATATGTAGACGTGGCGTCTAGGTATTTTGTTTATCTCCGAGTGCACCCTGATGTGCCGTGTCGTGTGGTAGATCGCGTAGGTGACAGCTGCGTTGAGTCCTCTGTAGTCCACCCCCCGTACGTAGGCCAGCAGGCACGGTCGCGAAGTTGGGTAATGACTCTGTTTCACACCTTTCCTAGATGATGCCCTTTGCATGTGATTATGATATAGGATTAGTCTAACAATGATTGCTAGATGTAATTGCACTAATTAGAGTTATTCATTGACGTAATTATAGGATTACCTTTGGTATTAATTCCTTAGTTTATCCATCGGCTAGCTATTACTATGACTATAGAAATGCTCTGATGATTATCTTTTATTTATGATGCTTGATCATACTTATCGCCTTTATCTTTATTTACCTTGTGACCTCTGCCTGTTATGAGTAGAGTAAATGACATCGGTAATGTCACTTATCCATTGTATACCATCACTATCAATATAATATATTGTAGTTTATTCCTAGTCCTTCCCAGTGGTATAAATATAAATCGACAACCTGGTAGAACTCTCTAGGTAAAATGTTATAATGGTATAATTATCTGTCCGCTTGCAGAACTGATTTTAGTTTATATTATTTATATTTATTTCTGCCTAGTCACATAGATTAATATATGAAACAATTATTTATTCTTAGCATTATTAATTAGGGATGACAACCTAGTTCTTGCATAAGAATGCTGGTAATAGAAAAGTGGCTAGTTGCTAATGACAAGTTAATTAATTACCATTCATTTTCTAATCTCGCCTCTCACATTAAAAGTTATATAGTTATATTTGGCGATATTAGTAGATGTCAACAATTGTGTATTTTCCAGGGATTATTCCAGAAAGGTTTAAAAGAAGGATTAAAGTGCTTAATTACCACGAAACTTAACCGCCAAGGAAACATCATCACGAAGACCCTGGAAGAGTGTAGAAAGCACCCGAAGCAACCTGGGGCCGAGCCCTGGCCAGGTGGGGCCAGCCGGCCCTAGGGTTTCGCCGCCGCCTTCTAGAGCCTTCTTCCACCGCCTCTTTGGAGTCATCTGGGCCCTTTGTTCAAGTCGGTTTGATCCCATGGCGCACGTTCATCCCACCGGGCTATAAATAGAGAGACAGACCCCCGTCCTAGAACACCAATTCATTCCTTCTGCTTCATTCGTCAAGAGTAGACAGAAGTTAGGGTTTCCAGAGATTAGAAATAGGACTCTAGTTCTTCAAGTTCATAGTTTAGGCGTCTAGTAAGGTTCAAGTAGAGTTAGGCGCTACGCTCAGGATTTTAGATTTGTTCGTCTGGAGATCGGTAATCTTATCTTGTATCTCATTATGACTTTACTTTATTTTAATATATTGCTACTTATTCAGTTCTTAGTTTATTCCAGTTGCATATTCGATATAGTTGCGATTGGTGATGATTATTGTCATTTGATCGTAAAGCGCCTAATTCAGTACTCGAGTGAGTTAGGTGGTGTGTATTATGTAGACGTGGTGTCTAGATATATTACATACCTACGGAGGCACCCTGACGTGCCGGGTCCTGTGGTAGTCCGCGTAGCTGACAGCTGCGTTGGTTCCTCTGTAGTCCACCTCCCCTACGTAGGACGAGCAGAGCGCGGTCGCGAAGGAGGTGACCCTTGTGTCTTAATATCCTCATTAGATGATGCTCCTTATGATGTTTTCTGAGTTGATAATGCTATAGATGAAAATGTGTAATGTGGCGTAGACTGTAGACTTTGTATTTAGTAATTACATAGGTTTCCTTTACTTTAGCCGAATCTCGAGATTGTCTTACTACATTAGTGAGTCTCTATATTCTATCTCTGGAATACTATTTACCTCATTTACTCAGTTATCATTTACCATTTATCATTGACTTATTTATCGCTAAAACACTAGAGTTATGGGTTATCATAGATCTGCACATTTATCTTTCCAATCATTATAGTAGATTACCCTAATGAGTAGAATGCCTCTTTATCCTTTTGGCATAAAATAAATCAACGATACTCGGAATACTTACCGGGTGAAGTGCTACAATAGGAGAATTATCTGTGCGCTTGCGGATATATTCTATAGTATTATTTTTAGGTGGCAAGTGAAGATTATTTTACCTTTGGTTTTTGGCATCATGTTAGGGATGAGAACTTAACGTGAAGTGATGTTAAAAATACCAACCTTGTCCAAGACATGTGTGAGACCACTAGTAATCACCCACCAAAACTTAGGTCCATTTGCACGCATATGATCAAGCATATGGTGTTTCCATTGTGCAAAGTGTGTGCCATAAAAAATGTGTGCCTCACAACAATCAAACTCTCTAAAAGCTGTCTTCTTGGGTCGGTGTTGACACTTCTTAGCGCAACCACCAGAGACAGGGTGTTAGGCTATCTCTGATAACGGCGCCAGAAGTGCCTGAGGGTATTTCTTATGTCTATTGGATAATTCCGCAAGCGCACAGAATATACCGCTGTAACACTTCACCCGGGAGTATTTCAAGGTATCGTTATTTATTTTTATCCCAAGGGAAAGCGGTTGCTAGGAATAATTAATAAAAAGAAAGAGAGATCCTTAAGTCTATACCAACTTAGTACCAGCTAGTGGTAGGGGGTAAATCGATAGGTAGAGGAAAAGGTAATGACACCAACACACAACAAGTATTAAGATAACTAAAAGATAACTAGTAGAGTATAGCAAAGTGGGAGGACAACGAGTGAGTATAAGACTTCTATGACACTTACTTTACTCTTGTAACTTACCTTATCAAATAGATGACTTATACTAAAATAGTTACCTTACTACCGGTGTCCAGGGGGTAGTGCGAGACAATAGAGGACAAAACCTCTACCCGAAGCGCCTACACTCTTATGGGAGCCTACCTTTTAAGAACTTGTCTAAAACACGTGGAGGGATACTAAGACTAGACAGGGTTGTCACCACCTGCTAGCACCCACAGACAATCCGTGCGACAAGCGGTAATCAAAGGCAAGATCTAGTCTAAGCACCACGCTTACACTAAGTCTCACTATTCTAGCTGCGTACCAACAACTAGAACACCCTATGACAGGCGATAAACTAACACACGTTGAGTTGGGACTAGATCACTATCAAGTATAAGACAACTATAGAAGAAGACAAGACACAACAATACTATAAAGAATAGTAAAGACTAAGTAAGAACTTAGTGAAGTAAAGTAAAGATAATATATTGATAAAGATAAAGTCTTGCAGAAGAAAAGGTACAAGAGCTATACCAGACTCTCCAGCAGACGACTCCGGAGACTCCGAGCGTAGCTCGACTCGACTCTAACTCCGACACTAGACTAATACTACTACTAAAGAGTAGAACTTCACTCTAGCTTGCTTCTTGTGTTGTATGGTGTGTCTTGAAGAGGAGTGGGCAGCCTCTATTTATAGTGCAGGATGAGGGGGTGCCACGTCACCGATCCGCGTGCTCCTTGCCTCTCCACCCTTGGATCCATCGCCTTGTAACCGCCTCAAGATGGACGGCTTTGGTGATTTGAGCACATGGAAAATATGCTTGGAGTCGGTGGAGGCCAACCGACCTGGCTTGGCACCAGGGGGGTTCGGCCGACCCCCATATGACTGGTGGGCCCAGATAGGGTCTTCTAGGAGTCCCCACTTGTCACTGAGTGTCTAAGTGGCTTGGTTCCACTTTTGGTAGTTCGGTCGACCCACCCCTGGTGGGTGGGGCCCACCACCGTGGTCCCCATCTTTCATAGACTCTTCCTATGTGTTGGTTCTGTCTTGATTGCTTCGTTTAATGTCTCAATCCATGTGCCTTTGATCTCCACCGTTGAATGAAAGCACAAGTTGATCCGATGGATGAAATGACTTGGTTGGAGTGTCACACGGATCCTGCCACGTCACCAGAGCCAGGTGGGTCCCATGGGCAGTTCGGCCGACCCATGGGTGGGCCCACCCTTGGCTCTGATCTCTTCCATTTGCTGTTGTATGCACTGTGTTGAAAGGTGGTGGCCTGGGGCAACATGACATGGTTCGGCCGAGCCATGTAGTTAGCCCCTAGCTGCTCACTTTTACACTGTTTTGGTGCTCCCTGCAATCACAAGCTAAGAGTACAAGTGGAACTCGTTATTGATAAAATATGCCTATGTTGTATTTATTCTCCCTTGGATCTGAGGCCTGTTGACGGTGTTTGAATGTGGAATTTTAGGGTATATCCACCGTCAATAGTCGGTGAAGACCACAACGGAGAGACCAAGCTCTGATACCACTTGAAATGTCGAGATGGCGGACTAGAGGGGGATGAATAGTCCTTTTTAATAATTAATCACAGCGGAATAAAATCTAATCGGTTCTAACAACGATTCATCCTTCTAACTAAGTCTCTAAGCACCTTAAAAGATCCTAGCATGAAACAAAGGTGGTAGCCTAGCTTGAGCTTCCCTAAACCATTCTACCGTAAGCTCACACAAACCTAAGCGCTAGTACTTCAAGCACCGGAGGAGCTCCTACCAACTAGCAACAAAAGCGCACTAAGCACCTAATCCCACTAAGTGCTCAATGACAAGGATACACAATTCTAATCAAGAAACGCAACTTGTTTAGTTATACAAACTAAACAAGACACTAATTCTAAGCTACACAAGCTAAGAACGTGAGTGGCAACCTACACAAGCTAACCGATCTCACAAGAGCAACAACTACACAAGTAAAGTAAAGAACAACAATAATAACTTGTGTAGGGAAATGCAAAGCACCGCGAAGGATGATGTAGAGGATGACACGATGATTTATTTCGGTGGCTAATTGATCATCAAGATCAAGCTCTACAAAAGAGCACCAAAAGAACCTACCCGACGAGTGAGATGTTGAGTGACACGCTCAACTAGAGTTGCTCTTCGCGATCTCCCGCGGGGCGAGCACAACACCTCTCACAAGCACCTCTTCGGAGCCAAGCACAATCTCCTTGCTTGCTTCAACGGAGCCACGAGCCACCAAGCCGTCTAGGAGGTGGCAACCTCCAAGAGTAACAAGCACACCGGCTTTCAACTCGATCACCTAGTGCCACTCGATGCAAACTTTCAATGCAATACGCTAGCGATCGATCTCTCACTTCTCGGATATGAATTAGATGAGCACAAGTGAGTTGGAGAGCACTAAGTCATGCACAAGTAAGGGAAACACATTCCCAAGGTACAAGACACTTCTCACAGCCGGCCACACACTCCTATAAATAGCCCTCAAGCCAAAGGAGTCGTTACCAACTCAAACCGGCCGTCGGACCGAGCGTCGGACTCTCGAACGCGCAACCGTCGAACTATTGTTCATGGTTCGACGCCTTGCATATGTGCCACGTGTCACTAGCCATTTGAATCCAACCATTACCGCGCTCTAACGCCTTGGATATGCTCCAACGGTCTGCAGAGAAGTTTTCCGATAGCAAAATAGCGTCGGACTGGAGCGTCGGATTGTCCTGGGGTGGGGTGTCGGACTATTGTTCATGGTCCGACGCTTTAGCCCCTTCGAACGGCTATTTTTAGAGCGTCGGACTATAGTTTCCCAGAGTCCTACGCTTGCCTTCGTTCGGTAAAACGGCGATATCTCTTAGCTCGAAACTCCGATTTCGATGATCTTGGACATTTTGGAAAGCTAATTCAAAGGGCTACACAACCCATATGATTTATTGATCCAAAACTCAAAAGATAAAAGCAGTTTATCCATCCAAGATCAAAACAAGCGCGCTGCGAGCTCGAAACTTCCACACTTTTGTAAATGTGCCAACTACAAAGTGTTCCACAACCTTGTGCATATGAGTTAGCATTTTCACAAATATTTTTCAAAGGGTTTTTCACTCTTTTCACCATGCCACTCGATCCTATTAATGCACGCAAGTTAGATCAGTCAAGTGGCACTACATGACCGATATGCAAACAAGTTTGCCCCTCTTGATAGTACGTCCATCTATCTTAAATCCGGTCAAGCACTTCTCTACTCAACCTTAGACCGGTGAAATAAAAATACCCTATGGTTATACCTTTGCCTTGCGCTTTCCATTTCAATCACCATCTTTATCACCTTCTCCATCTCCAACTCGGTCGATGCTGGTACAACACATGCACCAACACCTCATGAATGATATGATCCACTTCCTATCATCATGTGGCTTTTGGTACATCGATCCTCGACTTCACTTGCTCTTCACCCTTGCTTCGACCTCGGGCGCCAAGTCTTGCTTAAGTCTCCCGACACTCGGTACCAACGACTTCAAAGCCTCCAACTTGCCCTTTTCCCTCGCAACGAGTCCATCAAGCCAAGCCTCCGTCTTGATCTTCTCCATCTAGCCATATGACTCCATGTCATATCTCATGTGCATTAAGCTCCTTCATCACCACATGTGTGAGCTAGGCAACACTCTCCAAGTCATATCCACCGCCATGGCATAGTTACTCACACATGTACCTGTGGACTAATCTTCTATGTAATCAACATCTAAATACATATTAGTCCACCTAAGTTGTCACTCAATTACCAAAACCAAACAGGGACCTTTCAGCGGGTTGGGTGGCGTGATGTGTCGGCACATGGCCGGACCCCGAGCTGGGGCTAGGCATGGCCCGCGCGGCGGCGGAGTCAACTGAAGCTCTCTGAAGCAGCGCAAACCTCGACCGGAACGCTAGGAGCGGCGCCTCCTCCCTTATCGTCACCGGTGGCCACAGGTGCTTCTTCTCCCACGGCAGCGGCGACGACTCCTTCGAGCTGGCGGCGGCCGCGGCTGCTTCTCCTCCTATGGCGGCGACGGCTACTTCTCCTCCGATGGCGGCCCGGCGTGGAGAGCTTCGGGAGCCGCTGGGGGCCACCGCCACGCAGCATGGGAAACCCTCGCCGCGAGGATCCTTGGAGACCGCCGCCGCCGTGCAAGCTTCGGGAAGCCCCGCCGCCGGGATCCGGGGATAGCCACCAGGATTCGGGGGATGCCGCAGCACGAGCTTGGTGGGCCTGGGCCGCTGCCGCCTGGATCTGGGGGAGCACGATGGAGGGAGGCTTGGTGTGGGCGCGGCATCTCACCGGTGGAGGGCCGTGGTGCGGCGCGACCGAGAAGGAGGCGCGCGACCGAGGAGGAGGATGGCTGCTCGGGTTTTCTGTGCGATGCGTTCCGTTGTTGGAGAAGCAAAGTTTTTGGGGCGTGGCCCATCCACTGTGCACGATGCAAAACAAACAATGGATCTCGTGTTTGCGTTTCCTCTGTTTGAGTCAATCTAAGGCCCTGTTTAGTTCACAAAATTTTTTCTCTTTTCCCATCACATTAATTGTCCTTTACGTATGCATGGAGTATTAAATGAAGTAGCAACTATTGCATGTTTATACTTTTTATTGGCTATCTCGAATCTTTTGAGTCTATTTGATACATAATTGGACAAAAGTTATTAAATATAAATAAAAGTGTTATAATACAATTTTTTTTTACCAAGTTTTGGCAAACTAAACAGGCTCTAGCTCCACGAATGAAGGATTAATGGAGAACCAAAACTAGCCGTGCCGCAAAGAACAGCAGCAGCGGAGACGCCAGAGGTAGCTGTAGGCAGAAAGGCGTGGTTGGAATCTCACGATCTGACGCACGAGACCATCCTTCACCTGTTACTTCCTCCGTAAAAAGAAAGTATCGGTTTTTATTTTCAGTGTTTGATTGTTTGGTTTATTAAAAAATTTATATAAACTATAAAATAAATAAATCACTATTAAAATATCTCTACTGGTAAAATATAAGCCATAACAAGATAAATAATATTTATGAAAATTTTATGAATAAGACAGATAATTAAATATAATGTCTTAAATTTTAAAACGATATTCTTTCTGGGAGGGACACCCGTTCTAATCAGATGATAAGACCCACCGCACATTGACCGGTTAGGCCTCTACAGTTTGACCTACAAGAAGGCCTCTAAGGTTCCAACCTGTAATAAAGGATGTCAAATCCTCAACAGAACACAAGAGACCCAAACATTGAGGGCCTGTTTGAAACACAGGAATTTTATAGGAATTTCACAGGAATCTGTTCAGTTCCCGTAAGAATTGGAGGAAAATCCTCCATTCCAAACGGGCCCTGAGGTATTGTTTGGATTCCGAGAAATGAGTGATGGGATAGGGATAGGAAAATAGATGAATGGCTGAGATTCAATGAGATGTAAAAATGGATGGTTAACATCTCTCTCAAGAATTCGCTAACCCTATCCCATCCCCAGCCAAACACCCCCTGAGGGCCAGGGTCAGGTAGTTGCAGGTTCCTGTTTCCACGAGGAAAAAGTCTACGTAACCCCCTGATGTATTTAAGGTAGTCTACATCACCCCTGAACTATAAAACCGAGTATTGTACACATTAAACTTTGCTAAACCGGGTAAATAACCCCTCGGGTGGTATTGGAAGGTGGTTTTGCTCAAAGGGTGATCCACGTTGGCTTGTTTTGATGACATGGCGTCCAGACCCACTTGTCAGGCTACACATATGCTTGCGTCATCGCTGCTGGACGCCGCCGCCGCACTCGCGTCCAAACATACACACGAAGACGACGAACCTCTTGATCTTCTGTGCACTGTGTCCTCGCAGTCCCCATCCACGAGAGGACGTTGCGACAGTTTTTCTGATCACTGGTCGTCGTTGGCACTGAGCCGATCTAGCGATCGACTTGCGGCGCCTTCTCTGCTCCTATCCTTCCTTCACCCTGCCTCGTTTCGGCTCTGCGCTAATGGTCCACACCTCCCATTTGTACAATTTGGACAGTGGGAGTGCATGCAGTTCGCCAGGAACGTCGTCATCCGCTGTCGCCGCAAACCGCAGTCTGCTGAGCACACGGGCTGACGGGCGACCACCTCCGAACCTTTGCACAGCTAGCCATAGGAAGAACCGGACAACAGGAGACCACGCAACGCGCATCTACATTCTGATTATTTGAGAGAACAAATCATGCACGTCTAAAGCTTGCAAGCTTCACGATGCATGCATCCATGCAAAATGCCTACCGTTCCGGCTCTTGGACCTAGACATGTGCAAACCCGGTCATAACGAACTCATGGCCGCAAGCGAGCGTCAGGAGGCGAGGCATCGAGGAGACGACAGCAAGCGCGACGATAATACGAGTGGTGTCCGTGCATGCGGCCAGCGATGCTATGGCATCAGCGAGCGCGCAAGGAGGACGCCGTCGAGTCAAGGCGTCGCAGTGGCGCATATGGATTATGGAAGGCGTGGCCATGGAGCACAGTGGTGGGTGCGGCGGGACTGGGATGGAGGAAGTCAGCGCGGGGGCGGCGGCATGCGGCGCACACGGGAGCACGGATCCAAGAAACCAGCCAACGTGGATTACATATGAGCAAAACCACCTTCTAATACCACTCAGGGGTTATTTACCCGATTTAGCAAAGTTTAATATGCACAATACCTGATTTTATAGTTTAGGGTGTAGACCACCTTAAATACGTCAGGGTTTATGTACAACTTTGTTTCCGTTTCCACGACGACCGCACCAAGTAAATACAGCCGCGCCCGATCGGTAGCCGCGCGAGGCGAGACCCCCCGACGGCGCGATGCCGCCGGCGCGGCCGGACCCTGAGTCGCCGCCCATCCACCGCCTGCTAGAGTTGATCAAGTCCGAGCCCGACCCTGCCGACGCGCTCTCCCACCTCGAGCTCCTCGTCTCCACCCGCCCGGCATTCCCTCCGCCGCAGCCGCTCATCTTCCACCTCCTCCGCCGCCTCGCCACCACCTCCCCGTCGCAACTCCCGAGGCTTCTGGGCCTCCTCCCGCGCATGCGCCATCGACCGCGCTTCTCCGAGTCCGCGGCGCTCGTTGTTCTGTCGGCCTTCTCCCGCGCCCTCATGCCCGACGCGGCCCTCGCCGCGTTCCGCGACCTCCCCTCCCTCCTCGGCTGCAACCCCGGCGTCCGCTCCCACAACGCCCTCCTCGACGCGTTTGTCCGCGCTCGTCGGTACTCCGACGCCGACGCGTTCTTCGCCTCCCTCTCCAACGGTGCCTTCGGCCGCCGCATCGCCCCCAACCTCCAGACCTACAACATCATCCTCCGCTCTCTTTGTGCCCGCGGAGACGTCGATCGCGCCGTGTCGCTCTTCAGTTCTTTGCGTCGTCGTGGAGTGGCCCCCGACCGAGTAACCTACTCCACCCTCATGTCTGGGCTGGCGAAACATGGCCAGCTGGACAGCGCGCTTGACCTGCTCGACGAAATGCCGAGCTATGAAGTGCAGGCTGATGCCGTTTGTTACAATGCGTTGCTTAGTGGGTGTTTCAAAACTGGCATGTTCGAGAAAGCCATGAGGGTCTGGGAGCAACTGGTGAAGGATCCTGGTGCAAGTCCTAACCTTGCCACTTACAAAGTGATGCTTGATGGCCTGTGTAAGCTTGGGAGGTTTAAGGAGGCGGGGGAGGTATGGAGTAGGATGATGGCTAATAATCACCAACCAGATACTGTTATTTACGGGATCCTGATTCATGGGCTCTGCCGATCTGGGGATGTGGATTCTGCAGCACGGGTCTATTCGGACATGGTCAAGGCTGGGCTTGTTCTTGATGTTGCTGTGTATAATTCACTCATTAAGGGATTCTGCGAAGTGGGAAGAACAAGTGAGGCTTGGAAATTCTGGGATTCCACAGGTTTCTCTGGCATTCGTCAAATAACAACTTACAATGTAATGATGAAGGGGCTGTTGGACGGTGGCATGGTCAATGAAGCTACAGAGCTGTTGAAACAATTGAGAAGTGATGCTTCATGCTCCCCTGACAAGGTTACTTTTGGCACCCTGATCCATGGTCTGTGTGAGAATGGCTTTGCTAGCAAGGCATTTGAAATCTTGGAGGACGCACGGAATAGTGGGGAAGAATTAGATGTGTTCTCATACTCATCAATGATAAACAGATTTTGTAAGGATGGAAGAACACATGATGCAAATGAGGTATATGTGAATATGTTGAAGGATGGTTGCAAACCGAATTCTCATGTTTACAATGCACTAATAAATGGTTTCTGCCGAGCGTGCAAGATTAGTGATGCTGTTAAAATTTACATTGAAATGACCGGCAGTGGTTGTTGCCCAACCATCATCACATATAACACTCTGATAGATGGTTTGTGTAAGGCTGAAAAATATCAAGAAGCTTCAAGCTTAACAAAGGAAATGCTAGAGAGAGGTTATAAACCTGATATCAGAACTTATGGTTCTTTGATTCGTGGCCTTTGTCGAGACAAGAAGATTGATGCTGCCCTTTGTATTTGGAATGAAATTCTTGATGCGGGTCTCCAGGTTGATATAATTGTCCACAACATCTTAATTCATGGTCTTTGTTCTGCTGGGAAAGTAGATGATGCCTTTAGTATATATTTGGAGATGAAAGAAAAGAATTGTTCCCCAAATCTAGTGACCTATAACACATTGATGGATGGGCTTTATGAGATTGGTTCTATTGATAAAGCAGCATCACTTTGGACTGCCATTTTAGATAATGGTTTGAAACCAGATATTGTTACATACAATACGAGAATTAAGGGCCTGTGCTCTTGTAATAGGACACCTGAAGGAGTCCTGTTATTGAATGAGGTGATTGCAACAGGTATTATGCCAACTGTCATTACCTGGAGCATATTAGTAAGAGCTGTAATGAAATACGGTCCAATTCAGAAATGACACCTTTGCAATTCTTCATGGTATGAAAACTTTTTATTGATCTCACTAACCAAGAATTAACATCATCATACTGAAAATTTCTTATGGATCTAACTTACCAATTTTCTTTATGCTCTATATGGTTTTGTTAACAAGGTATGAACTTATTTGCTTATTAAAATCGCTGATACTCTATGTTTAGTTAACCTTGCAAACATACATGATAATTTCTTTTAAATATTATTGGTATGTATTTTCTACTTGCACCCATGATTTTGTCTTCAGATGCATGTGTCTTTTCTTGAAATAGTATTCACTTTGGTTGAAATCAGGGTGACATTTTTGTAACGTGTTGAGAATATAACATGTTTACCATGTTTTGGCTGCCGATACATTGCTGAAGCATATCTCTGATGAAAAATTAAACACATCTTGAGTTTATCTGATCTCAGGATGGTGAAACCTGTGGTTGTTATTCTTGGATCCTAAAAGTTGTATTGATATATTTCTTTAATGCATCAAGAATGTAACAGATGTTTTGGTTGTCAAAGCAATATACACATCTGTGATGCAATATTAAAGACATCTTGAGTTATCACCTGACCAAGCTACATGTTAAACATTTTTTTGGATTATAAAAATTGTATCAATATTTTTCTAACGCATCAAGAATGTAACACTGTTACTATGTTTTGGCTATAAGATTGCTGAAGCATATCTCTGATGCAAGATTGAAGACAGCTTGAGTTTATCAGATCTCAGGTTAGAGAAACCTGTGGTTTATTAGCCAAGCTACACGTTAAACAATTTTTTGGATTCTAAATCAAATTTTCTTCTAACGCATAAAATTTAACACTGCTACCATGTTTTGGCTATACCATTGCTGAAACATATCTCTGATGCAAGATTGAAGACAGCTTGAGTTTATCAGATCTCAGATGAGAGAAACCTGTGGTTTATTGGCCAAGCTACATGTTAAACATTTTTTTGGATTATAAAATTGAATCAATAGTTTTTAATGCATCAAGAATTTAACACTTTTACCATGTTTTGGCTATAGCATTGCTGAAACATATCTCTGATGCAAGATTGAAGACAGCTTGAGTTTATCAGATCTCAGGTTAGAGAAACCTGTGGTTTATTGGCCAAGCTACATGTTAAATATTTTCTTGGATTATAAACGACTAAAACGTTGTATCCATTCATGCTACTTTATACAGTTTACATTGCCTTTGGAAGATTACATCCTACCGCTATGTCTGCAACTCCTTTTTTATTCTTCTCTTTTCTCTGTCTTCTCAGCTTTCGGTGGTGAGATATCCTGCTCGTAAATGATCTGAGCAACCAGGCCAATGAAAATTAGACCCAAAGCAGCAACCTTCCTCCACTCTACCTCTGGTGTTGCAAAGATGGCATTGGCAATTGTAATCCCGAGTATTCCCATCAGCCCCAGGTAAATGTTCATACGAGTTTTTGATCCTGCACTCTCTTTTGCAATCTCTTTGACCTTCTGTGCTTCCACCTTGGCTTTCACCTTTATTTCCTTCTTGTTCCGAGTTTTGACCTTGCCAAGGCTTTGGAAGAACATTCCTTGGTTTTTCTCCTTTTCAATCCAGTCTTCAAAGTCCTCTAACACCTTGTCGTTCATTTCTATCTCTTGCCTTTGTACCTCAGCCGTCTCCTCGAAGGCTTGCATCTTGCTCTCGAGCCTCTCCAATATCTGCCTTGTCAGACACCGCAGTTGTTTGTCAAACAGTGAATAGTAGTAGGCTGTTCAACTTTTGATTGCAAGATATGCTCACCTGGTCACCAACCGCATCAAGTTCTTTCATAGCGTTCTGTCCAATCAGGTCGAACTCGGAGTCGGCGTCCTTGGCGAACTTGGTCAGGTAAGCAGAGCGCTCGTCCAAGAAGTCTGTGATGCGCACCTTTTGCGCCTGAAGCATGGCGATCTGAGCAAGGACCTCCTGCTGGCGTTTGTCGCCACCAATCGGCGGGGAATTACCGGATTCGGCATCTTCAGAACTGCTGGCACAAATGAAGGATCTCTTCCTGCCTAGCAGAGCACGCCGGAACAGAGAGGATCTGCGCACTGAGGGGCATGACTGAATGGTGTGGAGAGTAAGCATCTCCTATTCTCTTGCAATTCTCTGTAGTCGCTTTGCTGTTGCTGGTGTTTGATTTGGCAAAACTATCTTGCAAGGATTGTGCCTACCTCTCGTCGTTGGAGCCCGGGAACCATATCTTTTCTGTTCCGTAACAAGACCAAATTGCCCTTGCGTGCTGGGTTTTCCTCAGGTCCATGTCTTGCTTTTTGCTTGCCACTTTCTGCAGGAAGTGGACTGACCTTGTTGTCCAGCTAGCTGGTGCTGCCGAAAATATCGAGCCCCACACAAGGTGCCACGAAGTTATGAATCGGGCCGAAATGGACGCAGTTGGGCATCATGGGCTGAATCAAGTACTGAAAGATATCTGGGCCGTAATGAATGACCACGTACGCAGTTGGGCATCATGGGCTCAATCAAGTACTGAAAGATAGCTGGGCCGTAATGAATGACCACGTACAAGTCTCAATCGATCATGATTGAAGGCGCAAAGTCGTCCTTCCATCGATGGCGACATTTCTTTGATATTTGGCGTCATTCTTGGTTTGATGTCACCACTCACGAATGCTATTATGGAATGAAATGGTAAGCTCGCGCTTATTTCCATCCGAGCCTGAGTTCTTCCACACGAATTAAAACACGAATGATGAATTATTGTTGGTGTGGGTGGACTTCCTCTGTCTGTCGCTTTTGGTTCATGTTTGTGATGTGGAAATGAGATTCCCTTTCCGTCTGGGAGGAGCTCCCTTGTTGAACGCAGTGATCTAGTATACTGTACCCACATGATGGACGGCTAAAAGATCTTGAACTAACGTAATTTCATAAAACCAACGGGGCATATAAAACTCGGAATCATGGAACGATCTTCTTCCTCTGCAATGTACTGTAGAGCAGTACTGCCCCAGCCCTCAGGGCCTCTCCAACAATCGTCTATTTAGATAGCTAGAATGACGTGGAGGGATAGAAAGACTAAAATACTACTCGCTAGCGAGTTACTCGTCGCTAGCTAGGAGCCGAAACACGAGCGCGTGACTGGTTGGCTTGTGCTGTTTTTCTCTCGCGGCCAATGAAGAGAGGGTAGTGAAGATTAGTGGACATATATTTAATACAGGTCAGCTGGCGACTTGACATCGGCCATTGCGGACGCCCACATACGGCGTTCGTAAGATAAGACTAGAAATTTTCGCGGGCGTTGCCGCTTATGATCATTATTGAAGTCATGTATGATTATTATTGATATTTATTTTTGATTTGTAGTTAAACACATGACTATAAGTAACGGTAGCTGAATCGTTTTTTGTGCAATGTGTTAGTGTTTTTTGTGTTTTTTTAAATTATCATTTATGGATGACTGTATATATTAGCCGTGGATTTTTTATTTTGTTGTATATATATTTCGAGTTCTATAAAGATCCAGCACGAATCTATTTTTTTAATGGTAGTTGAATTGTTCTTTGTGCAGTGTAATAGTATCATATGTGGATGACGGTATATGTTAGCCATAGATTTTACCTATAAAGAGCAAGCACTGATTTATTTCTTTAACTAATTTGTTAACTGAGCGTGGGATATTAATTTGTTGGAACATTTTAAATTCATCTCGAAATTTTTGTAGTGGTGGGAAATATCTCATAACATCGCAAAACAGGCATAAAACAAATTTTGTAATTTTTGGTTCAATAATGTAATGTGTAGAAATCATAGAAGGTCCATTTATTAATTAAAAGAGGTTATTTTAAATCATTTCAAAATTTCTTATTTTCTAAGTTTAATATTTTTCTACATAGAGTACATCATGTATAGCATACACAAAAAATTTTATGATTTTAGGAGCTCTAAATTTTTTATTTGAAATAAACAAAATCAGCATGTCATAGGATTTAATAAAAGATAAAAAAGGAGGTGGTCATTTAGGCCAAATCTAGCCTAGCTCGGTCCACGAACAGCGCCTGCGTGGTGGTAGCCCAGCCCATCAAATGGCATAGATGGCGGATTGATTTAGGAAATCTTCAAGGGCTTCTTTGTAAGAATTTCTAAGTGCGGAGGTTGGACGGCGAGTTGATTTCATTTGAGTTCGAGGACTTTTTTTTTGCAAAATAGCTGAGATTGACCTGATCTGGTCCGTTCGTCCGGCCGATCTGGCGGGTCTCTCACGCCTGAGATGGTGCAAGATTCGTGAGAAAGAAGATGCGAACAAGGCCCTGCGAATAATCCCTTTCCTTCAGCAGAATCGTCGGGATCACACGTCGCATCCAATGTATGAAGAGAAAATTTTCTCGGCTCTAAAACATTTGACTTGGTCCTATTTTCATCGAACTTTATTATTTAGCCTTAAAACGAAATTGGCTTATTTTTTTAGCCCTTTCATCCACTTTAAAAGATCATAACTCTTCGATACGACATCGGATGGAGATGATTTTTATATGAAAATTGTAGGTCTCGACGAGATCTACAACTTTATAGTTTTGAGTTTTTTCATTTGATGAAGTTCAGATGCCCAAAAACATTAATATTATATATTCATGTTTTTAGCCATCTGAACTTTCTCAAATGAAAAAAACCCAAAACTATAAAGTTGTAAATCTCGTCGAGACCTATAATTTTAATGTAATTAACTTCATCCGATATCGTATCGAAGAATTATGATCTTTCAAAGTGAACGAAAGATAAAAAAATAAGTAAATTTTATTTTAGGACTAAATAATAAAGTTCGATAAAAATAGGAGAAAAAAAACTAAGGCCAAACTTCGCGAAAATAATTTTCCCATGAATCCTCTGGCAGCCTGCCCCCCTCACATGCGCCCCTGCTGGCTGCTGCCTGTGCCCGGGACACCAGAAACGGCCTGCACGGTCATGGCCATTCCTAGGCTGTCACTGTCAGGAGGAGTAACGCCGCAAGCAGATAGAACATGCTGATGCCTGGGGCAGCGACCAGTGGTAACCCGACAGCGCAGATAAATACTCCCTCCGTCCAGGTAACTATGGATTGGGTGGGTTGTCAAAAAAAAAAACTATGGATTGGGTGTTGAATAAAGTAATTGACATTTAACTAAAACTTTAACAAATATTATTCATACTTATATCTCCAAATTAATTTATTCTAAAATATATTTCATAATTAATCTCATGATATTTATTTAACATTATAATTATTTATGGTTTTTATTTATAATTAGTTAAAGTTAGATACACTAAACAATGCTATCGTATTAGAATTGCACGTTCTTTTATGGAGAGAGAGTAATACTGTCTTCGTTTCATAAAGCATGTAAATATCACTTTTTGAGGCATGTATGTGTAAAATTACGGTTCTTTTCGCTTGAACTTACGAGCCAGCCAGTTATACAATCCAACCAGCCGAACAGAGCCATATATTTTGACCCCTTTTATTCTCACGTACTCCTACATGATAACTAAAAGGTAAATCTTCTAGAGTGTTCTTCAGAAGTATATGTAAGGAACTCTGAGTAGATGAAAATTACCCATTGATGAACATGGTACGGTAGTTTTTAAGTATGAAATGTTTTTTTAATGGGTGGACTCTACTAACAAAGTTAATTAAAGTCTAGAATTAAATTATATTTTTTTAGATAAGGTTTGAACCATGGGATTATGTATGTTTTTTAAGACAAAGATTCTGTTCGTTTGAATTTACCAGCCAACATCAGCCAGCCATTCGCTTGGACTTACCGGCCAGCATCAGCCAGCTATTTAGTAGTGTTTTTCTCTTACAACAATCAACTAACCAGCCATACAAACCAGCCAAACAGAACTAAAGATAGTACTGGACTGCCCGACCGCGTCGTTGTCGGCGCCACCGGGCATTGGTGGCGTGCTGATGCGGTGCTTGCAACGCACAGCATCTTCTGCGGGCGAACGGCTGAACGCAACGGGGGCTTGGAAGTTTGGATTGCATCACTAAAACAAGGAACAACCACAGTTAGGTTTCTGAACTCGCCAGCGATGGTGGTGGGTGGCGCTGTAGTTCGACTGAACAGTGAATGGGCGATGTCGCTACCTGTGTTCGATGTCCTACAACTACTGGCTGCGTTACGATTGTACGATCACGAAATGACCAGCTGGATTTATTCTCAGAGAAATGGTCAGTTGGATTAATTCCTCAAGAAACGCGGCCACTTGGATTAGTTTAGGCCTGACTACCATGTTCTTTCGTCATACTGATAACCGCTCTGATTAAAATATCAACATAAATAATATTATGAATGCGTACGGGCAATACCCGCCGGTGCAGCAGCCGCGTATGATTCGTGGCGATATTGGACTTCCCAGAAGCGGAAAATTCGGGCAATCGTACCAGTACGTTGTACTTATAGCCGTAGCTGTACTTTTACGACCAAAGGGCTTTGCATATACTCCAGTATTATCTATATAAATATTAGGTATAGGTAAGCGGATGGCATCGCATGAAGTCATATCTGTACCTGTACATATATATTGCGCACTTCCTTCATTTCAAAATAGCAGCCGTTTTAGGTTTTTGGACACAAGAATCAAAGAGAAATAAAATATACTGTGCATAGAAAACAAGTAGGAGAGAGAAGTAAAGGTAGACATGTATAGAGAAAAAGGTGTAGGCCCAGTTTGGTCCTCTCATTACTGCAGAAATTGAACTGATTTCTGTAAAATTCCTGTGAAATTCCTGCGTCCCAAACAGGCCAATATTAGTAGGGTAGAAAGGTGCATTGAGGAATAAAATTTTAGGATAAAATTTGAATCCTATAAAGTCAAATGTTTTGGGACGGATGAAGTATATTATTGTTAATTAAAATTTCAACCCTTTCAAATTACAAGCTATTCTATTTTTTACTACCTTTTGTCATTTAAAAAAGGCTGAAATGACTTGCACTTTAGAAAGGATGAAGAATTAAATTTAGAAAGGACGAAGTATTAAATAGTGAAGTAATTTTCTCCTGTTTATTTTTGTATTTTTAGAGTGTACTCACAACTCTTTGTGATTTATATTTAATTTAGACTCATAACTTATGCTCGAAGCTGCGGAGTTTCATTCTAATATATATTAAAATAGATGATTAGACTGATGCCTAAACCTTTGAACTTTAAATAGTTTAGTTAACAATGCAATAAGGTGTATATTTCGTTTTACGATAGCCACGTTTGCTAATTATGGACAATAGCGTTCTCTCCATTTCTGTTTTCTTTGTTTGCTTGCACAGCCGAATGAAAAAGACATGTCAAAGATGGGCAGGAGTACAAAGTCAGACATCCTCGAAGCGTACAGCATTTCACTAAACTGTGTGACTCGTACTTCAGGTATACTATTTCTTTTTTGTTTCTCTGAGAATCATGACTTGGAACGAGAACAATGAATTCTGAAAAGTTAATTCGCTTCGGGCAGAAAACAAGGGATCTTTTTTCCAATGTCTCAAACGGGCCTAATCGAACGCAATTGGCCAATTGCCATGAAATAAGATGCCACTGTAGTAAAAATGTAAAATACCCTGTATTCCACTTGATCCGTGGAGCTATGCTTTCACCTGAACCAAGCCTGGTCCACTTGTCAGCCTGCGTGAAACGCTGACGACAAGGCCGTTTAATTTGTTCGTTTTTTATTTTTTTATTTTCTTTTAAGTTAAGGAGCCTTTTCTCCTAATTCCCATGTACTGTGTGCATAGAAATACCGTGGTCACCGGGTTTTGATCCCGGGGTGGCTAGCGCAGGCCTTTCACCCATTTAATTTGTTCGTAGAAGAGGCCTCACGCTGGTGGGCCGACCGGCGGCGATGGCCGGCTTCGATTCCTAAGCAGAGCGGAGGGACCACCAGGGCTGTCGATGTGGTTGGTGCACCTTAGAAGTGACGCCGTCTATGAATTGGATTCTCTCGCCCATCAAGGTCCGATTCCAACAAACCACGGTTACTGCTTGCTGCAACAAGATATTTTGGGTAAAGCTTCACAGCTTTCTTTTGGTTTCGATGATGAATTTTCTGCGATATACTTGGACTATTTTCTTTTTAAAAAAGGAGATGAATTCACTCGAGGCCTGGATCGGAGGACTGAATCTGTCCTAGATAGTTAGCTGCTAGTAGCTCATTCAGATCCAATTGGATCCAGCTATTAGTCTAGCAAATTGACATCTGAATATCAACTAAGAAGTAACAACCATCTCACTAATTAAACAAAACCAACTAGTAGCTAACTATTAGCAGTTAGTGGATTCAAATGGGGGCCTAAGCTATTTGGTTTGGATTTGCTATTTCAAAACTTATTCAAAGTTTAGATAAGATCTTGTTTGTATCCATTAGCTGCTAATAGTTCATAGGTCATAGCCAATATTTGCTACTATTAGCTAGTTTGGTTCAATAAGTAAAATAGTTGTTAGTTAAATATTAAGTAATAATTAGCTAGATCTGTTTGGATTAAAGAGTTAATTATTAGCAGCTAACTATTAGCTCAATGGATCCAAAGAGAATTATTACCAGCTAACTATTAGCTCTACGTATGGATCCAAGTACTCTCTCCTTACCAAATTATAAAACATTTTGACTAGTGTATGCTAGATTAGGCTCTGTCAGTCTAGACATCATACCACATGATTACTCCTACAAGTTGTTTTTTTTTTCTTGTCTTTTCCAAACTTCACCTCATAATATAAATTCCAAGTTTCACCCGAACCACACGTCTCCTATATATGCTTTTTATTTATCTTGCTGCTGATTTTGAAAACGGTCATGCCTCGCAACGGTTCAATTTTTCTTTTTTTTGAAAAGAGCAACACTTCTAATTAGATTTACACATAAAAACAAGTCGGTCGTTGCTACGGAATGGGGCAAAGCCGCATATAGTAGTATAATAATAATCGGATTGATTTTCTCTTAAAAAAATAATTTATTTTGTCTTATCACAGACAGGGGACTAGGGGACTAGGGGAGACAGACAGACACCCTTTTGAGCTGGTTGTGGTGCAGCTCACTCTGCACTGTGCTGCGCCCGCCGGGCGACGCCATTAGGGCCCGTTTAGGCCCCGTTGAGTTGAGAAATTTTTCTTCTCTCTCCCCATCATATCAATTGTACTTTTCGTCTGCATGAAGCACCAAATAAAGTAGCAACTGTTGCATGTTTGTACTTTTTGCCTGCCTAGGTCGAGATGAATCTTTTGAGTCTACTTGGGCCATGATTGGACAAAAGTTGTCAAATACAAACGAAAGTGCTACAGTTGCAAAACTTCCCAAAATTTCTCAACTAAACGCATCCTTAGATGGAGTTGTAATTTAGAATTTAGAAGAGAAATTTTTTTAATAAGTGTTCAATTATGATCTAAATAGATTTAAAAGATTCGTCTCATGATTTATATGTAAACTATATAAATATAAAAAAATTTTATCTATATTTAATACTCTATCGAAACATTCGATTTGACGAGAATCTTGAAATCCCATCACCTCACCCTCACCTCCTGCAGCTGCACCTGCACCCGTGTGCCTACGTGGCGCGGCACCACCGGCTGATCGGCGCAGGAACGGGAGTCCAATCCCCGTCGTCCCTCGCTCGCCACTCTTGCAGAGCAGACGGCAGAGGCGACGCAGAGAGGCTTGTTTCTCCCTCCAATAATTCCCTTCCGCCTCTCTCCCCACGTCCTCTCACAAATCACAGCGGAAGGGGGCAGCAAAAATCTCCATGCCCACGCCGCTCGGCCTAGATCTCCGGCGAGCCGGCCCCACGCACAGGCGGTAGCCGATCCGGTCCCCGTTCCCGGCCGGCCCGATGGGCGGCGAGGTGCCGGAGCCGAGCCGGCTGAGCCGCGCGCTCAGCTTCGGCGGCGGCGGCGGCGTCCCCGAGGAGGCGCTGCACCTCGTGTTCGGCTACGTGGACGACCCACGGGACCGGGAGGCGGCCTCCCTAGTGTGCCGCCGCTGGCACCGCATCGACGCGCTGTCGCGGAAGCACGTCACCGTCGGCTTCTGCTACGCCGTGGAGCCCGCGCGGCTGCTCGCCAGGTTCCCGCGCCTCGAGTCGCTCGCGCTCAAGGGCAGGCCCCGCGCCGCCATGTACGGCCTCATCCCCGACGACTTCGGCGCCTACGCCGCGCCCTGGGTCGCCCAGCTCGCCGCGCCGCTCGACTGCCTCAAGGCGCTCCACCTCCGCCGCATGACCGTCACCGACGAGGACGTCGCCGTGCTCGTCCGCGCGCGCGGCCACATGCTGCAGGCGCTCAAGCTCGACAAGTGCTCCGGCTTCTCGACGGACGCCCTCCGCCTCGTCGCGCGCTCCTGCAGGTAATAACACCCGTACTTCTTCTGTATACCTCGATTTCATCTCCTGTTCTGCATGTAACGCCGTGTTTGTTCAGCCTACTTTCCCATTAAGGTGTGCTGGGAAAGTAACCTGGGTAGTTGCGCACTTGAGTACTTGATTAATCTTTTCCCCATCTTAGAGAGATCATGATTGATCCGGTGGAGATGTTCCTAAAACGGAGTAACAGATAAGCTTGAGCAGCGTGTCACTTTCTCTAAAGTACTCGCATGTTCTAATACGGGCAAGATGCAGCTCGCCCGCTTCTGGATTCTCCTTCTCTCTTTTTATCAGAAAATTGGCATGGGCAAGCTCTGATGCGATCTTAGGTCATAACATCCAAGAATTTTCATGAATATAACTCGATAGGAGCTTTAGATATGCAGGAAAATCCAGGTCGTGATACTTCTGGTTTACTTCTCATGCTACGGGAAGAGTCCCAGTTCTTAATACAACAATTTCGCATAAGCAGGCTGTTTCAGGTGTGGCCAAGATTGCAGGTGATCTATCACTCCCAGGAGGCCAGGAGCACTTATGTACTACGTTGATTGGAATTAAACAGGACATCTCTGTCCCCCAATGAAACATATTTTTGACAAAAATTCTATTGCAGCTTTGCGCTGTTGATTTTCAGTTATCAATCAATTCAATCATGAACACATTTCATATGGTACCATGCCTTGTATTTCAGGCGGCATCCTTGTCCCTTCTCTTTTCTTCCCAGAAGTCTATTTCAGGCGGTTTACTTTTTTATTTCTTAGTTTCAATTCTGTAAGGATGTTGTTGAGCCAGTTGACTAAGGAAGTTGAATAAGAGATGTCCAATTGAAATGTTTACTAATATTTTTGTGTGCTGAAGCTACTTTCCTTTTTGATACTGGTGGCAAGAAACCAGGGTGGATGCTCTGTTGCAATTGCAAGTCATTTTTTACATGTTATTTACTGATGACAGTGAATTTATCATTCTAGTTGCTATGACTGCATGATATCACAACAGTAACATGTCATAAATCGTCTTGACAGATCTCTGAGAACTTTGTTCCTGGAAGAATGTATAATTGCCGATAATGGGAGCGAATGGCTCCATGAGCTCGCTGTCAACAATTCTGTTCTGGTGACACTGAACTTCTACATGACAGAACTCAAAGTGGAGCCTGCTGATCTGGAGCTTCTTGCAAAGAACTGTAAATCGTTGATTTCTTTGAAGATGAGTGACACTGATCTTTCAGATCTGATTGGCTTTTTCCAAACCTCCAAAGCATTGCAAGAATTTGCCGGAGGTGCTTTTTTTGAAGTTGGAGAGTACACCAAGTACGAAAAGGTCAAGTTCCCACCTAGGCTATGCTTCTTAGGGGGTCTTACCTTCATGGGTAAAAATGAGATGCCTGTTATCTTTCCATATTCTGCAATGCTTAAGAAACTGGACTTGCAGTACACTTTACTCACCACTGAAGATCACTGTCAGCTTATTGCTAAATGCCCCGACCTACTGGTTCTCGAGGTAATGTTTTTGTACCTCTTTAATATTCCTTGTGTGTCTAAAATAAGTGACTATCTAATTTCAACTGACAAGATAGATGCTCTCGACAGGTGAGGAATGTGATTGGGGATAGAGGACTAGAAGTTGTTGGTGCTACATGCAAGAAGCTACGAAGGCTCAGAATTGAGCGGGGGGAGGATGATCCCGGTCAAGAAGAGCAGGGTGGAGTCTCTCAGATAGGCTTGACAGCCGTAGCTGTTGGCTGCCGTGAACTGGAGTACATAGCTGCCTATGTATCTGATATCACAAACGGAGCACTGGAATCCATTGGCACTTTCTGCAAAAATCTCTATGATTTCCGGCTTGTTCTACTCGACGAACAGAAGAAAATAACGGATCTACCACTTGACAACGGCGTCCGTGCTCTATTGAGGAGTTGCACCAAACTTCGGAGGTTTGCCTTCTACCTGAGACCGGGAGGCCTTTCAGACGTAGGCCTTTTTTACATTGGACTACACAGTGGAAACATCCAATACATGCTGCTTGGCAACGTTGGTGAATCTGACAATGGATTGATCCAATTTGCAATGGGATGCAGCAACCTGCGGAAGCTCGAGCTGAGGGGATGCTGCTTCAGCGAGCGAGCTCTGGCAGTGGCCGTGCTCCAGATGCCGTCGCTGAGGTACATATGGGTGCAGGGGTACAGAGCCTCTCAAACGGGCGAGGGCCTCATGCTCATGGCCAGGCCGTACTGGAACATTGAATTTGCGCCTCCCTCTCCCGAGAGTGCTGATCGGGTGATGGCAGATGGACAACCTTGTGTCGACATCCATGCCCAGGTTCTTGCGTATTACTCCCTTGCTGGAAGGAGGCCGGACTGTCCTGAGTGGCTGGTTACTTTGCATCCCGCGTGACTGTAAATACGTCAAGCTGTCCGAGTGTGGTTATTGTACCAGCTGCTTTGTGTACCGTAATAAACTCTAGTACTGTAGTAGAGGTGTAGTTCAATAAGTTGCAGTTGTTGCTTGTACTAGTATCTAATCCTAGGAGGATGTATACTAAGTTGTTCTGTGCTTTCTTTTCCCTGGAACTGTGATCTTGCTCCACTGTAAATATCAGAAGTGTTACTAGTTTTGGCTGTTGTGCTAGATGAGTTTGAAATCATGGATCTCAAGAGTTGCATTGCATGCACAAGAAAGATGAGCTGAAAGCGACTACGTTTTTGTCATTCTCAGAAATTGTTGAGAGGCAATGCATTTGGATGTGTACTAGAATGTCTGGACTCTGAAGCTCGGGTCCGGGTCCAGCACCAGGAAGACGACGGTCACCATGAAACGGATGGGTGCGTGTGCGTCCCTCACTTGCCACTTGGAGCCCCCCTACGTGAAGTAGGGTGGTCTCGGTGGGCAGCGATGTGGTCTATGGAGCCGTCGCCGAGTGGCCGGGGGACCTGTCATCTGTGCCCACACAGCCACCGCGGCACCGCGCCCAGAAGGCGATAGCGTCAGGTTCCAGCACGATGGACAACTGCTTGGTGGCCAGTAGCAATGGCTAGCAAACAAAAAAAAAACGTAGCCCCGCTGCTGAATCGACAACTGGGGGCGGCTTTCCTCGTCGGCGAAAGGGACGTTTCTGTCAGCTTGCCCATGGATTCCGGGGCACCATTTCATGAAGAACCCGGTTGATCTGAACTTGCCAGGGGCAGACACGGGGGATAGGAGCAGTGCAGTCTGTTGTTACGTCCGCTTAATGTTACATTCCAACTGAAAGACGTTTTTATAGTAATTTACACCATGATTCTAGAATGTCACTCTATGGATCCAAATCTTGAGAGCAGTTAAACAAATGATGTATAGACGATAGGGCATCTGGTTCTATCTGCTCCATGCTGAGAAAGCCACCAACGTGGACATAAAGAGCAAATGGTGACTCAAGCTTGCTGATGTTTTTTTTTCCTGAACAATAAACTGATGTACTGTTAAGTCCTAGACCACCGAATCTCAGCAATAGATATAATTGCGTTTGGTCTAGAATCTGAGGAATTAATCCTTCAAAAAAAATCTGAGGAATTAGAGAGAGTTCAGAATCTCAAAAGCATGTTTGCATAATGCACGGCACATAAAATGGTTAAAACCATTCCATGTGGCATACCATATTTAGGTTGCATCAGGTTGAGTAAAAAATTACAGCAGATCTTCTTTAGAAGGGATGGAAAAACTTTGCTGCAAAATATATTACACGACAGAAAAGAAAACACATAGGTAAAAAGAAACGTTGTTCAGCCAAGCCACGCCACCTAGTGAAAAGGCCAAAGGGCCAAAGCAAAACCACTACAAAAGGAATAAGAAACACAACAGCCACGATCTCAAAAGCAATAGTGAAGAACACAACTATGAAACCAGGAGGTGTCATCGCTAGGTCTCGAAGCCATCTGAAACTGGTTGTAAAATCCTTTGTTATGCTCTTTCCAAATGTTCCACCAGAAGTAAATCATGATTTCATCATAAAACCTTCTTTGCTTTCCTTCAATCATCAACCAACATTTTCGCCATAACCTATACACCGACCCTGACATGTTGACTTAGTATAAGATTGACAGCTTGAGCCATTGTTTTGTTTGATCAGCTCCCACACCTCCTTATGTAAACGTGTAGTCTTTACAATGGTGCGTTGGAGTTTCCGGGTTAGCTCCAAATAATTTGCAGATCTGGTCATCTTGTCGGTTAAACTTGCATAATTATTGGGTGCGTGTATTTTTTTTTTGGAAGCTAAATAAATGATAGGCTCTGTTTTTGCTTTCAAATTGGCATGATCAGGTCTATGGATATGTTCCGACTTTTTTAAAAAAAAAAAAAAACACTAAGGCAACATAACCTGTTGCCGTGCATTTCTGGTGCACTACCACTTGAGGAAGAAGTTGCAGGGCGCTGGTGCTGCTCACTATCCATGAGAGACAGGACAAGCATCTCCTTCGGCCTCGACGCTTGGTCGATACCAAATTGAGTCTGCCCGTGGTTGCTCATGCGGTCATGCCTGATCGCCTCCGGATCAAGCTTGTTCACGGCTTTCCTTCAAATCCATCGCCACAGGGTCCCTAACTGGATGTAAAGCCAAAACCACTAGAATATGAGGGGTCCGATTCTTCTCTTCATCATCATATAGAAATATCAAATGCATAGATGTTAGATAGTATTTTGCTTTTTTTGGGGAAAAAACGAGTCCGTTTGCCCGTTAATCCAAATTGCTCCAAATAAAACGCATCGCGGCCTCGACGCCAAGGAAGCCTGATGCATGCAAACGGCGCCTTGGGGCCTTGGGCCTTGGGAGCTAGTGATTCCAAACTTCTGTCGGAAGTAGCCTTCCCCTGCATACGACTGATCCTCCAATGCCAGCCCAGAACTGCATGCTCCTTGGCGCCTCAGCCAGTTCGCATATCGTTTGGCCCGGCCTGGTACTGCTCCTATTTCTGTAGTACAAGGTTTGATTGCAACCGACAACCGTGACCGTGAGATCGAGAGATCGTTTTCCACCAACCACCAGTGCCGGCAACCGCCACGGCGCTGTGATGAGGTAATTAGTTCGTAATACAGCTTGTGTCCATAGATTGCCCGTAGATTTCTACTTCTTCAGAGACAATGAGCACGCAGAATCGTTGCACCTGCTGTCATCATTTCAGCTTTGACTTCCTATTGGGGTCCATCTTCACGCTTAAGTCCTTTTATTATAGAGAATGGTTCACCGTTCACGCTTAGTCTTACCTCTTTTTTATGCAGTAATCTTTATGTTTTTAACCGATGCTATGCGATACTAGACGGCATTTATCACGCCCTTTTGTTGGAACTCATTTTCCCTTTTGATTTCACTGTTCAAAACTAGTTATCATTTTGGACAAGCAAAGTCAATTAATTCTTGCTTGCTGTCAGAAACGTCAAATTCTCTAGACAGCAGGAAATAATTCTGTTGTGCAAGGCATCCAAAACTAGCCAGCATCGGTATTCAGAAAGGTCGAAACCTTGATGATGCCTAACGCGGTATCAGTAATTCAGTTTCAACAGCTCTCATTGTATAACTCCAGTTGCAGTTCTGTACTTTCAACCATGTCAAAGGAAGGTCTTCTGTGGAGTAGTGCGAATTATCAGACTTGGAATTACTGCAAATATTAGTCTGATGCATATTGCAGACTAGTTGACATCAGAGCTATTGGAATCACTAGCTATTTGGAGATAAAAGATTTCAGTTGTCGAAGGGATGACATCTGTTGGTCGCGTCTGTATATGGAGGTGCTGAGCAAGGCCACATCTCTCCCATCGAGCACCAGAAAAATGAGCAGAACATGTCCAAGGGCGGTGGACTAGTTGAGTGGAATAATCTGATACTCCACATTGATGTCTATCCTTAAACAATACATACTCTGGTTGCAGTTGCACTACTCGCAGGGCTTCACCTTCACAGAAGGGAGGTACTATTTCTACCTGCCCCGCCCAATAATTCTTCTATTTATTCTTAAAAAATAATTCTTCTATTTGACGTTATTTGATTGATGTGAAGAGTGCAATATTTAAGCCAGGTGCTGGCAAGTCAACCATGATGTAGAAGGGAAACATGTCAACTACTATGGTGGAAGTTCACAGTTCGCTGTACCTGCTAAAGATGCTCTAGCTGCTACTCCCTCCGTTCCAGATTGTAAGTCGTTTCAAAAATTTTGGAGAGTCAAACTATCTTAACTTTGACCAAAATTATAAAGAAAAATACGAAAAATTATGACACCAAATAAGTATACCATAGAAATATATTTGATGAAGAATATAATAATACTTAGTTGATATTGTAAATATTATTATCTTATTATATAAACTTGGTCAAAGTTGAAAAAGTTCGACTCTCTAAGATTCTTGAAATGACTTATAATTTAGGATGGAGGGAATATATACCAAATTGGAGCGCAGGTACACGCGCCACTTCCGCAGATAACGGGCGTTAAAAGAAAAGAGGAGGCTCTACTAGTACTAGCTCTCTAGTGCGCAGCGCTCTATGTAAAAAGAAAATGACAATGTTGTTCAGCAATTACACACATGGTTTACTTTTTTTCCTCTCGGTAATGATATTTTAGCATCCGTCCTGCGGGTATCGCGACAGGCACGTCTTGGTGTTGTTGGTGGTCCGGCCGGCGCTAGAGAAAGGGGGCTCGGAACCTGGAATCTCTGCCCTGCGCCTCTATTTCCTCAATTATTATACCGTCCATTTGCCGAATCCGAACCTTCGCATTTGCCTGAGGGAGGGAGGGGAAAAAGGGCTAACGCGGACATGACGCCCAAAAGCTCCTCCACGGCCCTCGACGGACCGGACGCTTTGCCATGCCACCACTTTCACCAACGCCCAATGGCAGCGTAAAGACCGGGAAAGGAGCAGCACTAGCTTTGCTTGCATCGCCGATGCCGGCCCGTGTCATACGGTGGCTACCGTTGCCGTCTCCCAGGTGCAGGGAGGGGGCCGCCGGCCGGAACCGGAAAGCGGAGCGGCCACCGGCGAGGGAGGGTTGGGTGGTGAAAGTGAAAGAGAGAAAGAAAGCGACCGCGTGCAAAGCATCCGGCCGGCCAGCGCAACGGAAGGCGCGGCGGCACAACGCGCGGCGCCCACTTCGCCCGCCCGGGCCCGGCGTCGCGTTGGATTCGCATGAATCTTGCGTGTGCCCGAGTGCTCCAGGGCCCCCCTCGCGGGTCCTCCAGCCCAGCACCACGGCCTGCGCGCGGCAAGTTGCGGGCAGAGCAGCCTGGCTATGACTATGAGCCTCGCCCCTCGGCGTGTGGCTGGAGCCAGCTCAGGCAGCAGAGGCACGCACACGGGCACACAGGCCTTTGTGTTGTGTAGTAGCCTGTAGAGTACTCTAGGTCCGTACCGTAGTGTACAGGCGATAATGAGGGCGGGCACGGGGTGGTTAGCGGCCGGGGGACACACCAGCCACCATCGTCAGGTTTCAGAGATGCTCAGGCCATCCTCAACAACAAGCGCTACAATCTAAGGTCCTGTTTATTTTCCAAAATTTTCGCTTTTCCCATCATATCGATTGTACTTTACATCTACATAGAGCATCAAATGAAGTAACGGCGGTTGCATGTTTGTATTTTTGCTTAGCTAGCTCGAGATGAATCTTTTGAGTCTACTTGGGTTATGATTGGACAAAAATTATTAAATACAAACGAAAATGTTACAGTGTACTTTTCACCCCATTTCACCCAACTAAACAGCCCATAAACACTTTGAAAGAATCTTTTCAATGATCTCTCTTAATATATAGCTCATAATATAAATGATATCACATATTATTCTCACATAATCTAAAAGTATGTGTATAAGAATATATCTTAAATAAGAGATAGCTCTCTTCCTAATCTTATTAAAATATAAAATAAATATTCTATGAGCTAGCCAAAAAGCTAGTCATTAGAGACATCCAGAATTCTGCGTGTCATGTGGAGCAGCAGCTGTAGCACCTGGAGGCTGCGTTCGGTTGAGGGTATAAGCGCTTATAAGCGCTTATTTTTCAGCACTTCAGCAGTATTTTTCTCTCACAAGATTTCAGTACTTCTACAGCACTTCAGCGCTTATCTACAGCACTTCAGCTTCACCGAACACAGCTGGAATTTTTTATAGATTTCAGGCGCTTTTAAGCTTTTGTCCTGACCAGACGAGACAGCCCATTCGCCGGCTCAGGACTGGTTATCAGAAAATTCATAACAGTGCGATCTGGGCACTGAATCCCAAGCGAAACTGGACTGAGACATGTGGCGAGTGGCACGGACACCTCTACCAGTATACACCCTCTTGTTTTAGCTGAAAAATAACAGCTGATTTTGGCTCGTGTTGATTTGTTGTGAGAGAAAAATACTATTTTATAGCTGAAAATAAACGCTGATTGGTCAAAAGAACAAGTTGATACTCCCGACCGTCGGTTTTTACCTTAATTGTTCGTTTTATTTAAAATTTTATATAAATAATAAATTAATTAATCTCTCTGTCCATAAAAGAATGTAATTCTCGTTTTTTGAGAAGTCAAACTGTTTAAATTTTAACTAAATTTATATGAAAAAATACAAACATTCAGGATACGAAATAAGTACCAATAAATTAGTTATCGAATATATTTTTATTATAAATTTATTTGGAGATCCTCATAATATTTACTATAAATTTAGTCAAATTTGAACAGTTTGACTGACACGCATCTCATAATTGCATTTATTTGTGGATAGAGGTAGTAAAATATTATTAAAATATCTCTAATGATTAAATACTCTCTCTGTCTCAGAAAAGATGTAAATCTCGCTTTTTAAGGTAAGACTAGTATGGATGTGAAATTACGTATTTGCCCCTTGTCTATTATTTTAGAATGTTATTCTCATGGATGATTTATTTTTTAGTTATGCGGGATATTTTTAATTGACGGGTCTAATTGAAAGATAATCATGACTCTACAATTACATGTTTTCTGATACAAGGTTTGAATGTTAGAGTTACATGTTTAAGATGGAGGGAGTAAGTCATAATAAAATTAATAATATTTATATAAAAATTTAAATAAGACTAACTGTCAAACCAGATGACACGGAGTCTAAAACAACGTCTCAATGGGATAGAGGAAGTACTCTGTACTCCGGTCTGCGCCGCAACTGTGCCGATCTCCGGCGACCCAAATGGCGAGGAGATACCAGGCCACCGGCGTAGGCTGCTCAGTGGCGGTGGGGGTTCTGGGATGTGCTCAACACAAAGAATCCGGTGGAATGGAATATAACATACCGACCCAGCCATGGATTTTTGGATTCATATGGCAGAAGAAGTAGTACCACGTGAACTGTAGGAGTACATAGGCTCCGTTTAGATCCCAGTTGCAGTTACAATTCTGCACTGTAGCACGTTCGTTTGTATTTGACAACTTTTGTCCAATCATGGCCCAAGTAGGCTTAAAAGATTCGTCTCGTGATGCACATGCAAAAAGTACAAACATGCAAACATTTCGTCTACATTTAATGCTCTATGTATGTGCCGCAACGTTGATGTGACTAGTTGCAGTTGCAATTTGCACTGGATCTAAACAGAGCCATAATAACCAAGCTCAACAATCAAGCAATGCCTCGCTTTCTCGGAAAGCCCTTGTTTTAGCATTTGGTTGCAGTTTCCCACTGCTGGTATGGGAATGAGCCGGCTTTCACAGTGTGCGCCACTGAAGCCTTGAGTGGATCCGCACGTCTGGCGACGGTCATGTGCGTGTGTGTTCTAGTTGGGCAATGAGTGAATCTTGAAGCTCGCTGCTGCCTGCACAGTGTGCGCCCACTGATGAATGTTGCAGGAAGGTACTAGTACTTCCATTGCATACGGGCTATGCTATCAGCCTGTTCTTTTGGCTGAAAAATAAGCACTGATTTTAGTTCATGCTGATTTGTTGTGAGAGAAAAATACTGTTTCGTGGCTAAAAATAAGCGTTGATTGGTCAAAAGAATAAGCTTGCTTTCGGGATGAGAAAAAGAAGACAGTCAGAAAGACGGGAGATTATTGGGGCATGTGATGCCTGCTTGTTGAGTGGACCTCCAACTCAGCGCCTACTACTGCGTGCCAGCCACTATCATCAGTCAGGGACCCAAGGCGCTTCTTGTTCTTGCGAGATCGCTTCATGATTCCACACTTGAGTTCTAGTAGTACTAGCTGAGCTGGAGAAATCAATCAAACCTTCCGATGCTGCGACTGGCCAATCTGGAGGCAGATCGGAGAGTTTCACAGAGCCCGGGGCGTGGAAACATATGCGCATGGGCGCAAGAGCAAGATTCATGCGACCGAATAGTTTATTTCAAGATTATTAAACGGGGAGGAGGAGGAGGAGTAGGTCACATGAATGGCGAGTACGGTGCTTCCACATGCAGGAGACGACGACACGAGGGTGAGGTTAAACTATAGCAGTCCAGACAGACTTCACGGTGAGAGTGAGAACGACCCGTCTCCTGCCGGCTGCCAGATCGTCGTGGTGGCTGTGTTTCAGGTTTCTGTTGCTTCTACAGCGATGGCAAGCAGCACACGAAAGGTTGAGAAGTCAGCCAGAGCCGAGAACTTCTAAACTTCCATTTTATTTTTATACTACTAGTAACTGGCAAAGCAACAATGGCGGACAAAAACCTTGCGAGAGCCTACAAGCATCATCACACTACAAGTGTTACCCCCATCCATCTGGTGGGAGATATTGCACACCAAAAACACATTAACAAGCCGGTACAGAAATCTTCTGACCCCTTACGTGACCCCTGGATCCTAATCCAAGCCGCCGGTGACGCTGGAATTGGAGAGGCTTTTATTCGGTAGTCGGTACCGTGGAAGTTGTTGGGCTCTGTACTTGCCGAATTATGTACACTGAACTGAAATGGACGCTGGAACCGCACGCCCATGGCCTCTTGTTCTCGATCAATCAACACAGTCGCTCGGAGCTGCCTGCCGCGAGGTGTAAGCAGTCAGCTGCACGACGAGACTGTGCCACTCTTCTTCATCCTCGCACCTCACGGGACGTGCCATCTGATTGATAGGATAGGAGGACGTACACCTGAGGCCGCAACTCTGCATCAAGCCCAGCACGAGCACGGCGACGACCTGCTGCAGCGTGCGACTTGGCCCGGCCCTTGATGCTCGGACGGAGTCGGAGATCGATGAGGCGGTGCTGAGGTGGGAGCTAGCGACTGGTTCTCGCCGCAAGAACCGCCCCGTCACAACTGTCCGCAATGCATCTGCAGGAAGACGGAGTCGTCGAAGCCCAGGCCGGCGACGAGCGAGCTCTTGGGCTCCAGCTTCACGCCGCCGTCGTAGGGGAGGTGCGAGTGCGACGCGCCGAGCGCGCGTAGCGCCATGAAGGGCGGCTTCACGTCCACGAGGGGGGCGACGGAGGGGTTGGTGCCTGCGGCGGCGGTGACCGCGGACTGCGGCGGCGGCGACGGCGGGGCGTTGCCGCGGTCTTCGTCGGGGAGGTTCACGGTGGTGATGTCGTGGATGCTGGACCGGCGCTTGTCCTTGCCGCCGGAGCTGAGCCGGATGAAGTACTTCTGCGCGTGGCTGGCCACCTGCGTCGGCGTCCGCGTCGTCACGTACTTGCGCGAGATGTTCCTCCAGTCCCCTCTCCCGTACTTCTTCAGTCCCATCAAGAACTGCCTGAGAGACGAAACCAAAATTCGCCATTTTTATCAATTTATCATAGCGGAGATAAAAAGAAGGCCAGCGAGCGGATCCATCGATCGACCCGTCCCAGCACGAGCACGACGATGGTTGTGGTTGTGGAACTAGAACTGCTGCTTACTTGTGCTCCTCCTCCGTCCAGGGGACACCCTTCTTCCGCTCCTGGTCGGAGCCGCGGGCGCGCTTGAGGCAGTAGCCGGCGCCGCCGCCCCTGAACGCGCCGTCGCCGCCGTCCCAGTCCTCGAGGGTGAACCCGGGCCCGGACGACGGGGCCGAGCTGCTGTAGTGCGGGAACGGCACGAGCCCGGCCTCGATGAAGCCGACGTCGTTCTCGAGGGCGTGGTAGTGGTTCCTCACGTCGTCGACCGTCTTCCTGGGCAGCATCTCCGCCACCTTCTCCCACCTGTCGGGCGCGTTCCGGTCGATCTGCGCCAGCGCCTTCTCGAACAGTTTGTTCTCCTTTGCCGTCCACGCGTCGGCGTCTCCTCTCCGCCAGAAAACCGGGTGCGCGCCCTGCTGCCAGAAGCAGGGCGCCGTCGGCGGCGGCAGCAGCACCGGCGTCCACGCCTCCGCCATCATCTTGGCCGATGCCTGCCCACCTGACTGAGCTGTCTGGCTGGCTGGGAGCGAAGAAGACGGGGGGGAGAAGCAGGGGGAGGTGGAAGGTGGCGTGGGTATATAGGGAGAAAAATCAAATTCCCCGGCGGATGCCGAAGTGACCGGAGTTTATTCCGCCTCCACCGTTGGAGGCCTGCTGCGTTTAGTTTGAAAAATTTCCTCTCTTTTCCCATCACATCGATTTTACTTTTCGTCTGTATGGAGTACTAAATGAAGTAACACCTGTTGCATGTTTGTACTTTTTGCCTGTCTATCTCGAGATGAATCTTTTGAGTCTACCTAGGCCATAATTGAACAAAAATTGTCAAATACAAACAAAAGTGCTACAGTTATAAAATTTTGCAAACTTCCTCAACTAAACGCAGCCTTAAAGAAAAGGCGAGCAAGGAAGTGGATGCTTGTGATTGGGTCTTGGACTCTTGGTGGAGTTTGTGGCCTCTCAACTCTCAACTCTCAACCAGGCCGCTTTCTCATTGTAGATCCCTGATAAATTCGATATCACTTACTACAGTTGCTTTGCTTCGACTTCACTGGTCCTGTTCCTCTGCCTCTGTTCTGGGTCAGGTATGTCCCGGAGCTTTGGCTAGTTGCAGATGGTGTTGCATTCTTGCATTTGTTTGTTGGTCTCGCCAGCTGCTCTCTCTCTCATGCTTGTTTTTGTTTTCTTCATTTAGTCCTTGTTATAGAGTTTCTTATTTGTCATTGTCAAAGCTGGCTTAGCTTTTTATTTATTTTTGCAGATGGGAGTAAGGAGTGAGAAGAAAGCTATTTTTTGTTTCCAAAGAAGGCAAAAAAAAGAGAGTAGACTCTGAATGCCCAATTGCTCGAGGAACTTTTGCATTATACTAACTTTACATGTTACTGTTTTGTATATGTATGAGTAAGCAAATAAACCCTAAACAAAATTTTGGTGCAGGTCATCAAAATAATTATCATAACTTCAGTACTAAAGATTGGTCATCTGAGTTGGTAGTAGCCAAATCCTTGTTAATATCTCCACCCCCTCCCCCCCCCCCCCAAAAAAAAAGAATGTAGATCCGATTTTTCGAGGACTGAATCAACCCCAAGTTTAACTAGGTTTAAGAAAGTACATCGGTATTCACCTCTATATTTATTAATTATAAAAATATGTTCCACGATGAATCTAATAGTATTTTTGAATGACATAGATAATTAAAAATTAGTACGTTTTTTTGTAGGTTTGACCAGGGTTGATATTGATTGGCTCCTTAAAAAACAATTCTAGTGAGGCATATATGTTTTTGGGATAAGAGAGTACAAAGGTGCAGATATGAATATAGTATGTCCACTATATACTTGTAATGTCAATGGTGGATCTAGCATGGGGGCTGGGGGTGCTCCAACATCCCCTACTCCCATTTTGTCCACGCAATCGTTACGAAACATCAATTTAATTTCGAACTATGGATGAGGAAGAGAAAGAAGAAGAGAGGATAAGAAAAAAGGAGAAAGATGAGAGAAAGGAAGAAGATGATGAAGATGAGAGATAGGAAGAACACGATGTGTACCCCCTCGTCAATGATCTTGGATCTACCCCTGCTTAATGTTGTGCAAGGAGTTTGCCGCTAGTAACAGTTGTGTCTAAGTTGGAAATACACCAAGCTCAAGTAGTATGCGTCCATAACCTGATAAAAAATAACAACTGACAAAATAAGAAAGCTTTAGATATCTTGAAAACAAACTTTACATATTCCCCTAAAAGGAGAATCATACAAAAAAGGACAAATTAAGTATTTCCTGAGAGATTGCTTTGACCTAAACATGACATCAGTATATAGTTTCACCTAGAGATTTAACTTTAGTAATGGTTTTCCCCTGTGGTGCCTAGTACTCAATTCATTGAATTGCATATTACTAGATGATGCACAAGGGCACACAACGTAGCTCACGTGGAATAGAAGAGCCTTCTTTACACCCACCTCTAGAGAATTTAGGAAATAACACTAGTTTCTTTTTTTGGAAAATAGAACTCTTGAAACTTGTGAATTCACAAAACAACACTAGTTTGACCAAATGGTCTATGAAAACAACACTTCAGATTCCTCGAAGAAAAACACATAGCTACTTTTTTCGTATTTTCACATAGAAATGGTCAAACTGCCTTTGTTACAGGACAAACTATGTCTCCCTTCCTACCATTTTAAGCACATAGACAACACATGAACAATACCTAACATGTTCTAATTATCATAGCTAGGCTCAATGAACTAATATACATACCTTATTCTGAATTTCACATGACAAATGAGCTTGGGACATTTTTAATACATATAAGCAACAAAGCATTCATAAATTATAATCATTTTGGACTGCGTGAAGTGCCTTTATCTATGTTAGGATAACATCAATTGCATCCTTAGCTGTTGGGCAGTTTGGAGTTTTGACAATTGATTGTTTAAATACTCAATTGATTAGCTTCTAGGCAATTTGTAGATGATTTTAGGTATTGAATAAATAGATAAATGGACAAGGGTATGATCAGTACCAAATTAAAAAGGGACGTGAGCCATAATCACCTTATGACTATGTATGTGTCATAACTTGCACCTTGCGGTGCTACGTTGCCAGCCATCTTGTGATTGTTGATCCCATTGCTGTCAATAACACATGTAGAGACAATCATCTTTGTTTTTGATAGAAACTATACAAACCATGTGAAAAATGAAATTGAGGGGAAATGTGTAGCTGCTGTTGTTTTGTGAAGCATATATGGTGGATGTGACTTTGTTCCGCAATTCTCTTTTATAAATTCATTGTGCTATTTAGTGAACATTAAGAGAGAGACTGGTGTGTCATCGTGTGCTCATTTAGAAAGGAAGTGTTTGGTTTGAGAAATTGACCCATTATAAATGGAGTGAAGCATCATGAGTCTATTCCTCAAATTTAGTAAAATGGTTTCATTCTTCATTTAATTTATGAAGAATTAGGTTGTGACAGATCACTTTATTTTATTCTATAAACCAAACAAAAAGAAAGTGCATTTGAGCTGAAATTCAACTGGTCTGAATTCTACGGCTGAATTGTTGTGAGAGAAAAATAATATTCTGTTGCTAAAAATAAGTTGAACCTAACTCAAGCGAGCAAATTGCACAAAGCCACAAACCAACACACTCCATAAGAGCATGTTTGTTTAATCCCAAAACCAAGGGATTGGGATAGATTGAGGAGATTAAATCCCTTACAAATAAAAAAATTCTCTCAGATCCCTCCAATCCCCATGGCTATGAAAACAAACGAAGAAGCCCTAACCGAAATGTGCAAAGGGCAGTAAGAGGAAGGGTACAATTCTCAACGTGCATGCATGTAATGGGCGTTTTTACAATGTTGTGTGTATTGTAATATAGTAATAATAAGGCGAGAGGAGGCAAGCGATGGTTCCAGTACTCTGTAGGTGGATGGTATTGGTGGGAAGGAGGATGGCTATCGGACGGTTGGGGCAATTTACTGTTATCAGAACAGTGTTCTGTGAGAGGATGAACAGTTTGCTATAATGAAATAAGAGGGAGGGGTTGGTATACAGAAATAAGGTAATAGCAGAGAGACGGGAGTACGCACCGGCATCTACTAGCAAACCTAACTGATGGACCAATTAATACTTCACATAAATGATTTGCATTGGTGCCTTGCAGGAAGGAAAATTTAAGTAGAGATTCCATCTTCATTATTTAATTGTACTGTATAAAATTGTTTCTGGTCGAGCCTGTCTGCAATCTAGGTGTTCTCATGCTGCTCTTTGTCATTGTGTACAACCAATAAAAGATTGTTTAGACACTCCTGTGATTCGCGCAAGTTGTAATATTCTAGTACATAGGAACCTTGATTTTTTTCTTCTTCTAATGTCATGTTCTAAATCTAGGCGGTTCAAATGTTCTTTTTCTGTAAAGAAGTCACCAGAAACCTTCCCCTTTAAACGAGCTTCAAGCTAGTAGGTCAATCCGCTTGTGTCATCCAACAATTAGAGATCAAGATGCGTGATTTTTCTATTGGCACCACACGTTAAACACACAACATATATTAGGGAGCACTATTATAAGAGTTTAAGATTACGAGCTAAGGGTAGCTCAATTGATTAGGTTTTTACTTGTGAAATCTATACGTCAAAAATTAAGACATCGATTTATACGAGTGGTTTTATTATTTATTTATTTATTTATTTATTTATTTATTGTTTTAGAATGATGTGTCTATATACGATGTTCTCGTCAACAACGAAACATCTATAGTGACTTTATCAATATCGAGATTTATTAGTCCAGTATACGGATACCCATAGAGATATGCATACATATTCGGTCCACTACTACATAAATATTAACCGCGACAGTCGTTTTGGATTAACCGTGGCGATTTTTCCAACCGCCTCGGACGCAACGTCACGGTTAACGGAGGCATTTACTGTGGCGGGCCACGGTTAATGGAATAAAAAAACAAAAAAAGAAAAATCCATGGACAGGCCCGACGAGCCCATCCACAGGCCCGTCGAGCCCATCCATGGGCCGTCGCCGCCGCCGCTCGCCGGCGACGCCTCCTCTCCAGACCGCTGAGATCCGCCCACCGGTTGCCGGATCCGGACTCTGGCCACCCAGATCTGGCCCGCAACGCCGCCAGGGGGCAGCGCCCGCGGGGGCCGAGCCCGTGCGAGCCGCCGCCGGGGGGGCTGTGCCCCGCGCCGCAGCCAGGGGGCCGCGCCCTGTGCGAGCCGCCGCCGGGGAGGGGGGGCGAGCCTTGCGTCGCCGCAGGGGGGCCGCGCCCCGTGCGAGCCGCCGCCGGGGGGGGGGGGCGGCGAGCCCCGCGTCGCCGCAGGGGGGCCGCGCCCCGAGCGAGCCGTCCCGCGCTGCCGCCGGTGGGCCGCGCCCCGCACGAGCCGCCGGGCTGGCCGCCGGAGAGGGTAGGGGAGGGAAGGGGCTGGCCTTGGCACGAGATGGGAGGAAGGGGAGGTGCTCTGCTGGCCAAGGAGACGGGGAAGAGAGGCGCCACTGCTGGATCGGAGTGTGGGGGCTGGGTGGGTGGAAAAGTGCTGGTATATATATATGGATACAAATAATGGGCTGATGTGGGCTAACGGGCCGGGCCTAATTTACGGAGGCGGTTGTATTAGGATGACCGCCTCAGTTAAAGATTTACCGAGGCGGTTGCGTTATAATAAACCGCCTCGGTTAATGTATATTAACCGAGACGGTCTTTTTACGTGGACCGCCTCCATAAATTGATTAACCGAGGCGGTTTTTTCTAACCGTCTCGGTTAATATGAAAATAACCGCCTCAGTTAATGCCAGCATTAACCATGACGGTTTTCCTTCCTAACCGCCACGGAAAATAAATTGGAAGCGCCTCGCAAATTTTTTTTTAAGTAGTGGTCCTAGCATTATTTTTTAGTTATGGAATAATGTTTTTTCCTCTCATAATAGATCAGCAACCGCAGTCGAAAATCAGCCACTGATTACTTATTAGTAGCATTTGCATCTGTTCTGCTAATCGAAAAAGAGAGTAAAAATGTTTGAGCTCAGCACATTGTTTCGGAGCCTTGGAAGAATCGGCATCAAACGATGCTGCCACAATGCCACTTCTACCACCCACAACGGGTCCATGCGCCTATATATTCTGGCACCGCCGCACCGACCTCGCAACGCCCGTCCGGAATGTCTATCCACTCCGCCACGATAAAATCGACGTTCCTTTCAGTCACCTGTCACGGCAATTCTTAACGCTGCAGAGTATAGATGACGGAATATTGATGAGAACAATCGCTAATGTCTACACCAAGCCAACAACCAAGTTGAGCACGACAAAGATCGAGACAAACGTTTGAAATGGCAGGAAGAGAAGCCTGCAACAATTGGGCTTGGGTAGTTTTTTTATAGTAAACCAAAGCGGCCCGGTGACGAATGGCGACATATTTTTAGCCTCAACGGGAGAAGCTAGCGCGCCGCCGGGCTGGGTTACGGGACTCGACAACCGTACCAACGTGAGACCCCGGCCAAAACTGATGTGACCAACTACCACCCAGCCTAGCTCGCTGTCCCGGACGCCACCGGACGGCCCCGGAGGCGGCGGGTGATGCGGTGCAGGCCTCAGCTATCCCCGTCCGCGCCCCGCCGTGTCGAGCGGAGATTGGAACGCCCCCGCGCTGACCTGCGAGCTACGATTTGACGTTTCGGGACTCTTTTATTTAGTCTAGGACACTCCCAGTACAAAACCACCATAATTTTTATAGACATTAATTATACTGCTTAAGTGCTTTGCTAATGTATTAAGAGAGTTATTAAAAAGAGAGAACATGAATTATAAAAAACGGGTCTAAGTTAGAAACCATATTTACATGAAAACCAAGATACAAGAGGATATAATTGATAGGGAATGGAGAGAGAATATATATATGATTGGTTAAAAAAAATGTTCTATAAAAACTATCGATTAAGATCATAATTTCTATATGTACAATCTATGAAAATTAATAGAGATAGAAATTATATAGTATTAGCATCGGGGCTGCCCTTATAAATGGTTCATGGTCAAAATTTCTCCCTCGGTCCACTTAACATGCAACTACAGATCACGTGTCTACAAAAGTAATTCACGTAAAGGGCACTACTGTCATATAAAGCCTTTTGGAATTTGTTGTCTTTGCCCAGTGATATTAGAAGCTATGGTACATAGTTTTCCATTTTTTTTCTTGAGAGGACATAGTCTTTCAGTTAAAGAATCACAAATGGAGAAACTTAAAAAAAAAAAACACGAAAATGGGGAAGAAACAGGGCCTCAATACGATGCTTGCCACTAGAAAAGTAGTGGGCCTGAGAAATGGGCCCTGGTCTGAAATCTTCATGGTTGTGGGCTTGTAGCAGATATATTTATGATGGCACGCGGCACGATCACTTTCATCAATCGTCGCCCACTCGCAATCACCCCAGCTGCCTACAATCTGCAAGTGCACTGCCAAGCCGCCCACCGCCGCGCCGCCGCGCCATGGCTTCCCCGCCCCCCTCCTCGCTCCTCCACCCGCACCAGCACCAGCACCAGCACCCGCCTCCTCCGAATGTTCACCATCAATTCCAATCCCCACCGCCTTCGATGCCACCGCCGCCGTCAGCGGCGCTGCCTAAGGCGCTCGACCTGGAGGTTACCGTCGTCTCCGGGAAGCATCTGAAGAACGTCAACTGGCGCCGTGGCGACCTCCGTGCCTACGTCGTGGTCTACCTTGACCCCTCCCGCCGCGCCGCCACCCGCCCTGACGACGGCGGCGGGTGCAAACCAACCTGGAACGAGCGCCTCGTCCTCCCGCTTCCGCCCCACCTCTCCCCGCATGACCCCTCCATCCTCCTGTCCCTCGACGTTTTCCACTCCAAGCCCTCCGATTTGCCCAAGCCGCTCGTCGGATCCGCCCGCTCTCCTCTCCGCGACATCCTCTACCCCGCAAACCCTAACCCTAGCCACGATTCCGCAGCCTCCGCTCTCGTCAGCCTGCCACTCCTCCGCCCTTCCGGCCGCCCACAGGGGAAGCTCCGCATCCGCGTCGCCATCCGCGAGCGCTCGCCGCCGCCTCCTGAGCCGCAATACCCTCCGCCATCCAGCTCCCCATACTACTTTCCACCGCCTCCTCCTCCCGCCTACTCGGCCCCGCCGCAGTACGGATCCGACCAGTACTATCGCCCCAGTGGGTACTACTCTGCACCTTCACCTCCACCACCTCAGTATGAGTACACCGGAGGGCCCTCTGCACCGGTGGACTACAACAGGCAATATGAGCAGAGAGGAAGGACTGGGGGCGGTGGCAGTGGCAGTGGGAATGGAAGGTATGGAGTAGGCACTGGGCTTGCGGTCGGTGCTGTGGCTGGAGCCCTCGGGGGTCTAGCAATTGATGAAGGGGTGAAGTACAAGGAGGAGAAGGCCACAGAGCGGGTGGAAGAGAAGGTGGTACCTGCTGGGAGGGATGATTACAGCGAGTATCGCGGTGACTATTGAATGGAAGTTTGTGTGGGTGCGGAACTAAGAAAGCACTGTGAGTCGATTCTTGTTCCATGCCTGTGGTAATAAAGTCACAGTGTTAGTTTATGGTTTGCTTCATGTATGTATAATTTATTATGTGGATTATTCCGATACCTATAAGCTACAAGGTAATATAATGACATATTTGGTGTGTAACATAAAGGTTTCATTGTTTGCTTTGATGTTGTGCTTGTGACTTGTTGTCTTGATGTTGTGTGTTATCTTTTCCAGCAATTGTACTGCTCTGTTTTCCTTGTATTTGGTGTGTTGGAATTGTTGTATACTCATCAAAGGCAACATTGCTTTGTGGTAAATTCGAAGTTGGACATAAATGTTTGTTTGCACAGCAAACCTCGTCTGGCTATGAGCCTATGACTCCTGTGAACTTATTTATTATTTGGTGTCTTTCCGCAACTAGGAAATGAGCTGGTACATGTCAACTGGAAGTACAATTTGGAAAAAAAAGTGGTCATACATTATAGGGGATATGACAAATCTAGGCAGAGACTAGGCATTAGCTACAATGATTTATTTAATTAATATTTATCAACAGAAAGCATATGTTTTTTTTCCATACACCTTCTGAACACATATCATGCACTAGTCAGGAATTTCCTTATGTTGTTTACAGTTAATTTTTAAATCACCCCTCCTAAGTGCTAAAGAATCATGGTCGCACTGATTCTTAATGCCAAATAACTATGCAGTATGCATTTATTAAGCTTCAGTGTCACTGTTTGGAACTAATACAAATTAGGTCTGTGTTCTCTAGTTACTGGATGAATTTTTTAGTTTGCACATTGCAAGCTTCGCAGCTTAGTGCTGCAATTTTTTTTTCCAAAGATCTTCATACATGTTGGAGTATGTGTATTAGTCCCATGAGGCTAAGCCCATGAGGCCCTTGTATGCCTTCTATATAGCTACCCTTCTAAGGTTAGCCTAATTAATCCAATCAATTATTCTAGCATGGTATCAGAGCATCACGGCCAGGATGTCCGAGACGGTGCCAAGTAGTAGAGGAAGTAGAGGCGGCGAAAGCAGCTGACGAAGTGGAAGCCGAAGTGGAAGGAGCAGATGGAGGAAACCGAAGCGTGTAAAGGGGCCCCGTGCTGTCACATCAGAGGAGTGGACGCCGGGAAGCCAAATCTTTCACAGTAAGATCAGAGGAGTCAAACTCAACAGAACAAGAATTGTCAGCTGTAAAACGACGAATGGAAAGAAGGTTGTGAACCATAGAGGGAGCAACAAGGACATCGGGAAGACGAAAAGAGCCAGGAGTGGTAGCGGAACCCACGGATGTGACAGGAAGACAAGAACCATTTGTGACCATGATGGACGAAGAAAGAGACGAAGAAGTAGGGTGGACAGACGTGAGTATACCGGGGTCGGAAGTGGTGTGGTAAGTGGCACCCGAGTCGGCGACCCAGTCAAGTCCGACGGGAGGTGTCAGGCCCATGGTGCTGAAGGAGTGGGCCAGAGCCGTTGGATCCCAACCGACAGGCCTTGGCGACGACCCGGGAGGTAGAGCCCACGGCGACGCTAGTTGCATAGCAACCTCGGGTGGTGGAGCCCACGGTGCGGCCGGGACGGCACCGGCGAGCATGGCCGCCGGAGTGCGAGGATCGCCACCGGCAGCCTGGAAGGGCCACATGGAGATGCACCCTGACCATAGGTTGCTGAAGGAAGGCCAGGGTGCACCACCCCGTGGAGGTGCGGGCGTGGCCCCACGGCCAGAGCCCGCACGCCGCACCACGCCCCCCTTCGCGTCGGCGGCGGCTGCCACGGCCCCCCCACCCCCGCTCAGCCCGGAGTGAGGAGGACCAAGAAGAGACGTAGGGGCCGGAGCGGACGTACGCGGCGGTGGAGTGGCGGCAAGGGCAGTCGAGGAGGACGAGGAGCCCGGCGCGGAGAGGGAAGTAGGCTGGACTCCTTGAGTGAGCTCCTCCATGACGAGGTCGTCACGGACCTGCAGGAAGGTGTGGAAGGGCCGCTGCCGGGTGATCTAGGTCCGGAGGTGGCCGTAGCGGTCGCTAAGGCCGCGGAGGACGTTGAGGACCAAGATCCGGTCCTCCACGGGCCAGCCAAGGTCACCGAGGGAGTCGGCCATGCCCTTCATCCGACGGCAGTACTCACCGACGGAGAGGTCGCCCTGGACAAAGGTGCGGAAGTTGGCGTCGAGGCGCAGAGCCCGGGCTTCGGCATTGCCCAGGAACTGGCCCTCGAGCGCCAGCCAGGCACGACGAGCGTCGGGTGTGTTGCGGACGAGGTCGTGGAGGTCGGTGGTGATGGTCCTGAGGATCCAGGACAGGACGATGCTGTCGAGACGCAGCCACCCTGGGGTCTGAGCCGCAAGCGGGGCGTCGATGAGGACGTGGTCGTCGAGGGCGTAGCGGCGTAGGGTGAGGAGGACCATGTCCTGCCAGCGAGCGTAGGAGGGCGACTCAGGGTCGAGGACGACCGTGACTAGGTTCCTGATGTTCTGGACACCGCCGGCCTGGTAGTGGAGCTGCGCCACGAGTGGATCCGCCGGATCGGGGATCTGGATAGGCGACACTCGGATGGCGCGCGAGCTGGAGGAGGTGGCGGTGGTGTCGTAGTACGCCGGATAGCCGAGGAGCTGCTCCGCCTCGGCGATTTGACGCGCCAAGGCATCGGCCGCATCGCGTTCCCGCTCCCAGGCGAGGGCGGCCGCACTCGCGCGCCTGGCTTTCCGCTGCGGCAGCTCGGGCGGCAACGAGAGCAGCGGCGAGGGGAGGTGCGGGGGACGTAGCCCCACCCAAGGCACCACCCGTGGCAGCGCTGGGCAGAGCAGGTGCAGGCGCGGGCGGAGGCGGCCCCCCAGCACCGGGCGCGGCCAGGGCAGGGGCGGGCGGAGGTGGTCCCCCCGCACCGAGCGCGGCCAGGGCCGGGGCAGGAGGAAGCAGGGGTTGCGGCGGCGCGCCAGGTGGGGCTCGCCGGCCCCCGTACCAGCAGCAGCGGTGTCGGCCCCGCCGGCGGCTATGAAAGCCGCGGCCGGCCGCCCGCCTGCTGTGCGCTGCGCCCAGGAAGGGTAGGGGAGGGGGGGGGGGGAATGAGTGGAAGTAGGTTGGGGGAGGAGGAGGTGGCTGGCCGCCGGCCATGGTGGCCTGAGGAGGAGCAGCGGCTGGGAGGGGGGGAGGAGAGGAGAGGGAAGGGGCAAACCCTAGCTTGCTCAAAATAGTTGCTGGTATGTATAAGAGAGCCCACTCTGAGGAAGAAATCCCTCCTAGCCAAACACTCTCCTTCTGTGTTCAATGCCATCTTTGATCCTTGCAGCTACCAGCCACACTGTTTCTGAGGTGGTGTTGAAAATGCGCCTGTTCCTCTCTTTCCACAAGTTCCAGAGTGTGTATATTACAAGGCCATTGAACCTCTTTTGGTCAGCTAGGGGCAGTATGCATCAATGCTTCTAGACAGTGGTGTTCTAAAGTTTATGGGCCACTATTGTTTTCTTTGAGTGATACAACATGGGAAACTTTAACACTACTTACTGGTCTTGGTATTTCAGCTTATGATGAAGCTCTATTCTTGAACTTCTCGGTTAGTATGTGTAATTCAATAAAACAGGAAGCTAATTTGTTTTTGGTTGATGGACACCTTTGTTTATGTTGTAATTATGGTTGTTATGGTGTTAGTTTTGTTTTTCCTCTCTTTCTGTATTTCACCTTCTTTTTTAATATGTAGACCAGCAGTTAACCAGTCAGCTTCTCTTGAAAAAATGGTGTAATTAGTCACATTCAACTGCAAGATAAAAAGGCAGACAACTTTTGTTAATTTTTTTTAGAAAAAAAGGTTTCCCCTGCCTTTATCTTTCAAAAAGCAACAGCATTCATGTTCCAGTTTAAATGGCAGAGTGTGCCTTACATTCCAGCCACATGGCCAGTTGCATCCAGCACCATCAACTCACTACTCACTACCAGACTAGAAACAGAAAGACCCTCAGCATCACTCTGACTTCGAATTGCAGCTTTACAGCCCAAAGGTTGAGCAACTTTTGTTAAATTTCCTGCATACTTTCAATTTACAATTGCTATGGCCCTATTTGGCACAACTCCAGCTCTGGGCTCTCTTAGATCTGGACTCTATATGCTAAAATGAAGAACATGTCTAGAATAAGGAAACGGTATGGCCAAACAACACTGGACCAACAGTTCCAGATTCTTCGATTTCTGGAGCTAGGAATACCCATCCCTAGAAATCTGTGACCCACAAATTTCTTGGATCTAGAGCTCAGCCAAACAGACCTATATATCTGGGAAAAGCCACAAGTTATTTCTCTGATCCGAATCACAACAGTGACTGAGGTTATTAGAAAAATACAGGTCACTGTTGGGAAACAACACATGTTTGTATGAATGGGAATCAGATAAACGGGAACTAATGCATGGATGGGTTAGTACTACCGTGAAATTTGCAGATAGTATTTAATAATCCACAACTGCAGAGTGCAGACTAGGAGCCTAGGAGGTCGCCCCTGCTAACCTTTGAACTATTCATTGACTGGATGACAGTGGCAACAGGAAGTTACGCAAACAAACAATTAGCTGTATATGTTTGCATTGCATATTTTGTTGATCCACAGAGGATATTTATTTAAGCATGGGGCAATGCACATGGTATAATTTATCACCTAATATAAAGGCGTTGTAGTTCCTCGGCTTCCCATGAAAGCTCAATTTATGCTTCTTGATTTTTTTTCGCCTAACAATATTCCTCATATAAATCTATGACGTCTTTCCTGTTAGATGATCTAAAGATTGACCAAGGATCTCGTTGGTGGTTGCTCATTCCCAAAGTTGCTAGCCTTACTTTGGTTAAGGGCGAGGAGAGATTTACATGCTTTTGGGCAATAATGCAAACAAGTATTTTCTTACCACTGGCGAGTCTGGCCAAAAGATTTCAAGGGAACTAAACTCCAACTGCGTGACTCATTCTGTGTATTGTTATAGATTTCTCAGGCTACCTGTGTAGATATTTTGCAAAGGATTGATGGGAACCTCTCATGTGATATGTGTTATTGCCATAGTTTTTGGGGTTTCACCTAGGCGTTGGTGCGTTAGTTACACCATATCATTTAGGTGTCCAGGAATACCCCCAGCACCACAGCATTTCCACAACCCCTCAAAACCATGATTATTGCAGTTGAGATGACAGTCTTACTAAGCCTAAAAAACTATAGTATTGAACACATACTCTAGTTTTCTTGATTGATAGGCTTACTATGCATGCAAATGGACTGCCAATGTAAAACTGCTAATGTTACTCTTAAATAACCTTATTTATGTCAGTGTCAAGGCTCCTCTGGAACCATAGCAACATCCGGACAGATTAGCAGAACCGGGAAATGGTTAAATTGGTGCTTGAGTACTTACGTAGTTAGTTGCAACCTTTTGCTGGCATGAGCACTTTGCTACTGTTTTGTCTCGGTCCTTTTTTTATTGGAGATGGAGATATTAGCATGTTCGATATATAGTAAATGGAGACCCCGGGAAACCGCTGGCGGTTTCACGAGTGCACAAGTGAGCCTGGCTCATGATAGGCGTGGAAAGATAAATGGCCAAAACTGAAAAGTAGGGACCTCCTCTAGGGTCCTCAGGAGTGATGAGAGCTTTTTTTTTTGGGGATAAAAGAATGGTGAGAGAACTTGAGGGCCTGAGTAAGGCCTTGTTGGACTAGTGTTTTCTACTTGAGCTAAGTTTTTGGTTTAGGCGTCTGTTTGAGGGTCCTGCCAGAGTTGCTCTTAGTTTTAGAAGATAATGCTGTCATCCAAATATCTGTTCGCCATTCATATCCAATTGGATTGAGAGGAGAGATCGATTGAAATAGAACGGATAAATTTATGCCGTAGGTGGAAGCTATGGCTTTGCATCTGGTGTCAAGTTTATCAATTCAATTTATACACACATACTACACTTCTGTTTAACTATCTAGTTGCTATTGTCATAATATTCCTTGGGTCTGTTTGAGGGTCATGCTGGAGTTGCTCTTAGTTTTAGAACATAATACTGACGTCCAAATATCTGTCTGTCATTCATATCCAATTGGATGGAGAGGATAAATCACTTGAAATAAAATGGATAAATTTATGCTGTAGGTGGAAGCTGGGGCTTTGCATGTGGTGTCAATTTCTGTACACATACCACACTTCTGTTTAACTATCTAGTTGCTATTATCATAACATTCCCTTATCCTTGTTTTTCCTATTTCATCAGTATTTTTTTTATCAAATGATAGCTCAATCGAGCGCAGATGCCTTCATGTTTCTATAGGGTTTCCTTTTGAGCGAACAGAACTGAAACAGTGCGTGTGCAATTGCGCCTTTTCCCGTTGCAGCTTGTCTCCATATTCCATAGCAACTCCTTGCAAAAAATTGCAGCTTGTTGTGTCCATATTCCATAGCAGTACCTTGCAAAAAATTGCAGCTTGTTGTGTCCATATTGCCGTAATAGTGGTCGCAATGTGAAATTCTCCACTGGAAAATGACTACGGATCCTGTTCTTGAAAGCAAGCAGTATTTTTAGTACAAGTGCAAAACTGCTGTGCACTCCACATGGAGATGGGAAGTTCCTCATCGAGAAATGACATTGCGCCATTCCCGTACGGTGCATCATGGAATAATTCAAATCCAGCTTGAAAGCAAATAACAATTTTTAGCACAAGTGCAAAACTGATCATTGGGCTTACAGTGTACTAGAAGCTACGGGCTTGCACTGTGTAGGAGATGCGGCTGCAACCATGGAAAAACCATGATTATGTCCAGTTTTTTCACTGTAGACGCATCTACGTTGTATAAATCCATGCACTCGTAAAACAAGAACACCTCTAATTTGCTCTAACTACTCTTGTACGTTACACAACAAAAGTGTCATGAGTTCTAATTTCTAACCGAGTGCATATATGGATAATAGGGAGATTAGAGATGGGAAGGAGAACCATCTCCATCCGAATAAGGGTCGGTTCGAATACACTGTAATCCATTTTAATCCATGTGTGACCCTAATCCATGTCAATACATATATACGTACACTTTAATCCATTTTAATCCACGTGGATATGAGTGGAAGCATGGAGTATTTATTTAGATCATAATTATTTGATTTTGGAGGCAAGTTTTCTTTTCTTTCTTTATGATGAAAAGCTCAAGTTCTTCAGTTTTGAACCAATCCATTCCCTCTGTGACGTGAGCAGATCAATTCTTTTATATAAAAAATTGTGTGTACTCTAGCTATATAGAGAGTAGGAGTATTTAAAAACCTTTACATCGGTTCGAGATGTAATGATCTTGAAAATTAATACAGCTTTCTTTTTCATGAGCAGACCAACTATTTAATCTATTTTTCCTAGAGTATTATGCACTATAAATCCATTCTAACCTCTACATCTACCGGCTCTTAAGCTACTTTTAGCTTATTTTAGTTATGTAATACTCCTTCCTTTCTAATTTATAAATCATTTGATATTTTTTGGCTTCAAGTTTGATCACTCGTCTTATTAAAAAGTTTGTGCAAAATATGATATTTTTTTTGTTATGACCTGTTTTATTAATAAAAGTTCTTTAAAAATAAGTTAATTTTAACTCTTTTTACGTAAATTTTTTGAATAAGATGAGTGGTCAAACATAAGGTTAAAAGAGTCAAACGATTTATAATTTAACATGAATTAAGTAGTATTTTTCTCTTATAACACATTAGCTGTAAAAATCAACCACACCTAAAAATAAGTCTTGCCGAACAGGACACGGCACGGTATCTATTCAAATGTTTTTTTTCTTAGCCATAACTAATGCAGCAGGGCCATGCTTGCATCGCCATGCCTGCTATTTAATAGCCGGCCCACATAATTTCACTTGCAACATGCTGCCGTGGCTCGCATGCGCTCGTCATAGACAGTGCCCGACGTGGCGCGACCACGGCGGATAAGAGGAAATAGTTTTTATACATCCATCCATACGGGGCCGTCGGGCCGACCTGTTTACAATTTGACGACGACCGTGTGGCCCAGTCCGCGGATTGATTGTTTCGACGTCGACACGTCGGCCGGCGAGGTCCTGATAAGCACCACTCACTCATTCTACTCTCCTGCAGCCAGCCATTTCTTCCCCCACGACACGATGATGGCGCACGTGACCTCCTCAGTTTTCATGCCAAGAAAACGAAGAAATCGACGTCTCTGCGTGTCCGATTCTGGCGGATCTTATCCCCCGCACTTTTCGCCTTTCCCCTCAGCATGCAACCAGCACCACTCCCTTTGCTGCTAGAGCTACGGGCATCCGAAACGTTCAGTGAACCTGTCGTTCCCAGGCGCGACGCTCGCTGCTGATGCTGCGCTAGTCGGCTGGAGTGCTGCGGATACGACGCTGCTCGCTCGCTGCGCTGCGCCACACGCGCGCGCCGGGGGTTTGAAAAGGAGGCCCAGCGCGCCGCACGAGCACGACCCAGCAGTCGTCGGCTTCGAGATGAGGGAGACGGGCAGGCGGGCGATCCAACGACGGAGACCGTTAGACTGCCGATTCGTTCGTGCGACCAAAAGCGCGCCTCCGGGCGCCGTCACGTCGGCCCAATAATTTCACAAGTGGACCGGGCGTTTGGCTGGTTCCGGTGCTACCCACGAATTCACGACGCTGCGATGGCCTCTGAATCTCTGACGATTGATGATGCCCATACGCCCGCCGCCCCGCCCGCTCGGGTCTTGATGATGTGCCTCTACCCCTACAGAGTACAGCATCAACTGCTAACGTACCAAGTGTTCTCCAGAAAATGATGTTGCGTTCAGTTCCCAGTTCCCACCGCGGCTTTGTCCAGCCTTGCCTCGTCCAGAATGTGCATAGCATATCAGCTAGGGAAGAAATTAGCATTGAACAAAACATTTAAATGTACAATGTACAACTATCTTGCCTCAACCTCAAACAAGCTAGGGAAGAAATTAGCAGTGAACAAAACATTTAAATGTAAAATGTTTTCTAATAACATTTTTTTACTAACTCAAACAAGCTTAATGGTTCTCCAGCTAAGGCTATAGGCCTATAGCTTTGCCCGGGCAAGGAATGCCAACAGCCCAACAGACAGATCAAACATGTCGCAAGTCATGTTAAGGCTCGCACAAAAACAAGAGAAATCTTGCCTGTACCCTTGGGAAGGTTTGAAGATGCTCGGACAAGGAACCAAACATCCAGCTAAACAACGCTTATTTTTCAGCTCTGGAATAATATTTTCTCTCACGAAAAATCAGCTTCAGCTAAAATCAGCTCAGCTTTTTAGCTCCAGCGAACAGAGACGACTCTTTATTTCAGCTTATAACTGACTTATGTCAGCCAAAAGCTAGAAGTTGAAGTAATTAATCTGTTATTGAGATGGTTTTTGAAAAGCTGGCTTATGAAAAATGAACTAGAAGTTGAAAACATGTTCTGAGGAGCTCTTCTGGCTTTTGTTGTGTTGAAAAGCTCAAACTTATTTACAAAGCAAATAGTGGAATAAAAACAGCTAAAAACCAAAAGCTACAAAGCCAGTTTTTAAGCCAAATGCTTAAAAGTTGCAGCTTAAATAAATGGACCCTTATCACTACTAGTATATTTTGTATGGCTTCACACTCATGGTGCATTTGTGTAACAGAACCGGCTAAATCATATGGTCCACAGGCACCTGTCATTATCACTAATGACCTCTGACAGCCGGGCCCGTGTCCTAGATAATGTAGAAGGCCCTGACGAGCGCAGCGCCCGTTTTCTCCAATAGGATCCCATTACGAAGCCATTATAGAATTATAACATTTCATAATAAAATACATCAGAGTAAAAGCGCGAAAAGGTTACATAGTATTTAGATTACAAATCAGTTGTCCAAATAGAATTTAAGTGCAGTTATTACAAACCATAATTTAAAAGGCAGTAGCAGTGGAACAACGATATAATATACTTAGATAAATGGTAACAGGAACCCTGCCCACGGGTCCAACTTCACTCTTCCTCACTTCCTTCCTGAACAATGGTCACACAGCAGGGAGCAAGACAAACCTCCGGCTGCTGATCTCCTGCAACAAGGGTTAATAAACCCTGAGTACTGGGGTACTCCGCAAGACTTACCCGACTAAAGAAAAAGATGAGACTCAGGAATGCAGGCTGAGGAGAGTCAAGGTAAGGCTTTAGCAAGAGTCAAGGATTTTATAGAAAAGCAATACTAATCTTTAATTCTACTTTCAATATTTTAACTCAATATTATTTTCATCAATAACTATAGATCTCAGTTCTTTCACATGTATCCTTCAATTTCAATTACTTATTCATTCCAAAAACATCCTAGTTCTGAACCACTTTTCGATGTAGGTGTGAGGATCAAGTCTCCATAACCGAGGAGCAACAACAATTCGAATCGATTAAGTACCCAGCTGGGGATCCCTAACCACACTGTATATGTAGCACCTAAGTTTGCATATACCAACCCCGTCTACCACGGCTTTTCCATCCCTGAACCGGTCCTGCGCCACCCAAGAGTACGCTGGCCGCGAGGGTACAAGCTACTCTCGCCATCTCTCCACTCCCAGTGCGTGGTCGTCGGTTCAAGCAATAGAGCCACCGGAGTCAGAGCTTTCCGTAGTATGTGGTTAGTTGCAAAATCTCGATCATAGCAGGCCAACAACGAACGGTCCCTAATTGCTTTTCTGTTGGAAACCATGCATTGGGACTCTAACCCAAGTACACTGGTGACCACCCGGTTTTCACATCCTTTTCTGCTGGCGACGATAAGCTGGGACTCTAACCCAAACATATGACTACCAAACGGAAAACCCATTCCTGTTGATGACAATAGACTGGCCAAGTGTACTACCACCGAACGAGAACAATACCATTCCCTTTTAATAATTCATTCGTTTCATATCATCATAACTTAAAATATCATTTTTGCAAATCTAATAATTAAACATGACTAAGCATTTTTTAATACTTTAAATAAATCAGGTTCTCAGTTTAATATAAGTAGTCAAGGATGGTAATACATCAATTGGTTATCACTCAACTCCTATTAACCTAATGCAATAGATTAACTCAAGTGATAAACATTTATAAATCACAAGGAGAGGGCTGAATGCACCGGGGCTTGCCTTGCAGTGCGAAGAGGGTAGGGTCAGGATCAGTCCCGCAGATGTCAAACCCCTGAACCTCCTCCTGAGCACTCACCTCAGCTTTGACTCCTTGGTTTTCGGTCCCTACACGTATGCAATGATGAATGTTTTAATGCGATGCAGTGACCCGGAATACAAGATGCAATAATTAAAACAACTACAATCACTAATGCCTTTCATACTATTTAAAGTAACTTATTCTAAGATGCCCTAGGTCATAAGGTGTTTGACCTAGAACCACAATCAATCATAAAATCACACACCCTAAGTCCTTTACCTTTTCAATATATATTTTAATCATCGATTAATCCAAACATTAATTAACCACTACTTAAATTACTTCCAAATGAGCCCAAACTTTACCAACAGCTAGAACTTAAGCTAGAACAGTACGAAAATAAATTTCATGATTTTTGGAATTACAGAGAATTAATTAAAATTGCGCAAAGTTGCATTTATCAATTAAATTGCTGATTTTTAGCTACTGCATAAAGTGCTCAAAATAGTTATTTTATATTTTTACTGCATCCTACAAATCACAGAGAACATTCACAGAAATTTTTATGATTATTAGTGCAACAGAAATATTTCTACACCAATAATAAAACAGAGCATTATTCACCTTTAATTCAAATCAGAAAAGCTATTTAAATCCGCCAGAAAAAATGAAAAACCAATCCAGCCCGGGACGGCCCACTTAGCTAAAATTGGCCCAGCTCGGCCTGCCCGCGCGCGCTGCAAATCTTGCAGAAAACCCCCTAGACTAAAGAGGAATCAACCCGCGGTCCGGATGTTACTATTTATATGAGTCGTGGGCTTTGCGCATAACCCACTAGAACTTCCTTATCTTCTAAACCGACGCCCCTCTCTCCCTCTGCCAGCGCTGACCGGCGGGTCTCCGACAGTTGACCGCCCCGAGCTCGCCGCCGGCGAGACGGTTGGCCTAACCAAGAGCACCAACGTGCTCAAGACTCTCCCGCGGACTAAACGAGCTAAATGACGACATCTTTTAGGGTTTGGGGTGTACCCAGCCGTCACCGTGGCGGCTCGACCCCGACGGTGTGGCTCAAGCCGGCGAGCACAAGACGGTAGAGATCAAGGACAAGTGTGTCAAAGATTCAGGGGCTCACCACGGCTTGGTTTGGCTAGGTGGTTGGTTCCGCGACGGTGCAGAGAGGTGAACACGGCGACGGTGGCGGATGCGACAACGCGAACTCCACGGCGAGGTCCTGTTCCGAGTTACCCTAGACCCCAAACAAGAAACCAACGAGGACATGAGCATCACCGCGCAACATGGAGCACAAAACACAGGTCGTATCGGGGAGGGACTCACCGAGACGAGCTCGCCGCGTCGAGGTTGCCCACGGTGGCGCTCGGTCGGAGCAGAGGAAGAAGAACGAGGCGTGGAGCTGACTCCGGCAACAACAAGCCAACCCAAATGGCTCGGGAGGTGCGCAAGGGAATGAATTAGACGGCTGCAAGATGGGGAGGATGGAGGTGGTTTGGAGACGGCGAATTTGGTCTCGAACCGAGACGCGCTTGTCGGTGACCGAGAGGGAGGGGGAAGGGAAAATGGAGGGCTCGTCGCCTTTATGCAGTCGGAAGAGGGCGGATAAGGCAGGGCGTGTGTCTGGGGCCCTCAAGCGATGACGGCGCAGCGCACGCGCCGCGTGCCCGATACCCTGTAGGGTCCGGAACAATAGCTAGGCCTAAGGTCAAACCCTAATGTGATCATGATCTCCCTATTTGGTATAGCAACTGGAAAAACTCTAAGAATGAAAGTTGAGAAAAATTTCATGAAGAACATTTTTTATTTTTGAAGTATGTTCAAATTCGGAATATTTTTGAAAATATCAGAAAGGGGGTAAAAAGGGTTTTTGAATTTCAAATGCAATCCAATCCAATTCTCAAAACTTTTCTCAATGACATGAAAATTTGTAAAATTAAAAGTTGTTCTATTTGTCCAGCTCTACAACTTTCATTAATAGGGTATGATCAGATTCTTGATAATTTTTGAAATGACATTTTAAATTCAAATTTCAAAGTACTGTTTTGAGTTTAATTTGTATTTCTACTGTACAACATCAAAATCTCTAAAAATAAAAGTTGTTTCATTTTAAAAGATCTACAACTTTCATTAATACACCTTTCTCATATTCCTAATAGTTTTTGGTTTAGGTTTTTGGGGCCTATTTAGGGTTTAATTTAAATTTTCTTTTTGATTTAATTTTTTATTTTTAATTATGGGTTCAAGTGCACAATCATTCCCACAAACAATCAAATCACTCTAGAAGCCCTAAGCATAATCATATGCAGGCAATTAAATTAAACATGATGACATGACAGTTTTGATTAATCATAATATCGGAGATATTACAATTTGTCTATCTACCATATATAGGCAAACGTGAATGTATTAATTTTCAGCTTTGGATCAGATCCAACAGTCATAAAATAGCCACCAAATGTCGAGACTCACCCTTATACTCTGGTTGTGTTTGGTCCGGTTTCTAAAACAAGTACTTTTGCTGTTTATATATATATAAAAAGAGTAGAATGCCAACCAAACAAGTAGAAATTGAAAAGTAATTTTCTAGAAAAACTTCTTTTCGTGTAGTACAATTGTACATGTTTAGAGATAAAGAGGGGGTGGGGGGGGAGGGGGGCAATTATCATAATAATTTTAACAAAATAACTTACAGTTTTTCTACATCATATAGCTCAAATAACTTTTTCACGGTTTACAACTCACGTAAGCCTTTTCACAGCTTGTATAGCAGAACCAAACAGATCCAATTACTACTAAACATGCTTTATATATATATATATATATACACACACACATTAATCAGAGTCCTGGGCGCTGATTAATAATCAGCACCCTCACCGGAGCGGCTGCCCATCCCGATGGAGAAAAGGCATGTCCCATTTTACTCCTCCGTAGCCATAAATATTGAAACAAAGCAGTAAAATCAATCTTAATTGTCGCTCATAATTAAATTAATGTTCACTGCGTCAAATCCTCCCCATAGCGCTCCTGCCCTATAAAAGGAAACTGTAACCGCTTTTCTAGCGTAGAATTTTATCTCCTTAATTCTGTCCTCACCTGTTTGGATGATCGGATCACGAATGCAGGCGGCGACCTGCAGCATGTTTCCTTCATCTGCCGGTCCCTGTCCCTTTCAGCCAGCAGCCATGCATCACGCACACAGTGAACGGCGGCAGTGGCACATCGCCTCACATGAAGCGGTCAAGAAGTCCCCATGTTCGCAGGATGGCTCCCATCACAGCGACTCCATGCGGATCTAGCGCTTCATCGGTGGTGCATCCCTCCCTTCACAAATAGCCTCTTCGGCACGGTAGCAACACCATCGCATCCGATCCAGCGGTCTCCAACGACAACCTCCATGATTCCCGTCGATCTGATGATGGAGATTGGCGACTTGTAGGATCCTCGTCAAGTAGATGGTGCACGCAGCAGTGACATCCTCTTCTGTCGTTGGTGCTTTCTCAGGTTCACATGCGATGCCTGGATTGCTAGATGATTCTTTGTGTTTCTTCGAAAAAGGTACTACTGTTGTGCTAGTTTGCTGGATGCTTGGCTCCATCTTCAGCTGTAGCGACTAATTTTGTACAATTGTTTTTTATTTCTCGGAACCCGATCCAGGCCATATTTTGTATGAATCGATACTATGAGTTTTTCTAATTACTACTTGATTCGGTCCACAGAATGTTGATTGGTACTTATGTTGTTCACGTGCTGGATGAATGTTCTTATGTTATTCACGAGTCCTTGTCCAATTACTACTTAAATCGGTGGTTTTCCAAGGCTGGATGAATGTATTGCCAAAACGACCAAGTCCAGTTGACTAAATGTCTTGGGAGTAACAGAGCTTTTGGAGATCAAGGGCTTTTGGATATCAGTATTCAATCTTGTTAAATGTAAATATTACGTGTTTACAGTTGTGAAAAAGTTTGGCTTGCTAAAAAATTCCTCTATTGCGCTAAAATTACAACCGCAAGTTTTTCCAGAATAAATTTATATTTGCGAGAAAGTTTTTGCATAATAGTTACTACATGTCTCATATGAAACAAAACCGTTCAAAATCCTATGTGTTTACGGTTATGAAAAAGTTTGTACATAAAAATTACCGTTGTCGGCCTTGCTAAAATTAAAAAGGCATCAATGCTATCTTGCGGGAACAAAAATGATGTTGGCACTAAAAAAAAACCTCCTCTAATATTATTAGTAATAAAAATTGCCTACTAATTTTACTGCTCACATGTTATGATGGAATGATTTACAGACCAAAGTAATAACATTAGTAATAAAAATTACCTCGAACGCCATGTTTATTATAATAGGCAAATTTTTATCGCTCACATTTCCAGACGAAATTATTCGTAAACCAAATATTATTAGTATTAAAAAATAGTCGGATTGAAGACCGGACACCTAGGTTATACTGCAGCCAATTTGATTACTCATAGGTTAGGATGGAATTAGTTATAGACCAAAAATAAAACTCTTAGTAATAAAATAAAGTATGACAGAATGCCGGTGATTATTATAGCAAATTTTGCTATGTACAGGTCTAGATAGAATTATTTATAGGCTCAATTGATACTATGAGTAATAAAAATTACCTTGTACGGATATCGGGTGCCACGTTGATTATCACAAGCGATTTAGTGCTTGCAAGTGTTGGTGGAATTATTTAGAGGCCCAGACGATAATACTAGTTATAAAAAAATTAGAGCCCCAAAGACCGAACGCGCTAGTGACTTTTACAACAAATTTTACTTAATCATTTACGTCCAAATGATAAGATTAGTAATAAAAGATAGCCTAGTCAGGCCTTCACACTATGAAATTTTTATTACTCCTGTTATCATTTTTATTACTACTTATTTCTTAAAAATAAGAATCCGGTGGAGTAAGGCTAATAGATTTTTATCCCATCGCGGGGTAGCTTTGCATTTTTTTTACTACATCCGGGGTTCATCAGATCAATAGTTTCAAAAAATAAAACTAGTACATTACTTGCCTAAATATGGTTGCATGGCTTTGATTGCCAAATTAAAAATTAGGGCCTCTTCCACGCCATCCTTACGCAGAGGCAGGTTTTGATTACCGTATTAACTAACTAATAAAGGGAATAATAGCACATCAGCAACATGATTTACGCAGGCAGTAAAGTCTTCCATGCGCATGCAAAAGTGAATGCTTGAATAAAAGAGCCACAATCAGCAACGTGATTTATCGGATCCGTTGACTTCCACAATTTTTTTTTTTACCGCGCCACATGGACGGATGTAGTTATATTTCAAGCAACATGGTCCACATGGACAGATTCAGTTGTCGGGCATCACGCTGAGCCAAAAGAGAATTAATTGCGAAACAAAATAATCATCATTTATTCCCACGGACCCAGTTGGAAGTAATCAACAATAGTAATTTTACCGTTCACGGGGAGCCGGCGAGCGCGCCGCCCTACTCCGACGAGGGCACCGATTATTAACCAGAGCAGTGATATTTTATTTTTATTTTATTATTCTTTTTCCGCATGACTCTTTGCTCCCTCTTTTGTTTGTACCATTTCATTTCTATATAGTCAGTATCACTAGAGCGTAAAAAAACGTGTGTTAGATCCTTATTATTCTACTAGTCGAAATCGCAACTCACAATTGGCTGGTTGCTCATGACTAAGCAGCCAGTACTCCCTCTGTCCCTAGAAACATGTAAACGTAGCATTCAAAATGTGTCTAAAAAAATGTAAAGCTAGATGTGATCAGCCTTTAGCAGTTGGATCTACCAAATAAAAAAAACATCAAAAAAGCACCACTGCATTCCGCACCCCATCGCAGTGATTCACAATCAGGCTGGCCTACATGCATGGACGTGTGTATTACTGTATTGTGTGGCTGTAGTTGGGCCACGTTAGGTTTGGACTTGCTGAGAATTTTCTGGATGGCGTGATTCACCCTGCGTACAGACCGCTGGCAAAGGAAAAAGGTAGGGGCACATACGTAATTTTGCGTGTCTGCTAATTCTAGCTTGAAAACCGAGATTTCCATCATTTTAGGGACGGAGGTAGTATTACTCTATGCTGGCAGTGGCAGCTAAACAGATACTACTAGATTGGTGAGTACCATTCGTGGCATTGTTAAATTGTGATCGTACTAACGGCGAAAGCGTTCCTCGTTTTCGGTATGGAAATTAGAGGTCTCGACAACCGCGGCGGCGTCCCTGTCAGTCAGCAAGTTGGCGATGAGGTCAATAACAAAACGTCACCAGACCAGCACGGACCCCACCCTCGCCCCCCCGAGTAACACGTGTCTCGTGCCGGGAGACGCGAGCGCACTAACCGCGGCTGGTGCTCTCCCCTCCGGGCGAGTGCGGGTGCTGCTTTCCATCGTCGCACTCGCATATGCCATTGCCGCGCGCAGCCTCTGCGCACCACCGTCGTCGGTCGTCAGGTACTCAGGTACTAGGTCGATCGGACGGGCTCACGCGGTTGCCAGTAGCCGTGGACGCCCGACGACAGGAACCGCACGGCCGGCCACCAAAGGCCGAGTTTTACGACGATGATGATAATGATTGTGACGAATCGCGGCGCACCATCGCCTCCACCAGCAGTCGTTAGTGCCGGTCGTTGGTTGAGCATGATCTGTCGTCGAACGCAGCGGTGCGCACCCTGTCTCTTTTGCTCTCTCCGTCTCGGTTATATATTACAACACGGTATGCACGCCATTGCTATCCAAAGAGAGACTGCACGCACGCTTGTAGATTCATGAATCATGAGTGTATGGCAGGATGGTCGTCTTGCTTCTGTTGGGCGACTGCGACACCAGAAACAGTTGCCGCAAACGCTACGCCTGCCATGAACCCTCGATCAGGTTTGGCGCCACCTTTGACTCGGTGCCGTGTGTGCATGGATTGGAAGGAAAACCAACAAGGGGAGAAACAGGAGGAGACATGACATGAGGGTGGTTATTACTTGTTAGTTAGGCCATGCCACCAACAGCGTGTGGCAGCTCTGAGCTCTGCCTTCCCAAACCGCGCAATAGAGCAAGTGAAAGGCCCTGGCTGATTGACTCCATCCTAGTGGCCATGCACGATCGCGAACAATGCAAAAGGAAAAGAGAAAAACGCGCTGCCCTTGTTGCTTGATGCTTGGGACCGGACGGGATCGTCCATTGGGAACACGGCAGGTGGCGCTGTTACCCGCCTGCATGTGGATCATGGTTCGCTATTCGCTTCCACTCGCGTCAATTCATTGCCCGTTCCTGCCATGATCATATCTTCTCAGGATATGGAACGGAGCGGGTAGAAATTCGAGTCACCGCTGGGAATCGACAACGCATCGCGAATCCTCGCCCTGTACCTTAGGGCCTTAGGCTCTAACCCTTGGAAATGTCTGATCCATTGAACCCAACCCAACTCACCTCATCTTAGACTTTCCGGCAACCTCTGCTTCGGGCCACAAGTTGGCGATCAGTGATCACTCATCAGCATGGAGATTATTGGCGAATGACTTGGACACCTGCTGCATGTCTGTACCGTCTAAACATACCCACGGTTGTTTTGCTCACACGCAACCAAATTAAGAATCTGACTCTTGCCTACACCCAATAGCCAAGAACATTGGGTTAGTTGATTCTGTTGTCCATGAAATTTGACAAGGATTTCTACGCTTCCCAACCTACGGATTAGAGATTTTTTTATCTCAAAAAAGTGAAAGTAACCAAATTTGTGATTAAAATTAAAAAACAAATAAAATAAAATATTCCGGAATCAAAATGGTTTTTATACACGGGAATCAAGATATAGAGCGTGATCGGATGCCTGTTCCAACCGGGTCCAGTCTCGCTGGATGCAGCCTTGGACTGAATTCCCATAGAGAATTGCATAGGCAGATGATGGTAGAGAATACATGTAATAATTAGATAAAAGATGATTTTGAAGAAAACATCAATTGGATATGTGATTTTTATGTAGTGTCAATATTATTTGGCATGTATGGAAAGTGGCTCATCATTTCATTATCTTAAAAAAAAAGAAAGTGGCTCATATTTTTTTTAGTTAAAATTGTCCTAAAATTTTACCTCAGCAACAAACAAAAAAAAAGGATGGCGCATAAAAAATCTTGGAAAAAAAAATCAGTGGCCCTAGGTGACCTCGGTACAAAATTTACCTGAAATGTGTGCAGGCCTGTCCATCTATAGTTCTAGACGTATGGTGCTTTTTGTGGGTACGTAACTTTTTCTTCTTCCGTGCCTGTCCATGTCAATAGTGGACTCCTCCCTTTATAGTGGAAAAGGCAATTTAATATTCCAGATTTGGAATTAAGTGCATAATGATTACAGCACTCTAACTGGACCTAGATTTGTTCAATGGATTTGGTTTTTGTCTGTAGTGACTCTCTGCTGTTGCCTGATAATAATATTGCTACGATCTGTCCTCGCTCTACATTGCAAATCCTTATCCAACGAGTGACGGCGGCTGCTGCCCGCCGTGTGATGCCTCGATCCAGTGGAATTTTCTTAGTGCAAAATGCATGCATGCATGAACAATGAGGAAAAACATCACCATTATTAGGAGAAGAAATGCAAGGTTGGTGGCTTTTCTAAGCTACTAGCACGCATGGAATATTCTAAGCAGCCACTACAGTGGTTATTCTTTTTTTTTATAAATGAATAATTTTATTAATTTACAGTCATGACGTAGGCTTGATACAATAATTAGGAATAGACTTCTGAACTTCGAAAATTATACATCCTATAAATAGAATAAAAAAGGGAGAACCTCTCGCATTCTAAGTACTATATCAATTCCAAGACTATATCGCCATACATGTGTTCAGGAGAAAAACGTCATAACCATCTATGTCAATTGTTGTAATGCCATTGCAACTAAGCCCTATGAAGTGTGCTTATGGAGGATAACCCGTGTGTGAAGTGGTTATTCTTTTGGGGACATTCATTGATCTCTCATGATTACTTATGATTCTTCCTAATCTGGGTGGCCAAGAGAAAAACATTACAATCATCTGTGTTAATTTTTGCGCTGCCATTGCAACTAAGACCTATCAAGTGTGCTTCTAGAGAATAACTTTGGAGACATCCATATGACTCCTTATTATCCTCCCCAATCTTCGAGCAGAAAACATTATTTTCTGTGAGTGCGGTAAGAAGTGGAGGCAACCATTTTTTTTTGTTGTGAAAATTACATGGCACAACACACGCACACTCATGATTCTTCCCAATCTTGATAACTAGAAGAAAAACATCGTAACCATCTGTGTCAATTGTTGTGCTGTTGCAACTAAGGCCTATGAAGTGTACTTCTGGAGGATAACCCATGTGTGAAGTGGTTATTCCTTTTGGCGACATCTATATGATTACTTATGATCCTCCCCAAACTTCCACCAAAAATCATTATCTTCTATGAGTGCAATAAGCAGTGGAAGCAACCAAATCTTTTATTTGAATTACACGGCAGAATAATGCACGCATACTCACCGCTATAAACACACTCATACAAACCCTACCCATATGAACATCTTTGAAGACTGGGTCGTCAAATCCACAAGGTTAACCATAAAAAAATTCTGAAGATCGTCAAAGTCGCCACAAGTTCCTCGCTGTCGACGGGAACATCACCTACCACTAAAAGCACAAAGTCATTAAATCCTACAAAATGCTCCCACATGGAGTTGAACCCAGGACCTGAGGTGCTACTAAGGCTCTTGTAACCTAGTGGTTAATTACATGCCTTTTCCAATGGAAGCAAACCAATTAATAAGTTCATTACTCACAAGTATTTAACTGAATAGTTATGCAAATTGTTACAAGCATAGATGTTTACGGTTAGGGATGATAGAGATAGAGATATGATGAGTTTGAATCTAGGCCGACTTCTCTTACACTCCAGATCTCTCCCTTTGTACCTAGACATATCCCTTGAGGGTGGATTAATCAATGTAACTAACAAATGATTAGGGCCCAACCGTATTTTCCTCGCAAAACATGGTCCAACCATATGGTATTTAAGATAGACGGACCTTGTTATAGGCTTGGTCAGCCCACATCTTCCACACACACAACCCAAAATAGATCAAACTCCTTAATCTCATTAGGGCGTCACATCAATTACTCGGTCTCTCCGATAATCAATATATCATGTAAGATTTGCTTTGTCATGAAATTTTTTTAGCCACATAAACACTAATGTTCTCAAAACAAGTCCATATACAGAATAATGACCACTAGAATGATGATGCCCTTGGTATTTAGCAAGATCCATGGCCAAGAGACATCAAGCTAGGGCCATGCTATGATCAACCACATAGCATTTGGCCCTTGCATGCACATGTACAAGACACCAATGGCATAATATGCAACAACTTGTTGATTTTATATGTGCCTACTAGTGAAAGAAGCAAGACACTTCGGCGACAATGACCATAACCACGTCGTCAATGGTGACATTGATTGCATCATTAACGATAATCGCTACAGAAATCCCATGTCCCTTACACAAGCAAGATGTCATCATAACATATTCTAACATATGCAATATTGTAATGATCTAAATGGCTAGAGGGTTGAATAGCCTATAAAACTTTCTACGAACCACAATTTCAATAGAGCCAAGTGTTAGAACAATAGGCAACCCTAATAGCAACTGCAAGCACTAGCTTTAGTTCAATTTTAGTAAGTCCCCTACACAAGTCTAGAGGCAAAGTTGATTTCTAACTAATTCACTTCACCACTCAAACTACCAAGTACTCAACTAAACAAGATAGCGAACTACAAAGCTACTAACAAACTAGTTACACTTAGTAAGGAACAACATGCTACTCTAGTGATATCCACACTAAGCGAGCTACTACTACACAAACAACACAAGCAATCAAGCACTGCACAAAATGATTGCATAAATGAATTGCAAGTGTAGAGATTATAATCAGGTAAGATATCATACAATGAATTTTCTCCTGAGGTTTAGTTCCTTACCGGCAACTTAATCCCCGTTGTGGTGAGTCTAATAGTAAGTGATTTGTGCATTAACTATCATCACACGATAGACCCAAAACATGGGTGTCGCAAGAATCATTCCTAGAAGCCCTCCTCTAGCCATGCACAATTTACTAGAGTTTACTTTTTGCACTCCGTGAAGCGGGAACAAGGACCTCTTTACAATCAGTTGATTAGGGTGACAACATTACTAATTCCCTCCACCCATCACTGAAGCTCCAACCTTCTATGTGGCCGCAACCACCGGGAGTAACAAAAACGGCCAAGCTTCACAATCACTAGTGCTACAAGGATGCAATCAACCAACGCAATATTCCAATTGGACTCATACGCAATTATAAAAATACTTTTGTGAATTTTAAAAAGAAGATTCACGATATATATGTATGAAGAACAAAGCATTTATATAGAATATTCTTTATGGGCCAAAATGAAAGAAACCAAGAACACATGTACATCAGCCACATGGCTTCATCTTCTTTGGCACTGGGGACATAAGACCAAGCCCCGGTGTCGGGTGACGAGGCCGTGCGTGAGGAAGTCGGGGGGTCGAGCAGTGGGGCAGGACAAGCACAATGATAGGCGTGGAGATGGTAAGGTAGAAGTGTGGTGCCGAGCAGCAAGGCTGAGCGTGAGGGATAGTGACGCGGGGACAACAAGATCGAGTGTGGGGCATTGGGTGTATTAGCGTTACGGGAAGCGATCTAGCGGACTAGGAACATGGGAAAAGAAAAATAAGAAAATAGAATGGTATCTTGGCTTGTGCAATTGGTGGTTTGGTAAGTAATTACCATCCAATATCATGACAATGTTTGAAGCCCGTGTTTATATAGCCTCTTTCAAGGAGCTTTACCAAATCTATGCATTTGCCTTTTGATCGATATTTTCTATGAATCTGGATTTCATAGAGTTGTACTAGTAACATTTAGCTTGAATTTGGTAGAGTAAAACTGTTTTTTTTTTTTGCTGAAATGAGCTTATGGAGCTATAATTCCACTCTTGTGACGCTGGTGGGGAGAAAAATGTACGGTCGCGTGGGCAGCGTGTGCTCATCGAGCTGGTGCAAGCCTGGGTTGTTCTTGGACACCGTACCACGACACGATGACGGTTGATCCGCAGACACGCGGGGGGGGGGGGGGGGGGGGGGGGTGTGGGGTGGACGGATATTGCAAAATTGGGGTTGCCATTTCCATTTGCCAACCGGACTGGCAGGCCCCAGATAACCGAAAGGCTGCCCCAGGCCGGCGGGAGGGAGCCCAACTTGCGCCACCGTCCCACGACCGCCACTGCCGCCAGCGCCAGCTGAGCTGCACTTGCGCCTGCACGGCTGCACTGCATGCATCAGCCGCGTCGTTGGTGGTTGACATTCGGCAGGGCCGGCTCCTGGTCCTAGCTGCCGCGCAGAGCCAGCGGGGCCGCGCGCGCCGGCCGGCCGGGTGCAACCCACCTTTGTCTGCGTTTTGTTTACTCCCGGCGCCTACAGCCAGCCAGCCAGCCAGCCCCCTCGCCCGATCGGGGCCGCGCTCGCGCGTGCGGGGCACCGGGCCGCACCCGCTTGCCATTATGTTATGCCGTGGCTGCCTGATTAGAGCTGCCGCCCGAGTGACATCGGGATCCGCGGCGGCGAATTTCTTATACCCGAGACCGGCGCTCCGATGGGGCGTCAACCGAGAGTGCTGAGCACGAGTCCGGAATGGTAATAAGAAAGTGGCCCTCCGCCGATGCAGCGGAAAGGGCGGCGCTCAGGTTCAGTGGCTGGCAGATCGAATGATCGGCCTCCAGCTCACCAGCCGCAGCAGCGAGGATGGAACGACGACTAGTTTACAGATTCCAGTCCGATACATGTAATGTAGGAGTATACTCCACACTCTGGGTTGCTTGTGTGCGCGGCACAAACTCCTCTGCTCGGTGAGAGGAAGAGGAATGCATGCATGTAGCGACACGAAGAAGCATGTAACGGCGACCGGCAAGCGCATCGGTTTCAGCTTCTGTACCTTCCCGACCGAAGAAGATTCTCGGCAGGACGGACGGGACGGCAATGGGCTAGCTAGCTGGACACGACGGAAGGCGGCAGGTTCATGTATCCGCCGATGGTTCAAGGACGAGCGGCCCCCGCCGGGCCAACCGCAACCGGGCGTGCGCCCCAGCCTAGTTTGCTAGCACGTCCTCGATCCCCGGCGCGTCACCAACGCTACCTAGCTTGGCATCGCATGATTGCATTGCAACCAGCGGAAACCGTCCTGTGGGCGGGCCGTTTTAGCAGTTAGCACACGCGGCCATTGAGGTCGATCGCTATGGTCCAGGGCGTGATGACGCTCCATTCATTCATGGGCACGACACGAGGCAGCCAACAACAACGGCCGGCTGGGGCTCTAGACGGCTCGTAAGCTCGTGCAAACCTTGATCGACGCCCCCGCACCGTACGTCTTGCTACAGATTGTTAAGGGTATACTGGCATCGTCAATTGTAAATGCATTGATCGTCAGTCATGTACGGATTAAGTACAGTGACAGACTGAAACTGCCGAGGAGCTAGCGGTATCTACAGCTATTATTTTCATTTTGTTCGGGCTGGCTGGTCCGGTACGACCGACTGGCTAATTGTTCTGAGAGAAAAACACTGCTGAGTGGCTGGCTGGTGCTGACTGATGTGGGCAGCCGAAAAGAGCTTTTATTTATTTATTATACGTGTTCCGTCGGCGAAACAGCATCTCTGAGCCCTCTTCTTTATTTTTTCAGTATACAATTCGCTTGGTATTATAGCATAAGTAATGCATGAGGCGCGATAAGATGCTGTTGTGATGGAAAAATAAAATGTGCACAGCACCGTTCTCGACGGAAAATGTAAACAACTGAAAGCATCATTGAGCAAGCGACGATTCATGTATGTCACTAGACTGACTGGGCAACAAAGCAAGAGCAACATATTGTATTTCAGCAGGGACGTAGACCACCTAACTGACTCAAGAGATGGAGGCGTAAACGCTAGTACTGACTAATCAATATTTGGGTTACGTATTTGTTCTTGAGGCGGATATGGATTGGACAACACATGAATAATTATATATGAAGATGCTGTCCCAGCCTAATCGCCTACGCACAAGTAGCTAGATGCTAGGCGAACGTTACAGTAGTGCGTCGCTACGCATTCAAAAATCCGGTAGACTGAAGACATTAATCGAGGCTATATTAGCACGACAAGAAATTAAAAGACTTGTGATGTTGCATTTGTTCATTTTAATACGGAAAGCCGTTGCATGTTCATTGAATCCCTCCAACGACATGTACATTCAGTGTACTACTCTGTAATATCTCGTCAACAAGTGCTCTAACAGTCATCAAACCGATCAGGTACGGTACCAGTTTGATTAGCTAGCCTTTCTACAGGTATCCGTCCGTCCTTGCTTTAAAACAGATAATATAATAAAAATATTTCTGGTGCACTGCCGGGACACTTGTTCCTCTTCATTGCAAAGGAGGGGACACCTGTTGGCAGCCTGCAGAACAATCCAAATTGACGTTTCGAACAAATTTTATACTAGTGCATTGGTATTTTTGCGGAAAAGCTATGAATAAGTCGTTAAAAACACCTTTTTGCTGATAAAATCCAAACACCACTACACCAGTATACTTTTGAAAGGGTATCTTTTTGTGTTTTCTTGTGGTGTCACACAACCTGTTCACAGGCACTAGAACAAATCTCTAGCTTCACTTTTATCTGATATATCTGCTTCTGACAGCCACAAAAACCTGGCCAGACAATATCCAAAACAGTACTGGCAAAAGAGTACCGGCCCAGGTGCATGCATCCAGCTCCTCAATGAGTCCTATATAAACTGCCCAAGGTTGTTCGGTGTTCACAGCAAAGGCGGCACTGCCCGAACCACCTGTTTATCGCACACGCACACGCTCTATCTACTCCACTCCACTACACTCCGCTGCCACCGCTACTGCTTCATCAGCAGCGAGCGGCCGGTGTTGCGGCGCCGGGCAATCGATCGAACACATGGCTCAGATGATCTCCACCATGCCCATGCTGGACGCCACCACCCCGGCCGCGTCCGCCATTATGCCCAAACTGCAGGCCGCCGCCGCCTGCCTGGACGCGCCGCCCTCGGGCATCACCGTCGTGTCGAGGCAGCACGTCCGCCCGGGCGCCGCGTCGGCGATCGGTGACCTCACGCTGTCCATCTCCGACCTGCCCATGCTGTCGTGCCACTACATCCAGAAGGGGCTCTTCCTCCCGGCCCCCGACCTGCCCATGTCCTCGCTCGTGTCGCTGCTCCTGTCGTCGCTGTCCCGGGCGCTCGCCGCCGTCCCGGCCCTCGCCGGCCGCCTCGTCACGCTGCCCGACGACCGCGTCGTCGTCCGCTGCAACGACGCTGGCGTGGATTTCCTCCACGCCGTCGCGCCCGGCCTGTCGCTTGACGACTTTCTCGTCCCTGACGCCGACGTGCCGACCAAGCTGACCAAGGATCTGTTCCCCATGGACCGGACAGTGAGCTACGAGGGCCACCGCCGCCCGCTCACGTCGTTCCAGGTCACCGTGCTCGGCGACGGCGCCGTCTTTATTGGCATCGCCGCCAACCACGCCGTCGTGGACGGCACCTCCTTCTGGCAATTCTTCAACGCCTGGGCGGCCATCTGCCGCGGCGAGTCGCCCAAGCTGCCGGACTTCCGCCGAAACTTCTTCGGCGAGTCCACCGCCGTCCTCCGCTTTCCCGGCGGCGTCGGCCCGTCGGTGACCTTCGACGTGGACGCGCCTCTCCGCGAGCGCGTCTTTCACTTCAGCGCTGACGCAGTTCGCGAGCTGAAGGCTATTGCCAACCGTCGTCCGAATCCGAGCGGCGGTGGCACGGACGCCGAGGTCTACGGCAAGATGGCGCAGGACCCCAAGAATCCCCAGGTGCGCGGGGAGATCTCGTCGTTCCAGTCGCTGTGCGCGCAGATATGGCTCGCGGTGACGCGCGCCCGGAAACGCCTGCTGGCGCCCGACGCGACGACGACGTTCCGAATGGCGGTGAACTGCCGGCACCGGCTGCAGCCGACCATCTCCCCGGCATACTTCGGCAACGCCATCCAGAGCGCCGTGACGACGGCCACGGTGACGGAGCTGGCTCGCAACGATCTAAGGTGGGCCGCGGCAAAGCTGAACGCGAGCCTCGCGGCGTACGGCGACGGCGCGATCCGGCGCGCGGCGGCGGCGTGGCAGGCCGCGCCCCGGTGCTTCCCGCTGGGCAACCCCGACGGGTCGGTGATCACGATGGGGAGTTCGAACCGGTTCCCGATGTACGAAGGCAACGACTTCGGGTGGGGGCGGCCCATCGCGGTGCGGAGCGGGCGCGCCAACAAGTTCGACGGCAAGATGTCGGCGTTCCCGGGACGCGCCGGGAATGGGAGCGTGGACATCGAGGTGTGCCTGCCCCCGGAGACCATGGCGGCGCTGCTCCGCGACGCCGAGTTCATGCAGTACGTGTCATGCCCGTCGCATCTGCTGTTGTGATGTACCGGTGCCGTGCCGTGCGTGCGGGCGCGAGTGGGGGCCATCGGGGGCGGCTGTTGGATTGCTCGGTCGTCCACTCACTCGTCCATGCCTTTCGAGAGTACTACTTACTACCTAGTTGGTGCCAAGACATTGTATCTGTCTCGCTTTCTCGGAGTGCTGCGTGTAATCGTGTTAGTTATTAGCAACTACTCTAGTAGTACCTGGAATTTGGAAATTACTCTTTTATGCTGCGGCCTGCAATCGATCGAGTCAGAAACAAGTTTCTGAAAATGTTGGCACTGCCGAATAGTTCATCAGATCGTGAAAACTACCTTGTAGATTGTTAAAAGCTATGTACTCCATCCGAAAAATAAAATTGAGAAAGTTTGACTCAATTCAAACCTAAAATTACAGTTTTTGAGACGGATTGAAGGTAAATTATCACAACCTATGGCAGTAGTTGAATATTAACCCACAAGCTCACATGATCTAGGTCTAATACAATGCAAACAACAATTTAAATAAATAATATAAGCATGATTACGAGCAAAAAAAAACAATATAAACAAAAATAAGTACGATTTGAATAACCTTAAATAGATCCCCAATAGATAGATGCCATTTTTATAAAAAGGTACTTGTTCTATATTTTTTAAAATAAATCAATTATGATATTTAGAGACAAAACCATATTTTTATTATCTTTAGCAAATGAAGACCAGACAGAGAACTAAAATTATTTAGTTTAACGGTTGAAGGGTGTTGCATACTCAATTTGGTAGGTAAGGTTAAAAATTGGTCTTACTTGCAAATTCGAGGTTGAAAAATAGAATGTACCCAAGAATCTAAGTCGATCAGGCATGGTGTTATATATATTGGTCACTTAGTGCAACTTAAACGCCGAGCAACAGTTTAGAATGGAGAGTAACGACAAAAGCTACCCTAAATTTGTTTTCTTGATAAGGTACAAACTAGCCCAATCGATACTTATAAATGAATACCTCACATATATGCACATACAGCCTATGGACACAGGGACACACCCACATGAGCACCTCAAAAAGACAGGTTTAGACATAGTATCATGAGATTGACGAAGTAATCATAGGCATCTCACTATTGACAACAAAATTACTTAACGTTGAAAAATAAACCGAAATGTCAGAACTATTCATAAAAATACAGAAATCTATACCAAATCAAGGACTTACATTCAGCTAGACAGGTTTTACCTTAAAAAAATCTAACCAGCTAAGCTATATGCTCAGTTCGCTTTAATTGACCCCTTAACGGCACAACTGAATGAAGTATATGAAGCAATATAAGGCCCCGTTTAGATCTCAGTTGCAGTTGCAATTCTGCACTGTAGCACGTTCGTTTGTATTTGACAACTTTTGTCCAATCATGGCCTAAGTAGACTTAAAAGATTCGTCTCGTGATGTACATGCAAAAAGTACAAACATGCAAACATTTCGTCTACATTTAATGCTCCATGCATGTGCCGCAACATTGATGTGACTAGTTGCAGTTACAATTTACACTGAATCTAAACAGAGCCTAAATATCTAGGTTGTCTGCCGTCAATGACAAAGCTTCACAGAATCACAACACCAGCAATCCAGCACGCAAGTAAGGTCAAAGATGTCGTCCAACTCGCATCGTTTTTTTTTGAGGGGGCGTCCAACTCGCATCTGAAGACGGGTCACTTTGCTAGCCCATAGACCGTTGGGTACCGAATCGGCTCTGTTGCTGATCCTGGCCCAGCCCATGAAATACAAAAAAAAAAAAGCCAACGTGCGCCTTAGGTGCCACTAACTTTTGGATGCTAATGGCCACAGCCCACGGGCCATCTAATGGGCCACCCAATGGCCAACCCATGGTAAAACATTATTATTTATCTTTATGTCATGACATATATTAAAACTTTGTCCTTACCTTCATAAATAATTGTGTCAATTGTTTTTGTGCCAACACAATTAGATTTTGTCGAATTTATAGTTTTGTCTAACGGGTTTTCTTATTATCCGTACTCAAAATTGAAGATGGCACAAGCAGAAATTGCAAAGAACGAAATATACAATTTTAATATAAAATATATGAAATAAGTGTCGCATGAAAGAAAACTAAAATTCAAACATCTGTATTTTGATATCTCTGAGGCTTGTCCTTGCTAACTGTGAAGTTGTTAATTACATCTGTCGGGTACCAAAGTATGGGGTACCCAACTTCGATGCGAAAACATACATTCCCAACACGGCCTGGCCCAGGTAAGGCAAGCGGAGGCCCACGAAGGCCGTGCCTACGGAGGCCCATGATGATGCATCTACGCAAACCTACCCCCACCTCGGGCGCCAATTCTCCGATTCGCCCGAGCCTCCCCGAGAGAGTTCGGGAAAGCGGCACCCTCGAGCGCCGATTCTCCGATTCGCCCGAGCCTCCCCGAAAAAGCTCGAGAAAGCGGAACCCTCGGGCGCCGATTCGCCCGAGCCTCGCCGAGAGAGCTCGGGAAAGCAGCACCCTCGGACACCAATTCTCCGATTCGCCCGAACTTGACCATCCTTCTCGAGCGCAATCTTTTAAAGGCATCCCATCCATAGTTGACGTCAGCAGAGCAATCTTGGACCGCAAGGGACCTCTCTGACCACTTTACAGGTATAGTCCCATCGAATGGGCCCCTCGACACAACAACGCCCCGAACGCTCACGTTCGCCGTACCAACTGCCCCATCTCCTCTGGCAGGCAATCTGACGGTCCTCCTCCTTCCACGCCGCTACAGGGACAGTCAACTGTACGGCTCCCCGGGCTGACGAGGGGATTCGCCAACTACGACGGCGACCGCCATACCCCGGCCACACGTGTGACACCAGAAAATGGGGGACGACGGTCGTCCGGCCAACCAGGGGGAATGGACGAAGTCTTAGGACCGGTCTTGCTAACCCCCTGGAATGTACCTCACAAGGAAAAAGAAGCACCCGAGGGAGGACACTCCCCCCGCTCTGTCCCATCAGACCCGCGATGGCACCAAGGCTTTCCGAGCCTCGGGGGCTTGTACCCAGAATTCAACATATCTACTCGTTGCACTATGCAAGGACGGATACGACGGCATGACGTATCGCCATGCATCCAACCATGACCAAGCACTGTGAGTCGCCTTGGAACTCACCAATGGAACAGTGGCGGATCAGCCGAATGACTAACGCCATGCCGCCGAGGCGCCAAGACAAAGGCGTGGCTGACGATCGCCACCAGTCATCACCAACCCCGCCATGCCGAGTACTGTAACACAGGGCAACACGTGTAACTCTAGCCCTTGCCTTGTAACTATAAAAGGGAGAGCAGAGGCTAGCCTTAGAGGATCTCTCGATCGCTCACAAGCTCACTCACACTCACAGCCACTCAACAACTAACAACAACAACAAGCAATCTGTACACACTTAGGCACTCGTAAGAGACTTGGGGGCCCTTCCCTCTCTCGCTCAGCTTGTAACCCCTACTACGAGCAAAACAGTGCAAGGCAACACGACTCGATCCCACACTGGACGTAGGGCACTCATTGCCTGAACCATTATGAATCTTGTGTCCCTCCTTGCACACCACCCGTAACCTCAACTGCAAAACACAAGTTTACTGGCCGGTGTTAGCACTCGCTAAAACTAGCACCGACAATTGGCGTGCCAGGTAGGGGCCTTTAGGTTACGGATGGCAGATGCCTCGATGACGCTTCGTGTTGGCGCGGTGCTCCGGTTCGGGAGTCTGGAGGTCGTGGCCACCGGCCACGGGCTCGAGATGAACCTGCGCCCAACTGAGCCCCGCACCATCATCGTCCTAACTCTGGCCCGTCAGGCGGCCGGGGAAAGGACCACGGCGACGCTTCCTCCTGTCCCAGAGGACGAGGGAAACGCTGCACGCCGCGCTTCCCGGCGGACCAGGAGGAGGAGGCGCAACCGCGCCAACCTGCCCCTGGTCACGGAAGGCGCGGCCAACTAGTTTCCCACAGCAGTGGATGCCAACCCGGCGCCGGTCGCCACCCTGACACCTCCGGCGCCGGTAGCTGCACACCCGTCAACCGCCCAAAGGCCGGGCGGGGGCGGGATCGCGGCGTCAACGGGTCTCTCTCTCCGCCCTCATGGCGGGAGGGGGACGACGCCGCCATCTCTCTTCGGGCTCCAGAGCGCTATGGACGCCCACGTCCGCGCGGTCCGCGCTCTGCTGCACGATCTGGTGCAGACACCTGTCCGCCGCCTCGAGCGTCTAGATGACCTCATGGGCGACCACGTGGCCTCCCCACCGTCTTCTCCCAGGAGCAGTCCCAGGGCGTACGGCGGGGGGGGAGACGGACTCCACTGACAGCCTCACTCCCCGAGAATACTCGGAGGAGTGGGATCGTCGCGGTTGGACCTCGCCGTCACGACGGGGCCTCAGCGACGACGACGATGAGTTCTGGGCGAACGTGGACTTCACCGTCCACCTCGACGACCCAAGGGAAGACGCCCCGAGCGTCACCACCGACTCCGACCAGTCCTACATCGACCCCACTCGGGAATGCTACCATTTGGTGCACCCCGAAGATGGACGAGTGGAGGATGTCCATTCAGGGGACGACAACGACGTACCCCTCCCGCTTCAGCCACAGCACACCCCGCCTCCGATGACTCCGCGGCCTGTGCGATCAGCTCCACCGCAGGACCCGGGGGCTGGGACATCTCGCCCCGCGCACTAGTCTCCGGAGCTAGAGCAGCTCCGGGAACTCGAGGCTCAGATGGACGAGGACCGCCTACGCCTCACCCAGCTGCGAGCCGCGCTCGAGCGCGAGGAGCAGCAGGGCACCGACGGAGCAGCTTGTCGTAGGGCCCAGGACGTTCAGGCTCGTATCAACGCCGACGATGGAGCCGGAACGCCAGGAGCCCTGCCTCGAGCAAGCCGCAAGCTCACAGAGGCGGCAATGCTGCTCCGGGGCCTGCCTGAGCCCTCCACCGAGGAGGCACGACAGCTCCAGAACCAGCTCAAGGACCTCCTGGAGGATGCAGCTGTCCTCCAGGCGAAAAGTTCAGCGTCACGCCAGCGTGGCACCGAAAGCCACCAACGTGGTGGCGCGGCACGCCACGAGCGCGAGCCCTTGGTACATCCCGAGGTCCCGAGAGGCCCGTCGGTTCACCAACGGCTTGGCAAGGACGTCGACGTCCGAGCCATCCTTCAAGCCCGCGGTCGACGCAAGACCGACGGAGCTGCACGTGGCTACCATGTCCATCGGAGCGGGCGCTATGACTCGGACGAGGACCGCGAGCCCTCGCCCGAGCCCTCGGGTCCTCGCGTCTTCAGCAAGGTCATCCGAAGGGCTAGGTTCCCGCCCCGGTTCCGACAGCCGGCAAACATAGCCAAGTATTCGGGGGAAACCAACCCCGAACTATGGCTAGCGGATTATCGTCTTGCGTGCCAGCTTGGCGGTGCGCAGGATGATCTCATCATCATCCGCAATCTCCCCCTGTTCCTCGCCGACTCTGCAAGAGCTTGGCTGGAACATCTTCCCTAACGGTTGATCTTTGACTGGAGCGATCTGGTCAAGATCTTCGTAGGGAACTTCCAGGGCACGTACGTGCGCCCTGGCAACTCCTGGGACCTCAGGAGCTGCAAGCAGAAGCCGGGCGAGTCCCTCAGGGACTACATCCAGCGGTTCTCCAAGCAGCACAATGAGCTTCCCCAGGTCACCGACTCCGACGTTGTTGGAGCATTCGCTGCAGGAACTTCCTGCAAAGAGCTCGTTCACGAGCTCGAACGCCAGACCCCCACTAGCGTTTCTGAGCTCATGAAGATAGCAACCAGCTTCGCCTCGGGAGACGAGGCGGTGGGAGGCCTCTTCTCCGACCCAAAGGGCAAACAGAAGGAGGAGGCCCCCGAGGGCACCTCTTCCCGAGGCCCAAACAGCAAGAAAAAGAAGGGGAAGGGAAAGGCCCCCTCCGCAGCGACCCGCTCGTGGCAGCAACCAAACCCAAGAGGGAACGACCCCCTCGGGTCCGCTTTGACGAGATGCTTAGCAAGCTGTGCCCTTATCACCAGGGTCCGGTGCATCACACACTTGGGCAGTGTGTGATGCTCAAAAAGCATTACGGCCGGCAGGTGTTCCGGGACGCCACCGGCAAGAAGCCCGCCGAGGACAAGGAGGACAAGGACGGGAAGGACGACGAGTTCCCGCCCATCGACAAGTGTCTCATGATCTTCGGCGGGCTCGGGAGCGCTCCCACGCCGCACCAGCGAAAGCGCGAGCGTCGGGAGGTATACTCCGTCGGACCAGCGACACCACGCTTCCTCGACTGGTCCCACGACGCCATCACCTTCAACCGGGACGATCACCCGGACTACGTCCCATTGCCGGGGCGTTACCCGCTCGTTGTCGATCCCGTCATCGGTAACACAAGGCTCTCCAAAGTCCTCATGGACGGAGGCAGTGGCCTCAACATTCTCTACGCTGAGACCCTCGACTTGATGGGGGATCAGCCACTCTCTTCTCCGGCCGGTGACTTCCCCGTTCCACGGGATAGTCCCGGGGAAGAGGGTGCAACCCCTCGGGCAGATCGACCTGCCCGTCTACTTTGGGACTTCTGGCAACTTCAGGAAGGAGACCCTCACCTTCGAAGTAGTAGGTTTCCATGGCACCTACCACGCCATTCTCGGAAGGCCATGTTACGCCAAGTTCATGGCCATCCCGAACTACACCTACCTCAAGCTCAAGATGCCGGGGCCAAAGGGGGTGATCACCATCGGCGCTTCCTACCAGCACGCGTACTAGTGCGATGTCGAGTGTTGTGAGTACGCCGGCGCGCTGATGGAGTCCGAGGCCCTCATCGCTGACACCAAAAGGCTGGCGAAAGAGGCCCCCGACCCCAAAAAGGTCACGGGCACCTTTGAGCCCGTTGAGGGGGTCAAAGAGGTGCCCCTCTACCCGAGCTCTCCCGACGGCAAGGTACTGAAGATCAGCGCCACCCTTGACCCGAAATAGGAGGTTGTGCTCGTCGACTTCCTCCGCAAGCATGCCGACGTGTTTGCTTGGAGTCCCTCGGATATGCCAGGCATACCGAGGGAGGTCGCCGAGCACTCCTTGGACATCCGGGCCGGCTCCAAGCCGGTGAAGCAGCGCCTGTGCCGATTCAACGAGGAGAAGCGTCGGGCCATCGGGGAGGAGGTGCAGAAGCTTTTGGCGGCCGGACTCATCATGGAGGTCTTCCATCCAGAGTGGTTAGCTAATCCGGTTTTGGTTAAAAAGAAAAATAGAGAATGGAGAATGTGTGTTGATTATACTAGTTTAAATAAAGCTTGTCCTAAGTATCCATTTCCATTACCTCGCATTGACCAAATAGTTGATTCCACTGCTGGCTGTGAGCGACTTTGCTTTCTTGATGCATATTCCGGTTACCATCAGATTCGTATGAAAGAGTCCGACGAATTAGCGACTTCTTTCATTATTCCTTTCGGCACATATTGTTACGTAACCATGCCATTTGGCCTAAAAAACGCGGGCGCAACTTACCAGTGTTGCATGCTCGAAGTTTTTGGGGACCTCATCGGGCGGACCGTTGAGGCTTACATAGACGATATAGTGATAAAATCTAGGAAGGTCAGCGATTTAGTAGCCGACCTAGAAAAGGCATTCGACTGCCTCAAGAAGAAAAATATAAAGCTAAACCCCGAGAAGTGCGTTTTCGGGGTCCCTCGGGGCATGCTCCTCGGGTTCATCATTTCCGAGCGTGGCATCGAAGCCAACCCGGAAAGGATATCGGCCACCACACAGATAGGTCCGATTCGGAACCTCAAGGGAGTGCAAAAGCTTATGGGGTGTCTCGCGGCCTTGAGTCGATTCATCTCAAGGCTCGGGGAAAAGGGACTTCCCTTGTATCGGTTGCTGAAGAAAAATGAGCACTTTACCTGGACCAGCGAGGCCTAGGAAGCCCTCGAAAGGCTTAAGGCTCTGCTTTCGAAAGCACCGGTCCTCGTGCCTCCTACAAAAGAGGAAAATCTCTTGCTGCATGTCCAGCTACTAACCAAGTTGTAAGCGCAGCAATAGTTGTGGAACGACAAGAATAAGGGCACGCATTACCGGTACAGCGGCCGGTCTATTTTATCAGCGAAGTCTTGTCCGAGATCAAGACGCGCTACCCTCAGATCCAGAAGTTGGTGTATGCAATCATTCTTACCCGGCGTAAGTTGCGGCACTACTTCGAATCCCATCCCGTTACCGTGGTATCATTGTTCCCCCTCGTGGAGGTGATCCAGAATCGGGAGACGACTGGGAGGATCGCTAAACGGGCTATCAAGCTCATGGGTGATGGCATCACCTACGCGCCACGCAAAGCCATTAAGTCCCAAGTGCTAACCGACTTCGTGGCAGAGTGGACCGAGACGCAGCTACCGCCACTCCCGACCCAAGATGAGTATTGGGTCATGTACTTTGATGGGTCAATGATGAAGACCGGTGCTGGCGCAGGCATCGTCTTCGTCTCGCCCCTCGGGGTCCGGCTCAAATACCTCCTGCGGCTGCACTTCGCGGCTTCCAACAATGTGGCCGAGTATGAGGCTCTGGTCAACGGTCTCCACATTGCCATCGAGCTCGGGATCCGACGCCTCGAGGTCCAAGGGGACTCCCAGCTCGTCGTGGACGAGATCATGAAGGAGTCGACGTGCCAGAACCCCAAGATGGCCCGCCTACCGCAAGCTGGTAAGGATACTCGAGGAAAAGTTCGATGGCCTCGAGCTCAACCACATCGCACGACGGTACAACGAAGAGGCCGACGAGTTGGCAAAAATTGCATCCGAAAGGGCTACGGTCCCGACGGGCGTATTTGCCAACGACATCCACAAGTCCTCGGTCAGCATAGATCCCTCGGGGGCCAAGGGGAAGAAGACCCCCGATCCCCCGGGAGAACTTGGATCGTCGTCAAGCCTCGCAAGCCCCTCGGGGGCTGCCGACCCCTCTGACAAAGGGGAGCCACCCGAGACCCTGGCTGAAGACGGCGACGAAGCCGAGGCGATGGAGATTGAAGCCGAGATGGACGACGACGAGCCGGACTGGCGTGAGCCGCTGGTCAGCTGGCTTGTCCGAGGAGTTTTACCCTCGGACAAAACCAGAGCACGACGGTTGGCACGTAAAGCCAAGTCTTTCACGATGATTGATGGCAGCCTCTATCGACGGAGTCCCTCGGGTGTGCTCCAGCGCTGCATTCCCTTCACCCAAGACAAACGCCTACTCGAAGAAATACACGCCGGAGCCTGCGGTCACCACGCCGCACCAAGAACTCTAGTCAGTAACGCCTTTCGGCAAGGCTTCTACTGGCCAACCGCCGTGGCCGATGCTACCGAGGTGGTACGCTCCTGCGAGGGGTGCCAGTACTACGCTCGGCAGACACACCTACCGGCCCAAGCTCTCCAGACGATCCCCCTCACTTGACCTTATCGGGACTGGACCTTGTCGGGCCCCTCTAAAAGGCGCCTGGGGGCTTCACCCACTTGCTTGTCGCCATCGACAAGTTCTCGAAGTGGATCGAGGCTCGACCGATCACCCAGATCAGCTCGGCACAAGCGGTGCTATTCTTCACCGACATCGTTCATCGGTTTGGTGTCCCAAACTCCATCATCACTGACAACGGCACGCAGTTCACCGGAAAGAAGTTTCTGGCCTTCTGTGACGAGTACCACATACGAGTGGACTGGGCAGCCGTAGCCCACCCAAGAATGAACGGCCAAGTAGAACGTGCCAATGGCATGATTCTCCAAGGCCTTAAGCCGAGAATATTCAACCGATTGAATAAGTTCGGCAAGAGGTGGCTGACGGAGCTCCCAGCGGTGATATGGAGTCTAAGGACTATGCCAAGCCGAGCCACAGGATTCATGCCCTTCTTCCTGGTGTACGGCGCCGAGGCCATCCTCCCCACGGACTTGGAGTACGGCGCCCCAAGGGTTCGAGCCTACGATGAACAAGGCAATCAAACTTCCTGCGAAGACGCGATGGATCAAGTCGACGAAGCTCGGGACATGGCCCTATTGCACTCGGCCAAGTACCAACAGTCACTACGCAAGTACCATGCTCGGCGCGTCTGGGGCCGAGCCTTCAGCGTAGGCGACTTGGTGCTGCGACTCAGGCAAGACAACAGAGGGCGCCACAAGCTCACTCCGCCGTGGGAGGGACCATTCATCATCGCCGAGGTGCTACGCCCCGGCACCTACAGGCTCGCGAACGAGAAGGGCGAGGTCTACAACAACGCTTAGAACATCGAACAGCTACGTCGCTTCTATTCTTAAATTTCCGAGCATTGTATAATTTGTAAAATCTTGAAATCAATAAAAAGACCCGACTTCTACTCTTTTTACCTGATTTTTGGATTTTCTACCCGAGCCTATACTCGGAAGTGAAATGACTTTTCATTTCACTGCGCAATAGAAAAGCGAGGCTCGACCTAACCTACGGAAAGGCCGACCCTCCCTCGGGGGCTAGGACGGGGGGAACCCCCGGACTTTCCCGAGTCTCAACGATTTTGAAAACGCAAAAATTTCAAAACTCGTTGAAATCGTTTCTCCCTCAAACACGCTTCTCTTCTAAAAACCAAGCGTGAACCTGTAAGACTCGGAAGAGTAAGAGAAGTCCCAGCGGACAGAGCCGGTCGAGCCGAGGAGAACGCTTACGCCTTAGGGCTACAACATGTCCCCTCGCCACTCCGCGTCCGAAGGCTAACTCGCGCTCGGAAGAAAACTTATAAGAACTACGCTCGGCAAAAGGAGCAGGCTCGGGAAGAAACAATTAAGCTTTTTTCCAAGATTTCTTTCTGCCAAGACTCCTAGGACATCAGCTGTGTCTACGCCGCCAAAGCCACGACACCCGAGTAAAGTCCCTCGAGGCTCGATGGCCCGGGCACAGGATCGGCAAGAAAAAACGACTGAGGAAAAAAGCACGAAACAAAACAAAACATACAGCAAATATTTACATAAACATAAAGGCCACGAAGGGCCACTTGTTTGTTTCCTCCCAGCCACTCACGAAAGGTTACTTTTACAAGGGCACTACGGCCCGGCTTTTCTTCATGGCAGATTCAGAGGAGGAAGCTCGACTTCGGCTTCGAAGTGGCCCGCCAGCGCTTCTCCTGGCTCCTTCATCGAGTCCTCCAGCGTTAGGAGCTCGGCGTCATCAGCCTCAAGGAAGCCTTCACTAACAGGGCCGGCGTCGAAGTTTCCATAGTGGGACTTCACGACCGCCAGTGTCTTCTGGACACCCGTCAGTAAGGCCTCCTTGACCCGGCCGCCGACGCTGATGTAGAGTGCCTCCAGACGGCTCCGGAGCGAGATCCCCGAAGGTTCCCCACCAGCGCCGATGGAGTCACACAGCGCGCGCGCGACCTTCTGCAGTTCCAGGTGGTCGGCCGCTTCGCCGTCGTAAGCCGCCTGCAGAACTGCGGGAGCAAAACATGGAGGTGAACAAAGATGCAGCAAGCAACCAAGACGAACAGGACGAAAAGCACGACATTGCACATACCGCCAGCCTCTTCCTGAGCCCTCTGTGCCTCCTTCCGGGCCGAGTCCGCTGCGCCAACCACCTGGCGCAACGCCTCCTGAGTGTCACTCAGGTCGAGAGCCAAGGCCTCAGCGACAGAGGTCTTCTCGGCGGTGAGCTCTCGGGCGGCGTCGCGCTCCCTCGTCATCTCGACCAGGGCGCTCTCCAACTCCCGCACCCGTGTTGCCGAGGTAGCGGCTTGGCCCCTCGCCTCCGTGACCTCCTCCTTCAAGATGGTGTTGTCAACACTCGCTTTGGCGAGCTTGGAGGTCACGGCGGCGAGTTCGTTCTGGGCACGGGCAAGGGCTTTCCCCTTGAGGTCAAGCTGCTTCTAGAGCCCGAGCCCGCCGCGAAGGAAGTGGGACTTGTCCCGGGAGGTATGCATGAGGTCCTGGAAAGGAGAGAGGAGCGAAGACGGTAAGAACAATGCTCATATGCAGGAAAAGTTAGAAGACACGGGGATTCACCTGAAGCTAGGCCGGGAGGTCCTTCTCGAGGACGTCGGCTGTGACAGAACCGCCTAAATCACATGGCCCACAGACGCCTGTCATTGTCACTCATGACCTCTGACAGCGGGTCCGCGTCCCAAATGATCTAGAAGGTTCTGCCGGGCTACATTAGCGCCCGATTTTCTCCAACAGGATCCCATTGCGAAGTCATTACAGAATTACAACATTTCATAATAAATTACATCAGAGTGAAAATACGGAAAGATTATAAGGTACTTAGATTACAAACCGTTTGTCCAAATACGATTGAAGTGCGAATATTACAGACCATAATTAAAATAAGTAGCAGTAGAATGACGATACAACATTATTAAGCATTTAACGATAAGAACCCTGCCCACGGGTTCGATATTACTCCTCCTCACATCCCTCCTGTACCACTGTTACACAGCAAGGGGCGAAACAAACCTCCGGCTGCTGCGTCCCTGCAACATGGGGTTAACAAACCCTGAGTACTGGGGTACTCCGCAAGACTTACCCGACTAAGAAAAAGGATTGAGACTCAGGAATGCAGGCTGAGGGGAGTCAAGGTAAGGCTGGAGCAAGAGTCAAGAGTTTTGCAGAAAAGCATTACTATCTCATTTCAATAGTTTTAACTCAGTCTTATTTTAATCATATCCATAATTCCAAATTCCTTTTCATATATCATTATGCCTTCAAAATTCTTACTCATTCTCAAAAACACCTAGTTTCGAACCACTTTTCAATTGTAGGTCAAAGGATCAAGTCTCCATATCCGAGGAGCAACGACGATTCGAATCGATTAGTACCCAGCTGGGGATCCCTATCCACACTGTATATGTAGCACTTAAGCTTGCATATACCAACTCCGGCTACCACGATTTTTCTACCCCTGAACCGGTCCTGCGCCACCCGAGAACACAGTACTCCTCTCCTCTCCAGGCACGCCGGCCACGAGGGTACACGCTGCTCTCGCCATCTCTCCACTCCCAGTGCGTGGTTGTCGGTTCAAGTAGTAGAGCCACCGGAGTCAGAGCTTTCCGTAGTATGTGGCTAGTTGCAAGTTCTCGATCACAGCAGGCCTACAACGAACGGTCCCTAATTCTTTTTCCGTCGGTGACATTGCATTGGGACTCTAACCCAAGTACAAGTGTCCCAACGGTTTTCAAATCCCTCTTTCCGCCGATGGTCAAGCATTGGGACTCTAACCCAAATTCACAACCAACGAACGGAAAATCCATTTCCGACGGATACGGTGCATCGGGGCTGCTACCCAAGTACACAATTTCCGAACGGACTCATACCCCTTTTTCCTTTTCTCAAGATTCCTAATTGTCACATTTTCATGGGTCAAAATAGCCTTTTTATGCAAATCTAAATTGATTAAGCAGGGCTAAGCATTTTTGAATATTTTTATTTTTAAACAGGTTTCCGGGGTAGTATGTATCAAGGCAGGTAATGCATCAATATAGGAGACAAACAACTCCTAACAACCTAATGCAATAATAGACTCAAGTGATAAATAATTTTATAAAACACAAGGCGGGGCTGAATGCACCGGGGCTTGCCTTGAATCGTGTACAGCGTCGGGTCGGGATCAGTCCCGCAGATGTCGAACCCTTGGATGACTTCTGGAGTGGCCTCCTCAGTAGTAGCCTCGACCTGGACCTCCTCGGGAACGGGCACTACACGTATGCAATGATGTATGCTTAGCATGGCATGAGGGCAACAAATGAAATGCTTGAAAGTAAACCATTAATACCTTGAGTACAACTTTCCTTCACGGTAAAGTTGTAAACAATTTACGGAAGGTAAAAACAATGTTTCCTACTTTTGTTTTATTGACCATTTTAACGGTCACAGAAAGCCGCTACACAGCTTTACTACAACTAACAAGCGACCCTAATACTTCTGTCAAGGATCACTATGGTGAAAGACCCTTGAAACCAATCAATCCAAAATCACACCAAACAACAGGGATTATTTGCTTAGATTAATTATACTATTCAAATACCCCACAACTAGTAAACAAGTGTCCTAACAGTTTCCAAATGAGCTCAAACTTACCCAACAGATAGATCTTACTCTAAAATAGTACCACATAAATTTTCATGATTTTTGGATAATTCTGGAATTTATTAAAATTGCTCAAAGTTACATTTACTAATTAATATACTAATTTTTAGTTCCCACAGAACACATCCAAACACTATATCTAGTATTTTTATAAAATACTACATGTTCCAGAGAGTACTCACAATTATTTTCATAATTTTTAGATTAACAGGAATATTCCTATAAAAATGACAAATGTAAGTACTATTCATTCAAAATTAAAATGGAAAATCCACTGGAAATCCCTCCAAAATAAGGAAAACACTTCGGCCCGAGGCGGCCCAACATCGTCGGGCCGGCCCAACTCCACCCGCGCGTTCACCCGCGCGCGCGCGCGCGCACCCAGGGACGCTGACAGGCCGGGCCCGCCTGTCAGCTCCTTCTTCCACCTCGCGCGGCCGTGCGCGCGCACACCCACGGCGGCACGGCGACCAAGTTCCGGCCGCGGGGACGCCGGGGAACTAAAGGAAAAGGGCCAGGAAGGATTGGGAGCTCACCACGGCTCTATTCCGACGGCTGGCCGAGGCTGAGATGGAGCGGAGCAGCGAGCAAGACGACGGCGGCGGCGTGCAGCGGCTCGGCCTCCACGGCGAAGTCGCGTTCCGGTGATTCTAGGGGACAAAATGAAACGTCGCTGCGAGCATGAGCTAAGGTATGACTCCTAGAGCCGCAAACGGGAAGTCTAAGGTAGAGAGACTCACCACCGCGAGCTCGACGCGAGAGAGGTGGCTGCGGCGGTGCTCCGCCGGGCCCGAAGACGACGGCGAGCGTTCCGGGACCCTCGACGCACGGAAACCGAACCACAAAGGCACAAGTCGTGTTCAAGAACCCAGTGAGGCTAGAGACGAGTGGAATTTGGGTGAGGAGGTCGGAGTGCGGCCGATTTTTGGCTCGAAGCCGAGGCGGGTGCGGCGGGGTCGGGAAAGGGTGAGGGCACGGGGAGGGGATGTCGTTGCCCTTTAAGCCGACCAGAGGGAGGGACAGGAGCGGCATAGGGCGGCGCGTGATCTCCAGCACGGGAAGCGGCCCCGGGGACACAATCCCGGCCGGCACGGACGGCGGCGCGCGCGCGCGACACGGCGGCGGCCGCGACTGTGCGCGAACAGAGGACGGGGGCAGAGTACTGTAGCTCTTGTGAATGCCATTCAACCGGTTTTTGACCAATTCCGCCAGATTTTGTATAACAACATGAAAAGGTGTAAACACCAAAGTTGTAGAGTTCCAAATTCTGAACAACTTTGATTAAGGGATCAACTCCAAATTTTGAATAATTTAGAAACTATTCAAAAGGGGGTAAAAGAGGGTTTTGAATTTCAATCTGAAATTTTAAAATTACTTTTAAATTTATTTAACAACTTGAAAAATTGTCAAAATAGAAGTTGTCCTACTTGAAGAGCTTTACAACTTTCATTAAATGAGTTTGGTCAGATTCTCAATAGTTTTTAAATTGGCATTTCAAATTTGAATTTCAAAGTGGTAATTAGGGTTTAATTTGAATTTCTATTAAAGAACTTCAAAAACACCCAAAATAAAAGTTGTTCTATATAAAAAGATCTACAACTTCTATTAAGTGACCATCACCAAATTCCAAGTAGATTTTGATTTGGGGTTTTCGGGTCCGATTAGGGCCCAATTTGAATTTTTTTCTTTTTGATTTATTTTAAATCCTCAAATGATAATTCAATCACAACATCCAAGGCATTTGTCAATGAACCACTCTAAGGACCCTAAGCATAATCAAATGCAAATGCTTAATTCTAAACATGATGACATGTCAAAATTAATTAGCCGTAATACCCGGGGTATTACATCGGCAATCGCGCGGAGACCCGCCGCCGAGCTGAACCCGAGCTCCTGAACGGCATCCCATTTGGGAGCCTCGAGGTTGTCCCGGAGCATGAAGACGGGCGACGCCTGAGGATCCGCTTGGTCTGCCCACTTGATCCGGTAGGCAGTTAGCTCCCGAGGCCGTGGCTCCCTCAAGGCCAACGCCCAGGGACCCTTCTCACGGGCGGCGGGAGCTCCTGCGCCGATATCCGCGACCGACGACCCCGCGGCGTCAGGCTTCGTGGGGATGGCATCGGCCGGCGCTCCGAGGCGCCTCTAGAACTGACGGCCGTGGCCTCAGGAGCCCATGCTGGCTCTGCCTCTAGGTCGATGACGGGCGCGACGATGGCGGCCACGGCCAGAGCAACCTCCCCCGAGGGAGGAACCTCAGACGCCACGACCGGACCCACAGGGGGACGATTTTCTTCGTCCGTCAACGGGGCTCTCCTCCCTGCCATGTTGCGACCCTACACCTTCAGGACCTTCAGGTGCGACACCTGGAGGTCCGACCCCGAGCGTTTCCTGAAGCGGAGAAGGAAGAAAGGAATGTTCATAACGCCAAACAAGATCTCCGACGAAGGGAATAATAGGTAAAGACACCTACCTCATATTCGACACCACCCTCCTCTTCTTCGCCGCCCTCGCGCTCGGTGAAGCGACGGACGGCGTGGGCTGCGTCGGCAGCAGAGGAGTGGGCGCCGCCGCGGCGTCCGGGCCGGCACCACCCTGAGGCGGGGGCCCTGCTTGGGCGCCAAGCGTCGCCTCGACGTCGCCGCCCCTCGACGGGGAAGCTTGAGCCTGGGAGGACCCCAGCTCAAGTTCTGGCGTCTTGGCACGGGCCGGCTTCGGCTCCGACTCCGACGGTTTCCGCTCACCGCTCCCCCCGCCTTCGGCCGTCGCGCCGATCAACGATGCGTCAGAGGGGAGGGTGCGCGGAAACTGGATATCCCCGGTCCCGCTGGCAGCGGCCAGGCTTGGCTCGGGCGCCAGGTCAGGACCCGTTCCCGGCCTCTCCAGAGAGCCCTCGCGGCCGCTGGAAGGCGAAGCTGAGGCTCCGGTTGTCACGATGCCAGAGGCCGCGCCATCAGACGTGGTCCTCGGCAGTTTCGCCTGGGGGCTCGGGTCACGAGCCCCAGCACTTCCGCCGGCGGGCGCCGACATTGGAGCCTTCCCAGGCTCGTCGGCGCCCACCGCGGGCTTTGTGGCCACAAGGAGCCAGTCCAACACTGTAAAATCAAAATATTCTTCTTCTTCATCCTCCTCGTCTTCTTCGTCGGAAAGGGTGTCCTCCTCCGACTCCCCCGCCTCCGGATGGCGACGACGGCGCTGGGAGGATTCCTCCATCCTCCGAGCCCTCTTCTGCTTCAACGCGGTCTTCCGGTCATTCTTCGCCTTTGCCGCCTGGTCCCGAAGGCGGCTCTGGGTTCGCTGAACCTTGTCCTCCGGGACCGGCGGAAGGGAAGGCTTCCTGGTCCTTGAAAGACCCTGCGACGAACAAAGGAAGAAGTCAAGAAAAAGATCGATAGAACTGCAAAATCGACGAAGCAGACGACACTCACTAGCGCGATGAAGCCCGTACGGGGACGCATGGGTATCCGGTTCACCTCATCCCAGGTATGGTGACCGCCCACCATGTACTTAACCCGGCGCATGATCTCTTGCTGGCCGATGTCCTGGCAAAGCATCGCCGTGCCCTCCCGCGACGACCTGACGAGCATCTGGTTCAGCGCCAGCCGACGGTCCATCAGCGGCAACACCGTCCGCGCGTGGAACTGCGCCGCCACGGCGGCTCCCGTAAGGCCCCGGCCGCGCAGCGTCTGGAGCACGTCGAAGGAGGCATTGAGGTGCTTGGCCTCCTTCGCCGGGCACCTCCAATCCCATTGAGGGAGGGGAGCGACGAACGCCCTTCCCGTATACTTAGGGAAGGCGTCCCCGTCGTTGCGGAGGTAGAACCAGCCGTGGTGCCAGCCCTTGTTGGAGGAGAGGGCCTTGCAGGGGATGTACTCGCCGGAGCGGATCACGAAACCGCATCCCCCCACGCGCGGGATCTCCCACGTCTTCTTCGGACCGGCCATCTTGGTGTACCAGTCGACGCGGGAGATGCCCCGCCATAGATTCCAGTGCGGGGGTACCCCGAGGTACCCCTCGCACTGGGCGGCGTAGATCGACACCTGTGTGATGGAGTTGGGGGTGAGGTTGTGGAGCTCCAACCCGTTGACGAAGAGCAGCGCCCGGTAGAAGTGGCTCGGCGGCGACCTGAGCCCGCGCTCGTGGTAAGCGATGAAGCTCACCACGTACCCCTCGTCGGGCTTCGGCTCATCGTGGTCGTCCGACGGCACGACCCACTCCGGGCGCTCCGCGTTGGTGCGGGGGCGTAGGAGCCCCAGCCCCACGAGACGCTCCAGATCAGCCTCGGTCACGAAGCTACGAGGCCACGGCTCCATCCTGAGGATGCCAGCGGCGGCGGCGGCGGTGTGAACCGGGGAGGAAGACATGGCGAGCTAAAGGAGAAGAACGGGGAGAAGGCAACGACGTCGGTCGCGGCGGCGCTTCTCACTCGAGCGAGCAACGAAGGTGAAAGGGCAGACGACGAAGGCAAGAAAGTGAACGGTTGCGCGAGCAAATGGCTAGGGTAAAAAGAAAAAACCGTGAGTTTTTCTTATATACCCGGGCGACGGATCGAAGAAGATGCGGAGGATCCGCCGCATTAACTGCGCGGGGCCCGCCACAATCCCCACGTCGCCGCCGTTTTCGCGCACGCAACCGCCTCGACTGCCCCAAACCGTCGCGTCCGTCAGGCTGCGCGTCTCAAAAGGTGAGCCGAATCATTACGCCTGCTTGCCTCGATTCCGCTGATACATTCCCATCCTCGACGAAGGAACCTCGGGCTCGGGCGCCCGTTACGTTTCCAGGGGATCGAGGACTGGCCCATAGTGGCTCGAACAGTCGCCCCAGGGAAACCGAGTTAGGGACAGCTAGCGGATGGGTCACAAAAACGGCCAGTATCCCGATGCCCGAGTGTCACAAGGGACATCCCGTGCTGTGTCCAAGTCCCAGTAGTGAGTCGGTTACGTGGAATCCCTCCGTGGGAGGCATCAGGCTCTCGGGACCCATCGAAGGGACCCGACATCCACTAATTGACCCTCGAGAAACATTTGGAGTGTGCTCAGGCCACTAGCCGACGCCTAACAAACGGGGCACGAACCTCCACTTGGACCAACCCGTTTGTAGCTCACCGGAAATGCCGACTCGTGCCCCAGCGGGAAAGTCGAGCAGGACCAAACCTTCCTCTTCCCGAAAAAAGAGCGTGAAGGTCGAATTAAAAGAGACAGGGAAGAGCCCGATCGATCTCCAATACGAAAACGGAGGCTCGGGAAACTTGCTCCGCACCTTGGAAAGACCACCGAACTACCTCCCTAACACGATGGGAGGTTCGGGGGCTCCGCTTCGAAAGGAACAACCCCCAGAATAAAACAAAATAACACCCAAGGACTAATAATCACGATTTTTAAGCCTTTGGAGGGATATAACATCCCTCCAAAGCCTCGGGGGCTACACCCGGCGGGTGCGCTCGCGCGCACCCACCAGAAAAAACAACCCATACTTCATCACTTCGACAGGAAGAGCCAGCTTGAACCTGTGGAGGAGTGCCTTCACTCCGCCACAGGCTCGGGGGCTACTGTTGAGTACCAAAGTATGGGGTACCCAACTTCGATGCGAAAACATACATTCCCAACACGGCCTGGCCCAGGTAAGGCCAGCGGAGGCCCACGAAGGCCGTGCCTACGGAGGCCCATGATGATGCATCTACGCAAACCTACCCCCGCCTCGGGCGCCAATTCTCCGATTCGCCGGAGCCTCCCCGAGAGAGCTCGGGAAAGCGGCACCCTCGGGCGCCGATTCTCCGATTCGCCTGAGCCTCCCCGAGAGAGCTCGAGAAAGCGGCACCCTCGGGCGCCGATTCTCCGATTCGCTCGAGCTTCACCATCCCTCTCGGGCGCAATATTTCAAAGGCATCCCATGCATAGTTGATGTCAGCAGAGCAATCTTGAACCGCAAGGGACCTCTCTGACCACTTTACAGGCATAGTCCCATCGGATGGGCCCATCGACACAACAACACCCTGAACGCTCACGTTCGCCGTACCAACTGCCCCATCTCATCTGGCAGGCGATCTGACGGTCCTCCACCTCCCACGCCGCTACAGGGACAGTCAACCGTACGGCTCCCCGGGCTGACGAGGGGATTCGCCCACTACGACGGCGACCGCCATACCCCGGCCACACGTGTGACACTAGGAAATGGGGGACGACGGTCGTCCGGCCAACCAGGGGGAATGGGCGAAGTCTTACGACCGGTCTTGCCAACCCCCTGGAATGTACCTCACAAGGAAAAAGAAGCGCCCGTGGGAGGACACTCCCCCCGCTCTGTCCCATCAGACCCCCGATGGCACCAAGACTTTCCAAGCCTCGGGGGCTTGTACCCAGAAGTCAACCTATCTACTCATTGCACTATGCAAGGACGGATACGATGGCATGACGTATCGCCATGCAGCCAACCATGAACAAGCACTGTGAGGCGCCTTGGAACTCACCAATGGAACAGTGGCGGATCAGCCGCATGACTAATGCCATGCCGCTGAGGCGCCAAGACGAAGGCGTGGCTGATGATCGCCACCAGTCATCACCAACCCCACCATGCCGAGTACTGTAACACAGGGCAACACGTATAACTCTAGCCCTTCCCTTGTAACTATAAAAGGGAGAGCAAAGGCAAGCCTTAGAGGATCTCTCGATCGCTCACAAGCTCACTCACGCTCACAGCCACTCAACAACGAATAACAACAACAAGCAATCTGTACACACTTAGACACTCATAAGAGACTTGGGGGGCCCTTCCCTCTCTCGCACAGCTTGTAACCCCTACTACGAGCACAACAGTGCAAGGCAACACGACTCGATCCCACACTGGACGTAGGGCACTCATTGCCTGAACCAGTATAAATCTTGTGTCCCTCCTTGCACACCACCCGTAACCTCAACCGCAAAACACAAGTTTACTAGTCGATATTAGCACTCGCTAAAACTAGCACCGACAACATCTTTAGGCTCTAATCAACAAAAAATGAAAAATAATTTGGCTTCACGAGATTTTTTTTCCTACATAAAACATTCTAATTTCACAACAAAATGTTTTGGCTTTAAAGGAATTTTTAATGCCAAAACATGTGTTAGCTTAATATAAGAAAAATTTGCACATATTTGTTATGGAAAAACACTGTTCCATAACTACAAAGTAGGATTGAATAAGCTGCAAATAGCTCAAGCGAATAGGGTGGGCCCGAGCAGGTCATATCACCCTAATTTCTCTTACCCGTCTTTTATCTTATCCCTATTATGGGTTTGTTTAGATCCACCTAATTAAAATTTAAGTAGCTAAAAGCCTAAAATTCCCAGCTCAAATTTAGCTAGGGTGTTTAGATCTTTCAGCAAATAGACTCGACCAAATTTTAGCTGAGTTTAGCTAGGTTGAAGTAGCTAAATCCAACTAAACTTTGAGTGTTCCTTTTAGCAGGACAATTTATTTAAATCTCTAGCCGCTGAATTTAGGTAGCTAAGTTTATTTTTTAGTAAATTACACAGTATAAATACAGACGCTTACAACGCACGTACACTCACTTTCTGTGAACATACGCATGCAAATCTTCCATTGAAAACTACCGTGGATTACATCTATCATGAGTTCAAGATGATCCTAGTGAAGACTACCGTGATTTCCTCTTCAGTATCTGTTACTTTTCTTTTCTTTCCAATCCTGATGGCAAACTACACGCAACAAGGGTCTGTCTATTTGTCTGTCAACAGATTTTGTCCCTCAAAATCTGTCATTTTTTTAACCAATAAAATGCTGACAACTCAGCACAAAAAAGACGACAGATACAACACTTCAAAAATCTGTCAAATCCAAAAGCAATACACTAGCAATAACGGGTTTATATTACAAATCCAAAACCCAATAGCAGCTGGGTGGAGTGCTACTCACTGCTTTTGTTGCTGTTGATCAGTGCAGTTGATGTTGGTTGTTGCTCCGTGCTACTTTGATCGCTGCTTATGTCTCTGAAAAATTGATCACTCCTGCTGCCCACTTGGTCCTTTGCAATGCATACCTATGAAGAAAATTTCAGACCATGTCAAAGCCAAAAAAAAAAGCATGTACACATTCCAAAAAGAGACCCGAAAACAAAAAAAATTGAAACATACTTTTCAGCTATCTTCATTGATTCAGACCGCTGCAATCACATTTAAAAACTCCATGCTTTACAGCTAAATTGATTGATTCTTCAGGGCAAAAAGGGGAGTGTGTGATCAAACAATATGAAACAGATAAAAAAATTGAAACTCTCAGCTATAGTAGATGCAAACAAACCTTTTACATCTCTTTCAGTCAGAAAGAGGTTTTTCTTGCCTGCACCTTTCCCCTCCAGCCCCAGCAGATAGATTAGAGCCCCATATGATATTAACATCATTGTCCTCGCAAAAAAAAGAATGAGACATGGAGCACATTTTAACTCAAAAATCCAATGCTTAACTGGCAACCATTTCAAAACATCACGATCCATGTACTACAAAAAAAAAATAGTAGATATAGACTGCAATAGGCCAACCAAACAAAAAAAGAGTAGCCAAAAAAATACAGAAAAGATAAACAAGAAACACAGGTTGGCTAAAAAAAAGATAAAAAAAGAAAACAGACCTCCTCCCGAGCTGAAAAATGGGTAAACATATGAACTTGCTGGCTTCACAAAAACCAACACAAGCAAAAAATGTTGTATTCAGTTCGATCAAAGAAAATACCTTCTTAAAAACCTGTTAGCATTCAGGTCAACACCAGTGATCATTGATGCTCCAGCAAATCCTTGCACCTTCTGCAGCCTACTCAGGCAAAAAAAATATGCAGGGTATTCAGATGTCTATAGCCTCGACCAAAAGCAAGCACCTAGCCAAAAAAAAGAGGATTGGAAAGACATGATCAACTCTAAACAAAAGACACACATGCACCCACAATCAGATGGGCTGAGCTAAACAAAAACATATCAACTCAGCTAAACTAAATTGCTAAAATAACAGCTACAAACTAACTACATTTGCTAAAATACCAGCTATCAAACAGAACCAGCAAATTCTCAACTGCAGTTGCATTCGCCAACAAAAGCATTCAGAAAGATAGACAAAAGAGATTAATAAATACTCAAATTCAAGCAAACTCAACTATTGCTCTCCAAATAGCATCAACTCAACTCAGATAATGATGGCAAATAATGATGGCAGAGCTAATATCAACTCAACTCAACTAAATTGGCCATAACATCTCAAAGTCTAGTCAACTAAATTAGCAAAACCAAAATCAGATGGTAGAGCTAATATCAACTCACAAATACATCTCAAATCTAATCAACTAAATTATCAAACCCAACTGCAAATCCAACCTTAGCAACATCAGCCACCACAGGAGCAGTTGCCATTCATCAGCTCAGCAAACCCCCCAAACACAACCTCAGGTACATATGAAAATACACACTCTGATAATCAGTTACACACACACACAAAAAAAACCACCTAACCACACAGAGACACACCCACAGACAAAGACAAGCACAGAGAAATAGAGAGACACACAGAGACAGATATAGCATAGACCGACAGAGAGACATATAAAAAAAGGGAGAGAGGGAGGAAGGGAGAGAGAGCAAAGCCACAACATATAAAAAATCAGTTACACACATACATAGAGCGATACAACAAAGAAATAGAGAGGAGACAGACACACAGACAGAAAGAGAGAGACAGTACTCACAACCACGCCAAAAAAAACACACACACAAACACAGAAAGAGAGAAACAGTCACACACACACACACACACACACAAAAAGAGACAGAGAAAAAACCCAAAAACAAACACACACACAGAAGAAAAAGATAGAGAGAGAGAGCACACACACAAAAAGAGAGAAACATCACACACACAAAAAACACAGAGAAAAAAAACCTAGAAACAAACACACGCACATAGAAGAAAAAGATAGAGAGAGAGAGAGAGAGAGAGAGATCTCACACGGGACCACATGCATACAACCCAAAAAGAAGAAGAAGAAAAGAAGGCTATATGCATACAATAAAAAAAGGAACAAAAACAGGACCAAAATAAAAAAAGTAAAGAAAAAGGCTCAAGACAAGCCCAACACGTGACATACAAAAAAGGCAAACTTGCACCTCAAGAAAACCCACCTCTCTCCTGTAGTCCTAAACAGAAATAGATCTACACGTACCCAAAAAAAACACGATGAGAAATAACAGAGGCATGGCGGCTCCTGGGAGAAAAGAAGAACCACCAGAAGAGATCAGTAAAAGAGGCTAGAACCAAAACTACAATCTATGAACAAAATAAACGCTATCAGCTTCTCCCCATCTCCCTCCTTGTTCCTGCATCCAAAAACCCACGACTATAGTGTGCTGTTATTGTACTTTCTCCTACTCTAGTTTACGATGAGATCTAGTAGCCAATAAATACTAAAAAAAATATAAATGTTTTGACCCAGGAATCACAGAATTCCCAGAAACTCTATCTTAATTTTGTCTCTAACACTTCTAGATTACTGATTGTTGACACTTCTTAGCGCAACCACCAGAGACAGGGTGTTAGGCTATCTCTGATAACGGCGCCAGAAGTACTTGAGGGTATTTCTTATGTCTATTGGATAATTCCGCAAGCGCACAGAATATACTGCTGTAGCACTTCACCCGGGAGTATTCCAAGGTATCGTTATTTATTTTTATCCCAAGGGAAAGCGGTTGCTAAGAATAATTAATAAAAAGAGAGAGATCCTTAAGTCTATAGCAACTTAGTATCAACTAGTGATAGGAGGGTAAATCGATGTATAAAGGAAAGGGTAATGACACCAAGACACGACAAGGTTTTGAGATAACTAAGATAACTAGAAGAGTATAGCTAGGTGGGAGGACAACGAGTGAGTATAAGACTCTTATGACACTTACTTTACTCTTGTGAATTATCCTATCAAATAGATGAAGTATATCAAGACAGCTACCTTACTTCCGATGTGTAGGGGATAAGCGAGACAGTAGGGGATATAACCTCTACCCGAAGCGGCTATTCTCTTATGGGAGCCTACCTTTTAAGAACTTGCCTAAAACACGTAGAGGGATACTAAGACTAGATAGGGCTGTCACCACCTGCTAGCACCCACAAACAATCCGTGCGACAAGCGGCATTCAAAGGCAAGATCTAGTCTAATCACCATGCTTACACTAAGCCTTACTACTCTAGTTGCGTACCAACAACTAAAGTACCCTATGACAGGTGATAAACTACACACGTGAGCTGGTTACAGGATCACTATCGAATATAACTCAACTATAAGTTAAGACAAAACATAACAATACTATAAAGAATAGTAATGCACTAAGTAGAGACTTAGTAAAGTAAAGTAAAGATAATATATTGATAAAGGTAAAGTCTTACAGAAGGAAAGGTATAAGAGCTATACCAGACTCTCCAGCAGACGACTCCGAAGACTCCGACCGTAGCTCGACTCGACTCTAACTCCCACACTAGACTAATATTACTACTAAAGAGTAAAACTCTTGTGACTTGTGACTCTTGGGTGTCTTATGTGTGTCTTGAAGTGGAGTGGGCAGCCTCTATTTATAATGGAGAGTGGGGGGATGCCACATCAGCGATCCGTGTGCTCCTCAACTCTCCACCCTAAGATCCACCGCCTTTAACTGCCTCAAAATGGACGGTCTTGGCAATTTGAGCACATGGAAAGCATGCTTGGAGTCGGTGGGGAACGTCGGTGGCTGGGGCCCACACCAAGTGGTTCGGCCGACCCCTATGATGGGTGGGGCCAGGCCAGGTGTGGTCCCCACCAGTCATAGGGTCTCCCCTGGTACTTGTCCTGTCTTGATTGCTTCGTTTCATGCCTCAATCCGTGTGCCTTTGATCTCCACCGTTGAATGAAAGCATAAGTTGATCCGATGGATGAAATGACTTGGTTGGAGTGTCACACGGATCCTGCCACGTCACCAGAGCTAGGTGGGCCCCATGGCCAGTTCGACCGACCCATGGGTGGGCCCACCCTTGGCTTGGATCTCTTCCATTTGATGTTGTATGTACCATGTTGAAAGGTGGTGGCCTGGGGCAACATGACATGATTCGGCCGAACCATGTAGTTAGCCCTTAGCTGCTCACTTTTGCACTGTTTTGGTGTTCCCTGCAATCACAAGCTAAGAGTACAAGTGGAACTCGTTATTGATAAAATATGCTCATGTTGTGTTTATTCTCCTTTGAATCCGAAGCCTGTTGACGGTGTTTGAATGTAGAATTTTAGGGTATATCCACCGTCAACACTGATGCAAATGTTTACTCATAAAACAAACATGAGGGCAGGTTGTATACTTACTTGTGTACACAGATATTCCTTTTGTTGGTCCTAACAATGCAGCAAAAAACGCCCCATCCTTCTGTAGTGTGAAAAAAACTGACACTATGTTTCCAAAAATAATGTGCAGAATATGCAGGACAGACACAAGCAGAGTCGGATCGAGGGCAAAAGGATGATGGAGGAAAAGAGGTTACGATAAAACCAATCAAATGAGGCTATTTCCTTTTTGTGAAACATAAAACACTGACATAGAAGGATAAACACAATGACATTTGCAGGTGCATAAATCCACGGAGGGACTGATGGATGTCAATTGCACACAAATACAAGCTAGCAAAATGCTTGCTCTTGAAATGAGTTGCAGTCAACAGCTTGAACAGGTTATTTCACAGAGTAACAGCGTGTGGGGTCCAAATGAAGAAATTGCAAATTACATAATGAATGTGCCAGTGGGTAGCTACGCATCCCTACTAACAGCCCCGGATACATTTTAGATAAACAAAAAAAACATTGTTTAGCAGCAAAAAAAATCATGCAGACAAGAATGGAAAAAAGAAAATGCATTAACTATATTTTTTATGTAGGAAAACATGCTCATCTCAACAAGCAGGACAAGTGAAGGTGGTAATGATTTCGGATACTACAACTCATATATAACATCAGATGAGGCATTCTTTCATACAAGTCAACAGACAAACTTCAATGAGGTAAAAAAAGATGAAATATACTTTAATCAGATATGTAGTGAATATGCACACTGCAAAAACTTGACAACACACATTTTTTCAGATAGAGGATGTTGAACTTGTGGAGGAAAAAGATGATGGACACTGGAACATTGACCTATTCAAGGAAATCCATGCAACTCAGCAAGGGGATATACTGCAGGAAGAGTGTGAGAATGATGGTGAGAACTCATACAATGAACAGAGGGCAGTGGAAGAAAAAGATGAAGAGCAAGAAGGAAGTCATGACACAGAGCAAAAAAGTGAATATCTAGAGCATACAACACATCAAACAGATATCCTTGAAGAAGAAGATGTAAACAATTTTTTGGAAAATGAAAGATTCGCATCTAGCTAGGATGGTGATGGTGTCATTGAGAGCCAATATGTTCCTTATGTCGGCAAGGAATTCAGAACAGCTGAAGAAGCACATAAATATTTCAACGAGTATGCTTGTTTGGCAGGTTTTGCAGCTATAATAGCACACCATGCTCGGACGCAAAGCAAAAAAAGAAACAATGAAGTTGTGCGTGTGACCTACAAATGCAACAGGCAAGGACAGCAAAACACATCGAAGGAGGGCAACACACAAGAGCAAGAGGTGCACACAGAGAGGGACGTGAATGTGCTGGCCAAAATAGGCTGCAAGTGTTGCATGGTTGTCTTTGAGAGGAAAGGGATTTAGTTAGTTACAAGGCTGAACCTAGAAAACAACCATCCAATGGATGCAGGGGCAAAATACTTCAGAACTCACAAGGACATGACAGAACAAGAGAAGAAAATGATCAGGACATTAAATGAGTGCAACATACCCACAAAAAAGATGATGTACCTATTATCATTCCTTCGGGGTGGCCTAGGAGCAACGCCATACAGGGACAAAGACATCAGCAACTATAGACAGAAAATCGGAAGAGAAACAAGTCAAAATGACATGACACAAGCACTCTTGTATTTTGCAAAGAAAAAGAGGAGGATCCAAGTTTCTACTACAGATTCCTAGTGGACAATGATAACAAAGTAAAATGCGTGTTTTGGACAGATCCAAGGGCAATAAGATATTATCAGGAATTTGGTGATTGTATGAGTTTTGATACAACATACCTGACAAACAAGTACCGAATGCCATTTGCACCTTTTGCTAGGATCACAGGTCATGGGCTTACTTGCATCTTTGCATGTGCACTGATTTTGGATGAAACAACAGAAACTTTCAAGTGGCTATTCCAAACTTTTCTGCAAGCAATGAGTGGAAAGATACCAAAAACAATAATTACAGACCAAGATGATGCTATGAGATCAACAATTGCACAGGTTTTCCCAACAGCAAATCACAGGAACTGTGTTTTTCACATAAAGTACAAAGCTGAGATGAAATGTTGAAGGTGTCTAGATAGAAAATTGGACACTGAAAAGGACTCCTTGACATTGAGAGAACAGCTAAATGACATCATAGACAACTCATTGACAAAAGAAGAGTTCGAAACACATTGGCATCAGGTCATGCAGGAATATGGTGCTGAGCATATGAAATATTTCCAGAATATGTTTATGACTAGAGAGAGATGGGTACCAGTTTGGTTCAAGAATGAATTTTATCCTTTCATAAATACAACAGCAAGGAGTGAAAGCACAAATGCAAGATTTAAGAGGAATGTTGGGCCTCAATATAGCATGACAACCTTCCTGAAAGAGTATGAGAGGATTCAAGAAACAATATTTGATAATGAGGCCCAAGCTGACCATGAGACAACAACAAAGAAGAAGGCCAAGCCATGGTCTCACTACTACATGGAACATCAAGCGCAGGAAGCATATAACCTAAAGATTTTTCAGAAATTTCAGTGGCAACTAAGACGTGCAACTAATTTGCATGCAGATGAAATAGATAGAGACATGTACAAAGTGTATGCAAACAGGCAACAGTCACTCACTGGAATCAGAAAAAGAACTTACATGGTCGTCATGAACATGGAATCTGAGGACTACTCCTGCATGTGCTGCAAATTACAAAAGGATGGGATTCTATGCTCCCATATCCTAAAAGTAATGATGAAAAAAGACATAACGAATCTACCAGACAAATACATCATCCAAAGATGGAGGAAAAAAGAGACAAAGCTAATTTGGACAAAACAAGTGACCTTACCAGAGGAAGCTACTGTCCTTAGATATAATAATCTATCATTCATGTCAGCTGAGATGGTGGCAGAAGGATAAAAACACCAGAACAAGCTGCCTACCTCGCGAAGGAAATTGACAGGCTCACAAAAGAACTGAGAGTTATGGGCACGCAGAAAGAAACGCAACATCATGAAACAAGAGACACCATCAATACAGTTGAAAACATACAGTATATCCAGCTCCAGGATCCTGATCCAGCAGACACAAAAGGACGGCCGAAAACAAAATCAAACAAGAGAACAATGCCAATGGTTGAAAAGATCAATGAGACTCAGAAAAAGAAATACAAATGCCAAAATTGCAAGAAGACAGGACACAACACAAGTACTTGCTCAAGGAAAATGGAACACACACAACAAAGTGGCACAAACCAGGGTATGTATTCGAAAAACATGCATCAGACTTAAAGTGCTTTCCCCCCATCCCCACATCCCCCCATTTTCACTTGACTGATAACAGGAAGAAAACCTCAATGCAGGACCCCAGATAGGGACCAGAGGCAAAACAACAAAAAAAATAGGAAGCAAGCTGAGAAAGCGAAGATATAGCAACGGACAGGAGAAAAAAGAGTTAAAAAAAAGGCATGAAACATGTGTGAAAACTGATCAGAACAACCTTGATGATCATATATTGCTACTGGATTTATGTATTGAGTTTGTAATCTCATTTACAACAATTTGCTATGGGGATATTACTTGCAAATATAACTTATATGTAATATGTGACGACTTTATCTATAAGCTACGCATTACAATATGTTGATATGTGACACCTATTTGATATGACATGTTATTTATAGACTCCTATATATTGAATTAGTAAGGAAGGTGAAGAACAACCACATATTAGGCCCTTGTAGATCCCTGAAAAATAAAACAATAACAAAAACTTGCAGATAAGAATTATAATATCATATTATTACAAAACTGTCACACACAAATGGAGAGAGACATAAAAAAAACATACCGCAGAAATAAAATCATTCCAAGCCTTTATATCAACTTTATTGTGCTTGCAAAACCCTAAGTCATAGGATATTTATGCACGAAGGCTGGAAATGCCTTCTTGAGAGAATAGCTCAACCATCTTGCAACCATGCCACCAAAACTCCATGAATTTTATCAATAAAATGCCACAATCAATTCTACGAAACAGAAAAAAATAATAAAACATAAACACTAATCAGACTATGAAGCTCACTGCATGACTAGGCATGAAAAAACTTGTTAACAATGTCATTTCTGATATAAGATTATAAATGACAAATATGATAGATACAGCATCAGCAGACTATAACATGGTTCAAGAAAAAACACAGCAGAATATGACTTACTCATTTTCTTGTCTTGGAATACGAGTGTAACCTGTCTGGAACTCATTGAATCTTGTATCTGGACCAACAAACATACCCTAGGCATGCAGAAACCCCTCCTTCTAAGAAAACAAACCATATGTAAAATTTAAAACAACATAAGATGAGGAATGCACTATCTGTGCATAAAAAAATCACATGTAAAAATGAAAATTCTTACCAGCTTTTCCCTGTTATAGGTACTAAATTCATCTTGCTTTGAATAGAGTGAATCAAGAAACAAGAACCACCTGTTTTTCAAGTCAACAACAAATAGGAACCAGTGTCTTCTGAACAGCAAAGGGAAAAAAAGCTGAAAAAGATGGAAAAAAACAACATTTCAATAACCCCATAGAAATAACAGTTTAAATTGTGACCCGTACTAAAACAGGATGGCTATCACATCACTAAAAGCAGCCAGCAGGAGCACGCATGCATGCATAAACTATAAATATACATTACAGAATCACTTAATGACAATGGTAATACAGAGGCAGCACCGCTGAAACTCTTTTGGAGAGAAGAATAGTCGGCTGACTCACTCAAAAACACATCCTTCATAAAAAAAATACATATAAAACAGGAATACATAACATACTTGCACACAAATAAGAAACATATTAGAGGAAAAAATTACTTACAGCTACAACCGAAAAAAAGTAGTGCTTCCTTGAAATAGTTGGGCGCTCATCAAGAAAAAAATTTCGGCAAAAAGCATTGACAATGGAAGTGCAAACTGTTTTCCAGGAGCCATGGATTCGCCAAGAGAAAAATATCTCACAATACAACCTCCAATATTAGCAACTATGGCACTGCGAAACAAAAACACAACTTAAAAAGATCAGAATCATTGTGATATACCACTAACTCGATATCAGAGAATGAGCAGTTTAGAGTTTTGAGATCAACACAACAAGGACAGAATCTGAGTGTGAAATCCAATTGAAAGCTTGAAGCTAACAGTGAAAACAAAACAATATCAAATATAAAATCTACATCAATTAAACTAATTCCATAAAGCACTCCTCAATAGCTAGAAAACAGTACTGACCAAAATCCAGGACATGACCGATTTGGAATCAAGCTTTCCCTAACTATAGGTGGTAGTCAAACGCAAGGACTTCACAAAACAAAAATGCATAGAACATTCATTCAGCAACCAGCTTGTATAAGTAACACAAAAAGGGGGGAAAGAACATAAAAAAATCACTAATATGTCACCAGCACTGTAGACACATTACACACAATTCAAAAGTTCAGAACCTCAGGAGGTTGTCCTCAGGAGGTTGTCACAGGATCAATGAACATCAGCAGAAAATTGGAGCCCGGCTAGAGCAAAACATAATCAGTACATACACAGAAACCCATCTTTACCTAGCATGTTTACTATGTGGTAAAGAGCAGATTGCATTGTAGACCACTCTCTCTTTTGCTGTCAAAGGGAATTTAGAGGACTCCGGGATACGGAGAAAACCCACAACATCATGGCGCCCATCTTGACTAACAACTGAAACAGAAGGAGACTGTGCATCCCTCGATGTAGAAGCCCCTTGAACTTTGCTATCAACAACAGTAGTTGTAGTGCCTCCTTCTTGAAGTTTGGTACCATCGAAATTCTGATTGTTATGGAGTGCATCTGATGCCTTGCACATTGTATTTAGCTTTTCATTTAGCGTCACCTCCTTTAGAAAAACAACATCATTATCAATTTGAATTTCCTGGGAAAAAGAAGTAAGCATAATTTCAGTGCTACAACAAAAACATAAACAGTGAGCATTTTTTGCTTGAGAGAGCATATAGACAAAACCAACCTTAATGGACAACTTATTAGCTTTAGAACGAACATCAATTACTTCAACATCAGGAAATAGGATCTTAGGATCGACATTGTATGGGCACTGAGTACGATCAAACTTCTTTGAAACACGCTTCACTGTATATAAAAAAATATCAAGTTAACAATAAAACAAAAAAGAAAAAAAACAGTAGGTTACAAAATGTGTAGAGAGAAAAAATGGAACCAAACAAGAAAATGAAGAAAAAACAATTAAAACTGCAACATACCAGGAGCTACTGGAGAGGCACAAATGTCAACACTTACGCTTCAAAGACGGTGTGACAAACTCAGAATCTGCATATAAAAACTAGATCTAAAGAACAACATACGAAAAATGTGGTTGTGTGTAACATAATATTTAGTATGCTAACCTTTGATCTTGATACAAGAAGATTCCAGGAGAAAATTCAATAAATCAACAACTAACTTCTCATTTTCTGCACTCATTGCTGCTATTTTTGAACAACTTGAAGCAAACACACGAACTATGCTAGAAATGACCTACATAAAACATGAAAAAGAAACCTCCAATTATTTTTAAACAATACTTAATCTGGATGAAACAGTGAAGCACCTGTGGAAAAACACACAGACCTCGTTGCTGAAAATATTGCCAAAAATTGCTTCCAGCCGTGAATTCATATCAGAAAGATGTTTTCCAGAAAGGTCAGCCACATGAACATCCTGAAAAAAAAATTAGACCATACCATAAAAAGAAAAAAAAAACAGAGAAGAGGAAAACGATGAAAACCTCTCTAGCCACCATAGAATGCAAAAATGACTCCACCCTCATCTTGTAGACACCAATATCAGACGCATCAGAACCACCACACTAACACCAAAAAAGGTTCAAAAAGAACACATAGTTAGCAATCATAGGCATCTCAACAACAAACATGAAAAACAGGCATAAAAAAATCTGCCAACAACACTAACATTCAGCCTTTCCAATGACCTCAGCATATCAGGACTCATCTTACTTCTAAAATGCTTTAGAACCTGACATATTAAAGTGAGCCAAAAAAAATGCATTAACAAATACCAAAAAAAAAGAAAAAAATCATATGCATACCTCCTTCTTGTACATGTCAAACAACAAACCATCAGCACCATTACTACCGTCTGTGGGAAGGCTTGCCATTGTCGCTATCACGAAAAATGAAAAAAGGAATCAGAAACACATGCTCTGGTTGAAACCAAAAACTTACTAGCAAACACCAAAACAGTTCAAAAAAATGCTGTATAAATTTAAAAACAACTTCCACACCCTGCTCATCACAATTGCTCACTCTTGCTCACAAAGCTAGACCTTTCAAAAAGCCCGTAACACATACACCCTATCAAACGTAAAAACTGTCAAAAAAATTAAATAACTCCGCAATCTCATTTGCAGAACTAAACTGGAAAAAAACAGGATATCTTCTAACAAACAACAATTATTTAGCCTTATAAAAAATTCTAGGGATCCAAGTTCTTCACACAGTACATACTAACATGCAACACAAAAAATGACATCAACTAATTTAAAGGGGCGTATATACACATCAGCACATGCATGAAAAAAACCAAAAACTCACTAGTCCTTTTGAATAGAACGAATTCCAGAGAACCATAGGTCAAAATGTATAGCAGCAGCAAACTACCAAAAAAACACAGAATACTACGTATATACATGCGACTAAAACTGTAGTTCGGAGGCATAATAGAGAAGTAGGGCGGATCTCGGAGAGGTGGAACTCTAGTCAGGCGAAGCTATATTGGGGGCAAATGCGTGGCGTTGAGCCAGCTATCCGGCAGCTTGCTCACACGTAAAGGATATGGCAACTACATAGCCGTTGGCACAGCCTCGACGATATGGCGCTGCAACATCACCATCCGCACGGGCACATACACACCGCATAGCAAGCACAAAAAAAGCTCCACACCGCCAGCTCCCAACACGACGCACGACAAAATAAGCGAGCAGGGGACTTACAGGTAAGCTTAAGCAACAATAGAAAGCTTAAGGCTCAACAGCTCCGCCCCCAGCACGTCGACGATGAAGCAGATCCGGCGGCGACAAAAATGGCGGCTGCCCCCAGACAGCTCCGCCCCAGCAGTGTAGACGCGGTCCACCAAAAACAGCTGCAGCGGTAGCAGCTACAAAAAAGTGAGGCGAAGGCGCGGTGAGGCTCGGAACAAGAGAGGAGGAGCGCCGGCGAGCGCGGCTCAGGCGAACCAGCACGCGGCGACCTGCCGGCCACCGCCTGCATGCAGGTGCCCCTTGGCCACACGAAAAAGAAAGGAGGGGAAGTGCCACCGAGGATTGGGAGAAAAGGGAGGCGTGGATTTCAATATTAGTGGGTTAGTGGATCTCGAAGCCTGTACAAAACGAACCCAATAACACCGACGGGCCAGTTCACGATGGAACAAAACAGCACGCATCTCAAAACACGATCAACGGCTCAAAAACTGGCAGATATACAAACCCACAAAATCTGATGACAGACAAATAGAAAAATTCTTTTTTGTTTAAAAAAGAAAACATCCGAGCCAGCATATGCATCGTGATTCATTCTCTCATGCAACGTCCGAGATGCAGTCAAAGACAGTTGTGAAAGACAAAAAACGCCAAGCTCCCCGGTTTCCAAGGCGTGAGGGCGAGGCCGAACCTGTTCGGAGTCGGAACTCGGACGAACAATCGGCATCCGCAGCCAGAGAAACCGAAGGAAAAGTAGAGCGCGCGCAAAAGAGGACGGCAGGAGCGCCGGCACCCTGCCGTACTGCAGCACTGCGACTGCGACTGCGACTGCTCTCGATCCAGCCCACCCATCCACATTCCCGAGAAAACGTTCCCCCGAAATTGCTCAATGATTGGTTCCCGCGCGCCGCATCGTCCATGCCGCACACGTCGCGTCCCATGTCGTCATGCCTCGGGCAACGCGCACGCCGTGGAACTCCCCCCCACCCCCACCCACACCCGGCGTGTCCCCTTCCGCGAGCACCGCCGCGCCCCGGCCGCCCTGTCCCGTCAATTCCATGTCTCCCCGTCGCGTCGCCTTGTGGGGAGGCTGGGAGCTCCGGAGCTGTCCCTGAAAACGGCTTCTGCTTAGCCCGGGCCAACCGGGGATACGAGGCCCTTCCTTCAGCACGCAGCAGTTCAGCACGGCTTGGCTAGCGGCCAGCCTCAAAAGAACTGCGAGCTCAGCCTCTTACTCCGACAGTCATGTTCTCCCTTGATCCCCATCTCGCTCTCGCTCTGCTTTACTTTTCCAATCTCCAGCCTTGGTTAGGCTTAGTAGATCCTGATCTGCTTGCTGCTCGTTTTTCATTGGAAATATTCTCCGGCCAGCCCCCACCGGCGCAAGGCAACAAGAATATACCGCCCCCCGGGCACCAACCCACACGTCGGGTCCTCGTCTCGTCTCCTGTTGCTCTGGGCTCTGCCTCTCCTGCTTTAAAGCTGCAGAAGAGAGAGAGAGAGAGAGAGAGAGAGAGAGAGAGAGAGAGAGAGAGAGCACTCAGCTCATCGCTTCTCTGATCCAGTGATCCCATCGATGCCACCATAGCGGTCAATTAGACCAGCCTTTTCTTTCTCTGCATTGTCTCCCTTTGCTTCTTTTTCTTTTCAGCTTGCAGTTCCCTTCATGCTCTTGTCACATAGTACTACATGCAGTAGTCCGCTTGCTTTTTTCTCCCTTTGAGCTGAGACGAGCGAGAGGCGCAGGCACTAGCCCTTGCCGTATAAAAACGTGTCGTGTGTAGGCGCCTAGGCTGTCCCTCCCCGTGGTACTGGTACGCGCGCGCACGCACTATATTGGGGTTGCATCAGTCTTCCGACCGACGAGATGAGGAGGAAGGGGAGCGAGTGCACAAGGATCAGCCCAGCTGAGATCGGCGCCGGCACGCCCATGATCTCCCTGGCGTCCAGATCCGGCCGGAGGGCGCCGTCGTCGGACCGGGACCGGCCTCGGCAAGCGCGGGGCGCCGCCTGCGGCTCTCGCCTGCTGCGGACAGCGCGGTGGACGGCGGCGCGGTTCTACAGGCGAGCGAGGATAAGCATCGTCAGGGCGTTCCGGCCCTCATCGTCGACGGCGGCCAAGAAAGCAGCGGCCGCTGCTTCACCGGAGTGCACGCCGGCGAGGCATAGCAGTAGGCGGCAGCAGCAGTCCGCCGCGCAACCGGTGCCGGTGGTCGTCGTCGATGACTCGCACAAGAGCGAAGCGGTGGAGGAGTGCATCAGGTTCATGAACTCGTCGTCAAGGAAGTACCGGTAGAGTTTCTGGGGGTTCTGTTCTGTGCGCGCGGATGCTGGCGTCTTTCTTGTATTTTGTTCCATGTTCCTTTTTTTTTTCTTTTGCCTTTCATCTATGTGCGCATCTGATCAAACCTTGTACTTGAGAAACATACTGGTTACTTCTTTGATCTTTGCGTACCTGAAATCTCTCATTACCGTCTAATATCAAAGCCTTTCGTTTCATCAAATATATCAAAGCCTGTCTTTCAGTGAGTCTATTTTTTATTTTACTTAGTTCTATTTTTCATTGAGCGAAACAACATTTATTATCTTATTAAATAACCAATTCTCCGTGTAACTAGGAGATATTGATTTCAACAACCACATTACAGCATCGATCTATAAACAGGAGCTGCCATCTCCGGTTGATATTCTCTCTAAATGAAATACGGGTGATGACTCGATGTCCTATCGCTCTAAAATGTTCGTTCTTTTTTTTTTTTGTACGGTAAAAAATGTTCGTTCTTTGTGCGAGATTTTTTCTGCTCCATGTACTAGCATCCGAGTGATCAGGATAAACTAGAGGTAAATCCATGACATCATTTTCTTACCTGTCAGAAGACGAACAACGAAAGCCACATATTCAACGAAGCAGATAGAGGAGATAAGAAAGCATATATATAACTGAAGCAAACTCCTGAACATCTTACTGGAGCCAACCAGTCCAACCTACGGTCAAACAGTAAGAAAGATTACAGTGACAAAGGAAGAATATGTAAGAGTAAAACAGAAAGAAAGATTGCGGTGGAAGAGAAAAGACGGAGGCCGGTGTACGTAGCCTGGAGCTGTTTGTGTTCGGGTTGAAGCCTGGGCAGGCATAGCGATGAAAACGGATCGGATATCACTGATATCATATCTGTTTTCATATTTATGGTCAGATTTGAATTCGAATACGGATAGTGTCAGTCAAGCCGGATATAATACGATTAGATGTCGACATCATAAATATACAATTTGAGTATTCGGATACAGATATGGTATCGGATGTTGAATATCCGGACTCGAATACGGACTGACCTGAACACCTCTAAATAGATTCGGTCGAACGGACGGTCGAATAAATATCCGTACAATTTTCATCCATAGGCAGGCAGCACTTTTAGCCCCTGCACCTACAAGGGCATCTCCAAGAGTTTTCAAAACCTATTTCCAAACTTATTTTTATTTTGCAAGCATAAAACACCCACTCTTCAGCAACTCTTTATCTTAACTCTCAATCGTCTTCCATTTAGAAAAAACAATACAATCACACGGAAATATACACACCTAGCCAATCTAGGGCCTGTTTGGATGCACCCCAACTAAAATTTAGCTAGCTAATTGATAGAGTTAAAGTTTAGCTAGCTAAAGATCATTTTATCTGGGGATGTTTGGATGCTCTACCTAATTTAAAATCTTGACCATACTACCTCTTATTAATGCTATTATTTAGATAGCTAAACTTTAGTTGGATGTGTTTGGATGCTCTAGCTAAACTTTAGTTGAGGATAGTTTAGCTGGTTTTATCTGGGTTAAAATAGCTAATTGGATTGTGTACATTTTGGTTTCTAGCTAAACTTTAGTTAGATTTAGATACACAGTGTTTGGATATATCATGGCTAAAATTAGCCAGCTAAAGTTTAGTCAGTGCTTCCAAACAGGGCCCTAAAGGTTGAAGGATATGGAAAAAAATAATGAGTAAAACAAGGTTCAACGTTCCCAATGCAAATACATGAGAAAAAGAAGATATAAGAGACTGATAAATTGGTTTGGTACATTTGAAAATAGTTTGTGATTATTGATGAAAAGTGAATTGTCTTCTATTTTTAGAGTGATATTTTAGAAAGATTAGAGAAAACAACAAATACGCTCCTAATTTTTTTAGCCATTTGAAAGCTTCATTGATTTAACAAAGCCGGCTAACACAAGTTGCATATAGGGGCAGTCGGGTAGATATACGCGCTCGCATACACACTGGATGCGCGTATACGTATGTGGATGTCCACGTCTATTCCCGTTGTTTTATTTTTCTCGAAAAAAATAAAATTCTAACTTTTTCTTTTTGAGAATCATTAAAATTCTAACTTTTTTTAGAAGACATTAAAATTCTAACTGTCTTCTCGCATTTCGTCCGTGCTTTCAACATGTTGAGTCGCTGGGCCGATCTGGGCTGCAACATTGACGAGCCCAGTAAGCATTATGTCACTGCGACAAGCCTACGAGCCCATTTGTTTCCAGCCCTTCCAAACTGAAATGATGGGCTCTGATTTGTACACGCTTTCTCCGTTTCCTTTGCAAGTGACTTTTCCTTATCCAATCCTGTCCTCCTCCTTTTCCTTTTAAAGATGATTTCCAATCTTTTTTTTTGCGACAGAAGAAGAATTATATTATATGATAGCTGGGTACATCAATCCGTTATAAGCACTATGAATCATAGAAAAATACCCACGCTGTGAATAGCACAACTCAAAATCTAACATGTTTGATGCTTTGCAGTATGGATGACCGCACAGCCAAACACTCGGCAAATGGCCTGAGAACAAATGCCCAAAGAACGATGGCCAACATTCCTGTAGGCGGAATTGAGGAAATTCTTCTTTCTAACGTCTTCCTTCTTCTTCTTCTTTCTGCCACCGAAAAATGAGGAAGACTTATCTGAAACTTGTTCTCCCTAGTCTTTCATTATGGCCAGATCTAACCATAACAAAACGGAGAAGTGACTGAAGAAAATTATTCCATGGCGACGACATCATCTCCGCCTCGATGCCGCCGTCCGGAAACAAAGATCTCCATGTCGTCATGTTGATGAAGATGCTGACGTCGAGGTTGTTGCCCTTATCTTCAACGAAGTCGCCATGGAGAAGACGATTCCACCCTTCTCCTTCGCCGTCATTAGAGAAGAGAAGGAGGAGATAAAACTCCAATACTAAGAACCTTGGCATGGAGAGACACTAACCCTAATGACTCGATCTATTAGAAAAAACTTATTAAAAACAATGGATCCCCGCTCCCTTCAACCCTCGGCAAGATACCGGAGGGGAAAGGAGGGGGATCAACGGTGGTGGATGGGGAGCAGCGGTGGCGGTGGCGGTGGCGGCGGCAGCTCTAGGGCACCCTCCGGTATTCTAAGATGATTTCCAATCTAGTACACCCTCTTTCTCTTCCTTTTGCAAGTGCCCGCTTCTCATTTCTGTGCCTGAAATTTAGTTTAATTTTTAGGCGACTATTGTTGTATATATTTTGTACTAAAATTATAGTTTTAGCTCGGTGCAGTTTATTAGGTACGCATGCCATTTTTAGATTCGAGATAAAAATTTGTTAGACAAAATTACAAATCTAGCAAAATTTGATCTTTGTTGGCACAAATACAAGGAATAGTTAACAATTATCTCTCTAGTCTGACAATGACAAAAAAAATTTCATATTTATGATACAAACGAAAGATTACAAGTCAATTTAATTCTGTACTACTTAGCAATACAAAAGTATTGCCTAAAACCATCTTAAAGTTCAAATACCTGAAATATAGGAAAAGTGTATATTTTGTATAGCTGTATTTGACCTTCTCTTTACAATTGCTACTCCTACATATAGAAAAATAAGTGACCAGGAGTCAGGCAAATCGAATGTTTCTTTTTTGCATAGTTTGAAACCTGCAAAGCTGCACATGGAATGTAGTGCACAGTACCAGTATGTTCATTGTCCGCATGCGGATTAAGTGACCAGTAGTCAGTGTGAAAAGAGTCAACAAATTAAACAAGATAGCATGGCCCAGATGGCCGAAAAGTTAGCTGCAGGCTTTGAAACTCCATGTCCAACGGCAAGCATCCAACGCAAAAAACTTGATCATAGCCAACACTTTCCTAGAGGCAAGCGAGTGGTGCCGTGGTAGTTGACTACTATCACATGCTGTGAACAAGTCAGAAGTACTGTATGTTCATATGACGATAGCCAGCAACGACAGCAAGCACTCACGGTACCACAAGATCACGGTTAAAAATTGGGAGGCCGTAGCACGGCAGTTTGAATCCAATGCATATCCTGTAAAAGCCTGCTGTGTTCCTACTGCATGCGTCTTCAGTTCCCACCTAACGCAGTATATTCATGCATGAATCACAGGTCACAAGCCACAAACACATAAAACAAATCAGTCAAGTTCATAGTAGGGTCAAAGACGCTCAGAGCATATATATATATGTAATAGATTAGAGCTAGCACTACTACAATAAGCTCATCTGAGGTGGGCAAAAAGATTTACCGAGACGAGCAAAGTGTTCGCCTCCAATAATCAAAGGTCACGGTTAATCTATAACCTATGGAGACGGTTGTTTTATCCGTCTCGATTAATTTATAGATCGATCGAGACAGATTATGTTACATATATATTATATAGGATATGCATGAATATAAATAAATATGATAATGACTATGGAATTTAGATATGTCATAAGTAGTGAGCATGAGGTTAATTAATTTTAGTATGCCATGAAGGCACCACCAGAAATGAACGAAAAGAAGTACGGCTCGCAGTACATCATCTCTCATGATGAAAAGATCAACGAAAAGGCAGTTGAAATCTCAGCTGCATGCTCTTTCCCTGATCCTCTCAGATTCTTCATGCAACGTTGGTAGCGCGTACGTACGTACGTAACAGAGCTTATGCCGTATTTTCATCTCACACATCTTTTCATGTCGGTATTAGCTAGAACCAAGGACTACACAATGATGCGTGCGACAAGACCACAGTCTCGCAGCAGCAGTACGTGCGTGCATGCATGCGCCGATCGATATCGATCTAGGGACCGAAGCTGCAGAGCCTGAGCTCAAGCGGCGGATGCGGATCCCGGCTGGCGCCGGTGACGACGTCGAAGAAGGAGAACTCCCTGCACTGCTCGCTGGCGGCGGCGGCGCTGCCCCTGACGTACCGGACCTTCTCCGCCGCCTCGAGGTCGACGTACGACTTGAGGGGGAAGAGCTCCAGCGTCTCCACCTCCCTCGTCGGCCGCTCCCCCCACGTCGCCTCCTCCTGCTGCTGCTGCTCCACCACCTCCCTGACGTAGCCTGCATGCACGGTGCACAGTCGATGTCAACAACAACAACAACCCAATCGATCGATCAGTTAGTTCATCACAGGGCCTCTTGCACGCAGTGGTGTGTGCTGCATGCTTACATGTGACGAGCCGGTGCTGGTGGTGGCCGTAGCTTCTTCTGGCCTCCCGCTTGCTCTCTGGCGGCTGCAGCACGAGGTCGGGCTCGGCGTCGACGTCGTGGGAGGCGGCGGCGGCGGCAGCACGGCCTTCTTCCTCGTTGTTGCTGCCGCTGCCGCTGTCGGGGTCCGGGGAGGAGGCGCCGCGGCGGCGCTTCTTGTGGTGGTGGCGCTCGCGGGCCTTGTGGTTCTGGAACCAGTAGAAGACGTTCTTGCTCTCCACCTTGCCGAACGCACTGAGATGGGTGGAGATGCGCTGGATCTGCTCCGTGCTGGGCGTCCGCAGCCCCGCGCGGAAGAGCTCCGACAGCACCTTCACCTGCTCCGCCGTAGGGTTCCACCGCCCGCACTTGACGCCTACCCTCCCGCTCAGCGCCTCCATGATCGTCGTTGTCGGTCGATCGATCGATCACTACTACTTATAGATATATCGATCGAACGATCGTAGCTACACCACACCCACCCCCAAGTGGATTTGCTTCAGGTATATGTGGTTTGTGAAAAAGATCGATGAACGAATTCAAGAAGTGCGTGGTAAGGTAATGCAAACTACTACTAGGTAGAGCTAGCTTCTGCTTCTGATTTGGTTGCTTCTTCCGGGATCTTCTTCTGGTCAGAGGAAATGCTGAAATCAATAGATGCGCAGAGGGGGTATTTATATAACCGGCGCAGGGGGGCAGTGCCGAGGCGGTGGTCGTGACAGACAGTGGCCGTAGCGGATTCGAAGGTCTCGGTGCTCTCCTTTTATTTTCCTTTCCTTTCCTTTCTCGAACTGTGCGGGAAGAGAAGAGAGAGAGAGGTGGCCGGGGTGATGACTGATGAGGAGGGAGGGAGACATGCGGAAAAGCTGCCACTGTTTAGCAAAACGCTCTCGCGCGCGAGGGGAGGCGCGCCCGACATCCTTAGCGCGATTGATAATTTGGTTTTGGTCGCCCATGCCTGCAAATATAATCCAAGTGCCGTACGTCCTGTCGCGTAGCACCATGTCTTAGAATGAGCCCTGTTTGCCGAGAGTCCATGCATGAGCGAGTATTCTAATCTGTAATCTAACCTAATGATGCCGCGGTGGCGGGTGCTGATTTGGGAGTGCGCGCGCGGCGTCCCAAGGAGATCTCTGGCTCCTTGCATGGGTCGTGACTAGCCGAAGGGAATCGATCGCGGCCAGGACCAACACCAGCAGGCTCACGGCGCACGGGCAATCGGCGATCTGGTTTCGGAGTTCGCTCGGCCGGCCGGTCTCTACTGCTTGCGCTTTGAATAAACGGTCGGCGCGGCGTGGTAATTAACATCTATCTCTTGGCGAGTAGTACCTTCTCTGAACAAGTTAAGCGGGAACAGGACAGAGAGACCCTGCATGCATCCACACCCCCCCCCCCCCCCCCCCCCCCCCGGCGCAAATTACACCGGTTGCCGATCGCTCTCTTGTTTATCGCTTGTATAGTGATCGAGTTTGTATTTGCACGCGAGTTAGCTGCTGGAGGTCTTAATAATTTCTCCATATGCGTCGGGTTGGGGATCCGACTTGGGGTCAAACTTGTCAGCGCATGCATGCTTCCCAAAATTAGTGTGATAAGCCGCGTGCATCAGTGCATGCATGGGATTCAAAAGAGGTGTCACTTGTCAGGGCGGGTAACATGTTGCATGGCCTTTTGTGTTCTGTCAACCAGCGCCTATCTACCTATCTATCCGTTCCAGCTACATATGTCTCCCGATCCTGTTCTCACTAGCTAACTGTAGGCAGTACGTACCACGGGCCACGGCAACAACACTATTGACCATGTGAGATCAAACAATTTTTTTTAAAAAAAACACTGTTGAACATGTGAGTAGTAGCTGCGGCGAGGGGGAGGGGGGGCCGGGATCGATCGATCGATGGCTGCCTGCAACCCACCCGGCCGCGCTTGTTTCACACGGCCGGCGACAACTAGCCACAAGAACGTACTACGCGCCTACGGAACACGCGCGCCCAATCATCACGACGACGTGCATGCTAGTTAACACAAGAACCCCGAGCGCCGTACGTGCGTGACACTCGATCCGGCCGAATTCCTGTCGTCTGCTAGCTTAGCTACTAGCAGTGGTAGCTTTAATTTGCACAAACTCTCATCAGCGCCAGCTCAAAAAGGTGTACTGTACATGGCGGCATCAGTCACGTTCCAACAACAACAACAACAACCACCAGGAGACCGTACGTACGAGAGGCTAAGCAAGGCAATGCTGTCCTCTCATAGTCTCATGCATGCATGCGCCCGGTCGATCGACAAACACAAGACCAGCTAGCTCTCGTCACTCCATCGAACGCCGCTCGTGACCCGGCTTGTTCGGAGTGCGCGCGCTCTAGCTAAGCTAGAGCCCATTAGAGGTTAGCAGTTTGTAGCTTAATTGGTGGGTTCACAGTCACAGTCGCAGTCACACCCGCCGTTAAGTCCGCGGAGATGGATCGAGCTTTTCGACGACCATGAGCATGAGCTCCTGAAAAGCTGAGGCGGATGTCATGCTTTTGGGGCGTCGCTCGGCAGATACCAATGATAGGGCCACACGGCCCGGCCGCGCCAGGGGCGGCCAGTCGGAATGAGATCGCGAGCGGCCGCTCCGGAAAGCGGCGGCAGCTACCACCACCACCTCATTCCTTTTGCTTTGCCTCGTTTATTTTTATAACCCTGCCTTGTCACGGCTCACGGCTCAGGGGGGAAGCTGCCGTGCAGCCGTGCCGTTTAAATAATGCCGGGGCTCCGCAACGCAGCACCGCCGGTCGTCGTCCACGGTGTGGTGTGTGGAATGCCCGCCGCCCGCGCGCCCGGCTGGCCTCCCCCATGGACCGTTTGCTCCATCGTCGGCATGCATGCAGTCCCAGTCGCGGGCGGGCGCGCGTCGGTCGTGGCGCCGGCCGTGCCGGCTTTACGGCCTTTGGGCGTTCCCGAGCGCGCCGTGCACGGAAAATCCGTGCTGCGTGGGAGCCAATTCCCGAGGAATATACACAGGCCCGCGGGCGCGGCCGGCCGGGTCTTCGCGTCGTCGTCGCTGGGATCCTTCGGCTAGCCGGAGGATCGGATCGGATCGACCCGGCCGGGGCCGGCTGCAGGCCTGAGCGTGGTCCAGCTCCAAAGACGACGTCGTGATTGCTACCGCGCCGACGATCGAGCCGGGGGGATTATATTAGTTAATAACTCGCGATCGCGCAATCCTGTCTCGCGTGACGAATGGATTGGGCGGACGCGACGCGACGGGGGCCGGGGCCATGACATGATTGGTTTCTTCCTCCTGATCGGCCTCGCCGAATCGTTTACGTGTGCGTCTTTTCGTGGCAAAAGTGATTGACGTGCATGCATGGAAGAGATCCTTTTTATCATGCACACCACAGGTGTGCGTGTGTTGAAGCAGGCTCGTGCCCGTGCATGCGAGCATGAACCGGCGGCTCCTCCGGGTAAAGCTGTTTTGGGGGGGATGATAATTATTATCGCGGCTTTATTTGGATGATTTTGTTATGGTGTATTTGGTCGGTATCCTCTGCTATGTTGTGAGGAGGGGTCACTACTCTGCTTGTTGATTAGCTAGGACTACTTTGTCTCCGACAGGGCATCATCAAAAGCAAAGCAAATTGGAATTTGTGGAGCTTAAATATATGCATGGGCTTGTAGTAGTAGTAGTAGTAAGTATGGATCATTATGGCTGCCTCATGTGGGATACCCTGCTGAAAGATCATAACAAGATCCATGCATCTGGTGACAATAATAATTACTTCTCCATCCCTGCCCCAACAGACAGTGAACTTACGTATTCCATGCATCTGGAGTCCTAGTAGATTTCGCAAGCGCGTAAGGAAGCCCTGAAATATTTACACATTCAGAGGTCTGCGCAACCTGATCTGCAGGACAATCAGGCTCAAGATATACAGTCAACAATACAATCAGACAGAGGCATGTGTAAATGAATATGGTCGATGCAGTCAAAATGGTAAACAAGTAGAGAGAGTAGTAGACTACTAGACAATATGTGCATGGCGCGCGGAAGGACCTGTTGTCCTGACGTGTTCGTCGAAAACAGATTCGACCTCCTCACTTCGATGGTTCGCGATTCTTTTATCCTCGCGCGCACAACAACCTGGGGTTTGGTCTAATTAATCACCATTCTGAGAGGCCGCCTTAGCTTCTCGCGCGCACGGTCCGGTCTTGCACTGCGTCTCCATGTCCGTTCTCCCTTGTCCTCCACAAAATCCACCACCAACATCGATCTCGATGTGATGGACGCACCACGCCACCGGCCCTTGCAAAGTCTCTCTCTCTCTCTCTCTCTCTCTCTCTCTCTCTCTCTCTCTCTCTCTCTCTCCACGCGCAGCTCCGATCGATCGACTGGACACCCTAATTTTCTGAGCTCCAGTGACCAACGATGTGGATTTTGGCAATTGCGCACGGCGATGCAGTAGGACGACCGATACGGGGACGCCCTTTGACTTCAGAATATGGCTTGACACGGCTCGTATGGACTCTTCTCTCTGACCGTGAGCGCCGGTAATTCCCAATGCAGGGTGGTGGCCCGTGAGCGATCTGCGTCATAAGTCAAAATTTTAATTTTGAAGTAGCAATATCTTATAGTACAATATATATAAAGGAGGAGTAGTATTATCGTATTTTAAGTGAAAAGTTTATAACTATGATTCTATGAAAGTTCTTTTTTTTATGGATCCAGTAATGAATCCAATTTAAATAAATGGGCATGGTGATCCGTCTAAATATCGTGTGTAGATAATTTTTCTTCATGGTAATATTTGGTTCTTTTTACTTAAATTAAAAAATGACTTTTGAAAATAGTTTTTTCCTTATTTATTGATTGTACTTGTCCTCTTACCTCAGCCCTCCATATAAAATATGTATATTTTTTTGATAAGAAAACTTTGTTCGCTTGAACTTACCAGTCTCTCACAATAATCAGCTAGCCAAATAGATAAATCGTCATTCCTCCCTTCTTTTTTTCCCCACTCATATTCAGTCGGCTGTGACTTCTTAGATTCCTGTAGATGCCAAATCAAGGTTGCCTTTAGTTTTCTTTTTGTGGCTCCATTCTTCGATAAAACCACTATACAAGGCAAAGGATCTTCGTGTGACTTGGTAGATCTAGATCGTTAGATCATTATAAATCCAATGGTACATATTTTTCTTTTCTTCTCAATTATCTGAATAACTTTTAGGCTCTCTCGACGAACATGAGGCTCCTTTTTAACATTATTGTACATGTACAATAGACTTTTGTATATTGATTGCCAGACTTGAAAAAACTAGACTTAAACAAACCTAGATGGATTAGCAAGGAATGTTTAACCCTAGTAGCAATATGATATTAGCAGATTTGTCCTAAGAAAATATTTCCAAATCAAAACATTTTGGAATCAATAAGCCTTAATAATAGAAATGATTTAGAAAAATATTGGTCAAAGACTAATTACATCTAATTTGTTGACTAGAGTGGGAGATACCTCGATACAGTAAAAGAAAAACAGACAAAAATCTAGCTGACTATTGTCAATCCTTCACATGACGTATGTGTTTCTTCTCAAGATTCGCAAGAACAACAAACACAGCTTCACTAGAAAATGTCTACATGGTACCGAACTGATGCCGACTATAGTTGAAATCAGAATCCATGGTTCATGGCAACGGAACAGGTGTCCTCCAGCTGTGGAACTCAATCAGATCTCTATTCACAATCGATTTGTTGTGCAGCCAGAACGTTTCGGGCGATTGATGGAACCGCCGCACTTTCTTCTGTAGCTCTGTCAGGATACCGCTCATGGCAGAGCACGGCTCAGTATCAGCTGCATATACCCACAAGCATCTGATCTGACGCCCACGACCAATCATCTCCTCGATCCTTTCTTCTGCGACACCAACAGACAGTCAACGTCCCTTTGATCCGGCACAGCCTTAACATATATTTACAACTACAATGTAGAACTATTCCCTCCATTCCAAATTATAAGTTGTACTGATACATAGTCTCCAGTCTAGTTTATAAGCCACAGTTCGATACGGCATGATCTCCTAGGATATACTTAGATTGTTCATTTATTTATATTATACATTTATGACTATATAAACCTATGATTATTGGATAACACATTTGATTACAAATCTAACCATATTAAGTCTATATTACAATATTCAAAAATTGTAGGCCCGGTTATTGGTAAAAGATCGTAAAGTTTGAACCTTGATATGCGTGTGCGCCTTATAAAAGTATTTATGACTATAAATATATGATTATTGGAGGGAGTAGTTTTTACAATGTATAAAGACATTTTATATCTAAGTGTATAATAAAAACTATATAACTATAAAAAGCTAAAATAAGTGTAATGCAATACCTGATATTGATTCAAGGTACTCAAGGAGTTCAGGTCCAATCCTGGACGATGGCCACTTTATCGAGATTTCACTGTAGTCGATCACATTCTGGAAAGGAAGCTCAACTTCATCTGACAAAATCACCGGCACACATTCCTATCATCAAGATTCTCACAAGTTCATCATCAACATGCTACAGAAAAACATCTCTTAGCAGGAGGAGAAATAGGATAGCTAACCACAAAGAAGGACTCATAGAACCGAAGTGTCCAAGATGACTCTCCACGTGGAGCCAAGCAGAACTTTGCATTTCTCAGGTGCTTGAAGTAATCCATCCTTCCCAATTTGTTGGGGCCAGATAACTTGAGTTCCGGAGATTCCAGCTATTCACAAAACCAAAGTTACATTACATGCGATAAGAGTTTTAAACAAAAAGGATGTGTTCAGAGCATTGCCCAACAGGGAAGCCTAGAAAAATGAATATGGTGCAATATGACTAATTTGAGGTAGACAACTACACAAGGATGTTTAATGTCAACTTGCATGCATTGCAATGCCATCTTTGAATTATCACTTTTCATCCATTAATATTGAGTGAAATCATAAAAAAGTTTACAATAATCTTATTTACTCAGTCCATTCCAAATTATAAGACATTTTACCTTTTACTATGCACTTAGATATACACTATGTCTACGTACAGTTAAAGCAATGTATCTAGAAAAGCCAAAACATCTTATAATTTAGAAAGGAGGGAGTAATTTTTATTTTAATACAATTTTGAACTTATTCTAACCTTGTCAGGATACTGCTTTGCAAGCTCTACCAGTTGAAGGCGCCCTCTTTTCCCCTGGGCACGTCCAAGGAAGTTGGCTAAGTACTTCCTTTTTGTTAGCGGGATTGGTTGGACAGCACGAGCATCAGACTTCACCATAGAATCATCCACGTTCCCAGGTATAATAATATCTTTCCATGTATTAAATGCACTCATACCACGTTTGTCAGTCCGGTCACCCTGACAAATGAAACACAGAACCATAGATAGACTTCTCAAATAGACAACAATGAAACAGCGCTACAGCCGCGTCCTAAGATTTGGATAGTTTAAAAACTACAACTCCTTCCTTTCGTGGAAAAAAATGTGGCACATGTTAATCGCATCACATACCTCTGGAGTAAGGATAATAGATCGATTCAGAAATGTTGCCCATGAGCGAAACAGATGAGCACCTGCACCACTACATATGACAGAAGGCATAGGTTTCTCAGTTAAAAGGTCCCCAAACATATATTGCTCTGGCAAAAATGAAGAAAACTGGTGGTTCACCAAATAGTAGTTACAAGATGTACCTTGGGAAGACAAAAATGTGATCAAGCCCACCTGATCTACGGAAATATGGCATCTGACTCAGAACCTAAAGCAAATGAAGGTGAAACAGTAAGGAATTTGTTTTCAAACACATATGATCCAGGAACATCTTGTGGCGGGTTACCTTGACATAGGTCTGATTGATTTCCTTGTCACTTAATGCCCCTGTCATGCGAACACACTTGACATAGCTTGGAACAAAGAAGAGATTTGCTTGATCCTTGTTCAATGTTCTGAACCTTGACTTTAGAAGAAATTGGTGGATCTTGACCTATGAAATGGAACTTGACGTTTGTTGTTTCGGTTTTCGGTAAGAGACATTGGGTGCAGGTACCCAGAATCTAACGAATAGCAGCAAGGATTATACTAGTAATGTCGTTAGTTTTGGTAGAGGCCAGAGGGAGTAGCCCTGCTATGCTACTCTGACAAGATGAACAACTGAAAGTTTGGCCTTATTTGTGTGTGAAGTAATAAAACTTTGAATAAGTAATTTATAGAAATACATGATACAGAGTACGTTGCTTGAAACACTGATTGGGATGGACGGCCTAGACTGGACAAGTATGATTGATGTTGTGCAGGTTCAATAGTATACGCCCTCTGAGTCGAATTAGGTTAGGACCAGGGGTAGCGGCTGTACTGTAATGTAGGGAGCGAAATTTGAAAAAAAAAAAAAAAGTAAAAAAAAAAGTGCGTTGCCTCCTTAGACAAGATCAGTGCCGGTGTTCTGTGACTACGGGGGAGGGGGATTGGAGGGAAATGAGGTGGTGGGGTCCAAGGTTTACCTGGGTGCCCCATTGGCCCTTGAGGCATGTGGCGGCGGTGATGGTGCCGTCGCGTCCCCGGAGCAGGGAGCGGAGGCCCTGGATCTCGTCCTCAGCGTAGACGTAGATGCGGAGGTCAGCGGAAGAGGAGGGCCGGCCGGGGTTTATGGGGGCGGAGGACGATGTGTCGAGGAGGAGGCGGTCGAAGAGGCGGGTGAGGAGGAAGGTGGCAGCGACGAGGAGCACAGCGCCCACCCGGTGAGCGCGGCTGCAGCCTTGGTGGTGCCGCATGCTCCGGTAGCTCGCCGGAGCCACAGATGGGGTAAAGAGGTGAGGGGATCTGATTCCGAATTTCCGATCATGTGCCAGCAGCAGCTTAGCTTGGGTGAGCGGACCTTGCTGCGATCTCTCGAGTTGGGCCGGATGCCTCATCATTCATTGACTGGGCCGGCCTGGCAACGGGATCTAGTTTGATGCACGTAGAGTAAACATCTGGATTTTTTTTTTCCTCAAAAATATTTTTTTTTCGAATTACATAGTATAGACACATACGCTCATAACGCACGCACACTCACCCTATAAACACAGGCACGCAACCCTACCCTCATCGAGGGGAACGTCGCCTACCACTAAAAGCATAACGCCGCTAAATCCTTGAATAAATTCAGGAAAGCTGTGACAAACAGGATTTGAACCCTGGTGGGTAGCGTCCCACTGGACAGTTCTACCATTGGACCACAGGCCCATTCGCCGCTCAAAAAAAATTCTAATATATATTTTAGGAGAAAGTGAAAAATTGAAAATATCTATCTGTTCCTACTCAATCATCGGAAAAAATCCAATTTGCCTCACTCAAAAATCTGGATTTTGACACCCATGTAACTTTTGAGACCGTCCCATTTATCTCCTTTTGATTGACGGGATATCGTAGAGGACACTTTTTCATGGCTTATTTTGCATTGAAAAGTTTCTCAAAATATATGACAAAACCTAAGAGAAATACAGCAGTTAGTTGGGCTAGAAAAACAATCTAAAACTTATCCTATTATCACAACCTGAATTTTAGACTTTTTCTAATGAGGTGGACTTCTCCTAGTGTTTTTGAAAGGATCTAATTGGCCTAGAGGAGGGGTGAATAGGCGTATTTAAAACCTGAAACTCAAAAACTCAAAGCGGAAGTCAAATACCTAACCGGTACCACCGGTAGGTTTGGACCGGTACTACCGATGCAAACAGACCGGTACTACCGGTGCCCTACAGGAACTATGAAATCAGAGATAAATGAGTTTGGATTTCAGATCTGAGTTTTACCCCACTCTCAGATGTAGAAAGAGTTCCCTTGGCTTGGAGCTTCACCAAAACGTAGATCGACTCAGTCCAACCTATGAACAAGGTAGAGACAAAGGAATACCAGATAATCAAGAACAAGTAGGAAGAGTAAACAAGTTCAACAACAACAAGCACGCGGGATATAAGATTTATCCCGAGGTTCGGTCCCCACTAAGGAGATCCTACGTCCTCGTTGTTGAGGTGACCACTAAGGTCGGAGTCTCTTCCACCTCCTTGCCTCCCTCAAGCAACCACAAAGGTTATCCCGAGATTTCCACTAAGATCAAAGGGTGATACAAACACTTTGGGTGCCCTCACAAATGAATCAACACGGGCAACCACGAAGAACGCCTAGCCGGCTAGGGTACCAAGAACCTAAGAGTAACAAACACAAACCAAGCCGGCTAGAGGAGGGATCCAAGTGTTCAAGTCGTAGATCGAAGCTTTCCACTCTCAAATCTCACTTCCTAACTCAAATCTTGCATAGATTTCGATCTAGGAGCAAGGAGGGTGAGACAATGCTTGGGAGCTCTTTTCTCAGCTGGTGAGTCGAAGGAATTGAGTGGTTGACAGTTAGAAGTGGAGGAGAGGGCTATTTATACAAGAGTCTCGCGAAGCCGGTACTACCGGTGTGAAGCCACCGGTCCACCCTTCTAGCCATTGGATCTCACCTACAGTCGTGCAGAGAGTGGGCGGAAAAATGACTTACCGGTACTACCGGTAGTTCAAATTTCTGCCAAAACAGACTTGTCGTCAAAATGACTTACCGGTACTACCGGTAGTGCAATCTGACGACAAAAGACTGGGCGAGCGAGTTTGTCATCAAAATGACTTACCGGTAGTACCGGTCACCGGTACCACCAATCAGGACTGGTACTGCCGGTAGGTCAATCTGACGACAAAGACAGAAGACTACCGAGCTGCAATTAGTACTACCGGTACTACCAGTGGATCTCCACCGGTGCTCCCAAAAAGAAATTTTCTAAGTGTCCGTGAGTGCAAAGGTGTCTCTCAAGCGCATAAGTTAGAACGACATGAGCACTCTTACCCCCATCTAGCTACCTTGATTTGCATTCCTCTTGATAGTGCGGCATTTCCTATAACTCAAGTAATAAAATGAAAACTAAGGAGCCACTTGAGTTGAGCCGCTTCCGTCCAAAGAAAATTTAGGGGTGCTTTGTTCACCTAGTATCACCATTTCAAAACTTTCAATGGACTAACACCTGCATATTGACTTGAATCAACATGTTAGTCCCTAATTTGATTGTCATTAATTATCCAAAACCCACAAAGGGGGCGAATGCACTTACAGTTTTGCTATTTAAAATTTAGTGTAAAACTTCTCTACTAAACATCTCTTAGTAGTGTATATCGCCCTCGAGCAAGTCAGTAGGTAGCCTTATCTGTACCAACACTATTTGCATGGTTAACAGCGAAAAAGTGGATATCAGCATTGTGTAACATGTTTAACTGTGAAAACTGGATATCAGTATTGCTTTGTATATTGTGTAGCATGTTTAACTGTGAAAACTGTGAAAAGTGGATATCAACATTGTGTAGCATGTTTAACTATGAAAAGTGGATATCAGCATTGTGTAGCATGTTTAACTGTGAAAAGTGGATATCAGCATTTTGTAGCATGCTCAACACAATGTCATATGTTGGCCTCTATGGTTTGGAGTGGTTGAGACAACAGCGGCCGTTAGCCCGTTATCTTCATAGGGTCCATGGAAGAGAAAAACAAACCAATGTTCTTCCCTGGAAGATACCACATGATAGTATATGGTTTTGGCCACTCTCGTGGTGGCAAGGTCATTGGTATGGAGGGGGTCAATGGTGTGCCTTGTGTTAAGTTTGAGAACCAAGAGGTCATTGGTGAGGTGCAACCTACAGTGAGCACCAAAGGCACCAAGCAAGTTTCCAAGGCACCAAGCAAGTCAAGAGGAGGCATGAAGTACAACATAAATCAATCTAGGCAACAACTTCTACTTGTTCCTAGAGCAAATAAGCATGTGTTTGGCTTCAGCAACTAATGTTTAGGGGATGTCACATTGAATATTTAAATTTAATTACAAAACTAATTAGGCTAATCTACAAAACAAATCTATTAAACTAATTAATTCATTATTAGCACATGTTTACTATAGCACCATATTTTCGAATCATGGATTATTTAGACTTAATAGATTCGTCTCACATTTCACAAATTAGCTTTAATCCATGTAATTAGTTCTGTAGTTAATCTTTTTTCGAATTGCACTGTGCAGACATAGATGCACAAAATGCATGTGCTCACCCATATGAATACATGCACACAAACTCTACCTTTATTAGCATCTCTGTAAGACCGTAAGACTGCGCTGACTGATCTTAAGATTGATGAAGTTACTACAGACGCCTCGCTGTCGATAGAAACATCACTGAAAGCACAACATCGCTAAATTATAAAATTAATTTAGGAAAATACGAATATCTGTGATAAGTCGAGTACTTAAACTCGAGTGGGTAGTTTTGTAATAAATATATTACTTCCCGTTCACGGGATGGAACCCAACCTGTGTGTTGATCGACTTTCAACAACCATGGTAAAGATATATGTGAAGAGAAGTTTATGGGTTTTAAAGGTTGCTCACATGTTCCCGTTGCTAATGCCAATGGACTCAAATCAATTGTCATACCTAAAACGAGAACTTGATTTTTTTTTCTTTTTTTGGTAGGCATGCTCCGATAGATAAATTGGATGCTTAAGTGAACATACGAATCATGACTCTCATGAGAATATTGTGTTTGGTGATTAAATGGAGGTTATTGGTCTAGGTGGCTAGGTAAGATTGCTATTCAAAATAAAAATTAAATTTCTAATATTTTTATTGTTTAATTCGTTGAGTTACCAATTCGTTGCCCGCCTAAACCGTCCACATAGTAGTTGTAAACATGTTCGCGGTTTGTGATAAAACTGATTATACAGTGTTCCAAATTCAAATCATACCAGGGCCTATCCCAACTAATCAGGCAAGCAAGGCTTCCACATTATCATGCAATTTGCCCGTGCAATGCAGGTCATGCAATATTTTCAGATTTTCCCATTATCTCAAACGACAGTCAAGCAGACATTTTCTTGTCATTTCTACGGTCATTAGGGACAGTACCTTATATTTTACATAAATATACCACAGCATATTGCCAATGACTAGATGGGTTACCTATAGCACAAGCTAAAACTAAGCCTCACACCAGCCAAATCTAATCTGTAGAAGTTGCTCCGGAGAAGCTGCTTTGTTTCTCCAAGGCCAAAACCTTCCGTCTCTTGTAATGCCTTTCTGGTTTTGCATCACCAGGGGAACCTATTTCGTTCTCTTCCAAGGTCCTATCAGACCCAGGCCTTTTACCATCAAAAGATTCGTTCTCAGACATGCCATTCTTTGGTGTGGAAGGTCTATCTACAAGGTTGCAGGTGCCATCAAGCAGAGGCATTTCAGCATCAGAAGATGTGTTCTTGGAAACTGCTTCATTCTTTGTGCTACAGGGTACATCTAGTGATAGAATCACACCATCAGTGCAGGTTGCGTCATCTTCACAAGGAAGAACACTGTCAGTTGCTAAGTATCTGTCAGCACCCTCACCATCAGCATTTAAATCTGTTTTATTTCTACAATCACCTGCTATTATTTGGTCGGTGTTTCCCTCGCTCTCGTCAGGGGGAACTGTACTACCACCAGTAATACTATTATCAGTATTTCCAACTTTCAACTCAGATATATCCTTAGCATTTATATCATTTTCATGTGCACAGTCACCTGCGACTACTTTGTCAATATTTTCCTCTTTAAAGTCTGAGGAAGCTGTGCTAGCACCAGTATTAGCACTCTCCGTATTTCCAATTTTCAACTCAGAGCTTCCATTGGCATTTATATTACTTTCATGTGCAGAGGAAACTGACACTACTTTCTCAATATTCTCAGAGCTACGATTGGCATTTATATCACTTTCATGTGCAGAGGAACTTGACACCACTTTCTCAATATTTCCCTCATTTAAGTCTGAGGAAGCTGTGCCAACACCAGGCATACCATTGTCAGCATTTCCATCTGGCGACTGCAATGAAACATACAGCTCACCATGATTGACATTGTTTACAGTTGGGTTAATACTCTTCACATCTTCGATGATTGCATTGTCTACAACATTTTTGCCGATATCACCTAGTGTGACTGAATCCAGACCTTCATGAGGATCGCCACAGTCACCTTCAGCTGTCATTTTTTCTGGATTTGGTCCATTGTCATCTTTGCTGGAGTCAAACATCATAACATAATCCATAGCTTGAGGTCTAAAGCACTCATCCCCAACTTCTATGCTTTTTTTAAAGGACTGTTCTTTGCTGGTAATTTTCTCAGCTAAAATTTCAGAGATTGAGCAACTCGTAGAAATCATAATATCCTGCATCTCAGCTTCAGCTTGGCTATGAACTTTTCGGTCATTGTCCGAAGAAAGAAACAAAGAACTCTCATTTTCCTTATCTGTTACCAAATGATCTGAATCCTTAAGCATTTCATCATCTTCTGGGGCATATGATCTCATATTAAGTTGACTGTTAGATGCAAGTGGCTCATTTTTCTCACCCTGGCTTGACAGGCAAACAATAGTATCCTTGACTGGTGCACACACCTGCTACCAAACAAAATAACACATCATGGTATCAGTAATCAAGCTTAAGCAAAGTAAAATAGGAGTTAAAACTTATCAGCTAATAACTATACCTCTGACTCTTGTAGATTCTGTACATCGACAATAGGAACACTTCCAGTGTCCAACATGCATCCAGAAGTAGGTAGCCCCTTTTCTTCAGAATCATCTAAACAGATGGACATGGATGGCTGCATTTCATGAGTCCCATCATCAACTGTGCAAACTGTTTCAGGTTCACTAGCAGAGCAGCTCTGAGCACGAAACTCTCTAGTTGGTTCCGGTTCAGCATTTGAGCATCTTTGATGCCTTTCATCGAGCTGCTCACCACCACAAGCTAGATTGGGATGATTCTGATTCTGAAAAGATCCAGTCACCAGCTCATGAATTAACTTTCGGACCACCGAACGCTTGAGAGAAGCTTCAGGGGGTGCAAACCAATCATCACTAAGCTGAAAAGTTCAAGAAATTAATACACCTATTAAAATCCAAACTCAAAATATTTCATAGTATGGCTTTGCTCTTCAAGGATATTGTGATGACTCATTTTGAAGAAAACTGGAATTAAGTGGCCAAAGCACAGACAAAATAGTGAAAGAAAAGGAAGGCATAGTCAAACCAAACTAATGTCAAGGAGAAGTTTTACTAACAAAAGCTAGAAAAGAATGTAAGGTGGAACAAGGAGCAAATGAAGGTGATCTTTTTATACACAAGTGTTCAGACAATATCATTGTAATCTAACTACGAATTTGAATCTCAAACACTCATAATTCTGTGAGGTTGTAAATACTCATATTGTTTAACTTGTGTAATTGACCAACTGTACTTAGGTTAGTGCAGTGCATTTTTCACTGACTTAATTGATAATTGTACCAGAATAGTTTGTAAGATAATTTGCTGCAACAGCAGAGTTGACACAGTCAGTTGTGCTGACTCCTGTAGAGGATATGGCAATAGGCAAACACTTCTAGTACTTGAATATACACTTAGTAGCAGCGGCATACATCAGCCATATGTAATTGTTGAGGCTGATCTCAGCCATGTAGTGTTGTACTAGTAGTTAAGTGTTGTAATAGTAGTTGGTACCTTGTAGAGGTACTAGATTTGTGTATATAAGCAGGCAAGGCAATAGAGCAAAGGCAGTTCAGTTTGCCAATTCAGAAGTGCAGTGCTGTGCTTGTGCTCTCTGTTCTCACCCTTCCTCCACCTCCAGCCAGAGTGGGTGCTGGACATCTAATCACTCACCTATGCAAGGGATCCAAGGGCCAACATAGTTCCAATATATGAAATCACGCAAGGATTATAATTGAATACAATAATCAAAATATTGCAAATTGTAAATATCCACTATCAAAAATTCTTAGCACCCATAGATTACAACAATAATAAAGAAATAGTTAGCACAGTTATGACAGAGTTCATAACAGCGACAACATTGAGCTTCAAGACCAAGCAAACTACTTACTTAAGAATGGCAGAGAAAAAGCAGGATGGCATTAAACAACAAAGAAAAAAAAAATTAAGACTTTAGAACTCACAAAGCCAGAAAATACATCAATCTTCAGGGGGTTGAAGTTACTTGGAGCATCTGTCAAAAATTGTTCCACGTAATGGAGCAAGAACAAGCCACAATCATATGAATTATCCTGCTGAGGGAGCTGCACCGCAAATAGAGCATAATTGGATTACAATCCAAAATTAGAACACCAAAGGTCAAAATCTGAGTGTTCATACATGTAAAAGGCTGTGATCTAGCATGTGATTATCACAGCCCAATAGCATATGCAATTATGTCTTCACTCAAGCTATTCACGTTAGCAACCCACATCCACTAACATACATTTAGTTGTCAACATCAGCGTACTACAGTGCTACACCATCCACTAACATGCATTATGATATTTTTCTAATCATGTAAGTAAATATAAGTAGTATAATTTCATTTCAAATCATCTGATATTCCCGCAGCAAAATACGGGGTACCCTTCTAGGAATTTGGCAGCACACATTCATGGGAGAAAACAGTGTTCAACTGCGGCCAGGATTTTTTTTTCTCCATAAAAATGTGACAAACCAAATAAGCCCAACACTTTGTAGATATAAGCAGAAGTGTGCGGCAAAACAAGTCCAGAAATAAATTCATGTGGAGAAGGATAAGCCAAGATCAGCGTGAATACAATGCGCACGATCAAAGGAATTCAGTCAAGCAATCTATTGACTGCATTTCAGTTGGACAGAGAGCACAAATCTGATCAACTTAATCTAATGCAAATTCGATAAGATGCTGTTTATGCCAACAATTGGCATACTTTGTACCAAAAGATTGATAGTCCTGGATTACCCAAAAATTGCTAGATACATGGAAAGAATATGAATTAGGATGCAAGCGTGAACCAAAATCATGTCCAAATTAGGGGAATTGACCCACATATATACATGTAAAAATCACAAAGACAGATCTGACCATACAGGCAATAGAGGGTTTTGTTATAAAGACATTGAAAAATCAATCATTGACGACACGATAGAAAGAAGTAACACAAATCTATCTCCACCACTATTTGTATTTATGGATTAAAGATTCAAAGTTCCTGCACTCTTCAAACAACAAATGAAATTTAAAGCCACACAAATAAATGTGGGTTTATTAATAATGTCACCAAGGGATTTAGAAGAGGTACTGAAACTTATTATGTACGAACCTCAAGGGAGACGAATCTTAAGTTCAAGAACTTGTCTGAATTATCTGATGCTGATTCAGGGTGCCTTTCCTTCCACTCTTCCCATAAATAACTGTGGCAGAGAGAATCAAAGTTCACATAGGATCCACCAGATATTGATCAGAGTGTGGATTGACAAAAGAAACAGAAGTTATGGGCCAAAGAACCATCATTATCAGTTCTCAAAATTGACGCTGTATAGAACTGACCGTTTCCTTTTTCTATCTAAACTGCAGTTACTGCTAAATCTCATCCAGGCAACCTATACCCAGAACAATCTTCAGACCGAAGTTCAGTTAGTAAGATTGCTGTTTTACCGCCCGCACCCCCCCCCCCCCCCCCCCGCCCCACACACACCCCCCTCCCAGCTGCAGTCACTGGCTCACTGCTAAATCTAACCCAGGCAACCTATAACCACCCAGAACAATCAGATTGGTGTGTACCCCCTCCCCACTTTACAGCTTTTGTAAAGACCCTAAAAGACCACCCAGGTGAAAGGCTGGTTATCACACAACCAAAGGGCAAACACTGTTTACAACATTTTAAAATCAGAAAAAATTGCAAGGAAATAGTTTGTGTTTTCAAATATCATCTTAATCCCTCAATTGTAAATACAATTATGCACAAGTCAAACAAAATAGAAAATCTACCATACCACTGGTAATAGACTTACCTTTGAATGATGTCCTTGAGTCCAGTATGACTTCCTTTAAGTGAATCCATGTGTAAAATGCATGGGAGTTTAGCTGAGACCTTTGCATCACCATCTGCAGCAAAACAACATTTTTAAATAAAAAACTACTAAAATCGTGTCAAAGATGCCATTTTCAATTTATATCCATGCCTTCAAATGTCGCCACTTCGCCAGGATAGCAAATAACAATTAAACTCCAATGCAAGCTGAAACAACGGCACATAATAACAGTTTACATTGATTATCATCACATAAGCATAATTTTTGTTGTTGTTAGAAGGTTCTTACTTGAAGTTGACTGGAATGAACAGAAAATCTTTGTCAAATACATCTATTTTGCGGGTCCATTTGCGAACACGTAAGAAGGCTGCTCTACCTTCCGGAGCTCTCCCCTGGTCTTTGTCAAGATCTGCCAGCTTGCGAAAAAAGAAGCTGTTAAAGAAGTGGTACCTGCGCTTCACAGTTGATTCAATTCTTGTGCTCAAGTATCTGCAGAACACAAATTAAGGACTCAGTTAATGCGAGTAAAAACACATTGCAAAACAACTTAAATGTTAAAACAAATAATAAAGAATGGCGACCATGTTTTTCTTACTACTAATTAAGAAAGATAGACTTCATATATCAGAAACAATTTCCTTTTATAATTCATGCAATTTAAATCCTCATAATAAATTGGAAATGTCTTTGTTTCCTTCCAAGAAAATACATCCAGCGAAAAGGCCTCTAGCTGAGTTGGTTAGGTGGCTGGAGTAGAGCACTTCTTAGGTCCTGAGTTCGACCCCCCGTGGGAGCGAATTTTCAGGCTGGGGTTAAAAAAAATCCCCTCGTTTGTCTCACGCCAAATCACAAATCCAAGGCCCGGCCCTGTTTGTGGTCGTTCTCACATGGGCTGCGGCCATCTTACCTACCCCCACCCCCTCCCCCCTGCAGGTCAAATATTTTTTTTCTTAGAACATACATCCACCCCCGGTTTTGAACCTATTCAAGTGGAACTTTCAGTGTGCAGAAATTCTTTCTTTTTCTTTTCCTTGAAACGGCCTTGCAGTCAGTGTTCTCTCCAATTGTTGTTCTTTTCTTTTTTTTGTTTCCTTTCCTATCATGACTTGTGGTTGTGGGGAGCAGTGATTTTTCAGTGCATATAAAGATCATTTTTTATACAAACATAACATGTACTTTTATATATCAAGTTTGGGGCATGAGAATTTATACAGTAACTTTATAAATCTGCATTAGACAGCCAGAAATTAAAATAGTCGAGAAACAAAGCATGTCCAAATGCAAGGAAAAGTAGTAAACATGATTTAATGCACTGTTCTCAATACATGTGCCATTTTCAATCTTCATACACCTCAACAAGTGCAATATTTAACTTGTCATCAAGAATCTAATTTAAAGTCTTCTTCAGTCCTTTGTTTACAATAAAGTAAGAAAAAAAAACTGTAAGATTCAAAAATTCCTACTTTCTAGTATCAAACCATAATGCAGCAACCAGCTGCACAATAACAATTTCCACCACAATCGACGTAAGGCAGCAAAAATATATATGCTTGAAACAAACAGGAAACAAGATGTACAAATATTACTAGCAGTACAAAGATGTAATAGGATATTTAACAACTAAAACTATAACGACAATATGATGTCCAACAAAAGGTTCAACCTACTTGATATAAAAGTCAATTATTGTATCATTGACAAAGGTTTCAGGAAGCAAGAGCTCAACATCTCTTTTGCTAATGGAAACAGCATCAGGGTCTCCTTTGGGATAAATAACATCTTCAAAGTCCTCAGTGCTGAACCAATGAAAACAAATAACAGTAAAAAAAATAAGTATAACAAGTTCAAATTGCCAAACATGCAAAAATAACTTTAGCCTCTGAGTACACAGATGCTTCAGGTTTAATAATAGCGCAGGCAGAAAATATACATATCTGCCTTACTGGAAATATTGCCTCAAATAGAATTCGAGTATAGTAAAGAATAATATCCTTTGTTAGGACGTGAAACACAAACTAAAATGGAGATACAATGTTGTGAAATTATTATGGCATTAACATTGCCAATATGATCACTGACATGAATGTTATGAAGCCTTAATTTTTTAGATATCAAGACTTCTTACAGAAAAAAGGGGGAAAAAACAGGCAAAACTCAACAAATTGTGCAATTGTCATATAATCACCTGGAGAAGTACTGCCTAGGGAAAAACAGACAGGGTTCCATGCTCCAATTCTCCAATGCAAAATCATCTCTGAAAAATGTGTGCAATTAAAAAATACAATTGTAGTAGTCACAATAAAACAGCCAAAATTGAAATTGTTCTTTAAAAAGGTGGAAATTTAACATTAAGAGTGTAAAGAAGTACGCAAAAAAAAAAAAAGTATCAAACCTCTGACTACAATAATATTTACCATGGCTATATGCCCATGCTTGAGACTTGACATCCATATTGAAACAAAAGCCTAATAGACTAGCATGTTGTCCAAAAAAATAACTAAAAGATACAAGAGTTTGCAGTTTGCAGCATGCATCATCTGGTAAATCAGCGAATAAAGAACTCAATTTGTTGATTTATTTTCTGCTATATGTCTACTTGTCTAGACTTAGGGACTGTTTGGAACCACTAGTGTTAAGCTAGTTCATAGCTGCTAACTAAAAGCTACTAGTTAATTATTAGCAGGAGGCTGGGCTATTTGGATACACCAGCTAATAGGTGACTGGATACTTGGTTCGCACCCATCCACCAACAACTAATGAACTGGAGTAGTTGTTAGCGTCTCCACCTGTTAGAGTACATCAAGAGCTTATTGGGCATGGAGCTGATAGGAGAAGCCCGTCATAACATCTATCACCAGCCCAGGCCCAATAAAACCTTGACGTACTCAACACCACCAACCGCTTCCCTTATAAATTAACAGTTAATTCTAACAGGCACTGCATATCCATGATCCATCAGTACCAGATAAGATCAAATATTTCTCCACATCTGATAAACTCAACAAAGTTTATTATCAACTGTGGTCACTGAATTGATAATCTGATATAACTACTGTTTGTTCTCTAACTAATATGTTAGCACAAAAAGCACCCAATCAACTTAGCCTAAAGATACCAAAAACATATCCATACAGCTTAGTTATTGCATTAAAATGTTTGTCATTACATGCCATAGTAGAAATTTTCATATGTTGTATTGTAAAAACAATTTGTTTTAGCCATATGGAACCACGGATATAACTTGTAATAAGTTTTCAAGGTACTTTACTATTTCTTAATTGCATGTCTTGCAATTGAGTTCTCAGCATATTCATCCCATCTGCTCTAATTATTAAGGATAGCATGGTCAGTTAAACACTCAGCAAGCAAAAACGTTATCCCACAACTTACGATGGGATGTCTTTCCATATTTCTTCATATCTTGGCCCCATTTCCCAAATCTTCTGTTGTCTCCTTGGCCATTGTAAATCATCAAGAGAAAATTGTACTCTAACAGGACCTGTCGAATATAAAAAAACTGAGCTAGTTGGTAAGAAGCAAGGAGTGTCTCAATCTCAACAATATATATATATACCTATCTATTAGTGTTACTGTAGTTTTTAATGAACTAAGTAAACATCTTAGATTAGATGTTTGCAACAAAACAAGATCTCATGTTGAGACCAAACCTCAAATAGAAAGAGCAAGCATAACTCAAGGGCATATTTGAAAGTCATTGGACCCTCAATTTGAGATTTTCCATTACAGATGTCTAAGTTTAAGATTTTCGCAAGAAAGCCTGAGTTTTCTCAATCTACAAGAATAGAAGGAAAAATTATGCTACGTAAATGATCGTAATGCTCCCTTTACTCCCTCCCCTCTTTGCATGTCAAATGGGTAAGCAGTGAGCAAAATGCATGGATTGCCTGAGTAGTTGGAACTTGAAGCGATGTCACCCAAGCCACCCAAAGACGGTGCACCCAAATCTGGAGATATTTAAGTTTAATCTCCTAATCATGGTTATTAAATTAGTAAATGGAGGGGAGGCAATCTGCCACCTTCATACCACAGAAGTGCTCAACGCTTGTCGAAAGGATGGCATAAAAACAAGACCTAGAGGTGATTAGACGGAAATAGCAAACACAGAGGGATGGAAAAAGGGCAAAAGATAAAAGAACCACCTCCTGGCTACCCCAATTTCCCTATCCCACAGTAGCCAGCAAGACCAGAAACACATCTCACGCATACATGTCGCGTAAAGCGAGTAGCTGTGAATCTTTGACCCACCTTTTCCACCTGCACTCTTCTTGCCGCACCTGTCCTACCACGCCTATCCCCCAGCTCCACCATCATCAGTAACTACTCACCTCCACAAGTGCCTCACATTCCTACAGCTACCTCATCTCCAACGCGATCTGGGGGATTCAGCAGCAGCAAGGGAACAGTTGTCAACAGCACATGCCGAATAGGATCACCGCAGCGGCAACGCCCCTAGCACAACCTTGACATGCCACATATGTGGTCCCTTGAAAACCATGTCCACTAACATGAACCCTAGTGGTGGGATGCATTCCAGATGGGATGCATCTGGCACCCATCCTACACCATGCAGAGGCAATGCCCTCTCCACTCTGCACTGCTAGACGCTGTGTGAACTCCATGAAAAGCATATGTTTTAACACAAAGCCAATGCCAGAACTACAATGTGACAGGTGTGGGGAAGCGAACTGGAAGGGTAATGGGCTGCTAATGGCAAATATGGCTTACTAGATGCCATCAAAGTGGAAATAATAAGCAACCATTGTAGTGGCATTTAGAGCTAGGCTTTTGAAGGTTGAAAATGTGCAAAACTGAAACATTTTTTCTGCTACTTAAAACAGGAGTTGGTGGTGATGGTGTGCCTGCCATCACCACCAATCTGCCCCAAAACTTTTTTCTTATTCACCCACCTTGCCTCAAGTATTGGGAATTTGCTGACTGTCTTATTTCATTTGCAAATGGTAATAGTTACATGCTTTCACATTTGTATTCTCTGTGACACCATTCTTACAAGTACTATGTGCACATGTTTAATTATTTGGTCTGTTTTGCTGTTGCAATGCACAGGTAATATTTATAGTCAACACACAATATACTTATTACATAAGAAGGGATGGCAATGCCATGCTTTCACATTTGTATTCTCTGTGACACCATTCTTACAAGTACTATGTGCACATGTTTAATTATTTGGTCTGTTTTGCTGTTGCAATGCACAGGTAATATTTATAGTCAACACACAATATACTTATTACATAAGAAGGGATGGCAATGCCAAATATCCAAATCACCTCAAACTTATGGTACTTAGTACTTGATAATATTTCAAGCTAGCTAATAAACATGTGAAAACTAAAAATAAAATCTAACTCGATGAACATGGAAACGGATGTTACTTTGACGCTCGGTATTTGCCTCAGTTTACATTTTCCAGAACATAGCACGCGCAAATGTGCAACACAAAACAAAAACAACAAAACACCCTTAGCCACCTTATAAGTTTAAAATATGAAAACTATTGTGCAAACCAAACTGCTGTAAGACTTTAAAAGATCATACTACTTTTGGGTCACCAAGAATGTGATACAGGACCACATAGAGTTTTCTATCGAAAACAGAAAACTAATGTTGACCTCTGCTAGTGGCAGACATATTGTTACACTTACATCAAACATGAAAACTTGACCTCTCTCAATTCCCATGTGTTGCTCTCACCACGGATTCCACTAATGCATGTGTGCATTTCAGGGACAAAGTTATTTAGACCGGACTGGACAACGAAACGATCAAAGTCTCAGTTAATGGTTTCGTCAGTTCAACCATCAACCTCCTAAGGGAAGGGTCAAGGTTTTGAAAGCCCATGATGTTGCTTTTCATCATCATATTTTTTAAAAACAGCCACCGCTCCCCCTTGACAGGGTTCCAAGAAAAATTAGAACAAAAAATCAAACATGTGACAGGAAAAAACGATGGGCAAAAGAGGAAAAAAAATCAAGGAAAAGACAAAAAGAAAACAACTGGGGAAGAAAAAAAAAATGTGACCCCAATAAAAAGACACGAGCGAGAAAATGATCGTGGCCAAAACAACTGACGAAAATTCATGTTGCCACTTTGGTATTAGAAACAGATATATGCCATGCAGCATTGAAATACGGAGGGAAGCAGATAAATCTGGAATACAATATCTTAAACACATATGATACCTGCATTTCCTGTTTCTGCTTCGGATCCAACAAGGATTGTTATTAAGGCAGATCCAATCTGGTTAGAATGATAAATCAGTATTGAAAACTATGAAAAACATAAAACAAGAGGCATAGTAACAGTAAAATAAAGTGAATTGCTTACGCTCTGAGTCCATTTACAACTGATGGAAATAATATTAGATATTTCCCATTGTAGAGCTACCAACTTCTCATCTTCAAAGGAATCTAAATCCAAACACTCAATCTTGATCCCGTCCAATGAGAAAGTAATGTGAGGTTCAAGATACAAAGCTTTGTCACATATCATGAAGGCAGGACTAAGTACAACCGGTCCTGCTTTGTCAACCTAAAAAGAGGCCCCAAAAGAAAAATTACAAGTGTCGGTGGCTTTAAGCAACATAGTGGTCCAAAATCTAGAAGACCAAGGTGGCATAAAATATATTAACCATCTAAAACTGCAGCAATCCTAAGAAAAAAAATAAAAAATGAACGGTTCAGAGTAACCTTTGAACAGGAAACGACGAAATTCTATTATGGCAGGATACTAGAATTTCAAAAGGCGTACTAGAAGACTTTTGGTGACATTAACATGTTGCCTATACAAATTTGTACATTACATAACTCAATGCATAAGAAGAAGAGAAACATCAGGATGTAGGTCAACCCACAATTAACTAGTCCAAAGAAAAGGCTCATAAATCATGCTTGTATAGTACCAAGATCAGAAATTGTACGCATCAAAATCCTGATGATTAATTTTAATGTATGGCCCCACTGCTTATGAATTGCTCCCAAAGCAATTTCTCAAGCTTCCCTCGGAAACTAAACTGAAAAGGTTTGACATGTTCATCTAAAAAAAGATCCTTTCTGTAGCTAACCACTTATCAGGAAAGAGAGAGAAGATGTGAAGATAAAGGAGCACAAAGAAACAGAAGTGGTAGTAGGCATCTAATATTCTTTATGCAAAATGTTTACATACAATTATGAATTATAATTTAATGAGACATACCAGCACATCATAGGAATTATAGATATGCTGCAAACTTTGCTCCATGTAACCTGGAACTGCACAATGATTAACACAATCACAACTGAAGACAGTTCAAGAAGAGGCCATTACAAAAGTCGATCATATATTCATATTACCAGGCACATCATGATTACTGGTGGATGAAGTGTCAGGGCTAGATGGCATGCTTTCTTCCTCAGAATCAGCTACCATTCCCTGGTAGAAGACAAACAACTAGCAGTTAGCAAAAACAAAGCAGTGAACAGAACAGGGATATTTAATTGTATGAATAAATAAATAAATAAATAAATAAATAAATAAATATATACTTCTGATGGAAGCTCAAAGAGATGTACACTGTCAAATCTCATTTGTTCCACAGGCTGGTTTCCAGACATGTGAAATTCATCCAAGCAAGCATTGGTATTGATATGATGATCAGCATACATTGCTGAAGTCCCCATTACTACATCAAATTTGGTCGTTGCATTGGAAGTATCCTGATCCATTTTAGGGTACTCAGCTGTGTATGATTCTTCACCCCTATCCGTTTCATGTGTACCAATACACAACAAACCAGAGTCCTCAGCATGATCCATCTGTAACTTTCTGATCTGGTAAAGCATAAAAAAAATTAGCTGGCAAATGACAATAATAAATCAGGGTGATGTCACCCAATCGACCATGTGATTGCTGAAACAAATGCACAGAAAATAGATATTCTCAAGGCCTTTAAACTCAATACAAATTTAAGATAGTAAATTTCATATGACCCCAGGCTTTGTGGTCTAAGTTTCTGAAAGAAAAAAAAAGACAGGTTATTTAATAAAGGCTATTCACACGAGAGAAGCATGTAGGCAAGGGATCGAGGACATAACTAAGAAGTCTAGAAGCATGTGAATTGGGGAATGCTTCCAGGCCCCAGCCCCTATCATGAAAACCAATATAGTTCTAAGGGCAACCACAATGTATGAAGAAAGGTGGCATCAACCACACACACCACCCGTTGATGGTAGCGCCACTGCCGGGAGCCCACCAGCGTGCAAGCAAGATCGCATCACTTACCAGTAGCAAAGGAAGAAATCAACCCGAAGTCGGATGGATCTGTGCTACATGAATCTGTTAGGTGGGTGAGGGGAGGGGAAGGCGGGAGGCAGGGAGAATTCCAACCTCGATCTCAGCGCACGAGCCTCGATCGTTTCGGCTCTCTCTCTCTCCTCCCCGACGGCCTGGCCGATAAGCAGGCGGCGCTGGGCAGTTCGCGGCGGCCTAGCCCCCTGGGCTGGTGAGCGGGAGGCACTGGGACCTCCCCTCCGACCTGGCCCCTGCGCCCCCCGGCGGCCCTGCCTGGTGTGAAGCCGACGCTGGGGCCTACCAGATGGCCTGGCCCCTCCGAGTCTCCGCCCCAACCCCCCCTGCTGCCCTGCTGCCTAGCTTGGTAAGCGGGCAGCGTAACTTTGAGAACGAAGAGACCAACGAAAGAGAAGAGGAAGCAGTTGACATAGCCGAGCTTTCTGAAATAAAAACCATCAGGGAAGTGGGCTTGGGACATTTACCATCTTAAACGATCTTTACAGATCTACTATTAGGACGTGATTGGTTGCCCTAAGGGATGAGGATTCCGGACAGATCCCCTATCCCAGCTGCACTTGTCCATGCCGAACACATACCAGAGGCTGTGTTTGGTTGCCTCGGGTGGCATCGTGCAGGCCGATTGCCACCGTGTTTGGTTGCCCGCATGATGCGTTTAGTGGTATGGCCTGGTGCCTATAACCCGTGTTTGGTTGGCAGAACTGATGAGAGTGCAAACACCCAGGATGAATAATAGTAAGGTTACCTCTCATAAGCAGAAGAGCATAACATCAGTTTCAAACAAAAAGAAACTCGAGGTTCTAGTCAAATGTGCACCAATTACAGGTGGTTTAAATTCACTGCGCCTCAGCTAAATAACTTTTGCATCATTGGCATGGCTTTGTGCAGTTCGCAAATGAAAATAATTAGGGCTACCAGTAAAGCAAACTGAATACAACAAACAATGATTAACAGGGTTGCTTTGTCAGCCGACGGTTTAGGATCTTGCACTAACAAGGGCGCATGATCAGAACTTAGAAACTCTTGGTAGGATGCTTCTGCCTCATGACGACGATCGAAACTCTTGTAGCAGTTATTAAGGAAACCCGTTACTTGGGCATTGCATTCTGCCCAGGTTTCGTAGACCCCTGGTTTTCTGCCACGATAGACCACATACCAAGCCATGCTATGCCTTCAAACATGACAGACAAAGGAAGCATGAACAGATTGATACAATAGTTAATCAAATAAGTATTTTCCTCAGATTTTAGTGTACTTCACATGCTATACGCACTTGGAGCATTAGGAACATTAACCCCAGAAGGAAGTAAAAATCATCGCAGCCATGAAACCATGTGAGACACCCATCCCAGCCATCACAGATCAATGGTGCAGATGCTGTGTTGCTTGGGAATGGACGTCTCACATGATTCGATGAGTGCAATGACAACATAACAGGTACACAGTTAGGGTTGCAAGTTCCAGGACCTCACAAGAGCAAGCATCAGTGTTGGTTTGGCAACCCATCATCATCGAAATTATAAACTCCAAACAACAAAGATGCCAAATTCATAGTTGGCATGAAACCACGAGATGCATCCAGCCCAAGCCATCACAGAGACCATGTTGCTTGGGCATGGATGTATCTCATGGTTCGATGACAACCATGCGATAAGAAACAGCAGCAGGCCTCAACATGGTTCTAATCAATTGTACATTGCATTTAGTCATCACAGGTGGCAGTAAATAGTTGCAAATTACAGATAAAAAAGGGTCATAGCAGGCATGGAACAGTGGCAATCGTCCATCCAAGCCAACAGGTAGACATGATTCAGTTGGGTGGGAATGGACGTTTGCCATGGTTTGATGACAACCATGAGTCAAGAGCCAATAAAGTAAAGAAAAGGCCACCTCAGACTTAATGTGATAGCATCATAGGCCAAAAACCCACTGTAGCAGTTCATCAGGGATTAATCAGGCATGAAACAACACTGAACTGTCAAAGTAAAACAACTTACCATGAATTGCAATGAAACAACAGTGTAACTTACCATAGTAGCAGTTCATCAGCAAGTAAAGCAACTTACCACGGTAAAGCAACTTACCATGAATTGAACAGCAAGTAACACAGTACCAGCTTACTAGCAAATTAAGGGCAAAGTAACATGAATGTAACAGCTAACTGTCAAAGTAGTACCATAACTGCAATGAAACAGCAGTGTTCCATGCTAGTACCACAATCTAGCTCTGGAGGCAACTAATCCTACCAAGTGGCACAGTAGAACCCCAAACAATCCTGGCCTCACACCCATCATAAAGTGTCCTATGCTATAAAAAATACAGAGAGCCTCCATAAGGCCTTAAATGTCTTGCTGCTACCACACATGGTCAGTGGTATGAATCAAAAGATTAGCATAAGGCAGTTAGAGTGGCACATAGTAAAAGTGGAGAGGCCTGGGCCACAACAACCTAAGCAAAGTAGGTTGTGCTCAGGTAGATCCTAAGCCACAGGATCCTATGAGTCTCTATCATCTGCACAAAGCAAAGCCCCTCGGCCTTGTTCTTCAATAAGTACACCAGGGCAAACATGAGAGCCTCCTGTGAGTATCCTGGGCAGGACATGACATATCCATACAGGTCCTGGTGCACCTCATTGTGCTGTGGGGTCTTTAGTGCCTCCCCAACAGACTCAACAGCCTTTATCATGCCTGTCATGAGATCTACCTCCTCCTAGGATAGCTTGCTTCTTTTCCCACCCCTTTCCTTCTCCTCAGAGCCCTTGGAGCTCTCAGTACCACCATCTACTCCCTTAGCAGATTGTGCTTCATTCCTACCTTGGCCCTGCACTCCTTCCCCATCATCTATGTCACCTTGTCCCAATTCAGTTGCAGTGCCTAAAGGTTCATTTGAACCCATAGCATACCTGCCAGTGGCCTGACTACCACTAAAGATTGACTCCATCTGAACATAGTTCTCAATATGTGTGTTGAGGAACTTAGCATCAAGTGGGTGGTCCTAGATAATGCACATGTTAAACAATTAGAAATTCAGTAATGCTAAGTAAGCCCTCTATGTAAGACAATTTTTTCTAACCTTAGTATGTCCAAGCAGGTGCTCATCATCTAGCACTATCATGTGATGTTCCTCATCCCAAAGAGAACCACTCAGGTCCTTTAGCCTAACAATTTTGACCCATCTTTGCCTCCACTTTTTCAGGTGATTGTAAATCTACTGGGTGGTCACATTTACCCCAGCAAATTCAGAGACCATGCTGGCAACCTGCCTAACATGGACCTCCTTAAACCCCTTGTCAGTTTTGACACCCTGGACAACTAGGTCATGGAACCTCCTAACCATGAACCTAGACACAGCTGGTGTCCAATGCATAGGGCCATTGGGCTGAGGGGGAGGGGAAGGGATGTCATCATCCAAGGCAACTACAGGTACCCCATCGTTAGCCACTACCTATTCTGCCTCATCAATGATGTTAATCTGATCACCCATCCCAGCCATGTCCTATTAACAGAAGTAAGACATGAGCCACAAATAAAAAAGCAGAACAATGGATAAGGTTCCAACTTATTACAATAAATTGTCACATCATTGCACAGTGCCTTAAGTCTCATACATACAGGAATTAATCATAACAAGCAATAGTGGTTCACAAAGCAATAATGGTTCAAGTCCTAGAACACTACACCTAGAAGATCCCATGTTCTGCCACATTTGACCAGCCCATATTTCCCTCTGCTGTGCTCATGTACCATTGTTCGGGATAGGGTCTGGATGAGCAGCATTGTCATTGGTATTAGGTGTCCAGGAAGTTTCATCTGGTACATGCTCATCATGACCATGCCTCAAGATCCAATTATGCAGAATACAACATGGAAACACAAGCTTAACTTGGGTTTTGTATGGATGAAAGGGTTTGTTGTCAAGAATCCTGAACCTATTCTTCAAAGCACCAAAGGCTCTCTCAATGTAACACCCTACTGTTAGTTACTATTTTCACACTTGCATTTGCATGTAATCAAGCATAGATCATGTCATTCCATGCATCATCATCATTTCATTTGAATTGATTCCCTTTTAAAGCTATATGTTTGTTTATATGTCCTTAACATGCTAAATGTGTTGACATGCAAATGTGATGCTTGTTTACTGTTCTAAACACTTTAGACATGTTTGGGATAATATTTGGAACAATGTTCATGTTGGTGAAATCCCCAAAATACCCCTCTAGCTCATAGTTGACTAGAGAGCCCTCTAAAAGCTATTCTGTTTGACCAAACAAGAAGGGCATTTTAGAGATTTTGCATGTTAGTGCACCCTTAATCAAAGTTGTGTAGAATTTTATAAGAAACAAACTTTATTTTTGGGTCAACTCATGAAAATGGGTGGAAGGTGGTCAAAAAGTTGCATTAGTGCAGATTTGGAGTTGTTTTGAAGTTTCAAAATTTTTCTAAGTCTGAAACTGGTTTTCAGTTTCGGTGTACCCCTGTTCATCGACCTGTATCTCTCAATCCAGGCCGATCTAGAGTAAAGTGTCTTAATACCAAATGATCTACTCATGTAGCTCTTTAATCCATATTAGTGAAGTTCTGGCTAACACTCACTGGATCAAGAGTTATGGCGCGGCAAAAATCAGGTTTCAGTCGGGTTCGCGGAGACTGAATCGAAGCCGATTCAGTCGACGTTCAGTCGTCGCCGCGCGGCCGCCGTCAGGAATCGTGCGCCAGGTGGCGCCGTACGCCGCCGTTGGCCGCAGCGCCGGTCGGCTTTACAAAAGTGGCACGCCAGCCGGTTCCCGCACGCTCCTCTCACTCTCACTCGCTCGCTCTCGCCCTCTGCTCTCCTCTTTCCCCTCCGTCGTCGCCATTTCCGCCGCGCCGTCGCCGCGGTGAAATCCGCCGTCACCGAGCCATCTCCGACCGCTCCATCGCCGCCGTAGCTTCGCCTTGCTCTGCTCTTCATCCTCGACCCGTTGCCGACCTCAGCCGAGCTAAGGTATAACGGTTTGGCCTTTCTCGCCGCCCGCCATTGCCGGAGCACCGCCGAGCTCTCGGGTCGCCGTGACGAGGGCGATGCCGGGGTCGGATTTTCTTTCCATTGCTCGTCTAGCAGTCTCCGTTAGCTGTAGATCCAGTCTAGGCCGTCGGATGGGTCGGTCTCGCCGTAGGTTCGCCGGAACCCGAGCTCGCCGTGAGCCCGCTCGCCGCCGTGCCGCCATGCGTGTGCGGTCAGTGAGCTCCCGTGCACAATAGTCCGATTCGTCGCACGCATAGGTCCGCTAGGGTGCCAGGGACACGGAACGAAGCTTAGCCGCGCGAGTAACGGCCGGAATCGGCCGGCGCAAGCTCGCCGGACCACCGCCGTCCGCCATTGCCGCCGTCGAGCTTGCTCCGGTGGGGTACAACCCTCGGCAGTTGGTCCATTGGGTTCGTCTCGTTGCCACGAGTCGGTAGGTAGCCTCGGCGTCGCCGGAGAGCTCGCCGTCGGCGAGCTCTCGCCGGTCAGCGCCGGCGGCTCTGCCCCTCTCTCTGACGCGTGGGGTCGGGTTGACCCCGGGGCCCGCGAGTCAGCCGTTCGGGTGCGCCTCTGGTTCACTGAGCCGGGTGCGCGTAGCAGTTAAAGCCGGTTTTGGATTTTATGATTTATAAAATGAATTTCCAGAAAATGTGTAAAATCTTCCAAAATTCATATCTGGAGCTAAGAGTGTCCAATTGGGGTAAACCAAATTTTGTTATATTTGTATTTCTGAGCTCTATCAAGGAAAAATATAAAATGTACTTGTAGAATACTTTTTCTGTGCAGTTATATTTAAGTTGTTAATTGCTTGCAAACTTGATAAATGCATAAGTAATTGTAGGAATATGATAAAAATGTGATTCCACTTGCATTAATCTTTTTTAGGGAAGTAGAATCTAAGAAAAATATGTTTTCTGGTGTTGCACTGTTATTTATATGATGTCTAGTATAATGTGCCTTTTATGCTTTAATCTTGCAAAAATCACCATGCTTAATGTGTTAAGGATATGGTCATGAATATTTTTCTTGGACCATGTTATATTGGGAAGAAGCTAAGAAAATTGGGAAATCTATTGTTTGATACTTTTGACTATGTTAAGTATTTTCCATTGCTTAAAAGGCTGGTTGTTTGTTATTTTTGTGTAGACTCTTATACTTGTCCAAATGACTTGAAATTTTGTTAGTAGGCTAATCTGGATGTCTAATTGCTACTGTAATTTTTATGGATTTTTCTGGTCATAGTAAACAGTAGGTCCAGTTATAGGCTAGGGTTTGTTTAATTGTTTTTAAGCAAATATCTTTGGGTGTGAAGTGTTTTCATGCATTTCTGTGAGGTTCAGTATTATCACTTGTTTAAAACAGTGGAGTTGATCCTCATTTGAGCTTAGGGTAGCAAGGTTAATATTTTGTTTATATGATGTTGCTCGCGCTTGTTAATTATAAGTTGGTTGTGGTAGGTTAGTTGATGCATGTTGATTATTAAGTGCAGGTTGTAGACCTCTCACCCGGGACGAGAAATTGTTCTATGCTTTGCTTAAGAAGGGTGAGTATGAGTTGGTTGTCTAGAGAAGAAATATGCACGTACTCAGTAAATGAGTGTGGATTGTTAAACTGATTGCATATCATAGGTTAATTTGTGCATCTTTATCTTGCATTTCATGTGCATTCTCAGTTCTCATATATGCATATCATGCATACAGGATCGCCGGGAGGCGTGACGCTGTTGCAGTTCGATCCACCGGAGTAGGGAGTTCCGCCGGAGATTGAAGTGCCAGAGGTTCCCGAAGGTCAGGATGAAGAGGCTGAACTTCCAGAGTGTCCTGATCACCAACCTACTAACTTTGTGAAAGGCAAGCCCCGGAGCATCCCTAAGTCTCCACCTACTCTTTTTACAAATGCACTGGTCTTTATTAAATCGTATGATTGTGCACTTAAGTATAGGAGTTGATATGATACCGTTGCTGCATTTATATCTTGTCCACTTATACTTGATCCTAAAGTTATTACTAGACAAGGGGATGTGTTCGATCTTATGCTTTGCTATGCTTAGACCGGTAGAAGTCGAGGGATTTCCTGTCCTTCGCGAGCATAGGTGGTTACTAATGATGATGGGGTTGGATTCCACATGATGGACTATATGTGCCATCATGCCATAGTGTCTAATGAGAGAATCAAGACTAGGTAGCGGGGAGCCGCATGACATGGTTGAGGTCATGCCGTCTTCGGTGCTGCTTGCGACCGACTAGGACTGAGGCCACCAGACATCAGTTGAAATTGAAAGACGTCGTCACATAGCTGGCCAGTTAAGTCGTTCTGACCGCGAAGCCGAGTATTTCTTTCTGAGCCGAGCCTTGGTGCGACTAGGCAGACATATTCTGGAGGTAGGAAGTATGTGCGGAGACACCATCTTACCAAGGGCAGGTCAGGGACCTGATGCATCCTGGAAGTGGGTTGGTCTCTGAGAATATGGTCCCAGCCAAACTCGCGACATATTGTGTCTCAGAAGGATTTAACGGTGGCCCAAGAAGCCAGTGGCTCGGCTGACAGGGTTTGTGATTGGCATATTTGCCAGTTGGTACAATCGATTCGAATCGCCATCTCTCCTGGTTAGTGAGAAACTGAACTGATCTTCTGGTGAGGTAGAGGCTAACAACTTGAACATAATGATTATGGTGAGATGAGGTTGATATCTGTGGATATCGGAAATCATATGGTTTTATTGATTGCTATAATATTCAGTGAATGCTTAGTATAGTGGCTAATCTTAGTAAATAGCTTAACTGAAATCGAAGTTTATCACAATTAAAATGAATAAGTTGAGGATTTACTGTAGTAATGCTTTTGATGCAAAAATGATGCTACCCTCTGAGCTCCACCAAATAAGCCTTACATATCCTTGAGAGTCTTTTTATTTACTCCCTGTCGGGTAAGTCTAGCTGAGTACAATTGAGTACTCAGGGTTTTATTCCCATTGTTGCAGATGGTGTAGTCTACTACGCGTATTGTAGGAATTGCTTCACCCCTGCGGGCGAAGAATACTAGACCCGAGGGCAGGGTCATTATCTATCATTAGATGTTGTAAGAATGCTGTGACAGGGTCATTTGATGGTACTCGTATTTGAACTCTGTGGTGTAAAACTATGTTGACTTCCGCTACTACTATATTTGTGTAAAAGACTATGTTGTACTCTGATGTTTAAATTCGGTTGCGAACTTATGTGTCATGTGATCGGGTATTGCTGAATGAATGATCCTTGCGGTATGAAATGTTTGAAATCCTTCGAGATTTCCGGACTACCGGGTTTATATTGGCTCAAGTGCGACTGGATTGCGATTAAAAATGCGATCGTTGTACTTGTGCTCGTATAAATTGGTCGGTTCTGTGACACTCAACAGTCACCCTCAGTGATGAGTGCCTAAGATTGAAGAGCCCTCTCTGGTTTTGGGGCCTGTTAGACCCAAACTCCCTCAAATGGTACCTTGTACCTCGAAAAGGTGGCAGAAAACCTAGCCTGACTGCATAGCCAGCATTAACAAGATAAAGTTTTTCTAGAAAGGATAGACATAGACCTGGTTTAGTTTCTAAACTAACCAAGAGGTCTTATAATGCCTACAAAATGATTGCAGTGTACCTGGTGGGACTCTAAGGCCATCATGCCTTTCTAGGGCATCTGATAGTATGAGGGCATCATGGGCAGAACCCCCCCAACCAGCTAGCACATATGTGAACCTTAAATCAAAGTCCGCTGCTGCTAGAACATTTTGGGTGGTGGTGTGCTTCGTGTCTCTAAATGTAGCTTGCATCTTCTTAGGCACCCTAGCTAGGATATATGTTCCCTCAATTGCACCTATACAGTCCTAAAAGAAGAGAAAAATGTTGGTTTAGGTTTACATTAGACAGGCAACAGTTTAATTGGGATGATCTTAGTTGTCACCATGGGAAACCTACCTTAAAGTAGGGATACCACCTTCTGCTCCTAAGGATCCTAGGATGTACATTGGTGCTAGGAGGAACAATCATTTCATTCCTCAACTCCCCTACTGCATAGAGAACCCTTTGGAAGAACCTGCTTATTGTCTCAACCGACCTCCTAAATTTCAGATCTATAACTCTGAACCTCTCATTATGGCCAACAACATGCAAAAACATGGCAACTTGTTCTTCAACAGTTGCATGAATAGAGTCAGTTACCAACTCTCTACTTCGAAAAAGATCACATAGCTGGTGGAAAGGAGCTCTGCGCATCCTAAGCAGGTTCAGAAAATGTACATCACCTGACTCATAGATGTACCTAAGGTTGTTAATCCTGTGTGTGTCCCTCTCGGTCAGAGGTCCATGGGTAACAGACTGAGCATCTGCTACCTTCTGCTAAACCAGGTGAAAAACCATATAGCCACATCTACAACCATAGCAGCAGCTGCATGGCATCTAACTTCGAAATTCATGTCTAAAAACATACACCGTGACAGGTATTAGAAAGAGATGAACCACTATTGCTATGTTAGGAAGTAAAATCATCATACAGATAAAGATTAGACGTGGCTGCCACACCAAAAAGGTGCTCCTCCGACGCCTTCTGCATTATAATCATCGACCTAGGCACTGCACTTGGTTTAAAGTATGGAATAGGCATCATCATCGACAATATGTGCAGTAAGCAAAAATAAACTAACAGATCCAGCCCAAATCATATCTAGACAACAGATTTGGCTACAAAACATGCATGCTAACATCATAAATCGCAGAGATCTATGATTCGAACAACAGAAACCCCAGTCAGGGACTCAGGGTGCCAAGAGAAATATAAACATGGATCCACAAACAACAGCAACAGAGAGTTGGGGGAATCGAGTATACCACAACAAGCAGCGGAAGACCGGAGTGGCCTGCCGGAGGTGGAAGACGGATGAGCACAAGAAGCTACGAGACGAGAGGAAACCGCAAACCGGAGGCAAGAAAGGGGAGAAATGGTGGCGGTAACCCTAACTCCTGTGCGCACGCGCCTTTTATGCGCGGGATGGCGCCATCTCCCACGCAGACGGCCTAGGGTTCCCGCCAAGCAGCGCGCCGTCCCGGACGGAGAGGGATGGTGGGGGGCAAGGAGATGGCGTGGGCCGGGATGGAGGTGGGGAGGGGAACGAAGGGGTTCGGGGAAAGGTCTGAGGGAGGCAACCAAACACGGGCATACGGCACCACACGGTGCCTGATGGCCCTTATGACGGTCTGGTCGGGGCAACCAATCACGCCCTTACGAAACACGCTCCACTATAGGCGCGTGTGTAGCGCAATGGTTAAGCTACAGTGGGGGGAGCGGGTCGGTCGGGGTTCGAACCCCGGTTCTGCACCGCTTGCACGAAAAGCAAGCAAACAAATTTGCAGGTCCTAGGCGTACGCGTGGAGCCACAATGAGAGTGCGATGTGCTCGTCGCTTGCGGAGTCCGTGAGTCTTCATCGATATCAAGAAGGACGCGTGGTGTTTATAATTTGTAGGTCTAGTGTGCGCTTTAGGGAGTGAGTCTGCGTGCATGTGTGGATGTATGTGAGTGCGTTAGAGCGTGCGTTCAGATACTACAGCTGTACTCTAGTAATCCATGCTAAAAAAAGAAACACGACCCACTCACTGATACGTCATCCGATTGATTTAGGAGCCTTTAATCCCCATACTGCCCCTGCCCTTGCCCTTATCCATTATGTTGTGTCGGTGGAATAGAAACGGATCGACAGAACAGATCAAGCCTGGCCCTTCTCGTCGCTCGTCCTCGCTGCTTGGTCGTGACTCGCGAGTGGCCGCTCCTGTTGCGGGCCACGGAGCCCCCAACGCCGCGCCTCCCCCCCACCACCACGGTGCCACCCCCTTCCTATCGTCCCCACGGTGCCGCTCCTCCTCCCTGGTGGCTCGCGACTCGTAGGTCCACGCAGTGGCGAAGCTATAGCTAAAACGAGGAGAATGCCCCACTTCTTACTACTTAGAGCGTCTGCAACGGTAGGCTCAAAACGCTAGCTGAGGTGGTATCCAAATAAAATAAAAATAAACTAAATATGCATGCTCTAAAAACACGCGAGGAGAATAAGCACAACGTACATCGAGAGAAGTACGAGACTAGCGTCTGGCTTCTCACTAGCTAGTCAATTTTAGATGTTTGCTGGCGATCTTGGCAGTCCGGGACATGCCGTTAGAGTATGTTTGGTTTCTTGGTGCGAGCTTGTCACCCAATAAACTTGTTAGTAGAAAGGAGCAAATTCGGCTAGCTTATTCTAACAAGAAGAATTGTAAAGAAACTTTGCCGCCACATGTATAGCTAGCTAACTATCCAAAGACATTTTTAATATCATTTACCAAACTCTTTTCAGTACGATTTCATTGGCTCCTATTTTATTTCAAGAAGAGAAAAATGGCTCCTTAATTTACCGTAGGGAGAAATTGATTGGAGCTCCACCATACCATGCTTTGATCTTGATATGCAATATTTACATGTTAAAATTTGAATTTTCTAAGGTAATATCAAAATTATATATAAATATAGAGAGTTATACAAAATATATCGGCATATACTATATCTATACCCTATGCCACGGCATATACTATATCTATACCCTATGCCACATATGACTTGGTCTGGCCTTGATTTTGCATGCTTGAGTTTATTTATTAGCGCTAGGCTGATCAATGGATCAGTATTGATTTGTGTAGGCTTTTACACTTTCATACATGTTGCGTCGTTGGGGGTGCATGACCCTAGATTGTGGGGGTGCACACGTGGTAAATTAAGATGATTAGCACTTAATTTTGTTTTTGTCGTGGGTGCCTGGGCACCCCCACATGATACGAAGCTTCGCCCTTGGGTCCACGGCGAGCGCGCCGCACGGGGAGCGCACTCCCCACTCCCCCGTGGAATGCTAATGGAGCGAACTCATTCGGTACCATTCTTCTTTCTATTAGTGTTTGTATTCCTCTAACTCAGTGTGGGAAGCCAATAGAGTGAAATCGTCCAATAGGTTTCTAACACAGTAATTTTTTCACTTTGTAACAGGCTCGATCCGGAGCCTGAGGTTAGTGTAGATGCAGTAGATGAAATTAAAGGCGTCGGTAACAATGATAACCTTGTAGAACATGGGCAAATGAGGAAGCAATTCATGTCCTTGGCAGTTCACAGGGCGTACAGTGTTATGGCGATGTTGACTGGGACAGCCTGCACATTGCTGATACACCAATGAAACAGGGATTAAAACCTCTAGCTTTTAAGATCTCTAATAGAAACTCCCAGCTTACTCTATCATAGGCTTTTTTAATCCAATCTGATTACACAACTCGGCTCTTTATTTCTATGAACACTATGGACTAATTCGTGTGCAACCACCACACTCTCTAAGATGTACCTACCTTGAATAAAAGCACTTTGGTTATGAGAAACCAACCTATCAATAATCTTGCTAAGTCTAAGTGTAATTACTTTTGAAAAAATTTTAAAGCTTCAATTAATAAGACTAATGGATATAAATTTCTTCATAGCTCTAGCACCCTCTTCTTTTGGAATTAAAGTGATCAAAGAAAAGTTCAGGCGATACAAGTCTAACTTCCCTTGATGGAAATCATTAAACATAGCTATAAGATCTCCTTTAACTGTATCCCAAAAATTTTGGAAAAACATAAAAGAAAGCCCATCTGGGCCCGGCACACCACCTGGGCTCCTCCTCTTTTCTTTCCTTCTTCTATCATGTACTTTTTTTGATGAATTTAGATGTTCTTTTCCTGTATCATGAATGTTCCAGGAGCTGGAGGGGGTTTCCTCCTTGCTGCGGATGGTGCCAAGTTTAACATTCCAGAGCTGAATGTTTTTAAACAACGTTACTCAGATTGCTGCTCTTGGGTGAATCATGCTAAGGACATACTTGGAAAACTTTATGCTAGGAGTGACTATTGCAATGTTGTCGAGGAGTTGACAGGCATTCTGAAGGAAGTAGAATTACTAGGAGTAAAAGGCATGCTGTTTAAATACTTTCCCACCATGGATATTGTTGTATTTGAAATGTTTGGTTGTTTTGATCATTTTCACAAGAGCTATTATCCTATGTAGTTGATGAATTTCCTATTGTGGAGAAAGAACTAAAGAGGTCTTATGTAGGAAGCAAGCATAGGAGGTGTGTTTGGTAGTTTCTGCACCATTTTCTAGGATGAACATGTTTTATGCCTAGACAGATTATGAATTTGATCATACATTCATGCATGTAATAGGCACTTGCAACAGTAATGCCAGTGGAGGTGGTTGAAGAAGTTTTAAAAGAAGCTTCCATGTAAGTTTACTTGTTTTGTTAGCCTATAAGTATATTCTTGGAATGATTATCTAGCTCCGTGTTGCTCTTAAGTTTCTTACCTGCTAGGTTAACTATTGAAGAGGAGCAACCATTTGATGATCTGTCTCGGATGCTGAAAGAGGCCACTGCCTGGGAAGAGAAGGCTAGACTTATTCTTAAGCAATCAGCTTCTCTCTTTGAGTTTGAAGACCATATGCGGTACTAGTAGCCTTGAAGTGAATGATATGTTCCTGTGCTTTTGAATTGAATGTCACCCACAAAATGTATTCTTGAATTGCAGGTGTTCATAAGGAATAAGAGTTATCCTTCTGTCTAAACTGCATATGAATGCAGAGATTGATATTGCTAAATTGTGGATAGACAAATGTCAGGCCTATTTGAGACCAAGCTACAATAAACTTGCATATGGAGACTTCCTTAAAGTTGATGATATCAAGGTTCACAAAACCTGGCTCAGTAATATGAATAATTGTTTGTAGGGGGATACTTAACCTTTGTTCTTCATTCCATCACAGGATTTAATCAATTAGCCTGCAAATTTGAAAGTCATTCTTGACGCTTCAGCACTTAATTCTGTTCTCAACAATGTTAAAAAATGGGAATGCAGTTCACTAAGTCTACTCAACAATTTTAGAACCTTCATTTAAATGGTATTAGCTCTATAGTTGACACACTTCAAGGTAAATTGGAGGAACTGCAATGTCAAATGAACACATAAATAGAAATTGGATTATCTCTTGGTTTTGTGTTCAAGGTTCTTCGGGAACTGAAGGATTCTTTGTTGATGCTAAGATGGGTATTGGATGCACTGTCTCTATGTTGTCTGATTCCTTTGTTGCAGGTAATTTGTTATTCGATATTGGACTTTTTATACATGAGTTTCTGGGAAAATAGCTGTTCCATTCGCACTCATTATTTGAGTTTAACTTTAAATTTAAAGTTTAGTTTGCTGTCTTTCACAAGATTGTTTCTTGCTTTGACACATGCTTTTTCAATAGCCACAATTGTGTTGCAAACCTGCAAAGCACAAACAGCTATTGTCCTTGTTTGCAAAGAACTAAATTTGACCTTTCAGGATGTTGATAGATTAATTGAAGAAGTAGTCCACCTTCCTGCTTGCTTATCAGATTGTTCTTTGGTTACATTGTTGATGAGAGCATTGTCTTGTCTAAGAAAAGCACTTGCTTTGCTTCTTGGTTCTGGAACATCTGCAAAATCTGAATCGGAAGATGTTGAAAACATTTTAGCAGAATTCAAGGTTGGTGTTTTGAAGTGATCTGCCTTTTCTGTTTTCCATGCACTTGTTTTTTGATTTATTTTAAGTTATCATTTTTCCCATCTCAGGAGGTTGATGTTCCTTATCCTATGATGACTGCCAAGCTGGAGGATGCTGTAAACAAGCATAAGTAAGCTAATTTTATCCAAAATGTGTATGCTAGTCATCTCAGAATTTTTGGAGGAAACATGGAAGTTTGAGCCTTTCTGTATTTGTGACTTGCCAGTTCAGATATGTTTTAGAATCATTACATTCTTCCTAGGCTATCTTCATAGATTTTTTTAAAGATCCAGTACATGGTCGGCATATATTAATGTTAGAATATGTGTCAAATATTATGTACGAGTTTGGTTACGCTAGGACTCTGAGTTGTATTTGGCAGTATAGGGTAGAGTTAGAGTAGGACTCTGTGACCCAGTCTCCTCATAAATATGAGAGGAGGGCTGCTGTTGTAACCATGACGACATAGCAACAGGTTCGCAGGAGGGCGGCGACACGTCACCGGGACCCTGGAGCGACTGGTGTTGCTGGTATTGGGGAGGAGCGCCTGTAGTCATATGCCCCAGGGATTAGGCTTCGGCTGAACCTCGTTAACAAATATCGTGCCTCTGTCGTCGTTTGTGATCTTGCATGTTCGTCTCAACAGATTCAATCATTCCGCGCTTGGAGACTAGCAGACAGCTTGTCGCTGTGAGGACTAATTTTTAACACTTGGCATCGTTAGAGCAACCCCAGTGGGAGCCCCAAACTAGGCCCTTTAAAATTCTATTTGCAGGCTGGGCTAAAAAAAGTAGGGGCTCAAATTGAGGCCCAACTCCAGTGGAAAAAACAGACCAAGTCCCTATCTCCCATGGGACCCACCTATCAGCGAAGAAGAGACCCATCCTCTGCTTCGCCCCCCCCCGGCCCGTCCGTCCGCGCCTGCTTCGGCGCCTGCCACAGCGCCATCGCGCCTGCTCCGCCGCCCGCCACCGCACGCTATAGCCGCAGCCTGCCGCTGCACGCCACGGCCGCGCCCCGCCACTGCGCCACCCGAAGCCGGGACCGCACTCCCTTCTGCGCATCTCGCGAGTTGGTCCCGAGCCCGACTTCGCCGTAGGCAGGGAATTCTGCCGCTGCTCCTGGCCTCGACTCCGCCGCACCGGCGAGGGCGCCACCACCGCGACTAGGCGACCGCGGCCGCGGCAGCGGGGTGGCCGCGGGAATGACGTGTTGGGAGCGTCGGGGCGAGCGGATAGGAAACCCTAGTTCCTGGGGGCCTCAAACTAAATTTTAGGAGCCCTCCAAAAATTAGAGCTCATGTAGGAGGTTCATTGGACTTGTTTTTTTTTTTTGTCTTAAGCTCCAAAAAATAGAATAGGGGCCTGTTTAGGGACTCCAAACGTATGGAAATCTAATAGATTTAATATCAATCTAAGATAAATTGCAGAATTCTTTAATAATTATTGCCTCCCTTTACTATCTCGTTTATGAGATAATAATGTAATTATAGAATCCGCACCGATCAATGTAAAGGAAGATCATCTAGAGGTTCGATCGAGGATTATGCATCTACAAGGTGTCGTTGCAGCGTACAGGTGATACGAAGCAGATACGACGCAAGGTGAAGCATGTTGTACATGGTCGGCGAATATACAGCATGCATACAGCTATGGCGTGTCGACGGAAACATTGGCGGTGGCAAGAGCAACTTGCTAGGTTTGTCAAATGGATAATTCGTCTGCACGCAAGAATTTCCTTGTCAATCACGTTGTGTCTTCATGATAGCGTGGAGGCCAATAGCAATGCATGTCGTGCATGATGGTGGTGTGGCTCACGTGTGGTGTACAGGCACATTGTCAGATTCAGAATCAAAGCCGGGTGGTCTCGTGGTGGCCTCGATCACATGGTTAAGCACATATGTGATCAACGTGTGGAGTCCGTTTGTGACTTGTCTTTGCTTGTTGTCAGTCATTGATCATGTGTGATTCCAAGTAAGGCAGCCGTGAGATGGTGGAATTTTTGGGGGAGACAAACTTGACGTGTTCTGTGCGATTTCATGAGGCACAAAGGTTATATGTCGAGGATGGAGGCAGTATGAAGTCGTAGTTCTCGTAAATAATGCCCAGGTGTTTTGACATCAGGAAGGGGGCAGACAGTCTGCGGCGAGAGCGGATCAGTCTGGTGATCGGTAAGACATGACCGGTCAGGTCAGCATACAAGACAACAAAATATGTTGCAGGAGTTGTGGCAGGGCTGTGCGAGTGGAGCTACAAAGTGCGACAAGACATTCGGGATGCTAATAGAATTTAGCAACAGGCGATGGAGGAGAGGTAGTGTTCGGCTGACTAGACCTCAGGGCCGGTGTTGCAGTGCTCATTGGCGGCGAGCGGTAGCTGTCGATGGTGTTTGGTCGTGGTGCACATGGCGACTGATGGGAGTTCGACAGTAGTATATTTTCAGCGAGTGTTCTCGGGAGCGATAGAGTCAAAGCAGATTGACAGGGTCGAGGCGTAGAGCAACTCGCTGGGCGATCTGTCTGTGATGATGGATCAAAGCCAAACCGTTCGCGGGGCACAGTGCGAGCAGTTCTGAATGGCTGACGGACAGTTTGCTTGGAGAGCGAACATACCGTGGTGCACGACGAAGAGACTAGTGGCGACAGGCTAGTCATACCGTGGGCAGAGACGACAACGTGATCAACGGCGGCGACATTGGAGCGTGATGGCTGATGGGTTTCTCGATCTCTGTGGCATGGCGACACGTGGCGCAAGCTTGATGCAGGTGTGCATTGGAAGAGTTTGCGTGCTTCCAAATCAGCAAGGGCGTGGATCGATTCAAATTGCACGTGCGGGGTTCTGAAGTATGGATCGAATGATGTGAAGAGGCTTCGATGGCTGAATTGGAAGGATGTATGGACGACTAGTGTCTGTACTTGCAAGTAGAGTAATCTAGTTGGTTGGGCTGCAGGAAGCTACGGTATAAAACGTTTGGCGTAGCATTACAGTGGAAACGGAAGAGCAATCTATTAGGCAATTTTCATAGACGACTCGGGCAGTGGTTGTGAGGCAGTATCATGTATGCAATCAGTTCAAGTATTATATTGGATTCAGTTAGCTCATGTTTTGCCTAGCGTGGAGCAGACGTGCTTCGGAGAGTTTGGCATGTGTAGGAGCTAGAGAAAATCTAAACATTACTTGATAGAGATTGTGGTGATAAAGAGAAGGGTGCATAGCTACAGCTAGAGTCATGAGTACGGAATTGGAGGGATAGCAGAGGCTCCTGTATGCAGTGAGTCTGTGATGACTCGTCGGGCAGCTCTCGTGGAGCTGCGAAGGCAACAACTCAAGTCAGGTGTGTACATGGAGCTTCACACATGGACGGCTTCAAGATGGCAGAATATTCGCCAATGTGGAGTTTGTTAGAATATATGTCGAATATTATGTACGAGTTTGGTTACGCTAGGACTCTGAGTTGTATTTGGTAATATAGCGTAGAGTTAGGTAGGACTCTGCAACCCGGTCTCCTCATAAATATGAGAGGAGGGCTGCTGTTGTAACCATGACAACATAGCGACAGGTTCGCAGGAGGGCAGCGACACGTCGCCGGGACCCTGGAGCGACCGGTGTTGCTGGTATTGGGGAGGAGCGCCCGTAGTCATGCCCCGGGGATTAGTCTTCGGCTGAACCTCATTAACAAATATCGTGCATCTGTTGTCTTCTGTGATCTTGCATGTTCGTCTCGGTAGATTCAATTGACGCTTCCGCGCGTGGAGATTAACAGACAGCTTGTCACTGTGAAGGCTAATTTTTAACAATTGGCATTGTTAGAATTAGCCACATATCGATAATTGATGGTGGGGGAGCACAACAAATAAGACGGGGGGCAGTCCTCACTTATTAGGCTAGTTTTTTGTGTTGAGTTAGGCCCAAAGCCTCGGTATGTTGTTGACTCCGGTGGACCTGGGCCCGAGGGCGCTAGCTCGTGGGTATAGCGGGCTGGGCCGGATCCGCTGCACACTCAAATAAGTGGTATCAGAGCTCATGGTCGGAAAATCTGAAAAATCTTAGGGGGTCACACAGTGACGGGAGAGCCCGTTAACCTCTCGGAGGTTTACACGGGCTATGTGTGACAAGGAGGGTTGGACTTGGGGCCTGAAAAACGTCTTCGGGGACGGGGTTGTGTGATGTGAAGAGTTGGGTCCGATGTGTGATGGGGAAGATTGTTGGATTTAGTCCCACATCGGTAATTGATTGTGGGGGAGCACAACATATAAGGTGGGGGCAGTCCTCACCTATCAGGCTAGTCTTTTGGGTTGAGTTAGGCCCAAAGCCTCGGTATGTTGTTGACTTCGGTGGACCTGGGCCCGAGGGGCGTCAGCTCGTGGGTATAGCGGCTGGGCCGAATCCGCTGCGCACTCCAACAATTAATAAGAAGAGGAGAGAGTTAAATGCGCAAGAAGTGCAAAACAACTTTCCAGGATTGACAGATCGTCAAACTGGCGCAAGATCATGACAGACAACTCACACATAGACAGAACAAGTGGCTAACTCCCACTATCATGGGACCTTTAGCTAGGCTACTCCTGACTCTGCAGCAACTGCAGCAAGGGTCTCGCAAAGTTCCTTGTTGTTCAACTTCGTCGCGGCCTTAATTGCCTTGATCGCCTGCTTCGCGAGGCCTTGGCTAAACATGTCGATGTACGACGTGATTGCTGCATCTGGAGCCGCCGATTTTCCATTGAGAAAGTCCATCTCGCGCTTAAGCTTGCGCTGGGCACGTTCTGCCACCGGCACGGTGGATGGACGAGCTGCCAAAAGCAGGCTAGAGCGGGTGGAAGCCATCATCCTTCTGCGTCTTCTGGTATTCGACTTGTCGGCCCGCTTCTGAACATCATCCCCAGAAGGTGAGGATGGCCTCGGTAGCAGTGGATCAGGGATCGGTTTGAACATCCGCATGCAGAAGGAGGCGCAAGCATCTGTGTCCTCCATCCCGTCACTGCAGGCACCATCATTCCCTGTCCCCTACAAAACAACATCCTCATCGACGATGCTATCAACGGCCGTCACACTGGCCGTTGCAGAGAGGTCGACACTTGCCAAGGCTGAGGTACCCTTCGGGTCTCCATCGGTCTCCATCACATCATCCGTGGTACCAACGTCCTTGAATGAAGCGGCAATCTTGTCCAGCATCAGGTCGATAGACGTTGAGTGATGCGGCAAGCTCGTCCAGAGTGATGCGGCAAGCTCATCCAGCATCGGGTCGATAGAGACGAATCGCATCACAGGAACAATGGACCGGCACATCACCTCCGCGAGCAGATCAGGCTTAGGGAAGCAATGTGTAGTAGTGGAGGCGGTGGTGTCGTCGGCGTGGTCGGCAGGCGATCCCGTGGGCTCAACAACGGACCTAGCCGGCCTCTTGTGGTGCCTCCAACGCTTGCGTCGTCCCCGCGCGCTCTGCTGTCGACCATTGGTGGCAAGGATAGTGGTGTTTATTGTGGCTCCGCCAAGTCTGTGCCAACCACCAAGGTTTGCCGGACCACCGGACTGAGTTACCACGGCACGGCCACCCGAAGGCCGATCGCCCATGCGCCTCGGCTCCTTGCAATTAGGCGTAATGTGACGAAAGCCCCTACACCGCAGATATCGCTGGGGCAACCTGCAGGTGTCCACTCTGTGCGGGGATGAGAGACAGTTGAGGCACTTGCCGTGCAGATCGGCCCGGACATGCCTCGTTGGTCGACGACCTGCAGGCTAAACCCCTCGATCCGGGCCAAGCGGCACAGCCGACGCGGCTACCGAACGTGTCTCCTGTCGGTGAAGGATCTCCTACCATCCACCAGCGTCAGGTGCGGAAACCCAACGAGAGTGGCTGAGTCGTTGGTGTCCTGCCATCCACTGGGCGAGGCGGCATGACGCGCACCAACTGCGGCCCTTCATAGTTACAGTTGTCATCTGCACTTTTCTCATGCAATAGTAAATCTTCCCTCCTTTGAGTTCATGGACAGAGCAATGCAACACCTTCTTCATGTTGTCTGATGGCCAGTCGTGGGCTAGGCTGCGAAGTCTCAGAGTATGTGCTATTACTTTAGATTTGCAATATATCATCCACACATTGAGCTTTGGCCTTTTGAAGGCACTTACATGCTAGTTGTTATATTTTGAAACTGTATCTTGTTAGGACAATGGCCAGTCTATTGCGTTTGATTGCCCTGAGATGCATAAAGTTATTGGTGAGGTTAAAAAGGTTGAAAAGTGGCTCAATCAGTGCCACTGTTCTCTACTTCTAGATGGAAATAATAGTTCTTTGCTCTCCATACATGTAAAGGTTGGTTTCTATTTCAAGGTTTCTTCTGTCAGTTCTTTTTCTTGAAAAATACTTTACTAATTTATTTCTCCTTTCAGATAAGAGGATTGTATGAAGAAAGGATTATCGCCGTATGCTTGTGCGGAGATAGGCTCACATCTAGATGTGTGACTTGTCTAGACTGGTAAAGACCTACTGCTTGGGTTGATGTTCCATTATTATTATTGTTATTGTTATTATTATTGTTATTGCTATTATTATTATTATTATTGTTATTGTTATTATTATTATTATTATTGTTATTATTATTATTATTATTATTATTATTATTATTATGAGCGAATTGACTCCTTGCCTTGCCAAGTTACCAGCAGCATTGCTCACTCTTTCCCACCACGAGAGAAAGGAAGTTTCTGAGGACTGCGGGGACAAAGCTTGGAGCCCAATCCGAGAGAGGGAGCGGAACCAAAATTCTATTGCAAAAACAAACTGAACTAAGAGGTGATCAATAGTTTCAGCAGCCTGATCGCACAAAGGGCAATGATCAGGATGAGGAAGTCCACGTCGTGCAAGGCGATCCGCTGTCCAACATCGGTTGTGAGCCACCAACCAAAGAAAGAAAGAAACGGCATTTGGGCGGTGCCCAAGTCTTCCAAATTCTTTCACAAGGATCAAAAGATGTAGAGCCCATAAACAAACCCGTGTATGCAGACTTGACTGAATACTGTTCATCTGAGGAAAACCGCCAAATATGTTTATCTTCAACATCCGGTTGCAAAAGAAAATTAGATAGGACGTCCCAAAGGAGGAGGTAATCGACAATCACGCCAACTGTGCAAGCCCCTTTTATATCAAAAATCCAAGTCTGGTTAGTGAGGGCGTCCTGGACAGTTCGTTGTTTGGTCCTCCTTTTAGGGATGGTGGCAAAAAGACGAGGTGCAAGATCTGCGATACATCGACCATGGAGCCAACGATCAGTCTAGAAAAGGGTGTTCACTCCATCCCCAACTTTGGAGTAAACAGCCACTGCAAAGAAGGCTCTAACATGTTGTGGCACATGAATTGGAAAACTAGCCCAAGGGCGTTGTGTTTCTGTTTTTTGTAGCCAGACCATCTCATTTGGAGTGCCCAGCCAAGGGATTAAAGGTCTGAAATTCCTAAACCCCCAATTTCTTTAGGAGTACAAACCTTACCCCAAGCAACAGGAGAGTGCCCTCCTTTTGCATCTCTGCGGCCTCTCCAAAGAAACCCACGCCGAATTTTATCCACAGCTTTAATAGCCCGCGGTGGGAAATCAATGGCCATGATTAGGTAGATAAGCATACCGGTGAGCACAAACTGAACCTGAACCTTTCTTCCAAACTTGGTCATCAAATCCGCTTTCCAGCCAGGAAGTTGATCAGCAATTCAATCAACAATAGGCTGAATTTGATCCTTGGTAAGCTTCTTCAAATAGAGAGGCAATCCCAGATATTTGCATGGGAAGTCAGTGAGTGCACAAGGCAGTAGGTTATGCATCCGAAACACCACATCTGATGAGCAGCACATTGCTCTTCTGCAATTTGTTTTGAGCCCCGTTGCCTCTCCAAATAAATTGAGGATACCCAAAGTTACAGCAATGTCACCAGCTTCTGGACGAAGAAACAAAACCACATCATCCGCATAAATAGATATTCCGTGATGTAAGGTGCGCCTAAATAATGGCTGCAGCAAGCCTTCATTTCAGCCTTCGAAATCATGTGCCCCAAAGCATCCATAACTAGAATGAACAACATCGGGGAAAGGGAATCGCCCTGCCGCAGCCCTCGTTGATGTGCAATATTTTTCCTCGGGATCTCATTTAACAAGACTTGAGTTGAAGAGGAAAATAACAACCCACTGATTATATCCCACCAAATTTGTCCAACACCGAGCTGCTGCAAAATTTCAAGTGGGAAGGACCAGGACACTGAATCAAAAGCCTTGGAAATATCCAACTTGAGTAGAATTCATGGCTACTTCTGCTAGTGAAGATGCCTTGCTGTTTGTTGCACTAACATCAAGTTATCTTGTATAAAGCGCCCTTTAATCAAGGCACTTTGGTTAGGGGAGACAATCTGTTGCAGCCTAGGTTCAAAGTGTTGCAGCCTAGTTTCACTCAGGTCAAGAGCAAAGACTTTAGCGGCAGAAGTCTTCTCGGCGGCAAGCTGTCGGGCGGCATCGCGCTCCCTCGTCGCCTCGGCAGGGCGCCCTCCAGCTCCTGCACCCGTGTCGCCAAGGCAGCGGCTCGACCCTTCGCCTCCGTGACCTCCCCCTTCAGGATAGTGTTGTCAACACTCACTTCGGCGAGCTTGGAGGTCACGGCAGCGAGCTCACCCTGGGCATGGGCAAGGGCTTTCCCCTTGAGGTCAAGCTGCTTCCAGAGCCCGAGCCCGCCGCGGAGGAAGCGGAACTTGTCCCGGGAGGTATGCATAAGGTCCTAGAAAGGAGAGAGGAGCGGAGACGGTAAAAACGACGCTCATACATAGGTAAAGTTATGAGACACGGGGGCTCACCTGAAGCTCGGCCGGGACCTCCGCGTCGGTGCGGACACGACCCACTCCGGGCGCTCCGCGTCGGTGCGGGGGCGTAGGAGCCCCAGCTCCACGAGCCGCTCCAGATCCTCCTCCGTCACGGCGCTGCGCGGCCATGGCTCCAACCTAAGAATGCTGACGGCGGTGGCGGCGGCATCGGTGGGAATAGGGGAGGAGGCCATGGCGAACTAGAGAAGAAAAGCTGTGGGAAGGCAACGAAGTCGGCCGCGGAAACAAGTGGAAGTGCATAACACCAATTGGAAAGCGTAAAGGAGAAATGTGAATTCAGAGAATGCGCAACCAAGAATAACAAAGAAGCCCACCTTTATTATAAATCTAGGCCCATTCGTAACCATAGGAGAGGTCTAGGCCCAGAGGAGAACCAACCACGCGAAGACGGTGGCCAAACGGGCCCACCAGGGGACCAACCGGTCCCGGGGGCGGCCGCCCTCCTGGTGGGGCCTCTCGGGCCCAGTTTTCTTCTAGCGGTTGTAGGGCGGTTCCCCAAGGACGGTCCCACCAACGATCAACACAGATGGAAAGTGGAAACCGCCCTTTGGAGGTCAGTTTGCGTCTTTCCATGTGGAGATGATCCTTTTGCATAGAACCCCCTCTTCTTAAGCTATAGAAGGAGGCCTCCTCTCTACACCTATGTATGAATTCATTCACCAACACAAGAGGTCACAATGTAGAGAGGAAGATCAAGCTCCATTCCATTAGCTTATAGCTAATTTAGTATAGGAAGTGAGAGAGGGACAAGAGCTGGAGAAAGAGCGGAGTCGAAGTAGTTCTGCCTCCGGGTGGACGAAGTGCCGAGCTTGTCGGCTCTCGATCCAACTTGTACCTCTACGATCGTCTTGCTACTTAAAGTAAGAAGTTCGTGTTCAACTTTGGTTTGATTCATTAAGCATGTTACTTTCATAAAGCTACTTGTTTGTGGGATCGTCGTTCGTCCTTTGGACGGATGCTCTAGTAAGAGGACTCCTGATAGAGACGGATGTTCCTGTACGCCGCTAGAATAGTAGTCGCCTTCGTAGACGTGGTGTCTAGGTCGGAGTCTACCTTCGTATGTTGCGCGCGCCCACGGGCAGAGGGGTAGGTGGCAGGTGGTGACAGCCCTGTCCACTCGTACCAGCAACCCCCCACGTTCAGCCGCGGAATAGCGCTGATACTGGTATCGCTTGGCAGACCAGGTGCGTCAGTGGGCCTGAAGCAAGCAAGTAGTGGGAAAGTTTCCATCGCTTATATGCATTTGACCTTAGAAGAACCTCTCTACCCAAGCTATCCCTTCCGTCTCTTCTGAATAAACTAGTTTAAGAGACTAAGTACAAAGACCGTTCCTCTGGGAAATTACGATACCCTGAATACTTTCGGGTGAAGGCTACAACGGTACTTCCGTGCGCTTGCGGACTTTTCTGCTGACGCTAAGAAGCGCCAACATCGAGCGGGCAACGAAGGCGAGAGGGTGGACGGTGAAAGCAAGAAGGCGAACGACTGCACGAGCGAATGGATAGGGTAGAAAGAAAAAATCACGAGTTTTTCTTATATACCCAGACGGCGGATCGTGGGAGATGCGGAGAATTCACCGTATTAACTGCGCGGGGCCCGCCACGATCCCTGCATCGCCACCGGCCTCGCGCACGCAACCGCCTCGACTGCCCCGAACCGTCGTGTCTGTCAGGCTGCGTGCCTAAAAAGTTGAGCTGAATCATTACACCCGCCCGCCTTGATCCCGCCGATACATTCTCCTTCTTGACGAAGGAACCTCGGGCTCGGACGTCCGTTATGTTCCCAGGGGATCGAAGACTGGCTCACAGTGGCTCGAACAGTCGTCCCAGGGAAACCGAGTTAGGGACAGCTAGCGGATGGGTCACGAAGACGGCCAATATCCCGATGCCCGAGCGTCACAAGGGACATCCCGTGCTGTGTCCAAGTCCCAGTAGTGAGTCGATTATGTGGAATCCCTCCGTGGGAGGCATCATGCCCTCGGGACCCGTCGAAGGGACCCGACATCCACTAATTGACCCTCGGGAAACATTTGGAGTGTGCTCAGGCCACTAGCCGACCCCCAACGAACGGGGCGCGGACCTCCACTTGGACCAACCCGTTTGTAGCTCACCGGAAATGCTGACTCGTGCCCCAACGGGGAATTTGAGCAGGACCAAATCTTCCTCTTCACGAAAAAAGAGCGTGAAGGTCGAATTAAAAAGACAGGGAAGAGCCTGACCGATCTCCGATACGAAAACAGAGGCTCGGGAACTTACCCTGCACCTTGGAAAGACCACCGAACGACCTCCTTTACACGATAGGAGGCTCGGGGGCTCCGCTTCCAAGGAAACAACTCCCCTAAATAAATGAAAAAACACCCGATGACTAATAATCACGATTTTAAGCCTTTGGAGGGATATAACATCCCTCCAAAGCCTTGGGGGCTACACCCGGCGGGTGCGCTCGCGCGCACCCACCGGAAAAAACAACGTATACTTCATTTCCTCGACAGGAAGAATCAGCTTGAACCTGTAGAGGAGTGCCTTCACTCCGTCACAGGCTCGGGGGCTACTGTCGGGTATCAAAGTATGGGGTACCTAACTTCGATGCAAAAACACATATTCCCAACATGGCCCAGCCCAGGCAAGGCCTGTGAAAGCCCATGAAGGCCGCACCTACGGACGCCCATGACGGCGCTGCGTCAACGCCAGCCTACCCTCGGGAAAGCGGCACCCTCGGGCGCCAATTCTCCGATTCGCCCGAGCCTCCCCGGGAGAGCTCGAAAAAGAGGCGCCCTCGGGCGCCAATTCTCCGATTCGCCCGAGCCTCCCCGGGAGAGCTCGGGAAAGCGGCGCCCTCGGGCGCCAATTCTCCGATTCGCCCGAGCCTCCCCGGGAAAGCTCGGGAAAGCGGCATCCCCGAGCACCAATTCTCCGATTCGCCCAAGCTTCCCCATCCCCCTCGAGCGCAACCTCTCAAAGGCATCCAAAGCACAGTTAATGTCAGCAGAGCAATCTTGGACCATACGAGACCTCTCTGACCACTTTACAAGCACTGTCCCGTCAGGTGAGATTCTCGACGTGACTGTGCTTCGCACGTGCACGACGGCCGTACCACCTGTCAGGATTTCCCTGGCAACGGATTTGATAGGCCCACTACGACCATCCCCTCCCCGGTATGGTCTACGGTGCACCGCCCCGTTTTCCACCGGGATCTACCAACTACGACTACGACAGTCCAAGCGCCTGACGACGGGCTACGTAAGAACGGAAAAGGCACCTACTGCACTGTCCACTCAAAAGGACGAGCACGCCTTCCATCCGGGCCCACCTGACCCTCGGGAAACACTGTCCGGAAGCCGAAAATGCGCCCGTGGGGAGATATCGCCCTGCTCCGTTTCATCACACCTCCAGGAGTCCCGAGCCTCGGGAGACAACGCCCTGAGGTGACTCTCCCTCTTGTCACCTCATGCGGAAGGACAGCCAGCAGATGTGCCAGGTGTGACCCTACGCCATGCCGTAATCCCGACGACTATTACTGCCTTGGAACTCACCAAGATCGTACGAACCACTACGGCCATACCCCTGAGACGCGGAGACAAGACTGTAGCTGACGACAGTCAAACAAAGACAACAACTCCCCAGTGTGACATGCATAGCAATGTACGCGCTGCCCTCTCCCCTCCCTTGTGACTATAAAAGGGAGAGCAGAGGCTAGCCTTAGATAGAGCCCTCAGGTCCTCACGTTCTCAACCTCTCACACACGCACACTCACACCACATACTACGACAAGCAATTTGTACGCACTTAGACACTCACAAGAGACTTGTGAGCACTTTCCTCTCTCGACTAGCTTGTAACCCCCTAATACAAGCACCCCGGTGTAAGGCAACACGACTACCCTCTCCACTGGACGTAGGGCCCTCTTGGCCTGAACCAGTATAAACCCCGTGTTCCCCATTTGCACACCATCCGGAGCCTCAACCGCAAAACACAAAATCACTAGCCGGTGTTAGTACCCGCTAAAACTAGCACCGACATTAATCACCTCTGCTATTGCATAAAACAACATAAGATATCATATGACTCTAATGTAACACCCCCGGTGTTACGATAACTAAAACCTGCCATGTCATCATGATTGCATGTAATTCATCCCGCATAAAATCATTGTTACTGTGCATCACAAAGATAATTTTTTTATTCTCACATGTGAATGTGTTTAGGTACCTTTGGGTGACTTTATGATTTAAATAATTGTTTGTGTGTATGCCTCTAAATCCAAATAGAAAATAAAAAGGAAAACGATTAAAAACTCTAATCGGACCCGAAACCCTAAATCAAAAACTAAATAGAATCAAGTGTTGGGCCTTAAACAAAAGTTGTAACTCTTTAAAAGTTGAGCAACTTCTATTTTGAAGAATTTTGAAGTTATTAAAAGTAATTTCAAATAAAACCTTAATCTAGGTTTTAAAGTTTAAACTTGAAATACAAATTCAAAAACTATTAGGAATCTGATGATGGTCTTTTAATAAAAGTTTTATCACTTTTAAAATGGAACAACTTTCATGTTTGGATATTTTAAAGTTTATCAGTGGAAATTTAAATTAAAACCAAATTAGTGTTTGTTTCTTCAAATTTAAAATGCCATTTCAAAAACTATCAAGAATTTAGAAAAACTCCTTTAATGAAAGTTGTAAGGATTTTTCATTTGAATAATATTTATATTTGGAGATTTTGAACTTATACATTGAAATTTCAAATTTAACCCTAAAGAGTGTTTGAGAACTTAAATTTGAAATACTAATTTAAAAACTATGAAGAATCTAACAAAACTCAATTACTAGAAGTTTTAGAGCTTGACAAATAGAACAACTTTTATTTTCAAAGATTTTCAAGTTGTTCAGAGAACTTTGAAGAATTTGGTGGAATTTAAAATGAATTTCAAATTTAACTTTCTTCCCCCTTTTTCATAATTCCAAAAATATTCAAAATTTGAAGTAGGTTCAAAAACCAAAGTTGTTCAACACAAAATTTTCTACAACTTTTATATTGGTGATTTTTCAACTTTATGCACAAAATAAAAAGTAATTTTGCAAAAATGTGCTGAGGGATAAGCCCTGCTACAGTAACCAGGCCCCCTCCCTCTCTGCTGTTCGTGCAGGCGCGCGTGCCGCGCCGCCCGCCGGCATCGCCCGGGGCCGGCCGGCCACCTGCCGCGTCGAGGCCGGGTCCGTGGGGGACCCCCCACACGTCGCACACTTCCCCTTCGGCCCTATATAAGCCACCGTCGGTCGCCGTTTCTTCTCTCTCGCGCCATGCTCGCCGTGAGCTTGGTCGCCATGGCCAAGGCTGCCGAGCTCCATTGCTCTGTCCCAACTTCCCCACCACAGTTTTCCTCTCCTTCCTCACCGCTCTGGTCGCCTTCCCGATCGAGCTCCCTTCTGCTGCCGCTGATGGCGTTGCTGCCGCCGTCAGCGGTGCTGGCGCTGCTGATGCATGCCGCCGCCGCTGCAGCGGGCGCAGCTAGGCTAGGCCACCGGGCTACTAGCGCTGTGCGTGGTCCTTGGTCGCCGCCGGCAGCCGGCAGGCCGAGTCTGGCCAGGCCGAACCGGTTTCCTCCCTTAAGTTGTCCCTGTGAAGATGGCGATGGCGACCACTCCCTGTTCTGTGATTCGAATGGAAGAAGAAGACGACCCCTCCCTCTCTGTCTCTCGTGTGCAAATGACAGATGGGACCCACGTTGTATATTTCTAACCCAAATGTGCAGCATCTGTATTGTTCTTTGAAAATTCATATCTCTAGTTTGGTGGCTCCTAAAATAGTGAAATTTATTTTGTTAGTTTGCTCATGAAATTCTCTGCATGTTAGCATAATTGTTTGTTTCATGCATGCAAGTATTCTGTGCTGAAGAAATTATTATTAGAAACTGGTTTATGAAATCTATTAACTTGCTTTTCGTTATATTTTGAGAAATATAAGTCCAACGAGTGTGATTCTAATTTTGCTAGTCTTCTCATGCATGCACTAGCTGACAAGAACATAAAAGATGCAGGTTGTCTACTGTTTAAATGATGTTTTGGTTTAATCTTGTTAAATAGAAAATAAATGGCTGATTTGCTTGTTATTTTTGTATCTGGAGTTGTATTATTCTAAATAGAATAAAAATTTAATGGTAGCTTCTCTGTATGAGGTGTGATGCTTGGTTAAAATTTCGTAATTTATGGTGCATGTATCACTGAGTTTTAGATTTATCTTATTTGGTGCCCACTTGTTAGATTTAAATGCATTATAAATAATATATAAATGTAAAAATAGGAAATGGTATTCTATTGTCTTTGCATGATGTTGTGTTAGCCTTAGAATCAATAATATGGTCATATGTTTAAAGAAAATGTTGAGTTTTAGATTTAACTTGCTCTCCAATGCATTGTTGAATTGTAAATTTGCTTATTTCACAATAATTAATTTACAATACCTGAGCATGTGAAACTTGTACATTGATCATGATTTGTATTTATTTAGCTCTCACAAGCATATCAACTCCATTTGAGATGATTATCATATAACTTAAAATATTAAATAATAGACTTTTGTGTGATATTTGGTGAAAAATTGGAGGTAAATAGACACATGCATGTTATTTATGACTTCTTACCATGTCTTAAGATGGGATGAATGTTTTATGTTTGTGTTATAATATTCCGAGCTCTTTAACTAGCTCACATATGAGTTTCTTAGTTGGAAAACAAGTTAGCAAATTAATTATAATCTCTGCAAGATATTGTGTGACTTGTGGATTGTGTGTTGACTCTGGGTCATTAACTTAAAATGGTCATTGGCATCCTTAATTATTGTTTGAAATTATAATTATCTTGTTTAAAAGTAGTATAGGCCGACTAATGCGGCTTTCAACAACTGTTAAAATGTAACCCTAAAGTCGATAGTCGCTAGGTTAGTTTCGTTGGCTTGCAACTTTATCGTGACGGAAAGTTGTACTCAACTCTCTAAATTAAGTTACTTTTATTTAGTAATTCACCGTTTTGTGCATCCCATGCATCATGGCATACATATCATCATGTTAAGCCTGCATTATTATTTCGTGTAGTAAACACGCGGTAATTATTATCAGAAGCAAGCCCTAAGTAAGGTCTTCACTCGGTGGACGTGGATCCTTCTCGGTGATTGACTTCAAGGTTCTATCTACCTCAAACAACAGGCAAGCCCCGGTGCATTTAGCCCCTTCCTTGTGATTTACAAAATATTTATAACTTGAGTTAATCTACTGCATTAGGTTTATAGGAGTTGATTGATAACCCATTGATGCATTGCCTCTCCTTGACCACATATTATACCTGAGACCCTGATTTATTTAAAGTATTGAAAAAAATGCTTAGTCATGCTTAATGATAGAGTTGCGAAAATACTATTTTGAAAACTGTGATGATATGAAACAAATGAATCATTTTATGGGATTGGTATTGTCCTCGTTTGGTGATGGTGTACTTGGCCAGTCCATTATCATCAACGTGGATGGGGTTTTCCCGTTTGGTTGGCCAACTATTTGGGTTAGAGTCCCAACTTTCGTCGCCATCGGAAAAGGGATGTGAAAAGCGGGTAGTTACCAGTGTACTTGGGTTAGAGTCCCAATGCATGGTTGCTAACGGAAAAATATTAGGGACCGTTCGCTGTCAGGCCTGCTGTGATCAAGACTTTGCAACTAGCCACATACTACGGGAAGCCTCTGACTCCGGTGGCTCTACTGCTGGAACCGACAACCACGCACTGGGAGTGGAGAGATGGCGAGAGTAGCATGTACCCTCGTGGCCGGCGTGCCTGGAGACTAGAGGAGTACTGTGCTCTCGGGAGGCGCAGGACCGGTTCCGGGGTATGAAAAGCCGTGGTAGGCGGGGTTGGCATATGCAAGCTTAAGTGCTACATATGTAGTGTGGATAGAAATCCCCAGCTGGGTAATAATCGATTCGAATCGTCATTGCTCGTCGGTTATGGAGACTTGATCCTCACGTCTACATCTAAGAGTGGTTCGAAATTAGGATGTTTTTGAATGGATGAAGTAAATGAAAGAGTGTTGATATATCAGAAAGAACTTGGAGATATGGTTAATGATTAATAATATTATTGAGATAAAATACTGAAAATAGGATTAGTATTGCTTTTCTGCAAAATCCTTTGACTCTTGCTAAGCCTTACCTTGACTCCCCTCAGCCTGCATTCATGAGTCTCATTCCTTTTTCTTAGTCGGGTAAGTCTTGTGGAGTACCCCAGTACTCATGGTTTGTTAACCCCTGTTGCAGGTGAGTTGAGTTTACAGTTTTACGTGGGACCATGCCAGTTGACGGATCGTGCATGGATGAAAATGTGTATAACCTTTGGGCAAGGTGTCTAGTTATATGAAGCTACTCCACTACGGAACTCTGGTTGGGATAACGTAATTTATATTTGTAATCTATGTTTATGTAACACTTCCGCACCTTGTACTCTGATTCAAATTATTTGTGTAAACTTTTGTAATGCTGCAATGCTTACAATGAGATCCTCGGGAGGTTAGGGTTTCTGAGGAAAACCCGGCAGGCCACCTAGGTCAAGGGGAACTCGAGCAGGCTGATCGTGGGTCCTTAGGGACGATGACGGTGCACGTGGGCCCTATGATTAAGGCGGTTCTGTCACATGTGGTATCAGAGCATTTCATTGTGAAGTACTTGTAGTATTACTTTACGAAAACTTCAAAATTATTTCTAATGAATAAAATTAATGGGGTAGTTTGGTCCGATTTGTTTCTGAACTTTCCTCATTCATTCTATGCATTCTTTCCTTGATTTTTTTTTCGATAGGTCTACAGATAGGTCTTGAGCTTAGTAGTGGATTAGCACCTAATGAATGCCCTATGTTGAAAAACATGGAGTGCGTGTCACTCAAGTAATTAATTTACTCGGTATATAAATGTGTGTGTGTGTGTGTGTATCAGAGTATTCTGATTCGCGTTGGAACGCTCATGCATCATGACATTACAACAATTAATAATTCCCCCTATATGAAGTATATCCATATTTTCAAAATAATAAAACTTACTTCAAAAGGTATTCCTACCTCTCTTCTAAACCGATGGATCCACAAGACCTGCTACTGGAATTGACAACTGCCTGACCATGTTTGGAACTCTTGCAGTGATGTGGCAATCACTGCAGAAACTGGGTTACTCAAAACCAATAAAGTATTTTTGGTTCCGCACTGTTCTTCTTGGTCGGTCGAGATGTGAAGTGTTCCTACAGATCCTAGCTAGAGCATTAACAATGGATCAACTATAACTTTATTTCAAAAACTTAAAAAGGTTTTACTCTTTTTGCTTCCCTTATGCTTGCTAAAAGATCTGGTGATGATTCCTGGCAACGCAAGTCAAAAACGGGTTAAAAAAATAATTTGATTGCAAAAGCCATACCGATTGGGTTTAAAATAAACGTAAGTAAGTGATGCTTTGATTTGGAAACTAAACCATTCGAACCAAGTTTTGAAAATTGTTTCAGAAAATAAGACATTCGAAAGATTCTGCTTTCAAAACTCGTATTGATTAAAATCATTTTTAAAAGTTTATGTTCCGATTCTAAAGCCTCACCAAAAACGCTCTTCAATTTTCAAACTAGGTTTCAATTCACTCATCTTGAAGGGTTTTGGCAATTGTACGTCTTCTATAAATTGTTTTGACTCCACGTACGACCATTGTTAAAACACCTTTGACCAAAAGCCCGTTGCAAAAGGGAATTATGAAACGACTTAATTTTCTGAATTCTTTCTTTCAAAAGTCACCAATGCCTTAGGATTTAAAAAGAACAATCTTCTAAAAAGTACTTCTCAAAAGGCTCCTTTGTCCTTCTCTGGTTTGGAATATCAAGCTGATGCTAGTACCTCGATGGGATAAGTCTTTCCCGACCTACGATACCGCTACGAAACTTGGGGCCCCATGTGGGATGCATCCACATGGCTTGTCACCGAGCGTATGCAGGTATCGTGGTATGATCGTGACCGCCCTCAAATGGTACTAGGCACAACTGAATTTCCAAGTTAGACTCTGTTAAATCTTCTTACAAAGGAAAAATCGAGTTCATTGAAAAGTTACGTGTTGCATATCAAGTTTTTGTTAGTCTTTAGTAATCTTCGCTCCAAAGGTTTCTAGTCCTTGGGGAACTTCTGGATGCACTCATTTACTATGCCAACTCTCTACAAAACTTTGGGTAATCCTTGATTTCTTAAACCCATTCATATGTAAATTCTTATCTTCTACTCTCAAGACACTACTATTTTCCGAAAAGTTATTGTAGTTGTAGTCTATGGGATATCATGATCCATGACCGTGATGCAACATCGAAATCTGGGGCCTCTTATGGCTCGCGACCATAGGTAAGTACTGCCGGACATTCGCTGTTATCAGGGTTAATGGTCATGATCCTAGCCTGCAATTAATGTGCTTTCACTATCTTTCAAATCTCTCTTGCAAAATTCAAATCCATATTTACTCCTGGATTTTTAGAATTCCTTCGCTAATTATAATTACCTTCAAAACTACTTTGAGAATTCACATCTGATTCTCTCTGAATTCTAGAGATCCTTTGTCCTTGCAATCATCTTAATTTCATCGGATAAAATAACGGGAACCGATTTGGAAATGGTACCTAAGATCCAATCACTTGGAAATGGTATCTGCGATCCGCTGAGGATTCCCAGTTATTTTATGGATTCCTGGTTATTTATAAATATCTTGACATCTAGTTTGAGAATTCACTCCTTCGGAAAAACTTTACGATGCACTTAAATTCACCCACAGACTCAGTACGAAAGCCTAGCACTAAACCATGACCTTTTATCTGTATACGTGTCATGCCTTCTTTCGACACGTACCATTTCTTTGAATTCAACATACTATTTGAGTCATTATGGTTGTGACCTATAGTAGCGCCATGACCTGTGACCACGGTGCCGCGTCGAAACCTAGGGTCTCTTGCGTGTCATTGCTACACAAGGTTCCACTAGGCACGCGCAGGTATCGAGGTTTAAGGTTATGATCTACTATAGCTTCACAACTAATAAGCTCTATTCCGTTTGCCATGATGTAACATGACCTACTATTACGATACAATGTAGCAACCCTGAATCTCATGTAACTCGCAGCTGCATGAGGTTTGAACGGGTATATGCTCGTATCGAGGTCCTTGGTCATTTTACATCATAGCCACAATCGATATGCTTTCTCTTTTACTGAGGATACTTTAATTGTGTTCTATGATGGTATCTCGACCCATGACTGTGGTGCCGTGTCAAAACTTGAAATCTTCTGTGGACTGCAGCCACATAAGGTCTTACCAGGGTATGCACTGGTATCGTAGTCGGTGCTCCTGAACCATTATAGCTCGCAATTAATATGCCCTCACTCTCCTTGAAACCACCCTCAAATGATATTTCTCATAAAAGGTTTATTTTGATGGGTAAAAGTTAAAACTTTTAGTGTTGAGAGACAACTGATTAAGTCAAATAAGGATCTTTATTATAATAAATTGGAAGAGAAATATGGGCTAGTAGCTTATCGACTCAAGCATCTGAACACTTGCTAGTTGCGCAGAATGGGATTCATGTATCACCACTTGAGAAGTGTCTTCAAGTGCCAGATCGGGTTATTGACTTGATAAGAGTAAATTGAATCAGATCTGACAAACACTGAGTACCCAATATGAGTCCTAGGCTAGAAGATTGTGTTACTCGTCAAACCACAACAAGATGGTACGAGGTACAAAGCAGTCAGCATTCAGAAGAAGAAGCTACCCAAGAAATCAGAGACATTCTCATCCAGAAACTTTCGAAGTTCCTTGCTACGCTTTAAACATAGTTCTCCCCTTTCAAGTTTTGTAAAATGTAAACCCCTAATTGTTTACTAGTTAAGTTTGAAAAATATCTACTTGACACATTTTCTTTTTCATTACTAAACCTAAGGCTTTAGCCATATTTTAAATCTCGAGACGAGATTTATTTTAAGGGGGGAAGGATGTAACACCCCCGGTGTTACGATAACTAAAACCTGCCATGTCATTATGATTGCATGTAATTCATCCCGCATAAAATCATTGTTACTGTGCATCACTAAGATAATTTTTTTATTCTCACATGTGAATGTGTTTAGGTACCTTTGGGTGACTTTATGATTTAAATAATTGTTTGTGTGTATGCCTCTAAATCCAAATAAAAAATAAAAAGGAAAACAATTAAAAACTCTAATCGGACCCGAAACCCTAAATCAAAAACTAAATAGAATCAAGTGTTGGGCCTTAAACAAAAGTTGTAACTCTTTAAAAGTTGAGTAACTTCTATTTTGGGCAATTTTGAAATTATTAAAGTAATTTCAAATAAAACCTTAATCTAGGTTTTAAAGTTTAAACTTGAAATACAAATTCAAAAACTATTAGGAATCTGATGATGGTCTTTTAATAAAAGTTTTATCCCTTTCAAAATTGAACAACTTTCATGTTTGGATATTTTAAAGTTTATTAGTGGAAATTTAAATTAAAACCAAATTAGTGTTTGTTTATTCAAATTTAAAATGCCATTTCAAAAACTATCAAGAATTTAGGAAAACTCCTTTAATGAAAGTTGTAAGGATTTTTCATTTGAATAATATTTATATTTGGAGATTTTAAACTTATACATTGAAATTTCAAATTTAACCCTAAAGATTGTTTGAGAACTTAAATTTGAAATACTAATTTAAAAACTATGAAGAATCTAACAAAACTCAATTACTGAAAGTTTTAGAGCTTGACAAATAGAACAACTTTTATTTTCAAAGATTTTCAAGTTGTTCAGAGAACTTTGAAGAATTTGGTGGAATTTAAAATGAATTTCAAATTTAACTTCTACCCCCTTTTTCATAATTCCAAAAATATTCAAAATTTGAAGTAGGTTCAAAAACCAAAGTTGTTCAACACAAAATTTTCTACAACTTTTATATTGGTGATTTTTCAACTTTATGCACAAAATAAAAAGTAATTTTACAAAAATGTGCTGAGGGATAAGCCCTGCTACAGTAACCAGGCCCCCCCCTCTCTGCTGTTCGTGCAGGCGCGCGTTCCGCGCCGCCCGCCGGCATCGCCCGGGGCCGGCCGGCCACCTGCCGCGTCGAGGCCGGGTCCGTGGGGGACCCCCCCACACGTCGCACACTTCCCCTTCGGCCCTATATAAGCCACCGTCGGTCGCCGTTTCTTCTCTCTCGCGCCATGCTCGCCGTGAGCTTGGTCGCCATGGCCAAGGCCGCCGAGCTCCATTGCCCTGTCCCAACTTCCCCACCACAGTTTTCTTCTCCTTCCTCGCCGCTCTGGTCGCCTTCCCGATCGAGCTCCCTTCTGCTGCCGCTGATGGCGCTGCTGCCGCCGTCAGCGCTGCTGGCGCTGCTGATGCATGCCGCCGCCGCTGCAGCGGGCGCAGCTAGGCCAGGCCACCGGGCTACTAGCGCTGTGCGTGGTCCTTGGTCGCCGCCGGCAGCCGGCAGGCCGAGTCTGGCCAGGCCGAACCGGTTTCCTCCCTTAAGTTGTCCCTGCGAAGATGGCGATGGCGACCACTCCCTGTTCTGTGATTGGAATGGAAGAAGAAGACGACCCCTCCCTCTCTGTCTCTCGTGTGCAAATGACAGATGGGACTCACGTTGTATATTTCTAACCCAAATGTGCAGCATCTGTATTGTTCTTTGAAAATTCATATCTCTAGTTTGGTGGCTTCTAAAATAGTGAAATTTATTTTGTTAGTTTGCTCATGAAATTCTTTGCATGTTAGCATAATTGTTTGTTTCATGCATGCAAGTATTCTGTGCTGAAGAAATTATTATTAGAAACTGGTTTATGAAATCTATTAACTTGCTTTTCGCTATATTTTGAGAAATATAAGTCCAACGAGTGTGATTCTAATTTTGCTAGTCTTCTCATGCATGCACTAGCTGACAAGAACATAAAAGATGCAGGTTGTCTACTGTTTAAATGATGTTTTAGTTTAATCTTGTTAAATAGAAAATAAATGGCTGATTTGCTTGTTATTTTTGTATCTGGAGTTGTATTATTCTAAATAGAATAAAAATTTAATGGTAGCTTCTCTGTATGAGGTGTGATGCTTGGTTAAAATTTCGTAATTTATGGTGCATGTATCACTGAGTTTTAGATTTATCTTATTTGGTGCCCACTTGTTAGATTTAAATGCATGATAAATAATATATAAATGTAAAAATAGGAAATGGACTGTCTTTGCATGATGTTGTGTTAGCCTTAGAATCAATAATATGGTCATATGTTTAAAGAAAATGTTGAGTTTTAGATTTAACTTGCTCTCTAATGCATTGTTGAATTGTAAATTTGCTTATTTCACAATAATTAATTTACAATACCTGAGCATGTGAAACTTGTACATTGATCATGATTTGTATTTATTTAGCTCTCACAAGCATATCAACTCCATTTGAGATGATTATCATATAACTTAAAATATTAAATAATAGACTTTTGTGTGATATTTGGTGAAAAATTGGAGGTAAATAGACACATGCATGTTATTTATGACTTCTTACCATGTCTTAAGATGGGATGAATGTTTTATGTTTGTGTTATAATATTCCGAGCTCTTTAACTAGCTCACATATGAGTTTCTTAGTTGGAAAACAAGTTAGCAAATTAATTATAATCTCTGCAAGATATTGTGTGACTTGTGAATTGTGTGTTGACCCTGGGTCATTAACTTAAAATGGTCATTGGCATCCTTAATTATTGTTTGAAATTATAATTATCTTGTTTAAAAGTAGTATAGGCCGACTAATGCGGCTTTCAACAACTGTTAAAATGTAACCCTAAAGTCGACAGTCGCTAGGTTAGTTTCGTTGGCTTGCAATTTTATCGTGACGGAAAGTTGTACTCAACTCTCTAAATTAAGTTACTTTTATTTAGTAATTCACCGTTTTGTGCATCCCATGCATCATGGCATACATATCATCATGTTAAGCCTGCATTATTATTTCGTGTAGTAAACACGCGGTAATTATTATCAGAAGCAAGCCCCAAGTAAGGTCTTCACTCGGTGGACGTGGATCCTTCTCGGTGATTGACTTCAAGGTTCTATCTACCTCAAGCAACAAGCAAGCCCCGGTGCATTCAGCCCCTTCCTTGCGATTTACAAAATATTTATAACTTGAGTTAATCTACTGCATTAGGTTTATAGGAGTTGATTGATAACCCATTGATGCATTACCTCTCCTTGACCACATATTATACCTGAGACCCTGATTTATTTAAAGTATTGAAAAAAATGTTTAGTCATGCTTAATGATAGAGTTGTGAAAATACTATTTTGAAAACTGTGATGATATGAAACAAATGAATCATTTTATGGGATTGGTATTGTCCTCGTTTGGTGATGGTGTACTTGGCCAGTCCATTATCATCAACGTGGATGGGTTTTCCCGTTTGGTTGGCCAACTGTTTGGGTTAGAGTCCCAACTTTCGTCGCCATCGGAAAAGGGATGTGAAAACCGGGTAGTTACCAATGTACTTGGGTTAGAGTCCCAATGCATGGTTGCTAACGGAAAAATATTAGGGACCGTTCGTTGTCAGGCCTGCTGTGATCAAGACTTTGCAACTAGTCACATACTACGGGAAGCCTCTGACTCCGGTGGCTCTACTGCTGGAACCGACAACCACGCACTGGGAGTGGAGAGATGGCGAGAGTAGCGTGTACCCTCGTGGCCGGCGTGCCTGGAGACTAGAGGAGTACTGTGCTCTCGGGAGGCGCAGGACCGGTTCCGGGGTATGAAAAGCCGTGGTAGGCGGGGCTGGCATATGCAAGCTTAAGTGCTACATATGTAGTGTGGATAGGAATCCCCAGCTGGGTAATAATCGATTCGAATCGTCATTGCTCCTCGGTTATGGAGACTTGATCCTCACGTCTACATCTAAGAGTGGTTCGAAATTAGGATGTTTTTGAATGGATGAAGTAAATGAAAGAGTGTTGATATATGAGAAAGAACTTGGAGATATGGTTAATGATTAATAATATTATTGAGATAAAATACTGAAAATAGGATTAGTATTGCTTTTCTGTAAAATCCTTTGACTCTTGCTAAGCCTTACCTTGACTCCCCTCAGCCTGCATTCATGAGTCTCATTCCTTTTTCTTAGTCGGGTAAGTCTTGTGGAGTACCTCAGTACTCAGGGTTTGTTAACCCCTGTTGCAGGTGAGTTGAGTTTACAGTTTTACGTGGGACCATGCCGGTTGACGGATCGTGCATGGATGAAGATGTGTATAACCCTTGGAGAAGGTGTCTAGTTATATGAAGCTACTCCACTACGGAACTCTGGTTGGGATAACGTAATTTATATTTGTAATCTATGTTTATGTAACACTTTCGCACCTTGTACTCTGATTCAAATTATTTGTGTAAACTTTTGTAATACTGCAATGCTTACAATTACATCCTCAGGAGGTTAGGGTTTCTGAGGAAAACCTGGCAGGCCACCTAGGTTAAGGGGAACTCGTGCAGGCTGATCGTGGGTCTTTAGTGATGATGACGGTGCACGTGGGCCCTATGATTAAGGCGGTTCTGTCACATCTATATTCAAACTACCCTTGTATGCCATTAAAAAATAAGATCTGAAGTATATCTAAATTTGAATCTATTTAACTATATACTCTTATTGTGAAAAATAATTTGTTTACCTAATCTTTATCTTTTTATCTTAAAAAAATAAATATCCTCTAAAACCTATGCCTAAAATTACACATATCTTTTATTAAAAATATTAAAATAACATGTAGAGAAAAAACTAAATATTAGACATGAAGTATGAGAGTCTATTGGTGGCTATATTTTTTCCAACCCTTTAAGATTGAACTCGATCATTATAAGTATTAAAATTATCTCTAGCACTAATACCCCCTTCTGAGATCTCACTTCAAACTCTATCACTTATCTTCAATAACATGGTGCATGTTTTAAATGATTAATTTTACTATTATAGTATTTAAGAACATACTGTAAGACCAAAAACCTTTATTGTTAACAAGCAAAAGTTAGAGTTAATAAAAAATATAATAATCATAAAAATTTCAGTTTGATGGCAAAAAAACTATAGTAGCCAATAAAAAATAAAATTTGAAAAAATAAATTGAGATTCATGACTTCATAAGTTTCCGTGAATTGGATTAGACTATATAAAATATCTATTATGTCTAAAAACAAACAAAGATGAAAACATTCAATTTAATATAAAAAATTCTTTATTAATTAGATGTATTACATTCGCAATATATGTCTTAAAAGATTCTAACCTGTGCGAGAGCACGGGTTGATGGACTAGTTACACAAATGAAAATTGGATGGATGTGTTCATTTTGTTCACTTTTGCAGAGTGAGGACAAATTAGATAACCAAATACCTGTAAAGGTAACTGTTTATTTTGATAAATTCCCATTACGGTATGATTTACTTATAGTCTAATACTCATGTAAATGATACAGATGTCTAAAGGAAACTGTCCTGCACTTAATGAACTCATCTCTTCTGCAAAGGGTTTATACACTGGGTAATTTTTGTCTCCTGAAAATGAACCTTTAATTGCGATTCAGGTTTCTTATTCTGCTTGACTAAAACTCACTTTTACTGGATTAAGGAAATTAATATACTAAAAGAAATTGTCGAGAAGGCTCGTAACTCGAATGCCTACTTGATGCAAATTCTAGACGATTCAGACTCTTATCATGGAGAAGATCAAGAGCATCTCTAATAGTTTCTTAAATCAACTTATCATCTATTTTTTTAGCAAAATAGAAAAATACATTTTAAAATAGCTTGGTAAATGAGGTTGGCATTTTGTAACTTGCGATCTAGAGGCCTCGCGCGCGCATATATACGCACGCGGTGTCGACTTGCCATCCGCGCGCCCGCGTGCGCTGCCGCCCTGCTGTGCGTACTGTGCGTTCACTGGCGACGAGCGCGGAAAGAGAGCTGACACAGAGAGGGCAGCGACGTGACTAGGCGAGCAGAGCTCGCATCAGCTAGCGCATGGTATACTGCAAGATAGTACTACTAGTTTTATGCGTATATACACGGTATACACTGCAAGCATTCGACAAGTTTAACTGATAAAAGGAGCCTTAGCTCCTAAAGAAGAAACGCTATGCACGTCACCCGAATTGTTCCAGCCGCTGGATTTCAAAATGAACAACTGTGATTCTACGGAGCTGATTTCTAACAGTACCAGATTCGCTTAAGATTCATTTTATCCAACTGCTAATCTAGCTTAGTTACAGATTCTAATTTTGTACCGGCTTCTGCTTTTTACCTTTCCACCTCGGTTTCCCCCCGATCGGAATTCCTTCTCAGCCTCGTCCTCGGTTCATCCGCCGTCTCGCGTACGCGCCTCCTCTCTCACGCCGTCGCCTCCTCCATTCATCTGCTCATCGCCATTGCATCTCCCAGCGCGCCCGTGCTCTCCCTGCCGGTGCAACGTAGTCCGCCCCAGCAGACACCTCTCCACACGCGCGTCTCCCTGCCGGCGCAGCGAAGGACGACCCGGCAACCCCCGCTCCACGCGCGCACGGATAACACCGGAGCTCTGATCTCCCGTCCACGGCGAGGTAAACTGCTATTTCCTGTCTCATGGCCTTCAACCCCTGCGTCTTCCATTGTTTTTCCTTCTTCATCTCTGAGCAGGATCTCACCGCGAACTCCCATCTGTTGTTTCCTTTTTCCTTGATGTCACGCGCCCTCCAAGTGCTCGACCAAATGCACAAATGGGCTCTGCTTCATAATTTTGCTACGGTTCAGTGCTTTGCAGTCATCTACCTATTCCTCTGTGCTACTTATATATATCTTAATAGTTGTTACCTCTGTAGTGCCGGCACCCCTCCTTTCCAATCGCGCCGACGTGTAGCGCAGGGGTACAGGGAGGGGCGCAGCTTGCTGGCGCCGTGGTTTCTAACAGTTGGCTGACATCGGCCTCAATGGAATCTTGCCATCGTCGTCGTTTTCGGAGATTCAAGGTCTCTGTGTGCTAATTTGTGTCCTTTACTGCTCCCTACATGATTTTGTTTCGATTTCATTAGTGGTGTTCCTAACTACTATACGGCTCACGCCAGTTTCCTGTGTTGCTCTTCATGCTTGTTCGTCCCTTTTTTAGAAAAAAACTATGCTCCCAGTGTTCGTGTGTCACCGGGTCTGCGCGAATATCGTTTATCGTGTGTTACTAGATTCCATCTCAGTTGTTTTACCATGCAGGTTTTGGTATAGGCGGCTCAGTTGGTTGTCAGATTATTCACGAGTGCTTGCTACAACGATTGTCCAATCATCAGCGACCTTCCTCATTGGGTTTCCAGGTGTGCTTCACATGCTTTGCTCAGTATTTTTTTATGGACATTGCTTTCCAATTCTGATGTAACTAATATACCTCTGTTTTTTTGTGCTTCTTGCTTGCTGTCTTTCTCCATTGCTGTTTAGATCATAGGGACAAGTTTACATTTTTTTTGGAGGTTTCTTGCTTGTCAAAGGTGTATTACAAAAAAAAACACATTGTTTACTAAACGGGTAAAAAATTGGGTGCATTTTTTTTTGGAGCACAGAGGACAAGCAAATCATAAAACAATATTTCCTAAGCTTTTCAAACACTTCATGGGCAGCCATGTCTTCAGTACGTATACCGTACTCTACTATTTTACAGGCTGTTGGTGAACACTGCCGCCTCCATTATATCTCAGTTGTATGGTGTTGAGATCGAATTACCAACGCAGGTCGCAGACAGAGCCTCCACCACACTTTTTTTCTGGGCACCTCCTGGTTTAGATCATACTGCAGCATATGAATCAGCTTCCCTTCAGGCTTTGACATTTTTGCAGAGTATATTTGGTTTTGTGATTATAGATTATAGTATTCATGGTCTATTACTATATAGAACCTTGGCACAGCGCCTTTTTACCATTGCAAATAGAGGTGTGCAACTTGCAAGGCTTGTTATTGCAGCCTCACACCATCAGGGTATATACTCCTCGCCGCTAACGGCATCTGCTCAGCAGCTTATTGATGAAATGATGACCGTACCAGATGAACTGCTGTAATTATTGTACATCATTATGTCTATTTTTAAAAAAATTCTTTGGGTTCAATTGTTACCATGCTACTATTCATAAAATCATATCTCTGTACTTTACTGAAATGTTTCCTGTACAGTTCATTATTGGTAGGCTTTACAATGTCTGCTATGTTAAATCAAACAAAAAAAGCTGGTGGCACCATTTCATGTTTATGCCCATGAATCTTGCCTTTATATTGTCTATGATATGTTTGGTGTGGGAAGAGGGGTCCAACGGAGATTGCTGCAATCCAACCAAATCAAAATGGATACACTTTTTACACCATGGATTTTCTTCTAAGAAACAACATTTTTGTGTTTAAATTCCTATGCAAAGATGCACTTGCACCTTCACTAATGGACTTTACAACCGAAGCTGTCGGCCAGCTTCAAAGTATGTCCCCTAACATATTTCAATTGTGTCGGATGTATTCTCTACTATATTTTAATAGATTCTACTTCCAACTGCCAGCTGAAGCTTCAGTGCTTATATGCACTCCTACTGCTACCACAGCCACAGGCCAGCGCATAAGAGCGCGTGAGTATCGCTCAGCGTGTAGGCTAATTTGGTTATGTATTTTACGAATAAAGATATATATTAACACTTTATATTTCAAACTACGAGCAGAAACTCCAGTGCTTACACCCACTTCTGCTGCAAGCACAAGCACAGGGCGTCGTGCTACAGGACGTGAGTATTGTCCAGCGCCTAAGCCAGTATGCTTACGTGTTTATATCCAGCCTATTTCATTCAGACTTATCTTCTGAAAGTTCTTACCAGGAAACAACACCTCTATTATCATCCGAAATACTGATCCATCAACTTCAAGACAAAAAAGGAAAAGATTACTGGAACAACATCGTATGGTTTGGGGAGGTAACTATAGTTGTTGCCTTCCCTCAGCTTCCTTTATCCTCTCCAAAAGATATTTCTCTAAAGCCTAAATTGCATACAGGTGCAGCCTCTCTTCGTAGTGCACACCTTTGCTGCGGCCAATTTGATGAATCCTTCGTGGCTGCACTCAAAGGTATACATTGTTCATGTGCCCAAACCACATGCCCTACATAGAGACCATTTTGGATATCATTAAAAAAAATCGGTTATTGTTATCTCATCCTGATTTGCCATCAACATCTATATTCTCAGTTTCTTATCCGGGAAGATCTTACTACGGAGCACCTTCCCATGAATGCTCTAGCTGCCATGCAGTCTTCTGGTATGCTGAAAAAGTAGGCAGGGAATCACGCCAAAATTCAGGGAACATAATTTACAACAAATGTTGCAGAGGAGGCAAGGTTGTCATCCCACCATTTCGCCCACGTCCAGAACCATTGGCGTCACTAGCAAGATTTGATGGCGGCCCTGTCAGTAACAAGTTTATTCGCAACATAAGGCAATACAATTGTCTTTTTGCCTTCACGTCGATGGGAGCAAACATCGACCGCACCATCAATGATGGGAGAGGCCCTCCTGTCTTCAAAATATGTGGTCAAATTCATCATCGTATAGGATCCATGTTACCTCATGAAGGAGATCCGCCTAAATTGATTCAGCTGTATATTTATGATACTTCAAACGAAGTTCAGAACAGAATGCAGTCATTGAGCTCTGATGATAGAAGAGGTTCTGATATTGATCCATCCATAGTGCAGTCATTGGTTGCTATGCTTGACGAATACAATCCTTTGGCTCAGCAATTTAGGACAGCCAGAGACAGACTCACAGGTGCCGATAATGAAGACTTCGTCATTCAGATTGTAGGTCCTCGTGATGGAGATCCACCCCAGTACAGCTTGCCAACCATTGATGATCTAGCTATGCTTGTGGTCGATGATTTCAGCTGCGAGTCATTTGAGCGCGATATAATTGTGGAAACTCATGCAGGAGAGCTCAAGCAGATATCAGCTTTGCATCCAGCTTTTATGGCTCTTCAGTATCCACTATTATTCCCATTCGCTGAACGGGGCTTCCAAACCGGAGTAGTATACACTGGCTTATCACCAAGGGAAGATAGTGCATACACAAAGGTTACCATGCAAGATTATTTTTGCTACATGCTCCATTATAGAAAGAACCAGCCAAATCCGTATCTTTGCTATGGAGCCTTGTCTAGCCAGGCCAGAGTGGATGCATGTAACAACCCTAAAAATCCACACAACCTAAAAATCCCAACCAATTAAAATTTTTCATTTATTTATTGTGAAAACCCATTTTTCTTGTGCAAGCATATAGGTTTCATTATGAATTTGGTAATAAAGGAGTATAGCTTGCATTTTAATTCCATTCACATAGAATAATAGCCTATGCATCACATTTGGGATTTATTGCAATTTATGTTTGTATTTACTCAATATTTAAAATGGGCAATATATGTATATATACACTAAAATGAAAATAGAAAAAGGAGAGAGAGTTAGGCCAGCCCAAACCAGCCCGGCCTTCTTCTCCTCACCTCACCCGCGCGCGTGCTCCACCCCGCCTCCCCGCACTGGGCTGGCCCACCACCGCGCGCACGCGCGATGCCGACCGCACGCGCGCGACCGTTTCACCCGCTTCCCCGCAGCCGCTGACCACCCGGCCCCGCCTGTCAGCCGCTCTCGCCCCCCCCCACTGTTCTTCTTCCTCGCAGAGGCGACGGGGACGAGTGCACGCAATTCGCGTGACCCCGGTCCCACAGCCGACAGCGCCACGCATGGCAGAGCCCTGACCCCGCTGTTCCCCTCCTGTCCCCTCCTTTCTTGGCCGCCAAGCGAACCCGCGCCCATCCGGAGCCCTAGATCCATTCGAGCCACGGCCCTTCGATCGGTCGAGCGCGATCAGGACCGTTCGCCATTGGAGCTGGCCAAGCTCGCCTATAAAAAGGAGCTCACCCCGAAGCCCTACCCTCATTTCCCCTCGCCGCCACCGCGGCACAGACCGGCACACAGCACCAAACTGAGAGAGAGAGAGCGTAGGAGAAGGGCGGAGCAGAGGAGGAGAAGCTGCCGGAGCGCCGCCGCCGCGGAGCACGCCGGAGCCGGACACGGAGGAGAAGCCCGAGCTGCGGACGAGGAGCGGCACGGCACTGCGATCGCTCTGCACGGCTCCGACTCGCCACTGCATCGCCATCCTAGCTTCACCGACACCACGGTGAGCCACCACACGCCATATCCGAACCTCGCCCTGCTTTTGCCATGGCGTTCCACCCACGGGACGCGCAGGCACGAGCCTTTACCGGCTCAGGAAGATCACCTGCACCATGCACTCATGCGACCGGCCGAAACCCCCGGACTACAAGCTTGCTAGACCGAGAACGCAGCACGACGCGTTCTCGGCGGAGCGCGCTCACCACCGACGCGTTCCGACGCCGAATCACCCGTTCCGAGCAATCCGACTAGCATCCGTATAGGTTAGAGTGTCGTGGAGCACCGCCACGACCCCTTGAGCTAGCTACGCGGATCTAAGCGCTAGAGGAAGCCTCGTCCGCAGTGCGCCGCGACCTCGCCGGAGCGCCGCCGCAGACCGGAGCCAAAAGGAGGCCCTGCCCTGTCACTAGTTCACCACTAAGCGGACGTATGCCCGTTTAGTCACGCCAATTTGACTGAACCACGTCCGGTTATGCCGAAAATGAGACCGTAATCACCTTGCCGCCGCCGGCATCACGCCGCCGCCACAACCAAGCACCTTGGGAGCCTCGGTAGCCAAAATTGGAGGTCGAACCCTCGTCGCCAAGGAACATGAACACCAACTCACCGACCACCTCGGACAAGCTTAGTTGCGGAAGATCGAACCTCCATAGCCCGGAACACCGAGAGGTGCGTTCTCGGGAAAACGTGATCGCCGCCGACACGATCCGCCTCGCCTAAATCCGTTTCGAGTACCCCCGATCGCCTCGCGCTGCGGAGAGAGGCCGACGAGGTTCGGCAAGTCTGCCTCAGCACCGCCGTGTAGATAGCCGAGCCCCGAATCATGTCTGTCGCCTTGGCTACGTGCGCCTCCACCTCGTCGGAGAACCGCCGTATGCCGAGGGAGAGAAGGAGGCCATACCACGACTCTAACCCGCCACCATCTGGTCGGACGACTGCCTGAGCACGCCAATTGGGGAAAGCCGAGCCCTGTCTTACCGAAATATGGTCATCGCCGCCCTGTCATCGTCCGCCGCACCGGAGAGACACCGCCGCCTTGAACAGACGCCCTGGAACCCTGCTAGCACCAAATCTCCGATTCGCCCGAACCTCCCCGGGAGAGCTCGGGAGAGCGGCACCCTCGGCGCACCAAATCTCCGATTCGCCCGAGCCTCCCCGGGAGAGCTCGGGAGAGCGGCACCCTCGGCGCCCGAATGTCCGATTCGCCCGAGCTACGCCGAGGTACGCCAAGCCCCGCCGAGCTCCGCCAAGCCCCGCCGAGCTACGCCGAGCCCCGCCAAGCCTCGCCGAGCTACGCCAAGCTCCGCTGAGCTACGCCGAGCTCCGCCGCGCTACCCCCGACCACCGCCGAACTACGCCGAGCTCCGCCGAGCTACCCCCGACCACCGCCGAGCTCCGCAGAGCTACGCCGAGCTACGCCGACGCTAGCGACTCTCGGGAAACCAGCATCGAACACCTGGTGGGCGACCATCGGGTCTGTGTTCTGATGAGGCGCCACATGCCGCACTACTGGACCCGCGCGCCACGTGGACCAATCCCGAGCTGCCCCTTGATTAACCGACCAATTTTCCCATTTTCAGAAAATAGGATAATCTTCGGAAATTCATAACTTATTCATTCGATGTCCAAAAATTGAACACCATATATCAAAATTCTCAGAAAAATGAGATCTACAATCTAAGACTATGTTTGTGTGCATTTGGCTCTTTATTTTATTGGATTTTTCTGAAATACTCTATAGGAGTCGCTGACGCGACTATTTCGTGTTCGATTTCAGAGCCGGAGGAGGATCTGACTAAGGAAGACGACCACGAGTACTTTCAGGAGCTAGGAGACGACTACGAAGGTGCCATGTCCCACCAAATCCTTAGATCCTATTTACGCATTGCAAATGACATTGTTGCTATTGCTTTGTGATTATGTATGGATTGGTTGCATGGTAGTATATTTGAATTCCCTGCCGTGATAAGACTTTACCCTGCTATCCGCTGCTAGGTTAGCTGCTGCTTAATTTACTGTTACTCTTCCACTACTTACTACATGCTATATGCTATGTGGTGGAATTGGGACGGTGCATAACTGATTATAACCACTGGGAGAGAGTGCTGCGTGCGTCTTGGGTGCATGGTAAGGGTTGATGTCGACCAAGTGGGATGTGAGACAAGCCCGTGGGGCAAGTCGTGCCAGGGGTGCAACCTGGGCATCCCCACGAGAGATACCTGTGGCGGGTAATGACTTATGAGGTGGTTCCGGGATGTGCATTGAAGTCCCGTGAGTGGAGGTGCCGTGATGGCACGGGGAGAGTATCCCCTAAGTGGAGATGCCTGCTTGGTCACAACCTAGGATCTGACTAGTGACCAGAAACATCTGGATTCCCTTGCTACTCACTCGCTTCTGATGGGCGGGAGACGGCTGGACTACTTGGTAGGGCGGTGCCACTACTGCTAGGTTGAGAGGTGATAAGGGTGGACGGTGACGGATGGCAGATTCCCGTACCGTTCTAGATGCGCAGTACCACTGATGGGGCCCGGTACTGCGTCTCCCAGTCTCAGTGTGATGGTGTTGGATCCGGAATGTCCCAGGGCTGAGTGGCAGGGTGGTACCGACCTAGGCAAGCAAGCACCCGGAATTCTGCCTAGATGATTGTACAGCATCGATGATGGCTAATCTTGTGAGTAGTAAAACCTCTGCAGAGTGTATGGTTGATCGATCGATACATAAGCCAACTCGTTGGCTATGGACCTTTCCTAATGTTTCTGCAACCACTATTAGATGAGAGCATATTCTTTTCTCCCCCTGGATAACATTTTTCCGGCAGTGTACCCGTTGTGGTAGTGTGCCGCTGAGATAGGCCCGAGAGGGAGTTGGGCCTGTCGAATGAGAGTGAGGTGTGGGTATGTGAGATGTGGTGATGGGAAAAGGGATGATGGTGTTAACTGGAGATAAAACTTGATTAATTATACATTGATTTCAGCTGCATAGGAAAACCTCAGCCTATAGGTCTGCTTGTATAGCCTTGCATCCACTTTCCACAAAGCAAATGCTGCATAGGTAGGCTCCGTGGCCAGTACAAATCGTACTGATAAATTTGCTGTCAGGTGACGAGAATGAGTACGACTTCGAGGGAGATGATGACGAGGAATAGGGTCACGTGCTACACTCAAGTTGGCCGTGAAGGATGAATCGCTTCCGCATCTTCTAAAGCTTCTCTGAATGTTGATTCCGCCAATGTGGCGATGTAATAAATGTTTATGTAAGACTTAATTACCGTTGTATGGATCCTAGTGTCAACTGAGATATGGGTAATTTCATGGATTGTCCCAAGCAATCTGTTGAATTACAATTCGAGCCTGTGGATTTCCCTTCGTGGAAATCGAGGTCGTTTCAGTTGGTATCAGAGCCAGGTTGACTGTAGGACGAGACCCATAGAAAATGGAAGTTAGAATAGGAAGCCAGACTCTCTTTCGGTTATATTACCGACCTTGTATTCACTTTTTATGCAATGGCTTATCTAATACAAGGACCTGCTAATCCGTTTCTTGAAAAATTCGCAGATGACCAGCCTTGGACCACCACTTCGTCCGCTGCATGATGGCACTATTGAGATCCCGATCAACGGAAGGAACCACGGCGGATTTGCCATGGTGCTACGCCAGGTATTGGAGGAGCTGGGAGCACCGTCTGATCAGATCCAGTACTTCAGCCGAGGGAAGCTTGTCGAGGCTGAGAGGTTTGAAGGACCTGTCACTACCAGAGTTGAGACACCCGTTAGCCTGACCCTTCCAGGGATGCTGATTTTTACTGACTACACTGCTGGAGAGACTGTGGAGGACGGAGTACAGTCCGTCTCCCGCAAGGTACTACGCGCAGTTGTGTACACAGCATACGAGTACCTTAAGGGGACCCATTTCCGTCTGCTACCTCAGGCTTTGGAGCTACACCCTGACCCTATCCAGAGGATTCTGTACACCAGCCAGATCGTTCAGGCCGAGACTGACCCTTGCCTACGCACAGTGGCACACCACCTCCAGGAGCAGGACGAGTTCATCAGCTCATTGGAGCAAAGAAGGCAGCGTGACCGAGCCCGCATGGCAGAGGTCGAGGACAGTTTGCAGAAAGGGACTCAGACTCTGGAGAGTTTGAGCAGAGCTGTCACTGACTTGCAGTTGGAGATGCAGCGCCGTGATGAGTTACACCGAGCCGAGATCGCTGACTTGCGAGACAAGATCGGAGATTTTGGGCTACGCAATGACTACCTGAACAGCAGAGTATTGGGATTACAGAGGAGGCTGGACGACAAGGAGAGAGCGCTTGCTGAGAGGGAGCAGAGGAGCAGAGATAGAGGAGTCGAGATGAGCACGTTGCACTCCAGGATCAGGGAGTTGGAGAAGCAGTTGGAGAAAGCCGAGGAGAAGTCCACCCGCAACCAAGGGATTTTGAATCGACCGCGTGAAGATGGTGGAGTTCCTAAAGGACAAGCTACGGAGGACAGAGATAGCTTGGAAGCAGTCCGACGCCAGGAGAGCTATTGAGGTCCGGAAGGTACAGAGTTCGCTTCCCCCACTGGAGATGGTGAAGCCCCGGGAGGGAGACTTCCGCGTACCACCCACTACGCTCAACCTGGGAGCGTGTCCGTCTCAAAGGATGCAGGAGATTGAGGCCACCCCAGAGCTAGCTGTAGCTCTCGACTATATCAAGCGCCTGACCATGACCGACGACGAGATCGAGGCAGAGGACAGCCGCATACCCGACGCCGTACTCGACCTTATGCACCAGTAGCTTATGGGACCCTGCGTGGCCCTTAGACTAGTGATACCATGAGTTGTCCTGTCATTGGCTATCTGCGCATAGCACGATCTTCTTAGCAGCTAGGAACATCCTTTATGTAATAATAACCATGTGATGAGTGACATTTGGATCTTATGCTTCTTATGGTTCTCTATGCTTCTTTGGTTGAGTGTAGGATAGCATGAAAAATGTTTAAATTCATTTAAATCGTTGAAAACATCTAACTCCTACTTAAACCACTACAAGATAATTACTGTACTGAGCACGTACCTGTAACCCCGAGAGCAAACCCCATCCTAACTAGCTCGCCCTTAGGAACCTTCAGAAGCGTTCACATATGTAGGGGAGTGATAATCACAATCGAGGGACTTGACTTCCGAGCTGACCTAACCCTACTACCCTCCAATAGCTTAGATGTCATCTTAGGCATGGACTGGCTAACCAAACACCGGGGAGTGATATCTTGTTCACCTAGATATGTTCAGGTAACCTACCCTTGGGGAACAGCTGTCCGATGTGTACCCCAAACCGAGAGAGTCCAAGCCCTCCTATGTGCCCTGGAGACTAAAGCAGATAAGACAGAGCTGACATTCAGAGATGTGCCAGTAGTCTGTGAATTCAATGACGTGTTTCCAGAGGAGTTACCAGGAATGCCACCAGATAGAGACGTGGAGTTTGTTATAGAGCTGATGCCAGGGACTGCACCGATTGCCAAAAAACCCTACAGAATGTCGGCTGATGAGTTGAAGGAACTCAAGAAGCAGCTGGGAGAATTATTGGAGGAGGGCTTCATTAGGCCTAGTGCTTCGCCCTGGGGATCTCCCGTTTTGTTTGTCAAGAAGAAGGATGGCACGATGAGGATGTGCATTGACTACCGGAATCTGAATGCGGTCACAGTCAAGAATAAGTACCCACTGCCCCGCATCGATGATCTGTTAGATCAACTGAGTAAGGCCAAGTACTTCTCGAAGATCGATCTCCGATCAGGGTACCATCAGATGAAGATCAGGGAAGATGATATCCCGAAGACTGCATTTGTCACTAGATATGGACAGTATGAGTGCACAGTAGTCTTATTTGGACTCACTAATGCTCCAGCATACTTCATGAACATGATGAACAAGATCTTCATGAATGAGCTAGACAAGTTTGTGGTGGTATTCATTGATGATATATTGGTTTATTCAGCCACAAAAGAGGAACATGAACATCATCTGAGGACCGTATTGGAGAGGTTGTCTCGCAACCAGCTATACGCCAAATTCTCCAAGTGCGAATTCTGACTTGAGGAAGTTGCTTTCCTTGGACACGTACTGTCAGGAGAAGGACTCGCGGTAGACCCAGCCAAGATTGAAGCTGTGAAAGAGTGAGAACAACCCTGTAATGTGTCAGAAATCAGAAGCTTTTTGGGACTTGCAGGATACTATCGCAGATTTATTGAGAATTTCTCCCAGATTGCAAGACCCATGACCAACTTGCTGAAGAAAGAGAACAAGTTTATATGGACTCCTGAATGTGAGAAGAGTTTCCAGACCTTGAAGGAGAAGCTCACTACTACACCTGTACTAGCTCTACCCGACATTCACAAAGATTTTGTTGTATATTGTGACGCCTCTCGGCAAGGTTTGGGCTGTGTACTAATGCAAGAAGGAAGAGTGATAGCTTATGCCTCAAGACAGTTGAAGGAACATGAGCAGCGATACCCAACTCATGACCTAGAACTTGCAGCCGTGGTACATGCACTCAAGATTTGGAGACACTATCTAATAAGCAACAAGTGTGACATATACACCGACCACAAGAGCCTGAAGTACTTCTTCACACAGGAAGATCTGAATATGAGGCAGCGCAGATGGCTAGAACTCATCAAGGACTATGATCTTGAGATCCATTACCACCCAGGAAAGGCTAATGTTGTCGCTGATGCACTTAGCCGCAAAAGCTACTGCCATACCCTCATCACCAAGTCTATGTCGTCTGAGCTCAGGAGAGAGTTTGACGCGTTCCAGCTCGAGGTAATCTCCTATGGCATGCTAAATGAGCTTCACGTCGAGTACAATCTCACCTCACGGATCCGTGAAGCGCAAAAGAACTGTCCTGAGATAGACTATATCCGTGGTTTGATGAAGCTGGGAAGAGGCCCCGAATACCGAGAAGATGAGCAGGGAACTGTATGGTACAAAGATAGAATCTGCGTACCGACGGATTCAGCGATACGAGAAGAGATTCTGTCAGAAGGGCATGACTCCAAATATTGCATTCACCCAGGGTCAGCCAAGATGTACCATGATCTAAGGAAGCACTTCTGGTGGGAGAATATGAAGGCAGACATTGCAGGGCATGTAGCCCGATGTGACACTTGCAGCAGAATCAAGGCCGAATATCAACGACCAGCCGGCCTATTACAACCCCTCGCAATTCCAGAATGGAAATGGGAATGCATTTCGATGGATTTTATCGTTGGGTTACCCCGCACCGAGAAGAAACACGATTCGATTTGGGTGATAGTCGACCGTTTGACCAAAGTCGCTTACTTCATTCCCATCAGCATTGGCTACGAGGCCGAACGGCTGGCGGATTTATACATAACCCACATTCTGAGACTACACGGGGCACCCACAAGCATAATATCTGATCGAGGCTCACAATTCACGTCTCGATTCTGGCAGGCCTTGCACAAATCCATTGGAACCAAGCTGGACTATAGCACGGCTTATCACCCACAAACTGACGGTCAAACAGAAAGAGTGAACCAAATTCTCGAAGATATGCTCCGAGCTTGTGTGATAAAATACAAGACCAGTTGGGAAAGCTGCTTACCCCACGCTAAATTCTCGTACAACAACAGCTATCAAACAAGCCTCAAGATGTCACCGTTTGAGGCTTTGTATGGGAGACCCTGCAGGACCCCGCTAATGTGGTCAGAACCCGGAGAGAGGGCCTTCTTTGGCCCTGCTAAGATTGTAGAAGCAGAGGAAGGCGTAGCACAGGTTAGAGAAAATTTGAGAATTGCACAGAGTAGGAAAAAGAGTTATGCAGATAGAAGACGTAGAGAGCTTGAGTTCAAGGTTGGGGATTATGTCTACCTCAAGGTATCTCCACTTCGTGGCACCGTCAGATTCCACGTAAAAGGGAAATTGGCACCAAGATATGTTGGGCCATACAAGATCTGTAAAAGGGTTGGAAAGCTTGCTTACAAGCTGGAACTACCGGAGGAATTATCTGGAGTACACCCCGTGTTCCATGTCTCGCAATTAAGGAAGTGTTTGAAGCTTCCCGGGGAGCAAGTTCCTACGGATGCATTAGACCTGCAAGACACACTTGAATACAAGGAACATCCGATCAAGATCTTGGCACAGGATACAAAGGAGACTCGAAACAAAACCATTCCGATGTGCAAGGTACAATGGAGCAATCACACTGAAAGGGAAGCTACGTGGGAGAAAGAATCGGACTTGCGGATTATGTTTCCTTACCTTTTCGATGGGTACGTTATCTCTGAATCTCGAGGTCAAGATCCTAATGAGGGGGGAGGACTGTAACAACCCTAAAAATCCACACAACCTAAAAATCCCGACCAATTAAAATTTTTCATTTATTTATTGTGAAAACCCATTTTTCTTGTGCAAGCATATAGGTTTCATTATGAATTTGGTAATAAAGGAGTATAGCTTGCATTTTAATTCTATTCACATAGAATAATAGCCTATGCATCACATTTGGGATTTATTGCAATTTATGTTTGTATTTACTCAATATCTAAAATGGGCAATATATGTATATATACACTACAATGAAAATAGAAAAAGGAGAGAGTTAGGCCAGCCCAAACCAGCCCGGCCTTCTTCTCCTCACCTCACCCGCGCGCGCGCTCCACCCCGCCTCCCCGCACTGGGCCGGCCCAACACCGCGCGCACGCGCGATGCCGACCGCACTCGCACGACCGTTTCACCCGCTTCCCCGCAGCCGCTGACCACCCGGCCCCGCCTGTCAGCCGCTCTCGCCCCCCCCACTGTTCTTCTTCCTCGCAGAGGCGACGGGGACGAGTGCACGCAATTCGCGTGACCCCGGTCCCACAGCCGACAGCGCCACGCATGGCAGAGCCCTGACCCCGCTGTTCCCCTCCTGTCCCCTCCTTTCTTGGCCGTCAAGCGAACCCGCGCCCATCCGGAGCCCTAGATCCATTCGAGCCACGGCCCTTCGATCGGTCGAGCGCGATCAGGACCGTTCGCCATTGGAGCTGGCCAAGCTCGCCTATAAAAAGGAGCTCACCCCGAAGCCCTACCCTCATTTTCCCTCGCCGCCACCGCGGCACAGACCGGCACACTGCACCAAACCGAGAGAGAGAGAGAGCGTAGGAGAAGGGCGGAGCAGAGGAGGATAAGCTGCCGGAGCGCCGCCGCCGCGGAGCACGCCGGAGCCGGACACGGAGGAGAAGCCCGAGCTGCGGACGAGGAGCGGCACGGCACTGCGATCGCTCTGCACGGCTCCGACTCGCCACTGCATCGCCATCCTAGCTTCACCGACACCACGGTGAGCCACCGCACGCCATATCCGAACCTCGCCCTGCTTTTGCCATGGCGTTCCGCCCACGGGACGCGCAGGCACGAGCCTTTACCGGCTCAGGAAGATCACCTGCACCATGCACTCATGCGACTGGCCGAAACCCTCGGACTACAAGCTTGCTAGACCGAGAACGCAGCACGACGCGTTCTCGGCGGAGCGCGCTCACCACCGACGCGTTCCGACGCCGAATCACCCGTTCCGAGCAATCCGACTAGCACCCGTATAGGTTAGAGCGTCGTGGAGCACCGCCACGACCCCTTGAGCTAGCTACGCGGATCTAAGCGCTAGAGGAAGCCTCGTCCGCAGTGCGCCGCGACCTCGCCGGAGCGCCGCCGCGGACCGGAGCCAAAAGGAGGCCCTGCCCTGTCACTAGTTCACCACAAAGCGGACGTATGCCCGTTTAGTCACGCCAATTTGACTGAACCACGTCCCGGTTATGCCGAAAACGAGACCGTAATCACCTTGCCGTCGTCAGCCGCCGCCACAACCAAGCACCTTGGGAGCCTCGGTAGCCAAAATTGGAGGTCGAACCCTCGTCGCCAAGGAACATGAACACCAACTCACCGACCACCTCGGACAAGCTTAGTTGCGGAAGATCGAACCTCCATAGCCCGGAACACCGAGAGGTGCGTTCTCGGGGAAACGTGATCGCCGCCGACACGATCCGCCTCGCCTAAATCCGTTTCGAGTACCCCCGATCGCCTCGCGCTGTGGAGAGAGGCCGACGAGGTTCGGCAAGTCTGCCTCAGCACCGCCGCGTAGATAGCCGAGCCCCGAATCATGTCTGTCGCCTTGGCTACGTGCGCCTCCACCTCGTCGGAGAACCGCCGTATGCCGAGGGAGAGAAGGAGGCCATACCACGACTCTAACCCGCCACCATCTGGTCGGACGACTGCCTGAGCACGCCAATTGGGGAAAGCCGAGCCCTGTCATGCCGAAATATGGTCATCGCCGCCCTGTCATCGTCCGCCGCACCGGAGAGACACCGCCGCCTTGAACAGACGCCCTGGAACCCTGCTAGCACCAAATCTCCGATTCGCCCGAACCTCCCCGGGAGAGCTCGGGAGAGCGGCACCCTCGGCGCACCAAATCTCCGATTCGCCCGAGCCTCCCCGGGAGAGCTCGGGAGAGCGGCACCCTCGGCGCCCGAATGTCCGATTCGCCCGAGCTACGCCGAGGTACGCCAAGCGCCGCCGAGCTCCGCCAAGCCCCGCCGAGCTACGCCGAGCCCCGCCAAGCCTCGCCGAGCTACGCCAAGCTCCGCCGAGCTACGCCGAGCTATGCCGAGCTACGCCGAGCTCCGCCGCGCTACCCCCGACCACCGCCGAACTACGCCGAGCTCCGCCCAGCTACCCCCGACCACCGCCGAACTACGCCGAGCTCCGCCGAGCTACCCCCGACCACCGCCGAGCTCCGCAGAGCTACGCCGAGCTACGCCGACGCCAGCGACTCTCTGGAAACCAGCATCGAACACCTAGTGGGCGACCATCGGGTCTGTGTTCTGATGAGGCGCCACATGCCGCACTACTGGACCCGCGCGCCACGTGGACCAATCCCGAGCTGCCCCTTGATTAACCGACCAATTTTCCCATTTTCAGAAAATAGGATAATCTTCGGAAATTCATAACTTATTCATTCGATGTCCAAAAATTGCGCACCATATATCAAAATTCTCAGAAAAATGAGATCTACAATCTAAGACTATGTTTGTGTGCATTTGGCTCTTTATTTTATTGGATTTTTCTGAAATACTCTATAGGAGTCGCTGACACGACTATTTCGTGTTCGATTTCAGAGCCGGAGGAGGATCTGACTAAGGAAGACGACCACGAGTACTTTCAGGAGCTAGGAGACGACTACGAAGGTGCCACGTCCCACCAAATCCTTAGATCCTATTTACGCATTGCAAATGACATTGTTGCTATTGCTTTGTGATTATGTATGGATTGGTTGCATGGTAGTATATTTGAATTCCCTGCCTTGATAAGACTTTACCCTGCTATCCGCTGCTAGGTTAGCTGCTGCTTAATTTACTGTTACTCTTCCACTACCTACGACATGCTATATGCTATGTGGTGGAATTGGGACGGTGCATAACTGATTATAACCACTGGGAGAGAGTGCTGCGTGCGTCTTGGGTGCGTGGTAAGGGTTGATGTCGACCAAGTGGGATGTGAGACAAGCCCGTGGGGCAAGTCGTGCCGGGGGTGCAACCTGGGCATCCCCACGAGAGATACCTGTGGCGGGTAATGACTTATGAGGTGGTTCCAGGATGTGCATTGAAGTCCCGTGAGTGGAGGTGCCGTGATGGCACGGGGAGAGTATCCCCTAAGTGGAGATGCCTGCTTGGTCACAACCTAGGATCTGACTAGTGACCGGAAACATCTGGATTCCCTTGCTACTCACTCGCTTCTGATGGGCGGGAGACGGCTGGACTACTTGGTAGGGCGGTGCCACTACTGCTAGGTTGAGAGGTGATAAGGGTGGACGGTGACGGATGGCAGATTCCCGTACCGTTCTAGATGCGCAGTACCACTGATGGGGCCCGGTACTGCGTCTCCCAGTCTCAGTGTGATGGTGTTGGATCCGGAATGTCCCAGGGCTGAGTGGCAGGGTGGTACCGACCTAGGCAAGCAAGCACCCGGAATTCTGCCTAGATGATTGTACAGCATCGATGATGGCTAATCTTGTGAGTAGTAAAACCTCTGCAAAGTGTATGGTTGATCGATCGATACATAAGCCAACTCGTTGGCCATGGACCTTTCCTAATGTTTCTGCAACCACTATTAGATGAGAGCATATTCTTTTCTCCCCCTGGATAACATTTTTCCGGCAGTGTACCCGTTGTGGTAGTGTGCCGCTGAGATAGGCCCGAGAGGGAGTTGGGCCTGTCGAATGAGAGTGAGGTGTGGGTATGTGAGATGTGGTGATGGGAAAAGGGATGATGGTGTTAACTGGAGATAAAACTTGATTAATTATACATTGATTTCAGCTGCATAGGAAAACCTCAGCCTATAGGTCTGCTTGTATAGCCTTGCATCCACTTTCCACAAAGCAAATGCTGCATAGGTAGGCTCCGTGGCCAGTACAAATCGTACTGATAAATTTGCTGTCAGGTGACGAGAATGAGTACGACTTCGAGGGAGATGATGATGAGGAATAGGGTCACGTGCTACACTCAAGTTGGCCGTGAAGGATGAATCGCTTCCGCATCTTCTAAAGCTTCTCTGAATGTTGATTCCGCCATTGTGGCGATGTAATAAATGTTTATGTAAGACTTAATTACCGTTGTATGGATCCTGGTGTCAACTGAGATATGGGTAATTTCATGGATTGTCCCAAGCAATCTGTTGAATTACAATTCGAGCCTGTGGATTTCCCTTCGTGGAAATCGAGGTCGTTTCAATGCACGAGCTTGTATTGATGAAAATAGACTCACATACCTAATGAAAAATCAGAAAGATATTCGTGTGGAGAGTATCCAGGACATTTGCGATGCCATAGACAGAGGATCAACAGAAGGCAGCGAAATGGGAAAAGCTACCATCCTACCAGCTTCTCTCACGGGTGGAAGACGGTACATGATACAAAATTACCATGATGGTATAGCTATCTGCCGAGAATATGGGCCTCCAGATTTTTTTGTTACATTCACCTGCAATCCTAAATGGTTAGAAATTTGTGAAGGTATATTTGAAGGTGGAGAGAGGCCAAATGACAGATCTGATGTTATTGTGAGAGTCTTCAACATGAAATTAGAGGAACTCCTTCATGATATCAATAGTGGCACTATCTTTGGATCATGCAGTGCAGGTATAACAAATTCACACATAGACTCTTTATTTCTTACCCAATCTATCCATTCTTAGCTTAGATCACATGAAACACATTCATGTCTTCTATAAAAAAGAAAATTTCCTCATCTTGACACTATTTCCATGTCTGATTCCAAATCTGCAGCTCTACACACGGTAGAATTCCAGAAAAGAGGTCTCCCACATGCACATATAATCCTCTGGCTGACAGCAGATACATCAAATCCGACATCCACAATGATTGATAAATACATATCTGCTGAAATTCCAGACCCAAGGATAGATCCATTAGGATATGCGCTTGTTGCGGAGCACATGATGCATGGCCCTTGTGGCAAGGACAATCCTAGGTGCCCATGCATGAAAAAGGGAAAATGCTCCAAATTTTTCCCTAAACCATATCAAGACGAGACTTCAGTTAATTCGGGTGGTTTTGCCGTATACAGAAGAAGACAAACTCATATATACATTGAAAAGGGTGGATTAAAAATGGACAACACGCATACAATATGAATTTGCTGAAAAAATATCAAGCACACATCAATGTTGAATGGTGTAACAAAATTACTTTCATAAAGTATCTCTTCAAGTATGTCACAAAAGGAGCAGATTCCAGCAAGGTGTACATAGAAAGAGTAAGAACACATGAGCCAGTGCCATATGATAGCGAAACTAACACTGCAAATGAGATTAAAGAATATCTTGATTGCAGATATATTTGTGATCAAGATGCATGTTGGAGAATATTTGGTTATGATATTCATAGACACCATCCGTGTTGAGAGAATGCCTGTTCACTTGCCCAATGAAAACTGTGTGACCTTTAGTGCTAAACAGAGAACGGATAGATTAGTGTCCGATGAGTTTTTGAGAAAGACAATGCTAACTGAATGGTTTGTCTGCAATGAATTCAATCCTGAAGCCAGAGATTTAACATACCAGCAATTTCCTTCGAAATGGTTATGGGAGCACAAAGAAAGGAAGTGGAAAAAACGCAGGAACCAATATGGTAAAATAGGGCGCCTACACTATGTTCACCCTTCTGCTGGTGAACGATATTACCTTCGAATGCTGCTGCTAATAGTCAAAGGAAGCACAAGTTATGAAGATCTCAGATTTCACAATCGGATGTACCATCCAACATTCAAGGAAGCATGTAGATCACGTGGCCTTCTGGGCGATGATCAAGAATGGTACAGTGCATTTGACGAGGCTGCTGCTTGGGCAACCTCAGCTCACTTGCCAAATCTTTTTGTCACAATGGTACTCTTCTGTCAAGTCGGAGATGAAAATGCATTCTTCGAAAAAGTGTGGCATCAGTTGTGTGATGATATACAATACCAATACAGAGATATGATTGGTAATCCTAATTATCAACTACCTGATGATGTTGCTAGGGACTATCTACTATATGAATTAGCAACAATGTTTGCTCAAAATGGCAAAGACATCAGGAAGTTGAACTTGCCTCCAAAGACGCATAATACTTACCCTGAATGGTATAATCGTCTTATTGAAGAAGAACTTGCCTACCCTCCAGATCCATCTCTAGACTTGGAAAATCCTACAACTTCTCTCAATGCTGATCAAAGAAATGCATTCAACACTATTGTTCAGAGGGTACTTGATAAGCAACCAGGACTCTTCTTCGTTTCAGGCTACGGTGGAACTGGAAAAATATACCTTTGGAATCGTATAGTAGCATATTTAAGAGCAAAGCAGAAAATAGTTCTCACAGTTGCTTCTTCTGGTGTTGCAGCTTTGCTTCTCCCCGGTGGTCGCACAGCCCATTCAAGATTCAAAATTCCTTGTGATATAGAGGATGACACAAATTGCGACATAGGTCGTGGTACAGTGCTATCTGAATTGATAGAAGCTACCAGCCTGGTCATTTGGGATGAGGCACTCATGACTAATAGAAAGGCTTTCGAAGCTCTGGATCAATCATTTCGAGATGTTCAAAAAGCAATAGATCCAGCTGCAGCAAATATTCCATTTGGTCGTAAGGTAATTGTCTTAGGTGGAGATCTAAGACAAATACTACCGGTTGTTGAAGGAGGCAGCAAGACAGAGGTTCTTAATGCAACTATAATCAGGTCACGTTTGTGGTCAAACATAGAAATACTAAGCCTCAACCAAAACATGCGATTATCATGCCCCACAACTGATCCCACTCATCAGCAAGAGATTGCTGAATTCAGCAAATGGATATTGGAAGTTGGTGAAGGAAAATTACCATGTATAGCGAAAGAGGGAGAGTCTGAACCAAGCTGGATCAAAATTCCTGCAGATTTGTTACTGACTACTGATGAAAATAAGCTTGCATGCATTGTTTCTGCAATCTATCTAAACTTTGAGAACAACTTTTGTAATGTATCATACCTTGGAGAAAGAGCTATATTGACACCAACAAATGAATTAGCAGACACGGTGAACGAATATGTTATATCATTAATTAACAAACCAGAAAAAGAATACTTGAGCTCCGACAGCATTGAAAAATCCAAGGGCCCACACGAAGCCTATGATCTACTTTATTCTGTTGAATACCTGAATTCACTTGGTGGCAACAACTTCCCACAACATCGCATAGTACTCAAAGAAGGGGTTCCTATTATGCTACTAAGAAACCTCAATCAAACAGCAGGCCTCTGCAATGGTACTAGGCTCATTGTTACATCTTAGGAGATTGGGCGATTGAGGCAAAAATAATGAATGGCCGCTTCAAGAATCATAGTTTCACAATACCTCGGATTACTTTAAACTTGAAAAGCAACAGATGGCCATTTGAGCTTCGCAGACGTCAGTTTCCTATAAAGGTTTGCTATGCAATGACAGTAAATAAAAGCCAAGGTCAAACTTTATCATCTGTGAGTATCTATCTCAAGAGACCTGTTTTTACACATGGACAGCTCTATGTTGCTGTTTCATGTGTGACAACAAAACAAGGCCTCAAAATCCTTATAGAAGATGAACAAGGCAACTGCACTAATGAAACTAGAAATATAGTATACAAAGAAGTATTGCAGTTCCTACCAACTCAATAGAATTGCAATCATAGTGACCAAGCTTCTGCTCCTCGGTTCTTCCATGTATTTTGAAGACTAAGAATTAGGAGTGCTGAAACAGTTGCAGCTTTTGTACTCAAGTCTACATCCTACCATGCTTCGCTGAACTCATTGTACATAATATTTTAGTTGCCAAAGCAAAATGGCTATCAATGTTCATGCTACTATATTACTATATTTGTTCACTAACTGACAGTATTTGTATCTTTCTGTATTCATTATATGCCTTTGCAAATGTCCTGCAGCCAGCAAACATTTTTTATCTGCTCTGTCAGAATTGTAACGAAGCCCCTGGCTCACTCTACCTAAAAATTCATTTCTCCATTTTTCCTACTCAAGCAAAACTCATCTTTATAGCAGTGATGAAATACTTTTGTTTTTGTATTACTACAAGTCTTCGCCTTGACACATTCTATATTTATTTATCTTCAGGTTCATTGGATCTCTGTTCAAGTTCAGCGGCTAAAACAATAAGGTAAGCCAGCTGAATTAGGAGCTACCATGTCCCTATGTTCTCCAATTCAGCTCATCTCAGATTTTAGGCTTCCAGTTTACTTTATGCTGTCCTAAAGATGCTATGCATTTAGAAACATGGTTATCTGGGTTTTATCTTCCCAGACATTGGATGATTAATTCATAGAATATAATTACTGTCATCACATTTTTTAAAAAAAATAAATTCTAGGTTGCCAGAACTATGCTATGTTTTCTTTTCCTTTCCTTTCCTTTTCTAATAAATGCATTATAGAAGTTAACATGCATAATTTAGTTGTTTCCACTGGCAGCAATAATTTTAAAATCTATAGATTGAACATCAAACAAGGCAGTGTCGAGCAAGTTAAGGTAAGCTATTTCATCTGGTTGCAGATGTTACATGTGCAGATTAGCTCCCTAGAATTATCGAACATATCGGTTGAATTATTTAGCACCAAGCTGATGCTGATACTGATCCAAACCGTAGAGTTGTGAGTATCTGTAAATACTCTTGCCTTTCTTAAGCTGCATAATCGATACTTATCTTCTAGACTTCATTATGTTCGTCATCTTGACATGGCCATGACTGCTGAGCTTCTGAAGTAAACCTTTAGTCAATACACAGAGCTCCTTTCTGTCAAAATAGTGTCGCATTAAGCAGTGCATGCATTGACTTCTTTACTCCTGCAAACCAACCTTGGGATTTGGCCAAAAGGTCCACACTTAAAAAAAAATTAAACAACCCAATCTAGATTTATCATTTGTGTAGAACAACATTTTGTCCAGTCATTTCAGCTCTGACGTTCCTCATTATGGCTACTCTGAAATTTCAATAAATCGAGCTCTCTTTCTATTGAAAAATAGAATTGGCCATGCTTCTATTTCTATCTAATCAGATTTGCTCTTAATATTACCTCGAAAAAAAATGCCACTATTGTATTTGCAGGTAAGATAACCGTTCGTAGTTATTGGCTTCCTCATTAGTGCAGATACTTAGATGATCCTAACCAGCAAAGACCCGGAAACATGAATTTCCATTTTTTTTATAGTTCCTCTTTTTTCCCTGCAAGATTTACTGCTACAGAGCTTTCTCATGCGATCTGTTTCAAAATCCTCATCATTACTAATCTTTTTCGGGCTTAGGTGAAACATCATCATACAAAAAAGATTAGAGTTTAGACTAATCTGTTACAGAGCCTTTGCAAATGTCCTGCAGCGAGCATACCGTGCATTAAAAAAAAAAGAGTAAGCAACCAGATGAAAAACAACAAAGAACCACACAGAATGAGACAAATAAAAAATTAAAGAAAACATGCCATCAGCATAGCTACAGTTTCTTTAACAACATATGGTTCCTGCATTTTCATCTTTGTACTGTTTTTAGAGATACATTACAGTAAGTTCTACATGCTTGGCATATACAAGTATATTCTATGCATGATACTGTACTAACCAACACTTCTAAAATTTTTACATTGTACAGATTTCAAATACCACTACAAGGATGGATCAAACAGTTCACCTTCGAAACTTAACCAAAAGAGGTCGAGAGACAAGAGCCCTCACTGTGCGAATTATCAGAAAGTGGACTATGAGAGAAAATGCAGGTGAAGGCGAACCTCTATACGTTGGTATGATCTTCACAGATGCTCAGGTAAATATTACGCAAAAAAATACCACATATATAACAAAGTAACAACACATCAGTTACTACCATCTTAGCTATAGCAGACTGCATATCTTATTTAGTTACAGGTTACATACAAGGTTCAAATCTATAGTAGTTGACAACGTTATGCTCAACAAGTAAAAAATAAAATAGCCATACCTACAGTCTCTACAAATCAGTTTACCATTGCTATGGTTATACTATTTACAGCAGAAATCATACTTATTTATTAAACACATACAGAACTAAAGACTAAAATATTAAGCACTTTCTAGATTTTTTTTGTTTTCCAAAAATAATGCTACAATTACACCTATGCATTTTAATATTACTAGGGAGAAGCTATGTATGCTGAGATACCAAAAGATGTCATACCTAAGAAAGAGTATTTGCTCGATGTCGGCAAGGTATACCTCATCAGGAAGTTCAAGGTCTCAAATGCCAAAACAACTTATAAAGTTGTTGATAAACAAGTCATGATAGAGTTATCAGAGTACACAACAATTGAACTTGCAAGGAATCCTCCACACACTATTCCACAATATATATATAAGCTCACTCACTTCTCAGCAATTGTACCTGCAGAGAGGATCGTGTCTACATACACAGGCAAGCACAAATCCACAGAACTACTTATATTGCTTATGATTGTTTCTATTGTTAAACTATTCCCTCGTCACCTTTCAGATGTCATTGGTTACCTCATCAAATACACTGGTCTGGACGCCTTCGTACCAAAAAATCAAGAGAAAGTTAAAATGAAACGAGACCTTCATATAAAAGATCTAAGGTAGGCATGCCACCAAAAAAAAAAGGTCTAATCCACTCATCAGCAACTTACACACTACAATGTTACTTCTATCTAGGGACAATGAGCTGAAAGTAACAATATGGGGGCCACCATGCAGCAAACTTTGGTATTGATGATGTATATGATGAAAAAGCTGGTAACATTGTTCTGTGCCTCCTTGTTGGTTATATTCCACACAAGGAATTCAAAGACCCTCGTACGTATTTCTAAATCATACTTTCCTTCATGATTAAAGCATTGCATATGGAAAAAAAATGAGGCATAGAAAAATTAAATAACCTATACACAGTAAACTGAAAACAGCATACACCAAATATATTATAAGTATCAACTATTTACTTCCATGATTATGCATTCAATTTTTTGCAGGAAAAACTTTCCTTAGTAGTGGTGCAGCCTTCTCTTACTATTTCAACCCCCAGATTGCAGAGGCACAGCCTTATTACTCTAAATAAATCACCTAACCATACCAGTTCTAAACAAAACATATTCACCAATATAGTTTCTAAATATTTCTTATGATAATAGGTTCAAAGACATACCTATTTTCATAGAGCGACCATTACCAACAGAAGAGGCAGTATCTGGCCAAGTACAGGACACACCACTCGAACAAAAAATTGTGGCTGAATTGAATGCTATTGAAGATCCATTCGAATTCAAGGTACACACTTACAGTGCCTTACATGACTACTCATTGTAGCTGAATTACTACTCTTTTACCATATAGCACAACTAACTCTATAAAAAATATCAACAACTAAGTGCCTGCACCTTGTCAATAGGATGGAACCTATAAATGTGCTGTGACAATAACATCTATACTACACAATGCTCCATGGTGGTACATCTCTTGTGAGAATACCATGTGCAAGAAAAAATCAATAGAGCAGCCCGATCGGACGTATAGATGTCCAAGGTGCCAAGGCTCTAAAATTGTTCCAAGGTACTGTATTTTTGATATACAAGATTTTTCTTCTTTTTTACCCTTACCTTGCTTTACAATAAAAGAATTTCTTTTGTGCACTGATCAAAATTTTAAATCCACAGATATTTACTGTCCTTCACAGCTAGAGATGACACAGCTGAAGCACTGTTCTTTGCATATGATGATGAAGCCAAGATTATTGTTGGCAAAGACTGTCAAGCAACCATGAATCCACTTGGATTAGCAGGAGGTCTACCTCAGCCACTCCTGAACACTATCAACAAAACATTTATTTTCGCTGTTGACCTTGAAGATGACATAAGAAGGCAGTATGTAGTCAAAGCAATATTGCAAAAACCTCCAAGGCGTGGTGGTCAAGCCAATGCACTACCTTCTACAGACAATGCTGCCACATCAGGTGGACAAATCCTTCACCCAGCATTACTAGGAATTTCTACTACACCTATACAAAGCCCAAAGCCTGGACATCAAATCTTAGCCACAGAATCTGGCACACAATCAGTAAAGCAGATCCTCACTATTATCAGTTCTCATTTCATATTATTTCATACCTTTTAATCTTAATATGTGCCTATCTAATTTGCAGACCCCAGTTCCACCTATTGAAGATGAAGACTTCACTATCAAAGACAATACTACTAGGTGATAACCTCACATCAACTATAGAAAACATAATGTTGTATCATACATTAATGCCATTGTCTACACTACACCTTTTTAAAGAGACTATGATTCTTCTACATCAAACAGGTCATCCTCAGCCATAACCGACGTACGCAAAAACCTTTTTGGTACAGGTGAAGCAACAAAGGATGAACCTTCACAGTCCAAGGCGAAAAGGTATGAAACAGTACTCTGCCAAACCACATTTGGTTAGCCACCATACCGTTTCATATTCAAAAAGTGTACAAAATATTAATATGCCAGGATAAAATCACATGGTGCAAAGGACACTACCAACAATGAACCACGCAAGTCTTCATCAGCTACTCCTCCAAAGTAAGTACAGTTCCCTAATATAGAGATGACATGGAAACCATATCAGAAAAACAAGCTCCCAGACCACGGACTACACGGAACATGTCTTAACTCAAGCTCACCAATATTAAGACCTTCACAACACTTTGAAGCTTATAAACACCATATCTGCAGAATATAGAATAAACCACAGTTTACTTTTATAAACCACAATTTATAAAATAGTCCTTCTGCACAATATCAAACAAGTACATAGTCAAAACTATTAATAAGAATTATAGAAACAATCCTTACCATTATACCTGAGTAATCTATATTCAGTTTTCCTAATGATTACTGATTGATGAGGATTTGTTTAATTCCTTAAATATCAGTACACAATACTGTATCCACAGAACTTCAGATTTTTCTTATCCTTCACTTCGAATTATACACATCACTATCGACACTAAATTCTGATAATGCCAAATAATATTAGTTTGACTAATATTCAACAAAATTTTTCATTACAAATTGTTCCTAATTTCGTAAACAAAAAAAATATAAATAGATTACACCAACTGTCTAACTATGTTTATTATGATCCAGGTAAACCAACTGCTGTTGTCGCCAATACAAGACTTTTGTCACGCCCAAGGAACAAAAGCAGAAGACTCTGACCCTCCATCTGTTTTAGCGTTTTATCCATGTAAATAACTTACCCTATGATTGAACAAACATTGAGCCAGTGTCTATTCCTTGTATAATATTCTCAGACACAACCTATGGCTCAACAAACTTCTAGCCAATGCCTGTTCCATACATAGTTCCTAGACGCATCAACTTCTGTGTGATACTCGCCATGGTGAACACATGAACTATATGAAGTTCTGATGCTTTTTTAGGTATGAATTGCAGCTACCTATATTGTCGTCATTCAGTTTTCAAAATTATATTCATGCTTTTGACGACATTAATACTAAGTTCATGTGCAAATTACCACTCACATACTCTGAAAAAAATGTGACGATTCGACACAGTATCTTGCAAACATGCCAATTACATCTACATATAGTTTCGCACGGCGCGCGAGGGCGCGTCTCTTTTACTAGTATGTCTACATAGATGCTAGCAGCTGCTGTTCCAAAAAAATTGCTACCAAATTAAATTACACACACAATGGATCTGTTATGATGTGGACCTTCTTTTTTAGTTTTACCAAATGCAAATGGCAAGCTCTTGGAGAGACTATTTTTTTTACTAGGTATATTTTTTAGGGTGTTGCCAAATTATAAAATTTGTCAAATAAAATTTAATAAACTCTTGGAGATGCTCTGTCATATTCAAATCTCTTTTAGTTGCTCTCAACGTGATCATTATCAAACTTCTCTCATTTTGGAAAGCCATTCGTCTTGTTCTGTTTAAAAAGGCGATGCCTAGGCGCTGGGCAGTGCTGCACTGCATCTACTAACACCTAGGCATTTTGTCTAGCCTTTTCCCGCTTAGAGATGTTTTGGACTCGATGTATGTATATAAATGGGACAAGTTATAGGTGATGAAAGATAAACTTTGATCATATTATTTATGTATGCATGTTGATATCTTCCTTTTTTTTTTCTGTTCTGATACGCTATGGTATTACTCTAACAGTCCAAAAAAAGTACAAATACAACGCCTAGGCACAAGGTGGAGGCCCAACCACCTGCATAGCGCCTATAGTATTTTTTTAAACATTGATGTTACATGGTTCTTTGTGAATTGATTTTTTAAAATAATTAATAAATGTGCTATTGCTGTTTACTATGAGTAACTAATTTTTTTGGCTATTGTGTTTGGTAGGCGACATCAGCTTTTGGCTTGTATGATCACTATATCAGTTGCAGAATTGAGTCTGTGTTGAGCAGATATTTGTGGAAGAAACAAATACATAAACTCTTGTATGGTGGTAAAAAGACATCAATTCCAGAAGTATTGTGCCTTAATAAAGAGGTAATACAGTTTTTATTTTGTTTAAAGACTACAGTTGTCTTTTCAGGCCATATCTAGGTGTTCAGTAATGGGTAGGGTTGTGGGAGATGTGGAAGTTTCCCTATTAGGTACTTTGCTAGAGGAAACATATTAGGTCAACCTGAATGCTCCCCGACGGTCAGACAGTGGCTCTACGAGCAAAGGAAGACATTGAACAATGGCGTCGTGCTTTTCGATGGCATCTAGAAGTCTTGTGCTTATCTATCCAGGATACTTATCTTAGGGGTAGTTGGTGCTTGTGTCAGCATCTACTTTAGAATATTTAACTTTCTTCAAGTGCAAGTTTGCCTCTGTGTATGCAATCCTGCCATGTTTTGTGGTAAGACTAATGAAATCCAGATCGAGCCCCGAACCTGTGTTTTTGATTCTGACATTCAAAACCTGTAATGGGGACTTTCGAGTTTTTGTAGTGTTACTCTGTTTTGGATATCCTCGGCTAAGGTAGTTCTGTAGATAGCTGCAGCATCTCTGCCTATCAGACTGTTTTTCTACTTATATTGCTACTTAAATGCAAGGCAGAGCTCTTGCCATTTTCCGTCAAAAAATGCAGAGAAAATTGAAGTATTGAATTATGCTGTTTAAAATATTTTGTTCCACATGTGGAATGAACCCTAAATCCTATACTTGTTTAAGAAAAAAAAAAGAACAGCTGATTGGTCCTATATCAGGTGTTCTCCATATGTACATGACATTTTAAGATTGTTCCTACAGCTGATCTGGTACAAACATTCACCTGAGATCATTGTCAACACAGTATATTTCGGCACCATCAATTTATATGAATCGATCTTCCCTGATATATGTCCGACTGCATTGATATTTTCAGGGTTCACATTTAGAAATATGTGATCAGGATTTCTTTAAGTTGGAGATTAGTAAAATAAAGGAAACCAGCCTGCAGTGGCTGGCTAAAGCAGAGAAGGTGAGGTTTCTTCTACAATTTGTTTCCCAGGATGGAAATAACACTATTGATACCCCTGACTATGTCGTGATACAGGTTGCATGTGATTCTGGTGAGCTTGCACTGGATCTTGTGTATGGACTTATATATAGCTGAAGGGGAAAATCTCTTTGTACATTTTGAGAAGGAACTAAAGGTGCATGCACCAATATAATACTGGATCTCATTATCTGTTCAGCATATGCATGGTGATGGGTTGTTTTCTTACTGCAGTTACTGAGAGATTCTTCAACATTTCATTGCAGTTACTGAGAGATCGCAGTGTCCTCTACTGCATTTGCTGTAAGCCCTATGATGATTGCATGCGATCAGTGTGATGAGTGGTACCATTTTGATTGCATCAACTTGCTTGGACCCCCTCCAGAAACCTTCTTCTGTCCTGCTTGCCACCCAAATAATGGTGAAGAATCTGTATCGCTTGCATGCTCAGAGCATGATGAGGATAGGTATGTGCATTATTACTTGTAGCCATTTATCCCAAGCAAGTTGGGGTAGGCAAAAATATATATTCCACTAGCATGGCAGGGAGCCGTTACAATTCAGTTGCTTTTGTGCGTCTTTCTATATATATTTGGTCGTCTCATCTCCAAATTGACAACTTTTCACTGGCACCTGCAGATCAAGGACTGGAGCCGGAGCTCACACTCCCCCAGCGTCTTGTGATAGATTGGACAGAGTGGTGGAGGCTAACAAGTGAAACAGGAGAAATCCCAGACAAGGGTAGATTTTTTTTTTAAAGGACAACAAAAGCTTTGCCGGAATTTTATTAGACGAAGAAAATAAAAAAGGACAAATACAAAACACCAAAGCTACTAAAGTTTCTACCTCCTGATACGACTAAAACTACTCTCAATCCTACTCCGAAAGAAAACAACCAAGGAAACACAACCAACAGGAAAAGAAAACAAAAGGACTCTCTAGGTTGTTGTCTGGTCGGCTGCAAATTGGATAGGCCGAATGTTATCCTTGCACATGACTGACTGTCACTTGATAAGCTTGTAGGCTTTGCTGCTTGAAGGTTCTCCGACTCCGTTCTTTCCAACCATTCCACCACCAATATATCATTACACCAGTAGATTTAATAAAGCTTCTTAGTTGCATAGCGAGATTGATAGTAGCTCGTGGAGCGAGAGCAGAAGGGTTCAGCATCGAACAGCTAGAAGACGTACCTAGGGGGTGTTTAGATCCGCTCCAAAATCCCAAAACTTCCATCACATCAATTTTACGGCACATGCATAGAGTACTAAATGTAGACGAAATTTTTGCATGTTTACACAGTTTGTCTGTAAATCACGTGACGAATCTTTTGAGTCTACTTGGACCATGATTAGACACTTATAGAAAAAGATTCTTCGCTGCTACAGTGTCAAAATCTCAAAACTTTACACATCTAGACACCACCTACTAGTTTCGTCGGATTGTTATGATGTGCAAAGCACCAATACTCTCTGTCCAAAGGCCTCCCTCACAGTGTGAATTGATTCGTTTAGTTAGGTTAGAAGCAATAATAATCCATTTTCTGTTGTTGTACGTTAATCTGTAGCCTGCCACAGCTAGTTCCAGGAAATAGCAAGGTAGCTGTAGCAAAAAAATGTAGCCCGCCACGGCCACTGCCAGGAGATAGCAAGGCAGCGCTGTAGCAATTTGGAATCCAGCATTCATTTATTCGTTCCGTCATGATAACATTATTATTATTATTATTATTGATCTTGTGGTATGAGGTTTCAGGTGCTGAATAGTATTGACTCTTGTAATTTCGCCACTGACAAGCAAGGAAGAATTGTAACTGATATTTATTAGATCCTTATTATGCTGCTATGCTATGCGTCGGTATGGGCTCATATATTTTCTGTTTGAGAGCATTAATTTAATTTATTGTTGAGTGCTGTTACATACATGCATGGTTACACATTGGCATGCAGCATTAGCTCGCAAGACGTGGCATGGGTGGGCATGTATGTCATGTGTGTATTACTCACGACACAAATAGTATTTAGTAGATAGATTATTGAATTTATTTTCATAATAAACTTATTTGGATAAAATAGAAGTATAAAGTTTGATCAACACGAATACTGTAGCAACATTTTAAAAAGTAGACAGGGAGTATTCAATTGAGATGATGGTTGTGCCTGATAGTTAATAAGACTAACGACTACAGAAAGTTATTTCAGACCTAATATGAATGGAAAAAGTCTAGTTCACCCCCTGACGTTTGGGGGTGTGTCTAACCTATACCCTCAACTACAAAACTATGTAACCAGCTCCCTAAACTTTATTAAACCGGTCAATTTACCCCCTGAGGTGGTTTTGCTAAGTGGTTTTGCTTACGTGGCGGTAGTTTTACTTTGCCGACATACTGACGTGGATTATGGTGCTGACGTGGACGATTGACAAGGGAAAAAGTCTATATAACACCCTCAACTATTGAGGGTGGACTGCTTTAGCCTCCAAACTATAAAACTGGATTTACTACACCCTAAACTTTCTAAAACGGTCAAATAACCCCCTAAACGGTTTTGAATGGTGGTTTTGCCTTATTTATTTATTTTGTTGAATCTTTAAAAAATCATATTAAATCATTAAAAAATCATAAAATAGAAAATCCAATTTTGTTGGACTCGACATGACTAGATCTACACAATCAACAAATAATGTGGTATGTCGTAGATATGAATTATTCCAATTAATTAAAAAAAGCATAACAAAAAAAACTTTGTACTAAAGCCTATTATATTACATCTTCACTGTATAGATCTACTCATGTGGAGTTCAACAAAATTAGATTTTCTATTTTATGATTTTTTTTAGTTTACTATGATTTTTTCAAAGATTTCACGAACAAAAATAAAAAGATACAAAAATACAAAACCACCGTTCAAAACCGTCTAGGGGGTTATTTGGCCAGTTTTAGAAAGCTCAGGGGGCAGAAAATCTGGTTTCATAGTTTAGGGTGTAAAGTAGTTCACCCTCAATAGTTGAGGGGGTTATATAGACTTTTTCCCTTGCCAATCGTCCACGTCAGCATCATAATCCACATCAGCACGCCGGCAAAGCAAAAACCACCGCCACGTAGGCAAAACCACTCAGCAAAACCACCCCAGGGGGTAAATTGACCGGTTTAGCAAAGTTTAGGGGGCTGGTTACCCGGTTTTATAGTTGAGGGTTTAGGTTAGACGTACCTGCAAACGTGAGGGGGTGAACTAGACTTTTTCCTAATATGAATCGAAATCGTGGTTTGGTAGTCTGCTGATTGGTGCGTTGCCTTATGTTTTCTTATATACTCTTTCTTCCATTCTAAATTATTAAATTACTAGTTCACCAACCCCGTGCCCTCGCACGGGTTAGAGGCTTATGAGACACTAACTAATAAGAATTAATTATATTAAATATTCTTTTTTCTTTACTAATGTTCTGAAATAATAGTAATAATAGGCACTCTATAGTATATATTTAATTGTGATAATGTATCAAATATTGATTCATATATTTCTTCCATCCGTATCGAGGTTATTTTACATAGCACCTCTATAAATATATATTTAGTTGAAACATTTGCTTAAACTATGATTATTTTAGCTGCATTCTATATTTTGACATCATAAACCTAAATTTTGATGCATTTCCCAAAATTTTAAGATTTTTTAATTCCTCATATCAACAAACATTATTTACAGTAGTCACTACAGTCTACCGATTTGATGGCAAAATGTTTTAAATTTTTTAAGAACTTTAGGATCAATTTTATTGCAGAGTACTAATTTCAACGATTAGTTTGTTGGCACCCATGTATTTAGTTGAAACATAAATACACTTAAAGTGTACAAACTCTTATTTCAACCCTTTATGTGATATCATGAAAATCTATAGTTTAACCTTTAGCTTTGATCTAGTTTTTGTAATATTTTTTATAGTGTATTACTTCAAAATTTCTAATTTGTATTGTTTATTCAATATTTTCAAATTTTATTTTCTTAAAAGAATATTCTAGGTCATAGCCTCATAGGCTACCCTCTTAGTTTTGACAACGTCATAAATAGTTTTTTTCCGCATGCACCATAGCACTTGAGATGTTGAATTTATTGTATCATATTACTATTGTTATTAAACCAATAACTCTTAATATTAAGTTACTAATAATGTTATAACGTTTCAATCAAAATGTGTACTCTTCTATGATGACAAAGACTTTTAAAATTTATTTGTCATGAGTGTTAACACAACTTGAAGTGGATTGTAACCGTCATTACTACATGGTTTGCTAAGGATGTATTTCCACGCTTGATAAGCTTATAAAAATAAAATGTAAGTCTTAATTGATGGATGATGAATTATTGTTCTATAATAGCTTATATTAGCATTTACATAAAGATTTGAGGGAATTTCATTAATTTTTTAATAACGATTGTATAGTTATATGTTACTTTACATTATGTTTTCATAATGCCATGTGTGGGCAATTTGAACACAAACTTAGGGGTCAAAGTATTATCATTCACAATGATAGACATGGATAATTTGTAGAAAAAAGTACTACTGGAGTAGTTCTTGAAGAATTATTTGAAGATTTTTGCATACTCATTGGATTCATCAACGATTGACAATTAGAACACTATGTTAATGATCACTCTGTTTCAATTATAAGTTGTTATCCCTTTCTTAGATAAGAGAATAAAATCCTAATTACTTAATTGTCCTGAGTTTGTGATCCGTACTCATACAAGTTACACGACATACGTCAAACTTACTTGTGAAAGTGGATTGCAAAGCGTATTACAAAAATTACACAAGATAGTGCAACACACGGGCATATTTGCTAGTATACATAATACAACACACACACAAGCAAGATAACACAAACTGATGATATATAAACCAAGCTAAAACTCTCCATCAAATACAACAACTTTGCTTACATAATCACTAGTAATTCACAAATCAGTCGAATGTCTCAACCAAAACATTTCTTTCTAACCATATATTGCCAGTAGACAGGCATCACATTTAGTTACTAGTTACTAGCATATTTGCCAGAAGGAACTGAGGTCACGGCGGTGACACCCTTGCTGGTTTTACTGACCGTCGACACAGGGTCAGGGGGCATGCATTCTGACCCAGCAGTGCCTCTGGTTAGTTTGGGGTCATCGGCAGCAGCGGCATATGCATATGTGTGCACACTCTCTCTGGCTCTCCCCTCGCCCACAGGTTCGGTAGCTCCCCTCTCTTCCATCCAAGCGCAATCAAGGTGCCTGTACCAACAAAACACATCCACACATACGCATCAGACAACGTGATGTCCTGCTTGGACGTTCATAATCTACACCTATATGCATCCACTAGAGTCTCAAGCTAGCCATGTTCATTACCAAGAGTGAAAGGCACGATGTACAAAAGGGCAGGTTGGCCATGCCCATCCATCAGGTTCAGCGCAACATATGTGATTAAAAGTCCTGATTATGTGGCCACAGAAGAAATAACCGGTTAAAATCCACAAGGGAGAAAAAAAACCATGGTTCAATCTTCTGCTTGCTGCGTGGACTAATGTTCATCCACTCAAACTTACCAGAGCCATAGGCCACCATTGCCCACAAAAAGTAACCAGACTGAAAGCCCTTCTTTGCAGAAAAATCGTATCTGAACAGCAAATAATTCAACAGAAACTTAACGGTTGCTCGAATCCATATGAAAAATAGCCAGATCGCAGACTACACTTACCTTAGAGTGAAAGCAACTAAAAGACCAGGAAGAAGGATATCACCAAAGCCAATGATGCTATATCCACCCCATGGATCAAACATTCGTGGGATTTTTAACAGCATGGGCACACCATCCTCGTCAGTCTTGTCGCCACGTGCCACCTATCAGAAAAAACCAGCATGTTATAACCAGCAAAACTCATGATACCACCGACCCACCAAATATCAGAATCCCCTTTCACATGCTTACCACAATCATCACACTCTCATGAAACCACCTCTTGGAGATAAATACCCAGAAAATGTCATACAGGAAGGCACAGCTGAGAAGAACTGAACCCACCTGATCATGGCATCAAGGTAAACAAAACTCGCACCTTAACTATTATCAAGAAAGGACGTAGCAAGAGAAAGCAGAAAGACAAAAATCAAGAGTGGTTTGAGTACCTTGAGGTTAGGTACTCTGACAATTTGGATGACTGTAACTATCAATGCAATACCCTGAAAGTGTGGAGTCTGGAATCAGTTGATGTCCCAACTAAAATGGAGCCATATATTACTACAGATTGTGAGACTCACCAGAATGTCTTGCCCAATCCAAGCGAAGGAAACCTGGCGAAAAACAGCCCACAGAACAGCAAATGCAATGCAAAATGGGCAAACTGCCAGAGTAAGATGTGAAACGGCTCCAAGGAATGGTACTTTCACAAAAGATTCTGCAGCAGGTTTAAACCATCTGAAAATTCAGTCAACATTAGTATTTGTTTAGTGGAAAAATTCGGCTTGACTATCAAGGGTCTTAAACACAAAGGTTGATTGAAACAAATCCCGAAGACAATCCACTGTACCTTGATAACAGAGCCACCAAGCATGTTTGCAGACCCTGCATAAACAAAATCAAAGGCTTTATCTCAGGTAAGGAAATGAAGTGAAGGATTAACTCCAACTACAGTTCGCTTAGCAATCAATTAGCAAAGCAGTTTTGGTTCAGTGAACCAACTACAGACCATCCCATTAGGCCGTTTCAAAGTACTTGTACCATGACAGCAGCTAATATGATAACATGTATTTCGATTTTTTTTTGCGAATAATGTATTTCGAATTATGTTTCTGAAAGTAAACTGATAGTTAGAAATGCACCTCTACACCGCCGATGCAGAAGATTACCACCAGTAGCTCCACAAACCAGTAAGACATCAGTTTGTAAAGCATTATTAAGAAGCATGACGCAACCACCACAAACATTATCGCTGATGCCACATTGATATCTACCATGCCACTAGAACCTCCGGCCTCAACATTCAGTAGGCCTTCATGGCCATCCTTAACAATAAGTGCATTTGTCAATACATCATTTTTAGTTGAAGCTATGTTGGTGCAAGTGTCATGGCATAGAGATCAGAACCTTGAGGAGCTTCTCTTGCTCAATAACTGCTTCTCTAGCACTCCATGCTGACCAGTAGGAAGCACCAAGTACCGTGCCAACAGCCATAAGCCATAGAAACACCTCTGCAGTGTCAACTACAGGACGATCTGGAGAGTACAGCTGCACAGAAACTAAGCAAGAGACAAGGATAAGTCAGTACATAGTAAGCTATTTCAGATAGACCAAAATAAGACGAGTCCACATAAAGGTGAAGGAAGCCTGTGTAACACCCTTATGTTCCACATGGAAATTAAAATGCTGGTGACAACAATGAGTTAACAGTCTACCTGCATTACCGTCTGTAAGAAGTGCATGTAAAGCAGAACCTGCATCTTTCGGCAGGAGAACTGCAGGTATATTTATGTTAAGATCGGTTTCATTCTTCTCACAGACCATCTTGTACAATTCTGTAGAGTAAATGCATGATAGAATTAGTGAAACTAAATACTGATACAAGATGATCATTTTATAACATTCTATAAAAACATAATGCAAGGTGTTGTTGAAAGTACATGGCTAGGATGATACATAACATTTATTTACAAGAAGCAATGCCACAAGTCATACATAGGGAAACAAGACATCACTTAAAACGCACCATGTACATGGTTTATGATTACTATAGCAGAAGCACCAGCAGCTTCAGCAAACTTTGCTTTCTTTGTGAATTTACACTTGCCCCTTTGAACTAAAAGAACATCTCCAAAAACCTACAATGAAAATGAAGCATTTTAGCTCGAAGATAGACTGCAATAACTTAAAGCTGCCGTTGAATAAAAAAATCACCTTTTGTTTTGGAGAAGAGCAACAGTCCATAGGGTCAGCCAACGTGAGTTTAGTTCGGTTTGCGTGCTTCTCCTTGGAGACAATTTTTGGACCAAAGCGAGCACCAACACCAACAAACTCGTCATCCTCTTTGCCATTGACCCAGCTTTGCACTTTTACCTAACAGGAAATAGAAAATCTATTTCAACAATAAATAGAAGAGGGAATGGGAGCGGTGCCTAATTAAGGTTGGTGAAAGACGAATACTCTTACCAGGATGAAATCATTGGAGCATCCAGGGATCTTGGGCGCCTCGTCGTCGTGGTGGACGATATCACCACCGGCCGCTGCCCCCGTTAGCGCCGACACCGTGAGCAGCGCCAAGACCGCCGCGGCGGCCATCTCCCTCTGTCAAACCACCCCCAAGAGCAAAAGGCCTGCTTTGGCACCCGCCGGACACCTGCCCCGCCCAGTGCCCTACGTTTAGAATTCGGGATTGAGTATGGGTTGCCTCGCTTTCCTTCTTTTGGCCCACCAGATCGGATTCCGCGCTCTACTACCCTCGTCTTGTTCACTCCAATCTCAGTAGAGTCTTTCTAATCTCCTGTTTTTACCTGTGATAAATAAAATAGTTTTGATAACTAACATACACAAAAGTAATATTATTACCTTATATTTCTCACTATCTCTATTCACTCCTCTCATCTTCGATTTTTTACAGATAAAATCATGATTAAAATCACGTTCCATGTGTGAGTTTTGTTCCAGTACTAGTACTTGATTAATATCCAGCAATTTATTTTGTTGTCTTCTGTTCATTGCTTCATTAAGATAATATCAGCATCCTACACCGAGCATGTGGGTAGCTGTGTTTTGGATTTTGAAAGACCGAAAAACACCTCGTGGATATTAGGATGTGTGTGAGAGATTCTTCATGTTTCTATGTATGGAACTTTTGGCTATTTTGGTGGGTATCAGCTGACTGAGGGTGGCGACCTAGAGATGAGGTATGCGACGCTATTTAAAGAGGGATGCGACGCTATTTAGGGTGTGTTTAGATCCCAGTTGCAGTTGCAATTCTGTACTGTAGCACGTTCGTTTGTATTTGGCAACTTTTGTCCAATCATGACCTAAGTAGGCTTAAAAGATTCGTCTCGTGATGTACATATAAAATGTACAAACATGCAAATATTTCGTCTACATTTAATGCTCCATACATGTACCGCAACGTTGATGTGCCTAGTTACAATTGCTATTTGCAGTGGATCTAAACAGGGGCTTAAAGAGCGGGTGGCTAGTGCTTAACAGTAGAAGATATTTTCCTAGGCCGATTAGATGAACTAATGCATGCCGGCGTTACGTGGGGTCGGGATGTCAGTCGCACAAAAGAAACACAGCCCCGTGCTGTACCGGGCAGAGGTGGATGGCGACGATGCATCCAGCTCAGCGATCCGAGGGATGGATCGTGGATCCAAGGGCTGGCAAGACGCCGAGGAGGGGGCACTTGCGCTTGCGCTCACAGCCGGGGGCGGCCACCCACCGCGGTAGCGCAACACCAAGCAGGGTCCGTGGCTCCGTGCGGCTCGAGGGGGAACGTGGTGGACCAGAAGGGCGGCCGGCACCGCGCCGACGGCCCACCACCGCGGAGGTCCGCTCCTGCCGTCGCCCTGACAGCTGCGGGAGAGATGAGGAGAGAGAGGGGGAGCAGAAGAGAGGCTGCCAGGACTCACCCGCGTGGAGGTCGGAAGGGGAGGAGGTCGCCGGCGCGCCACCTGCGGTGGCTCCGTCGCCCCGTCCGCGAAGGGCTCGGATGAGAGAGGGGAGGGGACGGGATGGGGAGAGCGTTTTTTTTTTTTTTTGAGTGGGACGTGGGAGGGCGAGCCGCGAGCAGATATTTAGGGCGTGTTTCGCACTGGCCCGTGCTCCTGAACTGCAGCGTCCCGTGTTTGGTCGTCCCTGTCTTTTCCTTGTTTCGGCTCTGGTAGTGCTTTCCTTCGCCCTCCGCCTGGCTCCCTAGAAACGAATCCTCCCTCCGTTTTTCTAGTGCTCGGCTGGCTGCGGCTCTTGGCGGGTGATTTTGGGTGATCGCGCGGTGGCGGCGGGTGGCTCGCGCGGGAAGAGTGAAACTTCCGCGCGCTCTCCCGCCTCCGGCGGAAACCCGCCTCTATATATGTTGCCCCCTTCCCCGCCGCTGCTTTCCTTCTCCGTCCCCTTTCCACCCACTTCCGTGAGAGACCGGCGGCGGTGCTGAGGTGTGGTGTCCGGCGAGGCTGCATCTCGGTGGCTTCGTCTCCGTTCTCCTGCCCGTGATCTGCACCGACTCGGCGCCTCCCCGTGCTCGTGGCTGGTACTCCGGGAGGCGGGCGCCTTCCTCCGTCTTCTTCCTCTCCGGCAAGGCTGTTCTTCGTCCTCCGCTGCTTCATCCCCGGGGTGCTGTGGAGCAGATCTACTTCCCCTTCTGCTGGATCTACTTCCCCTTCATCTGCTCCGCCTGTTCTTGGCCGCAGTGGTTGTTTCGTGACCTCCGACCACCACTGCTAGGTGAAATCAATCCCCAATCTTTGGTTGGTTGTTATTTCCTAAATGCTAGGGTTACTGTTTTCGTGATGTCGATAACGTTTGATGTGGTTATTGCGATGGCATGTTCTAGGTTTGGATTCTGATTTTTCATTATGAGTGCTTGTTGGCTTTGTTGTCTTAGCTGTTATTTGTTACTGTCTTAGCTGATTTTTGTTACTGTTGTTGGGTCTATGATGATGTCCAATGCACTGGGTGGCGTGAATCCTCATGCAGCCGTGCTTGCTATGCTGTTTACTTAGGTTACACAATCATTTTGAGGCCAGCTAGGGTGCTATAAATTGAGATTTTGCTTCTATGTTGATGCATGTAGATGGATCCGGCCATCAATCGTGACCTCATGGCCTCACAGGCTGCTGCAATGGTAGTTGCCATGGTGTGTTTCGTTGTGTCTAGACTTAGGAGGTCTAGGCATGCCCCTGACCCGCTGTCCTATCACCTTAGGACTGATGCAGAGCACCATATAAAACGGACCTTGGAACTTATTTTCAACTCCACTTATGCAGAGTGCTTGTCCATGTTGAGGATGACCAGAGCTCCTTTTTTTGCGTTGTGTAACTTGTTTAGAACTAGGGGCCTTGTGCTTGAGAGTGCAGGCTGCTCTGTGAAGGAGCAGGTAGCCATGTTTCTTCACATAGTGGGGCATAACCAAAGGTTTAGGGTGGTGCACCAATCCTTTAGGAGGTCCATTGGGACTGTCCACAGGCACTTTCACCAGGTGCTCTATGCTGTTGGTGAGCTTAGAAGTGAGATGATAAAGCCCTCTACCACTGGCACACATCCGAAGATCTTGGGAAGCCATAGGTGGAACCCTTACTTGAAGGTAATTCCAGATGCACATATTTAGCCTTAACTGCATTTAGGTATGCAGCAAAGTGTTCTTATACCCCTTACACATTTTTTTAGGATTGCATTGGTGCTATTGATGGCACACATGTGTTGGCAAGGGTGCCTAGACACATGCAGCAAGCTTTCAGGGGTAGAAAATCAAACCCCACATAGAATGTCATGGCTGCTGTTGACTTCGACCTCAAGTTCACCTATGTGTTGGCTGGATGGGAGGGGTCAGCACATGATGCCCTGATCCTTGCAGATGCCATTGAGAGGGATGATGGGTTCATAGTTCCTGAAGGTAACAATCAGCGACTAACTTGTGCACCAAAGTCCTTAATTTCACTAAGGCATTCACCAACACCATCTGTGTTGTCATTGTAGGAAAATTCTATCTTGTAGATGCAGGATATGCATGCCGGAATGGCTTCCTCCCTCCTTATAGGGGGTGAGGTACCATCTGTCTGAGTATGGCAGCAGAAATTTACCCACCAATGAAAAGGAGCTGTTCAATCTCAGGCACTCTTCTCTAAGGGTGCATGTTGAGAGGGCTTTTGGGGCTTTGAAGGGCAGGTTTATGATTCTTGACAACAAGCCATTCCACCCATTCAAGACTCAGGTCAAGCTTGTTCTTGCTTGCTGCATCCTTCACAACTGGATTCTAAGCTTTGGCATGGACCCAGTTGTACCACCTGAGGATTGGTTGCCTCCCAACCAACCTGATTCCCAGGATGTCCATGACATGCTCTCCCAAGACTCTAATGTGATGGCCAGTAAGAGGGATGCCATTTGTGCAGCAATGTGGCAGGGTAGGGGCTCCTCTAGGACCTGATACATGCATCTTGTGCCTTTGTTATCTCAGTTTTATTGCCCTGGTATGTAACTAGTGATTTGTGTGCTTGTAATGTAATAATCAGTGGACAACTTGAGACCAACTTCTATATTTTTTTTCTTTATGCTGTCTGTCCCTATTTGGTTCCCTTTATGTGTTACAGTGTGTAATCATTGATATGCTGCCCACTAGGATGGAACCTGCTATGGTTGATTTGGTTGCTGAGCTAGGAGGCTTTCAGCCTGCAGCTGACCTCCATGAGGAGGCTGCAGATGGTGGTGCTCCACCTGTTGCTGCTGATGTGCCACCTGCAGCAGCAGCAGCTGGTGGAGGACCCATGAGGTGGAACAATAGCACATCTGGGTTTGTGCTGAGGAGGATGGCACAACTGCTCAATGATGGTACTAGGGCAGACAAAGTGTTCAAGGAGAAGGATTTGAACTCAGTAGCCAAGCTCCTTAAGGAGTATAGTGGGGATGTTGTGAGCCCTACCCAGGTTTACAACCACCTTAGGAAATGGAGGCAGAAGTGGTCCAGGATATGTAAGCTGAAGGACCTTAGTGGAGCTATCTTTGATGATGACACTAAGGCCATCATGCTAGATGGAGAGCACTACCTAAGCCACTGCAAGGTAGAAAACTTCAAAGTTGTTTCCTCACCTAGTCCTTACTTTCCTCACCTACTCCTTTCTTTCCTTACCATTTGCCTTGAAATGTCACACACAAATGCAGAATCACCCTAAGGACTCTGAGTTTCTTAACTTTCCCATAAGGTTCTACACTGAAATGGAGGCCATCTTTGGTCATTCCATGGCAACAGGGAGGTTTGCACTTGGCTCTGGAGAGCCCCTAGGAGTCAACCAAGCTGACAGCACAGCAGCTAAGGTTGACTGTGAGGAGAAGACCACCAGTCCTGATATTGGAAAGGGCAGTAAGGCAACACAGCTGCCCTCATCTCAGGTGAGTGGGAAAAGGAAAAGGGGCAACTTCACTGAAGATGAGTTGCTCATGCTGACCAACATGAGTGATGCTGTCAACAATGTTGCCAATGCACTTAGGGAGACTGGACCAGCCCATGTTGATGCTAACCTATACCTTGCTGTGATGGACATGCCTGGGTTTTCAGAGGAAGCACTTATTGTGGCCTATACCTATCTTCTGGGCAATAAGTCTCAGGGCAGGGGCTTTATTGGCATGAGTGACTCACACAGGACCCTCTGGCTTAGGACCTTCCTGGCCAAGAACTACTACATGTAGGAGCACTTGGTGGTGCTTTGCATTGGTAGCTGAGGGAGTTGATTGTAGAGATGTATAGTTCCTCCATCTCCCTCACCCACTCTCTCTCTTTTGACTGCAGATTGATTCAATCTATTGTAGGCTTTTGTGCAGGGACTTAGGCTGACTCACACATGTTCTTTTGGGGTTACTTTACTGGGAGGGTGGCTAATTACATTTGTGCCAAGCTGGCTCCATGGACAGCACTTGAGGCCTTAACTGGTGGCCTGAACTAGGTACTGTAATGCACTAATTGCAGCCTCTGTTGGCTATTATTATTTGTCATATTTATCTGGAATGTTTGTTGAAATTTACTTTTGTTGCACACCTAAGTTTGGTTCTCTTGATTTAGAGGTAACTGTGGGAAGGATAATGGCCTATGATGCAACATGAAAGATGAGGTGGATGCCTATTTAGTTTTATTTTTTTTGCTGTTCTCCTTCATGTCTGTCATCCAATCTTTGAGAACCATCCATTCTCTAGCAACAATTGGTATAATGCCAAGTTGATGGCAAAGAAAGGATGGTCTCTTCAGTTGCATGGCAGCCCTGAATTTGTTTTTGGTCTTTCTTATTTGGTGTTTTTGGATCTTTGAAGGCACCCACCAATGATTCCTCCATTGTACTCTCTCCTCCATAGAGGCTAGCTGAGGCCAACCAGGTTGTCAACCTAACATGAGAGGATTGTGAACCTAACAAGAGAGCATGAAATGTGTACTTTCGCCATGAAACTCAGCCATCCAGTGCAAGCTCGATGGCTCAATGTTGACCTTACGCTAAGTGGCTGCGTCCCATGGCGAAAGGAACTGTCAACAGAAATGTTCAACTCATGATTCTTATTCTTTTTAAAACTGGAGCACTTCATTCTTTCTATGTTTTATCGTTATTTTGGCCTATGATGCAAAATAAGGAACAATGAGGTGGGTTTTCCTTCACAGACGTCTATGGCTGACTATGGTGACTAAAAGGGCATGAATCATTAGCTGAGGCTACCTATTTCATATATATTTGGCAAGTCCATTACTTGCATTGATCTCTGAGTTTTGTTTGTGTATACATAGATGGCTTGGTATGTTGTCTTCCACGGCAAGCAACCTGGTGTTTATGATTCCTGGCCTGCTTGCAATGCACAAGTCAGTGGGTTCAAAAACTGTTGTTACAAGAGGTATGGTACAAGGGATGAGGCAGTGAAGGCATACAAGGAATTCATTGGTTTTACGGCTCAAAAGGGGGAGGATAATTTCAGTGACAAACCACCTAGAAGGGCTGTCACCAAGCCTCCTACTCTACTGGTGGTTGCTTTCATTCAGTCTGTTATCTTGGTCGTGCTCTTCCTTTATATTGCATTTTGCAGGTGCAATTGCGAATGAATCTTCACACCTAATCTGGGATAGCTCTTAGTTTTATGTTGTTCAACTAATGCTCAAGTGTGCATGTTCTCTCAGGCCGATGATGAAACATTCTACTGGATTTGTTTGTTGTTCTGTTATTGCATTTACCTTGTACCGATATTTGCTGATTATGCTGCATCTCGTCATGTGATTACTGTCCTTAACTTTCAATGCTCTTTTTCAATGAATATCTGAGGCCAATTCGATATTTGTTTCTAATTGATGAAATACATGTGCTCTAAATTTGCTTGAGAATCATGTTTTTTTTTTTTTGCAAACTTGGCTGTTTTCTTCTACAACTGCCCCGGGCAGTGGCTGTTACTGGGCCTGGCTCCGAAACAAATAAGATCACAATGTGGTAGTTGGAGTTAGTTGGTCCTGGGCCGAGCTCCCAACTACACAACCAAACACGCACACAGCTGGGCCTGGTCCAATTGGTACAGGCAACCAAACAAGGATGCATGTACCAATTCGGACTGGCTCTGGCTAGCTTTGGCCTGGCCGCTGGGCCTGGCTGCCGTGAGTTCCGGTGCCAAACACGCCCTTAGGGTCCGTTTGGATCCGTTGCCCAGCCAGGCTATTCCTCATCTTATTTTGCTGGGCCAGGATATCTGTTTGATACTCTCCCAAAAACTCACTTCGCCAGGAAAACTCGTCGCTGCGGGCTGGAAAACTCCCAACAAGCTCTCTGGTCTTGCCTGGCCAGGCAAAAGAACCAAGCAACCCACCATGCTGGATAAAACTGTACCAGGTCAAGCTAGTTTGTCCAGCAAATCATGGCGAGATGAGGCTAAAGATCCAAATGTGCCCTTAGGCCCTGTTAGTTGGAATCTTCCCCGTCACATCGATTATCCTTTATGCATGTATGGAGCATTAAATGAAGTAGCAGCTGTTGTATGTTTGTACTTTTTACCTAGTTTTCTCGAGATAAATCTTTTAAGTCTACTTGGATCATGATTGGACACTTACTAAAAAAGATTCCCAGCGTGCTATAGTGAATTTTTCACCTCTTTTTTACCAACTAAACAGGACCTTAGTGCAACAGTGGACGTTGAAAATTATTACACGTTGGAAAAAAAACACGTAAAAAGGTACTCCCTCCCTGCCCTAAAAAATATAATTCTCGCTTCCCAAGAAGCCAAACAATCTTTATGTTTGACAAAGTTTTCACAAGATATTATTATCTACATTTGAATCTATAAATAAGTTTATTATGAAAACATATTTCAGGACTAATTCAATGATAATTATTATACATCATAAACATCAATATCTTTTTATTTATGTTTAGTCAAAATTTAAAATTTTTGACTCCTCGAAATGCGAGGGTTAGATCCTTTTATGGACGGAGGGAGTAGATGGAAGCACGGAGCAGTTGGTTGGAACAATCTGACGGACATGACAATTTTGGTTGACTTGTACTGGATGGAAACGTTGAAAAAAAACATGTCGCTTCTCGCCGAGCACCCGTCACTCCTCGCCGAACACTCATCGCTCCGCTTGTCGTCCTGCACAGCTTGGACTCCGCGTCCAATCACGCTGAGCACCCGTCGCTCCTTGCCGAACACTCGTCGCTCCTCGCCGAGCACTCGTCGCTCCTCGCCGAACACTCGTCTCTCCTGGCCGTCCTCTCGTTGCTCGGACTACGACTCCAACCACGCTGGGCACTCGTCGCCGTGCTGTTGTCGCTCCTCGCCGTTCTCTCACTGCTCGGACTCTGTCTCCGACCATGCTGGGGACTCGTCGCCGCTCCTCGCCGTCCTCTCGCTGCTCGGACTCCGCTTCTGACCACGTTGGGGACTCGTCGCCGAGCCATCGTCGCTCCTCGCCGTTCTCTCGCTGCTCGGACTTCGCTTCCGACCATGGTGGTGACTCGTCGTCGCTCCTCGTCGTTCTCTCGCTGCTCGGACTCCGCTTCCGACCACGCTGGGGACTCGTCGCCGAGCTCTCGTCGCTCCTCACCGTCATCTCGCTGCTCAGACTACGCCTCCGACCACGTTGGGGAATCGTCAGCACTCCTCGTCGTCCTCTCGCTGCTTGAACCTCGCTTCCGACCACACTGCGGACTCGTCGTCGCTCCTCGTCGTCCTCTCACCGCTCGGACTTCGCTTCCAACCACGTTGCGGACTTGTCACCGACCTATCAAGTCACTCCATGCTGTTCGGATCAGGGTGCAGCACGTCGGGGGTTTTGGTATGCTGTGGTCGGATACTGTGCCTACACCTTGCCTGCTCGGGGATCGCTCCTCACACCATGCTTTGCTCAGGGACTGGGTCTACGTCTCTCCTGCTCGGGGACTGCGTCTACGCCTCGTCTGTTCGGGGACTGCGTCTACACCTCGCCTGTTCGGGGACTGCGTCTACACCTCGCTTGCTCGGGGATTGTGTCTACACCTCGCCTACTCAGGGATTGCTCCTCGCACCATGCTGTGTTCGGGGACTGCGTCCACACCTGGCCTGCGAGGCGACTACGTGGAGCACAACATCTCAGCAATGATGATGACAGCAGAGTTTTTTCTATTGATACTGCTACAAGACATTACATCGCCTTACAACAGTCTTGGGGGCTAAGTGGGTACACTCCACCTAGCGGTGAGTGTATTTGCTCTTTTCGAGGCAAAAGTGGTTACACTTCACCAAAGAGAAGCTCTTTTCAAATTTTTCTGAGCTCCTTACATCCGTCTAGTCGAGCAACTCCAAGACGATACGTCAGCGAGGACCTGCACCTCCTGATGAATGCAAGGTGCTCGGCGACTAGTTGTGGGAGTATAGACCCGTATACCCGCATGGCACTACACATGGGTCGCACCATCAGAGGTGGTCCGGCCCAAAAGACGAAGGCGTGCGGCGCTGGTCACCGTGCACCGCACTGTTATTGTACCAACTTGGATAATTTACTTGTACCTTATCCCTTCAGACTATATAAGGAGCGGTAGGGATCTAACATATTATCACAACTCATCTCATAGCAATACAATCCACAGAACACAGGACGTAGGATATTACGCCTCACGGTGGCCTGAACCTGTCTAAATCGTGTGTCCTACGCTCTTTGTGTTATGCTTGCCCATCTCAAGCGCACCTCCACCAATTCATCTGCTACCGTGAGAATAGCCCTCGGTAGACTATCCGCGATATCTCATCGACAACTTCGGATCAACGTGTTTTACTCCTAACAATTCTATATAATATGATGTTTTACTCCTAAGTCCTAACTAATTCTATATAATCCGAGTATTCTATTCCAATTCTTTTACTTTTACACCTGCGTTGCAACGGGACTAGTAATTACTCCCTTCGTCCCATTGAGACTGTCATTTTACATTTTTCAGACATCACGTTTGACCATTCGTCTTATTTAAAAATTGTGTATAAATACCATTTATCTTATTATAATTTGTTTTATCACTAGAGGTACTTTAATAATTATTAATTGATTTTGTATTTTGTATAAAATTTTTGAATAAGACGGACGGTCAAATACAGTTTTTGAAAAGTGTAAAACGACAATCTTTATAGGATGGAGGGAGTACTATATTGCCAGACAATGGCAGTGGTAGCATGACAGAGCTACGTGTGAGCATAGCAACCATTGCGAGGGGACCTAAACCGGCGGTACAGCAGACACGCTACAGCACATGTCTGCAGTGTCGAGTCACCAACCACGACCAGGTAGCATGTCTCGGTGGAACGACTACCACCATGCAAACTTTAGCTAGCATTGCATAACGACAAGGCAGGCAGTTAAAATGTCCTAATTGGTTAGAGGGGTATAGCCTAATTCAAAACTCTACAGATCTATTAGAGCAAGTGGTTAGCAAATAATACGTCGAAACATAATAAGCACTAGCTCAAGCCACCTAAACAATCTAATAACCTACAGACTGCGAAGCCTGCAGACTGAGTTCACGATCAAGGACATGGGTGCCCTCAGCTTCTTCCTCGGCATCGATGTGAAGCGCACCAAGGACAGTTTTTTCTTTCCCAGGAATGCTACGCGGAGGAGATCCTGGACCGCACCGGCATAACATAATGCAAGCCAGCGTCGACGCCAATCGACTCCGCTGGCAAGCTATTCACTGCTGGGGATCCCATCAAAGACGCCGCATCCTACCGGAGCTTGGCCGGCGCACTCATGTACCTCACGGTGACCAGGCTAGACCTGTCGTTCGCCGTGCAGCAAGCGTGCTTACACATGCACGATCCAAGGCGCCGCACATGGCCATGCTGAAACAGACTCTTCGGTACATACGCGGCACAACGTCGCTCGGCCTCCAGCTTCGTCCGTCCACAGACCTCTCGGTGACAGCATACTCCAACGCTGACTAGGCTGGCTGCCCAGACACCCAACAGTGTCGCGCTCTAGAGCCGAGGCGGAATACTGAGCTGTGGCGAACGCCGCCGCCGAATGCATCTGGTTACGGCAGCTTCTGGGCGAACTCCGGTGCCCCCTCTCCAAGGTGATTGTGGTATACTGTGACAATGTGTCAGCGGTGTACATGTCTTCAAACCCCGTGCACCACAAGCGCACCAAACATATAGAGCTCGGCATCCACTTCGTCCGGGAGCGCGTCCGGCTCGACGATCTACGCGTCCTCCATGTTCCAACCGGAGAGCAACACAGGGACTTCATGACTAAGGGCCTCAATCGGGCAACGTTTGAAGCATTTCGCTCCAGTCTTTGCGTTGTTCCGATCACACGCCAGACTGCAGGGGGGTGTTGAGGATAGATACATTCATGTATAGAGTTTGACCATGTCATTGTAAAGTGCCAGAGGTAGTGCGCGTGGTCATCACACGCACGACACGCACGCAGTCCGCCGGGACGGTTTGCGTAAGCTGCACCTCCCTGATGTATGTAAGTGCATTCGCCCCCTATGTGGGATTTTGGTGATTAATGACAATCAAATTAGGGACTAACGGTTTTATCAAGATTATGTGCAGGTGTTAGTCCATATGAATGAGCAAATTGAAATATTCGGTGAAACAGCACCCCTCCAACTTCACCGAGTTACTTGGTGATCTTTACTCATAGTTTAGCAAGTTTTATCTTTTATTGAGTATATGACTACCTCACTATCAAGAGGGATGCATAGCTAACTAGTAGAAGGTTTAAAGTGTTCAAACATTGACTTAAAAAAACATGCTTGAGAGACACATTCACACACTTGTGCACTGCCCTAACCTGTTCTGCCCTTGGAGAATCGGTAGTACCGGTCTTGGACCGGTAGTACCGGTAGGACTTAGAGCAGGATCCTCTCCAGCGAACTGCTTGCTCTCGGGTTCTAGAAAAGTTTATTCCGGTAGTACCGGATTTTAATCCGGTAGTACCGATGTTGCATCGGTAGTACTGACTCTGCATCGGTAGTACCGGTAGGACTTAGCGCCGAATCTCCTCCCAGCCAACTCGCTGCTCTCGGGTTTCAGTAAATATATTTCGGTAGTACCGGTGCCAGAGCGGTAGTACCGGTCCTGGACCGGTAGTACCGGTAGGACTTAGTGTCCAAGCAGTTACTCAGGGTCTGGATCGGTAGTAACGACTGTACTTCGGTAGTAGGTTGACTGTTGTATCGGTAGTACCGGTGTACCACCGGTAGTACCGGTCAAGTCAACTTGACTGACAATCTTTTTTACCGTTGGGGCCTCATGCAGTGCGTGTGTCAGGCTTTTAACGTTCGATCTGCTGAGGTAGCATTGGTACTACCGGTGGGAATCGGTAGTACCGGTAACTCCCAGACGGAGGAAGTATAAATACTTCTTCCCTCTTCTTTTGAACGTTACCCACTTCATTTGTTGCCTACCAACCCGAGAAAACAGCTCTCTCTTACTCTCCCACTCTCTCTCTCTCTCACACACACACACACATTCATTGCTCCTAGTTCAATCCATTGCAAGTTTCAAATTGAGAAGTGAGATTCGAGTGAGGAAAACTAAATCCATTGCTTGAGCATTTGATTCATCCCTCTAGCCAGCTTTGCTTTGCATTTGTTACTCTTGGGTTCTTGGAACCCTAGCGGCTAGGCGTTCTTCGGGAGAGCCCGGTTTGATCCATTTGTGAGGGCTCCCCGGAGTGTTTGTATCACCCCAAGATTCTAGTGAAGAAACTCAAGTGACCTTTGTGGTAACCTTGAGAGAGGAAAGGAGGTGAAATAGACTCCGACCTTTGTGGTCATCTCGACAACGAGGAGTAGGCCTTCCTTTGTGGATTGACCGAACCTCGGGATAAATAACTTGTCCCTTACTCTCTTTGTTGTTGTGTCTACTTGTGGTGTCACGGCTTCGACCGTGCTCTTTCTCTCTCTACCTTGTTCATAGGTTTGGAGGACCGATCTACGATTTGGTGGTGATTCAAGTTAGGGAGAAGGTTGCAAGGGACTCTACATACACTTGGGTGGTTTGGTATAGCATAGATCTAAACTTACTGTGTAGTTAATCTTGGTTTCATAGCTATCTGTTCTTGACCGGTAGTACCGACGGATTGCATCGGTAGTACCAACAGGTATCGGTAGTACCGGTCCAATCCCGGTAGTACCGGTCTCTGTTCTCACGTTTCAATTGAGTTTGAGTTTCAGGTTTTATACTACGCCTATTCACCCCCCTCTAGGCATTATAGATCCTTTCAATGTAACCTATATATATTCATTGAGATCAACAGAGATTATTGTTAGCTCCTACTCTATTCTTTCTACAATATTTAATGCTTCGTGCGTCCAAACATACGGGGATTAGGATCTGTGCCTCACTCCCCTGTGACCCTCTCCCCTCTCTAAGCTACCGTGAGGGCTAAGGCGCTTAGCCAGGCCAGCTGTTCCACCGTCGCTGATGACTCGTCCGCGGCCCGCCTGCTCCACCCACCCGCACATGCCAATGGAAGGGCCTAGGTGGAAGAAACCACCACGACGGCTAGGTCTAGGCAGCCGGAGCCCGGAGGTGAGGCAACCAATACATACTCAGATTGGATGGATATGGATTCCTCTATTAGCTCGTGCTTCCCTGCTAGGAGTAAGAGAGCCTGCCACTCCTCGCCCTGCCGCGCCCCGTCCCCTTGTATCCAGCTCCTTTCAAATCTATTGCCTGAGCTTTTCAGTTTCGATTTTGTTTGTCAACATGCATGCTGTTGTGACCCTAGTCTTACTTTTCGCATCTTTGTCACGGGGACAGGGATCAGATTCAGATCACTTTATCTCTTTACTATGCTCACCACTTTTCAGTACGCAATTCATTTCATCCATTACATAAGAGCATCTCCAGCAACACTACCCATCCCACTACCTATCCCCAATCTGGGTAGTGGTGGTCAAAAAATCAACTCCAGCAGACTACCTATCCCACACAATAGATTTATTGGCTACCCAAATCCCCCTCTCCCTACCCATTCCCGTTGGGCTAGAGGTGGCTACCCAAAAGTCTCGCCGATAGTTTTTTCTCTCCCACACGTGTACCCGCGAGCTGCTCTCCGCTCGCCGGAGCTCCCATGGCGCGGGCATGGCGGCCCTGCTCCTGGCGCGGGCGTGGCGGCCTTGCTTCCCTGCCGCAGAGGATGAGGGAGTGGGAGGATGACAACACGGACCCATGTGTCATACACTACTGGAATTATTATAGGTAGAGTCATTTGGGTAGTACTGTTGGAGTTAAAGGAAAAAAATAGGTAGTATAAAGATAGGTGGCTACCTAAATTGACATTTAGGTAGTCTTATTTAGGTAGCACTGCTTGAGATGCTCTAAGGGTAGTAACCTGTGTCTTTCTGTCCTCCCTGCCAAGATATGCAATTGAATACAATACGGAGGGATCTCGCGGACGGACTTTGTTTTCTTCCACCACTTGCAACTGTAACTCGTCTAATCCCTTACTTTCATCGTCTTGTGCAGACTGTTGTAGCATCTTCTTGCCCAGCCCTTGCTGAGATGTGAGTTGTATGCATGGCAACCACCGTGGCTCTTCTCCATGATGAGGTTCAAGCTGCTGGTATCTTACTTCCTAGAACAACCCAGCCTCCTTACAATCTTCACAAGGTCTTCTTGCCTGCTCAACATTCAGATGCTTCTCACACAAACTCTGACTCTAGAGACGGGGAGAGCTTATCACTTGCGGATTCAATGGGAATACCAAACTTTTCTTGTACAAGTTTTAATAGATATGTATGTATAATCGTATATATAAATGTATAAGGTGTATTTCTATCCAGTATTAACTATTTTAGCCCAAAATGACCCAAACAACATCTCACCTCTCTTCTATCTCCTAGAATCGCATCACAAGCCGGCCCAAGAGGCCCATGTCGCACTCTCCTCACTATTCCACAGCTCCACGCCCATGCGTGTGAGGTGTGACACCGTGACGGCGGCACCGGCCCCTATCTTCCATGGTTTTCTTTCTCCCATGAACCCAATCCCCAATCCAACAGTAAGCACGCAAACCTTGAACCCTAGACCCTACTGCCCACTGCCCTGTGCGTGACGGCCGATGGTGAATCGGCGGCAAGCGCGCGCGTCGCGACCTGTCAGGCGACCAGTGGGACTGCAGCGCAGGCAAAACGGACTCGACGTCGCGGGTTCGTGGCGGGAAGGCCGAGCGCCGGAGCGACGGGCGGCAGCCGGCAGGGGCGAGGCCATGCCACCGCGGGTTGCCAGGCTGCTATGGGCCGGTGGCGTCCGGGGGCCGGCTGGACGGGCTAGCGCCGTGGCTAGCTGCTTCTATGCTCTGGTGATCTGCTTCCTGAGGTATGTTGTCTGGCTAGGCTATACAAATTTGTTGGAGTTGTAGTGTTGTACTTGATATGACAGTATTGTTGTTGATTAATGATTCAAAAAGTGATAGCCAATCTATAATAGCGAAACACAATGTTTAGAGTCCTATAATTCCGGTTTTCAATTGTTGTGCCAAATAAATAACTAAGCTTCTCTTTATTACTTGTTAGTTTTATGCATACCTTTGAGCTCATTAGCTGAACAATTTGTTATTTGAAAATTTATGTGACTTTAATTATCGGTAATTGTATTTCTCTGGATTTTTTAAAACCTACAAATTAGAATTTTTTTAAAGACGGGAATATCAAACTTTTAAATCCCGGATCCGCCACTATGCTTATACTGCCCAATGGGGATATTTATCGTGGCACGTTATCGGGCAACACGCCACACGGCTCAGGTTATTATGCCTCGTCCGATGGGCGTGTTTATGAGGGTGAGTGGAGAAGAGGCCTCAGGCATGGGCAAGGAAAGATGTTGTGGCCGACAGGGGCCACCTACACGGGTGACTACTCTGGTGGCTAGGCTAAACAACTCCACTTACAAGGGAGGCTGGAAGCTGAATCTTAAGCATGGCCTTGGTTTGCAGACATATCCCAACGGAGACATTTTTGAAGGTTCTTGGGTGCATGGAGAAATACAAGGCCATGGCACCTATACCTGGGCAGATGGGAACACTTATGTTGGCACCATGAAAAATGGGATCATGTCAGGCAAAGGAATTCTCACATGGAACAATGGAGATTCATTTGAAGGGAACTGGTTACATGGTGTCATGCATGGTTATGGAGTCTACACATGGAAGGACTCTGGGTACTATTGATGCTCACTAAATACATATTTTAACCATCAACAATGATAAGATTCCACAAGGAAATGGTACATAGAAGGTAGGAATTTGGTATAAACTAATAGAATTCCACTTGTACTTGAAGAATTTTGGTTGCAGGTGCAAAACAGGTGAAAATGAAGCAAACCAAGGTACATTTAAACAGTACACGTGACAAGAGCTACGTCGGGGCCAAGTCATAGGGCGCCCGCCCTGTTGGACAGGGCGCCCGCCCCCCTCTTGGCACATCTGAACTCCGCCACTCATGGATCCGAGTCCCAACCTCCCAAACAGAGTGTGGCACGTTGATTTAACATCAACGGCTCAAAATCACCTCACTTGGATCCGGTAGCTCTGTTGGACAGGGCGCCCGCCCTGTCAAAGTGGCTTGCCACGACCACAATCCGGAGGAGAGGCACCCAAGCACTTGCGGCCGTCCATTTGAAGTCGGTTTTCATCTAAAGGAGATTAAATGAAGTGCCAAGAATTCATGGACCCACATGTCATCCTCCAAGGGCTACAAACCGCCTCTCCAACTACCAAAACGTGCTCAACCGACCTTGTAACCGTCATTGCGAAGGATCCTGGAGCGTTGGATGGCAAGGCGGTGGAATCCACCGGGCGCCCGCCCTCCCTAGTAGGGCGCCCGCCCTGCACTTTCAGGCCACCGACCTCCGGCCACCTCTACAAGTACCTCAGGGGTCTCCAAGTGCTATAAATACCCCCCGTATGCTTCAGTTGTAATTAGCTTAGGAAAAATAGATAGAAATCTAGAGTTTAGTCCATCCTAGCTCATCTAGTGAGAAGCCTCCTAGCAAGGCTAGTAGTGAGAGTGTGAGTGAGAAGAGAAGCAGAAGAGTAGAAGAGCTCTGTGGAGGTCTCTCTCTCGGGTGCTTCCTTTGTAAGGTACTCTTTGATTCGGTAATATAATTTCCTTTCTAATACTTACATTTCCCACGTTACTTTTAGTATTTACTTTTAGTATTTACTACCAAGTATTTACTTTAAGTATTGCTTTGAGTGTTCAAGTTGCGGTAGTACTAGGGGATTAATTATCGGTTTTCATACAATTAATGCGGGATTTTCGCCGCTACACGGTGCTCTAATCTTAGCGCGAGGTTAGAGTAGTAGCCTATAGTGTAAACGTAGTGCTTAAACTAGAAGTTACTTTAGATTGTGGCTAGACCCACGGATAGTAGTGGTAGGTCTTAGGTGGTGACAGCCCTAAGATCCTCTGAATTACACCACGTTCGGTTTGATTTTATCAGCTTAGAGTTATCTGGATGTGAGTATCCTAATCATTTGGGATCGCGCATTCCCCGAAGTACTAATTTGAGTCAACCTACCGTGTTACTTTGCATTCCACTCTTGAGCTCACCACTATCTACGCCGTTGCCTGGCTCTATCTCAAAACTAGATTATCTGGATTAGTTATCATTATACTAGTTCACTCTTATCATAAATCGTGATTATTCTTAATTTACCATCGGATATCTCTAGCCATAAGAAGCTTCCCTGTGAAAATAAATACGATACTTGGTTACTCCCAAGTGAAGTACTACATCGACAGATTCTGTGCGCTTGCGAAATTGTACAATAGTCATAGAAAATATCAATAAACTTTTCTGACGCCATTATCAGGTATAGGAACCTGGACAAGTGGGATGAAGGATGGAAAAGGCACATTCTATCCAAAATGTCGTGGAATTTCGATTACCGATGAGCTATACATTGACGCTTTAAGAAAGAGAGGTGTGCCTGGTGCTGGAGGTCAGATTCATGGTTCTCGTATCCTTCACTCTGCCTCATTATATTTGACATGGCAGAGATGATGGCTAGTGGAAATCAGGACTCTATGGGTATGTCATCTGTTAGAAGGTTGAGTTTTGAGAAAACTCGCCCGAGAAATGTATCACTGGAAAGAAGGTGGAGCCTTGGAGCGGCTATTGAAAAATTCATTAGTCGTGGAACAAATGAAAGTTCCGCAATTGAAACCTATGAAATTAATAAGGCTGATTCCAACCTTCCTATACTGGAACGGGAATATATGCAAGGTGTTCTCAACTTCTCATCAGTGAGGTGGTCGTGGATAGAAGCTTCTCGGATCCATTAAAAAAGTTAATTACAATTGTAGCTAATCATATCAACGTTGTGGTATATGCATGTAACATTAAATATAGACGAAATGTTTGTATTTTTGTACTTTTTACATGGACATCACGAGATGAATCTTTTAAACCTACTTAGGCCATGATTGGACAAAAGTTGTCAAATACAAATGAACGTGCTATAGTGTAGAATTGTAACCGCAACTGGGATCTAAACGGCCCTGATTAGATCCACTGCAAATTGCAATTGCAACTAGTCACATCAACGTTACGGCACATGCATGGAGCATTAAATGTAGACGAAATGTTTGCATGTTTGTACTTTTTGTATGTACATCACGAGACGAATCTTTTAAGTCTACTTGGTCATAATTGAACAAAAGTTATCAAATACAAATGAACATGGTACAGTGCAGAATTGTAACTGCAACTGGGATCTAAATGGGGCCACAGCCATAAAGAAACCTGGGCAGACAATAATTAAAGGACATAGGAGTTATGATCTGATGCTCAGTCTGCAGCTTGGAATCAGGTAATGCATACAACGAGGCACAAGAGAACTGATATTTGAATGTCTGTACAACGAGGCACATGGCGCCAGCTTGGGCATGACGGTGAACCGGCTGACGCGAGCTCTGGTGAGCATGACATTCAACTCGCTCGGCAACATGATCATCATGCCTGTACGCTGGCGCGTGGGAGCGGCTGCGTACGTGCATAAACTAATTATAGCTTTTATAAATTTTATATAAAGGATTTTTTTTTAAGATAACGGAATAATTCATTCCAGCCTTCACATTCACAGGAGAATGCTTAGAGCTTAGTAAAAACAAAGAGGAACTTAGCCCACAGGTCCCTTAAACGGAAAAAGGCAACAGTATAGAGAGCCTATAAAGCCATACAAAAGAGGCAAAGATATCAGTTTTCTGATCTCAAAACAACCCCAACAACAAGTTAAGATAGGCAAGGAGTCTGCAAACTTTATGGCCCTATCCTCTTCTGGTTTCTCCACATCCAAGATCCAAAGAGATGTAATGCATGCCACTCCTTCCAAACGCCTACAACCTTCTTTCATCATTCCTCCATATTCCTCTTTAGACAACAACAACCACTGTCTGATCCAAAAAGTTCCCTTGAAAATTACCTTCATGTAAGAATTAGCAACCAACCTTTGAAACACGGCATCATTTCTATTCAACCACAAAGCCCAACAACACAAGGCCGCCATTCCCACTATTATTTGACTTCTTAGCCCTGGAGCAAATCTCCTAATCCAAGACCCAAACATGTGAGAAGTGTTTTTTTTTTGTGGTTTGATGTTAAAGGTGATGAACAGTGTGTTCCAAAAAAATCTAGCCACACGACAATAAAAAAAAGTTGTTGAATATTCTCTTTCAAGCCATAGAAATTACACTTAGAATCTCCTTTCCACTTTCTTTTCATCAAGTTGTCTTTTGTTAAAATAACTCCTTTTTTAAGTACCGAAGGAAGATTTTATTTTTTAAAGGCAACTTTGCTTTCCAAAACACTGCAGTCCGTGGATTTGTTTCCCTTTTTATTATCTCTCTATACAGAGACTGAGATGAGAAAACTTCATTTCTCTTTAAAATCCAAATGAAGTTATCTTTATCATTGTTTAAATTTATTGATAACACTAAGGAGACTAGCTCAAGCCACTCTTTCAGTATTTCCCTTAATATTCCTCTTCTAAAGAAAATATTCAACGGAGTCGACCTTAGTACACTGGCTACCGATACCCCTTTTTTTCTCACCACTCTGTACAAATTCGGGAATTTCCTCATTAGCGGTTGTTGATCTATCCACACGTCCTCCCAAAAATCTTGTATGTTGACCACTATTTACTTTGAGCCTTCCATGTTGGATTAGCAATTCTTTTACCTCCATCAGTCCTGACCAAAAGTGAGAATCACCTGGTCTTTTTACTACTTTTGATAAACACTTGTTTTTAACATATTTCTTTTTAAGTACATCCTGCCATAAACTGAAAGCAATAGAGATTGCGTGGAATATTGGATTGGATTGATTGGAGAGTCCTGTGTGTGTGTGTGTGTGTGTGTGTGTGTGTATATATATATATATATATATATATATATATATATATAGGAGATCTTGTGGCTTATAGAAACAGAACCAACAGAGATCTCCTCATATCTCTCTAACCAAATATAGGGCTGGCCGGCTATACCAGGCACAGGCCCACCATACACGCACAACACATATACATGTATATTCTAACACGCCCCCGCAGTCACAGCATCGATGGGTCGAACGTTGAGACTGGACCGAAACTCCGTGAAGACAGCAGTAGGCAAGCCTTTGGTAAAAATGTCGGCGAACCGGGACGTCGTCGGGACGTGAAGAACGCGGACAGCACCAAGAGCCACTCGTTCTCTGACGAAGTGAAGATCAATCTCAATGTGTTTGGTACGCTGATGCTGAACGGGGTTGGAAGACATGTACACGGTGTTGACATTGTCACAGTAGACCAATGTGGCATGGCGCAGGGGTGTATGCAGCTCAGACAACAACTGGCGCAACCAAGAAGCTTCGGCGACGGCATTGGCGACCGCACGATACTCAGCTTCAGCACTGGAGCGAGATACCGTGTTCTAGCGCTTGGAGGGCCAGGAAATCAAAGTGTCACCAAGGAACACCGCGTAGCCCGAGGTGGACTTACGAGTGTCAGGAGAGGCAGCCCAGTCGGCATCGGAGTAGACAACAAGATCAAGCTGACTGGAGGCTCGAATGTGTAACCCCAACTCCAAAGTGCCACGAACATAGCGCAATATGCGCTTCAAAGCTGCAAGGTGAGGCTCTCGCGGATCATGCATATGAAGACATACTTGCTGCACGGCATAAGCAATGTCCGGCCGTGTGAAGGTGAGATACTGCAGAGCTCCTGCTAGGCTGCGAAAATCCGTAGGATCTGCAATGGGGGTGCCATCAGCTGAGAGGTTCGGGTTGATATCAACCGGAGGAAAGCAGGGCTTGCAATCTGCCATACCAGCACGATCTAAGATGTCCAGCATATACTGATGTTGAGATAGGAAAAGACCACAGCTGGCGCGCTGAACCTGCATGCCCAGAAAATGATGGAGTTCTCCCAAATCCTTCATAGAAAATTCCCGCTGAAGCGCTGCAATAATGCGCTGACGCAGATCCGCTAAGGAAGCAGTCATCACAATATCATCAACATAGAGCAGGAGATATGCAGTCTCAGAACCCCACCGATAAACAAATAAGGACGTGTCTGACTTGGCCTCAACAAAGCCCAACTGGAGAAGGAACGTGGCGAGCCTACTATACCAAGCACGGGGCGCCTGTTTCAGTTCGTATAAGGACCTATTCAAGCGGCAGACAAAATCCGGGCGAGAGGTGTCCTCAAATCCTGCTGGCTGGGCGCAGTAGACTGTCTCGGAGAGGGTCCCATGGAGGAATGCATTCTTCACATCAAGCTGATGAACTGGCCAACTGCCTGAGACAGCCAACGAGAGAACTGTCCGAACAGTAGCGGGCTTCACAACGGGGCCGAAAGTCTCATCGTAGTCAATGCCTGGGCGCTAGATGAATCCACGAAGAACCCAGCGCGCCTTGTAGCGCTCGAGAGAACCGTCTGCCTTGAACTTGTGTTTGAAGACCCACTTGCCAGTCATCACATTGGAGCGCGGTGGTCGCGGAACTAGATCCCAAGTGTGGTTGGCAAGCAGAGCTGAGAACTCCTCCTGCATAGCTGCACGCCAATGGGGGTCAGCAAGAGCGGCGCGATACGTCCGCGGGATCGGCGACAGGGAGGTCTCTGAAGTGCCGCCGGCTGTCGGAAACCGGCTTTCCCACGCGTCGTCATGGCATGCTGATTGGCCACAGGGATGATGGGAACCGCCCCAGGTGGAAGGCTAACAGCAGCAGCAGCCGGTGGTGGTGGAGCAGTTGGATATGGAGGCCGTGGGCGACGGCTGTATGTTAGCCGAACTGGGGGTACCGGCACCGTAACAGCCAGGTCGGACGGAGGAGCCTACGGGCGACGGCTGTATGTCACCTGAACTGGTGGGACCGGTGCCGTAGCAGCCTGCCCATCCCAGCGCTGGAAGCCGGGTGGAGGACCAACAGGGCGACTGCCCAGACCAGCCGGCTGGCTGCTGGAGGGGCCAGCTGCTGGTGGTGCACGTGCCTGACTGCCCAGACCAGCCGGCTGGCTGATGGAGGAGCCAGCTGCTGGTGGTGCATGACCGACTGTTGCAGCCGGGCCTGCTGTAGATGACGCGCCAGGGGCCAGGGAAGCAGCAGCAAGCCATGGGGCGCTGCTCCCTGGAAACACAGCCGCACATAAAAAATGACGGCACTGGGGGAGCCATCACAGGGTCAGTAGAGTCCAAGAACTCGAAATCCTGGGGTGTAGGACGAGCGGAATCCTCGGAGAAGGGAAAGGATGTCTCATCAAAGACGACATGCCGGGATATGATGATCCGGTTGGATGACCGGTCAAGACAGCAGTAGCCTTTGTGATGAGGGGAATAGCCAAGAAAGACACACAAGGAGGAGCGGGGGGCGAGGTTGTGGGGAGCGGTGGCTGAAAGGTTGGGATAGCAACGGCACCCAAAAACACGAAGATGCTCATAAGAGGGTGGAGACCCGTATAGTACCATATGAGGGGTGGAGAAATTGAGTGTCTTGGTAGGGAGAATGTTAAGGAGCAGTGTGGCGGTGGAGAGGGCCTCAACCCAATAGGCTAGAGGGACACTAGCCTAGAACATGAGGGAGCGAACAACATTATTGATGGTACGAATAATGCGTTCGGCTTTACCGTTTTGGGAGGAGGTGTATGGACAAAACATGCGTAGCTGCACGCCGTGAGAGAGGAAGAAGGCACGGGAAGCTTGATTGTCGAACTCGCATCCATTGTCGCACTGAATACCTTGAATAGGGACACCGAACTGTGTAGCAACATATGCAAAGAAGTTAGACAAGGTCGAAAAGGTGTCTGGCTTTAACCGAAGTGGAAAAGTCCAGAGGTAGTGCGAAAAGTCATCAAGAACGACAAGATAATACTTGCATCCAGCAACACTTGGAATAGGCGAGGTCCACAAATCACAATGTACTAATTGGAAAATATGAGTGGTTCTGGAATTGGACGCATGAAAAGGCAAATGAGTTTGACGTCCCAACTGACAAGCATGACATAATGTTTGACTAGCACTATTATTACATGGAATAGCAGACGATTGTGCTAGCCTAGACAAGACTTCATGACCGGGATGACCAAGACGCTGGTGCCGAAGCGAAGGACTGGAAGTGGCGATCAGAGTAGAGGCAGGCTCCTGGAACTGTAGTGGGTAAAGGGGACCGGAGCTGTCACACCTGACGATCTCTCTCTGAGAATGTAGATCCTTCACAGAACAGCCAAGAGGGTCAAACTCCACAGAACAATCGGAAGTAAACTGGCATACCGAAATAAGATTCTTAATAAGGCCAGGAGAAACAAGGACATTATTAAGATGAAGGTTATGAGGAAAATTGGTAACGCCAGTGGAAGTAACGGGAAGAAGGTGCCCATTACCGACAACAATATGGGATGGTGATGATGAAGGTGGAGTGAAGGGAGCAGTGACTGTACCAGCATCAGAAGTCATATGGTTGGAGGCGCCGGAGTTGAAGTACCAGTTGCTGGATGGGGGCTGCTGCAGCGACATCATTTGGAAGTTGGCAGCCAAGCTCGCCGCATCCCAGCCGGGCTGTAGAGGCCCGCTGGGGGCAGAGCCCACTGCTGCACGCCCGGGTGGACACCCCAGCCCTGCTGTGCACCGGCCAGCAGTGCATGAGGCATCTGCTGTCCGCCTGGAGGCTGCTACACGCCGGCGAGGAGAGCGTGAGGGTGCGGGAGCGTCGATGGCCGGGGTCCAGGCCACAT